>JAECXB010002310.1:0-1235000 GCA_018151435.1 Zaprionus africanus | reverse complement strand
AAGCTCTCTAGCAATTCAGAGTCTGCTGAGTTGCCGAATTATAGTTTGCATTATTTATGCAATTTCCCTCAGTTATTTACTTGGATATATACACGGAATTATGACAATAAACTTCGATTTAATTAAACAACTAAATTGACTTGCTGGGACCCTCGACTCTGGTAGTTACTCGGGCCAAAGCCAAAGCAATTTGGTTCAATGAAGGCAAACAAAAGTCTGCAGGGCTGCAGTTGACATTGCGTTGGCTTCATTTGAATATTTAATGCTCTTTATTTGTTGACCATAAAATACGTATCTTTGGGGATTGCAAAGTTCACCAACTTTGTGGCTGGCCACAAATTCAAGCAAAGCCGAAGACAATAAAAACTTAAGACTTTGCAAGTATTGTCTGCTTGCTTTGTATGTGTTTGCCAGGTATAAATAAACAAATGTATCTTTCAAATGATTTCGGTAAATAGAGCAGAAGTGGATAAATATTTAAATATAAATATTGGGAGCTTATAATAAACATGCCAGTCTCTCAAAAATTAATATAACTCTGTGACAGATGCGCTGACAGCTGCGCAGCAAAAGAAGAAGATGAAGAAAGAGAATTTGCTTTAATATTTTGCTGCAATTAAGTGCACATCAAAGCAGAATGTGTCAAGCTGATTGCGGGCGTGCAAGAGAGAGAGAGAGAGACGGATGTATGTAAAACATGATGTACGCATATATGACAAGGCGCTGTGCCTGCCATAACAAACTGACTGTCACAGTGACAAGCACAATACGCACGCAAGACGAAATGTCGACAAGACGTGTGGCTTGTCACTTTCCAACTGCTTGGCGCAAAAAACGTTGCCTGCTTTTCAGCGCCAGCCAAAATAAACGAAAGCTCTTCTCTTTCGCTCTCTCTTTGTGGGTGTGAGTGCGTAATTAAAAAACTTTTGACATGCAAGAGAAACATATTTTACAGCTGAGCTGCGCTTTACGTGCATGCAAATCATAATTGTTTGAAATTATAACCCGCTGCCAAATTATGTTTGCACAGCGTCGTGTAATCAACTGAAATAACACGGCTGCGAACCACGAACAGCAGCAGTGAAGGCAAATGGGAAATGGCGAATGGAAAATGCTGAGTGCCGGACGACATGAAGCGTCAATTACAGCCAGGTGAAGCAGGAGTCAGATAAGCGACTCTGCAGGACACACAATCAAGCGCGCTGGCAGACAACGTCTTAATCCTTTTGCTGGGCACACAGTGAAATGGGTAGCTGCAGCAGTGAAGTGGAGTAGAGTCTGGAATGGAGGCTGGTGCTGTGACATTGCAGGAACAACAGCAAGAGCATGAGCAAGCTGCAGACAATGCAGTTCACTTTAATTAAATTCTTTTGTCGCAGCTTTTGTGCGCTTTGTACACGCAAAAATCCAACACTCCTCGCGTGATATGCAATATGCGATGCGAGATGTGCGATATGAGATGCGCAGCAGCTGCAAACGAAATTAATAAAAGCAAGCGGGCATTGAATGAGGGATATGAGGGGATTACGCAGATAGAATTCCCAGCTCATTCCACCAAAATAAAAGGCAAAAACGGGAATTGAAATATAATAAGACAGCAGGCAGGCAGCAGGAGAGGGAGGGGGACGGGGAGCTGGGGAGTCTATTGATTCCCCTTGCGATTGCATTTATTCAATTTGCCCTAATACAAATGAACAACGGCACCGCAGAGAGAGCGAAGCAGAGCTCGACAGCTGCTCAGCCTCTGTGCGTATTTGCTGTGCAATTTGGCGTTGCCTAATTTTAGGCTGCTTCTATATTGATACTGAGTGATGGCTGTGTGGGCTGCTTTGTCTGCAAGTGTGCGCGTGTGAGTGTGTGTGTTGATCCGCAGCCGCAGTTGATGATGTGGCGACAATATTTGATTGCTTAATATTGAATTAATTTAACAAATTTGTGGCCGCTCTGCGTGAGTGAGTGTGGTTGCCTTATTGACACAGCCAAGCGTGAGAGAGAGGGTGTCTGAGTGTGTGCGGGTGTGCACTGTGACAAGCATTTAAAATGCAATTACAATATGGCAGGAGCAAGTTTGGCTTGTGAATGCTCTTTGGCAAATTCTCTGGCCAAGGCCTTGTGCACTCGAACAATTTATGGGTAATGCAGGAAACTTTTACAGAATGCGCTGACCTGTCGCTTATTTGAAAACAAAGGAGGCACAGGCGACACATGAGCAACAACGTACTGCAAATTCTCTGCAACTAGTTTTCAATCTCTTTGTATATGTTATTTAAACAGCCTTGGCTAGTAAAGTTAAGCGCATCTTCCTTAGGCAGTGTAAACTTCCACTAAGTTTGACACTTTGCCAGTCGACTATGATGTATGGCGTCGATGAATGAATGCTACGTTGCGTTGCAGTTGTTGTGCTGTCCAGGCACACAAAACTTTGTCCTGGGCCCCGAAAATTGTTTGCCTTAAATGTATGCAATACAATTTTTCAAGTTTTCGAGCAAAACAAGCGAAGCGTGCACAATTTGAGCTGAGCAGGCGTCGCAAATTGAAGTCTGTGTGGCAGCAGGGCATTAAAAATCCAAGACTTATAGACCTTGCCTATGGCCAGCACTCGCACTCACACTCGTCCTGGCACTTCTCCTGCTCCTCCTCTTGTAGGGTCGGCACTAATAACTACGATGCCTGGGCTACACGTCCCTGCAACACATATTTCGCTTTCTTGACCAGGCAAATTGTTTGACTATGCGTCCAAAGTGAAGCGCTTGGCAAATATTTCTGTCCACAGCAGGGCAGAGAGCTAGAGCTGAGAGCAGCGACGTCGACAGCGACAGCGATGCCTTTGGAAATTGTTGCCGAGCAAAATAGCAACATAACTGCAAATGAAATTTCGTAGATTTTGCTGCAAAGTAAATGAAGAATAATGTGCAAAAGCAAATTGCCAAAAAGGGGCGTGCGCGACAGCCTCAGCTACAGCTTCAGCTTCAGAGCAGTGGCAGCCAAATAAACAACGCAGAAAGCGATAGTAGAGGGAACACTACACAACGATACCCTCTAAAAGGGGAAATATAGATGAATTTAAGAGAAGTCTATATACAAATGAAAGATACTTTGTGCCTTGTTCAGCCTCTATAGAATATTTTCCCTTTACAAGTCATAACTCTATAACTCTTCATATAAATATATTAAGATAAGTAGTTGTAAAGGGGAACTCTATGAGCAGCTACCCTGCAGTTGAGCTGCACTTGCTTTTCTACAGGGTATCTGCCCAAAGAGTGCTCTACTGCTCTCTAGCACTGCAACTTCAACTGAACTAGCGAGAAATCTGTAGCCAAATGAAAGATACTTTATGCCACAGTCAGCCAAGTTTGTTTATTTACAGTCTTCTCTTCATATACCCTGTATAAAAGAACTCTCTTCTATATATATGTGTAGTAAGTGATAGCAAAGGCAGGTCCATTTGTAGATACTCTGTAGGACAGCAACTACAACTGAATATAGGCAAATGAAACATACTTTCACTTTACTAGTTTACTTAGCCTCCACATCTCCATATACCCTCTCCCTCTCCAAGCTACTTCACGTGGTATTGAAAAAGAAGCCAGCACACTTTGGTAGTAAGTAGAAAATATTTTCATTGTTGCTGACACCTCAGCTGCGCGCTAAGACGCAAAGAGAAAGAAAAAGAGAGAGAGGGAGAGATGGCTGCGGACAGTTGCTGGCGATGGAGCAACTTTTTAATTAAGAAATCTTGTGGAATTGCTTAAATATTTCAAGTGCAGTTGCCAGCGACTGTTGCAACTGCAACGAGTTCCTAATTAAGACAAAAACGCACGCGCTGCCACTTAAGCGCCAAGCCAAGCCCATTCAAACTTTATTTATGCCAATAAAACGCAATTACACATCAAATCGACGCTGTCGGCGCGCAACAGCCCCAAATCGAACACACATATTTCTCTCGAGGAAAACCCATAAAACTGCGCGACTTCAGCTGCTGTGGCGAGGCTGCGAGAGATACCCTGAAGATAGTTTGTGTGTGGGGAGGCGTATGATTTATATGCGCATGAACGATAAGACTAAATATGCTGCTCTATATATAAGTTGCTATTTCCTTCGCTTATAAATCGCGTAGTTCCTATTGCCCACTGGGCGTATGCTTGATGCGCGAACAATTCTAGGCGGAAGCGTACATATCCGCCGCATGTGCCCCTTTATGGGGTATAACAATAACATGGCGCCAGTTTACTGCCCCGATATTTATGGCAAGTTTATTAGTTTTTATGCGGCCACACACGCAGTCGGGAGAGTCGGGAGTCAGGCGACGTGTTGGCTCTGATTGTGGGCAATTTTGTTGGTATAAAATATTGAGGCAGCTTCATATTCGTATTCGTATTCCTATTCAATTACGGCACGTTCTCCCTGTCTGTCTGTGTCAAATCAAGTTGTTAGGTTAATCAGCATAAAAATAAACAGCAGCGTCGCAGATAACATAGAATTGAAAAAGGCCTGCCTGCCTGCCCCACTTTGCTGCCTTCTGCCTTTGCAGTTCGAGCTCTGCTCGTAAAGTGTCGCAGCAGGTGCCACGCCCACAGAAATTTGCATGACTGTGTATGAATGGACTGTCATGCAAATACACAAGTCACAAACAGTAACACACTCTCCCACAGTCGCACACACTCACTCACAGTCACACTTACACAGTTCTTTGTAAGTTGAATGTCTTGGCTCCCTTCCCCTCGCCCCTTTCTTGGCTGGCAGAAATAGTTTCCTGTGGCGCACTCAAGTCGTAAAGCTCCTTTAGAGTATTTATGTTGGTTATTAAATGGATTTGCCTCGCACCATGCAACGATTTCAATTGGATTTGCGTGGCGTGGCAGCTTTATGTGCGCTGCACAAGCAGCTCAAGTCACACACAGAGAGAGAAGGAGAAGTGGCTACATAAATGTTTATGCCACGGCTATCACATGATTATTACTCTCTCTCTCTCTCTCTGCCTTTCTTTGCCTTGCCCCTTCTGTAAGCACTTTATCGAGCGCTGCAAGCACATTCACGTTTAAGTTTTCATACATATCTCAGGCCTCTTTTTCTTTTTTTTTTTTTTTGGGTCCAACACCTTTCAGTTTTATTGAGGCTTTTAGTTAAATTGCAAGGCCACAACTGTTGCCACTACAATAACTCTAAATGCCGCCATGCCACACATGAGTGCGCTGGCAGGCGGCCTAAAAGCATTCGCAATCTTACACAGAATGCCGAACCTTAACCTTATTCGATTTGTTCCCGATTTGTGCCACGCGTATCTCATGCAATTTGTGGCTGACTTCGGTCTCGAATCTAGCCGTAAATGGAGCTTATTGAATAAGTTAAGAACGGGGCTGCGTAATGTCTTAAAGTGAATGAGGCATGAACTGCTTCATTCTCGCTTTGTCAGCAAGGAGTTTAATTGATGAAACATAAATAAAAGATATTTATAAGAGGAAGGGATATATTTAAACTCTTGTTATAAGTTCTCTGAACAATCTCAGTGCGTAAGCAATTAATTGTGTGCCACGAAGACCCTTCACTGTTGACTTACCCCTGTGAGACACTGTAGCACATAATTAGGCGCCTTAGCTGGGTTATTCAGGTATTCAGACAATATTTATATTGTTTATAGTACGCACACATTGTATCGGCACTTTTGACCTCACGTTGTTGGGGCTAATTTTGCGCTTAACGCTCGGCAAGTTACCGTTTCCTTTTGTTTTTCGCTTGTGCCAGCTAATTAATGGCCCAAAGGGTCTCCCTCTTGGTCTCTCTTGGTCTTTTGTTGTTGGCTCAGCAGCGAAATGAGCAGCAAGTTCAGCAGCATCTCACCATTTTCTCAACTGATTAGTCCGCTGCATTGTCAATGGAGAACAAAGGTTGCCCTCGCTCTCTCTCTCTCTCTCTCTCTCACTCTCTTTGTCTCTTGCTCTTTCCCTTGCAGTGCGTATTTATTTAATTTGTTGCTTGTTGGCCATTTAATTAAGCGTAGCCCGGTGTAGAATGCCTTGGCTGCCTCTGCTAAGCTGCAGTCGAAAGTTGCCGTTGCCGCTGCCGTTGTTCGTCTGCCTTTTTGGAATTTTAAAATCATCGAATCGCCCCTGGACATGCTTTGTAATGAGTTCATTCTTCGTTTGTTTGGCTGCTCTGCTGTTTGCTTGCTGGAAAACTGAAGGAGAAACTTTAAATTCCGCTGGTGAACCAAATGAGTCGAACAAAAAGCGTTGCCTACTTTTTGGTGCCTGCTTTAAATGCACAACGCGATGACTGCAGCTGCTCGCTATGAAAACAACAACAGGAGGGGAGGCAGATGAGAGAGGAAGGGGGGAGAAGGGTGGGAGGCAGGAGGCAGGAGAGAGGAAGAGGGAGAAGAAGAGCAGCAGCAGCAGCAGGCAGTGCAGCGCAGTCAAAATAAACAAAACAGGTGCGCATTATTCAGCTGCTGTTGTGGTGCAGAAGGAGGAGCTGGAGGGCAGCCAGGTAGCCTAGCATACTGCGGATGTTGTCGGCCTACATGGCCGCCTGAAGTGTCTGTGAAAAAGCCAACAACAACAAGAGCAGCCACTGGCTAACGAGACACTGTAATTCAGCGCATGTGTGTGTGTGCGTGCCAGTCTACGTGTATTAGTTGGCACACAGTGCAGGTCACACGCATAGAAACAGCACCAGAATCTCATCTTAGTAGTCCTACTCTCAACTGTCTCCCCCACCTGGCTAGCACGCTCACTGGGGGCACAGCTAGTGATTCGTATTCGAAATTCCTCGCAACACATAAGCATTAAATTCATTTTTTTCTTTTACCAATTTCATTGAAAATCTTCAACACACTCTCGTTTCACTCAGACATGGCTGATCATAGCTTCTCCAATTGGATACCACCGCTGAGTCTGCCGCTGCTGCCCGGCAACGAGGATGAGCAGGACGTGGCCGGCAGCGAGCTGTTCATGCACAACAGACAGTTGGCCAGCACTCTTCCCCATCATCACCATCACCACCATCATCACCATCCGCATCAGCAGCACCAGCATCAGCACCAGCACCAACATCAACACCAGCAGCAGCAGCAGCAGCCGCCGCCACGCCTACTATCGCCCTTCTTCCAGAGCGAAATGAACAATGTGAGCCAGTTGGCAAAGCTCTACCAGAACATACCCATCTATGGCAATGGGCCGTTGACCGATGACGAGAAGAGCGAAATCGCTCGACGCAGCGAGAACTTTGGCCTCTTGCCGGAGGGACCGCTCAGCCGGGTCGACGAGAACGAGTTGGCCCAGCAGCAGCAACAACAACAGCAGCAACAGCAGCAGCAGCTGCATGAGAACGAGAATGCATGAGAGTAATGCGAGCGCGAAGCGGGGCTGGCTGTTGAGGGTTCGCTATGAGATTTGTTTCCAAGTATTGTTGTTTCACTTGAGGCGAGCGATACTGCTGAAATTGTAAATCATCTATAGTTGATTAAATGTTTCGATAATAAATTCAATTTGAATCCGATGGGGCGCGAAATATGCAACGCACGTGGCTGAAACTGGCAAATTGAAAGGCACTGTAGGGCAGCAAGTTTATATATATATGTGTGCGTGGGTGTATGTGCATGTGTGTGTATCTGTGTTTGTATCTGTGTGTCTGGCTGTGTGCGCTTACACTGCTTTGTTAGTACATTTTTCATAATTTACATGTTTGTTTGTCTGTTGACTTTTTTTATGTACAACGAGAGACTTGACTAAAAGCTGCAGCCTGCTGCGTGGCAGGCTTTCGCTTTCTGTCTCCATCCCTACTACATTTATACCTTTACCTCTACCTCTCTCACTCTCTTTCCTTCACTCCCTCTTACCTTCTTCCCAGCACAGCCCACACGACGCTTGTTTGCTGGCGGGTTTTTTGAAACTGGTTCAATGCTCAGCAGCCCTCTCTCCCCTTAAACACACAGGCAGACAACACACACACATATATCACACACATACTTATACACACACATACTTATACACACATACACCTACACACCCACACACACGCAGCCTGAGTGCTGCCCATTTTGCCGTGCGATTTTTTATGTGCGTTATTTAAATTTCCTTGGCGCACCATAAAAAAATAAGTCTATTTATTTAATTGAAGCGCCCAACAACAAAAAAAGGGGAGCAGCGCAGACGGGACAATGCGATATACGATATACGTGATAATTTGCCACGCCCCATACGGCAACCACCCACTGGCTCACCTGCTTCCCTTGTCAATATTTGTGCGTCGCCTGCCAAATTCGTTGGAAAATGCAAACAATTAAGCATTTGTGCAAATAATTACGGCGTGTTCTCTTTGCTGTTGTTGTTGTGCCTGCTACATTTGGCGTGAAATTGATAAAATAAAAAAGGAAAACAAGAGAACGACATAACGAGAGAAGGGAGAATGCAAAGTGAAGAGAGAGAGAGAGAGGAAAGTGGAAAGCCAAGTGAATGAAAGTGAATATTGTGCGCCAGCAACTTTTGCCAACTTTGCTGCAAGTCAGAGCAGGAAGAGAAGCAGAAAAGAAGGGAGATAGGCAGCTAGCTAGCTGACTGCCACAGTGCGCGCTAATTTAATGTACCTTGCATTCATAACTTTGCTTTGCTTTGCCCGCCCGCAGTTATCGCCAACGTGCCGGAAATTATAAATTACGCAAATTCAAAATTGTTTTCATTTTTCTGCTATTGTCCAGGAGTGTGTATATGTGTGTGTGTGTGCGTGTGTTTGACTGTGATTTAGCTTGTTGTTGGAGTGTGTGTATTTTATTGCTATTTATGACGAACGTGCGAATTTTCACACATTGTTAGTGGCATTTGCTGTGTCTTTCATGTTCGGCACTCATAAAAAGCAAATGCTGCGGGCATTTATTCAAGATTTTCTGCACGTCTAATAATAAAACAGCAGCAACAACAACAACACAGCTAAAACAACAAGTCGAAACAGCAAACGAACAAGCGAAAAAAGTAAATATTTTGCCAGCTGTTGGGAGAGCAATTAAAACGTGCCTTTGAAGTGCCAGAGCAGACCAGACCAGGAGACAGGTCAGGCACGCCAAGCCAGGCTGGAAAAAAAACAGCCAAAAACCTAAGCCCAGAAAACCGAGAAAACCAGCAAAAAGTTATTAAAGTGACAAGTTTATAAGTGCGCACATGAGAGAACCAAAACAAGTACAATAACAACAACAACAACTGGAGGGAGAGGCAGCTATAACAGGCAATGTCAAAGCAGAAACGCAAATCCAATTTTAAGCCGCCTCGAAGCCGCAGGCCAAACAGGAACAACACTGAAAAAACAATGGCTACTTAAGCTGCGCGCAGCCAACGCCCATGAAACGTTGAAGAATCCGAAAAAGAGACAAAGCAATTGAGTAAGGGGAGGGTGAGGGGAGGAGAAAGGGAAAGTGGACAAGGGGAACAAAATGTGACTAAAAATTAAACGTTTAAAAAAACCAACAAAAGATTAGCTGAGGGAAATATCGAAGATGGCACACACTGAAATAATAAAGAAAGGAATAAGAAAAAGAAAGAGAAATGTGAAATGAATCTTAGAGATTCCCATAAGGGAAATTTATAAATATTACTTTTTTTGCACAAAATCAAAGCGTTAATTTTTGTAGAATATGTTTGCAAAAAGATTTTTTAATGGGATGCAGAGTTCTCCAATTGGAGCCTCTTGAAAACATAGGTTCCAGTGCAAACTAAAATTTAAAATTTTGAAGAACTTAAGGCAGCTGAGAGTATAAGAGATAAAATATGAAAGCAATTTCAAATAAGGATTTAATCTTATGATAGAGTCTCTTCGTTGTCTTACGACAGAGAGAGGATAAGAGATTGCGTTGCTTAAAAATACATACAGAAATTTAAAACTTTTTAAGGTTAAAGCATGAAATAGTTGATCAATATTACGTCATGTTTCCGAACCTTCTTTACTCACATAGTTTTTCTATAACACATTTATATTTAATAAATTCCCTATGTTTAAATTTGGGACATAAAAAGTTTTATAACCCTTCAGAAAAGATCAAAACATTTGAAATCAGTTAAGTTAAGATAGGTTTAAGTCTCTTAATTGAAACCCCCTTTTATCCACACAGAGGTTTTAGTACGCCGCCAACTTACAACCGATATCTTTTACTTTTAAAAGCCAATAATTATTTTCAAGTTTAGAATCAAAGGCAAATTTATCCTTTACAATTTCAATTATTTTATTAAATCTACTTAGCTAATTAAAGGCTAAATAAAAGAGAGCCTTCCCTTACTAAAACAACAGCCACTAACTAACTTACTCTACTTAATAAATACCACCAACACATTAACAATATTTACACTCTTTCTGCCCTAGCTAATCTACCCCGCCTGCATACCCTGCACATGCCTTTTGTGGGGCCAGCAAGTGGCAAACAACGTGGCCGCATTATAGTCAAAGTCCAGGTAATTACGCCTTGGACGACAGTTGGCTGGATAACCACGCAGCACTCAAACTGCCCTGCGGTGTATTTGTCAACGGGGCAGCAACAACAACTACAGCTGTGACAACGACAACGACAGCCACAGCAACAACAACAACAAGAGAACTGACAGCAACAACAACAACAACTACAACGAACTGTGTCACCAACTACGCGCACATTTTCACCAGTTTCAGTTTGTGGTTATGCAGAAAGTCAGCCTGGGGGCAGTCAAACAGTGGTAGTGCAGGGGGAGGGGCAGGTACAGAGGGAGGGAGTGAGTGAGTGAGTAGGTGAACAGGTTTAGGGGCAGTACAGGGTCTGGGGGTGGCAACCATGTCGCGACATTGCCGTTTGGGGAACGCTTTTGACGCTTTCCGCTAATTTTCCGGTTTGACTGCTACACCTGTCTACCAGACTGCAGCCTCCCTCTGTCCCCCCTCCCTCTCGTGTTTGCCCCTGTCACCTGGCCTGTTTTCTTTTTTGTTGGCTTGGCTTGTGTGCTGCTGCTGTTTTTTTCTCAGCTCCTGCATGTGCTGCCACGCCCCTGGCCTCGTTGTAATCCCAATGCTTTCATTGCGCATAAATTACGCGCCTAAAGTTGCTGCGGCAAAGCTCAAGCCAAGTTCCCCTAGCAGCCAGCCTCTGCCTGTGCTACTGCCACAGTCTCTGCCTCAGCAACTGCCTCAACTCCTCTCACATCCCCTGCCACAGTCTCTGCCTCTGTCTCCGCCTCAGCCTCCCCTGCATCGTTTACCTTTTTAGACAAATTAAAAAACTCTTATCGAGCCGTGAAAACTTTTCTTTGCGGCTTTCTGGAGTGTGTCAAGTGCGGAGCAAGTGTTGTTGTTGTTTCCGTTGTTGTTGTTCCCCTTGTTGTTGTTATTGTTGCTGTTGTTGTTGTTGTTGTTTGGCATACTTTAAAATGCTTGCGCAATTTGTATTTGCCAGCGAAAGGTTAAACGCTGCGTATGCGTGATATTGTGTGGGAATTATTGCGCACATGCCATGTGGCGACGCCTGCCAGACAAAAGCAATTTCAACTTGTACACACACACGCACAGGGAGTGTGGCAAGTATACTTTATAGCTACACCTTGAATATTGCATGCAACAATCAGAAACGAAAGCCGCAGTCGAGAGTTCGAAAACTTCAAACTGAACTCTCTCGAGCAGGAGACAGCAATCTGCGCTCAATCAACGCACTCAAACTCCCTCTACCCCACGTCTACTATCTTTCTTCCCTCTGCCTGTACACCTCTCTTTTTCCCTTCATCCCCTTCTCCCTCTCTGCCTCTCTTTCTCTGCAAACTTTCGCAAACATATCCACAAACATTGCGAGTGCTGTGTACACTGTGCACTGCCAAAATGTTTTTCCAGCAGCCGCATAGGTAACTAACACTGCGACTTCTGCCCTGCGGTGTCTCCTCTTTTCCCTCTCCTCTTCTCCCTCCTTCTCTTTCCCCTGCTTCTGCCCTTTTTCCCCCCTCTCTCGCCTTCCTCCACGCACTGTAATCCAACTAGCAGCTGGACACAGTTTTGGCTTTGCGGGCAACCATTTGCCGTTGCAGTTGTCTGTCGTGTTGCCGCGCTTGATTGAGTTTTGTGTGCATATACCAATATCGCGTATACGCAGTGTAGCACACAACCAAGCTGACTTAAACGAGTTAAACGAGCATCGGCGCTAGTAATTAACTATGCCACATTTCAGTAAATTCTCTCTTCTTCTCGCTCTGCTCAAGACAAGGTCAGGTGACTAAAAGGTCTGCCAAGCTGGCCTACTTAGCCTGCCTGTTGCGCAACAGCAGCTGTGGCTGCCACTGAGGCTGCTTTATGTGCCGCAATAACAACTGAAGTCGTAACTATATAAGTGGACCAGGCCAGGCCAGGCCGCTTCCGCTGGTCACCCGAGACAAGGCAAGACGTGCTGGCGCCGCGGCAAGGCAAGCCAAGGCAAGACAAGTCTGTGGCAAGGGTTGGCAGTGAGCCTGTCAAGTGGCTGCTGCTGTGTGGCAAGCGCAAGTGCTCAGCGGCGTGTAAACATTTTCATTTGCTGTCGTTGTCGTTGCTCTTCCTGTGGCGCCTGTCAAGTTCTGTTTCGTGCACATTCAAGTGTAAAATATTGAATTATGATGGCAGCTGTTTCTCAATAAACATGGCAAGCATTAAATCCCGACAGCAACTTGAACCCATTGTTGTCATGCATGACAACAGCAACAGCAACAAAAAAATTGAGCAAGCCGGAAAATGCGAAACGAAAGCAGAAAGCAGAGAGCGAAAGGCAGCTGCGAGTGGGTCAAGCCGGGGAAGCTGTGTATAAATTACACATGGAGCGCACGAGGCGCAGCCACATGACAGCTAATGCAATTTGCGAGGCACACCTACAACAGCAGAAGGAGAAAGGGGAAGGAGGCTGGGAGGCTGCGCTGCCGAATTGAATTATAAGCTGACAAGCTGTAGGCCGTGTAGCTGTGTGCCACGCGGCGTATGTGTAATCTGTATCCGTGCACACTCACTGGAAGCCAACTACAAATTGAGCCGAGCAAATGCTACCTGAGAACGTGCATCATCAACATGGCAGCGGCACAATAGAGTGGGCAGATGGGGGGAAGGGTGAACAACAGGCAGACAGAGAGTGACTCTGTCAGCGAGGCTCTGGCAACTCTGGCAACTCTTGCCGTTTGTTTGCTTTGTGAGCCGCTGCCGAAAATGGAATCTAGGTTGAGTGGGCGGCCAAGTGATTGCGATTGTCATCAGTCAACGCTCTAAAAGCAATTGTCTACATTGTTTGGCTTGTTTGCCTAAGATGCACACACACCCCCACACACAACACACACACAAACACACCACATACAACACACAACACTGACTACACTGGAGCATTGTCTTGACTCGCTCGCTACACGTGGGCTTTGTTTGCATGTTAGTGGGTCAGTTTGATTGCTGTCGACGGGGAAGTTCGGTGAATTTCGCTGTAAAACACTTCGAAAAATACAGCCACAACTTGAGTTGAGTGTTGAGAGCAGACAGAGATGATATTTATATATATTTATTTATAAATTTCGAAAGAAATTTAAACTCTTTTACTGTTTAACTTTTCTTTCCTTGAGCTAAATTGTTTCATCTTTCTTGCCTTGCTTAAACCAAACAAACAACTCCCTTCTTAGTTACTTGTTTACTCCATGGCTTAAACACTCCCTTCTCCCACTCATCTACCTCCTCTACAACTACTCATACTACCCTCGCTGCTGCTACTGCTGCGATTGCTCTGGCCAGCAGCCTCTGTCTGGGGCATTTAAAGCCGCCGCCGCCGCCGCTTGCCATTAAATGATTTGACTGCCGCAGCACTCAAGCCTAATTAAAATGTTGCCTGCTAATTAATTAAACAATTAGTACAGACAAAAGCATAACAACAACAACAACAGCAATATGTACAAAAAATAGCAACAAGAAGAAGAAGAATGAAAAG
Source organism: Zaprionus africanus (assembly GCA_018151435.1). NCBI lineage: Eukaryota > Metazoa > Arthropoda > Insecta > Diptera > Drosophilidae > Zaprionus > Zaprionus africanus. The sequence goes on along the minus strand of JAECXB010002310.1, from coordinate 1,221,082 downwards.
AAAACTGCCGCAGGCTGCGCATCATTATCAAAATTTGGTTGAGCCGCAATTTATGTTGCGGTCAGTGTGAGCAGCCAAGCTGATTGTCTCAGCTGGCTGTGCCACGCCCCTTTGCCCCCACTATGACCCCTCTGTGACCCCTCCATGAACTTGCCACTGTCTGTAGCCAGCGGCGCACTAAGCGCATTAAAACAAAATTTATGTGCAGCAAAAATTTTTATCACTAAAATTGAGTTGGCAACATGCAAGCCTGGCCACGCCCACACACACGCCACGCCCGCCTCCACACTGGCTGTGGTGTCATTTGACTTTCACTTGCCAAAACAATGTGAACTATTTTGCTGCATAATTTAAGGCGTTTTCACGCCTTCATGCAAATTTAAAGCGCTGAACAAGACGAGGCAGCAATGAAATCGTTTTTTGGGTTGTAAGACAAAGAGAAGGAGAGTCGGAAAAGGGGAGGGGGAGAGGCAGAGGAGGAAAAGAAGAGGAAGAAGGGGGTAGGATAAGGAGGAGGGGAGGGGGGAAAGAGTTCCCTTACTTGGCCCTATTGGTTTGTGTGACCTCAAATAAATGTTCATCTCGGTCTCGTTCTCGGGCAACATGTGTTGGCCAGCTAATCATATCGGAATGGCCATCGGGCCCGATGTTGTTGAGAAGCATCGTTTAGCCAATTCCATGTCATTTATGAGCATTATGTGAGATTTATAAAACCGGATGCGGGCGTCGGGCATTACAAAAGCCGAACAAATGCCATTAAACTGAGCAGCCTCCCCCTTAAGCTCCTTCTACTCTAGAGGGGCACAACTCAACAACTTTTCGACCTAAACACGAAGCTGGCTTCGTCAAGTTTCGTTCAGTTTCCCCTCGCTGCGCTGTGGTGAAGTTGAGTTGACTTTCTCCACGGCGTGGGCTGTGTCTTCCTTTGCCTCGATGCAGGCGCCTTAATTTATGCAAGTTATTACAAATTCACACGAAAAAACAACATTAGAAGAAGCACGAGGAGACGCAAGAGGAGAGAAGAGTGGAAGGAGAGGGGGAGGGAGGCTGCTGGCTTTGCTTGCTGGAGCTGCTTTAATTTTCGCCAACATTTTCGACAGCGAAAAATCAAAATAAATTCATTTTGGCAACAAAACACACATAAAATGATTAACAAAAGACCGTTAAGCGTCGCCTGCCACGCCCACACTTGCACGTGTGTGTGCGTGTGTGTGTGCGTGGGTGTCGTGTGCCATTAAACATTGATGTGTGCTTAACGTTTAAGGCGCCAATCAAAGCCAACGCGAGTGCAAACAATTAAGAGCAGCAGCAGCTCCTCCACTGACTCCATTCGCTTTTAATTGCCCCCGGACATGCGAGGCAGTGTGCAGCAAGGGGGGAGAAGAGGGAGTGGGGGGGGGGGCGTGGCAACAAGGAGTGCAACTCAATCAAGCAGTCAATCAATCATAGAAATTGTGCAACTCGGCTAACTAGCAGCTCGAGTATGTTATGCATATTGAGTGCTGTCACTCGATCCCTGCCTCCTTCTTGGGCCTGTGAGTGCATAATGCATGCGCCTGTCTGTCTGTCTGTCTGTTGACTATATCTATGTCTGCCTGACTGCCTGACGGACAATTGCTCAAATCGTTGGGAGTTTTTTGTACGCTGCGGCGTATGTGTAATGTGAGCAATTTATGTCTTCGCAGACGTAAGTTGGGACAGTCTGCTACGACATGCGAAAACCAATTAAGTTTTTAGCACACACAGACACTAACACACATACACACACATATGCACATACATGCACACACAGACACACACAGGCACACGCACACAGACAACCACAGTGCAGAGGCAACTCTTTTGTGGCAGCAGGCTAAGTAAGAAACTAAACCGCAGAACTTGGCAAAAGAAGTCAGTGAAGAGAGCACTTTGCTGGCAGACAGAGAAAGATACTGGACACAGCATAAACATATATACACACATATATGCATACAATACACATATATATGCATACATATATACCCAATCTTTAATTCACTTCAGTTTTATAATCAATTTCCTTAAATTTGCTGCCCAAGTCAGTGCGGCATCATCCAAGAGAAAGTCATCAAATCTGTCACAGCGGGCAAAGTTCGAGGCGAGGCTGTGCTGTGCGTATTCCCAATTGCCTAATAGACGACGTCTGGCATTTTTTGAGGTCATTAGACAACTTTCGTCATATGTGCGATGTCGCCAGAGTTTTTTCGTCATCTTCTTCGTTCCTTGGGGGGGAAAAAACTGTGTGGAACAAAAGTTGCACAATTAGCTTTTATGCCGCATTGTGTCGATTTAATGAGCTGCAAACTGTGTCAAGTGTAGCAGACAACTGATGGCTCCATAACAAATTGATGTATTAATCAATCAGATTGCGGCAGCGCCTGTTACCTAACACCAGGCACCCCGCAGCCCCGCCTCCCTGCATCTCTGCCTACATCTTCCTTTGCCATTTTTCACTGCAGACTAACGAGAATATACAATAGAAGGCAGCATTGTGCGCATGCATATGTTAGGCTGCCTGTGTGCGTGTGTGTGAGGTATGAGTATGTGTATTTGTGTGTGTGTGCGTGCTATGTGTAACGCCTACGAGGGCGCTTTTATGATGTGGCATAAAAACGGGCGCTCCAAATGAAAATCTATCATCGGAAACGTGGCACGCTAACAAGCGACGCGAGTGGACGCGAGAATTGCCACAACTTGAGGCGCCGCGGACAAATGACCAGGCAGTCAGATTGAGCGCTTGAGTGGCCCGCAAGCAGGGAAGAGAGGCGAGAAGGGGGGTGGGGATCAAGGCAGGCCAAAGTCGCATTAAATTTTATGACATTTTGAGGCGCACTAAAGTTGAACAAGTTCATTGGCGTCAGGCGCATTAAAAATTTTGCCAACAGCGAAGGCACAAAAAGAAGCTGAAAAAAGCTGAAAATATAATGTGTTCCTCTTGAAATCCTCACATCGAAATTAAAGCCAGACTGGAGCGGGGGAGGGGGGCCAGTACGGAGGGGACCAGTACGGAGGGGGGCCAGTACGTGTTAATAACGCAACTTGCGACGTGCTAAGAATTTCTTTTTGGTGGAGCCAAAAGCATTTGAGGTATTTTTATGCGCCATTCTATTTAAATAAAATGAGCATATTTTGTGGTGCTTAAATACGCATACGAATGGACGCAGCATTTGCCTAAGTTAAGCAGCAAAGGCAGACAGAAGAAAGATATATATCTGAAAAGCAGATATATATCACGACGAGGAATTAATTTAATTAAGTTTTGAAATGTCAAATCAATTTCGGGGAAAGAAAAGCAAAGGAAGCTAAGTAAAAGAAACAAAATAATACGGAAATGTAAGTAAAGTAGAGATGAAATTGAACGATCAAGTCGAGAATGGAAGAGAAATATATAATACAGTGAAGATTAAATGAGACCAAGTTCTAAATAAAAAGTAATACAAGTAAAGTAAAGTAAAATGGGATCAAATCAGGCCACGAAGTAGACATGATATTGAAAGATCAAGTTGAGAAAAATAAAGAAATATACATCAAGTATAAGATTAATTCAGATCAAGTCCTAAAATAGGCATGAAGTTAAGTAAAATGAGACCAAGTTGAGAATAAAACTAGAATATGTAAGGTCAGATGAAATTTACAGATCAAGTTGAGATTAATAAAAAATAGACATAAAGTGATGATAAAATGAAAACAAGTTGTGAAATATGTGTGAGATAAAGAAAAAGGATCAAGTCGAAAATAAAGGTAAAGCAAAGATACAATTTACAGATCGAAGTTGAAAATAATTAAAAAAAAATATATATGTTAAGGTATAGATGATATGAGATCAAGCTGTTTATAAACTAGAAACACGTGAAGAGTGAATATTAAAGGATAGCAAGTCGAAAATAATAAAAAAAAACAAATTAACTTAAGATGAAATTGACTTATCGAGTCGTGAACAACAAAGTCATAAACATAAACTAAAGTTTAAATGAGATCAGCTCATAAATAATAAAGAAATACGCGTAAAGTAGCGATTGAATGTAGAGATCAAGTCAGAGGAATCTCTCCCTTCACCATTGTGCTCGCACTTTGTTGTAATTTCTTATGGCCCATTAACCCCTCGAGCTTATCAGTTCAGGGTTTGCTGAATGCAAAGTGCGCTTCAAGTGCAACAATAACAATGCGAGAAAACAATGCACACAACACAGAGTCTCCCTCAATGCAACTGCAACTGCAACTTGGCAAGTGCTCTCATCTAACTGCCGAGGATTCGAGAATTCGAGGGTTCCAGGGATTTGAGTGGCGCTTGCATTTCGAGGGTGCATTTAATATTTCATTTCGGGTTGCTATGCGCTGCTTTTATTACCTCTGCACCGCTGACACCACGACAAAGCTATCCCTCTCTCACTCTGGTTACAGGTCGCAGCTCGCAGGTCGCAGAACACTTCGTCAGTCTGTTGCAATTTCACGTTTTATTGTCAAGTGGTTTCAAATGCAATGTTGAGAGACAGAGAGAGAAAGAGGATGCTGCTGGCCAACATGTTTGCGTAGCTGCGCTTTAAGGTCGGGCGAACGAACGAACTTTGCGATTTGCCATCAATCAGTGGGAGCCACAAACTTTAGCCACACGTTGCGTATACGCAGTGTGAGAACACTCAATCACTGACATTTTTTTCTTGCTCTTACTTTTCTTTTGTTTCGTGCTGATTTGCTGCTCAAAATTCTATTCAATCATTTATGTTAAATTTGATTAGTTGCAAACGGAGACGACGCAGCCCTAAGCAAACTGGCAATCTCAGCTCATCAATATTTGCACGCATCACGCGCCCACTTCCTCCCTTCTTCCCCCTCTCACTCCCACTCCCTCATGTATTGGATGCGTGTGTAATAAATTGGGTTATGGTACGCGGGGGCAGCTTAAATGGCAGCTGATTTATTCGAGCGCAGCGAGAGGAACGCAACGCACTTTGCTAAGCTCAAACAATTTTGTCAAATTGACCAAACTTAAGCTTATTTATTATGTTTGCGGCTTACACACATTAAGACCTGCGCCAAATTGGGCCCACTAAGCAGTAAGCAGTACGCAGAGGCCGTAAGCGGCTCACAATTTGAATTTATGGCGTTTACTTACGACACAGATATGTGTACGTTGCTTTCTCTCCTCAGATCATCTCTCTCTCCTCTGATCAACTCTGCCTGCCTGCCATGCCCCACTGGACACCATTTAAAGTTCTGACAGCAAGATTGCCATGAGAAATTATCAAGCCAGAGCCCACTCTGTCTGTCCCTGTCTGTCCTGGTCTGTCTGTCTCTGGCTATGGCTACATAATCAAAAAGCATAACTTTAGCTACTTACTGGAAAACTATTTATCCACTGACAAATGATGCTGCTTGAAACTTTTCTGCGGCACGCAAAAGGCAAAACAGTTTGCGCAACTTTCGAGCAGCGCGAGAGAAAAAAACGCAGGGAATAAAATGTATAAATCGCCACTGACAATTACAGGGGCGGAGTGAGGGCGTGTGAAAAAGAACTGCGCCTCATAATCAAGAATATATTGAAGTGAAGAAAACTGGGCAAAATTCAAAGGCAAAAGATAAAGAAGAAAAACAAAATAGGGCAATAGGTTTATGATTAAAAAAAGGGCTAAACGGTCATACATTTTTAAATTTTTTGTATCAATTTAATATTGCAAATATTAAAAAAGGGTTTTTAAAATCTTTATTCTTTGAACATGTTTTCTATTTATGATTGAAAATCAAATAGGAAAAAATGCATAAAAATTTCTACATAAATCCAAAATTAAATATTTTTTTTGCGCAATAAAAACAAAAGAGAATTCAGGACAATAAGACCTTAAGCCTTCTCAGGGTAGCAAATATTATATAGGTACAAATATAGCCAAAAAAAAGGCTAACTGGACAGCTCTGCTGTGCAAAATAATAGTCGCTCAGTCATGTCTTCCTATTTCGAGAAAATCTGCAATAAATTTGTGAACAAATATTTTGCAATTTATACGAAACGACTTTCAATGTCACTTACCCCACTTTGTTGCTGAACCGCTCCTGGTGTGGCCGCAGTTAGCACCCTTCCTGCCCTGCCCTGCACTGTGCTGTTCTGTGCACTGTGGACGGCAGTTTCCACTTTTCCATTTTCTTTCGCTCAGCTGAGTTTCAACTTTCGCTGCAATTACGCGTTCTGCAAGACAAAATCACTCAAACAAAATGGCGCGCGTGCGTTTCATTGAAAACATCAGCTGCGAGAGGCGAAGAAGGGTGTGAGGGAAGGGAGGGAGGAGCAAGAGGGGAGGGAAAGTTGTGAGAAATATGTGCGAGTATTTTGCGCAAACTGATTTAATTTTTTATGGCCGCTGCTTGTGAATTTTATATTTGTTTGCCTGTCGATGTCGATGCGGATGTTCTACTTGTTGTGCTGCTGCTGCTTCTTCTTCTTCTCGTTGTTGTTCTTGTGGCTGTTAATGCTGCTGCTGCTGTTGTTGTTATTGTTGTTGCTGCCACAGTTTCTGTTTCTGTTTCGATTTGTGTTCATTTGTTTTTGTTTCACTTTTATGGCCAGCAGCTGCAGTCGAGCTGAACATGCCCCCGCAGCTTGTCTCTCTCCACGTCCAGCTGTCTCTGTCTGTCTCGCAGGGGGGACAGTGTAAATATTATCGCACGCACTGAGATTTCTTGCAGTGTACAGCTGCGACAATTGAAACATTTTTTATGCTCTTTTATGGTTTATTTGCCGTAGAGCAGCAGAGCCAAAGCCAGAGCAGGCAGTCAACACTTAAGTGAAAATAAACAAAGCAAAGGAGCAGCAGCAGCAGCAGAAGAAGGAGACAGGCAGGGGAGGGGGTCAGGCAGCTGTGACTTGCTTTGATGGTCACTTCCGGTTGTCGGGCTTATTTCAATGACGAGGCAAACTAAGTAAAGGCAAATAAGTGAAAGACGCATTAAAGCCAAATTTAAATACGCTTCACGCCTTCACGACGACGACGCTCGCTCTCTCGTCAAACCGCCAGGCAGACGGACGAGTTTCTCCTTCCGTCTGTCAGTCCGTCTGTCTGTCTGCCTGTCTGTCTATCCTTCCGTTCCCACGTCATAACTTGGCTTAAGTTGGCCTTGCCTACAGTCAGTCGAGTGTAAGGCATCTCTCTCTCTGCCAGCTGCCAGCTGCTGCTGCCTGCCACGCCTACGGCCTACCGCCTTTCACTGCGGTTGTCAATGCACAGAGCTGTAAAAGTTTGCGCAAAATGCATTTTGACTTGCTCGAAACTTTGCAGCTTGCAGCAAGTTGCAGCAGCAGCAGCAGGCGGCAGGCAGCAGCAGCGAGTCGAGCGGAAAAGTTAATTCACCTGTGAGACCTGACAAACTTTCCCACACACTCCGACACAGTGCAAGAAAGTGAGAGAGCATAGTAGAGAGAGGAAGGCAGAAAGGACTGATAAGGTGAGAGGGAAGGAGAGAGGCTAGCGGGGGAAATACTTATACACTCACGTGGCCTGCCTTGCACAACATTTGATGTTGTTTGGTAAGCAAAATCAGCAAAGCGTTTAAAAACTGCAATAAAGGACATTTATCGTGCAGAATTTGCTACAATTTCAAAGAGAGAAAGGCAAAGAAGAGAAAGATAGAGCAAGGCAGAGAAAGAGAGAGAGAGAGAGCAGAGAAGGAGCAGCATTCCCAGCCGGGAATCGGAACTGTTAAAACTATCGACAGCAGCAAAAGCCCCAACCCAATCATCAAATGTGATACGCGAGACCTTCGAGTAGAGTGCAAGCACAAGTTCTGCCAGCTCTGATGGAATTGCTAAGCATTCGCGGAAATTGTACAGAAAAGTTCTGGAAACATACTTAGTTAATAACGGGGCTTTATAGAAAAAGTTTTAGATAGACTTGGGAGTGAGAGGAAGAAAGAAAGAAAGAGAGCTAAAAAGAGAAAGTAAGCCTAATTTCGATTGAAGTACAGCCAACCTCTTTATGCGTGTCACTTATCTATTAAGACACTTCACTCTGCTGCCTTACTTCATCTATCTGCTAACCAAATTTCTCTCAGTGCAGTGCCTGTTTAAAAGGGAAAGTTCTAGCTACACTTAGGAAAGAGAGGAAGAAAGAAAGAAAGGGAAACCGAGCCTGATTTCGATAGAGGCAAAGCCAAGCTCTCTATGCGAGTCAGTTACCTATTTAGACACTTTATTTTGCTGCTTGTTTTCTTCTGTCAATTAACTAAATTTCTCGCAGTGTATCGCCTCGTTTAAAAGGGAAAGTTCTAGCCACACTTGGGAAATAGAGCAAGAAGTAGAAACAAGAACTGACTTCCATTAAAGAAACGAAATGTTCTCTTTGCATTTCATTACCTTGTTTAATCACTTCACTAAGCAGAGTTTTTTACTTGAAAAGGTTGTCAAATTTATCTCAGTGTAGTGTCTGTTCAAAAGGGAAAGTTCTAGCTACACTAAGGGAAAAGAAAAACCAAAACAAACTAGGGCTAATTTCAATGGAGGCCAATCAACTTTCTTTTTCCCGTCACTCATGCATTTCCTCAACTGCTTAGTTACCTCCATCAGCTGCCTGCTTTCCCTCACCAATAAAACATAGTTTCTCACAGTGTATTGCCCGTCTCAAGCAAAAGACTTTAACTTCTTGAGACTTTCGCTAGTTTCTCAGCTGGTCGCACGTCACGGCAGCTACTCAGGCTCGCCTGACAAGGCGCTTCAATCAATCACTGAGGCTGCAGCTGAACTAACGCCAACGAAAAGCCACGCGACTGACAGGCCGGACCCAAGCGGCGGGCCCATGTGTGTGTGAGTCTCCTTGTATGTGTGTGTGTGTGTGTGTGTGTGTGTGTTGGCAATAAGTATGCTAAGCAGGAAGCGTGCCCGTCGTGCGGGGCATGATAAATGTGTGTTGGGCGAACACAATAGTTACAGCGTTTAAATTTCAGCTATCACAACGAATAATAATAACAACAACAAATACAGGCAGAACAACAAAAAAAACAACTACAACAAGCAAAGAGCAACTACAGCTAGTAAAGAACAACAAGAGTTGCGCTGGAAGTGCAGAAGTGCGAGCAGACGCGATTGTATTTGCAGTAGAGAGTGCGGCACGTGCGCACACGCGGCGTATGCGTAATTTGTATTTGATTGTCGAGCCGAGCAACCTTCGAGCGTGTCAATAGTCGCAAACAAATTCAAAGGACATGGACATGCGTGTGCGAGCGTCCCATCCTGCCTGCCTGCACCTCATGCCATCTCTTTCGCACTTTGTCTGCTATTTTTACGCGTGTTGACATTCAATTTGGCAATTTGGCAAAAAGTTTTGCCAGCCAGTTTTGCCTTTGACACGCTTCACACAATGTTTGCCTTTGCATTGCCAGCAATTTTTATGAATCGAGCACTGATTTGCAGGTCCACTCCCACGCCTATCTCCCTCTCACCCGCTCCCCCTCTCTCTTCCTCTCTGTCTGTCTGTGGCTTCCCTTTGAATATGTGTTAATTTTTTTGGCTTTAATCTCGTCTCATGTTTACGTCGCTTTGATTAGTTAAATCAATTTTACGTTTATGATTATGCGCATTTTTTAACAACAAGCACTCACATATACTCATACATACGTATTCATACTCACATTCACATTCATTTCTAGTCATGCACGCACTCTATAAAAATGAGCGAGCATAGAAAAACATGGCAACTTTTCGCATGAATTCAAAATGCGAATTTAACCAAGCTCGCCAGGCGCACAAAAACACACACGCACACACACACACATATAGACAGGCACACACACATAAACAGGCACACACGCCTGCTGATAAGACTGGGGCACGGCATTGTCAGCAGTGCAAACACTCAAATGGGCAAACAAAAAGTAGCCAAAAAGGGGCGAGAGAGATTGAAAACCGTTGAGATTTTTATACACTTCCATAGGGTATATTCATTTTGGGCAGCGGTTTGCAGAGGCACTTGGGAGACATATTTGAGACCTACATATACATATACATACATATTTTATGAATCAGTAACAACTGAGGAGTCGATCCAGTCATGCCCGTCTGTCCGTCTGTCCGTATGACTGTCTCTCTGTCTGTCTCTCCTTGTCAGTTTTAATGCTATCAGGATGTAACTCAGCACACATGCTTCTAATTGCTACACGCTATAAATAAGTCGTTGCCAGCCGTATCAGACCGATATATCGCATAGCTGCCATACAAACTATCGGCTGATTTTTGTTATTCGTCAAGATATTGCAATCAAATTGACTACATCAGACTTTTTCTATATACATAATGTGTGTATAAAATTTCATCAAAATCGGACGACTATAACATATAGCTGTCATAGGAATAATCGACTGAAATTAAGATTTTTGTATGAAGAGCAGTTTCGATATTAGAAATAAATTAACTTAACAGTGACAATCAAAGTGAAACATAATATTGAATTCCTAATAATTCCTATTTAATAATACACTTATATATATCACTAGCATAGCAACAATCAGAAGATCGAAGTACCTTAAAGGGCATTGAACCTTCGACAAGCTAAAAGTTGCCTTTATTTCTGCTCTAGCTAGTGTTGCAGTGGCTGCTATAGTGGATACTTCCTCTCTCTGTCGCCCTCTATTTCCCACTCCCTGTTACCTCCCCCTCTCCCCCTTCTGTATTGGCCAACTGGCATAACTGTCAGTTGCAAACTGTTTTATGAGCTGCAGTAATGCATTCAACTCAATGTTCAACTTAATGTTCAACTCCATGTTCAGCTCAGTGTTCAACTTAATGTCGAGCTTAATGCCAGAGCAAACAAATCGAAAAAGTAATAATTCTCTGGCATAATCCGGACTGGAAGTTTTTGAATTAGTTTTGGGAGTACGCATCGAGGGAACTTTGCCTCTCAGTCAAAACTATTTGGCATTGTTTGCTGGTCTCAACTCTTAGTTAATATTCATTATTTCATTTCTCTGACGTGCACAAAGTCATCCGAGCAGATTACAAGTGCCACTTTGTTTCTGTTTCGGTTATGACTAAGGGGCGTGGCAAGGGTAGAGCTTGACTTGGCAGCGTGCCAAAGATCATGCAAAGATTGCAACGACGGAGACGCCGTCGAGGGCGACGCCTTGGCTGCAGTGGCTGCTTGTGTTCAGTCGATGCATGTCAAACGCGAACGTGGCCAAAAACAAATGCAAAACAAAAGCCCAAACGGCTTTGCCTGACCACAAAGGCGGCTGCCACGCCCACTCGGCTGCTCACTCAGTCGAAGTGCGTGCCAAAAAATATGCATGAGAGCGAGAGAAAGAGGCGCACGCTTCGTTTAGTTTGCAACGAGAGACACGCCCCCCAAAGGAGGCCACACTGCAGGTGCAAGCTTACAAGCAAGGCACAGAGGGAGTGTGAAGAGGCAGCAGAGGGGGAAAGGGGGAAAAAGTTTCATCCATTTGAATGCATTTTCGAAAATGCCAACTAACAAGTTTTCGCCCCGAGGCTCAGTCGACTTTAGCAACTCACTTGACTCACCTGGCACACACACACACATTCACACACACAGCTGACTGTGCTGCGGTCACAAGGTCACCTGCGATAGAGAGAAACAGAGATGCAATAAGTGCTGGGCATTTAAATTTTGTACCCTAAACATGGACACACTTAGCTCATAGTTTCCTCTCTCTTTTCCCCTCTGGATTCCCATTCCCTTTCCCTTTGCTCGTGTCCATTCCCAAGTGCTTTTAGAAAGTAACCTAAAATTACGGCTCTTGTGGTCAAACGGTTTTACAAGCAAGCAAAACTACCAGTGCATGCATGTGTGTTGGTGTGTGTGTGTGTGCTGGTGTGTGGGCGTGTGTGTGTTGGAGTGTAAATGCCCAAAAAGTGTGCTATGCTTTTTTGCCTGTACCCGTGTCCATTCGAACATCGAAACCGCAAACATTTATTGCCAGCAAATGCCAGCTTTCATGTTAGCCGACGCGCTGCTGTGTGTGTGTTTAAAAAATCATTTTTTACACTCCAACGACGCCTAAAAGCACGCTACGAAAAGCCAACTAGAAAGAGGCAGGGTATGTGCGACTAGGTAGGATCAAGTTAAGGTAAAGATCAAGTTAAGGTAAAGATTATGGGAAAGTAGACGGAAAAGAAGGAGTTAATTATTAACATTTAAAAGATATTTAATATTAGTCAATATATCTACTCAATTTACAGGGTATAAAATGGCAATTCGTAAGCAAGACTAGGCAGGCTATGAGCGACTTAATATTAGAAGAAGGTTAAAGAAAAGAAGATAAAGAATATGATCACATAAAAGACAGCAAGCAGGAGTTAGGTGAGGTCTCTTCAGGCGATGTATATTACTCTTCTTATATCTAAATTCACAGGGTATACATCTGGCATATCATACTCTTCCCCCACGCTATCGCTTTACAGTTTATTTTTAGACATTTCTTTGGGCGAGCATAGAAATTTGTATTTGCGCACATAGTTCTGTTGCCATTTGAATGCTTGCCTCGCAGCCCCTCTGCACCTCCCCATATGCTCCTCCCTCTGCCCCTCCCTGCCATTCTCCCTTGCACTCTATCTAAAGTCGAGTACGTGTCAAAAAAGTGCTCGTGTAGTGGCGAAAATCAATAGACACCGCCCGAGAGCAGCAGGCAACGCGAGCTGGCAACGCGCGCTCAACGATGAAAGCGAAGCCGGCGCCGCAGGCGCAGCACAAAGCCAGCAACAACAACAACAACAAGAGTTGGAATAGAAATGGTAAAGTGGCTGCCAGAGCTAGAAGGGCAAGCTAGGCGGGGGAGCATAAAAGGGGCCCCCTTTGGAATTATGACTAAAGTTTCGCATGCAAATATTTTGCAAAATTTTCACTTCTTTAGCCAGGTGAAGCGGACAGGGGCAACATCGACCAACAAAACTTTGCACAGTGTATATATTTCAAGCGCCCCGACTTTTATTTATTCTCCAAGTTACACACAGTCGAGCCTCCCCCCTTCCTCCCCCCTGCTGTGTGTGTGTGAAAGGTTCGCAGCTGGGTCGCCAGAAGTTTGTTCGGTTATCGAATGTGGGCGGCGAGCGCACCTAAGCTAGACGTGGGCGGGGCAAAGAAACTTTTGATTTTATTAGCAATTGTCAGTGTGGTAATACGACTTGCTGCAAGGGAAGGGGGGAGGTGAGGGGCGAACGACAGCTGTTCTACGCTGTGCTATATATAGGTAAATATATCATAATGGAACAAAGCGAATTGCAGGAATTTTTCGTGCGAAGAGAAGAGCGAGAGGAGGAGAGCAGAGCGCTTGATACACTGGAAATTTGTTATATTTATATGGGAAGCTTAAGAGGAATGAGGAAGAGCGCATTAAGCTGGAATATTTGCCATATTTAACTCAATTCGCATGCAAGAATTTAATACTCGAACTGCATGGCATTATTCATGGAGTAAGGAGTATAATATATCAAACAGAGCAATTAGACAAGTCTCGTAATCCAGCCTGGGACTGTCGATTGTTTAGACATGCCGCACAATTATCCAGGCACAAATTACAATTGCTCGCCTGGCTCGTCTACAATTTCAGGCAAATTATCATTACAGGCAACAAGGCAGGTGCGAAATGCTTACAACGGCATTTACAGGCAGTCCCCAGAGGGAGAGAGAACGAGAGAGGGAGGAGGAGGAGGAATGAGCCCTGGCTAATGGCCTTTCGTGTGCACTAGAGGATTGTCAACTTGCACAGGGAGCAGAGACAAAGCAGCAACAGAGGGCCTGGCATGCCTTGCCTATGCTCTCAGTGTGCTCCTAAGGCGCATTTGCATATCATATCACAAACTGAAAGTTATCACAAGCCCCCCTGCCCCGCCTCCCATAGCTGTAGCCTGCTTTCTGGCAATGTCATGCAATATTCACATGAATGAATTACCTTTAATTGATGCAGCATATCCACATACACGAAGAGAGAGCACACTTTCCTCGCCTGCCTCTCACAATGCAGCATAAATTGGCATTAAATATTGAAGCCGAGCTGGAGGACGACACTGACAGAGGATACCTGTTTGTTCTGCACATTGTGCAATTCATTAGTCGAACAAAATATATTTCAATAACAAATTGCCAATTGAATCTGCATTGCAGCTGGATCAACCTGAGGAGGCAACTGCAGCTGGAGCAGAGAATGCGTAGACAGCTCAATGGCTCAATTAGAGCAGAGCATGAAAAATGCACTATGAAAATGCAAATGCAGCCTCTGCCCATAATTAAATTTATGTATTTGTTGTCACTGCACCTGCAACCAGCTCCATCTCCATAAACTGATGCAGATACAGATATAGAGTGCAGAGAGAAGAAGGAGCGACTGCAAAGGATACAGGTAAAGCAAACAGAAATCGAGGAGAAATCGACCACGCTTGGTTGACTCTCCCTGCTCCGAGTGAGCTGGGTCAACATCAAGTTGGCCATAACGAAAGCAATCATAAAACAAATGGCCAAAAGAAATTGCACAAGAGCTGAGCCAGCGCATCTCCTCCTCTTCTCGGACTGTCCTCCTGGCACTCTTCTCTGTGAATTCAATCGGAATTGAAATCGCACTTACCCTTGCAGTGGAGCATAATAACTAAGTCATTAAGCTGAGATAGAGATCGATGCCACATATGTTACCCAATGCAAATGGCGCTTGTTGGCAACCCTCTTAGCTACTTGACCATATGTTTTCTTGACGTTCCCTCTATTGCAGCAGCAGCAGCTGCTGTCCAATCAATTTGCCTAATAGCCACGCAAGTGTGTCAGTTCTGCAGGTAATGCACTCAAGTCTGTACAAGTTCCCGCTCTCAGCCAATTGTTGAAGGCCTTCAGCTGTTACGGTTCGTTAGGGTAGCTGATTATAGTACTTGTAAGGTGGTTGGGGCACCCTATTCAGTGTAAGTAGTTAAGGAATCTAGTTAGGGTACCGAGAAAGAGTAGGTGGTTAAAATCAAGGTTATAAAGGTTTGTTAGTCAGGGTGATAAGTTAGGCCACCTAAGGGTAGCTAGTCAAAGTTACGAGTAAGGACAACTAGTTAGGGTACCTACTAAGCACTACTTAGAGTACCCAGTCAGGGTACCTTGTAAGGGTACATAGTAGGGGTATCTAATGAAGAGGGCACCCACGAAGGGTGCCTAGGTACCCAGTTAGAGTACCTAGTTAGGATGCCTAGACAGGGTACTTAGTAAAGGGACCATAGAAAAGGGTACCTAGTAAGGGTACCCAGTAAAGGTACTAGTTAGAGGTACCTAGTGGAGGTACCTAGTTAGGATAGCTAGTAATGGTACCGAGTTAAGGTGCCTAGTCCAGGTACCTAGTTAGGGTACCCGTTAGGATAGAGTACCTAGTTAAAGTGCTTGGATACATACTATATATTTGGTACCTAGTCAGGGTACCTAGTAACGATACCTAGTCAAGGAATCTATTCAGGGTACCTAGTTAGGGTACCTTGTAAAGGTAGCTTGTTGATCCTAGTAAGGGTGCCTATTTAGAGTAGAGTACCCAGTTAGAATATTGGCTAGGATACCTAGTCAAGAAAACCTAATCATGGTATCTAGTTAAAGTACCTAGCCAGGGTACCTGGTCAAGGAACCTTGTCAGGAGTCCCAATAACTGCACCCACTTAGACTTACTGCCAAGGTAATTCAGAGAAGGATGCAACTGTCAACTCCCGTTTAAAGTGAAAATATATAAATGTTTACTTGACAAACAGATCGGAAATTAAACCACGCGCCGAGAGCATTCGATAGTCGCCTGCTCCTTGTTCCATGCTCCTTGCTACCTACTCCACTGCTGGCCATCATTGTTTTGCCCTCGTTTCCGCCGCAGCTGCGACAACTGCTGAGGCGCTGCTCGACGACGCTGACATGGCTGTGAAAATGGACGTGGAAATGCAAGTGGACGTGGCCGAGGACGTGCCCTGTCCGTACTCCACTCAACTGGGCAGCCCTACCCTTCACCCCCCCCCCTCTCTCTTCTCCTGCTGCCCCTCCTGGACCACTTATCAGAGCTGCAATTGTTTTCTTGTAAAAGTCAATTTTTGAAGTGCAGCAACGGAAATCGGAAACGGCAGAGAAAGAAACGCAGAAAACGCAGTTGACCTTATTTCAACAGGGTGGCCAAGGCACCACTCTTCCCTCCCCCTCTCTCCCTTCTGGTGTGGTACAGCAACTGGTGGTGGCTGCTGGAAATGGACAATGCTAAGTAGCAATTGATAAATGAGCCGCATTCGAGCTTGGTCAGCAACGTGGCGTTAAATGAATTCCAAAGTCAATGCGCTCAAGCGGAAGTAAATTATGTTTTCTTTGCCATCCTGGGTCGCTGACTGGCTACGACTCCCGACTCTGACTCTGACTCCGACTCCGGCTTGGCTTGTGGTCTCTCTGGGTGGGTGCATGAAACCGAAACGAATTGCAATCGAAAACGGAAAACGGGGTCAATCGATATTGTCCATTGCAGCTGGCTGCAATCCCGCCAAGCGACGTCGTAATGGCAGCCAAAGGTTAAATGTGGAATAGAAACCCCACACACACACAGAGACTAAACATACACCCGCATGCATGTGCGTAGATACCCAGTAAAAGTGGGCAAAGTAGGGGAATATATAAGGGCTGCAAGAAGAGGCAACTTGGTAATTGGAAAGACAAAGAGAGGGTTAAAGGAGATCTCATTGGTCCGTAAGTCTACTAAGTATCTCTGAATCGTAAATACCTATGTCTTCTAGGAACCTATGTCACTCTCTAGGGTATCTTTCAGTCCGTCATTTCTTTAGACCCATCCACGCTATCCTCCGATTTTTTCTCTCTTAATTTTCAAGTTTTTGACTTTTGCCCGCAAGTAATTTTCACAGCTGAACAAACAAGAGTCGCCTTTGAATATGCGATTGGGCATGGCGAATGAATGTGCGGGCGGAGGTGGAGTAGACACGCGGACACTAGGATACGGAAGTGAGCAAATGGAAGAGGAGGAGCAGAGGAATACAAGAGAATTGCAATTGCGAATCGAAACAATTGAGAACAATGAGCGAAGACATGTGCACAAGTTCAGGCGAGTTTTAATGGGTCTCACGAAGGTTGCGTGCCACTTGAAGCAGACAAGAACTGCGAATTAAGTGGAGGCGTCAATTAGGAGTTGAATGGGGGCAGTGCACAAAGAGAGAGAGAGAAAGGGAGAGAGGGAAGGAGGTGTAAGGTGAGGGAGAAATCAGCGGAAATGCTCGGAAATCGCAATTTAAGTAATTTTGCATATTGCCTAAACTCAAACGGAAGTCGCTACAAATTAAACCCTAAGGTTAGCAAGGGCACAACAAGCGAGAGACAGGGAGAGCAAGAGAGAGTGAGTGAGTGAGCAGTGTGGGAGGTAACAGTAACGGTAATGGTAACGGGACTCTGATTATAATCGAAGCGCGAAACGGCGTTGGCAGCGGAAGTTGATGCCTTGTTCATGTTTTATGACTACGTAGATCTTTAAATCTGCCTGGGGAGTGTGTGTGGGGGTAGCCCAAGGGGTGCTGTGTGTGTGTGGGTGATTGTGGGTGGGTGTCACTGTGTGCGTGCATGCGTGAGCTTGTAATTTCGATTTAGATGCAAAGTGGCACGAAGCGGAGTTAGCGAAATGTCAGAGAGATAATAATCCTTTTTGTTTACGCCTCAGCGCAGAAGGGGAAAGGGAAGGAAACGCCACGCCCACTTCCCCTATTGCTGCCAGAAATGTGTGAAAATGTCTGGAAATCTTCGATAAAAAATGTAAATAATGCAAATGGCAATAAAAAGTAGGCAAAGGCAACAAAAATTATATGGATTACGTAAACGAGGCGCATCGAGAGAGACGGAGAGAAAGAGCGCAAAGAGGAAGCCGGAAATGGCCAAATGGCAGCGCAGGCAGCGCCGCAAGCAGCAGCAGCGACAGCGCGACGACTGGCAACGCTGCGCCTAATGTTATGCAATGGCATTTTTTTGTGTGGACACTAAGCTGCCAAGAGGGCAGTAAGAGAAGTTGGAGGGAACTGTTAGGAAGGTAGAAAGTGAAAGGAACGAGGAAAGAAACTTATAGAGAGACAGTTTACAGCATACAGCATACAGCATACAGCATACAGCATACAGCATACAGCATACAGCATACAGCATACAGCATACAGCATACAGCATACAGCATACAGCATACAGCATACAGCATACAGCATACAGCATACAGCATACAGCATACAGCATACAGCATACAGCATACAGCATACAGCATACAGCATACAGCATACAGCATACAGCATACAGCATACAGCATACAGCATACAGCATACAGCATACAGCATACAGCATACAGCATACAGCATACAGCATACAGCATACAGCATACAGCATACAGCATACAGCATACAGCATACAGCATACAGCATACAGCATACAGCATACAGCATACAGCATACAGCATACAGCATACAGCATACAGCATACAGCATACAGCATACAGCATACAGCATACAGCATACAGCATACAGCATACAGCATACAGCATACAGCATACAGCATACAGCATACAGCATACAGCATACAGCATACAGCATACAGCATACAGCATACAGCATACAGCATACAGCATACAGCATACAGCATACAGCATACAGCATACAGCATACAGCATACAGCATACAGCATACAGCATACAGCATACAGCATGCAGCATACAGCACACAGCATACATAGCGTACTCTTTCTGGCATATCTTCTACCTACCACACAACTTCTCAAGCCACCCTCGGCCAGTGCTGCTCGCCCTTCGACTCGAACATACATATATTAAAGCATTCCCCTGCCTCGCATTGTTGCATGTTGTGCTCTGTTTCCTTTTGCTTTCGCTTTTCCTCGCTGACTCTCCCTTTCCCTCTCACACTTACTCTTCCTCCTTCTTCTCTATATCTTACTCTCTGCCTTTCCTACTCCTTCTCCCCCCCGCAGCCTCAGCTGGCATTGCAGTTCGCATGCAAAACTGTGTCAAATTTAACGCCTTCGGTAATGAATTTGTAACAACATTTTATTGTTTCACGAGTGCAGCAGAAGGAGAAAGAGAGAGAGAGACGGCGTGTAAGCAGGCCAGCAGGAAAGAGCACAAGGATGAGGCTGGGGATAAGGATGAGTCTGGGTCTGCCAGTGTTTTTCTTATGGCTTGCAATAAAAGCAACAAACGCGCCCGCAAAACAAAAGCACAAAACTGTGTTAACAAGGCAAGGCACAACAGCAATAAGAACAACAGCTGCAATTACAACAGCAACAACAATAACAAGAACAGTTATAACAACAATAAACAGTTGGTAGATGCAGCAGAATAAGCACAACAATGCGAAAAAGGGTTGCCACTGCCACTGCCACAGACGCCTTGCAAACAATGCGTTTTGCATTTTAGCAACAATTTGACACAAATTAAAATGTGCAAAGCAGCAGCAAGACAGTGCGAGGGGGGAGGGCAGAGAAGGGATTGGTGGATGGGAGAGAGGGAGGAAGAGAAACTATGTCTGGCAACGCACATTTTCTTGGCACACTTGGCTGTGCCCTCTGCCAGACCGAGCCTGCTTTGGCTTCTCCTGGCACATGTCTTGCATATTTTAGCGCCACGCCCCGCTCTACACTTCCCTACTCCTCTCACTATCCCTCTCTCGTGCACTTCCCCTCTCAGTTTCTCTCTCCATATCCCTCTGCCTTCCGCTTCTTCTGCTCCTTCTCCGCCCGCTGCCATGTGTCAAATATTTGTCGCTCCTCAGGCCCGGCCCCATTCAGTGCCAGCTTCCGACTTCGCTTTTGCCTCGTTGTGTTATTTTTTCCGTATTCTATTTACTGTTTTTTTTTTCTCCTGCCTTTCCTTTTCCTGCTCTGCACACCTGCCTGAGCCTCGCAGCTGTAGCAGGCCCCCTCCCCCGCGGCTGTCGCGGCCGAAGTATCTTCATTTGCCTGCTCTGTTCGTTCCAATGAAGTGGAAATATGTCAACAAGCGACGGAAGTTGGCTCCAGCAATAAAACACACACAGGCACACAGACACACACACACACAGCAATACACACTGCCATGCAGGCCAGGCCAGGCCAGGCTCAGTGCTCGCGCACATTACACATACGCCCCTTAGGCTCTGCTAGTTAATGTCGTTAGCCAAAGCAGCGCCGCCTGCCACTGCTGCAGGCCAGATACAACTAGTTGACATACTTATAGCTGGCACTGTGCGCATGGAGGGGTATGTGCGACTAGAACTAGGCTGACAGCGGCAGCTCTAACGGCAACTTCTCTACAGCCTGCTCCAACTTGGTTTAGGGTATTCAGTCGCCTTGCTTGCCTTATGCCGATTTCAATTCGCTATATTTAGTTAGTGATTCATGATAATGAGAGCGTGCAATATGTGTGTGTAAGTGTGTGTGTATAAGTGTGTGTATTAGTGTGTGTTTGTGTGTGTTTGTGCGGAATTTGATGCTCTGATTTCGCAGTTTGTCACTGAGGCGTCTAAAAATTGCATTGCAAGGCCTGTTTCCTGTTGTCCCGCCACGAGCTACACGACTTCACGACTGTTGCCTGTCCCCCTGTGTTGCCCCTGCCACGCCCACCACTATTTGGCATCGTTGTTGTCGCACTTCCGTTGCGGGCTGTTTAACTTTTTGTGTGTGCACTGACATGCGCGCCCATAAATTCGAGACAGGGGCAGAGCAACAACTAGAAACAGAACCAGTACCCGAACTGGAACTGGAACTGAATAACTGCCGCAAGATTTGTTACACTTTTCTTCAGCCGCACAACAAATGCCAGCTGCCACTCCCCCCTAGATCCCTTCATGGAGTGACCTTCCACTTGCCATTGTTACGTATATTTTAGCCGACAGTTTGCAAGTCGCCATTTATCGCTGGCTTTATGCCAAGCAGAACTAAACTGAGCTGAGCTGAGTTGAGCACGGAAATGCTGCTTATTTGTAAGGAGTTACAATGCCATTTGCCTGCACAGATACCCCTAGATTCCCGGCAGATACTGTTAGATACCCTCCGATCCCCTCTCGATGCCCAGGCTCAACTCTAGCCTTGTACGCGCCCGTTGACCTGCAGTAAACTGCGTGAGTTTATCATTTGCTCTGCAGCTGCAAATGGAATTACAAATGGCAGACGGAGTTGGAGCTGGAATTGGAGCTGTAGCAGGAATTGGAGACCTTACGCTTCATTAGGCGCAGCAGCAACTCTGTGCTCATTAGAAGCTTAGCAACCCTAAACTTGCTGGAAAATTACACAAATATTTGTTGTCTGCAGCGACCACAAAATGTAAAAACAATGGTGCATTATTCAATTAGTGCGAGTGAGCAAACAAATAATATTAAATTACATAATGGCCATATGAACTCGGTAGTCCCCTCCTTTCTCCCTCTCTTTCCTCTCCCCCTTTAGCTACATTTATCCCTCTATTTGTCCTTCGTATTTGCAGTTACATTTGGCACATCATTTGCTATTCTGGCGCACAACCAAAATAATTACAGTTACGAATTATTCGTAAAACTGGCACACACACACACACAACCAGACACACAAACACACACATTCAGTGCACTTGTACAATGCCCCTCTCACACGGAGAGTGCGTGTAAAGCGCCTGACTGTGTGTGCGCGCGTGTTTGCTATGGCTATCAACGGTAATTAAATATAGCTTATAATTTGTAACGCGGCCGCTAAATGGGCGTATCGAGGCGGGGCAGTTTAGGTTTGGTGTAGTGTGGTGTGGTGTGGTGTGGTCTGACAGGCCCAGGCAATAATAGTAAATAGTTAATTGGCCTTTTAAAATTATTTAAAGCCGCGTTGCACTTTCGCAATATGCTCGGCCAGCTGTTTTACGCCATTCAAGGTTGGGGTTACAGTCGATTATATCGATTCGATTTTTAATAAATTTATAAAGGTTTTTGTAGTGAAATTTGTCAAAGGTGAAAAGATCTAATATACTAAGGGAATCAACATCTGTTTAGGTATGAAGTTATAGATTAAATAAACATTAAGCATTAATACAAATAAACTTTGTACTCAGGTTTTATAATCTATATCATAAAGGGAGAGAGAGATCTTCATAAAATGAACATTTCTTTTACTTTCCCCTTTCTATCCCTAGATATATTGTAGATAAAGGTACACAAATATAGGAGACAGGAAGAAAGTACTGGATTCCATATTGCTTTCTTAATATTTCCTTTCTGTCTTAATAATTTTTTTTTTCGTAAAAAAACTGTAGCTCTCTTAGCCCTTAACAGGAAGAAAGGGATCTTCTTTTGGTTTCTTACTCTCTCTCTTTTTTATGTGTGTATGTACTTACTTTATGTGGAGCATTCTGACTCTCCTCCGATCTGTCAAATACCGTTTATATCTCTTTTCTTGATAACTTAAAAATAAGCTCAAGTCTCTTCCCGATGCCCGTCTATGTATATGCATTTGAGTCCCTGATCTGTCTCTTTATTGGTCTCACTATCGCTCTTTATATGTCAAGATTTTCCTCTCTTTGTCCTTCTCCTTGTCTTTCTTTTTCTCTCAATATTACTCTGTATCTCTGTATTCACTAGTCTCTATTCTGTTTTTTTTTTTCTTCTAATATTTTCTCACTCTGTTTACTTCCTTTTTCCTCTGCCTTATATAAGATTTCATTCTTTGTCATTCCATTCCTTGTGTCTTTGATATTTTCATAATAATACTTATCTACCCTCACTTATCTCCCTCTTCCGCAACCTTAATATGTATCTCCCCTTTATCACCCAGAAATATCAGTCTCTACATCTCTCTCCTTGTCCTTCAATTCACCTCAATGTAAGTTAGTTCTCTGCTTCATTCCCGCTGCCTCACCGCACCTTAGTCATAGTTAGTTCTCTGCCTCATTCTCAATATTATTTCTCTATCTTTCTCCCTATCTCTCTCTCTCTTAGCAGACACATCACTCATTTGTCCTTATCCCAAATGAGATTAATTTGTTGGGTTAATTAGTCGCCTGTCTGGCAACTCTTCCGTTGCATTTGGAGACTCATCTATTATTTCGCTGGCATTATTAACATGATTTGTAGACTGTGCGAACTGTTATCGGGTTAACTTGGGGTTAAGCAGAGCGACATTTGGCCATGACATGCAGTAACAAAATATTTAGAACACACGCACACACACGCACACACACACACACACACACGCACACTCGCAGCTGTTTGTTTGTGGCATGTGTTTGCAATAGTCCAATTAGTGGCTGCGGTTGGACCATAAACACACACACACATGTATAATGAACATATGTGTGTGTGTGTTATGGTAATGTAAAAGTGAATGCGAAATATGAAATGAAATTCGATGTGAAGCAAGCCTGCCATTAAAATGCACTCGCAATATGCCCATAACCATAATTATTAATGCACGATAAGAACGAGGGAGAGAGAGAGAGAGAGAGGAAGGGGGAGTGGGAAGCTATGTCTGTCTGCTGATAGCAGGGTGTCAACTGTGCCCTTGTGCTATCAATGCACTCGGGTATGATGGCGCAAAGCTGTTGGCCTTGTCGGCAAACAAATGACCAGCGATGTGCACAATTGCAGGACATTCATCTCGCAAGGCGGCGACAGCGGCGACGAACAATTGTGCGCTCAATCGACGACAAAAAAGTGACAAGAAAGAGGAGGAAGAAGGGCAAAGGAAGGGCAGCGAAAGAGTAGAGTAGAGGAGAGAAGAGAAAGAGCAGAGCAGGAGAGGGACACGAGAGAAGCAAAGGTAGAGCAAGGAAAGAGACAGGGAAGAGTCACGTAAGAGTCAGTGAAGAACGAGGGAGGAGACAGGGATGAGCCAGGCGAGAGTCAGGGAAGAGCAAAAGAAAAGCAAGGGCAGTGCAAGGGCAGACCAGGAGAAGAGACACGGAAGAGTAAGGGCTGAGCAAGAGATGAGCAGGAGCAGAAGCAAAAGCAAAGCAAGAGGACAAAGTAGGAGAAGCTGAGCAGGAGAATCAAAGCGTATGTGAGCCATTGTAAGCGTCTTTATCGATTGCCGCTCATCAGACACACTTTAACACACCCACACACACACCCACACACACACACACACACACACACACACACACACACACACTCACACACACCCACACACCCTCACACTTGCACTATTGTCGGCTAAGGGCAAAGCCATCTCATGAAATCCGCAGCTCGCCGCAGTCGTCGTCGCATTGAGTTATGGCAAACATGCGGCATAAATTATGGGTTTAGGCAAAGTGCTCGACACCAGGAAGAGAGGCAGAGAAGAGAGGAGAAAAAGGGAGCAAGAGAGAGAGAGGGAGAGAAACAGAGAGAGAAGGAAAGAGAGAGGGAGATACAGCGAGAGAAACAGCGGGAGTGAGAGTCAGTCGGGAAGAGACAGCGAAATTCACAGTCTCAGCCCCAGAAAAGCGTTGACAATCCAAGTACTTTACTCACTCCTCTCTTGCCACTCTCTACTTGCCACTTGGCACTTGCCACTTCCCACACTCTCAACTACAGTTCCGTGACATGACAGTTGCTCATCGAGCTCTCGTCAATGTCGCCGCTGTCGGGGGCGATGATGAGCTGCGATGATGACGTTAACTTTCATTGCTTGTCATTGGGACATTTCCC
Source organism: Zaprionus africanus (assembly GCA_018151435.1). Classification (NCBI taxonomy): domain Eukaryota; kingdom Metazoa; phylum Arthropoda; class Insecta; order Diptera; family Drosophilidae; genus Zaprionus; species Zaprionus africanus. The sequence goes on along the minus strand of JAECXB010002310.1, from coordinate 1,196,481 downwards.
AAGCATTTTACTTGCTTGCTCTGCCAGTAATGTTATTACCACGCTATCAAACACACACACACACACACACACACACATGCACACACAGAGAGTTTGCTCTCTTTTTGGCAATTATCCAAAAACCATTTCTGGCTAAACGCTTTGGCCGCAATTAGGCAAAAATGCAGAGACGAGACGAGGCGAGGCAAACTCGTTGAGCAGTTTATGGCAGAACGTGCCGATATGTTGTGTGCATAGCCAAGCCGACTTATAACCCCATCGGGCTATTAGGCATACGCACACACACACACAGGCATATAAGCAAGCAGACACAGTCAGACCAAGTCTGACATGGACTGACAAAAAAATGAATTTAAATTGAAATATTATTCGAGATTATTTTGCTGTAAGAAAAACAAGAAAGAAAGAAATAATTGAGTGTGCTCGACTGTAATATACCTGGTATATAGCTGATCAAAAGGGTATATAAAATATATAAGTTTCATTTTGTGTTGCATACTTTGCAGAGCTTAAAAATTGGTACCCTTTTCATATTATTTCCTTAATAACTTCTTTGTTTCTTATCCGATTGCAATAAAATTTACAGAAATTATTTAGGCGATAATAATATTTTTTTTAATAATTTATAGAGTCGTTAGGGGGCGTGGCTAACATCTAAAATATACTCGATCAGCTTGCAATATTTATGTAATTTTTTCATATATTTTTCGTAGTTCTAGTTCGTCTAGTTGACTATATCGTCTTGTCTATTGACGCTGATTAAGAATATAAAAAATAATATATAGTTTATGTGGCACAAAGTTAAAATACCCTTCTACCCCAAGCGTAGTGGGTATAACAATATATAAAAATTTCATTTAAATGGAAATTTAATTTTGTGTTGAAATTAATTTGGAGAAATTTATGCGTTCTATTAATCTCAGCGACGGGACGAGACTGTTAAAGCCGAGCGGACTTATGTGGACTTACTTTTTTGAGGCAGTATATATTGTATACAGCCCTTTACCCTCTTGCACCTTCCCCGACGGAGCAATTGGTTAAATAGCCCTCCGAGGGCAGACAAAAACAGTGTGTTGGGTTCACCTTTTTGTGCGCCGTTGCGTATGATTATTGCGTATACGCAACGGGGTCACTTCAACGTGATGAATTATGCATGCGCGTTTATAACAATTTTTGCGGTGCGCTCCCTGCTCAGACTGCCTCAATAAAATCTGCGTTTTGGCGCTCATAAATGTTTAACGCACCTGCAACAGACGCGGACGAAGGCCCTGAGCAGCTGGCGACCTTTTCACCACCCCTCCCCCCCCCCCACTCCTCTTTGCCGAGTTAAAGTGACGGCCACAATTGCGCGTGGCAGCCTTTTTCGTCGGGGCACATTAGCAACAATCAATGTGTGGCACACCCGACGCCTATTTTAGTTCCATGTATTCCCAGCATAAATCACATGCAACCAAGCAACCTCAGCTGGTGCCCCGCTGCCTCCTCCTCCCCCCTCCCTTGCTCTGTGCTTACAAACCGCTGTTCATCGTGCCGGTGTGTTCGTTATTTATTCATAGCCAGCGATGCTGCCGACTGATGACGGCATTAGATGGCAGCCGCGTCTGTTGAATCCGTTGCTGCCACGTCGTGTTGCCTCTGCTACTCATGCAGCGGGTTGCAGGGGCGAAAATAAATACACCAAAAGCGGCTGCCACAAAACAATGCGACGCTTGTCGCCGCCATTGTTGCTGATTTTCCCCAGTTACCATTGTTGTTGTTGTTCTTCGTGCCTTCCTGTGTGTACGTGAGTGTGTGTGTGTGTGTGCTTAGCGTTGCGTAAAATAAATCATTCTGTTGTGGTACCTTCCCCCCTCCCCCCCTCTCTCTGTGCTGCTCAGTGGTTCAGCTGTTACAAGCAGCCAAACAAATTGCGGAGGCAGCCTCGAAAATTGGTTAAATGAATAAGAATGAATCATTTGTGAGTGGTGTATGCACAAATGAAGCACTCGCAGCTCGGCAACTCAGAAAAGTCACAACGAGCGAGCAAACTGCCAAAGCGATTAGAGCAAAGATAATCTGCAGCTTAGTTATGCTCGAATGAGTCCCCAATGGGCGGAGCCATTCCTGAGTGGCTGCCTCGACTTCAGGTAACTGCGATAAACACGCTGAATTAAATTTATTTTTCACTTCTCAAATGCAATAAAAAACTTGTAATTAGGGCGGAAAATTGTGCAGATAAAGGTGAAGTTTTCCCAGGGTGGGAAAGCTCAGAGAAATATTTATTATATTTATAATTTAAATGAGTTTAAGTAGAGGTTAGTGGCAGAAGGAATAGAGAAGGAAAGGAGATGATATTTTGATGAATAAAAGAACATTATAGAGCACAAAATGGTTATTGAATGAATAAATAAAATTAAAATGAATGAATAAATAAATTAAATTTAAAACTTGACACCTAAAAATATGATATTTTATTTAGAAACACTGAAACAGAAAAGAAAGAGCAACTTAACATAAATTAAAAAAGCTTCAAAGGCCAAGAAATCTTATCAAATAAATGCTGCATTAATAAAAACTATAAACAGAGTTTAGCTTGTTTTATACTGGAAAAATAACCTCCATGAAAAATAAATAAAAAAATAATAAATAAAATTAAAGATTAAAAGCCAAAAATCTTATAGAATAAATGCAGCAGCAAAAAGTCAAACAAAAACACAACTGAGCAATCTTTATTTATATTTACAAATAAACAGAATTAAAGTTTCTTGTTAGCAAAGTTAATTCAACAGTAAACGAAACTTCACTTTTGATAAATTAAAAAGATTAAAAGCCCAGAAATACTTGTAGAATAAATGCAACGTAAAAAGATAAACAAAAACTCATTTTCACATGCGGAAAACTGATAAAGAAAAGAAAAAAAGTAGTGCACGCTAGTTAAAAATTTCATTTGCTTTTTCCACTGTCGCCGCAAAGCATGCAACACTTTTAAGTGCAGGCAAAAAAACAGAAAGAAAAGAAGCGCGCACAAATTTGCGCAACATGGCGCGAACTGACAACGCAACGCTGTGCAACACTGTTTGACTGGCAGGCACACACACACGCACACTCGCACACACATTGCTCACACTGTTTGGCGCTGCAAATTGGCAGCTTGATCAAACAAGGCTGCAAATTGAACAGCATTTTATGAATAATATGAATGAAATTCAGACGAGCCAGCAAAAAGATGCCAAATGGAATGATGTGTGGGGAGGTAGGAATGAAGAAAGAGGAGGCGTGGCATGAAATTAATAGAAGTACGTTGTATTCATGCCATTTTCTAATTAACTTTTACGCATATTTATGCGAATCAAAGGCGATTTCGCCCACTACTAACTGCTCATCAAATTCACTGACCATGTGTTTACCTAGCCAGGCTCCCACTCCCCTCCTATCCCATCCTGGCCTGGCTACCATTGTGCGTAATTCAATTTGCCTGGCAGCGCACAGTGTGGGAGTCAACTCATCGAGCCAACTGCCCGGAAACACTAAAAGCCCGCGTTGAGGGCCAAGTTTGCGCTGCCCTGCACAAATATAATTAAAATGCTCAAACGGCAAATGACTCGAATGCCAGCGCAGTGCTCAAACAACAACAACAACAACAACAACTAACACAACAACAAAGGCAGCTCAACAGGCAAACAAGTAAACTTGTCATTTAATTTGCCTGACAGAGCTCAAAGAAAGCGATTCCAATGAGGATTCTATGGCAATCGCAGCAGCGAAGGCCGAATGGAGACGCTGAGCAAACGCAGGCGGGAAAGGAGATGAGCAGCGTCGCCTCTGTCGCATCTGTTTAAATTGTCAGCACTTGCTGCGGAAATTTAAGCGCAGCACACACACACTCGCACACCCATAAACACACACAACCACAGACTCACTCAGCGCGTATTGCATTTCAGACAGCTTTAGTTCCTTTGGCAGCGCATCCCTCTCTCCCCTCTTTCCTTTCCTTCCCCCTCAGCCAGCAATTGTGCTGCAGTTTCTATTTTGTTGCCGGTTTTTAAAACGAATGTTGTGTTATTTCCGTCAAAAGAGTAATTAAACGTACAAAGCAAACGGCAATTCAACGCACACACGAGTCCGAAATGCCTGAGTCACTCGAGCTGTAGCAGCGTGAGCCCTTGGGCTGGATAGCAACTGAAAGGGGCCAACATTACAGAGCTTATATTGAATTGTAATGGGTATAATACGCCTTATATCACTAGCTTAGCTCTGCTTGGCTCAAACTGCAGTGGCAACCCTCGCTCAGGGGTGCCATGTGCGCACTTGGCTTCTCACCGACTTCTTATGAGCGGCGGACATTGCTGGACAGAAGACAGCAGCAGCAGCAGTTGAAGAAAAGAGGGCAGGAGACAAGGCAGGAGCAGAGGCAGGAGAGGAAGTAGGAGCAGAGGCAAGAGAGCAGCGAGGGGGGGGGAGGGGGCCAAAGGGCAAGCATGTCGACAGGAACCTGTGCTCAAAACATTGTAAATAAAATGCAAGAAAGAAGGGAGCAGAGAAGTGCAGGCAGCAGGGGCGAACAGAGACAGTGCAGAGAGACACGACAGGGAGACAGGGCAAGCATACATGGCAAGAAGACAGAGAGAGACAAGCAGGGGGAGCGGGAAGGGAAGGGCGACCTGCTGTGTCTGCCATTTTGACCTGCGGGCGCTTTTGTGTTAATTGCGGTTGCATTTAATTACAGTTCGTTGCATTGCAGCAACAGCAGCAGCAGCAGCACGTGACCATGCCTGCCAGGCGCAACTATCTGCTAGAGGCAGGTGCAGAGAGGCAGGCAGACACCCCTCTACCCCCCGCCCCACTGGCCGCTTAGCTTTTAATTAAAGTCGAAAAGAATTCGACAGCAAGTCAAGCTCGCCTTGGCTACTCTCGTGACTCTCGTGACTTTCGTGACTCTTAACTGCTGAGCCCTGACCCCGCCCAGCCTGCCCCCGCCCCCGCCCACATATTGGCTTAGGCGCGCAGGCAGCAATAATTAGCCGGGCAAACGCTGGCCAGCCAAGCGACATTAACGCAGGCCACGCAGCTTGATTTGCATAAGCTGCACGCAGAGGCCATGCCACATTACGCATACGCCGCGTTGGCCAAACAGCGCCCCACGCACTGCAACTCAATTATGTATGCACGCTGCACTGCAAGAAAAAGTCACGCTATCAATGAGTTTGATCATATAATTATACAACTACGAGATAAGGTCAAGATAAAGATAAAGCTGCAAAGATATATCCGTGACTAAGCGCCCGACAGAGCCTGCACAATGTCCACAATGCTGACGGCGGTGCCAATAATGCCAATTAAAGAGCCGAAGAGCAGCAGCACCAGATTGATCCACAGCTTGTAGTGCAGGCGACCATAGCCAAGGGAGTATTGCACGCAGATCTGCAGCAGGCCCGGGAAGATGAGGCCCAGTATGGACAGACAGAAGGAGCCCACCAGGGAGAGGAACAGCGACAGATCAGGTATGGCCACAGCGCAGCCAACTAAGAGGAGAAGAGATTGAATTAGATATTCCTTTCTAGCTATTTCTTTCCCACTCACGTGTCAGCAGCACAATTAGCATGCGGAAGATCAGCTCGTAGAGCGTCTGCTTGGATTCATTGAAGCGCTTGCTCAGGTACTTGCTCCACAGTATGTGTGCCGTGACATAACCCTGCAGTGCATACGATATGTACGTGGTCACAGCAAAGAAGATCTTCACCACCTGAGCCAGACTGCAAAGAAGGACAACATGACGTATAAGTAATAAACAAATCTCTCTCTCTCTCTATGTCTCTCTACTTACACTTCCTCCTCGGGTATGTTCAGCGTGACGCTGCCCTTGGCTTCATTGCCATACTTCCAGTAGCCAAAGAAGCCCAGGAACACATACAGACTCAGCACAATGCACATGCCCCAATTCATGATGCCACAAGGTTGCACAAAGGCACGCGGCGTGGACATGTTCTCCTCAATGGCCAGAATCTGCAAAGGCAAATCATTAATAAAGAAGCCAGAGTCAAGATTAGTTTGCCAACTTACCACGCCCACTGCCTCCAGTGCAAAGAGCACAGTGCCAAAGAATGTGGGCAGCAGAGTGTAATTTGCAAAGGGCTCGCGTTCGCTGAGTGGCGGCAGATCCTCGAAGATGTAGTACAAGACAATGCCAAAGCCTGAGGGGGAAGGAATAGTAAAAGAGTTAGAAGAAGTTGAGTTGATTATGCCTGGAGTTGCCTCAACTTACCCACAAAGAGCAGCAGATTGGCTGCGCTGGAGAAGGGCGCCAGCAGCTTGAGATTGCGTATGCTGAAGATCAGCAGCAAAGGCACCACCAGCAGGCACATGTGAATGCGCACATCCCACACAACGAGGTACTCATCGACAAGCTGCTTGATGCTCTCCGCAATGAAGACAACGTAGACGCAGCAGATGCCAAAGTGATAGAAGGCAAGGAAACCATCCACAAAGGGACTATAGAGAGAGAGAGAGAACGGGAGGGAGAGGGAAAGAGAGAAATAAAGAGAGAGAGAAAGGGAGGGAGAGAGAGAAAGAGACAGAGAAATAGAGGGAAAAAAATATAAAATGAAAAATGAAAAAGAGAGTGATAGAGTGATAATGAGAGAAAGGCTGCCTTCGGCATGCCGTAGGTGCCTGAAATCCTTGTACTTGTAGACAGAGAGACGACCGGAAAGACAGACAGAAGGACAGAGAGACAGACGAACAGACACACAGACAAACGAACGGACAGACAAACAGACGAACGGACAGACAGACAAACGTACAGACAGACAGACTAGCGGACATGCAGAGAGACTGGCGGACAGACAGACGAACGGACAGACAGACGAACGAACGGACAGACAGACGGAAAGACAGACAGATGGAAAGACAGACAGACAGAAGGACACACAGATAGAAGGACAGACAGACGAACGGACAGACAGACAGACGAACGGACAGACAGATAGAAGGGCAGACAGATAGAAGAATTGGCAGATTGGCGGACAGACAGACGTACGGTCAGACAGACTGGCGGACAGATGGACAGATATGGCTAGTTCAACTCTTCTAGTGATGCTGTTTCAGAATAATTAACTCTATGAAGTTGAAGAAGTCTCCTAAGGTGCAAACTCATGGTCGAAATTAATATACCCTATGCTAGTGTATAACGATAGAATGGAATATCAATGAGATATATGATAAAGACATCAATCTTCAACTCACGTAGCAATGGGCGCCAGACAGCGCAGACAAGGCGGACCCTGCTGCAGACCCAGCTTCATGGCCTCCGAGAAGCTTACATAGGGCACACGCTGTTGCTTGCAGAGTGTGTACATGCAGCTGATCTGAGGGGGGAGGAGGGAACAATATCAACAATATAGCTCACAGATCACCCACTTCAATCCACAACTCACCAATATGTGCAGGCAGTAGACGGCCAGCAAGCCAACCAGTACAGTCAACACAATGCCATTGATGTAGCCCGCATTGGCAAAGGCACTGGGCATGGCCAGCACGCCGGTGCCGATGGAGGCCTTCAGAAAGTGTGCAAAGGTCTGCCAGTTGCTGTAGGATAAAGAATACAATATATACTTAAAATATTCTTTCTTTTTTCTTCTTTGCTGTTCACTCACTTGGTGGGATTCTTCAGATTGCGATGCATATGCGGATCGTAGTCATCGCAGTCCTGCTGCTTCTTCCGTTGCTCCGTTGCAGTGGAGGTCGTCCAAACGATGGACTCATTTTTGGTATCGTGCCTACGTCATAAGAAACAATTATACATATATGATTTGAGTTAGGTTTCGGATTTTTACTGCTCTGATTTACAATCACGAGCGTGTGGAGCGCGTCGATCGACCCGCGTTGTGTCATCAGCGCGTTTACGAGCTGATAAGTGATAAATACCCTCAAGGAACAAAACAATTGTAAAGTTTTACGGTCTAAATACGGTATATCAGTAATCGCTGCTATAAAGACGCTAAATTCTTAATGGGGGAACACGAGCAAGAGTAAACAGGGCAACTGGTAACTGGTTAAAGAGTAGGAGTTAATGGCAGTCGTGGTTATCTTTAAGGTATCTGCAATGGTTTGACTAACATTCTTGGTAGATTGCTTGGCATGATCATTGCAGAAGTGCAGAAAGCAAGAAATGATCCCAAGTGCAAGATCGGTACAAATGTAAGAAAGGAAAACTGCCGAATCTGTATTAGAACTCTTATTTTGTCTCTTGCTTAGTGTATTGAGTTCTAGTTCTAGTAAAAAGTTTTTTTGTAAACGACACAAAGTTAATGTTTAGTACACCCATCGAAAAGGGTCAAAAAAAGGAATACTAACCTAGTGCAAAAGTATATAACATACAGAAGGAAGTGTAGGGAGGAGATCTCATTAAATATATACTCGTATATTCCTTCTCAGCATCTCTAGCCGAGTCAATTGAGCCATGAATGAGTAATGGCGCCCGTTTAAAACCAGTCACAGATATCAATTCCGAAATATAGAGCTATAACCAAACCTGATGATCTGACTCATGTATATTTAAACTATCTATCTGTTAAATGATATAGAGTACCACACAGCTACGGCTACATGGATCGCAGAGTATCCCACTTTGACTGTTGCTCTCGTTTCAACATTATTATTTCCGAGGAGTTAATATAATGCATTGCAATGCTAAGTTAAGTTTGTTTACAACTTGTGCTTATGCTTGATTTGTTTTGCTCAACCGAAGACGTAAGAATTGAAAACATATTCGAGTGCACTCGAAAGTGAAGAGCTGGTTGCATACCTCTGTTATCTATCTATAGAGCAAACAGAGTACCTTAGCTCCCCTTTACAATACGCATCCAGAGAGTACTTTGAACTCCATTAAACTCAGCTCATCAGCTCATTATTTCGACAATTTTATATTATGTGTTCATCTTTTAATCCCCCCAGTTTACGCAAAAAAAAACATGCAGACTGGCTGTCGTTTTTTTATTTTCCGTTAGCTAAGAGCCTCTCTGCTTATTACAGGGATTAAGAACCGTATAGCTGTTGTCTAATTTACTCACTGCATTGTCAGGTGAAGGCGGCGGCGATAAAGTATATTTGGCGAGGCTACCCAACTAGCAGCCGCAGCTCGTAAATCGTTTATCACGCACACTCGACGAGGTAATTAAGATAAAAGATGCTCCTACTTGCACGAGGATCTTAACGGTATATCACTTGAGAGGGTGCTGGAGAAGCAACTGAACCGAGACTGAACCGACTGAGAAAGAAAACGCTACTAAACTAGTCGCGCTGTTGAATTGTAGTTAACGGCAGCAAAGAACATCGAACATCAGACGTCGAACCTGGCGTATACGCAATAAATCCAGACTTGGCTGTGATCAGCTGAGACAGCAACCTTAGCACATGCAATAAGTATAGCAAAGACAGCAACCCATTGCAGCTTTTGCTGTGAGCAGCTTTTAATAGTCGCTCTCTTAACAGACTCTCTCTGTCTTTCTCTTACTCTCTTGCTTGTTAACAGTGCCATTGCGAGTTAAGTTGGCGCTTTTGTTATTTGTTTTTATTTGTTGCTTTGTCGCTCATTCCGTCTCCAAAAGCTGTTCACAACAGACGTCTGTCTCGTCGCGTTGTTGTCTCCCATTCTCGTCTCGTGCGCGTGAAAATAGCCAAGCTGCGAGAGCGTCGGGTGGCCAGTGAAAAGGTTAAATAAATCGCACATTATAATATCATCAATATAGACACACAAAACAATACAAGCAACAACAACAACAACACACAAAGGGCGTGTGTGATGTGGATGTGGAAAAGCAGCGTGAATTAACGGCAATTAGATGCAATCAACCGGTTTCCCATAACAACAAATAGTCTCAGTATAAGCATATATACGACTATATTGCTTATATAGTGTTTCCGAAAGTGCCACGACATTCCGATTTCGATTCCGAGTGACGATAACGCATCAAATCTATTCGACTTATATCGCGTTTATATAAGTTACGAATGTCGAGAGTGAACAGAAGCATCGCATCTACATAGGGAATATTTGTGCATATAGAATATATACACACATAAATAACCCACACCCAGCCCAGGCCCGACACAATGGTCTACTCCATAAAGGTGAGTGCCAAAGATTCGCAAAACTCGGGCTCCATTTTTGTTTTTGACTTTAATGATCGTCTGTCTGGCCAAACTCGTTTTAGACTTTTACTCAGTTCGCGTTTACGGCCCAAAATGGTGGCAAATAGATAGAGAAAGAGAAGGAGAAGGAGAGAGAGATGGAGAGAGGGAGAGTGCGATCATGCGAGAGTGCGTGTGAGAATGCTGTGGGGGCACGGCGTTAGGTGGTGGGGCAATTAAATCTCATAAAAAAAAACATTCTGTGTGGCCTATTAAAAAAAAAAGAGTTCCATGATTGTTTTTTAGTCGGGCAAACTACATCGATAAGACCAAAGACTCGTTGTATTACACGACTTTATCGCGCGACCGTCATCAAATTAGAGGATAATACAGCAGGTACTAGGTACTACTAGAGTTCTCAAGTGGCAAGCAAGCATGATACAGTAGCAGCACCTTATACTCGTCTATATAGTATCTCCACAATTGATTAAATCACTGGGGTGGCCGAGGTTAGTCAAATAGGAGACTACACTGCACAACACAACACACAACAAATTGTCAGAGCTTCAACTTGATTGACAGAGTCAGAGAGTATAGCATTTTGTGTGATATAATAGCCATAATTACGGCTCTAACTACGCTTGATGCCATAAATGTAAACGTGTTCTCTCTGCTGGTGTATGGTCGCTACCCTGTGTACAGTGGGTGCAAGGTTGTATGGCATACTGTGCCTTAGACTAAGGCAGGCAGGCAAATATATAACTGATATATAGAAGAAGTTGCAGGGTATTTCTGCAGCGAGCACCCTCTGTTAGTGCAGTATAAACTGCTTTTCTTTTTTTTTTTTTTTTTTTTTCTAAACCAAGTTTCAATTCGGATTCGAATGCGGATTACTGTCAAAAGCAATTCACACGCAAGCGGAGACAACCTGTTCCGTAGCAAATTAACCACCTACTCTACCCTGCACCTGATCTCCCCAGTAATTAGTCAGTCCCTCCGGCGACAGTCTCCAGACCTTCTCCACAGACAACCCCCCATTGCGAATGTGCGCCTGTAATTGATAAGCAAGTTTCATAAGCTCTGGCAGGCAGTTGGGCCTCGGCGCCGTATCTCAAGTCCCGCTGATAACACTGATAACTTATGTAGTATTATTATTGTTATTGTCGAAAAAAAAAAGCTAATAATACTGTCCGACTGCGGGTCAGGTTAGTATCAAACAGAACATGACGGTGGTAAGAGCTGTGCGACTATGGAAATTTCATCAGTATAGATATAGCTAGAAGGAATGAATCACTCCACTGTGCAGTTCCCTCAGGTGTCCCTAGGGACTTTTCTTATCAGAAAAGTTCTTGTCTCGCCTATTTTTGGACAAAATAAAACAATGCAAAACAATTTAATTAGCCTGCGCGACTGAGAGAAAGATCGATCGCTGCGATTTTGGGAATCATATGTTTCGTTCTTGGCCATTCCCTCATTCTCTGGCCATCCTATCTCAACTGCTGTTTTGCTTATCTATTGAAGTGTTTTCATTTGGTATTCATTCCATTGCAGAACAGCGAAACTGGCGAGTTTGAGTACTTCTACACGGACTTGTCGCGCGTCAAGCAGCCAAAATATGATGAGGAGACAGGAGAGCCGGTGAACGATCGCATGCGGGTGCGGTACCGCAAGCACGGACACTTCCATGTGCCGAAGCACTTTCTGCGCGGTCACATCTGCGATGAGGTGGACAAGGTGCTGGCGAACAAATATCAAGCGGATCTGGACATAACCGCCAAGCATTTGGTGGGCGAGGAGGCCATCAAGGAGGCACAAGCTGAACAGCCCAAGTTGAAGCGACAAGCAACACCTGGCTATGAGCGGGAGGATTACTTGGAAATGGAGGGTGTCAGCAGCGTAAGTGCAAAGCAAGCATATTGGCTGAGCTTCCACTGAATCAATCTCTCTCTCTTCATAGAACATCATCCTTGGCTATGAGCGCAATCCTCGCCTGCTGTTCCTCATCCCAACGCTGTTCTTCTGGAACTTTGCTCTGTGGGCAGTGCTGGCCATGCTGGAGCTGATCCTGCACATGATGTCGCACCACAAGAACGCCCTGACCATGCAGAAGGATCTCTATTTCCGCAGCCCCCTCCACGTGCTCTCCTCGCAGTTCTGCGCCATCTGCCGCAACGAGTCGGGCAGCAAATACAATCGAACCTTCGTCGTGCTCAACAAACAGATGCGGCTCGCGCATCGTTCCGGCGCACTCAAGAACATGGCCAAGGCGATGGCCTGACGTGGGGTCAAATTTACAACAACAACATGTTTATTAGTACTAGAATCAATGACGATTATTGCACGTTGCATAATGACGAAACGGAACAACAATAAATGCACAATTTATCACGTCGAGTACCTGAAGAGTAGTTTCCACTCCACTCTGCCCACTCAAACGGGTATCTGCCTCATCTGGGTGACATTGGGGGACACCTCGAACTTGGCGCCAGTGCAGGCCTTGATGTCGTCCACGCTGTAGCCCTCGGCAACCTCGATCAGCGTGAGACCGACGCCCTTCTCCACCTGAAAGACGGCCTTCTCCGAGATGATCAGATCAACGACTCCCTTGCCGGTCAGTGGCAGCGAGCAGGTCTCCAAGATCTTAGGTGAGCCATCGCGTGCATTGTGCTCCATGGTAATAACCACCTTGGTGCCGGGTGCAGCCACCAGATCCATGGCACCACCCATGCCCTTCACCAGCTTGCCCTGCAAAGGATGAAAAAAGTGAATAAAGAAAATCAAAGTTAAAAGCTTCCCACTCACGGGTATCATCCAGTTGGCCAGATCTCCAGTGGCAGACACCTCCATGGCGCCCAGTATGGTCAGGTCAACGTGTCCACCTCGTATCATGGCAAAGCTGTCGTCGGAACCGAAGTAGGCAGCACCTGGCAGCACCGTGACACTCTCCTTGCCCGCATTGATCAGATCTGGATCCACTTGATCCTTGGTGGGGAACGGACCCAGGCCCAAAATACCGTTCTCCGACTGCAGCATCACGCTCATGCCCTCGGGGATGTAGTTGGAGGCCAGCACAGGGATGCCGATGCCCAAGTTGGCGTACATGCCATCCTGGAACTCCAGTGCCACACGGCGGGCGATGCGCTGACGCAGTGCCTCCGCTGGCTTCACCTCTGCTGCGGGCTTGCTCTCGTCCTTGGGCTCCGTGATGCGCAATCGCTCCACACGCTTGTTGTAGTTGCTGCCCTTGAAGATGCGCTTCACATAAATGCCAGGCACATGAATCTCATCGGGCTTCAGGGAACCAATGGGCACAATTTCCTCCACTTCGGCCACGGTTACCTTGGCGGCACGGCACATGGGCGCATTGAAGTTACGGGCGGATTTGTTGAACACCAGATTGCCCAAGGGATCCGCCTTCTGTGCCTTCACGAAGGCGTAGTCCGCGAAGATGGACTCCTCCATGACATATTCGCGTCCATTGAAGGATTTCACTGCCTTCTGGCTACTGCTCTGGATGACCTTGCCATCCTTGGAGTACTTGATGGGTGCTCCTCCCTCCTGCACCAGCGTGGCATAGCCAGTGGGCGTAAAGAAGGCGGGAATGCCGGCGCCACCAGCACGTATCTTCTCAGCCAGCGTACCTTGTGGCGTTAGCTCCACAGCCAGCTCACCCGCCAGATACTGACGCACCAGCTCCGTGTTCTCGCCCACATACGAGCCAATCACCTTGGCCACCTGCTTCTGCTTGATCAGCACGCCCAGGCCAGTGTCGTCCACACCTGCAGGGGGAGAGGGGTTAGCAAAGGGGTAAAGTTGAGGTAAAATATATAGATAACTCTCACCTCCATTGTTGGACACCGCGGTGATGTTCTTGACACCCTTTGCCTTCAGTGCGTCGATCATCTTCTCGGGAATGCCGCAAATGCCAAAGCCACCAAAGAGTATAAGGGAATCATCCTTGACATCGGCCACAGCATCGGCCGCAGATTCGTAGATCTTTCCCTTTCGCGGTTTTCCCGAAGTGGAGTAACAGGCGATCAACTGAAAGATAAAACACAAAGTCAGGTGTTTCTAATTTAATTTAAATTCCGATCTAGCCTGCCTAGATTTGCAAACTTGTTTAGCATGATTGTTGTCCGTGCGGCATTTGATTGTGTGCGTGCGCGCGAGCACTTGCGTAACACACTGTGCTTATTTAATATAAATTATCATGGAACAAGGTTGCGGGCCGGCGGGACGGGGAGAAACTCTTCGCGTGTGGTGATCGTTTCAAAAATAATCGCTTATCAGTGCGCAAATCGCAATAACATTCACTACACACACACACATACACTCGTATAACAGTGCTGTTATTGTAACATAAACATAACTGTGTTTATTTATAGCAGCATATCAACATGTGGATACACCTGAGTTCCAATTCGGGTTTGTTGTTGTTTTTCGGCACTTTGCACTCCACTATCTTCTAGATACTCTTAAGCTCTTTATATTTGTCTCTTAATTGCCGCCATAGAGTAACATTTATCTAGTATCTGTGGCTCACCTTGAACGCCTGTTGTCTGCCAGCTGGGCTACTGCCTCCAATAATAAGTCTGCGCAGCATATTGTTTTATGTTAATAAGAAATACAAGCCTCTTTATGAGAAAATGCTAATAGTCCGTTCGTATTTTGCGATTCCGGCGAGAAACCAAATAAATGCGTGCGCCCGCTAATCCCTCTGGCCAAAGACTGATCGCACCGCGAACAAGAGACTTAACATTTTTATAATCTGTTAGTTAACAGCGCGCACAACTACTTATGCATTGGTGAACGTGATAACAGATTTATGACGGTACAAATTTGGCGCTATTTGATGAAATTTCATAATTCTGTTGCCGAAATAAGAAAACAAACTGGAAAATATATAAACATGTACTGTAAAGCATTCCAGCTGTTATGTTAAGTATCGATAACCTATAGTATACGCAGCTATCGATAGTGGAAACATCGAGCAATCTCCCACCAGCTGATTTCTGCAACAAAACAAAGCAGTTCACAGAGCGCATTTTGTTTATAACAATAATAGAACGGACGCGCACACACACGCGCATAATAGACAAAATTGTGTTAAAGCAAAAGAACAACAAAATAAATGTATTAATCATACTCACTCCAAGTGGTAGACAATAAAAATCAAAATGGCGTACTAAAAGTGTTGTTGCCTTCTTTGGATTTTCGGTACTTTTTTCGTTTCTTTTCCGTTTTTCTTCTATTTTGCTTTGGGTAAGGTCCAGTGATTTTGTGCTAATATATACTATATATGTGTAAATAATATATATGTGCTATTATAGATGCAAAAGTCATCCGTGACATGCGTCAAAAAGAATTTACGCAGTTGACAATTTTGATATTCTTTGCCGTGGAACTGTTTTGTTTACATTTTACTGTTGTTGTTGTTGCTGCTGTCGTTGTCCGATAAGCCGTTCTTCGTCAATTCATAATTAATTAAGAGTTTCAATAAGAAATCATAAAGTGCTCATTTGTTGTAGTTGCTCGCCGCTTATCGGTTGCGGTGAGCTGCAGCAGCAGCAGCGCAGCATATAAAGATGAACTAAACGAGAGGCTGCGCTGCCACTGCGCTGCGTGCATTAACCGTTACTGGCACGCATCATTGCCAGCTGTTTACTCTATCTCTTTTCCCCGCAACAGCACTAGCTCCCTCCCCTTTTGCCGGCTCAGGCCTCGCTTGACAACAGAATGTAGTGCCATTGCACTGTGGTCAAAAAGTGTAAACTATGAAGCAATTTAATGTGTTTACAGTAATAACATTTAAAATCACTGTCAGCTGTTTTCTCTTTCTGTCTCACGCTCTTTTCACAGCACGATGTGCCTACGCACAGTGGGCAAAATGTGTTAACTTCAAAACATAAAAACATTATTGTCAGCTGTTTTCTCGATATGTCTCTATATATCTCTCTCTCAACAGTCACTCCCCCTTGCAGACTCAAAATTCACTTGACAACAGATGCACAGTGGGCAAAAAATCAACATACTCTGAAGTAAAGACTTAATTTCTTTAATGTAATGCACTTAAGATTAAATAGTTTTTATTATCTTCTTATGACTCACAGCAAATCAACACAAAATTTTTATTCACTTGGAAATTCGATTAAAATTTAATCTCTATTATCGATCAATAAGGTTAGGCCACTCAAGTCGCTTTCATCCACTGTGCATTGAGCCTATAAATAGCATCGAATCGAATAGTTTTCCTGCACCCTCGACGACAACAACAACAACAAAGCAATTTTCCATTGTTGCCCGTCCAAATAATCAGCTTCACCGGCCTCTGTCTTTCTGCTGCTGCAAATAATCACACACTCCCCCCTCTTCTCTTCTCCCTCTCTCTCACACTTCTTATCCACCTCACACGCTCTTTCTGCGACTCTCAAGCACATTTACTACTTGCACTTTACTTATTTAATTACAGCTGGCAGTGTTGAGTGCGCTCAGTTCCCTTGCAACGTTACTCGATGCTGGAGCAGACCGGAGCAACTAAAGAAGGAGCAGCAGCAATACCAAGACATGGCAGAGGTGCAGCTGGAGGTGGAGGCGAAGGAGAAGCAACTGCTGCTGGACACACTGAACAGACTTTGGAGCCATTATCTGCAGGCCTCCGACTGTGAGACGGACGATAACCAGGCAGCGAGTGTCAAGGTTTGTGTGAAACTCGCTCGGATACCGCCCAAGGAAGCGACACTCATCTCTCTGTGTTCTCTTATCACCTTCAGGAACACTGGCTCTGGTTGCTGCTATATAACTTTCAGTACTTGGACGATCAGACCCTGCAAGATGCGCACTTCAATAGGTAAGTGGCAAACTCAACTGTACTTGCTTATCTTACTCCTCTTTCTCTTCTCTGCTGCAGCAACTTTAATCAGCTGCCCGAGGAGCTGTGTTTCTATCTGCTGGAGCAGGTCTATCAGATCATCAGCGCAGCACAGCAGGAGTTGGAAACGGAGACGGTAGAGAAGTCCATAAAGCAACTACGTAAGCAATACAATCTAGCGCAGGTGAGGAAGCTCCGTTAAGAGATTAGAATTGCCCTCTAACTGTCTCTCTTTGCAGCTAATCCTGAGCACACCCAGTGACTGCAACAAGATCCTAGCACTGCGCACGTTCCTCACGGATGGCTTGGGTCAACACCTGCTCGCATTTCTGCTGCGTGTGCCCATCAAGGTGAGCTGCACTCTCACTTCTCTCTCTCTCTCTGGCAACTAATCTCGTCTCTCTTCCAGCACATTGCTTCGCAGAAGAGCCTCTGCCAGTTGTGCATCAACTTGTTCCCCAACTGCAGGTGGAGTCCAGCAACTGTGCCGCTGCAACCACTCACCAGCATTTCCCAGTTCATTGGCAGCTTTCATCTCAACTCGCAGCGCAGCAAGACGCGCCGCCAACAGCAACAACAACAAAAGCAACAACAACAACAGCAGACTCAATCAGCCCCAGAACAAAACAATTCCCATGAGATTAAGCAGAGCTTGGAGGCATTTAAGGCATCCACCAGAACCAGTGATGAGTTGGCGCTGCTGCTCATTCAGCTGCTCACACGTTGCTTGGACGCCGAGCAAGAGCCGCAGCTGAGTGTGAGTGTGCACAACTTTGCACTGGGTCAGCTGTGTGTGGATGAGCTGGAGCTAGACGAGATCATCAAGTTCGAGCTGCTGCAGCTGATCGCACACTGTGTCAACAATTTCTATCTGCACGAGCAGCAACCCAATGTCAACTTCAGTCAACTCCTCTATGCACTGACTGCCAATCGTGGAAGTCCTTTGCTGTCACATGGCATACTCTATCTGATGTTTGGCACTCTACACAATCTGGTGGAGCTGGAGAATGGAGCAGCAAAGCTGGCGGAGATTGATGTGCGGCAAAGCTTCGACAGTTGCTTTGAGTTGCTGCAGGAGGCGGCAACATCGACCACCAGCACCTCGCTGCTCTTTCTGCACATCTACAAGCTGCTGCTGCGCCTCACTGATCATCTGTCGCGCCAGGAGCAGCAGCAGCAACAGCGTTGCCTCATGGAGAGCAGCACATCCAGTGGCGCCGTCACCAAACAGCAGCAGCAGCAGCAACCTCCACGACACAAGCGACAACGATTCAGTCAGCTACACTGCACAGAGCGCTCGCTGAGCTGTTACTTCCAAGGCAAACTATATCAGCTGCTGCCCAGCCTGGTGGCAGAGCTGCAGGAGCACAGTGTGCGCTCGCTGCTGCGCACCGGCAGCTGCTGTTGCCACTACAATGCAACGAACTATGCCACCTGCCTGCGACTGGCCACGCAACTCTCGGGCAGCTACACAAAGTGCGCCTACAAATTCCTACACTACAACGTGCTGCACACGATCTTCGTGAAGCGTTCGCCACAACATTGCGGCGTCTGCGAAGAGAAGCTAAAGTCTGCCACGTTTCACTCACAACTATTGGGCATCTACAAGGAGAACTATCGTCCACTCTTGGCCACGGGCGGAGGCAGCTCTATGCTGCTCTTCCTCAAGCATCTCAAGCACATTGCTTACCTGCTGTCCTACGATCTGGCCGCGGGCATACTGGCCGAGGTGGTGTTGCCCATATTCCGACAATACAAGCAGCTCAGCGAGGGCAGCCCACCTAGTAAGCTGCCACGCCTACAAGTGCCTGGCAAGCAGCTGGATAACTATCGCGTGCTGCACGAGTGCCTTTGCATATTTGTGATGTACCTGAGCGACATTCGCCTGGTCAAGGCCTTCTACAACGAGGAGAACATTGGCTACATGCAGGATCTGTTGAGTGTGCCGGAGCTGCAGCGTGGTGTGTGTGATCTCATCAAGGTGGGCATCGATAACATTGCCTTTCTGGGTGACAATAGCCACGAGCAGGTGGCCCTAAGCCGGCGGCTCATCCAACTACAGATGAACAGCAGCAATCGTGCCTCGCAGCTGTTCCAGGCGCTGCTGCACAGCTGCGCCAAGCAATCGCAGACCAAATTCTGGCTGGATGAGGCACCCAACATGGCGTTGCTGGCGGGGCACAAACCAGTGGATATACTCTATATAACTGCGCTGCAATGGACCCTCAACTTTGAGCTACTCAAGACGAGTCAGTTGTTCTACAATGAGTTCGCCAAGATCTACTCGATACCCGTGGAAATGACCGTGGACGAGAATGACGAGGGGGAGGAGGAGCCACAGCAGCAGCGTCTGCGACACGGCGATAAAACCATCATTGACATACTCAAGCTCAACTACAATGCCCTCAGTTGTTTCCTCATGCTGCCCAAAGCTGCAGCCACACCCACCACAACCATAACCACAGCGACGGCAACCGCAACGCCAACGACAGCGCCGGCGATGGCGACGGCGACAACGCTACTTCGTGGCTCAAGTTCATTGGAGAGTCTCGTGTCGCATGTGCCGCTCAGTGCGTTGGCAGCCTCGATGACGACAAGCCGAGCGAGCTCGGACTACGCAGACTCCTCACTGGATTACGCCACAATCATCGACACATACGCAGAGCAGGCACAGCCACTGCCCTCATTCCTGCACCATCTGCAAGAGTCCACGGGGCCGGACGAGAGTATTGTGCTCTTCGATATACGCGGAAGCCAACAGAAAGAATCACTGCACGCACAGCCCAGCGGAAGGGTGGAAGGGGACGACGGACTTATTGGCAAGCTGTTCAGCATGGTGGGCTCACTGCTCTTTGGAGTTGGAGGTGCCACGCCCACACCCAGTACTGAGTCCACGCCAAGCACAGAGGCACCACCATCTCCCATCGATGCTGACTTGCTGTGCCTGTACGAGGCGAATGGAGAATGCAAGAAACTTTTACTGAAGCTCTTCGAGGCGACCATGGCCATATGTATTAAGGGATTTCAGAACGAGGAAGGTGAGTCACAGTCAGAGTCAGAGTGAGAGCAGGGGCCGGTCAGTGATTGTGCGTTTAAGTGGTCAATATACCCTGTAGTTGTGAATAAGGTTGCTTGATGAGGTAAAGAGCAGAGGGATGAATATAATAGTGATGAGGTTTAGGGTGAGTCAACTCTGTTGAAGTAGGGGCCGGTCAGATATTGCGCTTTTAAGTGGTCATATATACCCTGTAGTTGTGAATAAGGTTGCTTGACGAGGTAAAGAGCAGAGGGATCAATATCATAATGAGGTACCTTAACGTAGTTTTCTTGCTTGTCTAGCTGAGTCAACTCTGATGAAGTGGGAGTCTAACAGTGATTGTATTGTTAAGTGATCAATATACCCTGTACTTGTAGATGAGGTGGCTTGAATAGTAGAGGGTAAAGAGGGATAATGATGATGTTTAGGGTATCTGAAGAAGCTATATATTGCTTAAATTTGCTTGTCTAGCTGAGTCAACTCTGTTGAAATGGGAGTCTAACAGTGATTCTCCTTTTAAGTGATCAATATACCCTGTATTTGAAAACAAGCTGTGCAGTTTAGTCAGCTGAACAGAGTCAGAAGATATATAACAAAAAGTTAAGGCTCCCAGATACCCTAAATTTGAGGAGCCTCAACATAAGTTACCTATGAAAGGCTAGCCCTTATTTCTGGCTGCGTTTAAGTGGTCAAAATACCCTGTAACTCAACATATATTGAAGAAGAAAGTGAAATTGATTAGAACGAGGTCGTAGGGTATCTGTAGAACCTAAACATAGGTATGTTTAATAAAGGTACCTAAACCACTCTAACTCATCTATCCAACTGCGCTTAAGTGGTCAATATACCCTGTACTTCAGGATAAGTTGCCAAGTATTATAAACAGAAAGCAAAAATAGTTTATAATATAGTGTAGGGTATCTGAGGCACCTAAACATACATTACCTTTGCTTGTCTAGCTCATCTATCCAACTGCTTTTAAGTGGACAATATACTCCGTACTTCAATATAAATTGTGAAGTAATTTAAAAAAAAGAAGAAGCAGAAATAGTTTATAATAAAGTGTAGGGTATCTGAGGCACCTAAACATACCTAACCTTTGCTTGTCTAGCTCATCTTTCTGGCTGTTTCCATTGCATTCCGCGGCTAATGCGTTGCCAATGCAATCGACTTTGTCGCTCCAAGTGCCGGGCAGAGAAGCCCCAGCAATGCGCTCGTGTGTCGCGAGAACAAAGCACACACATTCACGCCCGCACACACAAACACACGCACACACACAGACACACTCAAAGCCAGACTCGCAACAGTTTCTAACTAATAACGGTGCGTTGCGGTTGCCTAAGAGTTAATTATAAGACTCTGCTAGTCTGCTAGTTAGTCAGTTAGTCACTTAGTCATCTTGTCTGTCTGTCTGTCAGTGCCTCCTTCTGTTAGTCTGCCTTGGGTTACTTCGCCTTAATGCGAGCGCTTACAACGCCGCATCTGGCATTGGGCGAGATTGAATTTCTCACACAGAGAGAAAACATTGTGGACCTAAGTCAATATTTAGGGGATTGAACTGGAGCAGAGATAAGGGAGTGAGGGATGAAAGTTTACCTACACTAGAAGAAAATCTAGTAGGGAATTACTAGGCATAAACTTTTGGCTGACACTGTTTGTAGTAATATCTCATCTTTGGTTGGAGAGATTACGAGCAACGCCGGCTTGTTCCTCACTAGTTGGCAATAGCTTCTCACTGTGTAGGTGTGTGTGTCCTCTCTGTGTGAGTGTGCCCTCTCTGTGTTTCCTTTCTGTGTGTGTGCCCTGTTTCTGTATGCGGTTGCACACGTTACATACCTAGCAAACGCTCTTGGGTCTTGGTTGCGGCAGCATTCCAAACACAGCACGACACTTTCGCCACGGCGCTCGACCAACGTTGACGTCGCAGTCGCAGTTAGCAAGATAAGCGCGCATGGGGATCAGTCAATGAGATAGATACAGATAGATAAGCCACCCAACCACGTTTTCTCCATTCCAGTCGAGAAGATGCAGAAGCACCTGCGCAAGCTGAAGGCGATCATACTGAGCAATGCCACAAGCAACTGGACGGAGCATGGAGAGCAGCATGCCAGGGATAATGCAGTCATACAAACACTCCAGATGCTGTTGAAGATTGCAGAACTCTCGAGCACACACAATGAGCCATCGGGTGTGGCAGCGGCGGTGAGCACTTCCCCCTCGGCGGTGTTCAACAGCGCCAGCGTGGAGTTGCCCCGGCAGCAGACAGTAAAGTTGCCGGCAAGAAACTCACTGGCCACACCGCCCACACCACGACGCCCACCGCGGCGACCCAATTCAAGTGATGGCGCCACTGGCGATGCTGATTACTTCTCCACACGTGCCTCGCTCAGTTGTGCAGCTGACAGCGAACTGGAGCTGAGTGAGAATGAGCAGGAGCAGGATTACTATCTGACTGCTGATGAGGGATACGAGGCGGATGGAGAGATTGCCGAGCTCAGTGAATCTGAATGTGATTTGAATGCTGGCGGCGCAGCCACAGCCAACGACTCCTCGTGGACTCCCTTCCAGCCCTCGTCGCGTTATCGCAGTCACATTATGCACGAGGGACTCAGTCAGTTGGTGGTGAAGCTGCTGGTGGAATTGTCGCTGCTCTGCATGCGCCAACGTGCATCCACTGGCTGGACAGAGAGTCTCACGCAGTTGGCCAATCGTCTGTTTGTCATACGTGACTATCTGGGCGGCCCACTGTGCCTGCTGCAGGGATTTGCGCCTGTGCTCAGCTGCAGTGAGCCCAAACTGAGAGGTGAGTGAGGAAGTCCCTTAAAAAGAAAGGTATTTAATCGATTCTTCACAGAACTACAGCAATCCATACTGGAGTTGATCAATCATTTGAACACGCCCGATGTGCTGAACTGCTTCTTCCGCATACTGGCCAGCAAGGAGCCACCGGTGGAGCTGCTGATGCGGCACATGCATCACATTTGCGCTGGCAACCTGCGCCGCGCACAGCCCTGCATGGAACTGGAGTTTCCCATCACAATTGATGGCAAAATAGTCATCACATCAGATCCCTCAATCAGTGAACAGATCGAGCGTGTGCGACTGCAGCATGTGCAGAGCCAGGCCAACACTTTGTTCACACGTGCCGCCTGCATTGTGCCAGTCACGCAGACACGTCTCTGGCAGCCAGATGGATTGACTCTCTCGCTCTGGCTGGAGCTGAAGGGGCAGCAGTTGCAAATGCAACGCAATCGCAGCTTCACGCAGTTGAACGACGATGAGACGCGCTACTCTGGCGAGGATTTAACAGTGAGTAGCAGACAGAACTTGCAGAGCACTCTCTCTCATCTTTCTCCATCTCTCCTCTAGAAGTGCCACCTGGTCTCGCTGGGCAGCAGCTCGGCCATGCTGAGCATCTACATAAGCAATAATCTGCAGCTAATCTTCGAGCTGGTCAAGCCCAGCGAGCAACTGTCTCTGCGCCCTTCGGTGGAAGAGTCTTTGGAAGGCAGCGTTGCTGCTACGCGGGAGGCTTCCAGTAGCAGCTTCCGCCATGCGCTGAAGCAGACTAAGATGGCATTGCTTAACAGTTTCGGGCAAATGCATCTGCTCAATGGACACCAGGCGGGAGGGCAGGAGGGAGGCGCTGCAGGCTACTGTGAGGGTGCCAGCGTGCAGCTGCAACAGCTGCGTCTCCCCAGAAACAAGTGGACACATCTGGTCTTCGGACTGCAGCAACAGGCAGATGGACTGCACGTGACCATCGTCATGGATGGCCTGGAGCAGCACACAATCGGTTTGCCCTTTCACAATCTACGTTTCGCGACGCGTTCGCACAGCTTTCAAATGCTCGCCGTGGGTGAAGCGCTGCCGGCCAAGCAACCTGGCAATGGCAGCAACTCATCCCGCTCCACCTTGGATGGTTGTGCACCTCGTTATGCCCTCTCCAATGTGGTGCTCTTCAAGCGTCGCCTTGTGGAGCGCAATCTGATGCTCAATTTGACTGCAATGGGACCAGACTTCACGGAGTTCACACAGTGCCAGGTGGCCAGTGCCAATTGGAAGCCCAACTTTGGTTATGTGCAGCTGCACAGGCTTCCAATGGCCACCAACAACTTTGGCAATCCTGTGGAGTGTATGCGGCAGTTGCGCGAGGCAAGAGTGTTGGTCTTTACAGCGCAGCAACCTGATCTGGTCATGTGCTACGATGCCAGTCAGGAGCTGGACATGGCCAGCTATGGACAGCCGCAGGGGCACATACTCTATGGCGAACTGCTGCAGCATCAGCCGCAGACACTGCAGACAGCTGTGTTGCTCAGTGGAGGATTGTCTACAATGCTGTATCTGTTTGCCAGGGTGAGTGATACCAATCCAAGCTAGACTTCCCTTTAATCTGCTTCCTTTCCTCAGGTTGTTGAGCTGCCTGGCACGGCCAGCACACAAGCCTTGGCGCTGGATCTGCTACTGCAGTTGGGCCACTCGGATGCGCAGCTCTATACAGAGTTTGTGCGTCAGGATTATTTGGCTTTGATTGGCTACGTCGTCAAGTCGCATCTGTGCTCCAAGAGTGTTCAACTGCTGCGCAGCATTGTGAACAACGCCTGCTCCCAGCCACTGATCAGCCGCAAGGGCGATGGGCTGCATGTGAATGATAACACCACAGCCTGTCTGGTCTATCCACGCCTGCTGCTCTCTGTGCTGCAACGCTACTCGGACTGGCATCGCTCCGGAGCAACACATTCGGATGTGCTGGACATGCTCTTTCGCTGCATATTGGCACTCAGCAGGGACAAGCATCCGCAGCGTGATTTCAATATGGAACAGCTGCAGAGCTCTGGACTGCTGCGTGCGCTGCTCAATCTCTGCAAGGTCTACGTCATTGAATCACCCAATCCTGTGCACATTTCTCCCTATGCAGCGGAATGTTTTGTGCAAATCCTGGCGGTCTTTGCGGGCTCGCCACCGGCTCCTTCTTTGCTGGACGAGATTATGAAGCTGCTGTTGCTGCTGCACAAGCCCAGCGAATGCTATGTGACACATGATCGAGCTGACTTCTATTTCCTGCTCACACCACAGCTGCCCATCAAGGAACGTTCCTCCATGGCAGCCAATCTTAGCAGGGTGACCACTTCGTTCCGCCGTCGTACGCAGTCACAGCCACCAATCTCCGAGGCAGATGCGCAGCGTGAGGAACGCATACGCAGACTGCGTCGCCTGCATCAGTCGCCCTCGGGCTACAAGCGCGCGCTCAACGAAATGGAGGATCAACTGGACCAAATGGCAGACTGCTCTAATCTCAACAAGGCTGCACTGCGTCTGCTGAGTCCCGTCGAGGCCTCACGCTGGCGTCTCAAGTTCAAGCGTCGCCATCCCAGCAGCAGCAGCTCTGGACAAGGCCACAGTCCCAAGCGGAGTCCACTCAAGGTGGCACGTAGACGCCTTCGCACTAGGATTCCCTTTATGAATCACAGTTGCTCGCCAGGATCAACACAGATTCAGTCACAAGCGCAGGCAACACTTCCCTGTCGCGTCACAGACTTCTACGAGCAGTTGGGCATTGTGCGACTGCAGCAGGGACTTCTTATGCTGCTCAAGGATTTCATTTGCCTGCTGCCAGACTCCGCTGTCGATGAGGTACTGCGTCATTATGTCAAGCTGGAGTTCCTGCTGGTTCTGGCCAATCAACGTAGCTGTGCGGTGCGCACTGCGATTATTCAACTGCTCGCTGTGCTCACGAAGCGCTTGGCAGCTGCCGAGTTGGCGGCCGCCTCGAAGCAACTGTATCCACTGCATCTGGCCAATCAGTTGACCATCCATGGCAGCGATGTGGCCATGTTCGAGGCGTGTCTCTCTTGGGTGAGCGATTTGCATGGTCCTCGGGATATGTTCAACGACAGCGAGATTGTCTTGGGCATACGCCAACGCTTTGGACTGCAGTCACTGTTGGCCATCTCCATGGCCATGGGATTGGGCAACTGGAACAACGCGGAGCCAGAGAGGGTGTGTGTATTCAAGGCGCTGCTGCGGCTCTACCTGCAGGTGAGTTGGAATGGGAGAAAGAAAAGAAATTATACATAATATACACACTCTTATTCCTCTACAGAATCCCGATGAGCAGCTGGGTCTAGTGGAGGCGGGTCTGCTGCAGTGCGCTGTCAAGGCGCTACACAAGCTTTATACGCTGCGTCTGGGTCAGCCCAACATGGATCAGTCTATACTGGAGCTGCTGGCAGGCATTGGAGAACGTGCACTCAAATCTGTGGGACAGATCAATGTGAGTTGCAAGATGAAATAAATGTAGAACCCACTCTAATCCTCCTGCTTCCCTCAGCTCGTTTGGGACATACTCAACATGCTGGCCTTCTACCAGGACAAACAGCCCGCGCTGATTGTGCGCAGCTTTCGCTCTGCGCAGGCTCAGCTACAGTTCCAATGGCTCAACATATTCTTCGAACCCTCAAGCAGTCCGGGCACGAGTCCAGGCAGCTTTCGCCTGCGCAGCATTAGCAGCCTGTCCGACTGTTCACTGAGTGCCAATGAGTGGCGCACTCGCATGGAGCTGCTCCTGGATCGTTGCACACAGTTCTTTACAGCTGGCGAGCCTAGTAAGGCTGTAGCTGTCACTGGAGGCAGATATGTGGCCAGTAGCCAGGAGTTGGCGCTGTTCGAGCTGCTCGTCTCCTATGGCATCACAAACAATCAACGTTGCAACAACTTCATTGCTTGGGGATTGCAACCAACGCGACCGCGAGATTTGCGCGCCTACATTGTGGATGCACTGTGGATGCGCACACGGCAGGAAGAGTTTCGATCGGCCATCATATGTGATGGCAAGATGATCAAGGCCTTTTTGTGGCTCAGCCTGATGGAGGACATTACGCCGCCCATTGAGAACTTGCAGCCTCTTTGCCTGGCACTCAACATCCGGGAGAATGACTTCGCTTGGAATCTGGAGCACGAGCTGGAACGACTCGAGACAAACCGTAGCAACCTGGCAGGCAAACAGAAGCAGCTGCTGGACAAGACGCTCTACAAGTTCGAGCCGCTGGTGCAGCACTGCATTGAGACCTCAATGGTAACCACCAGGCGTGTGGCAGAGCTGCAGGTGAGTCTGACTAGGTAGCTACTCCTTTTCCTTGTCTCACCTTGTCTCCCTTTTTAGAACGCAGAGCGCAAGCTGCTCATGTGCCACATGAAGGACTATGATGACACTTACACCTACACCAAATGGCTGGAGATCATACGCCGCATGACGCACGAGGGTGCACCCTGGCACTGTGCAGAGCGGGCGGAGAAGTAACCAGAGACACTAAAGACTGCATAGACACCTTACTAATCTCTCTCCTCTTGCAGCTCGTGGGAACTGGACGACACGGAGGGACCTTCGCGTGTGCACACGCGTCTGCGTCGCTGCCACTTGGACATCGATCGCAGGTTCTTTATGAAAGACTATAGCAAGGAACAGGATGCGGATCAGCCTGCAGAGCAATATATACGTCCGCTGGACTATCTGATCGCGAGCTACGATCAGCAGTTGAACATATCGCTGAACTCGCAGATACTCTATAACTTTGCCGCCAAGTTTCTGCCTGTGGATGGAGAGATCGATGGCGAGATAATTATAACCGATCTGAAGCTATACTTTCTGGCCACATATCGTTGTAAATACTTTAACGTCAACTGTGATATATCGAACATAACGGAGATTTGGCTGAAACGCTACCAGCATCAGGAGAAGGCGTTCGAAATACTGCTGGACACGAACAAATCGTTGTTCTTCTCGCTGCAAAACGCCGACGACTGGAAGATCATGCGCGAGGTATTCTGTGATAAAATTGTGAGCATGCCCGACAATACCAAGGTCCTGGCCATTACACAGCAATGGCGCGAGGGCCTGCTGACCAACTGGGAGTATCTGATGACGCTCAATCAACTGGCTGGACGCACCTACAATGATCTCATGCAGTATCCAGTCTTTCCTTGGATTCTGGCCAACTACAAGTCCGATACGTTGGATCTGCGGCAGGCGCAGAACTTTAGGCGATTGGCCAAGCCCATCGCGGTGCAGCTGGAGGAGAATGAGCAGCACTACATAAGCAATTACACAGTGAGTAGAGAAGGTAGTGCTACATACAATGGGTTACTTAATCAATGGATGTTTTTTTCTATAGTACATCAACAGCACCAGCACGAA
Organism: Zaprionus africanus; assembly: GCA_018151435.1. Taxonomy (NCBI): domain Eukaryota; kingdom Metazoa; phylum Arthropoda; class Insecta; order Diptera; family Drosophilidae; genus Zaprionus; species Zaprionus africanus. The sequence goes on along the minus strand of JAECXB010002310.1, from coordinate 1,168,275 downwards.
CATGGGCTCCCTGATACTGAAGCCCTATCACTATAGCTCGCACTACTCGAACTCCGGCACCGTGCTGCACTTCCTCGTGCGTGTGCCGCCTTTCACCAGCTACTTTCTGCGCTATCAAGGTGAGTATGTTGCATATATACAGTTTGTTCTCATTGTGCTCATCTCAACTGTTTCTAGACAACAACTTTGATCTGCCGGATCGCACATTCCATGCGCTGAACACCACGTACTGTCTGGCCAGCCGGGATAGTCCCACAGATGTCAAGGAACTCATACCGGAGTTCTTCTGCCTGCCCGAGATGTTTGAGAACTTTGAGCGTTTCAACTTTGGTTGTCGACAGAATGGAGAGCGTGTCGAGGATGTTACGCTGCCTCCCTGGTGTCAGCGCGATCCACGTCTCTTTGTGCTCATCCATCGACAGGCGCTGGAGTCGCAGCTGGTGCGCAATGATCTGCATCAGTGGATCGATCTGATCTTTGGCTTCAAGCAGACGGGCGAGAATGCCGTTGAAGCCATCAATGTGTTCCATCCGGCGGTATGTGGCACAGCTCAATTGCAGCTTCTTCAATTTTAATTCCTGTTATTGCCTTGCAGACCTACGCCGTGTTCCTGGACTCAGAGATCGATGATCCCATTGAGCGTGAGGCAGTCAAGACAATGGTGAAGACCTACGGGCAAATGCCAAGGCAGCTCTTCAAGGCAGCGCATCTGTCCAGCAAGGCACTGGACTACACCAGCGTGGATCCACCCACTCCCATTGTGTCGCAGGTGAAGGGTCTGCGCTGGGGTGTTTATGTGGGATCACCGCAACTAAAGCCGCCCATGTGGTCGAATATACACAAAATACCCGGCACAGAGCACCTGGTGAGCTTCGCCAACACGAACGTGGTGTATGCGCTGCCAGCGAAGGCCGCAGTAATGCAGGGCGCTGAGCCGGACACGTACAACGTCATCTCGTGGGGCTACGATGATCGTATTGTCAGGATACAACCGTTGAATAAACCACTGGCCAAACCAAAGAATCTGCTGCACAATGGAAGCTTCGATGACATCAGCGCCTGCGGTTGCGATGTCAATTGCAATCAGCTCTGGTTTGGCCACAAATCCGGACGCATTAGTGTCTACAAGTGCATGAGCAGCGTAGATCCGCAGAGCAGGACGAGCACCAAGTGCAGACAGAGTTATGGGCGGGGTCTGCGTGGACTCTCATACAACTCAGCCTTCCGTAAGATTGCCTCGAAGAGCACCATTGGTTCAGGAGGAGGAGGAACTGCAGCTGATGGCAATGATGAAGCCGGCGCACAGTCCTCAGCATCCTCATCGGTTGCCTCATCTGGCAGCGATGCGGCGTTGCAACGGGACAGCGTTGAGCTGACTTGGTTGGGGCCCACTGTGCTGGTGCGGCACACAGATGAGATCACCTGCATCGCCATCTCCGTGGAGTTTAAGATTGCAGTCACTGCAGGACGCGATGGCATTGCTGTCATCTGGGATCTCAATGAGTGAGTGGCAAAGTCTCTTATATCTTCTTCTACTCCTTTCTTATTCTTCTCTCCTTCTCAGCTGGAGCTATGTGCGCACCATTGCACGTCCCGCAGAGATTCATCAGTCGCCCATTACGCACGTGGCCATCAGTCCTACGCTGGGCGACATTGTCACCGTGCACACACTGCCCCAGCAGCCGCAGCCAAAGCCAACGGACAAAGATGAGAAACCCAAGCCAAGCACAGCGGACGAATGCTTCGAGGTGACCGAAGAGACCCTCGATGACTTTGTTAATGTGAACATCAATCCGAATGGCAAATCGATACTTCGTCTGCACTCGGTGAATGCTCGCTACGTGCAGCATCTGGTGCACGAGGACCGCATCCAGGCAGTCTGCTACTCGTACATCAAGGAAGGCGTGGGTGTCAATGTGATTGCCACCGCTGTGGAGGGCGGCTTTGTGCGCTTCTGGTCCAGTTGGAATCTGAGTTTTGTCAGCGAACTAACCACAGGCACAGCGCCCATAAGAAGGTGAGTTTATTTCTTTTCTTATGCAACAATAGAAGGGTCTAGCTCTTCCTCCTTTCCAGCATTTGCTACTCAACGCATCAGCACATGGTGGTGCTAACACGGGAGTCCCACATACAGGTCTGGGAGTCGGAGGGCCTCTACGGCAATGCGCCCAAGTTTCCCCAAATTGTCTACAAATAACTAAGGATACTCCACACAAATCAACTGCAAGCATATCAATGACAACAGCTGATCAAAAATCTATATCACCAACAGAGCAAATAATTTGTATAGCCTTAGGTTCATAGAGCTCTCTAAATACACTTTTCTACCAGACAACTTTATAATTCTTCAAGTTTCCTTTCATCTCTCATCCTCTCTTCGGCCTTTTGGTATAAAACAATTTACTTTTACAGTTTATAAGTACAAAAATAGTACACCCTAAAAGGGCAATCTGTCTACGTAACTAATTACAATCTGTATCTAACTATATAGATACTAACTATATAGATTACAATCTATATCTATCTTTATAGATATCTAAACTATATAGATACTTCGTCAGGCCTTCCAGGGCGGATGCTTGATGGCATTGCGCTTCTGCGGCTTGGAACTCTGTTTGGCAGTCAGCGTTAGAATCTCGTCGAGCTTATCGAAATCACTGGGAGATTTGCTCAACAGCAGCTCTATGTATGCCTGCAGCTTATCCATGGGTGATGGTGGATCCTTCTTGCCCACCGTATCCAAATTGTTCTTCTCTGTATTGCTGCTGCGCTGCGTTGTCTTGCTGGACTTGGGCGTATCGGGATAGTGTCGCGCATTGTTCAGTTCCGGCGATTCACTGTCTGTCTGAAAGGTCTGGTTGGGCGAGGTGAGTATGGCCAGCGCCTGCTGCCACTGCGCTTCCATCACGCCGTGCAGCTGCTCCGCAATGTCAGCACTGGGTGAGGAATAGAAAATAATATAATAATCTTTGGTTTCTTTGGGATTTGAATCCACTTTACCGCTTTGTTTTATATGTACTGAGTTTCAGTTCCAGTTCGTCTATCTTCTTGGAGGCGTTGGCGAGTTGCAGTCGATAGAGCTCCACCTCCTCGTTGTGCTTCTCCTGCACTAGATTCAGCTCCTGGTTGTTCTTCTCATTGATCATCTCTAGCTGCTTGACTGCGCGCTCTGCTATCAGACGTTCTCTTTCGCGTGCTTCCGCTTTCAGATTCTCCTCGGATTTGTCCAGCTGCGCTTGAAACTCCTGCAGCTTCCGGGCCACAACATTCTCCATTTGTTGCTGGTAATGTTGCTTCAGTGACTTCTGCTGCACTTCCAGTTTCTTTTTGAGATTCGTCTGCAAAAGAAAAGATATTTAGGGATATTTTCTAGTGAGGGAGTTGGGTATTGGGATTACCTCGATGTCTGTCAGATTGGACAGTGCCTCCTGCAGGGATTTGCGCTGATTGTCAAGATTATCAGCTCTCGTCTTTTGCTTTTGGTGATACTCCTGCAGCATTTCCTTCTGCTGCTGCAACGTTGAGTTCTCCTTTTCCAACTCTTCGATGCGTGTCTTCAGCTGAAAGAGAAAGTCGATTAGAGTCTATTGATATGAGCTGGACTGCAGCTTACCTTCTCTTGCTGATACTCCGCCTTGGCGAACCTATCCCGCAGCTTGTTGAGCTCAGCGTGGGACAGTTCCTCCGCCCGCTTGCTGCTCTGCAGTTGCAGATTCAGCTTTTCCACTTCAAGTACTGCATCATTGGATTGATTCCTGCTGCGCTCCAGTTCCGTCTCTAGTTTCTCAGTCTTCTCCTGGAACTTGGTGGCCAAACCCACAGCCTGCGCCAGTTCATGTTGCAGTGAATCGAATCTTGAGTGATCCTCAGTGCGCTCTGCCTCCAGTCTGTGCACTGTGTCCCGCAGATGTTGCACCTCGAAGTTGAGGCTCTTGGATTGCTTGTCCGCCTGCTGCAAAGCTGCGTCTTTGGAGCGATCCACCTCAATGGCCACCGAGATGCGTTGCTGATACTCCAGCAACTGTGCCTGCAGTGTCTGCACCATTTTCTCCAGGTGCTGGCGACGCAGCTGCTCCTCCTTCAGCGAGGGACTGGCGTGCAGATTGGACGCATTGACATTGCCAATCACAGTGCCCGCCAGATTGCTCTTGCCCCACAAATCACTCAGACTAATCAGTTTGCTGTCGTTGGCCGCCAGTCGAATGCTGGGCAAGGACGTCGCCGCTGGCTGCTGCTCCTGTGAGGGCTGCTGCGCATGCCTCGTGCTTCCACGCACTTGCATATAGTCATCGCTGTGGTGATGCTGCTCGTGTTGCTGATGAGGTGGCCACGAATTGCGCTCGTCCAGGTAGTTGTCTATTTCCAGCAACATATTATCCTGAGAGCGTCGATTGCGTGACGGCGAATCATCAACCACAGAGCCGCACTTGGGCGTCGAGTGCACCAGACCCCATTCGCGTGGGTGCTGCTGCTGCTGTTGTTGCACGGTGCGCACTGTACTCGAGGATATTGTGGAGATGTCCGAGGGCGCATCGAAATGATGATGCTCTCGTTCCAGCTCCATGTTCTGCAGTCGCGCATTAATGTGATTCAGTTCCGTCTTCTTGCTGGGCATCAGAAACTGATAGGCAGCTGTCGTGGACGCTGGCGGGGCCACAGCAGGCGGTGGTGGCATTGCTCGTGCATCTGCATCCGCATCTGCTGCAGCTGCTCTCATTGTGGGCGTGTAGCAAGTGGGCGATATCTGCAGCAACAGGTCGGTGTCGTCCGTGTCGGTATCGCTCATCACACACACATCTTCAGTTGAATAGAAAAACTAACACGATTTCTTCGGCAAATATAAATAAAACATTTAAATAATGCACTTAAGCGAACCAAGCGCCAGGCTCGTTGCTATGACTACACAAACAACGCGAGTGCTGCCACACTACGCAAGCAATTACAGAGGTCTGGTTACGCCATGAGACTCAAAAGACCAAACGTCATGCTCGTTGCTATGACATTTCTATGATCTGGCAGCGCCGACCGTGCACACGATGAATCGATAAGTTGAGCAGCAACTCTGCGCCATATCGATTGCATTTTCAATAAAAATACAGTTATTCGACAATTTAAAATAATTATTAATTTCGAAGAAAGTTTTGTGAGTGAAAACTATTTACACATATCCCTGGTAACCTAAAATGCCACATACTATGCCAATCAATATAAAGAGAGGAAGTGCAGAACGAAAGATACTGGACTCGTGCTTCAAGGCAAGCAACTTCTGCTGCTCATTTTCCTTGGTAAGCTCATCCACCTTCTGCATCAGGGACTCACGTTCCATCTCCAGCAGGCTGACCCGCTGCATAAGGGACGCCATGGCATTGATTCCTTCGTCTGGCTTACCAACGGCTGCAGCAATTGTAGCACCAGCTGCACCTGTACCACCAGCTGCACCTGTAGCACCTGTGGCACCTGTAGCATCACCCGAGGGTGGTGCCTCCAACATTGGCCTGGATTCGTCAACAAACTTAACCCTAATTTTGGTATCCCATATATAAACGGGATTGATTGTCTTCCAGAACTCCTGCAAATTATCAATATTCTCGTTCGCCTCGGCTGCCTGCATCAGAAACTTGTGGCGCTGTGTATTGTAATCCTGATAGACCGGGTGTACGAATATATCGATCGTGACCCGTTCCCCCGGCTGTACCAGGCCCACATTGGGGCGCACAAAGAACAATCGGGGCGTGGTTGTCTTTAACTTGAAGGCCACGCGTGTGTGCTTGCTGGGATTGTAGACCTTCAGCTTCTTGCACACGGCACGATTGAATGGTCCCTCCAGGACCAGCTCGTCAGCGGGCTCCACCTGCAGCATACCCATTGCGGATTGAGGTAATTGAAGTTCTGAATTATCTCGTAAAATGCTTAAAACTCAATTTTAATTCTTTATCGAAAGCGTATTGTATGTCAACGAAACGTTCAAATATTTCCGACTAGATTTCCCAAACGAAAACAAAAACAAACTGACAACGCAACAACAGAACACTAGAAGACAAAACCCACTGCGTGATAATCTTTCTCTGCTTTCGACAGCAAAAGAAAAGATAGTCTGACTTATCTCAGTTTCGATGGAGTATTTTTAATATAATTTCGTTTTCGTTTCGTTTATTTACAGTTTCGTTTGGGAGGAGGAAATTCGGGGAAAGGGGAAAGGCTCATCGTTTTCACCAGAACAACATGCGGCCTGCATTGGGGGAGGTGGCCTTCGAGAGGATTATGTCCGAGAGCTCCTCGTCCTCTAAGTCGTTGCTGGATGCGGAGGGGAATAAGGTAAGATATCAAGATATGATACAAATTATGGAAAACAGATCCAATAAGTTAAGATGCGCTACAAACATATGTATGTATAACAGATCCGACATCACATATAGTAGTAGGTAGTCTATATATACAGCATGGACGTATGCACATTTATTAATTGTTTATTCGGTTGGGTTCTGATTTTCTTTTTCTGTTTTTTGTTTTTTAATAAATAACAATGAATGTTTGCCTGATCACCTGATCACCTGGCGATAGTAGTGAGGATAGCTCGTTCGGGATGTGGGTTGATAATGATGAGGATAAGTTCGTTCGACTCGTGTCAATTCGATTCGGGGATGTGCATAGGCAGGAGATGTGCAGGTGCAGGCGCTGGTGCCACAAAAATTATAACAACAAGTACAATAACAGACTTCAGCAACAGATTCACGATTGTTATGGTCTACAAATAGAATATCAAAAGATAAAGAGAGAGAGATAAAAAAAAAAGAAAGAGAGAGAGAGTGAGAAGACGTTGGAAGTGATAATCCAAAAAGAAACAAGTGTTTAATCAAAAATCAATGTTAAATAAACATTACAACAAACGAACATTAGACAGATAGAAAACGATAGACGATAAACGATAACGATCAACGTAAAATGAACATGCGCATGAAAACAGGGGGTGGGGGGAGGATGATCAAGCTGGGCGGCACTCTTTGCATGGGCATTTTTGCAATAATAATAATGCACAATCGGTTTTTCGGTATAATTCACATTTTATTTTGAACTAGTCCAATATTTTAGGGTTAGTTGTTGTTGTTTTAAATTTAGGCACTATCAATCAGATCATTAAATATATATTGCAAAAATCAATAAAAATATGCCTTAAGTCTCGGTTCGCTAGAGTAAAATATTGTACAGCTTCAGCTACGATTTCCTTTCTTATCTTATCTTTTCGTTTCGTTTCTTTTCTTTTCTTTTCTTTTTGTTGTTATTTTAAATATCACTTAAATATTTCTCAAGTTTGTTTTTTAAGCCACTCTTTGTGTGTATTTTGTTTCATTTCTTTGTGTGTTTGCGGACGGTTACAAAAAGAAAGACAGAAATTTAATTCTAACGATTCGTGACAATGACAATAAATATTAATCGGTAATTAATCGGTATAATCGCTAATAATCGCTAAAATTAATCGAGTTTTTATGTATTTTCTTTCTTTTAAAAGTTAGTTTCATAAATTATTTGTTGTTTTTTTTTTTGTTTGTTTTGTTTTGTTTTGTTTTATGCAGTCAAGTTAAAATTAGTCGTATAATTCATAAATTAGTTTGCAATTTAAATTCGTTTTATCTGCTATAAAAAGAACTAATCACAAGGCAAATAGAACTTTTGACTGTGTGTGTGTGTGTGTGTATAAGAGCAGGGGGGCGGGGCAGGGGCAGGCAAAGTTTTTAGTGGATGCTAAGCGTAACGAGTAGAGACAACGAGAGAGAGAGACAGAGGCAGATAGCGAGAGATAGCGAGGCCATAACCACAGAGAGAGAGAGGGAGGGAGAGACCCTAGGGGATTCCCATGGTGAGTGAGTGTGTGGGTGTATGTGTGTGTGAATGGATGCATGAGATTCTTTGCGAGAGACGTTAGAGGGACAAAAGAGATGCGATATACGGATTAGAGAATGGAAGAGGCGCGTAACTAGAGTATACGAGTAGTAGAAGACGGAGAGAGAAAGAGAGACGGAGAGAGTGAGAGAGAGAGACTGAGTAAGAGTGTCTTTCTCTCGCTCTTTGCTTACTTTTTGATCAGCGATCGCACTTTTTTCATGGTACGGTTAAAGATCGTCTTATTGCTGGCGCTGTTGTTCGATCCCAGCGAGGAGTTGGACGTCTTGTTGCTGTTCATGCTGCCGCCACGATGCACATGGGCCGCCGCCCGCTGCTGGTTGCCACTGGCGCTGCTGCCCTGGGAACGCAGCGAGACCCGCTCGCGCTCATCACGTTCGCTCTCCGTGGAGCTAACCCCATCGGGACTGCGTCGACTGTAGGCACCGCCGGCTCGCTGAGGTCGCTCTGGTGTGGGCGATTTCGAGGAGGAGCTCGTGTCACGTCGCTGTGGCTGCGGCGTCGGCGGCAATGCAAGATTTTGCATGCTCTGTGTCTCGTCTGTGAGCTCTGTGGGCGGCAGAATCTCGGCCAGCGTCTGCTTTGACAGTATGTGATCCAGACTGCGCGACTTGCGATGCTGCTGCACACTGGCCGGCGCCAAATGCTGTTTGTCACGACGTGTGACCATCACCAAATCCTCCACATCCACTGCATCAGTCTCATCCTCCGGCTGCAGGGTGCAGGTGGAGCTAGCATTGGTTAGTGCCGTGCTGCCTGCAGCAACACAAGCCGCCGCCGCTGCAATTCGCTGCTCCGGCGTGCTCAGACTGTCCTGACTACTCCCGCTGGCCGCCGCTGCCTGATCCAGTAGCCCATCTACGCTGTGCGAGCGATATCCGTTCGCCACACTGGCTCCTGCGCCCATGCCAAGACCAGCAGCTGAGCTGCGACGCGGCGTCATGTAGCCCAGCGGCGTCATGTTCTGCATCGATGCGGAGCCGGCGCTGGATTTGTGCAGCAGGGCTGCTTGCTGTGTGCGATAGGGCGGCATGGGTATGGAACGCTTCGCCTGGCCACGCCCATAGCTGAGGAGGGGAGTGCTGCCGCGCTGTCGCGCCGGAGAGGGGGATTGCCGGTATCTATTTGCCTGGTGATTAGCTGATTTATCGCGTCGGAAGTTGCGAGTTGCAATCAAAATTAAATTAATTATTAAATAAGTTGACAGAAGAGGAGAGAGAGAGAGATAGACAGATTAGGTGGGAGTAGGAGAGACAGACAGAGGAGGGATTGAGAGAGAGAGTTATGTGTGTGCTATGTGTGTGTGTGCGTGTCTGTCTTGGTGTGTGTATGTGTGTGTGACTTTATAATTAATGAGGATTTGCTTAAGAGATAGTCGGGGTTTATTCGAGGCTAGCGCGAAGCCTAGTGCTCTCGCGGCCCTAGTCTACGCTGTGCTTGGCTCGCACCCGTACTCGCTGTGGAGCTTGTCGGGTTCGAGGAGCTCGTAGTGGAACTAGAGTTCTGACTGGACTGATTGGGATTCAAATTCGGTAACGAATTCTGACTTGAAGTTGAAGTTGAAGTTGATGTACTCGTTGGCCCACCTTGTCCGCTGCCATTGGCCGCCATGAGGCCATCCACCACACTGCCAGCGCCACCGCCAACGCCACCGCCGCCGCCACCGTTTCCACCGGTTCCACTGCCACTGCCACTCTGCTGATAGTCGGAATCGTTGCTGTGCATTCTTTGGTATGAGACCACGCCGGGCGTACCAGGCGCCGCCATCGTTGCAATGCGATCGATATTCTTTTCGCCACGCAAAAATCTAGCGCAGAATCGCAGAAGGGGGGAGATTTATATTAAGATCGTGTTTGTCAGATTTGAAATCATTGAGAAGGAGTTTTGTATATAAATAGATATAGTAGTTTAAAGTAGAGTGTGTGTTGGTGTGTGTGTCTTATGCTAAGGGGAGGCCCATCGTTGGTCCAGCAGTTGGTCCTAATTGCGCCAATTGCATATATACCTTTCGAGCTTATCGATGCACGCATCCTGGTAGTCGTGTATCCAGCTGACCCCATTGAAGTGGGCCACGCTGCGCATATCCTCCGGCAGGTTCTCGGGCCAGTTGAACTGTTGATCCATAATGGGTATGATGTTGCAGTTGGAGTTCAGAGCAGCCACAATTTCCTGTAGTTTCAATTGAAATTCATCACATACTTTTCTTCCTTTCCAGCTCTCTTTGTGTACTTACGCGATGCACCCAATCCTTGCACTCATTATCGTCGATGCAGCGATGCAGTGCGTCCGGGGTTAATACTAAGACAAAGTTCTTTGCCTGTCGAATACTGTTCAGTAAGCCATTGTCAAATTTGCCCGCCTCCAGGCGTTCCACATCGATGAACACCGAGAAGCCGCGCAGCTGCAGATGAACCTGAAGAGTAAGAGAGGAGAATGTTGGGTAAGTGATGATTTTATTTATTTGAACTAGTCCGTAAGAAACTAAGGAAGTCAGTCCCTGATTTGAGTTCGTTCAAGTCTTTTGGTCTTTTGTTATTTTGGTCTTTGGTTCTTTTGGTCTTCGAGTCTTTGGTTCTTTTGGTCTTCGAGTCTTTGGTTCTTTTGGTCTTCGAGTCTTTGGTTCTTTTGGTCTTCGAGTCTTTGGTTCTTTTGGTCTTCGAGTCTTTTGGTCTTCGAGTCTTTTGGTCTTCCAGTCTTTGGTTCTTTTGGTCTTCGTGAGTTTTGTTCTTTTGGTCTTCGAGTCTTTTGTTCCTTTGGTCTTCGAGTCTTTGGTTCTTTTGGTCTTCAAGTCTCTTGGTCTTCGAGTCTTTGGTTCTTTTGGTCTTCGAGTCTTTTGCTCTTTTGGCCTTCGAGTCTTTGGTTCCTTCGAGTCTTTAGTTCCTTCCTCAATCAAACTGATGAGTCTGCTTATTCCAAGGATGATCTACTACTCACCTTCAGCAAGCTGGCCAGCTGTGATCCATTGGAGCGTCTGTAGCTGACAAACACATCCAGTGTCTTTGCCATGTTCTCCTCGGAGGAGCTGGGCAGCGAGTTCTCCAGATTCTTGATGGAGTTGAGAATGCGCAGGCGGTGCAGGCCGTTCTTGATGCCACACTCTGTCATCAGCATGTCCTCGTTGACGTGTGGCAGCGTGTACTTGTCAATGCCCGCATTGAGCATGGCATAGGTATAGGTGCAATAGTCGGGGCCAATCTCTGTGAGGAACTGATGCATCTTTGCTGTGTCCTTGGACGAATAGTCTGCCATGCGTTTGAGATTTTGTAGTTCACGCTCGAAGCGCTCGACAAGGATGCCATTGCTGATGCCAATGTCGTTGCGCAGATTGTCCTCGTTGAGCTTCAGCAACAGATCACCGTCCACCTGGGACTCCTCGAACTGCTGCAGATAATTGCAGAAGCCAATCTGTTTGACCCACTCCTGCACATCCTCAACAGACCAGAGGGGGACCTGCTGCGACAGTTTGTGTGGCACCGTTTCGCCAATTAGACGCAGCGCCTGCGCGGCAAACTTGGAGGCGATGGCATTGGGACAACTGGCCACCGTTTTAAGTGCCTCAATGGCGCCGATCTCATGGAAGATGTCTGTGTTGCCCTGCTTGCGTTTGATGCCTGCCTCCATGCAGAAGTGGAAAGCTGCCAGGTTGCGTGCCTCCTCGCGATTGGAGCTCAGCACGGGGACTAGACGCTCCAGCCAGTGCTTGCTCTGGCCGTGCGCATGGGCCAGATTCGATTTGGCAAACTCGTAGGGATCGTGTGTGGTGACAAAAGGTTCCACCAGGTCCAGGCAGCCGGACTTCAGCACCTCTGCTTCGATCTCCTTGTTAGCGACCAGCACTGCGATGGCCAGGCAGGCATAGTACTTGATGTTATCATCGTTGTGGAAGGCCAAGGGGAACAGCCACATGGGCACCTTGCGCACAATCATCTCCTGTTGATTCTCGGCGCCACCGTACAGTGATAGATTGACCAGGGCACTCGCACAGTGTCGCAGTGTCTCCACGTCGCTGGTGCGGCACTTGAAGAGCAGCGCGTCGAGGCCACCCAGGCGTATGAGGTCGGAGCAGGTGCCCTCGGAATGCTTGAAGAGATGCTCCAGTATGCCAGTGCCGACGCGCGAGTGATCCTTGTTGGACTCCTTGGTGCACACGCAGGCCACATTCACGACCTTGTCCAGTCCGTTGTCCACCACATGCGCTCGATTCTCTGTGGTCAGGCACTGCTCCAGCAGCTGAGCGGAGGAGAACTGCAGCTTAATGTTATGTTGCACGCAGTTCTTCATGAGCAGATCGAGGCCTCCACTCTGACGCAGCGAGTTGCACAGGGAGTAGCCCAGCTCGTGCCCGTGTGTGGGCACTGCCCAGGCACCACGGAGCACCTCGTTGATCTTCTCAAGATAGACGGACTTCTTGTCGTCCGCTCCAGATTCGTCGTCCTGGAGTGTGTTGACAAACGAACTGACCACATTCGAATACTTGTTGATGGCCTGCTCGATCTCCTGCTGGCCACTGCCCGCCTTGAGGGCCTTGAGGTCGTCCAGCGTGAGATCCTTCAGTCTGTAGGCCATTTGACCGTTGGCCGAGTTTGTTGCGGACATCTGCGAGGAGGAGGAGATCATGCTGCTGCCCGTGCTGGAGACACCTTTGTGGGTCATCGAGTAGTTCGCCTGCGAGGCCGATGATACATGCTTCTCCTGGCTAATGATCCCATTCGATGTCATCGTCTGGGATTGCTGCGACTGCGAGATTGCCTTCTTGTCCGCCGAGAAGTTGTCGCTTTGCACTTTGATCGCTGCAGCGGCCACTTTGTTGCTGGCCTGCTGGGTAATGTCGCCGGTGCGAAGTGAGAGTGCTTCCTGGAATGCAATTTGAAGGTGTATAACAGTTAGCACAGTTGTAAAGCAAGCAAATTAATGTTATTTGGCATGAGAATATGTATATATAGTGATAAAAACATACTGCAGAGGATTTTCGACATTCAGTATAACAGTTTGAAAACTGTTATACAACATAAAATTGGTGTTGGAAACCATGGATAACATTAAAATGATGAAACAAACCATGGGGAACGTGTGATAGGAAAATATAACACTTATGAGACTGTTATACACATCAAAGAGGCTATAAAATATTGGAGAATAGCAGCCTGCCTATAAACAAACGATCATACGAGTGAAATAGAGGCGTATAACAGTTTGAAAACTGTTATACACTATCAAACTATATTCATTCAAAACCTAGATTACTAAAGATTTATTTACTCCTTGCTGCGACGCTGTTATACCTTGCTTTGTTCAACCTCAATGGGTATTTCGCGCACGTTTTTCATATTGTTGCAGTGGTTGTTGTTGTAGTTCGTTGTGGTTATTATGGCTGGGGTGTGGTTGATGTTGTTGTTGTTGTTGTTGATTGGCGTAGCTGTTGGTGTTGCAGTTGTTGTTGTGGTGGTGGCAGTAGTGTTGGAGGTGGGTGTAGAGGGCGGCAGGGGACAGTTGATGGTGGTGGTGGTGAGAGTGGCTTGCTGCAAGGGGGGATTAGAAGATTTACGTACTCTTGTGTGGGAGCTAGAGCTTGAGTTGGAAGAGGCAGAGGCAGAGGACGAGGAGGTGGCACAGACCGAAGCAGAACCTGACGACGACGACGACGACGAGGAGGAGGAGCAGCTACTGGTTGCTCCAGACATTCTGGCAGCCGTAGAAGTTGCAGCTGAAGTTATTGGCAAACCGCCAACCACCTGTATGGGCTGTGGTGGCGGCGACAGTGGCGAACGGCTGTGCGAGGAGCGGCTAAGGGGCGTGGCGACGGGCGGCGGCGACAGCGGCATCTCAACGATGGGACTGGGCGAACGGTTGGGCACGAAATCCGATTGACCCGTCGAACGGAAGATGCACTTGCGCACGGGCCAAGGCGCCTGGTTAGGTTGTTGATTCGACATGTTTCCAGGTTGGGGAGTTTGTTTATTTTGCTTGTCGATTCGACACTCTGTCTCGTTGCACGGTGTGAAGGTGTTATACTGTTATAAACACACTGTAATTATTTATTTATTTTCTTTCACAGCGCACGAAATTGCTACGTTGACGTTGTCGCTGCGCGTGGGCGTTTCTCTCTTGTGATTGTGGGATATCTTTCGGAGATTCCTTCTTAAAAGGCGTGCTCTCTCTCAGTGGGGAGATGTGTGCGTGTGTGTGTGTCTATTTCTGTGCGTGTGTGTGCGATAATCGCTTAACACTAAACGACAAAAAATGCAATGTTTTTATTTACAAGGCTCTCTCACTCTTTTCACAGTTATGTTAATAACACTTAACGACACTTGACGAAAATTAACAAACACAGAACTTAACGACGAAGTGCCATATATCTCACATATTGTCGAAGACGATAGCCCATTGTTGTTCGAGTTGACTTAGTTCAGTAGCTCGATCTGCTCTGGATTCGTTTTAATTTACTTTAGTATTAGTTTTTAATATTTATGACACCTTATATACGTTATAATCGTTCGTCGGAATTGCGGTTATAGTTTTTCCAGATTCTAGGAACTCCCGACTCTTGTTAACTGCTTTCCATTTAAATTGATCTATGGTAATTTCAATCTTTCGTATGAAATATATGAGATTCCGTAACTTGTTGCTTCGCTCTGTCGGCACAAGTGTTATTCCGTTATGTACATATACATATGTATGTATATAGCATACTAAATATGTGTCTGCATATGTGTTATAGATGAGTCGCCGCGCGAGTCGGGGAAGGTCAAGTTCTAATTTCGTGTCGAACACTTGTTTTCCTTTATTATTTTGTATTTTTATTTGAATTTCGATTCTCGATTTTTATTTATTTTTAAATTGTTCGCGTCTCTTGGTGATTAGGAAGTCGCCTCGACAAACAGATTAGTGCAATGTTCTAGTCCAACGATACATATAGCCTATACGTATGTAAATTGCCAACGTATATATATATATAAATATATATTCACGACTCTAGACTAGCTCACGCCTTTAGCGCGAAACGTTCGCGTCGATTGTCTATGTTCAACTGAGAGCTGAACAGCGCTCTATGTCGTATTTATTCGAGAGGGAAATGAGGGTGAAATATTCAAAAATAAAATGAGAACTCTTTGGTTCTTTCGGCTTGCCAGAGAACCGAAGGAACCGAAACGGAAAGAAATTTCGGAGCGTAAACGTGCAAGTGGAAAAAGTAAATCAAAATGAGCATAATAGATCATGAAATAAAATTCGAGAGATCAACAAGTGTTCCTTATCACAAAAAAGATTCTTAAAATGTTTCTCAAAACCTTTGAATCAACTTCGAGTGAAGTAATTTACATTGCCAACCTCATAAATAACACGTGAATGTTGATAGAGGGATTTAATAATGATGAACTACCTAAAGAATGAATATGGAAATGAATTGCTAGAATTGCTACTTTTATATTTACTTATATATGTACATAGATATATCGTATAAGTAATTTTTAGCCACCATTAGGAAATTATCAGAAGCTTATACCTTACAAGGAAAGACCTTTTTATACAAAAACAATAAAACAAGACCTATTCATATGTATACTATACTCGAATATGAGTAGGTCAGAATAATGAAATAAAGAGCAGTTCTAGAATCTCACTCTTCCTATCTACTTCTGTACGGTATAAATATACAAACTATATATACTATATAGACATATACACACGTTCAACTAATGCAATATCGTTTGAAGTTTGCTGGAATTGCGTGCTGATTTATGAGATTTCGGTGCCAAAAAGTCTCGGCACCCCTTCTCGCTTGGCGACTGTTGCTTTTACGAGCACGAATCCCAGAAGGGGAACCAGATACAAATCGATGGGGGTGAATGGGGGTTGAGTGGAGGGAGGGTGAAGAGTTACTACGTAAACAAAAGCAAAACTCGAGTTTCATAAGAGCATCGGAATAGGTTAGTGAGGAATACCCGGCATACTAGATGACCATTCCATCTATATCTGTACGAGGGGCTTTTCCAATTGCGGTATATCGTTGTAGTAATGACCTTATAACCCATATAGAATTGCATCATCTGTTGTTCTAACTGCGTCGTTGACAACATTTATAGCGCCCTCATAAAGCAATCTATGCTAATTTCCAATGTAGACAGAGCGGACAGAGCAGAGCCGGCATAGCTCTGGCGATTCGTCAGCCAGTCCAGTCCCTCCCCTTCTTTGTGCTGATTAGATAAGTCACAATGAACCCAAACGTAGCAGAGCGTTGCCCTGGGCAACTTCCAGGAATCGATGTGCGAAAACAAATAGCAAAGGTAAAGCAGAAGAAGAAGAAGATGAGAGGAACCTGCTTAAGTTGCTCAAGTTACTGGTACCTGAATTTTTTTAAGCATCGATCGTTTTTTGTACTTCGAGTCCTTGCTGTAGTGTCGGACTAGCCGGGGTGAGCTCCACAGTAGCCGCAGTTGGAATTTGTAGAGTAGCATATTACGTATACGCAGTGGTATTTCTAAAGCTAAACGTTGCCTGCTTTTTTGGCGTCACTGAAATCGATTTCTTGGCGTGGAAAATTTAACTACTTTCACCAGTCACAATTTTCACTTTCTCAGCAACGCGCTACGCGGCCCATTAACAAGTTCTCGGCGCTGTTTCTCTGTGGGCTCGCCCTCGGACTCCGGCTGACTTTATGCGACCTTAACATGCACGCGACGCGCTGTGACTGAAAGGAGTGTCAACTCAAACTGAGAGTTCACGCGTGGTGCTGCGAGCTTTGTTTGTTGGGGTTGCCGGCCTAAGCTTTTTAAGCTCTGTGCCTTGTGACAAAGGGCGAGTTGTGACTAATCTCAGTGCAACGCAATTCTTCTCTGCGTCAAAGGGAAACTTTGATGGTTAATGAGGCATAATATGATAGATGAGAAGCAATTGGCGAACGTGATTGGCAGCGGCACACAGTGTAGACGTCACACTTAACACTCGATTACTCTACGGGATCGATTACTAATCGATTACTAACCTGCATCACAGCTGCGTTCTCCTCCGTCTTCACGCCATCAACTTCCAGGCGATTCCGCGCTGCAGATGCCGCCTTGGCTTCTTTGTAGTCGATGTCGCCTGCTTGGAGACGTTTCATTTCGGAGCTGTTGCTCGTCGCCTGCTCGGAACTGAAGCCGTCGGCGACTACCTTTGTGGTGGACACGGACTTGGCACGCTTCTCCTCGAACTTGATGGTATCGATGGTTTTGTTCGAACCATTCAGGCCGCTGCTGGGAGTCAACTCCAGGCCGCTGCCAAAGTGTTTGTGTGTGTCATCGTCCCCATCTGGTGTCGTCACAATGCCATGGCAGCTGCTGTCATCGTCGCCATCCACAAGTTTCTCCAAAGAGGCGTGAATTCTAGCAAGAAAGAGGAAGAAGATAAGAGAAGAAGAATAAGGATGATAAGATGGCTGCAACTCACTTCTCCTTTAGCTGCCTTATAGTGGCTTCGCTACTCAGTCCCCTGAGGTCATCGATCGATGGATGATGTCGCGCTGGATTCGTTTGCGCCGTGCCAAGGTTCTCTATTTCAGACATGGACACCTTAATGTCTTTGAGATCGCGCTTTAATTGAGCGGTTTTCATTTCGGAAGAGGAGGAAGACGATGACGATGAGGATGAGGTAATGTGATGTAGACGCTGTGATTTCTTTTCCACGCGCGTCGTTGTGCTGCTGCTGCTGCCTGTGACAACCTAAGGGGGAGAAAAAGAGAAGAAAAGAGAGAGAGAATTAGTAAAGAGCAGTAAATGGATAGCAGAGTAAAGAGAATTCTCTTTTTTGGCACTGATTCAGTGCGCAAATATGAGAAATATGTAAACTATTCAGACGTTTGCAGTTGCCGCACTTGGCAAATAATATTTAAACTATATATGCACGATATGAACATGCTATATATACTATATAGCGGGCAGAACATATAGACAACTCTAGCTAGCTGTGCGCGTATTTATGGCAGGCGCTTAGAAGCGACGCCGAAAGAGGAATGTGGGAGGGAGACGAAAGAAGTAGTGGAAGTTTAGAGAGAGAGAAAGAAGCTAGAACAGAGGAAGTTTAAAGAGAGAGAGAGGGTGCAAAGTAGAAGAGGAAGAAGAAGAACTTAGAACAGAGGAAGTTTATTGAGAGAGAGGGTGCAAAGTAGAGGAGGAAGAGGCACACGGGTAGTGGGAGTTAAAGTCGGGGAAAAACCCAGGCAACCCCAGGCAACCCTCCATGGTTTTACTTTTCATTTGTTTAGCAAAGTTTGCAAATGGTTAAACAAATAAAATCATGATAATATTTAACGATTTTAACTGCTAACAGTTAACTGTTTATGGCTACATTTATGGCCAAAAAAGTGCGAGAGATAAGCGCGTCGCATGTTCTATATTCTATCTATGAAGAGATACATCAGCAACTTAAGTGTTTGCTTTGCATTATCAGCGAGACGAACTTATGGAAATAGACTGAAGACTATCTTGAGGGAAATATTAGTCAGACTGACCTTTATTAAAAGTCATGTAGGGGGAACTTTGAAGATACTTTCGTGAGATATTAATCTTTGCACAGCAATTCTTTCAATGAAAAGCGGAAAAGATTGCCAATGACTTAAGACAGAACAAGGCAAAGAAACTTTTGACAAATGTGGCCAAATTACGAATCACAAATCTAATTTTGGACGCGTTTCTTGATCGTGTGCTCGTGCCGCGTAGAAGACTTGAGAAGTAGCGCCAAAAAAGCGCCTGGTGTGGGTGTTTCTGCTTTCATAGTGTCTATAAGGCCTGAAGAAGCGCGTTGACTAATCGAACGAAATGAAGATACATATGTAAATATAATTTATAATATATGTACATATATTCTATCTGCCATATATGAGCAACACTTCGGGCCATTATAATTGGCCAGTTTTGGCAACACTTTGTGATATTCATCAAATTTTGCGAGGTATGTGCGAATCGCAACGACTTATCGCAATTGGCCTAGGGGGAAAACATTGGCAAGTGCCAAGTGGTGCCAAGTGTGATCGACGTTCTCTTTGTCGATTTGCCTCCTCTTGACTTTTATATATTTCTTTTTGACTTGACTTGACTTGTTCCGTATTTCTTCTAGACGTCGTTAGTAAATATTATTGTTGTAGGGAGAAGGGGAGACCCAAGAGAGGGCAACTTGGACATGAAGTCAATAGATTAGATATGGCGGGCATAGCAAAGTCTTTCGCGACTTTAGCACTGCGTCATTTACTAATTTATCATTATTAGCTATCGATAGTAGGTTTATCTATCGATAGTCTCTCGCACATACCTATGTATATATCAAGCAACCTCAGCTGGCACGTTGCGAGTTTTCTGGAATTTCCTTTTGCAAGAGAGAGAGAGAGAGTTTTCAGCTAATGTTCATATTACGTATACGCCAACGTTGCGGGAGCTTTTCGCTTTGCTTTGTATTATTATTTAAAATCGCCAGAGGGGGGCTTATCAACAGCCAACACACGCACACATACACATACACGTTAAGGGGGCAGACAATATGTTTTCTTTAAACAAACTTTATATATAAACTATATATTATCTGCCTCTCACTCTCGATGCTTTTGATTTATAATTTATTTTTTGTTATTTTTCTTCGTTTCACGCGTGTGTTTTGTTTCCCACTTCGGTTTTTTGTTGATTATTCTCTCTCGCGCGCTCTGCGTAGACTGAACTGAACTTTGCGTTGATAATTCTTCTTCACTTTGCCTGCCTCAAAAAAAATAATCTTTACTTTATTTTTTTGTGTGTCGTTTTTGTATGGAAAATACTGATAACAAGTGGGTTGGTTCGGTTCGTTTCGATAGTTCGTTTGATGATTATTATATTGGTGCAAAGGAATCCTCTTCCTTTCGTTCGTTCTATGCTAATTCGTAATTATTAAAATATATATTTTATTGTAATTGCGGCGCGGGGAGGAGCTACACAGAAAGAAATCACATTGCAACAACAATATTTCAAATAGAATAATTTCTGATGCGACGCGACGTTCGTGTATTTTTTGTCGTTGTTGTTGTTGTTGCTGTTTCGTACGACGCTCGGCTCGGCTCACTCGACTCGTCTTGTCTCGTCTCGTTCGTTTCGTTAACTAAAGTGAAGTGCTGGCAACGCTAGCAGCGGCTGCCAAGTCAACGAAAAGCTTTCGCTGCCGGCGTCGCTGTCGCAGTCGCTGTCACTTTGGCCCGATTGTCACTGGGACGCGGCGATCGATGTGGGTGTGAGTGAGACGGCTAGTGAGGGCCACCTTCAACTTGGCGAAGCTTAGAGAATTCTAGGAAATGTGAACATTGTAAATAGTATTCTAGCAGCCGGCAGAGACAACAACAACAACTAAAACAATAACAACATGAGGGGGTCGCTAGAGTACAACAACAACAGTTAGATATTTTTAACTATTATTTAATTTATGCAGCCCAAGTTGTGCATAATTCTCTCACGTTTTGTGCCGCGCGCGCTTTTCTAATTAACGCGTTCGAATCGGCTTAGGTTTTTATTATGTTTTATGGAGTCTGCGAGAGTGTGTGTGCCTGTCTGTGTGTTCCTGTGTGTGTGTGTGCCTGTCTGTGTTTGTGGTTTGTATCTCGTTTGCGGTTGAGAGTCTGCAACGTGTTTGCCTGCTCGATTAGCGACGCTGATTTGTTTTTGTTTTACTTTTCTTGTTTATATTTATAATTATTGTGGGGCCTTTTGTTGCTGCTGTTTACACACACAGACACACACACACACGAGCAATTTAAGCTGTTAATTTGCATGCAATTGACAGAGAATTGTCTATTTGCAATTTGCATAAAGGCGAAGCGCAGCAAAAATCCCTACAACTTCTGTTAATCCCCATTGCTATAAAATGCCCTATGCCATAAATCAATTGACAGCCATAAACTGACAGCTTCCCAATTGTGTCATTCATATACCATATTGATGACAGATTTGTCTCTGTAGATTTGGAGACTGTAGATGAGGAGACTGTAGAATTATAGTATGGAGATTGGTGTATGTAGATTGGCAGCCTGTCGAATTGTAATCTGTGGATTTGTTGCCTGTAGATTTGGAGACTGGTAAATTTCTGTATATAAAACTACAGTTTGTAGAATTTCACTTTGTAGAATTGCAATTTATAGAATTAGTTCTTTAGGTTTGTAGTTTGTAGCCTGCAAAGTTGTAGTCTGTAAATTTGTAGTATGTAGATTTGTAGACTCAAGTTTTATAGTATGAAGATTTGCAGACTAAAGTTTTATATTAATTTTGTAGACAAATCTGTAGTTTAATCTGTAGATTTAAGTACGTATAATTGTAATCTGTAGATTTACAGTGTGCAATCTAAAGTAAAAATTTGTAGATTTACAGTACGTGGAATTGTAGTCTGTAGATTTACAAATTGGCAATTTGTAGAATTAAAGTATGTAGATTTGTGGTATGTAGATTTACAGTACGTAGAATTGTAGTCTGTAGATTTACAGACATTAGGTTTGTAGACTGTATGATTGCGGTCTATTCATTTTTATCCTGTAAAATTGTAGTCTATAGAATTTGCAGTTTATATAATTGCAGTCTGTAGATTTGCATTCTGTAGATTTGCATTTTGTAGATTTATACTCTTTATAATTCTAGTCTGTAGATTTGCAGTTAGTCGCAGCAATGCGTCATAGGCTGTTCTCGATGCTTGCCTCAGGTCGCAACGCTTATTATCTTTATAGTATTCCCCCTCCTAGTACAGCATATTTATTTTTATTTATTTGTTCTACAAATTTTACAAATTTCTGAGAAACAAAATCGGAAGAAAAGATATCGTAGCGAGGCGTGCTAAAATTAAAGCTTTTTCTGTAGAAATTCACATGTCAAGCAAGATTGGCCAACAAATATTGTTTCCCAGAAAGAACTTACTAAGTGGTCTGCATGTCTATATGTATATCATTTGTTTGTTGAGTATTTTGCACAGTGTATGCAAAAGTCATTGATGAAAGAAAGAAGCTGACAAGACACAGTGAGTTATCAATGGCGCCAGCATCCGCTTTCAAGTACTTCCACATTCTACACTCTCTTGCTCTTCTCTTTCCCTCTCTCTCTCTTTCTCTCCCGCTTCTACCGGCAAATGAGTCACTGGCAGAGGCAGCGCTGTAGGCAGCAACAGCGACAGCGACTGCGGCAGCCCGTCTGCTTGTCAAATTAACCGTAAATTGCCGCGAGCTTTCTCACAATTGTCGCTTGCATAATAAACTATTTTCTGACATTATATTATATTATATTATCTCATTCGCATTTGCCATTGTCACGTCAATTGATAACCCCCTCGTAAATTTTTGACTAACAAGCCGAAGCAGCTTGACCAAGGCAGGCCGGCCTAAGTGGGACGTGTAAGCGGCTATTTTAAAGCCAAATGAGTCAATCAAGTGGATTGATAAGCATGTCACAGTTGCAGAGTCTACGGCTTATCAGAAATACCCCCGAGCAGGCGTTTGTAATTGTTGAGCAAAGATATAGCTAGGTATATTGATGGGTGCACTGTGAAAAAGGTTGGGAATTAATTGAAAATAGAATATATGAAAGAGGAGTTGAGAGAGGGAGAGATATGAAAGATCTAGGAGAGTGAAAAAGGTTTACAACCCTATGCGTATAAAAACAATCCTAAAGAGAATCCCAGGGAATCCCAAGGTTAAGCATATAGAGATATATCTGGATAATTGACACAATTTGAAAGGCTGAACTTGTATATTATAAGGATAACCGAACAATAGCGATTTGGGATAAAGATTTGACATAGAGACATAGGTCGGAACAGTCTTTATCTTCAAAGAGAAAAGGGTCCTAGACATACTTCTTCTACTTCCACTACTACAACTTCTTTTTCTACTACTAAAACTCTCTACTACAACTACTTTTTTAATACTACGATCAATACACTTAACTTAAGATCACTACACTTCCCCAACAATACTACTTTCGCACAGTGTAATCACAGCAGCCGCCGCGACGCCAATCAAAGTGTTGTAATCTAATCAATATGCGATTGTTCAGACTGCTTTGTTGTTGTGCAGCTACCTTATCGAGTGGGCCGGTTATCAGGTAGGGCAAATGGTTTATGGGTTTTACATTTTTGGCTTATAGAAGTAATGCTTTAAAAATAGCTCGAGTATTAATGTTGAGGTAACTCAGAATACTATACATCATTTAATATGTTGAGGTAACTCTCTAGTAACTTCTCCTCCTACTTCTGCTTACCTGCTGCGATGTGGATGTGGATTGATGTGAGGTTTCCTTAAGACTACTGCAAGAACTGGAACTGGTATTGATCTGTCGTCCACCTAAGTTGGCAACTGTGCCAGTTCCAGTTCCATTTGCTGCTCCATTTGCCACACTGCCATTGAGCGTGGGCGTGACTGTGCAGAGGCTGTTACTCGTTGGGCCCCCACTTGACTGACTGGACAATTGACTGGGCAGTGGGGAGCCGCTCTTCTTGTTGAAGCTCTCAATGAGCGTCGAAGCCGGGCTCAGCATGCTGCTCTGTGAGCTGTCCGAGAAGTCTGTCATCTGTAGTGAGAAAGAGAGAGAGAAAGAAAAGACTGATTAGTAAGTTGTTATAAATAAACAATTGTCTACACACTCTCTGCCCTGAGTAAACAATAGAGACGTCATAAGACATTCCGCCTCCGCTTATCGCACTTCCCCACAATGACAACTCGGAAACGTGCAGCACGCGGCTAATCGCAAAGTTTCGCCTTATATGGCCCGAGACGGACCCCTAACAAACGGAAAGTCAACTTTCATTGAGGTAACGTAGCAGTAGAGCAGGCAAATATTTAATATGACGAATCCAGTTACTTTTTATAAAGATTACAAGTCAAGCTAAAATTCCTCAGTTAGTCGCAAGTAAATAATTTGCACCTTGCTCTGAATTTGTTCCATATTTGTTTCTAGATCTGTTCATCCGTCTGTCCATCCGTCAGACTAATAACCATGATCTCAGAGCATTTAAAAGTTGGAACTATTAGAATTTTAATATTATTTAATCATTATATATTTAGAATAAGTCCGAACAATGTTCCAATTTATAAGGTTTATTAAAATAACATAATTTAGTGTAAAATTATATTTTTACTATAGTTTATCATCTTTTAAATGTTTTCTAAAAATTTAGTTGCAATCGTATAATAAATATAGAAGTAATTTAAGAAATAATTGTAGTGGTTGAACAGTTTTCGTTCTCAGCTGTAAAGTATGCAATTAAAATATGCAAAAATTTGTTGTAGGCTTTTGTCATACGCTGACTTTTGAAATTCTGCTAGTAGGGATCGGACAGTGTCTTTTGTTATGCCGTTGCACAGTGAAAAGACTTTCTAAACTGTATTACTCATGACTTCAAACTGTATTCATCAATAAATATATTATTCATAAAATGTATTCTTCTAAAGTGTAAATTCGTTTCCTTTATTCTTCATCCACTGTCAAACTGTAGCTCATTGTGATTGCCAAACTGTACCCATCGGGCTCTCAAACTGTTTGCTTGGCGCCGTGCCGCCTGTAAGCTTTAGATAAGGCAAAGCCCACCAAACTAAAACAGACGTCAAGCGGCAACAACAAGAACAATACAGAGAACAACAATAACAATATCGATAGCAAAAACAACAAAGGGAGCAACAACAACACGAAGTATAAAAACAATGGTGTGAACAGGAACAGAAACACTTTGTAGTTTGTCTATGCAGGGGGGAGGGGTGCAAAGTTCTTTGGCACAATTGATTTATGTTTATTTAGCCACGTTAATTGCGGTTGCCATGGCGCATACGCTTCCATGCGCAGTGATTTGCATAAGAAAGAACTGTATAAATAACACACGCGTGCCAGCTGGCCCGATTTGTTACTACATATACAATATGTAGTATAATTAATATTGTTTTGATTTAATGCTGATTCTGTTTTCTGATTGAAATTCAATTCATTTTCGGCGTGGGGGCGTTGCGGACTCTCTCACGCGCCAACTACTTGAGCCCCACTGTGCCTCTTCGTGTGGGCGCACGCGACCAACCAGTTTTGTTGTTGCTGTTCTTGTTGTTGCCAGTCTTAAATCAATATTCGCTTGGATTTCATAAGTATTCGCAATAAAATTAATACAAATACAACACGACGCGACTTTTACTTGCGATAAAACACGCCATAAACACGCAAAGAAAACGCGTTAACTGAAAGCTTTACGTGCTGCGTACTTCAAAATGTAACGTGCACGACTGCAACGCATGTGGCAACGCTGAATATGCAGAGTTGCCCATAAGCTGGCTAACAGCTGTTGCCTCAACTTGCTGCGGTATTTGGTACATTGCGCACATCTGGTCACACTGCAGCTGGAGCCCTTCACAAGTTTGGTAAAAATGTTTTAATTGATGCGTATTAAGTGCGAAAAACTGCAGAAAAACTGCTGGAAAACGCAAGAAAATTAATTGCACAAGCTGCACAAGGAGAAAATCCACGCCGGAAGCATGGAAAAAGGCAGCTGGATGCTCTGCGCGCTGCTGTGGATGGCGTCAGCGCCAGCGGCAGCATACGCGACAGCCGACGTCATTTCTGGAGTGGGGGCAAGTGGAGGCAGCAGCACCAGCACAACAACAACGTCGACAACAACCCCGAACAAAGCGGCGGTGAACGGCGGTGGCAGTAGCAACAACGTAGGTAAACAGCAATTGCCTGCGTGTTCGCGCATGTTGCGACACGTCTTCGAGAATGCGACGCCAAGGGACGAACAGCAGGCGGGCGTCTTTGAGGAATACAAGCCAGAGGTGGGGCAGGAGATGGATGAGGAGACATACCTCTGGAACTGTCTGGAGGCGTGTTGCGAGAAGAACCAAACCCAAGTGAATTCATGCAACGTGGTGCTGGTGTTCAAGGCAAAGTGCTACCACATTCACTGCGTCAGCAATGAGGCGTGTCTACCGAAGGCATTGACAAGAGAGCGTGAGAACGATAAGGTGCAAATGGTGTTAGTTAATCCGGTGGGTGATCAGCAGCTGCACTGGTCACAGCTGCTCAAGGCATCCACATCCTCGGCGCTCTCCTCCTACGACGCCAACGCACTCAACTTCTGGAAGCAGCCCCGTCGACCGCAGTTTCAGGTAGGAAACTTCTGGAATTCCTTTTCTATATTGCTATAGTTCTAACTCTAATCCCTTGCAGGACAGCAACGCTGTCTACGATGACGACGAGTTCCCCTTGCTGGCAGAGAAGCGCATGAAGCAGTTAATGCTACAACCAGGCGAGGAGAACGATGATGATCTCAGCTACTATGGCGCTGCTGAGCTGCCCAACAGTGCCAAGTTCCTGACCTGCGACTTAGACAACCCCTGCCCGCTGCAGGAGCAGTGTGTGCCGCTCCAGGCAAACGCATTGACGGGACTCTGCAGCTGCAAACACGGCTACGTGAGGAATAAGCAACACAAGTGCGTTGTGCCTGTCATCCCCTACAGCTCGTACTTGAGTGAGGCGGCCGGGCAGGAGGTGGCTGCAAGTGAAAACATCCCCGAAGTTGTTGCTGCGCCACCACTACCCGAGGTAAAGCAACAGCAGCAGCAGCAGGAAGCCAATCAAGCGCTTGTCGTGTCAGTTGTGTCCAAGGAGGTTCAGCTGCCCGAACAGGAGGTCACGCTGGCGGCATTTACAGTGCCCGATGAGCAGACGAGCGGCACGAAGTACAAATATCTGTGGACACTGATAACGCAGCCGAAGGGACCGATGAATGGCACCATATCGGATCAGAGCAAGTCAAAAGTGAAGTTGAAGAACCTCTCCGAGGGACTGTACACCTTCAAGGTGACCGTCACAGGTGACAATGGCACCTTCGGCGAGGCTACAGCTAATGTGACGGTGCTGCCAGAGAAGCGCATCAATCGAGCGCCGCAGGTGATCATCTCTCCACCAGAGCAGATTATACGGCAACCCACATCGAATGCAGTCCTCGATGGTAGCTCCAGCACCGATGATGACAAGATCATCAACTGGCATTGGGAAGTGATCTCGGGTCCAATTGGTTATCAGCCTCAGTTGCCCGAGGTGAGCACATTGCAACTGGATCTGACCTCACCAGGCAACTATACATTCAAGCTGACTGTGACGGATTCGAACAACGTGACCAACTCGACCACAGCCACCATTGCGGTGCTCAAGGAGACAGACTACGCACCCGTGGCCAATGCTGGAGATGCTGTCATACTGTATCTGCCCAACAACAATGTGACGCTCAATGGCACCGCCAGCTCAGATGATCATGAGATTGTTGCCTGGGAATGGACCAAAGATGCCAGTGATGAAGCCAAAGCTGTGGACATGCAGAACACCAGGACACCCTATGTGCAGCTCTCCAATCTGGAGGAAGGCATGTACACATTCGTGCTGAAGGTGACCGACGGCAGTGGACAGTCAAGCACCGCCAAGGTGCATGTGTTTGTGAAGCCACCGACGAACTCACCACCTCTGGTCAAAGCAGGTGCCAATGTGGTGAGTAGAAGAACCTAATCAATAAGTGAAAGAAGGAACTATATAGAATCTACATCTCCTCTTCCCTTAGACCACCAATTTGCCCGTCAACTGGGCCCTGCTGAATGGCTCCGAATCGAAGGATGACATTGGCATCAAGAGTTACCAGTGGAAGCAGCTAAAAGGTCCCAACAATGCGGTCATTGTAAACTCAACCAGCGCAGTGAGTCAACTGAATCATACTTCCTAATCTTATCAATTGAGTGTGTGTGTATATAGCGCAATATAATGATGTCTATTCCAATTGTAGATTGCCAATGCGACCAGTTTAACTTTGGGTCTATACGAATTCGAGCTGAGCGTGGCAGACGAGAACAATAATACGGCCACGGATAGCACCTGGGTGAAGATTGTGCAAGGTTAGTTACCCAACAGGTGTAACTACTAATTGACCTATAGATTAACCTTGCTTTATCTTTATTAGAACGCAATGCGGCACCTGTTGCCAACATAATTGGAGGAGATCGAACCATCACGCTGCCCGTGACAGCGATTTATCTAAATGGCTCAGAATCTTCCGATGATTTGGCGGTTGTAAAGTATGTATGGACACGGGAGGATACCAGTCTGGCGGCGGGCACAATTGTGGGAGACACTGATAAGGAGGCAGTAATGATTGTGAGTGCACTCCCATATATATATCAGATTTATAGATAACTAATAGATTTGCCTTCCCTTGGCAGCTCACCAATGTCGTGATGGGTCGCTACGTCTTCCGGCTGACAGTGAGTGATGATCAGGGACTGACTGGCACGGATACGGTTAGCATTAATGTGCATCCCGGTCCGGAACTGATGCATCTAGTTGAAATGACGCTGCCCATGGGTATATCGGTGATAACCAAAGCGGAATTGGATTCGACTGTGCAGAAGCTACAGCTGCTATTGGGCGATGATAAGAAGATTCACATAAGAGAACTCAAGGAGGATCTGCATACGAATGCAGCTGTGCTGGTGTTCTATGTGGTGTCCACCAAAGAGGGCAAGTCTATGCCAGGGCTGCTTGTGGAGCGCATGCTGCGTGGCAAGTTGCAAAAAGATGCCTCCATACTGGGTGCACTCTTTGTGGACATACGCACCACAGTCTGCCAGAACACCTGCTCGGGACACGGCAGATGCAATCCCTCAACGCGAGCTTGCGAGTGCGAGGCCTTCTGGATGCCCTCCGTGGGTTACTTTGTGAACAACGATGAGGCTAATTGTGGTAAGTTGTGAATGGATGAAGGGAGTAATAAATCCTAGATGAAGGGAGTATCTTTGCCTTGACGAAGGTATACCTAGTGCCTCAACTACCTATCCTAACTTATCCTAGTCGAAGAGAATGTCTAACGTTATCCAAATTGATTCTCTTCCCCAGATTGGTCTATACTGTACGTGTTTGTGGGCGTCATAGCCAGCTGCCTGTTGCTAGCAGGCGTCTTCTGGGGCATGGCCTGTGCCTGCAGGCAGAGCAAGAAGCCGCACAAGCGTCAGAAGGTGCAGAAGTACGCACTGATTGGCACACAGGACGAGGAGGCAGCTAACTGTGAGTTTCCTTTGTTTTCTTTACCCAAATCGATATCGAACTAACAGAAAACTTTTCCTTCTAGATTCTCGAAACACTTCGCTGACCGAGTCGGAGACGGATTCGGATGTGCTCTTCGAGACGCGCTCCAAGAGCAACGGCATAGCGAAGCACAAGGGACATCACAACAGTAGTTCGCAGGGTTCCTCTGGACGGGAGGGCAACAAATATGCCATCACCAAACTGGGACGCAAGATCAAAACATAGAGAGAGAGAGAGACAGGGAGCTCTATGACGATGAACTATTTGTACTGTGTGTGTGTCTGAGTCTGCGTATGTCTGTGTGATATATCTATATCTATATTTGTATTTGTATTTGTATGTGTAATTCTATGTAATCCCGGATCTTTTTGTACTTGCCGCGCCACACGTTGCGCCTCCTAGTTTGTATGTGTGTGTGCGTATGCGTGTGTATGTTCCTTTTACTTAATGTGATATGCACAACTCTGGGTTACTTATATATTGTATTATTATGTTCATGTATTATCGTATTTTTAGTTTGATTTACTCTTTACCGAACTACCTTAACTTGCTGTGCAACAAACATTTTACCATTCCTTTTATGTATTTCTATTCGTATAAGTTTCGAACATATTACCTCTTGTTTAATTTTTATCTGTATATAGCGATAGAGAAGTTCACAATCAATGTAATAAATTACATGCTTAACAAGAGCGGCAACAGTTTGTTTTCTTTGAGGGAAGTTAGGAATGAAGGGAGGGCAGTGCTTGTCAAACCAAGCAACTAAGGTTTGAGGGGAGTGAGAGCTGCTTGTGTATACTTAGTATTGTAATACATACATATGACATAATTTAGTTTTAACTACTTTTAAGGCATGCACAAAGTTAGTTGTTCATTCTTTGCAGCTTCTACAGTGCTTGTTAAACCTCTTTTAAGACCTGCAGTTGGAGAGTCTTCTTTGCCTGGCAACTGTTTGCGTATACTTAATGTTATATTAAGTAAACTACAATATAGTTTAAACTTCATTCAAGCAATAAATAAACTGTTCTCTCTTTCAGCGCCTCTTCAGTGCTTGTTAAACCTCTGCTCAGGCCTGCAGTTTGACAGTCTTCGTTGTGAAATTTCATTAAACTTCGTGGGCGTATTTTGTCGTCTCTAGTTGACTTAGCAACACACTGAAACGACTTTGTCGTAGTCTTAGTTGTTGTTGTTGTTGTTGTTGAAGTTGCTGTTGCTGCTGTTGTTGTTGCTGCCTTTGTTTATTGCTTTTATTGTTTTCCCCGGCGCTTCTTGAATTAATCGTTTTATACAGATTTACAGCAAATATTGACACATTTATTTATATGGTTCGAGTGCTTTGCGCCCCCACTTGGCCGACTAAGTTGAAGCCCAGATTGGCGAGCAGCAGTTCCTGGTAGTAGCGAAATCTCTGGCTGTGATTCATTCCCAATTCCTCTTTTGGTCATTTTCGGTAGCAGGCAGAGTCTTTTTGTTTTTGGTCTGAGCACGGCTTAAGTGTTTGCGCTTTTTCGTTATTGATTTTAGCCGGATTTACGTGCTGTCTGAGTGTACACTCTCAGCTCCTTCTGCTGCTGCTGGTTGCCACGCGTGCCCCATTTCACTTGCCACTGGGTGCGGCACATTCAACACGCGATTTGCTCATAGCCAAGCAACAGTAGCAGCATAAAGGCTCCTGCCGGACAACAACGCACTTGTGCTGGCACTAATTAAACCCACCTACTTGCAGCCTTCTACCTTTCCTCCTTCACCTGCTGCCTTGTCTTCTACTGTTTCTGCTTCTTCTTTGTTGCTGCTTTGCATGCCAAACTAATGAAAAGTTTCTTGACCTCTTGAACTACGCGTCTCCTCGCACACACGTGACAAATTCCATTCGGTTGTCGTCTCTTTAGTTCTTTCTCTGTATTTCTCTGTGTCTCTCTAAATTGTTTGTTTTGACTCTCAATTAAAACAGTCGCGAGACATGAGAATTCCTTTACTCAAAATTCTCCGAAATCGAATGAATTTTTAATCACATTTTAAATGTTTTCAATCATTTCCCTTTGTTTGCACTTTATTATTGCTTTATTTCGGTAATGTCTTGACTAATTTGCATGCTCAGCTTCGTTGACAGTTGGCAGTTATTAATTTCCGAAGCACACAATACTATAATACCCCCTTAGCTGCCTCTCTCCCTCTCTCGTCTGGCTACCGGTATTATCTGGCACCTTTATTTTGTATTTTGTTTAATCATTTGACAAATCAGCTGAAAAATCTGTCTAAATTCCCGCTGTCGCTTTGAGTTATTTTTGCATTTGCATAAATTAATTAATTCAAACGATGTCTAAATAAAGTTTATTATTAATTATTATATGCGAAATTCAAGAAAGACCTCTAAATGATTATCATATACTCTCTCCTCCCCCCTTATATCCATCTCTTTATCTTCTCTACTTATTAGACTATCTAAGTTAACTCTCATTTTCTGCTTCTTCTCGCATGGAAACTTCCCGCACAATTTAAGCAATTTACATCGAAACTATTTCAAGGTTCTCATCTCAATTTCATTTAAATATTTCGAAATTCGTTTATCAATTTACATAAAAAACGTGAAAGGTTAAAAAAAGAACAGAACTGACTCGTTTTTTTCTCATTTTTTGTGCGTTTGTTTGCTTTTTATGCGATTTAAATGAACTCTGCGTGTGCAGGGCGGGACACACAAAGGAGACAAACTGAGAGGGAGAGAGGGATAGAGAGTGGGAGGGAGAGAGAGAGAGGTAGCCGAGAATGGCACACGAGACAACGGTTGAGTGATTTTTAATGTATTCGTGACAATAATTCGCCGTGTTCTCTTCATGCAGATAGCGGCAACAGCAGCGCCATAAAATTCGCTAATGTTTTAATGTTTTATGTGCGTTTTATTATTGTTTAATTAGCCACACACACACACACACACAGACAGTCTCCATGAATGGGAAACTTTGTCTGGTATTGCCGCCGCCACAAGGCTGCTTTATTGTTCTGGTGGCAAATGGCAAATGCCAAGTGGAAAATGGGAAATTAACAAGCAGCAGACGGGGTTCACAGTGCAGCAGGGTATGATCAGCAGTTGGTAAGGGGGTACAGTTTTTTTATTTGTGACAATTTGCTGATGAATTGCTCAAAGAAACATATTTATAACAGATTCCCATAGAGTTAAATGGTATTCTAACTTTGTGCCAACTAATAATGTGTGTAACAGGCTGAAGGAAGCCTGGCAGTCGCCGAAAACTATATATATTCTTAATCAGCAGCAACAGCCATTTCGATATAGCCATGTCCGCCTGTCCGTATAAAAATATTAATGCAAAATATATGTAAAGTCTGTGAATTCTGCCTGTAAATCGATAAGTTCTTGTGCTTCTACTTTTTTCCTCCTATTCGTAGCCTAATTTCAATATAGGACAGTTTATTTTGGGTAAGCACAATAACTATTAGGGCCTCAATTTGTTTACGATCAGATCATTCATATAGAAGTTATTTAAGCAAACTTTTCAAGAGTTCCTCCCACTCCCTAAAGTATCAAACTTGCGTAAAAATCATGATCAAAGCTAAGGCAGATAATGATCTGCAGTAGGAACTCAAGAAGTCCCAAACTTTTATCTGCGCTTAGTCAAGCTTATGCCCTTACCAACTCAGTACACCCGACATCCCAAACATATTCCCATATTTATTTTATATATATTTCTTACCAACTCAATACACCCCACTTCACACACAAACTTTCAATGGGTACACGTTAAAAAAAAAGGGAAAATTAGAAAAGCAAACAAAGCCAAAGGCGCTGCAAAATATCGCGTGGGTCGAGGCAAGTAATCAAAACAGCAACAACAACAACAACAGAAGAGAAGAATTGTTGCACTTGGTTAGGGTTGGGTGCGACACTGTGTGTGGGCTGAGAAACAGGTGACACTGTCTGCTAAAAGTTGCGCCACTTGTGAAATAGACAAGTATTTCTTTAAAGCTGCTAATAAGGAATAGCGGGAAATATGTTCTAATTAGCTTTGAAAGAAGGTAAAACAGCTAAGTATGCAAATTAGCGGGAATTACTTAGGAGTTTTATGGGATTTGTGGGAATTTAATGAGTGGGGTAGTTTATAGTATTTATAGATAGTATATACATTTATTCATTAGTTTCTCTCCCAGCAGCGAAAGAAAGCAGCTCGCCCTTAGTTGATCTTTGCCATTCGTAATGATGATTTACTTGATCTTTAGCACTTGATAACATATCTCTATCCCTATCTCTATCTCTATAATATTCCATTACAGTTCTCATTATAATTTCCGGCTCAATTGCAGCGCAATTCACAGACTTTTCACTGACACTGTGCGACTCGCCGCCTTCGCAAGTGTTTCAGTAATTGAATTTACTTGGAGACTTCAGACAGCAGACGGCACTGAAGGCATTCAAAGCGCACACCTACGAGCAGAGGCGGAGTCCGTGACTGAGGCAGCGACAGCGACAGGTAAATGCAATAAATATGACATCGCAACGCGAAGCATTTCCGCTCTGACTCCAGGCACAAAAAAAAAAAGGGCCAAAAATGAAACGAGAAAATTCGCAATGCAAATTCAGTTTGCAACTGTGAAAAATGCGAGAAATGTTTGTTGTTGTGGATGTTGTTGTTGCTGCTTTGCTACGGTTTGTTTTTCGCCATTGGCATTGATCATACGCCCCGTAGCCCGTGGCAAGGCGAAGCGAGAGAAAATTGCGCATAGGTTCAAGGTCAATGCCATTGTCGTCTAGGCGGTAACAAAGCGAGCAGGGAGGGGAGGAAGAGGGAGCAGGGGGAAGGCAGTGCAAGCAGGTAAAAGTTGGAGAGAGAGAAAGAGAGAGGAAGAATAGTTGCAATCTAAGGTAAAACAGCTGCAGTCTTTGCCAATTAGTTGCCATAGCTGCCACTGCACACTGCCACAAAATGTGTCTCATTAGCCGTAGATTAATTTTTGAATGCACTCGCAATTTGACGTTGCATTTAACTAAGCTGCGTGGGATGTGCCAAAAGACTAATAGGCAAGGAAATTGCTATGCTCGACTGGGCAATACCCTGCGGGCGAGTGAGTGTGAACTAAATGAGACCTAGAGAGACCTTTGACTGGACTTAACTCTTTCATTTTGTTAACTTTCTTTATGTTCACTTGCACTTGGGAAGTTGCTGGACTAGAAATACCCTGTACACATAGGCGCTTAAGAAAATATCTCTCTCCTTTTCTCACTCTATATATATGTATTATCCTCTATTTCTGACTCTCTATTTCTGTATCTCTCTTCCTTGAGCTTCTTTCTCTTTTTCACTGCACTTCTTTAGTGTTTACTCCTACTTGCCAAGTTGTTGTTACTTAAGATTCTCTGCACATATTTAGACTTAAGCTGAATCAGTCTATTAATTCCTTTGCCCTTCCCTTTCTCCATCTCTTCACTTCACAACAAATTACCTCAACTGCGTAAGCTGCTCAGTCATAAACTACCCTGCAATCAGTTGCACTTAAAAACACGGCAGTTTTCTGACTACTCACATTCACATGCTTAACTGCTGGACCATAAAATACCCTATACAGAGTTGTTTATTAACAAAGTCTTTTTCCTTCTTCACCTCCATTCTCTCTGTTACTTTCCGTGCCTTCAGCAACGAGGAAATTTCAATTCTCGACTGCGCAATATCCTTTAGCACTTCTCTTTGTTCCCTCACCCATTTCCCAAGTTCTTAGGACATGAAATACCCTGTAGACTGTTGTTTCTAAACATGAACTGTCTCTCTTCATCCTTCTCCACCCTTTCTTTCCTTTTAAATGCCCGCAGGGTATAAAACTTGAACTCAATTAGAATCAGTGATAGTTCAATCACTAATCAGACTGTACATGGTTGAACGGGGAGGTAACTGTGCCCGACAGGGAGTGTACTACAGCCCCTTGCAACCCCCTTGGCAATCCTTGCCGCAATGACGCAGTTAGCCCTTGACACGAGGCGCCAAACGGGGTCAGGTTGCAGGTGAAGGGTGTCGCTGCCTCCGCCTGTGTGTGTGTGTGTGTGCGTTTTGGCTTGACAATTTTTTTTTGTTTTGATAAGCGCTGCCAAAGATAAGCCATAAATAAACAGTGGGAACAAATGGAACACACACGCTGCAGGCAAAATGGAAGGGGGGAGAGGAGGGGTATGTTTTGAAAAGCGCTGCAAAGTAAAACTAAAACCGGTTCGATACTAACGACGTCAGCGACGATGTCGTCGGTCTGGGTCCGCGTACAATGGGTAAAAGTGCCAAATAGTATATAAATTTAATGCCTGTGTGCAATCAAAGCATAATCGAAGCAATCGAGCATGAAGCGAACACACACACACACACACGCAGATACAAATGGGCGAAAACTATCTGCGAGATACATTTTTGTTTTGCCAGTTTGCCGAGCATTTCCTACACACACACACACACACACACACTGGCACACACACACTGGTAGACAGTGCGATCAATCTAGTAGCAACGACAGCACAACCAACTCGCTCTACTATAAACAACAACAAGAAGCGTTTTATGCCTTCTTTTTATGTTTTTCTAGAAGCTTTTCGAATGCGCCGCAACAATTTTATTTACCTTTTTTATTAATCTTTTTTGTTATTTCTATTTTGTTTATGTTTCAAACTCTGCACACACGCGGCTAACAAAAGAAAATCAACATCTTTTCTTCGCACACAAAATATATTTTCACTTTCGCGTGGGGGAAAACGCGATCGCGATCGTGAAGCCGCCTCGAAATCGCGTGCGTTTTTTGTGCGCGATTTCTTGCTCAGGCTTCGGCTTCAGCTTTTGCACGCGCGGAAGCGTCGAACTAAACTGAAAACAACAAAAGCAGCGCAAAACGAGAATGAATGAAAAGCACAAATGCTGCACGGGCCAAAGAGAGAGAGGAGAGAGAGAGAGGGGCAGCACGAGAGAGCGCGTGCGGGCACGAGAGAGCGTTACAAACTCGTTTTTGTTTGGGCTTCGGCTGTGCCAGCAACAAGAACAACAACAGCAGCCACGCGTGCTTTTACTTTGGCGAGCTTTACAACACTGTTGAGCATTGCCAGACAGCGTGCAGGCAAAAAAAGCTCTCTGCTAAACTTGTTGCTCTTGTTATTGTGCGCTCTCGCTCTCTCTTGTTCTCTCTCTCGCATGCACCGCGTGAAGTTGGCGCCTTTAATTGTTGTTGCTGCTGTGCACTTTAACGCATTATTTCGCACTCCTTTCCCTCTCTCTCCCCCTTCTTCGTCTCTCTGCTTTTGCCGTTGCAATTTGAATGACGCTTTTAATTAAATCGAGCTGTCATTTAGTGGAACGAGTCTGCGAGTTGGGGCCGGTTTGGCAGCCCCATTCGAATTTATCTTAATTGATTCCAATCATAAATTATATCTTCAAACGGCAGGTTCGACTCCCAATAGTAAACGCTTGAACTGCCTCTTAGAGAGCGAGTCTATCTTAAATGGAAGACAGTGGAGCAATTCTTCAAATAACTATGGCTGGAAAGTGTCTTCCCCCATGTGCAGTGCGTGCTGCCTAGGGATGGTAAAGGGTATTCGATAGCTCTGTAACATCTTGCGATATTTATAGTGATTGATAATGATTAATATTATCAATCATTATCGGAGTTGTATTTAATCTGCTATACACTCTCAAAAGTGTCTTTCCCCTTGTGCAGTGCATGCTGCTAATAGATGGGATACGATATATATTAGCTACTATACTATCGTAAGATATTTAGCGTGTATTTTAGCATTAACGATAGTTGCAATATTTATTTATTTATTTTATATTTAATATATCCATATTTAGTGCTAGTTACAATGCATTTTGGCATCTATAATAATTCGTATAATGCATTGGTATAAAACATCTGTTATACACTCTTTAGTATCGCATAATAAACGATTTTTTATATTTGAATTATTATGCAGATTATTAGTTAATACATAATATAATGCACTATTATATTAACTCTGTGCAACATCGCTTAATTTAAGGCACATCCCTATAGAGAAGAGTCTGCTCTCAAGAGGCATTGCGCACCCAACGGATTCAACAATTCCCTCGCCCCATTGACGTCAAAGCGTGGCGCGGCGCGGCGCCGTCACTAAGGCAGTGAGGCAGGCCGAGGCACGTTCTGGAAATCAAATTATCCACAATACACAAGGCACACTACTATATATATACATATAGACAAAGAAGACGCACAGAGAGAGAGAGGAGAGAGAGAGGCAGAGAGAATAGAACAGAAATAAAACAGTCTCGAGCGAGGCACTTTAGAAGAAATAGTCAAAGAAAGAACGAATTGCGATCACAGAAAGAAGAACAGAATTTAAATTTCCTATATGGCTAAGTGTCCGCCTCCAGTGGAGGGGGGAGGGGCGGGGCTGCCAGGTCGGGAGTGCAAATTAGCAGATGGTTTAATCAGAAATGGGGAACAACTAAATGATCAATGCAAAGAGGGGAACTACTTTCAGATTCTACGCCCCCATTAGACAAGGCTGCTGCTGCAGTTGACGCATTTTGGACGAGATCAGCGATCGAGATGAAGAAGCAATAAACAAAAAAAAAAAAAAAACCGCATGAAATTGATTATAAACAAATAACAGCGTCGATTTATGTGCCCGGCTCTTTTTCATGGCTTTTATGCCGAAATTTCGCCTTCTATCAAAACAGTAAAGTATCGAAACCCGACCACGTTTTCTTTTTTTTCGGAATATGCAAATGAAAGACAAAAGTTGAAAAGGAAATACCCAACTGTGCCGAAGTAAACATTGCATAGTATTGGATCTTAAATGCGTATCGGATAAATTAGGTAATTAAACGGGAGAGCTTGGGATTGTTTTGAAGGTTTTAAGAAGAGTACTTGGAGTAAAGGTAAAATTGAAACACTTTAATAAAGGTTTGGCGAGTAGGAACTCGAACACAGAGTTTTCTTGGGAAATGACAATATAATTGGGTATAACTTGACTGAGTTCGGCGCTGTCTGCCTTATATACAGGGTAAAGTTAGACCATTAATGTATATCCCTTTTTTTACAGATAGTTAAGCAATTATATGCAAGAATTTGAGATTGTTTTAAAAGTTTCTGGAAGGAGACTTAGCATATTTGTGAAATTGAAACTCCTTTTGGAGAGTTGCTTCGGGAAATTAGAATGAGATGGGGCACTTATGGGTAGAGAGTAATGCACTGACTGCCTTATAGAGAGTATTGTTTGATCAGTAATGAGTTTTACTTTGCTCTGTAGATAATAAAAAAACATTCAAATACAGATTTTAAGATTGTTTCAAAATTTTTGGCAGGAGATTAGGAATATTTGTGGAATTGAAACTCTTTTAGAAGAATTAAGCAAGTTAAAATTCTTTCCCCGGGAAATAACAATGTACTAAGGTATAACTGGACTGCGTTAGGCACTGTCTACCTTATATAGAGTGTAGTATTCCCTCTTTAATGCACTTCACTTTGTTCTACACATAATAAAGCAATCAAAGAAAGAAACCTAAGATTCTTTCGTAGGAAAAACTACTTGAAATATTTGTGAAATTGAAACTCTTTTACAAAGGTTATGCAAGTTGGAATTCTTCCACAGAGCTTCCCCGGGAAATAACAATGTAATGGGGCATTACTGGGCGCAGTTAAGCACTGTCTGGCTTGTTGTTATTGCTGTTGTCTGGCCAAGGGTCAAGACGCGCTGCCGCACACACAATTAGACTTCATAATAATCGTAAAGAGGACAGGGGAATGGGGAACGAGGAATGAGAAACGAGGCATGAGGAATGGGATTGAGTGTGAGAGTATTCTCCGACTGCCTTTCACTCGCACTTACGGCTAGACAGTGTAGGAGAGAAAGAGAGGGACACTAAGACATTTCCATTAGGCGCAGGCAAGGTTATTGAACCCTCCCGATTCGGTTCGATTCGTAGGGGTTTTTCAATAGACTCACTCAAGAGATTATCAAACTGTGTGTAAAGTGTTTACCTGATAATGCTGCCGTGGAAATATTAAACGGGATCGCAGTGCAGCGACACCAGCGCTGCCACCGTTCGCCGCTGAGCTCTTTGGCTGCGGCGGCGCCAGCAGAGGAGAACGTGTTGTTGTGACGACCATTGCTCCTTGGGGGTTTACAAACACAACACTTTACAACACTGGCAAATCTGTTTATTGTTCGGGTTTTTGTTTTTGCTTTTTTATTTGTGTTTTCTTTTTTATACTTTATCACTTTTATTCGCCGTTCTTTTGTGCTTGGCAATTCTTGGCATTTTGCGAGCTGCTGTTAAAATTCTTTTGTTTTCTAGCCACGAGAGAGAGAGAGAGAGAAGAAGAACAAGAACATAATTCATTTGCATTAATTACAGGCCCGACAATTAGAATTCCTTTCGCGCGAAGAATTTCCCCCGAATTCGATAATAATAATAAGATTGCCCGCTCTCCGCCTTATTGTTATAAACAATTATCGGCACATCTGGTTTCTTTCGCATGCAAAGAAGCCGGAGAAGAGGCAGAGCAAGAAGAAGAACAAGAAGAAAGAGCAACCGTTAGCAGAAAAAGAACAAAACAATAACAGAAACGCGCAGGCTGAAAAAGGCTTCACAAAGAGCAGAACTGGTTTTTCTTTGGGGTTGACAAATGTATCTGGCAGATACAGATACACTGGCACACTCGCAGCCACAGCTGCCATGAAGTGTGCCCGATTATGACATTTAACACACAGAGCGAGGCGGAGCCTTGACTTCAGTTTGACTTGGCTCGACCCACACGTTTTTCTTTGCACTCCCACGTGAGTTTCTCACTTCCGTTTGCATTTTCCAACTTGGCTAATGAATTTCCGCTAAATGTTGTTGCTCCCCTTCCCACCTTCTTCTTTTTCTCTTTGTATGTCTTTGGGTTAGTCAAGGCGTTTTCTTGGCAACTCCGTTTGGGCGGCAACTGATTGATTTGCCTTGCTGCCTCGACGACCCACGCAACGGTTTTTTCCTAATCGAACTGGTTTCGAAGTTACACACACACACTGAGAGAAAAACTTATGTAAATTTATGCCCATTTTACGCTGCACTAATTCATCGAAAAGTTCTTTAAAGTCTCTTCTGCACGTCACTAATTTCGCCATTTATTCAATGATTTTTGATTTATTTTAAAACATGTTTTTGTTTCCAATTCTATTTCTGTTTCTATTGCTCTCTCCCTCTTTTTTTATCTTTCTGCTTTGTCGTCTAATTTACGAGCATCGTTTCATTGAAATATTCTTTCTGATATTTACGCACTTTACACACTTTTATTTTATTTTATTCGCATTCTCTAAATTTCACAAGATTGTTTAGTTTTGCTCTATAAAGAGACAGAGCGAGATAGATATAGTTAGTTGCGCGACGACGCGTTTTGATCGTGTCGTTGTCTTCGATCCGCTGCGAACTTGTCGCTTGAGTGTTCGACACAAGACTGAAGGCAGCCAACTATCACCAGGCAGCTTGGAGCCAGAGAGAGGCAGAGCCAGCAAAAGAGAGAGAGAGCGCGCAGCAAATGAGTTGCAGATCGCAGAGAGAGCGCTGAGTGCTCAGTGTGCCCACACAGTGTCCCCTCTCTGTCTCTCTTTTCCTCTCTTTCTGCTGGCTTTTGGCACATTGCAGTTTGTAGAGGGCGCTGCAAATTGAAATAATCTTCTGCTGCTTCTGCGAGTTCTTCTTGTTTTTTTGCTGTTTGTTATTTTTACTTGCATTTAATGCGTTAACTTGTTGTTGTTGTAGTTGTTGTTTGACTTGTTGTTGCTTTAAAATTAGCACTGCATTTTTTGGGGGCTATGCAGAAAAGAAGTTTCTTGACGAAGAAGTTGTTTGCTAACATAAGAGAAGTTAAAAGAATCGAGTACAAAGATCATTTGGGGAACTTCAACTTGCAGTTAATTAATTGTACCTTAGAGATCAATATAAATTCATATAGAAATAGAAAAAAAAAACTGAAACTTTAACCTGTAGTTAATTAACCTGTAGACGAAGTCGAAGAAAAGATCCATTAAAATTGATATACAAAGAAATAGAAAGAAATAACTGGAAAGAAAAACCTTCGAAGTTTTTCAACAAAAATAATGCAATTTTTTAACAAATTATATTGTTGAATATATACAATATACAAATGAAAATATTTAGATAAATTATCATAAATAAACAGGAACACAGACGGAAGGAAGGAAGCTCAACAGCCTTTCAAAATACTAAGAATGTTTTATATGAAAAAAACTTCATAGATTGTTACAGAAATTTGTAGAATAATTCGTCTTGATGCAGAGTTTTCGTGCTGATAACATTTTAAACATTTTAAATTAATATAGAAAGTAATAAGCAAACTATAATTAAATTTGATGTAAGAAACGATTACGAAATCAAAATTACAGCATATTAAAAATCATAAAAATAAACAAAGTAGACTCTCCTATATACGTCATGGAGCAGATATTATTTAAGCAGTTATTATTATGAAATTAGCAATTGTCAAATTGCTAAACAAATTTAAATTTGTACAATTCACATGTATGCGAAGTTTAAACAGAAATCCAAACATGCCTATAGAATGTCTACAAAAGTTATATGTAGATTAGTGTAGAAATGATTAAAAACGTCAATTGTTAAACTTGAAACTTGTTTTTCACCCGATTTTCCCCAGTTCCGTTCGTTGCCCGTAACGAGACATTGATGTAAACATTTTGCGATTCGCATTAGCGTCTTCGATGTTTTCATTTTCGCTGTTTGCATTTGCCCCTCCCCAAGCAAATAAACAAATTGCCGTTAGTACTAATAGTCGGTATTTGTTGTTGTTATTCTTGGCTGCCAAATTGGACATTGGGTCTCAGGTTGGCTGTGTGATTCAATCGAGAATGATTGAATCGAGCAAACGAATCGTATCGAAACGAATCGAATTATATTGCAAATCTTCTGCTGTACACGTGCAACTCGTTTGTTTTTATTTTCTTTTTTTTTTGTTGTTTTGTGTTTCGTTAATTACTTGGACCATTTCTGATTTTGTTTATTCAACATTTTCGGGCTGAAATCTTTAATGTTTCCAGGAAATTCTCAAGTATGCGAAACAACTAAATAGTCAAAGTTCTCGCTGGCTGTGTGTGTGTAGCTGCATTTGTGTGCGTTGTAGAGCTTTCTATGCCTGCTACTCATAGTTTGAAAGGGTATTATACGGGTATTATGCAGCAGAAGGCGTGGCAGACTTCACTAATTTTATATATTACATAAAGCATGTTAAAATCTCATTCTCAGTGACAATATAAGTTAGGACTACTAAAAAATATCAAATAAGTCTTGATATTTATTATTGATCTATTATTTAGTGTTTTCCGAGCCCCTGTAAATTAATAAAAATCTATTTTCAAGCGTCAATTTAATGCTAGTCAATTTATTTCTGGTATAAAACAACAACTATCATTGTCCAAATAGTTCCTTAAAATTTGCTTCCGATCGCAAAATTGACATAGAAGTTATAAAAGAATAAGTTTGAAAGGGTTGTATATATTCAAGCGCTGCAAGGTATGCAACACAAAATACACAAGTCAGAAATCTATTAGTCTGTGTGTATTGGGTACATCACCGTCGGTCACACTCGCTTGTAGCTTTCATGCTTTTCCAAAAATCGAATTCAAAATTTGAAATTTGTTTATTTATGCTTTCAGTTTGGGTTTCGATTACAAGGCAACCGCATCTGGTGGCGCCACCCACACACATACACACGCCGTTGTGTGTGGTTGTAGTTGTAGTTAGCTACAAGTTGTTGAACTGCGTGCGCTCGCTTGCTCAGCAGGAAGGTCAATTGCGAGTGTGGCCAAACTTAATTGAGTTATAGGAAGCATATTTGTTATAATCAAGCATAATTAAACAATTTGTTATGCAATTTGCAGTGAGAACAGCGCGAGAATTACCTGACTTCAGCTCGAAATAAACAGCAAGGCAATTTATCAAATCCGCGTGCCGAAAATGCTTTTGTATCTGGCAGATACTTTCGCCTCAAAGGCAAAAAAATAAGGCCAGCAGTGGAGGCAGCTGCAGCATCCGCCTCAGAGAATTAGTCACAAATGTGTCGGCACCCTCTCCCTCTTTCTCTCTCTCCTCTTCCACTTGGCAGTCAATATTAATTTCGACAGCGATTAGCATTAACAAATGGCAAATAGCTTGAAGAATGGGCAAGAAGCATCATTGTATTTATGATGAAAGACGATCAAAAATGGATCTCAATCCTGTTCGAGAGTGATTCATATGATTCATGCCGAGTACCGCGAACAGGGCACCCAATTCTCAACCAATCTGTGTGGAAATGTGTCTTCAATTACGCGGTGCTTGGCACAAGTGAGTGTGTGTATCTTGCGACTCGTGTATCTTGTATCTTGTATCTTGCGCCGTGTCTATGGCGTGAATGAATGAATAACTTTCGCCTAAGCGTCGCTGAGTCATCGCTGCGAATCAAGTCGCGAGCAAGAAAGGTTTGCAGCGTGAATCATCGCGCGAGGCCCTTGTTGTCGTATCTAACTAAAGTTGGAGGTGGAGTAGGAGGCAGAAGAGACCTTCTTTCTCTGCTTCTTCTTCTTGTGGTTCAGGCCTAGCTCATAACTCACTCGCATGCGCCGTGGGAGAGTTCACTTCACGTTCACCTCGAACTGCGTTGCGCATGCGTCGCATGGAATTTCAGAATTTTTGTTGAATTTTCATGCGTAATTGATTTTTATGCATTTCTCCCTCTTCCCACCTCCTCCCTCGATAATGATTTGTTTGTATGCTCAGCGTGCTTAACACGCTTTTGATTTATCCGTTTGCTTTGTGCCCCACTGAAACTGGGTCACTCCACATTCCAGCAACACGTTTGATGCGTGTCCAAAATGCTTGATAAGATTCTCGTTTCAATTTGAAAGCGAACTCGCCTCCCTCCCCCCTCGCATGATTGATAAGCTGCCGACTTCCGATTGTGCTTAGCACCCTGTCGGAGTTATCAAAGCTTTTACAAGCAGATTAAACGTATTAGTTACAAAATTTATTACCTCCCATTGGCAGCTCATTAGTTTTTAAGCATTAATAACACCTTAATCTTAACTCTTTGAGCAGCATCCGCCTTTACAGCGCCTCGTCATGTTTCCTACTCTATGTCATGCTAATGACATAGACAACTGAACGACCTTATCGCACAGACAACAATTGCCACCGTCTGTCCCTGAACCTCAACTACGTCATGAGTTCGGTTTCTCTCTCTCTCTCCCTCACTGGGATTGTGTTATGCTTATTGTTTTAGCATTATGAAGAGGAAACCCCTCTCTGTTGTCCCCAAACCACCACAACCACAAACCAAACCAACAGCAAATGACATAATTGTTATTGTTTTGATTGTTGTTTTCATGCCCTGTAAAGTGGAGAAGGTGGAAGTGAGGTAGCTTGAAAAGAAAAGTAGTAGAACCAACGGGAAGGAGTTAGTCAAAGGAGTACCTTAAAGGAATAGGTTGAATGGAATAGGTTGGAAGGAATAGGCCGAAAGAAATAGGTTAAAAGCAGTAGCCTGAAGACAGGTAGATAAAGATTTGAAAGGCGAAAACCATCGACTTTATAGTGTTTTGAAAGTATTTACCAATCAACCACCCTCGCATCCTTGCTTTTGCTACCTTTCTTTATTACTCTAAAGTTAAAAGGAATAGGTTGAACGCAATAGGTCGAAAGGAATATATCGAAAGGAATAGGTCAAAAAGAATAGGTTCAAGACAAGTAGATAAAGATAGAAAAATATAACTTTTACAGGTTCTATAATCTTTAAGCAGTTTTAACCAGTCAAGCACCCTCCCATCCTTGCCTCTGCTACCTTACTTCATTACTTTAGGAATAGGTTGAAGGGAGAAGATTGAAAGCAATAGATTAAAAGAAGTAGGTTGAGGACAAGTAGATCAAGATTGAAAAGTAGAGCTTTAAAGATTCTATAGTATTGTATTTTAAGAGTATTAAACTGTCAAGCACC
Organism: Zaprionus africanus; assembly: GCA_018151435.1. NCBI lineage: Eukaryota > Metazoa > Arthropoda > Insecta > Diptera > Drosophilidae > Zaprionus > Zaprionus africanus. The sequence goes on along the minus strand of JAECXB010002310.1, from coordinate 1,123,312 downwards.
CTCTCTTCCTTGCCTTTGCTACCTTCCTTTATTACTCTACCCTTGATCGAACAGCAGTAGGTACAGAATAGGACACCTTTGAAGCTAGGAAAGGAAGAGCTCACTTGATATATTAAACACTCAACGAAAACAGCGCAGTGTCTACAGACCAGGGTATCTGCAAGTGCAGCACCCTGTCATCTCTTCTTTTGTTTCCATTTCTGTTGCGCTACCACAAATAATTACGCTGAGCGCAACGAATTGCAAATTGAGGCGCCACAGCCAGAGCAGACTGCCAAAGAGACGACTGTAAATCCGCCCTGACAGAGATCACTCTTACCTTGACCGTGGGTAGTTTGACGTCGACCTTCATGGCCGACTTGGCGGCTCTGGGTAGCGTTTGACTTTGCTGTGCTGGCTGTGCTGGCGTCTTGAGCAGCTCCTCGTACTGCTGCTCTATGGTGGAAATTGCGGAACTCCCAGACAACAATTTGTTCGTTGTCTTTTTCTCAGTCTTATCTCTGGGGACGCAGCTCGTTAGCGATAAACGACGCGCACTACCGAGGCGAAAGGTGCCAGCAGCTCCACCTGATTTTCTTCTACTTGATTTATTGTTGTTGTTATTGCGAGTGTTATAATCGCCTTTTGCTTGTTGTTCGTTTTCTTGTTGCTGTTGCTTTGAATCGTTGTTTATATGAATCGTTGCTGTCTTTTTACACCACAAACCACTCAAGCGATTGCCCATGCTACAGGCTTTACCACCAGCTTTGACGATTATGATAACGTTTTAGAAGACTCGCACCCGAAATCAACTCGATATATTGCACACTCTCTACTCAGAGCTCAGAATTCACTTCACATTCTCGACAAGGCGTATGCAGATTTCTGTCATAAAGGCAATTAATCAGATAGAGAACAGAACCGAGAACAAAACGATATAATGCGAAATGAACGAGAAGGAGAACGAAGACGAGAACGAGAACCGGCGCGCATCTCAATTCGGCAAATACTGAAAATGGAATTCTTTCGAAAACCACAAAATGCCATACACAAAAACGGTTGTCAGTTTATAAGTAGCTTTCATGTGCTTCTCTCTAAATGTTTGTGTGTGTGTTCTTTTGTATACGTGTATCTGTGTTTGTTTTGTTTCACTGTCGACGTCGTCGTCGTCATCGGCGAACGTCGCTTCTATAGTATGTATGGCGGCAGTATTTCAGCAGTTTCAGTTGCCCAAGCGCTAACTTCCTTTAGCCCGAACATTTGCTGGCGTACTAATCGATTTTTTCTCGTTTCATTCTCGTATTCTCGTGTTTTGCCGGTTCCTCCTATACACATATATAATCGTATAAAGTATCGCTCGTATAGCTGCCACCCCAACCTCAGTTCGTGCCCTGCCCCCGCTTGACGTGCTCTACCTGTGTATTAATCTCTAGCAACAAGAAGCACTCACGCTCACGTTTTGCTGCGATGAAGAGCTTGTCAAATAGTTTTCAAACAAACGAAAAAATTAACCACAAGGTGTAAAAAAGCTTGTTCGGCTGAGGTCTAAGAGACTGCCAAATACCCTACACTACAGTTTAGAAATTAAGTTGAAAGTCCCTTAATTGATCTTGGATCCTGCACTAGACTGTGACTAACTGCAGTCTTGTGCTTATCAGTTCACCCCTTTTTATGTAGTTCATCGTGCTTTGCTTTTAATTAAAATGTTCCTACATTATCACCTTTGTCCGCGTCTAATCTACAGCAGAGTAACTCAAGCTGACTCAGTCCCATTCATGACACATGATAATCGCCTCACGATCTGTCAAATCGATCAGCCCCACAGTGTGTAGCGCAGTCAAGTCAAGTCAAGTCGGGTTTTATGACGACGCACGAGCCATACTAAAAATCAAAACACAAGTCCATCCGAATGCCGATTATTCATTTGCCCATAACGTCTTTGTAGATTTGTTTGCCTGTCTGTATATTATACCCCCTTCGTATACTTCGTATACCTATCGCAAATCTGCCAGCCACATCGTTAGTCGTCTGTTCGCTACTTTGCGTTCTCCGTCATTTCTCCTCTCTTTCTGCCGCTCCTCCCTTTCTTCAGACTCATGCAAAGCGTGCTAAATATTATTTATTAATTAAGTTGACGCTATTTTCTACCTATTTACCTCGCTCAGGCAACAAATTTCAGACCCGTCGTTCCCTGGGAGTGTCGGCAACAACAACAAACTGGCTCTGCCCTCTTCTCTTTGCTTTGCTTTTCCCTACTCTACACACCCTTTTGGCAAGTCGCGTGAGGTGTGAGCCTTATATGGCACCGACGGAATCGCTGCTCACTGTTTGCAAAGCTCTAAGCGCTCTGGGTCAACACGAGGCAGTCAGGGAGTAATATGGGAAGGTAGGTCTGGCTGGGTTTTTATATTGGTAGAGCTATAAAGTTGGTATTATTTAGTTTTAATTCTTATATTGCTTCTCATATGCAAAACTTATACCCAAACCTAACATCGGCGAAGTTTAACATCATTAGGGGACTTGCTAGCCACGACAAGGCTCAACCCATCTAAGATTTATCCCCTTTCTTCTTGAAGTTTAACTTAAGGTTCTTTAACTTCTTACCCTACTAGTTATTATGCTCTTTAAAGTATATACCCTTCCAGAAGACTTCTTAGGCTCTTTTACTCCTAACCATACTAGGTGATAAGCTCTTCATAGCTTAGCGCTACCTAGAGACAGTTTGCCCTAGGCTAAGCCTATTCTTTAAAGGGGTTATCCCTTCTGGGATATGCTACCCACGTCAAGGCTCGACCCATCTACGGATTATCCCTTTACTTCTTGAAGTTTGACTCAAGACTCCTTAACTCCTAACCCTACTAAGTATTGGACTCTTCGAAGTGCAGAAGATATCTTACTCTAGGCTCTTTAATCCTAACCCTGCTAAGTGTTAAACCTCTTTAAACCCTACCCCTACCTGCTGACATCTTTACCTAGTCAAACCTCATCCTTCCAAGAGGTTTTCCCTTTTCCAGAAAGTTCTCTATCTTTTAACTCTACCCTAGGTTCCTAAGAGTCATACTGCCTTGACCTTACCAAGGTTTAATTATCCCCCACAAGCATACTTAGTAGTTGCACTGACGCCACCTTCTTTTATGGCACCCTGCAAGAGCGTATGCTAATTCCCAGAAAGAGAGAGAGTACTCCCTGACGTCACGTGAGCGTTGCTTGACCCTTACGTTGGCTATAAATAACTATTACTGTCTGTGGTGGGTGTTGCTCATTAGCCTTGCCAAGGGTCGGTACAAAGGGAACTTTCCGGCGGGCATGTGGAACGTGACTTGTGGAAGCTAAGCCACACTTATACAACTACTTAGGTAACTTAGAGGGTACTCACGTTTCCGTAGCTTCTCATGCTGGAGGGACTCAGGCTAAAGAGTCTGCCCAGCTGATGATGGGGAATGGGTGAGCCGTTGCTGTTGGCAGATGAAATACCAGAGCTGAGGTCCGTGAACATGGGCGAGTGTGAGTGCGAGTGATCTGTAAGAGAATTGGGAAAGGTATTAGCTCTAAATACTCCACTTGACCTGCTCCTACTTACCACTCAGCTCCAATGCTGGCGACATGTCCTTGGCGAAGGCAAACAAATCGTTGTTGTTGCGTATATCCGATGAATTGAGCGTCAAGCTGGGCTTGCGCACGCCCAGAAAGGCGTTGGAGGCGGAGGAGGCAGCAGAGGAACAGCCACTCCCACTGCCCCCGGCACCATTGTAGATCAGGGGCGTGGAGTTACCTCCACCCGGCGTAACATTGGGCAACTTGTGTGATTCCAATGGCGATGCAGACTTGGGTATAAAACTGTTCCCACTGCCAGTGCCGCAACTGTTCCCACTCGTGTGACGCTTCAGCAGCGGCGCTGGCGGCAGCTGCGATGGTGAATGACGATAGACGTGACTCGTCTGCGCCTGCGTAGGTGGTGGTGGTGGCAGTGTCGCACTTGAGTCACCCTGTTGCTTGGGTATGGCCAGGCGCAGCGTTTGCCGCGCAGCTAGCCTACGTGCAGGCGCAAATTTATTTGCCGCTGCTGGCGTCGACGCTGACGCGCTGCTGCTTCCGCTGCTGCTGCTGCTGCTATTGTTGTCTGCGCTGCTGTGGTGAGCTTGCGCTGCCGTATTCACCAGCTGTGGTGAGTTCATTTTGTTTACGATCGAGAGAGCGCGAGAGAAAGAGTGCGTGCAATTTCTTTGTATTTATCAATGAATTCGTGTTATTGTTTTTGTTTTTGCCTGCTTCCTGTTGTTGTTGTTGTGGTTGTTGCTGCGTCGCGTTGCAGTTGCATAATTACAACAACAAATGTCGAGAAATATAATTGTTTTGTCTCGCAATTTGTCGAACTTTCTTGAATTAAATAAACTGCATGACGACGTCGATGCCTTGGGACGTGCCTCCGTTGCAGCCTCTGCCTCTGCTGCAGCTCCTCCGTCTGCTGACCCACTTTGTGTGGCAAGAGAGACAACGAAATGCGAATGCAGCCAACACCTTTTGCAGTTAAATATTTTTCACTTAGCACGCTAATTTATTGTTACTGCCTCACGTTGTTGTTGTCACTTGTTGTTGTTGTTGTTGCCTTTGTTTTGTTTTATGTTCTTTGGTTTATTTTTTTATTGTTTCTTTTGATTGTCGTCGCGGATTGAACTTGAGCTTTACGTGGTCGGCTTTAATTCGAACGCCGACTGAGACTGAGCCGCCGATGGAGACGAAGACGAAGATGGAGACGAAGATGGAGACGAAGAGAGAGCCGCGTCGCTTTGTTCAATTTTCGTGACTTGCGTGGGAGCTGCCATAATAGTCCATATGCCATTAAATGGCGTGTTTAATCTGTAATATGTATAGTGAGTATACGTCGTGGTACGTACATATATTATATTATGATGGGGTATATAAGAAATAAAACCATTTTAGTTTTGGAATTGGAATTGCACACGTTTAATTCTTGGAAAACCAAATGAATCTTGCCCCAGTTGTGTGCGGCCTTATTGAGTAGAGTGCGTTGGCCATGACGACCTTGAACTATAGAGAAAAGGGTTGTGAAGAGAAGGGAAAGAGAGGGGGGAAGGGAGGGGAGAGAGAGCAGAGACAGGGCAGAGAGGAAGAAATAGAAACATAAAAAATCTTTGTAGAATAAGAAGATTTACACAATGTGCTTCTAATTTAATTTTATTTGCTATTCAAAATGTTTGCAAAGAAGAAGAGAGGGAGTAGTGCAAAGGAGAAAGGAAGCAGTGTAAGAAAGAGAAGGAGACTAAGTTGAATAAGTTTTTCTTTATTTTATACACTCCTAAAACTTTATTTTATATACTCCCAATACTCCTACTACTGCTGGAGATTCAATTGAGTTTTCTTGTTTTAAAAAAGAAACAGATAAAAGCGATAGAGAAAGAGGGATGTATGAAGATAAAGATAAATAGCCTCATCATCCTATATTTCGAGCTTACAAAAGAAGAAGAGAGCAACAGTGGAAGACAGAGAGAGATAGGAAGGCATCGAATTTTTAAGCCCCCCTTATATTGCACTGAGAACAGAGAGGGAGAGACAGCTTACTAGAGTCTTATATGTCATATATACTTCTTCTAGATTATATCTGCTAAAAATTCAATCAATTCAAGCCCCAAATCAAAAAAGAAGGTGACGGTTAACTCTTCAAGGTAGAAGAAGTACAAAACAACAGGGTAAAAGTGAGAGAAGAAGGCAAATATAAGCCTATGCTATCTTAATGTAGAATGTAGAAAATAAGCTTCTTTTAAATTGAAAGCAAATATAGACAGAGCGTGAGATACAGCAAAAGATCTCATATACACCTTCTAGATTTAATCTGCAAAAAGTTCAATTGAATTCAACTATATAAAGGTATTATAGAGTGCCAGATTGAAGGAGAAAGAGCCCGAGAAGAGATTGATCTACTAAATGCGCCCCTTTTTTAATTAAATTTACTTCGAGTGCAATTAAATTCGCTAGCCCAAAGGGTTAAGAGAGAGACACAATCAATAACAAAGGCAGTAAGATAGAGAGAGACAGCAGTATTGAGGGGGATGCATATATTCATATTCTATACTCCTTTTATACAGAATCTGCTTGTAATTCGCAATGCAATTTGCTTGTCATCCTCCGTGCTGCAGTTTCTTGCCATCAATCGATGCTTGAGACTGAGCTGAGACTGACAACTAATTAGTTGCACTGTCAGTTGACTGCGCTGATTGAATGTCAGACGACAACGAGGCGAGCAGATGATGGAAAGTGTCAGCTTCAATTGTCAGCTAAAGGAGGGGAGAAGTGAACGAGGAGGGAGGAGGAGTATAGCATTGGCAGTGCCTGCAATTTTAATGAGTTGCAATTCTCTTTGAATTCGATTTGGTTTCGGTTTTGGAATTGGGCCTGCGAATTTGATTTGTATAAACAGATTTGCATAGATTTGTTCGAAAAGCCGTTGGCCTCTGTCGGCAAATGACAGAAAGAGATAGAGAGAGACGAAGGTTGGGGAGTCTCTTCTAGCTGCAATCTCTGAATAGACTGAATTTCTGGCATATTTTTGCACACGGATTTACAATAAATTGCAATTATGCAAATGCAAAATGCGAAACATGAGAACGCTGAGAACTTGAGAGCCGACACGAATGTACGTCTGTGTGTGTGCGAGTGTGTGTGTGTGTTTGCCGACATTAATCACTATGATTACTTGGGCACAATTTAGCAATTATGGATATTGACGGGGCGTGTCGATTGATAAATCGGACAACGACGAATGATTAAGCGATTTCATGCGTCTCATTTTGGATTCGGATTCGTCTCGTTTTGGGTCAAGTTTGGCAACCCTGTCACACACACACACAAGCACACACACATATACATGAGAAATTATAGTAGGCTTTTCTTGGCTGAGAGAGCTCCAACTGGAACTGAAGCTAGACAAGGCGCTCTGCAGCCATGAATCCCCTGTTCGATAGTACCACCGTGGATATCACGCATCTGCAATCGTATATGGAACTGATGAAGGAAGATCAAGAGATGTGCTACGAGAAGTTCATTTCAGAGCCGCTGAAGGACAAGCATATAGCAAATAAGTATCTCAAGCATACAGATTCCATTGAGGATCGTGCCCGGTTGAAGCCCGTGGACAACGAGTGCTTCCTCACGTACGACATGTATCCGGTTAACTACAAGTACAGCGCTGTGGTATTCAGCATCTGCGGCGTGACGCACCAGTTCTACTATGTGCTCTACATGAGTGTGGTCGAGGAGATGAAGCTGCCACAGCCGGAGAATTATCTGTGCGAACTGATGGCAAACATCCTCATGGTCGAGATACCCAAATTGAAAAGTTATACGCTCAAGTTTGTACTCTGTCGTGACAATAAGCTCAACGAGCGGGTGCTGCAATTGCTCTTCGACTCCCCAAAAATGTCGATCTACTTCAATGCGTTCCCCTTCATCAGGGAACCGAGTCGAGTGAGGCACGGACAACTGCACAATCCGTACTCGCTGCAGGCCTACACGTACTTCACGCAGGCCGAACTCACTCCCCACTCGGCGAAGCACATCTTCGAAACGTACAATAAGGTGGCAACTTCCAAGCACAATACGCTGCTCAAGGGTTTCCTGGAGGACTATTATCAGCTGGCAGTGAAGCTGCTCGACTCGCGTGAACATCTCAGTCTGCGATTGTGCACCATGGAACGCATGGAGACGTTCGAGCGCATTGTGCGTGCCCACATGAAGAGCTACAACGACAGGGCGGTCTCGCGTTTATTCATCTTCGATCTGATCAGGGCTCTCATTCACATCTACAATTGCTAAAAAAAAACATTTCAGAATCTCCGCACAGATTCGTCGTATGCCAACAACAAATCTACAGTGTATTCCAAAAATATAAAAAATTGTCTGTGTAACTAAAAATTTATAAAAATAAATTTGTAATTCCCAACTCACTGGCTTCTCCCTCTCTGCACTGTGTCGGTTTCTGTCTCTGTCTCTTTTAGCGGCTTTGACACATGGCCAGCAGCTGTCAGGATGGCCGAGTGGTCTAAGGCGCTGCGTTCAGGTCGCAGTCTACTCTGTAGGCGTGGGTTCGAATCCCACTTCTGACAAGAACTTTTTTGGGCTTTTTTTTCTTTTTTTAATTGTTTATTTATTGCCTGCTACTTTTATATAATACTAAACGCACTTAGCAACTAAATGCTACACAAATCACAGCACTTACATGCCGATTGCAAACCGCATTAAACTCGCTTAACAATGGCTGCTATAAAAAGCCTATAAAACATATATAGATGAGTGTGGGGAATGTGGGGAATGTGTGTTTGCTTATCAAAGTTTGCCTGCAGGTAATTTAAATCGAGAAAATACCTGAACTTCACATTAGCTTAACCTGTTTTCGCATGTTTATCGCGTGTTTGGACAGTATGGAAGGTAACATTAAACAGTTATAGATAACATCGGCAGACCTTGCCCGACAAATGCTTTGATTCTCCGATTCTGTTGACGCAGTTGCTTTGCGAATATCGGGGAAGAACAGAGAACAGAGAATAGAAACAAGATAATGGAGAATGGGGAATGAAATTATAGACGGGTCCGCACAATAATTGAATAACAACAGAACTGACCTGACAGTGGATGGCATTGAGCCCGTGGCCTGGAAACAAAATTGCAACTGTGTCAACTCTACGATTTGTTTATAAACAATAAGTTATTGCAAATTGCATGCAAGTAAAATAATAAATAAATTAATGGTGTCAATTTTGTACTTTCCTCTTCTTCAATTTCTTAGCAGAAGAACTGCAATTATCAATATAGAAACATAACCCAAATTAACTATATTTAATAATGGTTGAAAGAGTAAGAGATTATAAGAAAGAACTAAAGGGTTAAGCGACCCTTTCCCCCTGGAAAACTTTCTCCAGTTTCGTATCCGGAAAATTGTTGCTGCGTGTCAAAACATTTCATGCCATTTGGTTTTTTTTCTGTACTATAAACAAACAATTATCCCGAAATGCGCATGCAGATTATTATTGCGGAAAATACTTTCAAGCAACACGAGCTATAAATAGTTTGTCGGCATAAAGTCAAAGCGAATCTCGAGAAATATACATACATATACAAACATATATATCGCACAATATACGCAAATATGATGTTCACAAACAATGCGTGCTATTCTTCCACAACAACAACTGCATCGATTGTATTCACGGGATTCGCGTGGAAAACTCAGAACTCGCAGCTGAACTGAGCATAATGAACTTTTCCCCATAAATCAAGTGGGGGAAAATGTCGCCGAGTGTCGAGAAACTCATTAAAAGGCGAAGAGGCCCCTCCCCCCTACTCATAAATAATATCTACATTGAAAAGAACAACAAAAGGCGGCCGCCTCTAATGAGATACGGGGAGAGGTAGAAGGGGGAGAAGGAGAGAGCAAAAGAGTGGGCGTGGCTACTGCTGCTAATCGCGTTATGAGCGAGTATCGAGTGGCCTCATTAGGAAGAGTCTTTACCTGGTCTTCCAAAGAGAAATCTCAGCTGAGTTCTTCCATGACTAATCCGCTTGTTGCTATCTCTGTCTCTTTCTCTCAGGCCCAGCCCTAAAGAGGCGCAGCGAGATAAGATTTATGGGGAAGAAGAGAAGGAAAATAACGTACAACGAATCGATTTAATTGCCAATTATTCTGCCATAAAATGACACTTATTTGCCATAACACACGCATTAATCGCAGCACATCAGAGTTGTGCAATTGAAAATGTTCAACATTAATGGCAATTAACAACTTAATCACGGTCTCATTATACAACAACAACAACAAACACTTTCCCAGGGGTCACAAAGTGCAGCAGAAATTCGAAATCAAAGTGCGATCCCTTTGGCGGGCAATCACCAACGGTTGCCATAAAAATATTTATAGCACTTGCGATGCGCGGGCCTCGGTTCACTGCTTGCTGCCCCAAGGGCACAAAACGCGCTTTAGCTCGAGTGCCAACAACAGTCAGGATGGCCGAGTGGTCTAAGGCGCTGCGTTCAGGTCGCAGTCTACTCTGTAGGCGTGGGTTCGAATCCCACTTCTGACAAGACTTTTTTGCTTCGTTTTTTTGTAAATTATTTTTTTTTTCGTTTTTATAAATATTTGTGTACAATTTGCCATATGTTTTTGTGTTATTTTGTTCACTGATATGTGTGTGGGTGTCATCTGTTTGGCTGATGGAAAACAGCAGGCAACAACAGCGATCGGGGGCGCAGATTAACTAATCACATCCCTCACAGACAAATGTGGGGGAAAGATGAACATTAAATTGAACGGGGGCTGTCTTTATTTATGCTCGGATCGATCGATCGAATGTTTGTTTGCCCTATTCCGATTCGGATTTATATGCGCACTGCACGAGTTGCTGCCGATATTGATGTGCAATTAAACAAAAGTTCAACAGCAACTACGTGATTTATACAATTTACGCGTTTACTTTGTATTTATGAATCTCCCGTCGACTCTCTCCCCCTCTTTGTCGCTGTCTCTGTCTGTCTTTGTCTCTGTCCTCCCTCTGCGTGTAATCGTAAATTCAATAAATGTGCAACACGCTCAAAAGCGCAACTCATGCGCCGCCAAATCACACTAAGGCGGTGCCGCCTTCGCCTCAGAATCTCGTGCGGCAGATAAGCCGCGGAAGCTGCGACAGAGAAACAGCTGGGGATGAGGAAGAAGGGGAAGTGGATAATGATGATTCTGCTGCGGTCTCAAATTCCTGCAAGTCAATCAACCCGTCAGTCATTCCGCGCTTTCATTTGTCGTTGGTTCTTTGACCAGGCCAGGCAGGCGACCCACTGTCCGCCCGTCCCACTGTGCTCTCCGATATATTTTTAGACACATGGAAAATACACAAAAATATTCATGGCAAGAAGATTTCGTAATTGCAAGCGTAGAACAGCCAAGAAGAAGAGAATGGGAAATGCGCTTAGGCGCAAAGAGTAAAAGAATATAAACAACAACAGTTAGGGGGAGTAAATTCACTTCTAATTCCTAACTGAGTGTAGTAAATTCACTTGTAATTCGCAGATGAGTAGATGTAATGTAATTCCCAATTTCCGATTAAGGGAAAGCAAAACAATTTCACTAGTAATTCCCAACTTGCGATAAGCCGCGCGTAACTGACCAAAGAAGGCGTTCTCGACGCGCGCGTCGCTGCTTTGTTGTTGCTTTGCTGTAATTTTCCGTTTGGAGACGTTTCTCGAACCGACGCGTTGCGCTTTGTGCTGCCGACTGCGGCGGACTGACAACGACTGCACTGACAGCAGCTGCGCCAGAGCATCGTACGAACGAGTGCCGATCGCGAGGCGAGAGAGAGCACGAGGCACTGCACACGAACACGAAGCATCGCAGCGAAGCGACCTGACGACGCACTCTCGCTCTCTCCCACGCTCTGTTTGCGTGAGCACGACCACGAACAGCGCTGCTTGCACAGACAGTTGCAGCTGTAAAGAACGTAACAGTGCGCTGTAACAAATCAGCAGTGCGCTGTTACGACTTAGCAAAGCGCTGTTACGACCAAGCAGTGCGCTGTAATGTGCGCCTGAGCATTAACAGAGCCATGTAAAGCATGCAGAGCAGCACTGCAGAGGGAGGGAACAGCAGCACTGTTAGAGTGTACAGAAGACGCGGCAGCGACGGCGGGAGAGAGAGAGCGCGCGTGCTCTGCTTTTGTCGTTGTGTGCGGTGTGCGCCATAAAGTTTTGTTTTTATTTCGTGTCTTTTTTTTTTATTTGTCTTGCTTGGCTTCTTCACTTCGCAGTCGACAACAAAGGCAGCGTCACTCTGGCATGCGTGGGCAGCACACACACACATGCAGAGAGGGAGTGACATTCACACACAAACTGACACACACACACACCAAACTGGCTTTGGCTGCACGTGCAGTGTGAAGTAAACCATAAACAAAGCAGCAGAGGCAGGAAAAGGAAAGAGATAGAATGAGTGGGGTATAGAGGGGCAAGGGGGTACTCAGTACGAAATGCAAAATCGCATGGCTAATTAAATTTCTATTAGCCGCGCAGCGAAAACAAGCGTGCTCAGACATGTTTTCAAATTGATTTCGGTTCGCTTTCTTTGTGACTGCGCGAGCGAGGCTTCTCTGCTCTTCTCCTTTCTTCTCCTCTCTTCTCTTCTCGCCTTGTCTGAGAAGTATTACGTATTACGTATACGCCCCCGTGTGGCCAAAAAATGAACAGCAACACTGAAGAGACGCGGCTAAACACAATGAAACCTGTTAATTAACTCTGTACAAATTTGGCAACAAACAATGCAGAATCGCTTGATTAATGCTGCCAGTGGTCAAAGTGCTGTCTGCCAGCTGTTTCTCACTCCATCTCAGTCTCACTCTCTCTCTCAGTCTCTCCCTTTCTCTCTCTGCCTCCCTTTCTCTGGCTCCAGTTGAACTTGAAAGAGTTTGTTGACTTGGGCAATTAACAAAGTTATTCCTGGAGAGTTTGGAAATTAATAAAGTCCAGAGGGAGAATGCAGTGGGAGTTAGAGACACAGATACTGCACTTGGAGCAAAGAGATACAGATACAGATATATAGAGGTAGCTAATAGATCAGAAGATACTTGAGGCTGTTTACAGAGTCAGCAGGGGTAAAAGATATAGAGACTTTAGTAGAGAATAGAAATGCAGAGACTGCAAGCGATTTATATGTCAAAAGATAATACACACCTTCTTAAGATATATGTACTTTATTGTTGCATACAGAGACAGAAAATTCAGGCAGTTTATAGATCAGTAGATGCTTCAAGGCATTGACTTAGTCAATGACTCCAATGGGAGTAAGATATAAAGATACTTTAGAAAGAGTTAGAGGGAGTATTTGATAGATTAGTGGATGATCTAAGAATTTGACTAAGTCAGAGAAATCATTGGGAGTTAGAAATGCAGATACTTCAGAGGGAGTAAGTAATTGATTGATAAGTAGAACTACAGTCAGGGACTTTTAAAGATTTAAATACTTCTGTGGAAGTCAGATGCCTTGGTGGTAAAAAGAGAAAAAGATAATGATCATCAGTTTGTTCCCTAACTTCTTCTTCTTTAGAGATATAGATATCTGAAGCAGTTCATGGATATTGTGTAAGATGGAGAGGCAGAGGCTTCAGTGGAAGTTAGAGCTACAGATCCTTCTACAGATATACTTAAATTAGTTGATAGATCAGTAGATACATGAAGTAGTCATAGCATGCAATAGTAGATAAAGAGACAGATCAGTAGATACTTCAGGTAGTCCCAGCACGCAGTGGAAAATGTTGAGACAGAAGTTTAAGTGTGAGTTAGAGCTACAGATACTTCAACAGTAACGTTAGCTGTTTGATCAGTAAATACTTCAGTTAGTTGACTAACTTTTACTTCATTTATTTATTTTAAAAATATTCTATTTATACATTATCTATCCATTTATATAGATAGATACACAGATCTGGCAGTTCTTCAGTTAAATAACTCCACAGCTACTTCAGTTAGTTCTTCCTCTTCTCCCCAATTCTCAACTCGATGTTGGTCTCTAACTCGCATATCTTTGGCTCGTATCTTACTCCGTTTGACCCACTTAACTTGGTCATTGTTGTATGTTAATTTACAAGGCGCTGCACCCACAATGCAACAACTGCAACTGCAACTGTAGAGCTGCCACACCCCGTTGCGCGCTCCATATTGTGTTGCATGTTGTACGCGTTGTGTATTTGTACTTCTATTGTGCCCCATTTGACATACAGCACAATTTTGATTGATGGCCGTTGATTGACATTCGGGCAATTTGCTAATTTTATTTCGAGAGCGAAATGGGTCACAGACTCGTTGTCTCAGCTCGGTCTACCCACCAGACCCCGCACCCCCTCTCTGTCTGCTGCCTCAGTCTGCGCCCTGCTCCATCATTAATCACAATGAATTTATGCTGCCCCACAATTTGAGGTATCTACAGGGAGTAAACATGTGAATTAATGGATAATGGAGAAGAGAGAAGAAGAAGCAGAGGAGGTAGAGGGGCAGGGGAGAGATAGGGGGCTTGAGCTGCGTCTAGTGCGCTTTAATTAACTGTGCTGTGCTGTCAGGTCAGGCACAACTCGAACTGATTAACATATATAAACGTCTATCGCGTATCAGATCTGGCTATAAAAATGAAAATATCACTCGCAGCACGGCGAGGCCAAAGTGGAGCTGAGACTAATTGAAATGCATTGAAAGTGCGTGCGAGCAACTGCAACAAGTGGCAACAAGTGGCAACAACTTGCTGCTGCAGCTGCGTGTGAAATGTCAGCAGCATTGACGCGACACGGCGGCAATTTGGCCACTGTCCAGTCAGCGCCAGTTGACATTTGTGTTCACAGACCTAACTCAATTAATTTGCATCGCAGTCTGCAGTGGGTGGGCGCCTTTTGTTGCATAATAATAAATCGAAATAAATATCGAATGTGACACTTGCCAATCGCCAGAGTCAGCGCAGTCGGGCCTCTTTGATAGATGACTGTGACCCCATTTCGGGGCTCTTTTCATTATTCTCTCATGCTCGTATTTATTATCATTATTGCATCGCACTGCAGTCCTCATAATTGCCCGTTACCTGTTGCTTGACACAGCACACACCTCGCTCTCACTCACACTCTGACGCGATGACGACGACGACGACGAGTGCAATTTGTCTTTGCCTGCGGGCGCCACAAGCCATTTTTCATTGCCCATTCACGAGTGTGTAGGCTGGCCAAGTTCAAAGAGTTAAGTGTGATTGGGCAACACTGTGCTACATGGCGTATACTTAACGACACTGCGAGTGGAGTGAGAGAGGGAGAGCGAGGGCAGTTGTCAGCCCAGCAGATGAGCACAACGAATGTCGTTGGCATTTTGCACGTGTTGGCTCAACAGTCAGGATGGCCGAGTGGTCTAAGGCGCTGCGTTCAGGTCGCAGTCTACTCTGTAGGCGTGGGTTCGAATCCCACTTCTGACAAGACTTTTTTTTGCCTTTTTTTAATTTAAAAATATTTTCTATTTTTTTTTAATTTTAAAAAATGTATATGTATGTATTAAATTTCTAACTGGCTGTTATTATCGCCGTAGCAGCACTTAATCCACTCGAAATCTCTTTACAATGCGCCGCACTTGTTGTACGCCTCTGCAATTGCCGTTGGCGCCATTAAAAATTACATGTAAATCAATTTATGTGCGCTTGTTGTTGCTTAATTGTCAATATTCTAATCACATAATCTGAGAGAGACCCCACACACACATGAAAACGATGATGATGAAGACTTTTATCGCAGTCTGGCATCGCCGCAACGGCGCGCGTCGCCTTCGAGTGTGTGCAGGCAGCAAATCATGCAGTCAATCAAAGTGTGTAGAGAAGGGAAGAGGGGGGAGAGGGTGTAGGGGGTTTAGGGGGAGAAGGGGTAGCGAGTTATTAAAGCTGTTCTTGAGGATAATGCTGCATTGGACATTGACACGATCGTAAAAACAAAGAAGGTCTGCCCTATTTGCGGTCGTGTACGCGTTCATTGAGGGCAATCAACAAACCCCACACCAGTACCCCCCTCCCCCCGACTTTACGACTCTCATTAATGTCTTGTGTTTAACTAGGAGCCTATAAAAACATATAGACACCAGACATACTCGTAGAAGACCATTAAGCATTGCAAGGCGTTAACAATTGACGGGGCAACTTAGTGAAAAACTGTTGAAAATTGTTTACACAATTTAAATTGACATCTCTATAGAGTGGGGGAGGGGGAGAGGGGGAGATGAATGAATGATGTGACAAGTCAACGCCTTATCTGCATTTTCTCTTCATGCATTTTATTTTTCCAATCCATTGAAATTTATGGCATCCACAAGTTTTCAATTGATTGGCTTTTAAATATCAAATTAAACGTGCTTACAGCAAATTATTATTAATAATACTCGGCGGCAAACGTTGCTGCTGCTGCTGCTACTTGCAACACCTGCTTGGATAAGGTTGTTTGGTTGTTTATGAAAAGCTTTTAGCACTTTAATTAAATTGAAAATTGAAATTCTGTCAGTCGTCCTCAAGCTTCTCTGGCTGCAATTTATGGCAGGCAATTAAGGTAAGCAAAGTGATCAGAAGATTCGATGGGAGATGTGTGAAGAAGGGAGTGCAGCATGTTGCATCCGAATCTGCATCCAAATCGGGTATCGCAAAGCTTTTCTAATCAATGACTGTACGTTTACCTGAGCATATATAGAGAGTTCCCAAACAGCTTTTTCGATTTAATGACCTGGGCCCTGACCTGAAAAAGATTAGATAGGTACTCTGATTAAACTACTTTTATTTGATATATTTATTTATCAATTGCCACTCTATAAGGAGTCGAGTCGGATTCTCAAAAAATAAAGGCTAGATTAGACGCACACCTCCTTCCCAACTGCTTAGCCAATACAAGCACCTTTGGGGGTTGCCATAAAAGCTCTTTAGCACTGTTCTCGCACGTTTCAAATAAAAACTGCTTGTCATTGCACTAACAGAGCGCTGTTAGCCACGACACGAACCCCAGTTGAGTCTGAGATCAAAGGGACTGCATTAACAACAATGCTGCGACTGCTTGCGAGCTCTCGCGCTCTTTAGGTTTTTTCTTTTTGCTGCCAAAAAAAGCCACAGCTGCTTTTGTTGTTGTCTTCGGCTTATGCTTCGCTGTGTTCGCTATTCTCGTTGTTGTCTGTGTTGTTGTTATTCTTCTTCTTTTGCGCCAACAGAGCGCTGTTAGCCACGACACGAACCCCCAAACGAGTCTGAGATCAAAGGGAGCTGCATTATCAACAATGCTGCGACTGCTTGCGAGCTCTCGCGCTCTTTAGCTTTTTTTACTGTCAAATAAGCCACAGCGGTGTTGTTGTTGTCTTTGGGCTTATGCTTCTCTGCTGTGTTCGCTATTCTCGTCGTTGTCTGTGTTCTTCTTCTTCTTGTTGCTGTCTCTCTCTCCCGCAAACAAAACGAAGTGAATTTTGAATGAGGCTCGCGCAATTTCTGAGATTCCATTCCAAATCAACACACAATCCAAATCGCTTGTGGTTATGACTGAGCGCGAGTGCGAGTGTGTGCGTGAGTGTATGTGTGTGTGAGTGTGTGTAGGTGCGTGTGTGTATGCGCGCATATGTGCTGTGCATAGGGCTGTGTTGCTGTTGCTGTTGTTGCTGCTGGTGCTGTTTCTGGTTCTGGCTGCGGCTGCGACTTCTGCTGCCTCTGCCTGCTCTGCTGCTGCTCTGCCCCGGCTGGGTCTGCTTTTGCTTTGGCTGTGCTGACTGACTGGCTAATCAGTTAGTCTGTTTTTTATTCTTGGCCGGCATGGAGCGTTGACGCTTTGCCCGTTCGTCGTGTCTGCCGGTGGTTTTAGCGCGAGAAAAGCAGCAGCAACAACAATAGCAGCAGCGCTGTCTCCGTCAACGTCGCGCAGTTGTTGTCGCAATCATAGCCGTTTATAGACGTCGTCGCTCGACGTCAGCGTCGCTGTCAACGTCCGTGTCCGCGTCCGCGTCCGCGTCGTCTTCAGCTTCGTTTATCGTTGTCGCCTTCGCAGTCGCTGTCGATTGTTGTTTGTTGTTGTTTATCCGTTCCGTTTGCGGTGACTACACGTCCGTCAGCCTGTGCTGAGTGTGTCTGTCTGTCAGTCTATCTATCTGTGTGTGTGTGTGTGCGAGTGTAAAGGCCAAAAAAACTGTGAGCAGCGCATCAAAAGCGATCGGAGCGAGTGTTTATTTATTTAATTCTCGCCGCCGCCGCCTGTGACGTCACACGCGTGCAGAAGAATCAGAAGATCAGAGCCCGAAAACAATTACCACGCCTAGCCAAAGCAAATAGTCGCCTCCTCCCCCGCTTCCCCTGCACCACCCGCTCTGCAATAAGCAAAAAAAGTCACAAAACAATGTGGGCGCAGCTCGTGTGGATCACATTTATTGCCGCCATTGGCCACGGCCAGGTTAATGGTGCCATAACAGCCGCAACAGAATCCACAACAACAACAACACCTTCCACAGCTAGCAAGGGGAAATTCCCCTGCGCATTTGCCAACACTGTCAACATCACTGATGGCCTGAGGCTCAAGGATGGCTCCTACTCCTATGCGGGCTTGGTGGTGCCCCCGGAGTTGATTGCCGAGTACGATTTCAAAGTGATCGACGGCGTGGAGTATCGTGCCAAGCGTCACATACGCGGCTGCGTCTGTCTGCTCAAGCCTTGCATCAGTTTCTGTTGTCGCCCCGATGAGGTCTTCGATGCGGTTAACTGGAACTGCACCAAGCCACACGAGCCACGAGAGATCACGCACATTGATGTTACGCACAGTGTCAATGGCAGTGTGGCTCATCTGAAGATCCTGGACAAGTTTGTGGTGAGAAATGAACTGGGCTGCCGCAACAAGTTCATCGATAAGAAGCACGACACCTTCTGGCAATGGGATCTGCACGAGAATGGCAGCCTGTGGCGTGAGAATCGTCTCTGGAGCACCGATGAGTATTGCTTCACCCCGCTGGAGCACAAACAGGTGTGGCAACTGACGCCCCTCAACTGCGAACGCTTTCAACGTGGCTATCGTGTGTGGATCTATGCCATTTGTAGGTTGATCTTCAGTGTTGATCAGGCAGCTTTCCTGGTTAGCTCCTTATTCCTCCATGGATCAGTCAGCCTGCCTTTTCTAAGCTTCTTTCCCATTCCCTATAGATCATCAGCCTTTTTTCTCTTATCTTCTTCCCTCATGATCATCAACTTCTTCTAAGCTTCGTTCTTCTTGATCAAAATTCTGTATTAATCCCTCTTCCTCGATCATTAGCCACTTCTAATCTCCTTCCCCTTCGATCATCATCCTCTTCTGATCTACTTTCCCCTCGATCATCAGCTTCTTCCAATCTTTTCTTCCCCTGGATCAAAAGTCTCTTTTAAGCTTCTTTCCTATAGTTCATCAGCCTAGCCTTTTGGAATCTTCTTCCCCCTTGATCATCAGCTTCTTCTAAACTCCATTCCTCCTGATCATCAACCTCTTCTAATCTATTTCCCCCTTGATCATAATTCTCTTCTAATCACCTTCCCCCAGATCTTCAGCCTCTTCTAAACTTCTACTCCCTCCGATCATCAGCGTCTTCTAATCTCCTTCCCCTTGATCTTTATTCTCTTCTAATCCATTTCGATCTCGATCGTCAGCCTCTTCTAATTTCCTTTCCCCTCGATCAGTCAGTCAGTCTCTTTTAATCTCCTTCTCTCTCTCTCTCCCTGCACAGGCAGCATCATTGCCATCCTGATCAACATATTTGTACTCTCCCTGTTGAGTTGCATCAACGATGCGCGCAAGAGTCACTATGGTCGCCTGATCATCTACTATCTGCTCTCGTTGATCGCCGGATACTCGTTGCTGGTTTACCTCACGCTCAAGAATCCCATGAACCTTTCGCACGAAGCGTGTCGCAACATAGGTAAGATCTAGCTAGGATCATTCTTGGTTTCTTCTCCTATTTCCTCCTCTTCTTTTGGCAGGTTTCTTAGCCTACTTCTGCATCATGTTGTCCTTTGTCTATTTGGCCATCTGCAGTCTGGACTTCCTGCTCAAGTTCCGCCAGATTTCTGTGTCCAATTGGGTGCGAACTTTGAGCTACTTCATTGCGTTGCTCTTCGTGATCGGACTGCGCTTTCTGGTCTCCTTTGCCCAGGACTCTGATCTGCCTATGCACTTCAAGCCCGGCATTGGTCAGGACTATTGCTGGTTCGATGGTGAGTAGTTGAGATTATTCATCTTGTGTCTCCTTCTTATTCTCTTCTTCCTCTTGCAGTGCGTCTCTGGGGCATATTGATCTACTACTATGTGCCCATTCTGGTGCTGCTGATCTTCAGCATTGGTTGCTGCATCAAGGCGTATTTCTCCATCTTCCAATTACCCTCGGATACACAGTACATTGTGGGCAACTCCCTGCGCATCATGAAGATTCAGTAAGTTGCTGGAGAAGATCAACTCCACAGTGAAGTGCTAACTATGCTAATTACTCCCTAGCTTCTACGCCTTCTCTGCATATTTGGTGGGCGTGTTCGGCGTGTGGGTGCGCGAGATGATCGTCTACATTCTGGCACGCATGCGTGAGCATTTCTTTATCATCGATTTTTGGAGCGGCATCTGCATTCTGGGACTGGCCATTGCTGCCTTCATTCTGCTGCTAGGCAGGAATATGCACGTCAAGACCTGGTGGTCTATCAATGTGTAAGTGCAGTCTACATAAATCTATTATAAAACTAATCACTGATTGAGCGATCGATTCTTGCAGCGAGTCCAGCACGACTGATCTGAGTATTATCAACGCACGTGTCTACAAGTTCGATGAGAAGGGCGATCTAAAGAACCCAGGTTAGTTCACTGGTGGCTTCTGTGGATTGAGTCAAAGTCTTAATTCTTCTCTCTCTCTCCGCAGACTCTCCCTATCGACCAACGGTGACCTCACTGTGAACAACATTGCCTCATCTACGGGTTCTCTGTGGTCTACGATGATGCTGATGATTCACTCTGATTCATGCTGGCATACATTACTTTATATACTTTTTAAGCGATATTAAGACTTGTTATTTTACACACACACACACAAACAATCACAAACTTATCGATTAAATATCGAAATTCTTTCTCGAAAACAAACAAATCGAGTTCAATGTGCTTCGCGAGTACTAAATCATTCGGTGTGAACAGCTCCATTGATTCCAAATGCATTTGTGAGTGATATTGCAATGCAATGTTTACTTCACGTAGTAAATAAATAATGACACCCCTTTCGGTAACTAACTGTGTGACCTTTGCGGACGTCATGCTAAACTGTTTCCATTAGTAGAGCCATTATACAATACATACATATATCCAAGTTCAATAAGAATTGACTGCGCGTAACTGTTTATTAAATTCAACTACCGCAAGTTGTTTGATACCCTGTAAGATAATGTGGTTTAGTTGGGTATATATGCGCGAGAGTTGATAGGAGATCTTAGTTAGTAGCTGTAATAGATTTCGACCTTTTTTTCAGAGTAGATCAATAACTAATTGAGGTACTAAACAGTAAGGTATTTGAAAGGTCTAAAAACTTAGCTGGTTGTAAGGTCTTAGGACCTTCCCTTGCATGAAAAATAAGTTTAATAGGCTATGTTAGTGCTGAATAATGCTAGGAAATCTTAGTAAATTCCTAGTAGCTGTAGCTATAGTAGATTCCGCCATTTCTTTCAGGGTAGATCAATAATTAATAAAGTTACTAAGCCATAAGTTAGTTTAAAGGTCTAAGACTTTTGCTAATTTCGAATTAATTAAGTTTTAAATAAAATGCTCGACGTGCCAACGAGTTTCATTAATTTACAGGGTATATTCACACCGACTACCCTACCACAAAGCAATCAGTCTTGTTTAGCCGAACAGACAGCAAAACAGTTCTCAGTTATGCCATGAATAATTCGTGCGATTGAATTGTCGATTCGCAAACAGTTGACCAGCCCCCAAAACAAGCTAATCCCCTTCCTGCCCTGTTGCCAAGAAGGACAATGTCAAGACAAAAGGCTAGATGTGAATAAGGAGTAGAGAGGTAGCGGGGATGGCCAGGTGAGCAGGTCGAGTGGCACGCAACAAATGCGCTGTTAATGACGCAACTGTCCGTCACAACTTGATGGAACGATGGAGCGAACTGACTGCTTGGTATGTATCTCATTATGGCGCTCTTCGACGGAATCATATGCTCTGTGGGATTGGGCGACCTTGACGAATTACCAAGGCGCTTTAGAGCAGGGGACTTTGAGTGTTGAAAGGGTTACAGGTTGAAGACAAATAGAAGAAGAAGTTGTAACCTAAGTAAGTCCTAAGTAACCTAACCCTCTCTCATTGCTCTGAGTTTCCCTTATCTCCTTCCTCTCCCTCCCCACAACTGTAGCGCATTGGCAAGTCTGCTCTGCCTTGGCTCTTTTGTCTTCTTGTATGCTCAGTTTCCCAATTCCTTTTGGTTGTTGTAAACAAATCGCCGCATAACCCAAACGCCGCAACAACAACAACAACATTTAGTTGATGTGGGTGTGTTGTTGCTCCTCCAGACGTTCCGTTTCGTTTCATTCCGTTCGACTTGACTTGATTTGATTTTCCCCATTTCGACAGTCCATATCGAACCTGTGCCAGGTGCAGATGAACCACACAGCTCTCTCTTGTCGGGATTCGACGCGTCGACGGCGGCGCAAGTGCATCGAGATACTTTCGGGTGTGTTTTCAGTTTATATTTGCGATTCGATTCGCAGCAAGCAATAAACACGCATAAATCGCGATCGTAAACACAGGCTGGCAAATGTCTCTGGCCGTGGCGCAGTTGTGGCTGGGCACATGTTGCCTCTTGTGGCTCGTGAGTCAGCGCATTGCCACGTGCAACGTCGGTCATCATCATCATGAGGAGGGACGCTATCCGTGTGCCTTCATTGATACCACAAACATAACGGGTAGCTACCACATGGGCAGCACTGGCAACGGTTCCTATGTGCACAACTGGACTGTGATACCCAAGGAACTGGTGGCAGCCTATGACTTTGTCATCGAGAATGGCATAAGGTTGCCGGTGCAGCGGCATTTGCGCGCCTGTTTGTGCCGGCTGAAGCCGTGTGTGCGCTTCTGTTGTCCCAGCGGGCAGTTCTACGATCTGGAGAGGAGACACTGCACTGAGAAGGCTGCCAAGGTGCCAGACTACAGTCGCATGGCCGTCGCTCTCAATAATGGAACGCTAGTGGAACTGGAATTAGCAACGCATTTTACGGTGTACGTTGAGACACCTTGCGATCACATGCGCGCAGTGACCAAGGATGGGGAGTATCTGCCCTGGATGCTGCATGAGGTGAGTAGGAGTAAGGTTACCCCAGGCAGTACCTACTAAGGTTCTTCTCCTCTTCTTCCTCCGTAGAACGGTTCAATTACGCTGCGGGAGCACCTGTTTACCAAGCACTATTGCTCCACTCCCCTCCCTTTGCTGGGCCACAGCAACGCAACCTCCAGCTGGAGCTGGCAACCTTTGGCCTGCGCCCCAAAGAAGCTTCAATTTGTGCTGGGCGTGCGCGAGTGGACCTATGCGATCTGTGAGTTTCATAATCCATATGCATATATCTAACGGCTAATTGCTCCAGCTACACACTCCCCCCACCTCTCCCACTTGCCGCATAATAATAATAAACATATGGAATATGCGCAATCTTAGGAGGGAGAGGCCCAAAATAGACGCACATTGGCAATAAAAATAATTGCCGGCCCCTCGATCGATATCATTGCGCAGATCGTTAGCATGCGATTTATGATTGGCATGAGAACTTAAAGGAAATTGGGCAAGCGGGAGAGGTTAGGGGGCTTAAATATGGTACGGTATTTCGGGGATAAGGTCAGAGTGTACAAAGGAAAAGTGCTTTAGGTCAAAGTGTAAACTTAATCCTTACGATCGCATGTCTATATTATGTTTCCCTTGTACGATCACATGTCTTATCTTCTATATCTTCCTTCTTACGATCGTTTGTCTATTTCATTCTCTTCCTTCGTTCACCTTGTTAAAAGGTTTCTCTCTCTCTATTACCTCCTTTCCTTATCGCTCTATCAGTTGTAGAATCTTCTACAGATCAATTGCTCCAACTGTAGTGCTAAGATCATCTCTCTTCCCTTCTTTCCTCCATCCAATTTATATCAAATGCATATCTAACTCACCTCCGTTCTCTATCTCCCTGCAGGCCTCCTCATCTGCATCATATCCATGCTGATCGTGCTGCTGGTGCATCTCTTCTGCTCGGATATGCGCAACAGTTTCTACGGCGTTGCCGTCAAGGCCTATACGACGTGTGTTATCTTTGGCTACGCCCTGATGGCGCATCTAACACTCCACGATCCCGCGAATCTGTCAACGGCCGCTTGTCGCATCATACGTAAGTGCCGCATGAGCGATCTTCAAAGCAGCGTTAATTGATTGATCGTGTTCCATTTTTGCAGCCAGTTTTGCTCTGCTCTTTCTGGTGCTGTCGTTCTACATACTCAGTTTCATATCGTTCAAATTGTATCTGAGCTTCAATGGCGTCGTGTTGACTCAACTCATGTTCTGGATGATCCTCGGACCGATTGTGTTGATCGCCATCGGTTGGTCCTTCTTTGTGGGTTTCAGTAACTACGGCCCCAAGCCTATCTTTGGTGGCGACACCTGCTGGTTCGATCGTAAGTAGAGAGGGCGTTATAATTAAGATCTTTGACTGATCTCCTTCTTCTCCTCGCAGCCCGCACCTGGAGCATTATGATCTACTTCTTTGCGCCCATCTTCATTGCCTGCGCCATCAGCACGTTCTTCTACATTCTCACACTGATTCGCATCAGCGAGGAGCCGCACATTGAGCCGGAGAAGAGCTTCGAGTCGCTGGAAAGAAATCGCCTGAAGTCATTCTGGAAGTTCTTCACATATGCCGCACTCACCTGGCTCGTCTGCGTCTGCTCCTTTGCCTTCAACTATTATCGCGGCGAATATTCTCATTTGAATTATGCGGTCTGTATCTGCACAGCATTTCATGGCTTTGCGGCGCTCTACGCGCTGGTCGGCAAGAATCAACAGATACAGAACTTTCTGCGTCGCATTGAGGATAATGGGTGAGTGCAGGATTACTCCTATATATCCTATATATCTATATATACGAGACTATATAGTTTATTTCTTGCAGCGAAGAGGACACCTGTGAGAATTCTGTGCCCATGTATATTTATTGATGTTCCTTCCTGGTACTACAGTTTGATTGTCATTGTACAGTTGTAGAGTCACTGCAAACGGCTAGTCGAGTCACAGTTTGCAGTGAGTGGAGTCACACACCTTGCTGTTGCTGGCATTTCGCCTTTAGCGGTGACACACACCTGCAAACAGAGGAAACAGACAAGGCGAATTGCGCTGTGGCTTTAGTGAGTACAGCAACCTGTGGCGGCAAAAGTTTTAACTCAAAACTAACGGTAATTTAATGTTTCTACTAATTGTTAATTGTTAAAACTAAGTTATAATTGTTATATATATAAATTAAATCTGTATAATATAACTGATTTATCAAATAAAAACATTAAAAACTTACTAAACATGTGGGAAATTTACTAAATTCAAGAAAGGCTACAAAACTTTTGGAAATTTATTATAATTTTTAACTTAGAACATACAGTTTACTTTTAAAATGTATACATATTAAATGAACCATAAAATATCCAGTTTTAAACATAATTAAAGATTCTCTTTCCTTGAGAACTTAAGACTTCAACCGCAATAACTTAGGTCAAGCACTACAAGTTGCTTACTTTTCAATTTCTTTGATTAGACCAAACAAACAAATGTATATAGTATGTATATATATTCTCCTATTAAACATATCTACACTGCTATTTATTCGAATACATTCAAAAGTAATTACAGCTCACAAATTTGTTCGCTTTCAGTTTGGCATTCAACAGATTTCAACAGGATAACAGAATCAGTGCAGGATAAATTAAGCATGTTTAAAGTGTGTTCCGTTTGGTCTCGCTCTCTGTTTGGTTCCCAGTTTGGTTGCCTCCTGTTCCCTGTTCAGTGTTGTAAAGCAACCCCAAAACAAATACAACAAATTTGTAGCGAGCCTCGGTTCGGGCAGCAAACCCAAAAAGTATAAACACAATACATAACGTAATTTACACAACAAAAGCAAACTGCCCACGGCCAGAGCAACTAGCTAGGAGAGCTGAAGACAGACCCCGTCCCTGTACCCCCATCCCTCCGCACTCCCCTCTCTATGCACACACGGTGCCCTTTTAAGGGAAGCAAACTGAGAGGGCTGGCATCGTTTTTCAACTGAAGTTGCCAACTAAAGTTGCCCATGGACCGTGGCCGAGAGTTTCAACTGCTCCAACCGCATGCCTAGCCCGATCTGCATCCCCCTCCCCCTCCCACTTCTCATTCCTGCCTCCTGTATGGTATGCTGCCACCATATAATAAGTGCACGCCGATTTTGTTTGACATCAGAGGTCAATGGCCGGCGCAGCGCGGAGAGAGCGAGAGTCGAGTCGAGTTGAGTCGAGAGTTGAGTTTGGCTGCCAGGCTGCCGCAAGGGAATGCCAAGCACAGAGATTGCCACAGCAGCAGCAGCAGCCGCCCTGCCACATGCATCCTGCGTTCACTGCAGCAGCAGCGACGCAGCAGCGCAGCTCACCCCACATTGCAGCAGCCGCCCACTGTCGCTTGGTTTGGCTGTCAAGCGCAAGGAATCAAGTGGAAAGTGAAACGAGAGCTTCAGCCGTCGCTCTCCCTACACCCCCCTGCCCTTTCTCCCTTGCCCCTCTTCCACTTTGTGGTGCTCTTTTGATGTGGCCTCGCCCTCGGCCTCGTCCTCAGCTCGACATCATCGTCATCGTCATCGTCGTCGTCGGCCTCGGCTTCAGCTTCGGTTGTGGATTGCGCTCTTTTCGTTTCGTGGCTGGGCGTGCAGCAGCCGCCGACTGAGAGATACACACAGAGCACAGATACACACACACACACACACACACCTGCCTGGATCGATAAAACGTAGTAAAAATTCGTATTCGTAGTATTGGAAGCTGGAAGAGGCAGCGGCTGCATCGGCATTTTCGGTTAACACTGACGTGCGCACTGGAAATCCTCGCGAGGTAGGACATGTTTGGCGCGTTTTTCGAAACTGCAAAGCACACACACAGGCACACACACAAGCACACACACAGGCACACACACAGGCAGCGGCACAGTCTCTCCCTACATGCAAAGTGCGAGCTTACAGTTTGAGAGGCAGGCACAGGAGCAGGAGCAGCAATGGCAGCAGCTACTCACGGATGCATGGACTCTTTTCGCGCGTGTGTGTGTGTGTGTGTGTGTGTTGGCTAAGCACACTCGCACACACACACACACAGAAAGGAGCATAGGGAGCCGCGCCCCGTTTAGAGCAGCACCTGCCCCCGACGGAGTGGAGTCGTCAGAACATGAAAATTAATTACTAAATGACTTTATGCTTTTTAATGGCTCTGCCGGGCAGTTAAAGGATATTAGACAAGCCATTAAATGCCCCCCAGCTAACTGGGCTACTACTACTACTACGACTACTATCTCCTTAGCCTTGCCACGCCCCGCTGCGCCTCGCTTTGATTGGGGAATTTCGATTCGTTTCGATTGGTTTTCACAATTGCAACACAAGATGAAACTCCTCGAGAATCGAACAATTAAAATGGTCACAGTTACAGTTACAGTTACAAATATACTAACAGATACATTTACAGTTATAGCTACAGTTACAGTTACAGCTACAGTTAGTTACCATCTGCATCTCCAGTTGCATATGCATTTCTATTAGCACACGACAGTTGCTTTTATTGTTATGTTTGCACTCTCAAAATGCTGAGAGCTTTTCTCTGTTCTCCTCCGATTATTATAATAATCCAGGTTTTATTAGCTGTTTGTAATTATGTGTTGATAATGATGATGATGATGTTGGTGCAGTTTGATGAAATTTTAGTAAGTATATGAAACACTTAGTTAGATTAAGTGTGGTAAAGTTTGACAATAATATTCCTGGAAAATGGAGGAGATATGTATGAATTTTTAGATTATATGTATAAAATATACAGAGCTTTACCTCCTTGTAAATCAACTCTCTCTTGTTTTATGATGCGACTTTAGTTAGATTGAGTATGATCCAGTTTCAGGAGGGGAACACCTAGAAATAAAGAATATATATAAGAATTTAATAGATTTGATGCAAATAAAAAGATGAAGATAACTGTAAGTTGCTGCAATTAATCAATCAACTCTCTCTCTATCTTTCTCCCTCACTCTTTCTTTACACTTCAGTCCTATTTCACAATTTGATTCCCCAACCCTGTATATAACCCGTCTATCTTCCATCAATGCCTTCCCATCGTAAACACGTTCCGATTTGTTAACAAATTAACGATTTCGGGTTTTTGTTTTTTTTTTTGTTTTTGTGGATCTGCGATAAAGCTAATGCTGCATTTAGCGCTTAAGTTCCGCTCGATTAGGCATCGTGGGAAGCAGCATTGATGGTCGATGGTCGTCGTAAGGTGATTGTTCAGTTCGTGGTCTTTAGCCGTGTCGTGTTTCCGGTCACATCTCAAACTAATGACTTGTTTAGCACCGCCTGGAATGGAATTTCCAGCTGACGAATTTAGGATGCACAGCACGCAAGCTCGAATCGAATGCAATAAATAATCGTATAATTAAACATTTCGAAAAATTTACAACTCGAATAATTTATGCTCGAGAAATGTTCAACGAGCAATTGACCAGAATTCAATATAACTCAAAACTGAACGACGACAAAGCTTTATAATTTATGAATAAAGACAACAACAACAACGCGAAGAGAGGAAGAATAAACTAAACGGGAACGTGGGCTCAAAAAGCGAACGAGAAAATTAAACAACAAATAAGCCAAGAGGTGTACGAGTGTGCGTGCGACTGTGCGTGTGTGTACGGGTGAGTGTGCTTGTGTACGTGTTTGATAATAAGTCAAAAAACAAAGAGCCTCAATGGAGAGACCTGAAACAGCCCAAGGGGGCCCGTGGGGCCATCATAAATTCATTCATGAAAAACGCAGCCCCAAACGACGTTGGCAAACAAAACGTTTCGTTTCGTATCGTATCGTAACGTTTGGTTATTTGTTATTGTTGTTGTTGTTGTAGTTGCTGTTCTCGTTGTTGTTGTTCTTGTTGTTGTTGTTGCTTTACCCAAAAATGGTTTGACTATGGAACTGATTGAACCCGGCGGGGGAATACTTGACGAAGCGCCAAACGAACAAAGTTACTGCCAGCAACACACGATCCTGAGCACGCTATCAGCTGCTGCTTTTCACAGAGCCTATAGGAGAGACTGCCAGATACCCTGTAGAGGAGTTGGTGGAGTACATATTAAACTAAGCCTTGTGGTAGTGTGAAGGAAGCTGGATGATAGAAATGAATCTGCAAGAAAGAGGTACTTGAACTTGAATGATAGACGAAGAGTTTCTAGAGACCTAACCCTTCAGAGCTATTCCTTCCATATATGTAAGTTCAAGGAAATCCAACAATAATCCAACTGCTCAACTGTACTTAACGGTAGAGTATATAGACCAAGCTGGAAGGAATGAAGAATGATAAGACGAGATCTTCTAACACACGCCTAACATCGACCTTACTCACCTATTTCCTGCTTTATATAAAGCAACTCCAACAGTTACGCACCTTGGCAATCATTCCCTCTTCGCGCTTGCTTTCTTTACAGGGTATGCCTTGGAGTTTTCACTTTTACACTTGTCGCTCATCGGTTTACTTCTTCTTCTGATGACCCAAGTGGTTTCATCTTCGTCTTCATCGCCGACAACCAACACCGACTTCGGCTTGCGGTTCGCTTCAGCTCGGATTGTTTTTTACGTGTTATGTTTGGGTTGTTCGCTTGGGTTTACCTAGGTACGTACGTAGCACGATGTTTGGGCTTGGGGCACACGCGTGTGCTCCCATTTCTCACCTTCAATGACACCTTACAGTAATAATCATGAAATTTATATATGACTTTGGTTTTCTTTTCTCTTTCTCTCTCATTCCCACTCTTTCTCACCATACCTCCCTCTGGTATTTTCTTTTTATTTCATTATTATTTGTTGTTTGTCTTCTGTCGCTGTTTGTTTTGTTGTTGTTGCGGTTGTTGTTGTTGTGTGACTCTTGAGATTTACTTCGTGCCTCGCTTAAATGTTTCGTTTGTCCAATTTACGCTACACACACACACCAAGCTCTCTAGGTCTCTCTTTAGCCGAAGAATTCCATGTGGAATACGGTCTGCGGAATGCCCTAACTGCCTGCTGAAAAGGAGAGTGGGAGGAAGAAATTTATTACATTTATTATAACTGATTTAAAGGGATAATCAATCAGTCCTTAGAGTACTTACCTTTACATAGATTGGAGTGTAAGCAATATCTGGTAGGGGGTCTAAATTATATGGATCGTGGGACTGTGAAGAGAAGAGTCAACTTGAAGCTCCATTCTGATGACACTCTTCATTTCCTTACTGAAGTTCTTTACTCATTATTATAACAGTTGGTTTCATTGGTAGATCTCATGACTGTAGACGAAGTAAGAGATGGAATACATATACAAATAATGAAGATTTATATGGCAGTTAGGAACTATACCTAAACTCTATTCCTACTTCCATTCCACCTTCATTTAAAGCTAAACTGTCCCTTTGATGAATAAATTTTCAGCCAATCATACTTAATTCATCATTGAAGTAGCTGATCGATTGACAGATCGGCTAATGGATCGTCTATATCTGTTCGCTGTTAGGGCAACTCTGTGTCAGCCTTCAGCACTCTTAACTGTCATTTATGGCCAACGCGCGTGTAAATACTTAACACAATTTTCGTGGTCGTTTCTGTTTCGCTTTTTTGGGGGTCTTGACTTCGCTTTGTGTTACTGTTGTTATTGTGTTTGTTGTTGCTTTCGTTTTGCTTTCTATGACAGTGCGCGATAATCGCTTTAACTGTAGAAATTATGCGAGCAATTAAAATTACACAAATACCGCTATGCGGGCCAACGATCTACAATGGCATCGATTGAGAGATCGTGGAGTGGAGAATGGGATCTTCTGCTCGCCTGGCACTCAATTAAAATACTCAATTGATGCACTCGTGAGTGAATGAGTGAGTGAGAACGACTCCAGAGATGGGACTGCAACTTCGGCTGCTGCTCGCGGTCCATTCCCATGCAACAATGTTGCAACAGCGAGCATATCTGAACACATCTGAGAATGAAGAAGACGCCGACGACATTTTTTCCCTGCTCTTGTGTCGCCTCCCTCCTCCTGCATCTTCCTTCCCCTTCAAACCGATCCGCAGCTGAACTTTTTGCGGGTCAGTGCAGAAGAGGCAACGTTTTTGTGTTGCATGTTGTCATTGTTGTTGTGGCGGCTGCTGCTCTGTGCTCTGTCGCTGTACTGGGGCAGTGGCTGTGGTGGTGGTGGTGGTGCTGGTGGATCCATTAAGCCAAATGATGTGCAGCCTCCCAAATGAAGCCTTGCGCAACAAAGTTGCAAGTCGGACACGTCGCAACGTGAGGCAACTGCGGGGGTCGATGCTGGCGTCGCTGTTGTTGTTGTTGTTGCTTGGCGCGACTGCAATGTGCATTAATGAAGTGATTTGCACTTTTTTCGAGCTGCTTTTGACCACCAACGGCAAGAACTGAAAGCCCGCGTAAGCCACCAAGCGATTCCGGGAACAATCCCATCAAGTGCCACAGCCCGAGGTAGGTGAGATTTATGACAGCCGTGTTGTTGTGGATCATGTCACTGTCAGACCGGAGTGCACGGGGCTTGTCCATGTTGATGAAGAGTCCAGCGAGGAAGCCTGTACCCAAGTCCAGGCCAGCTCGAACGGCGTCGGAGCATGCGACTACCCTGGCTAATTGAAGTGAATGTGAAGCATTTGAAACTGATCTGATGCAGCGACTTACGGTTATCTGCTGTAGAAAGTTAATTTTGGCGCAGTAATTATATATTCACATGCATATTTATGGATATATGCATTTAAAAATATTTATTTAATTGCGCAATTACAAATTCAAAGGTGTTGCCAACTAATTAAAATAATTAGCAGCTCTGCATCAGCAGGGTTGATCTGGCGCAAAGGCTTGGCGTTGGCAAGCAGTGCTGCCACCATAGCTTTTTCCCGACAAATCTAATTTTTTAACTTAACATTTAACTTTTAACTTTTTTGCCCTCTTTAGCTTTTTTCAATTCAAAATACTCCACTCATTTAGCTTTTTCTTTAATGCAACTCAATACAAATTTTAGTGTGTAATTTGTCTGTTCTTTCTTCTGGCAACACTGTTGATAAATACCCAAACAACTTTCAATGTGACACTGCAGCCCTGTAGCTTTCGTCAGGACTGTGCTTCAACAGTTGTTACAACAATAAACTCTAATTGCACTTTAACACAGCGTTAACCCGGCATAATGCGCAATTAGAATTTTATTGCACTTTAAAAGCAAATAATTTAATTTATACGTCCTGTAAATGGTTTTCAATTATCGTTAAAGTGCTGTTGCTTGTTTGCTTTGTTGTTGGTGGAGACAGGGTTGCCCTTATGCGGCACAGCATTGTTTACATACTTCCAATTGAAATTCTGCAACAATAACTAATATATTCTTCTAATTGTGTAGGCTGCAGTTTCATTCTGGATGCTCCGTTGTTATCTTGCTTGAATCTGGCAAACGATCGTGATCTATTGATCTGAGTGGAGTGCATTGTTTCTTTGCCACTGGCACACGATCTCACGAGGCGGCGCTGCTCAACTGCTTGACTGCTTGTCCTGTCATCACCCGGAGAAGCAGCAACAGACCGAGACCACATTTTGCGCATAATTCACATTCACAATTTCATTCCCGATCCCGATCCGGGTGCTGCTGCTGATGGTGCTGTTGCCGGTGCCGTTCCCGTTTCCTATTGCCGTTTGGCGGCCCTTGATGTTGTTGATCTGTGTCTGGGCAAAGTGGACATTGACCGTCTGCAAGGCGAGTCAATGATCTTCAAACGTGTCAACATTAAAAATAGCAAGCGAATGCTCCAATGCTCTGTCCCTCTGTCCGTCCGTCGTCTGCCCAATCGCAATCCCCTCCATTCTCAGGGCCCAGCCCCACAGTCGCAGTCGCAATCGCAGTCCCAGACCCCAGTCGGCGTCGCCGTCGTCGCAGTCTGTGCTCGCAGCTATGTAGACGTGCAGACGTTCGCAAAATGCCAAACCAAAGACCAAAGACACAATCGAGGCACCAACAACAACAGCAACAACAGGCGCAGACATGGGAAGAGCAACAACAACAACAACAGGATGTTTGGCGGCGCTATCAACGAAATTCCAGCATTTGATCGGGCAGAAGCACAGAGCGGATCGCAGAGAGGATCGCAGACAAAATGCAAAGAATCAAAATCATATATGTATGTACATGCGATACACATATGCATACAGATGCCATGAAGACATACATACGTATACACATGTTGCGCCAACTGACAAAGCCATTAATTACTGATTGCCGATACTCGACTCTCGCGGCGCTCAATGAAATTTGCAGACAAAGCAGGAGGCGGGAGTCGATAGGGGAAGCAGGAGAGAGTGGAAGGAGGTGCGGGGAAACGGGAGCGTCTGCAGGGCAAACGATCTTAAAGTGGAAGTGGCAGTGGAAGACGCCCAACGACGCGTTGTGGCGCTAAGCGAAGCAGAAAACCGCAACGGGGGCCACTGCATAAACACATAAATCACAGTTGATGCCCCTCGCTCTCCCTCTCTCTTCCTCTCTTTGTGTCCCTCTCTAATCACAGTGCATACACAGTGCGCGCTGACCGTTATGACTTCCGCTCGAGATGAGATGAGCTCAGCTTCAAAGTCAACGATCTCCACGCAAATTTCGAGTCTTCGTTTTGTGCACTTTTCAATAAATACCCCGCACACACACATGTCGCACACATGTATATGATATGTTTGTGTGTGTTCTTGTTGAGCTTATTCGATACGCCGCATTGTCCTTGAGCGTTTAGTCGAAATTTATGAAATACATTGAACCCCGGCCACTAAATTAGTCAGTTAAGGCAACAAAACAGAACCGAACCGCACCAAAAACCGAATAACAACAAAGAGGAGAGAGCAAGAGAGAAGACAGCAACAACAAAAAACCAACAACACGAGGCAAAATATGATATACAACATGACAAAAGTTTTGCCGCGCGACGCATTAACAAAATTTTCGGCGAGTTGCAAGTTATTTTTTTCACTCCCTCTCTATCTCTTTCTCTTTTTTCATGTTTTGTAGAGACGCACACATATCATTTATGAGCAGGAGGAGGAGCAGCAGCAGCAGGAGAAGAGCAAACGAGGAGAAGGTGTGGACGCGCTGCAATCGTTCAATCAAGTCGTTGACCGTTGAATTGCGCCGCTGTCAGAGGCCAATTCAAACTTTCAAATGCAACGTTCGTTGGCCCCCCTTCCAAAAAAAAAAACAGAAACAGCACTTCTTCCTGTGGGAAACAAAAATTGAGTTATCATCGAGCTGTGTTTTGAATATGTTTATGAGCGAGCTTTAAAGAGGCCACACATTGTGAGAGATTGTGGAAAGATACATCTGCCTTGTGCCAGCTCAATTGAGAAGGAAGGAAAGGAGGTAACAAGGGAATAGCGCGAGGAATTGAAGATGGAGAGCAACTGGATGAAGTCACCTATCATGATCATGTCTCTACTAAGGGTGTTGACTTAACTTAATAAAATCTGTGCAACCCAAAGATGGAACAGAATCATCACAGCTGCTGTTGGAGATTTCTATATTTATTTATGTATGCATAGAGATTTTTTATATTACTTTGTTTATATACATAGATAAATCCTTTGAGGCACAGTAGGTGCATTTACTGCTGGAGTATGTGCCTTCTCCTTGTGTGGAAGACATGTATGCAGACACAATTTAAATATGCTTTTGAAATCTATAAGTAAAACTCTCAGGAACCTTCTAGCTTTAGTTTCCTGCCTTATATACAGAGAACTCCGCACTTATTTACACAGAAAGCTATAAGTATTCTCCTTAACTGTATAAGTAAACTTCTCAGCTCTCTTCTAGCTTTCTATTCCTGCCTTATATACACAGAACCCCAGCACTAAACCCATTACCTACCTCTTCAGCTAGTCAGCTAAGGTGTTTACCATGGAAATCAACTAAATTTAATGTGCGATCCCAGTGGGAACCAAGCTGAGACTTTATAGATCTCTGGGCGCAGACTGTTTTCGCATTATATTTAATATGATTGTGTGTGTGCCTCGAGGCTCGCGTCGAGCATCGCATCACATCACATAACAGCACATTGTGCCTCATGCTGGCTGGGATGGGGCTGGTCTGGCCTAAGCTAACCTCTCCCGTGTTAGCCATTTCGTTGCCGTGCAATAAAAGTCTCATCAAAGTTAATGCGCCAGTTCATAAGCTCCCAAAACTGCACTTTTGTATTGGCCACCTGGGTTGGGCGAAGGGGTGTGTGGCACGTGGCACGCCCCTTTCGAAGTAGAGGCAAGCAATATGTGGTGTGTGTTTGTTTGTATGCTCGCCATCGTCTTCGACGTCGCTGTAAGCTAAGCGGCTGGTAAACTTTGTCCTGCTTTTTCTGGACCAAGGACTCGCTGGCAAATCCTTTGCTTTTGTTTGCGCAAAAAATTGCATTAAACTTTTGCGCAAATTTCCCCCTCCTCCCCTGCTTCTGCCTGCTGCTGCTTCTTATTTCTCTTGTGCACGAGAAGCATTTTTCTACACGTAATTCATATTTATGACGCTGTAGCAGCTTCTAGCAGCTCCCAGGACGCGAGTTACGCGCCTCAAAGTATGCAGCGGTTTTTTGCCGAGCCAAAGAAAGCACCCAACCCGGTTGGGATGGTTACCAGGGGCAGTAGGGGGCGCGGAGGAGGGGACAGCAGCTCGAGCAACTTTGCTCAATTTAAAGTCAAGTGTCAACGCAAACTCCTCAAAGGGGCTCAACAGCAATCGACTCTTCAGGACCTCTTGGGCTGCTAGCAATCTCTCTTCTCCTCCACCGTCACTCCTCCTGCACCTGCAACTGCCCCTGCTCCTCCGGCTTCTCGATCGAGTGGGGCTATTTGCCCGCTTTGACATGCAAAACGCGCGCTTCATTTGACATTTTTTCTAGCGCGTTCTTTTTTTTCTGTTCTTTAGCTTTGCTTTCTTTCTTTTTTTAGCCACGCCACGCGACGCGTCGCCTGGCATCGGGTTCTGACTCCGCGTCAACCAATTTCCTGCCCCAACCTGCTGGTGATTCTCCTCTGCGTTGCTCTCCACGGATACCGGTTCGCTGTTTTAGCTGTTTGCTTTCTAAACCCTTTCATCAAAGGCGCCACGGCATTTTTTGCGGTTGCTGTTAATATGATTTTCCGCCTGCGCTTTTCCCTTTTTCAAATACCCTGTAGTGCACACGTAGAGAGGGTATATGTATATGTAGTGTGTGTGCGAGAAGCAGTTACTGTTGCTTGAGGGATTCTATTAGACAGTTTTTGGCAGCTTGAAGATGTTACCTCAACTATCTACAAGGTTGTTAAGCAAGAAAAGTGTTTACTTTTGATATTTTTAATATTCTATTTTTTTTTAGGTACTTTAATATATATACAATACTTTAGTATAATTTCCGCCTTACAGACACTTCCTTATATCATTAAAATACATTCACTACGAGCTTCAAGATAGTGATGTATTTGAAATAAACTTTTTTATATTTTTAAATTTAAATTTTATATTCTTGAGATACTTTTGTGCCTTACAATCATATTTTAGTCATATGCAGAAACATTTAGTATTGTTTAAAGATAGTTAAAGTAACTACAAAATGCATCTATCTTTTATCTAGCGACCTAGTTTGTATCTAACCATATTTAACCATATTCACCTATCTTTCCATAAACATCCACGTGTTTCTATCTATCAATATCTATCTATCTATATCCATCTATCTGTCAGCTTCCGTTTGTACCTAAAAGACACTTTTCGGCATTCTAGATGTATTACTCTAATAGTAGATATATCCATTAAGGTAACCCTAATGTATCTGTTAGATACAGTTGTATTAACCAGCTACTTTGGTAACTGCAGGATACGTTCTTTGTAATCAATACATCAGCATCTTTGACTCGACTAACTTCTAGTAGTTAGTTAACTTGATCGCATTCCCTTACCATATCACTCCACCCTCCATCTCCCCCACTGTACTGCAGGGTATCTCCCCCGTCGAGTGCACTCCACACTGTTTACTCTTGCTTTTTTGTCATTGTGCCTTCTTTCTTGCCTTTCTAGTGCTTAGTTAGCTTCGTTTCACGAGTGTTTCTTTTTGATTTTTTCGCTTTTGATTTGGCAGCTTGTTCAAATATTTAAGCGCGAATCCCTTTTACGCACCCGCGTAACATCCTAGCAAGCAAGTAAGATGACGCGCCAAGCAGCAGGGAGAGGAGGAGGAAGAAGAAGAACTTTGTCGTAACGATCCGTAAACTCTTTTAATTACGAGAGCTGTCAATTATTGCTTTTGCATCTTTTCCTTTCACTCCGGAAATTGTCGCCAAGTCGAGAGGGGGATAGAAGAGGAAGGAGGACAAGGGGTTACCTCTTATCGTAGTCATAATTCCCCTGGCCGGGCTAAGTAATTGGCGACTCGCCCGTCAGCAGCAGCAGCCTAAGCAGAGTGAATGCGTCTGGCCTGGTCTGTGCCCAAGCCTGGTCGTGCTGTAGCAGGATTAACTGTCACGGCAACCGGCTCGGGTAAGCTACACCAGCTCGCTAGCTGCCCCTGTCCATTTCTCCCAACTCCTCCCTATTCCTCTTCTGCTCCCGCTTCATCCTCGTTCTGTTTGCTTAGCAGTTTGTGGTCCGCATAAATAAGGAAATCAATTGTTATGGCGGCCAATGGAAAAGCAACTCGGCATTAATCTTGACGAGCAACGGAGACGCAGAGAAGGACTTAGACTGCAGCAAGCCGCGCTCGGGGCGTGGCAGCAGCAGCAACAGCGACGCACGGCAAATGGGGACAATGCGTTCTCCAAAACGAGCAAAGCGCAAGAAAAGCTGAGCAGCAGCAGCAAGAGGAGGAGGAGGAAGAGGAGGAGAAGGATGAGGATGAGGTAGAAGAAGCGCACTAGGACGATGTCAAAGTACAGTCAGCGAGCGTGGAAAACAACGGCGGCCCATAAAGACGTCTGCTGCAGTTTTGGGGCAGAGACGGGCGGGTGTGGCACGAACTGATGCTGCCACTGCTCAACTGATGTAAACAGCTCCCCGCAGTCGCTCCCCCTCTGCTCTGCTCTGCTCTGCTCACACAGACGACATCCTTGTGACTCGACATCTGCCCTAATCATCAGTACCGTTACGCCCGCTCTGGCACGCCCCCTGCCGCCCCTTTCTCTCTTGCCTGCCTGCGAGCCACGCTAGTTTCATGAAAGCTTTTAGTTGTCTGTAAAATTTTCGGCGCCCTTTTTCCCCCCAAGCCTCACATGACGTGTGCCTGTGCCTGGCTGTCTGTGTGTGTGTGTGAGTGTGTGTGTGTCCATGTGTGCGTGTGTATTTTTGGGGGTTGAATTTTTGGGTTTTGTGATAAGCACCAAGACAGGCGCACAGACGACACAGACACAGACGATGTCGACATCGTCGGCCTCGGTCTCTCTGTCGCTGCCGCGAGTGCCAAGCCGAGCCGAGCCGTAAGCAGGGCATTGCACTCGAAGCTGCTCCACACACTGCTACTCCTCCTTCTCCTCCACTCCTCCCCACACAGTTGCCAATTCAAAGCCTCGTCCACATCCTCGTCGTGCGAGTTGCGAAAGCTTCTTTGTTATGTTTCTCTCGTTTCTCGCCTCTCATTGCTCGTTTCTGTTGGCCCTTTTGCTTTTTGGCATTTTCGTTTGTTTGTTTCTCTTCTGCCTTTTCTTTTTTTTTTTGTTGTGGCCTTCTTCTTGAGCCTGACCATAATTACAAGATAAGCTTGGCCAGGCAACGGCGCACAGAGGCCTCGTGGCAGGTGTCGCCTTGCTGCGCCTTGCCTTGCTTCAGAGCTCCTCACCAGCCTTGTGAATGAATCAAACTGCGACAATGCTCATAGTGAGTTCAGTGAGTACTCGGCAGAGTAGTGAGTGCGGCTCTGAATGGTAGTTATGGGTTTCACAATGTGACCGTGAAACAGTTGGACGTAACTGAGGTTAAGGCGGCCCCAACACGGGAAGCGTGTTTGGTGCCTGTTTGGTTATTGCGAGAAGTTTCAAGAATTTTCGAGAATTTTCTTGCTAATGAATCATTTTCACAATTAATAAACTGATGTTTGATAAATTGAATGTTGTTCATTTCTGTTAATATTTATGCTTTTTTTTTTATTGTGAAATAGGTTCTTTATAGAAAAAAATTAATGTTATAAAGAATTCAGGGCAAAAAAATTTTGTAATGTTTTAATGGTTTTACAATTGATTAGGAAATGAAAAGTCTTTTATATTCTTGACATTATTTATGGCTTCAAGCTCTCTTACTTATAATTTTATAGTTTGCAAAGTGTCGTCGACATTAACGATCTTTATAGAACTGAACTTTAAAAAACTCATTATTTTTAAAATTATTTGAATTATTAGAATTTGTATCATTTTTATTATTTAACTAATTCATCATACACGTATATTCAAGTTAATTTTGATATCTGCTTCCGTTTTTGAAAATATTTTAATATTTTACAATAGTTAATAATCTTATTTTGGAGATATATGTTGGCTAGATAAGTAGGATAAGAAAACTATAAAATAGGTCGCTCAGCCATTTCCCTAAACAAAGCAAAAACTATTGACAAGCTTAATACGAGTATAACTAGAATTTCGAATATTCTGAACAATAAGTTTTTTTTTACTGTTATATATTTTTGCTTATGAATATATTCTAGATTTTTCATGAATATTTGTTCAAAATATGAATAAACACATGCATATAAAGCAATATAGAAGCAAACTTTGATAAAGACTTGAACATACTCCAAATATTGCTAGAAATACTATAATAAACTTTTTGAACTCATATTTATTATGATTTTTCCTTTATGCGGTTATATCTTTATTAATTTATTTATTATTCATTTATATCTAAATGTATATCTAATTCATTTATGTCATTATTCATTCATATCATTATTCATTTATATTTTTAACTGTATTTTTAACATCACCAACAACTCTAGCGTTTATTTTCACGTGTTGTTGGCAACCCTGTCGCAGCAACAGCGCCTTGCTAAAAGGACAAAGTTACATGATGAATACGCGTAATCAGACTCGCACTTGCAACTCGCACTCACATACACTCACTCCCAAAACAATCTGCAGTGTTCGAATTCATTGCATTATAGTCACATTTACCGTTACCGTTACAGTTACAGTTACAGCAACCGCTACATTTACAGTTACATGGCCTCGCAAAGGATTCGCAGTCGCCGGCGCACAGCAACGCGGCCAGAGCAGGCACAGGCCACAGCAGCTGCCCTTGCCGGGCAGGGGGAAGCAGTAGAGGGAAAGGGAGGGAGTGGAGTTGGAGCTGTGAGCCGGACGGAATGTTGTGAAAACCGAAACGTGGACAAAGCCGAAGCGATTTCCCGCGCAGCAGCAGCTGAAAATTGTTGTGCAAGAGAAAAGGCGAAAAAGGGAAGGAAAATATCGATTGGTTTTTCTTTTTTTTTCGCTTTTTGTTTTTGTCCTTTTTGGGGTGGATGAGAGGGAGGTTGGGGGGTGAACCGGCTGGAAGGAGAACTCTGTTGGAATTTCACTGTTGTGTTTGCTTTGTGGCTGCCACAGGGCACGCTAGAGAGGGGAGTGGAGGGGGGACTGTGCGTGCGTATTGCGTCGACGTTTGGCGCGAATTTTCGATTAATGAAAAGCGCACGGCACGAAGCGGCGCGGCAAAAGCCATGAGGGCAGCTGTGCTAGTGCAACATGCCACACAGCGAAAGCTGCACACGGGACTTTGCGTCTGTCAAATGGTGCCACGAGGCATGTGCAAGGGGGGGAGCTAGAAAGAAGGGGCTGGGGTCACATTCCAACTGCGCTTTCAACTGCCAACGATGCGCGCTGGGCGTGCAGAAGAAGCTCACACACAGCTCGGGGGATAAAGAACTCGCGAATTGGACAGCAAAAGAATGAGAGAGAGAGTATTTGCAACAACAACAAAGGGGGGAGCAACAATAACAACAACAAAGGGGGGAGCAACAACAATAAAGCAGAAGCAAATCTGGCAGTCAGAAATGCTGACATTTTCACAGCGACAGCTGTCAGAGGAAGTGCAGAAGGGGAGAGCAAAGGAGGAGAAGGTGCAGGGAGAGGCAAGGAAAGAGTGTAGAGGAGTAGGCAGGAAAGGAGGCAAGGGAGCAGGCAGGAGAAGGGGCAGAAGAGGAGGCAGAAGACAAGGCTAGAGCGGAGGCAGGAGAGCAGGCAAGAGAGAAGGCCAGAGACAAGTCAAGGGACTAGGCAGTAGAGGAGGCCATGAGGGAGCCAGGGGAGCAGCAAGAGGAGTAGTCAGGGGACCAGGCAGGGGAGTAGTCAACGGCAGTTAACAGAGCAAGGGAGGGGAAGGAAGCGGAGGAGGAGCGGCACCAGTCAAATGGCCGATTGGATGCGGGATATGAATGTGGCCAAAAGCGCGCGCGTGGATGATGCGAATATGGATGAGGATATGGTCGATATGAATGTGGTGGCTATCGATGCCGATGCGGATGTGGATGCGGATGGGGATGTGGATGTGGCTGCTGCCAGCAATGGCTACTTCAATGTCTTGCGGTAGGTCTGCGTCTCCCTCTCCCGCTGCTGCTCCTGCTCCCCTTGCTCGCCTTGCGCGTCGCCTCGTTATGCAAATTTTATTGATATGCCGCGTCCGACGATTATGTAAAAGTTGCGCCGTTTATAAGTTGTGTGCACCCTGTGTGTGCACAAACTGTACACCCTGTGCCAACCAACAGGGCTGCCACACATGGGAGCAATACCAAAACGAAGGTTGGCCTAAGCCAACAAGGGAAGATGAGAGAGAGGATGAAGGAGAAGAGTGTGAAACTTCTCATGGTTAACTGATTATGACAAGCCTAGAAACGACAGGCGAGGGTCGAGTGAAGCAAAGCAGGGACAGGAAGGGTAGGGGGAGAGGTGTCGAGGGTGGAGGCTTGTGCTCGCTGCGAGGTGCGCTTAAATTGTTTGTTTTATAAATAAAGCAGGCGTAGCTATTGATTAAAATTGCGCTTTAAAAATTCATTAAATGCTCGCTTAGTTCAAATTGTAAAGCAGCCCCAAACACAAATACACAAAGCAGGCACACATACATACACATACATACAACACACACATACACATACACACACACAACACATATACATGCACACACACACATACAGCGGGGCAAACACTCAGCTCTCACACTTTTGCATACATTGCTGATGAGTTCCATGAGCAAAATGAGCTTGGGGTAGCGCCTGCGGTTCTACCACTTTCCCCAGCCACCTACGCTCGACACCCACTCCTCCCACTCTCCTCCCTCCTACTTTACTCACTCCTCCCTCACATCCTCCCCCTTTACTGCCCACTCCTTGCACATGTTGATTGCGGGCGGCTCTTTAAGCAGCAGCAAACAGAGCTGGACCCAAAGACCAGACGAGGCCGTGCCCTGCCCTGCTCTGCACATTGCCCCCAGGGGCAAATTATGATGTAAGTTCAAAGATAAAGCCATATTTAGTAGGTTCTCTCCGTATACGTTTATTTATTGTTGGGAATTTAAAACCAGAACACAGCAAAGAGTACAATAAATTTGCCAAACATAAATCAAATTTCAACAACTAAAATATTAAAGCGAATAAGGAGAAACATATTTAATGCCTGAGAACTTTGGCAGTAATACGCTTACATCAAGGTATACAACGGGAATTAAATTGCTGAACAAGTTTCGAACTAAAGAAAAGTTTCTCCAGACAGAAGTCAATTTTTTTTTTTTTTTTTGGCTTTCCTCGAGGGAAATTCAATTAGGGAAAATTTACTTATTGCTTAACAATTTGATCGATGTCGTCTGATTCTTTCTGCTCAATGAAACGTCTCTCACACTCCTCCGGCTGCTACACCGCTTATCAGTTTGGCTGATAAGTGAAATTCCCAGCGAGTGTTGCGTAAAGAAGAAAAAGAAGACCAAGAAGAAGAAGAAGCAGCGCCAGACAAGGCAGAAATTCATTGAGAAAAAACTGAAAAGTTTTTTGGAAATTACGAAAACTGTCAATAATCAATTTGACGCTGATAAGTTATCGTCCAAGAGGGGAGGCGGGGGGCGTGGTCTGTAACTGTAGACTGCATAGCAAGCAGCAGCAGTTACAACCACCCACTCCAAGCAGGGAGGAGGGGGAATGGGGCGCACTGTGGACGGGATGGATTTGACATTATCTGCAATAAAGATTACAAGTTGACTTCTTGTTTGGCTTTGGCTTTGCCTTTTGAC
Organism: Zaprionus africanus; assembly: GCA_018151435.1. Classification (NCBI taxonomy): domain Eukaryota; kingdom Metazoa; phylum Arthropoda; class Insecta; order Diptera; family Drosophilidae; genus Zaprionus; species Zaprionus africanus. The sequence continues at coordinate 1,080,277 of JAECXB010002310.1, read as the reverse complement.
TGCATGTCATAAAAAGGTTTTATGATGCCGACGACAATGCCCCGAGCGAGGGACAGGGAGGGAGGAGCACAGAGCGGGACGAGCGCCTGCAGGTGCCCCCTCGTTGCGACTGTTTTGTTGCATGTCTCGCTCACTCGCTCGCTCGATTCGTTTTAGAGCTGTGATTATATTATCTTGATTTACGTTTACATTTTTCTCCTCCCTTCCCCTCCCCTGCTTCGTCAAGTGAAAGTGCAACGTCATGCGGTCGACAGAGGATAAAGTATAGAGCAAGATATAGGGGCGGGAGGAGGGGCGGCCAACTCAAGTGTGCTGTGGGAGTTGGAGCTACGTTTTTCGTCTTCTTCTTGGGGTCGTTACAGACAATTTCGGGCTTATCTTTTATTTGCATTAAAAAATATTTACACAGCACTGTGAATGAAATAAAGAGTGGAGTCGGAGGGATGGCAGAGAGAGAGAGGGAGGAGGGCAGGCGGAAAAAATGTAGCAACGTCAGGTTGCAGGGGATAAAACAAACGGTTTAATATACGATAAAAAAACGGTGTTATGAAAGCTGCAAAGAGGGAGACTGTGAGTTACCTTATTAAACATGTTGCCTGGCACTATTTTGCTGTGTGGCGGTGTAGTTACACTATCTATTGACAGGAAATAGTGCCAGGCAGCCAGAAAAAGCGAAAGTCAAACACAAAAGCTTGCACTGTGATTTAGCCAAATACAAAGCTTGACAATGGTATTCAAAGTAAAATTATTGATTTATGAAGGCGGTGGGCGTGGCATTTTAATTTTTTTAATTAATTTATTTGAACACGCTACTGAGTAACATTCATGTAAAATTTGGTGTCTCTAGCTCGTGTACTTGCTGAGATTAGCACGCTCATACAGACGCAAAAGGTTAAATTGACCTTTTCTTGATACAAATAGTGCAAGGCAGTCAACAATACCTGGTGAAACATTTATAAGATAATTAGACTATGACTGAGCTAAATTTAAAGCTTAAGAGACCTATTCAAAGTTTAATTATCAATTTATGGAGGCGGTGGGAGTGGCATTCTCATTTTTTTAATTGCTTTATCTGCATACTACACAGAGTAACCTACAAACCAAACTTGGTATCCCTAGCTCTTATAGTTGCTGAGATTAGCGCGTTCATACAGACACAAATAGCTAAATCGTCTCTTCTACTGTCCCTATTTACAAGCATATAAGCCATGTGGAGTCGCCCTGCCTCTTACATTAATTTGCAGCAAGTTAGCATACCCTCTGTGACCATTATCAGAAGGTCCCAGGGTATAATAAATATGCTCGTAACTCGACGATAAATGAGCAGCAAAGTTAAGAACTCCAAAGGGGGGAAAGGGGGTCAAGTTGGGGTTGAGGATAAGGAAAAGTTACAGCTGGAAAAAAAGTTAGTTCACGCAATGAAATTGCTTGCGAGAAGTGTTGGTAAAACAATTTGAAATAAAGCAGGAAAATCTTAGCAGAAGCGCGCGCGAAATTATGAAGAGAGCGTGAAAAAGGATGAAAAAAGAAAGGCTGCTCTATTAGCGGTGCAGAAGTTTTGAAAGGGGAGAGGGAGAAACAAAGCACAGACGACACTACGAACTCCCCCTAACTTCTTAGGAATCTATAGCATACACTTCGGCGTTGCTGCCTCTCTCTTGCTGTCTTAGTCTACTTTGCCTCTGGGTTACTTTCGTGTAATTTGATTAACTAAGCGTTAGTTCCATTTGCATTTCGACAACCAATTAAGTTAGTCCCCCTCCCCCACTTCCCTCTACCCCCCTTTCAATCATTGAAATCGCCCTCGCGTAGCATTCGCTCACTCGATGTGGCAACCCTCGAGGGCAGCCCAAGACAATGACAGCACTTAGCGACATCAAAAAGCGAATGCAAAAGCCTCTCAAAGGGCAAACCAGTTGAAGGCCCCCTCAGCTCCCCTTCCCTAGGCTAGCAGCTTCTCTTAACCATAATGCCGAATGCGTCGCCCTTTTCATTTAATATAAAGCAATTTTCCTCTCAAATTCACTTCAATAAACAATTTTAGGCAGACACACACACACACACACACAGAGAGAGTCGCACACACATCAAAAGCAAACAAAAGCGCGACTTTTGAAAGCTCCCACCGCGAACTAAGGCACCCTCGCCCAGCACCCTCTCCCCCTACCCTTTCCACTGTTCTCTTACCATTTCCATTTGCTGCACCACAATCGACATCGACATCCTCCTCGTGTAGGTGGCATAGTTAACGTTGAAAAGCGGCAGGAAAAATCCATTTTCAATTATTCCCGGCTGTTTTTCCAGACTCGATTATTATCTCTCACCTGTGTGCAAAAGGAAAATGCGAAAAATATACGAGTATATGAGCTGATTTTCGTTTGAAGTGCAGCTGTTTTATTTTACTTTTTCTGAGTATTGCAAGTAGCTAAAGGTGCTGAGTGGGGAAGATTTTGTAGAGGTTAACAACATTAAGTGTGTTTAAACAAACTTTGGTTGAGGTTAAGTATTTTAATTGAATTTATCTATCGATTCCTTTGATGAAACCAAATTTTATGCACTTAAATTTGTTTTGTGATCTGCCAAACTTCATTTGAATTGGTTTGCTTCAAAGCAACCTTAATCTCATCTGATTATATTCATCTTTCTAACATCTTGATATATCGAAGATATGTGCATTCTATTCTATTTGTAATTGATCAATGTCGTGATCTTTAAAGTTTCATTCAAATTTGATAATATATTAGATTTATAAAGTTAAAATGACTTCAACTATTGCTTACCTAATCGAAGATATCTGCACTCAATGCTTATTATAACTAGTCAAAGTTAGAATCTTTTAAGTTATAAATAAATTGGATGCTTTATATAATTTTAAATCTTAAATCTCTTTAAAAATTAAGTTTTTCTTTGAATTTTTTGGATTACATTGAGGCTATATTTACTAAATCTTGTTAAAACCTTTTTTCTTTATTTCTTTTTCTCTCATCAAATTATTGCTTTATTGCCATCTTATTCTCGTTTAAGCTCTATTGTACTTTCTTTATTAAGTTGTCCCATACATTTCCTAAGTAAGCCTACCTTTTCTATTAGTATTCTATAAGTTATTAATTATAAGCCTCCTAGCTCCTTCAGAACCTGTGGCTTTATATCTTAATTAGTCCATAATGAATCTTTCTTAAGCTTCAAACCTATTGTTTCTATAGGTTCTTCCTCAATATTCTTCCTTATCTTATTACTGCACTTTGCACTTTACCATACAAATAACTTTTACTTTAATATCAACCCACTGTGCCCCACACCACATCAAAGTTGCCTCCCACATGCCCAGCTACTCCATGTTAGCTTGTCCCAGCGAGCTTTCATTCTCGTTCCAATTATTGAAAATTGTCAACTGTGAAAACAACGCATGATTCATAGGATGCTGCGACAGGCGCATTGACAGGCGAGGACGAGTGGCAGCAGGAGGAGGAGTAGGAGAAAGAGGAAGTAGGTGGAAGGGAATGGGACAGTGGCAGATGAGGACAGCGGAACGCGCTTGAGAGCTAAAGCTGTTGCAGTGAAAGCGGCGCAAAACAATGTTAGTTGAGGAGGAGGAGGAACAGAAGGAGGAGAAGCAACAGAAGGAGGAGGAGGAGGAAGAAGAACAGGAGAAGGGGGAGGAACAATGAAGAACAGAAGGAGGAGGTATAGGAAGGGGAAGTATAGTAGGGAGAACTGAAGGGACAGCAGGATGAGGAACAAGAGGCGGAGGAACAAAAAGAAGAGGAAAAGATGGGGGAGTAAAAGGAACGGGAGGTGCAGAAGAATGAGAGGCAGGAACAGGGGGAGAAACAGTAGGTGGAGCAACAGAAGGAGAAGGTACAGAAGGAGACGGAACGGGAGGAGGGAGAACCGATCAGTGAGAAGGTGAAGCAGATAGAAGAGATGGAGGAGTTACAGGAGAATGTGGAGCAGGAGAAGCAACAGCCAGCATTGAAGTAGCAGTAGACAGAAGAGAAAGCAGTAGGAGAAAGAAGCAGCAGAAGGAGTGTAGAGAAACGTCACTAAAAGGAGCAGGAGGAGGTAGTGAATCGAAAGAGGAACAAAAACACTGGCAAGGGGAACTGAGACTGGGCCAAGCGCTTGGCCTCGACTCAAGCCGCAGCCCTTAGCTGCCTCACTACGGGCGAGTCCTTGCTGTGCTGCTCCCCCTACTGCTCCCACCTACTGCCTTCTGCTCCCTCCTCCTGCCTCCTGCTCCCACCTCCTGCCTCCGCCTCCTTCTTCGCTGCTGTCGCTGACTCGTTGTCTGTCTCAAGTGGCAAAAACTGTGAACCGTTTATAAAGCACACACACACGCACACACACGCAGCTCACGAATTGGGTCAAGTTTGTACAAGTGTGCGCGTGTGTGTGTGTGTGTGTACTGTGCGTGTGCTGTGCGTGTGCGTGTGTGCGTTGTGTGTGTTTATCCTTCGGCCTGCTGAAAAATGGCGTTTATGAAGCGTTTATTGTGTTTGCATTGTGGCGCTCGTCCGGCGCCCGCTTTGGAGCTGCTTCCGTTTCCGCACTTGAATGGCGTGTGCCACAATGGACACGGAGTCCACGGCTCTCACTCCCCTTCTCCCTTCCCCCTCCTGCAGCCAGTACACAGCTCCCACTGCCTGCTGCTCCTTCTTTCACTGCCTGTTCCCTCTGCCTGCTTCTGCTCTCTCTCTCCCTGTTCTTTCTCCCACCCCTCCTCCTCCTCCTCCTCGCTTGCTCCACATCTTTGCCTGTTGTTTGGCATGCGCCGCTGCCTTTGTCCAGTTTGTCGCACGCTTCTGCCAATCTCCCTCCCCTCCCTTCTCTCTCTCCTTCTCTCCTACTCCTGCTTTCACTGCTCGCTCATTGCTTTTGTCATTTCAAGCGTTTGCCCCAACTCCAGCGCATCCGAAACATTTTACGCATCTATGGGCAGCAAGAGAGAGGCGTGTCACGCTGCCTCCCCCCCCCTTCCAACTCCTCCCCCCCCCCGTGCCACTTCATGTGCTGCTCCTGTCGGGCACTTTGACAGCAACGGGAAACGGAAGCGGAAATTTCGTGCCCATGCGTTTTCATTTTTCGTGTTGACGACTGCCGGAGACGTAGAGGGGGGAGGTAGAGTTGCCACACATGTGTGTGTGCGTGTGTTTGTGTGTGTGCGTGTGGTGGCTATTTGCGGTCTAGATTGACCAGCCTCCCCCTTTGGTTAACGCAGCAACATTCCCATGACCGCGTCCTAACAAGCCACCGCAAGCAGTGACTGGGTTACTCCCCTCCCCCCCTCCCCCTACATGCTGCTCCTCACTCCCGTTCTCTGCTTGGTTTTTAAGAGCTCCGCTCTTTAGAAATTCCTAACACGACAAGCTCCTTGAAGTCCTGCGTTGTCAGTTTTTTTTTTTGTTTCTTTTTTTTTTGTCCCGAATAAAATTTTTGTAAACTTTTGTTTCGATCTATTTCGTTTGATTTGTGGGCCCTGTCGCGTCTGGGCAGGCACAAGGACAATGTTGCAGCGAGGGGAATGAGAGAGAGCAAAGTAGAGGAGGGGGAGACTTTACAATACAAGCTAGCGGCGACTGCTGCGCTACAGTGAATGGGGGCTTATTGAATTTGGTACAAGGTTTGTTTGTGTTTAAGGGGGAAAATTTTTGATATTAATATAATTTTTATTTTTGATAGCATTATATTATTGTATAATATGATATAATAAATATTATTTATTTAAAGTCAACTATGGTCAACGCGACTGCTTAAAGTAAAATTAAACATGTAAAAATAAGAATTAACTAATAATAAAAACTTAAATAGAAAGAAAAGAATTAAACTTGAATTTAATGCATTCAAGCTGGGGTAAAAAAGAAAAAGCTAATCCAACATTTGTTGCGGAGGATTGGGGCAACCCAGAAAACCCAATCAGCTCAGATATAATATAAAAATATATAAAAAAATTCATAATCTACCTCACTTTCTTTGCAGAGCCTTTCTTCTACAACTATATCAAAGTTTCCTTTCTTAATTGTCGAACTTGAAATCATCTCATTAGGCAAAATAATTCTTATTCTCTCAGGTTTGATACGCTTTACTTTCTTCTCTGCTAATTTCTCTCACCCTTTACATCTCTCTCCCTTTACATCTTCTATATACATAAAGCTCTCTATATCTCTGTCTGCTACTCTATATCTCTTTCCATTTCAAGATCCCTCTTTCATGCCTTTTATCTTCCCCTCAAGCTGTACAGTCTCCACTCTCAGTCAGTCTTTCTATCAGATCACTTTGTCTCAATTGTATCTCTTTTTGTTTTGACTGTATAAAATATAATTCTTTATCTTTATATTGACTATATCATATATTATTCTTTATCTTTATATTGTATTTATTTCTATTTTCTTTCCTTCTCTCTCTCCCTCTTAAGATCCTTCCTCTAACCGATCAACTTCACATCTTCAGTCAAAATCTCCTTTTCCAGTCTCCATCCCCAATCCCTCACTCACTTGCCAATAAGCCATACTCCCTTACTTGCCCTGTAACCTATATCTATTCTGTCCAATTACATACCCCGTCCCCCTCTGCACCACCCCCCAATCTTCCCTCCCTTGCCGTTTTCTGCCAACTTTGTGTCTCATCTCGTTTCCATTTCGAGAATTTTTTTAATAAAATGTAAATTATGCGTCCTCGTTTGATAAATGTCCATTGGAAAAGTTTTTAGTTCAATGTGTTGTCTTTGTTTTTGCCATACCATATGAGGGGGTGCCACGAGGGTGTGTGTGTGCTGGTGTGTGTGTTACTGTGTGTGTTGCTGTGGCTTTTCAGTGGCTCCAATATTTTATGCATAGTTGACACGAAATGCGTAACAAATCGTTTCAAAGTTGATGCTTCCCTGCCACGGCATTAAATTTATAGTTCTTGCCCCAGCACACGTCAGCGGCAAGCAGGGGAGGGAGAGAGGGGGAAGAGGCTGCCGCCAGGCTGATCTGATGGCCGCACGTTGCCATTGTCGTTGCTGTTCCTGCTGCTGCTGCTTTGCTGCTGCTGGCGCTCAAATCAAAAATAAATAAATATAAAACCCGTGACAGGCAGACAAGCTCAGGGGGCAGTGCCAGGGGCGGGGCTGTCAGAGTAGAGGGGGCTAACTAGAAGCAGCTGGGCTAATAAAAAGCGAATTTGCATTGAATTTCCACGCACGTCGTCGGCGCTGCCAGAGCAATGCGGAAGGACAGCAAAATGATTTGTGAATACCCTGCAAAAAATAAGAAAAGACAAGAGAGGGAGAAGTATTTCCTGTGGAGAAAAACTTGAAGGGAATCTTCAGCATAGAGGCAACTGTATAGTAGGGGAATTTGGAATTATATAGAAGGTGGTTCAGGAATTAAAATGAATATCGATTCGTGCAGGTTCCGAGGAAAAGTTCTTTAATTCTTAGAGATGTTGTTGTTTGTTGGGTAGGTTCTTTAATAAGTGAGACCTCGAAGAAGGTTTGAAGATGTTTGTGAAGGGCTTAGGTACTCACTGGGTTAGGTTACTCAATAAGAGATGCTTCAAAGAACGTTTGAATATATTTGTGAAAGAGCTTAGTAGCTTCGGTAGGTTCTCATAAAGAAATTAATTCTTAATTTCGAATACTTTTCAAGAACTTTACATAATGCAAAGCTGTTAAACTCAATATATTTTCATCTAAACTTAAAGATATTTTCTGCTGATCTTCAAGGGGTTATTGTTTATGAAACTACAAATAAATCATGAACGAATTTGAAGGGTTTTATTAAACACTTAAGTATTTAATGATCTTAACTTATAAACCCAAAGTCAGTTAACCTTTCCTTAGTTTTTTTATAAGCTTAAACTTTTCCATTAGCAAACTGAACCAAAATTTGCGATCTAAACTTTCGTTTTCGCTCTTCCCCCTTCCTGTCTTTCTCTGTTTCCCGCTATTCCTCCCTTTCTCTCTCTCTTCTTTTCTCTATCTTTCTCTCTCTTGTCTTGCTCTCCCCTTCTGTGCAACAGCTCTAAGCTCCTCAGCTCCTCTCCCTTCGCCCTAGCTCCCTCTTTGTCCCAACTGATGTTCTCCAATTTGGGGATAAGAGCAACGAAAAAAAAATTGAGGCCATCAGCAAAGTTGCTTCCATTCGGATGTTTACAAACAAAACACTGGCATACAAAAAACAAAGGCAAACAAATCTGCAAGCTAACTGGACAGCCTCCCCCCCTTCCTAACCCCCCTTTGTCCCTACTTCCCTGGAGACTCTAATGGAGAAAAAATGCAACTCTGCATTTGTCTGCGCGCCTTTTTGGGACGTTCAATTTGCGCGCCAAATGCAGATAAGGCAGAGAACAGAGAAGGAAGGAGAAGAGAGCAGCAAGGGGAAGAGGAGGAAGAAGGGAGAGATAGGGAGAGACAGCGTGAGAGAGAGAGAGAGGGCTAACGAGTAAGAGATAGAGGGAGATAAAGAGTTAGGGAGCAGCTCCCGCCGGGCTCCAGCAGCGTTAGCGGGTCCAGAGAGGGTTGGCCTCGCACTTGGATATCGGGTTACAGCGCCAGTTTGCCCCGCTACCCTACACTGTCTTACCCCCCCCCCTACCCCTCTCTCTCTGCTCTCTCTCACTGTGGCGACACCTCGCAAGCTGCGCTGCGACTTTTAATTGAAAATGCCCGTAACTTGACATCGAAGTAGGCGACACAGAGGCGTGGCAAGCAGTAGCCAGAGAGGGGAGAGCAGAGCATCAGCAGAGGGGGAGAGGGGGAAGGGGGCACAGCGCACGTGCAACGGCTTTTTGTCAAAGTGTCGCCAGCTACGTTGCAAATTTCGCGCTTTTTGGCGGGAACTTTTGTAAACAGGCCCCGTCCTACCCCCTTAGATCCCCCCTCAGCGTACTCCCTGCTCGTATTCAGCTCCATATTTATTCACGCCAACGTGGACAAATGAAGCAGACACACAGGGGAGCAGGAGGGGGAGGGAAGGGGGAAACATGTCAGATTTTATGAAACCCAAACATTTGTGCGGTTCATGTGAACCCACGCTAATCCATTTTCGCAAACAGTCTCCAGAGGGGGGAGAGAAGGAGGAGGAGGAGCAGGGATCGGTGCTGTGTGTGGCTGTGGGTCTAATGCAAACAGATCTGGCGTTATCATACAGTGCGGCACCAATAGGGGAGGGGGGAGGAAGGAGAGGAGAGGGAGTCTGGTCTGGTCTGGCTGTCGACCGGTTATGTAACCGCAGCTGCTGTCTCGCTCGCACGCATGCAGTCAAATTAGTTTTATGCAAATGCTGAGCACATAAATTTGCTCTATAAATGCCAGAGAAGCAGGAGGAAGAATGAAGGGGGGAGGGGGTAGGCATATGGCAGAGGTAGGGGAAGCCGACTTGGACTTCCACTTTCGCCTTGGCTTGTCTTGAGAGCGATTGGCTCACAAGGCGGCCAGGTGGGCAGCCAAAGCCTCAGCCAGGTGGGCCTGGAACTCTGAAGATGATGAGGATAGCAGCACAGAGAGAGAGAAACGAGAGAGAGTGGGAGAGAGAGGTAGGGGGAGAGGGGGCAGAGGGAGGTAGGGAAGCAAAAAAGTGAAATTAGCCTGAAGGAAAAACGCGCGACAAAGGAAAATTATGCAATCGTTTGATTGAGTCTTTTCTTTTAGCGGGAAACTTAGCGGGAAAAATTAACTACATAGATGTGAGATTGGAAAACTGACAGAGTGCTGATTTATAGGTAATATATTCCTGTAATGAATATGGGTACTACTTATTAACAAGGCGTTTCCTATTGGGATTGAAACCCTTTCCTTCATCAATCCTTCTCTTTATTTCTTTTGCAAGCTTAGGTATTGATAAATGAATAATTTCTTTCTTTAAGTTCTCATTCTCCTTCTCATTTGCTGTGCTACCTCATTATCATTTGTCAGGATGGAACATTGATTGCCAATTGAACTCAACATACATATTTTCTCCTTCTTAACGAGTCCTCTTTCTCAAAAAAAAAATTAATAAGTTTCTTTTGGTTTTTTCTCCTATCTGTTGTGAGTCTTTGCTCTTATCTCTCTCTGTCTAGGAGCTTTCTTAGTACTTCTGTTTCATTTCATTTCTTATTTCTACTAATTATCTCTCATATCGCTGATTTAAATACTTCCAGAAAAGACTTCAATAGCTTCCTTTTCTCCCCATCATCTTTTTCTATTTCCTCCAAATATTTCCGTCATATTTATGTCCTCTCTTTTTGCTAACTTCCTTTTTCCACATTTCTTTTCTTCAATTCGATAGTAAAACTCTCATTTCTTTCATTCTCACTTCTTCATCTCCCTTCTCTTTATTTCTCTCCTTGTTCCTTCTTTCTTTATCACTTCTTCATCCCTTCTCTTGATTTCTCTCAGTCTTTCTCTGCTGCCATCTGCCCATTCGGAGTCTCTCCTCTTATCTCACCAATTTCCTTCACTGTAGCTTCATTCTCTCCCATCCAATGTTGCTCTCCCTTCGCTCTCTCTTTCCTCTTTCTTCATTTTCCCCCTGCCTTCTTTCTCTCCCACTCAACATACCCATTAACTTTCAATATTCAACCTTAAACACTGGTCAAACTGTCAGCGCGTCCTCACCGCGTTCCTCTTTCTCTCTCTCTCTCTCTCTCTCTCTTTAAAGACGCATTCGATTTGGCTCCTAACCCAGTTCCCATTCGCATTACCCCCTCCACCTTCTACACCTCCACCTCATTCCTGACTGGCTGCGTCCACTTGCAAGTGAGTTATCAGAAATCTAGACAGGCATTCGAAGTCATAAATCAGCCGATGTCTCATAATTCAGACCCCAAGGGCCAAGCGGGGCATTCCCCAAGTGGAAGCCAAGGCAAGACCGCGCAGTACCAAGCAAGCCAAGTCGCGCTGGGGAGTCGGAGGAGTCGAACGCATTTGGAATTCCATTGCTAAACGATCGTTTAGCGAAGGAAGGTGCTGAAGGAAGAGGAGGGAGTAAAGGGAGAGAAGTAGAAGGAGGTAATGTAAGGATGGGAGGTAAAGAAGTAAAGGGAGTTGAAGCAGAAGTGGGAGAAGGAGCTAGAGGACTAGAGAGTGCCTGAGAAGGTAGCAGGAGGTAGTAAAGAAGAAGAAGTAGCTGAAGTAGGAAAGAGAGCTGAGGGAACAGAGGAAAGAGAAGGAATAGAGGCAGCAGGAGAAGTAGAGAGAAGAGAAGTAAAGGCAGAGGGTGCAATGGCAGAAGTAGGGGAGGCAGGTCGGACAGGGTCAGTAAGTGGAGGACACACGCACACGTCGCAGTCGCAGATAATAACTCAAGCGGCCAAGCAGGCGAAGGAGAAGGAGAAGAAGCTAAAGGAGCAGCGACAGGCAGAGACAGCAGAAGAGGAGGCAGAGCCAGCCGAGGGGGAGGAGGTAGGCAGCAGTGAGTGGAGGAGGAGCCCATGGAGTCGCTGTTGGTCACCTTGCGTCGCGGTGGGCGATGGCGAGTCAATAATAACCAAGTGAAGTCGCTCGACTGACGGAATGCGTCGATTGATGGGGGAGGTAATTGCCTTGGTGTGTGTCTTGGAGTGTGTGTGTGTGGCTTGGAGTGTGTGTGTGTTGGTGTGTGTGGCAGCCTGTCGACAGCTAAGTTATCGCTTTGTTTACATGATAATGAAAATGCAGCGCGAGCCGAGTGTGAAACCCAAATCGGAGTGAGGCACGCAATGAGCGTCACGTACGCACTTCAAACGGAGACGGCGACGCAGGCAGCGGAACCAGGTTGCGACACCAGACGAGGCCAGCCCAGGCCAGGCCAGCTTACCCACCCTCCTCCTTCTACTCAATCTGATTAGTTGGCATGGGCAGGGCAGAGGAAGAGAGAGAGAGGGGGGGAGGGAGAGGGAACTGCGCTCACCTGCCGTCTGGGATTAGCGCGTCCACCTCGGGGCGCATCCATCACGCGGATTAGCGAGTGGCGGCGATTTGAAATGAAATTAGGGCGCACTGCACGACAGTTTTTCACAGCGAGGGGTTACCCGCCACCCTCCACCTTCTACTTCTCTCCCTCTACCACTCTCTCTCCCTCTCTCTCTTTGCCACTCTCTCTTACTCCCTCCTGGGATAGAGATTGGAATTGCCTTATCTATCTTTGGTTCTGCTTGAGCAAACTCATGAAATTTTCTTGAACATTTTCCTAGTTGAAACTAGAAACGGTTTTCGAAGCTAATAGGGAATAAATTTGAAATTATGAATGGGAAAGTTTCATGAGATTGACTAAATATGAAGATAAGAAATCGGGAGAAAACACAAATATGCTTTTAAAATAGATTTTGTAAGAAAATCGGGAAAATTTAAAAACGCTAGTTCAAACTGAGATAAGAATTGAACTAAAAATGAGTATATTGATTGTTTGAATAAGAATATTGATGAAAAAGGTCTGTTATAACGTATTAATTATCATCAATTCTATAAAAACTTCTTGTGAAATTAAAACACTATTTTCTTAGAGAATCTATAAAGGAAGGAATCAGAATAAGGAATCGGAGGCAAATGGAAAACCCATTTCTTGTTAGGAATGAAATGAAAAAATAATAAACATTTTGACTGTACTAATTGGCAATATTTATATTTGGCTTAGAGTTCTATAAAACGACCTACAAACCATAATTTTAATAAAAACATATTGAAAAAAGAATTGAAAAGTGTTTCTATTGCGAACTTATAATTTTTATGAATTATTTGAACAGAAATCTTGGAAATTTCTTAAAGATAGTTACAAATCAGATAAGGTACCTATAGGTTCACTTCTGTAAAAAATTGTTTCACTATTAGGAATGCGTTCTATGAGCAAAGTTAAAACTGTTAAAAAGAATAAAAAAAAAAAAAAATTAAAGAGTTTTTCTTATTTAAAGAGAATAAGTTTAAAATAAATCTAATTGAACACATTAGGGTAGCCTATTTTTAAAATAAAGCAATCCAAAAATAAAAAAATACTAAAGATAATTGTAATAACTCATGTTGCTTATGGATATTATACAGAATAATCGTGATAAACCATGAACAAACTGGAGTAAGTTAAAGGCTTTATTTATAAGACTAAAAGAAAACATTTCTAAACAGAAGCGCCCTAGCACCAAAAATAGTACTCTCCTTAAAATTGTTATCCCGCTTCTACTAAACTACCCTGCGCTGTACACGCCTTGTAGATTTGTTAGTGACATCAGAAACATTTCCCTCCTGACCAGTGCTCGACTAATCTGGCCGAACCTTTTGAAGTACTTGAAACAGAGATTTCCACGAATCGTACGCACAAAATATCAGCAAAAAGAAAACCGAGAGAAGAAAAAGAAAAAAACAATATTATCCAGATGGTTCCGAGATGTTTCTCAAGACGTTTCTTTTCGATTTTCCTATCGGACTTTTGCGCGCGCATCTTCAACCAGAATGTTCCTCAGCCCACGCAGCAACAGCAACAACAACAACAAACTGCAAGGCAGCGCGCCAACTGCGCTGCTTCTGCTGCGTTTGCTGCTTCTTCTTGTCTTCAGTTTTTGTTTTTATTTCGCTTTTCGTTACGAGACCTTTTACACGCGCGCAAACGTTGTTTTTGTTGTTGTGTGTGTGTATGCAGCAGCGTCTGCTTTGCCACCCTCCCCCTGCCTAGCACACACACAATCACCACCACAAGCAGCAGTAAAACGTTGTAAAATTACAACAGCAACGCAGGCAGAGGCAGAGGCAGCAGCAGCAGCACAAGTGAAATTGGCACGAGGCGCGCTGCGCTCTGCTGCTGCTGCTGCTGCTGTTGTGAAATTCCCATTCCGCACACACACATGCACATGCACACACACACACACATCCCTCTCACACACTCACAGGCAGTCAGACACTGTCAGCGAGACTCGCTCAGACGCACACAAATTATAATTGTTTGTTATTCTTTTGTCTCGCTCGCACACTGGTTATCGGATTTCAGAAAGGCGCAGAAGAAGAAGAACAAGCAGCAGAAGAGGCAGCAGCAACTGAAAAAATACTCAAATACTACTGCATACTACGACAACAACAACAGCAGTGCCAGAGCAGCGCAGCGCAGCCACCACCACCAACAGCAACAACAATACAGTTGAGTTGAGTTCAGTGCGCTCTCTTTGGTTTTCGCTCTCTCACGAGAGACGCGCGAGAGAGACGGGCCCCAACCATTCCATTCATACATGGGCCCGCGCGTAGTAGAGCGAGACAGCAGAGCAACAACCAACACAGCGAAGCAGCGACGAAGAAGAAGGAAAACAAAATTATTTACGATTTATTTTGATCCACAGCCTTTGGATGCGGGGGGTTTTTTATGTCAGCGGCAAGTCGAGGCGGCGCGCCAGTTCTCTATGCGAGTGTATGCGTGTGTGCGTGTGAGAGAGTGGAGAGGGAGTCAAATTGGAATGGAAACGGTACAGTTGGCATTGAGACACGCAGAGAACGCGTGGCGGGTTAAGAGAATGACGGAAAATGAATTGTGGAACTTAAGTGTTCATTTCGTGAGGCTCTCTTCATGTTTCCATTCACTGTGTTCCTATGGCGAAACAAGTGGCAAGGCGAAACACGCTTATTGCTCTCTTTGTCTGTCTATACACTTTCGTAACATTGCGCTCGCTCTCTCTCTTTCTCTTGCGCTCTGTTTTTGCTGGCATTCTGCCTCTCCCCACCATTCGTTACAAACTGCTTCTTCTTATGCGCCGTCGCTAGCGCTGCTGCCTCTGCTGCCTCGGCCTCTGCTGCTGCGTCTGTTGTTGTTTTTTGTTGTAAACTGTACGCGCGCTGTTGTCTGTGTGTGTTTTTGTTTTTGTTCTTGTACGTTTAGCGTAGAGTTTGTAAATTGATCAATTCTAGCCACTGTCCCCTGCCTACCTCTGCCTATCTCTCTCTCTTTCTCTCCCTCCTCTGCTCCCATTCCGTTTGCCATTCCAACACGAGTTCATAAAATTAGAAATGTAAAGTTTATTGGCGCGTTTTCTGTGCTGTTCCCACCCCACTGTGCCACAGTGGGCACAGCCAGACAGTGGGGGAGTCTTTTGTCTTTTGTTTTCCTCTCTCTCTCTCTTTGTCTGTCTGTCTTGCTCTTTGTGTCATCTGCTGCAACACAAATCAAAATAAACAAATTTTCCATTGCTCGAGTTGAATGAACCGCGCCCTAGCCGGGGGGCGTGGCGGGGAAGGTGCGGATGAATCTGCTTTGCTATTGATGAGAATGACGCGATGAATCTGCCAAAGTGATTCCCCATACTCTCCACAGACCCCGTTTTAATTGCTCTACTACGCAATAAAAACAATGCCAAAGTAGGCGGTGGGCGTGTAGGCGTGGCTGCTGTAAAGGTTACCTTATCTAATTATAAACAGCGCAACAACAACAACAACTGATTTGAATTTGAGGCAAAACGTAGCAAGAGATTCCACAGTAGAGACAGAAGAAAGAGAGAGAGAGAGGGAGGCGGGGGTTGGCATGATATGCAGGGCAGCCTGATAAGATATTGCTGGGGGAATACGCGGCGTATGTTGCTCATAACTCAGGCAGGAAGAAGAAGAAGTAGAGGAAGAAGTGGGAGAGGAGAAGTGACTCTTCTAGTTTATTATAAACAAAATCGTTTGAATATTTATTAGCACTAAAACGCACCAGAAAAAAACCAACAGGAACAACAACAAAAGAGAAAAGAAATCAATCAAAAACAACCCTGGAACAAAAGGCACATAAAGCATGGACAACAACATGGCAGTAGAGCAGAGGGTGCGGGAGGAGGGGGATGAGGCAGAAAAGTGAATAACAACAATGGGACAAAGCATAAAAAAGAAATGTGCGTGATGAGTTGTGGCAAATGTACGATACGCTTTCCATTTGGGGGCGGGGGTATTAAGGGGTGAAGGGTACAGTGGGGGGCGAGGCGAGTTTGAAAAGTTAGCAGCTACTTGGGAAGGCTTGCAATGTCACTACTCTTGAATTCTTCTAGGTATAACTCTACACTGCATCTCTTGACAGTACTCTACACACAACTTCAAAGGGACTAACTAGCTTTTCTTTCATTCTCCATTTTCTACAATCGATGTTTATCTTCTCAAAGACTTTTTATTATTACTTTCCTCATCTCTATACTCTTTAGTTCTACAATTTCGAGCTCCCATCTCTTTAATTTCAGTTCTGTACTCATCAACTCTTTTATCCTTCATTCTCCTTATCTCTTCTTTCTGTTACTATTGTATATTCCTGACTTCTTTGACAGTCCTATGTTTGATGCTGAACACATCGACGCTACATTTGAAACTTATCAACTCTCTATTTCAAGCATAATAATCGTATTAGTCACCTATCTGCAACTCTGTAACTCTGCAGTGCTCATTGTTTCGACTCTTAAAATCACCAAAGCTGCATTGTCTCCAATTCTACACTCTCCAACTCTTCGCTCTCCAACACCATTTCGCCATTTCTCCGCTCTCCAATGCTTTACTCTTTAACGTCTATTCTTAAACTCTTCTCTCTCCACGTCTCCACTATTCAACTCTCTCTATTTCTTCACCTCTCAAATTTATAACTCTCCGCACTTCTACTCTTCGCTCTCCAACCAGCATTCTCAAACTATTTTCTCTCTATGTCTCCACTCTCCACTCTCTATAACTCCAATTCCCTATGCAATTCCCAATTCCATATGCTCTTTGTACTCCAACTCTCCATATCCATATCCATAAATCTTCTTTTTTTCCATATCTTGACTCTCCAACGTTCATTCTCTAACTCTTTTCTGCACATAAATTCACTCTACACTCACTATATCTCCGATTCCCCATTTTACAACTCTCTGTACTCTAACTCATCACCATATCTCTTCTTCTTTTCTCTCTATATCTGCCGTCTCAAATTCTTCACTCTCCATTTTTCAATTTCACAATCATTTCTCTCCGCTACTCCTCTCTGTGTGTCTTCAATCCTTATCTTTCCAGTCTTCAGCTCTCAATTTCTTCATTCTTCAACTCTCCACTCCTTATCTCTCCACTTTTGAACTCTCCAGCTCTTCACTCTTTAACTCTTCACTCCTTATCCCTCCACTCTTCAGCTCTCCACCTCTTGACTCCTCAACTCCTCATTTCTCGACTCTTTAATTCTCCTTCTCTTCACTTCTGAACTCTGCACTCCACCACTTCCAAAAACTCTACACAATAAGTATCAACTTTTTCTACCTTGCCAACTATTCCAAAGTCCAATTGTAACTTGACTTGATTTCCCCCTTCCTCTTCCTCCCCCCTTCCACTCTCTGCATTTTCCCAGCTGCAGCTACAGTTACATATTGCAGCTGTGTTGTTGTTGTTGTTGTTGCTGCTCTTGTTGTTTTCTTGTTGCGCTCTGTGCTTTGTTATCTACTTTGGCACATTGCATAACTGTTTATTAGCGAAGGCTGTGAAAACAGTAACAACAACAACAACAAGGCAAACAGATGCCCCCAAGCACGTCTCCAACAATTCCCAATGCCAAATTATGTTGACGCTGTTGTTGTTGCTCCCCCTGTTGTTGTTGTTGCTCTATGTAGTTCTTGTTGTTGTTGTTGTTGTGACTGTTTTTGTTTTGATTTTTCTGTTTTGCTGTTTTTCTGTTTGTCTCTGCTTTGTTTTTGTTTACATTCGCACGCATCTGTTTCTGTTTTTCCATTGCAATTTCGGCGACCTCACCTTGCCACACACCTTGCCTCACACACACACACACACTGACACAAACACAGCAAATAGCCTCAATAAATAAATAACAAATCGGATTCCTTTCCCTCCTCTCTCCCCCCTTCCCCCATTTACAATCCCCACTTCAAAGTTCCCTTTCGATGCTCAAAACTCGTCGATAGTTTTTAGTAAAATTGATTTGCAAAATTTCACATTTGTTGTTGTTGTTATTGTTGTTGTTGTTGTTGGTATTTAGTTTTGTCGGTATTTTAGTATATTTCCAGGCAAAAACAGAAAGCCATTAAAATGAGGCGGCAAACTTTCGGAATTCTCCAGCTTTACAGCGAAAAATGTATAAAAATAAATCATCAACGAAATTCGCAGAAATCGCGACGAGCTGCAACAAAAACAACAACAAGAAAGTCGCTTGGGAAAAGCCAAAACGTTCAGTCAGTAACTGGTTGAGAGAGAGAGAGAGAGAGAGAGAGAGAGAGAAAGAGAGAGAGAAAGAGAGATGTGTAAAGAACTATGGAGATTAGAGCAGCAGCTGCTGCAGCTGGGCTATGCTGTGTTACTTAGTATTTTTATTGGTATATTAATAATACTGCAGAAGAATTGCTAATCGCAGATTCTGTAGAAACGTTTGGAATAAATATAAAATAAATTGGAAATCAATACGACTAACACTTAGTTGGTATTTTTTTACATATATACTGTATCACAACAACTGACTTGTGGTATATACTGACTGCTAGCTAGTATATAATTAAGTTGGTTTTGTTTTTATCTTTCAACTTAATTTTGCGGTCAGCTCGTTTGCATAGCTAAGCGCTTGGTTAGCTGATATAATAGCAGGGCTGGGTAATATCTTATATAGTATATGACAGGGTGTATATAGTCTATGTGTGTGTGTGTGTGTGTACTTATAGTTGGAATTCCTCAGCAAGATCTACAACGGTTTCTTGGTTAGTTGACATAATAGTCCGGTTAGATAATGTGCTATGCAGTATTTAGTAATGTATATGGTTTATTATTCAATTGTGATCATATTAATATATAGTATAAATTATGGTATATGATATGTCATTCATTTACTAACATAGGTATGCAGTATACATGTATTATATCATGATATATCATTCGATTATGATTGAAATTCCTTAGAAAGATCTTAGATCTCTTTGTTAGCTAACATTATATTCATGTTAAGGTTAAGTCTTATGGAGTAAAAAGTGAAGTAGACATATTTAACATTATTATATATTATTATATTAAAATTAATGTCTTATAGAATAAATATAAAGTATAGTTAACTAATATTAATAATATATATTATTGAATAAACTCACTTCTTCATAGAGATCTCTAGCGTTTTCTTAATCAACTTAAATGAATGAACGAAATTCTTGATAAATACCTTAAGTTATGCAAGATCAATATGTTGCTCTAACTGATATTACGTTTCGGTTACTCAATACCTTATAAAATATAAAATATAGTACACATATTATATATATTATTATATACTATAATTCACATATAATTTATGATTAAATAAACTCACTTCCCCATAAAGATCATTAGCGGTTTCTTCATTAACTTAAATGATCTTGTTAAGCTTTTGTAATAGTCAGTTTAACTTATTTGTTATACAGTTTATAGTCAAGCATATATACTAGTTCCACTTATGAATGAAATATTGTATATAAAATAACTTAACATCTAATAAAAGTATAGAGTACAAGCTCAAGTTCTACTGGGAATTTATCAATAGTTCTTTGCAATTCTACAAAACTTCAAAGCTTTCTTGCTTAACTGATCGTATACTGAGATCAGCTTAGACAATATGTTCTAGTTTAAACTATAAAATTTATACATACATATATATAGATATATACCTTTAACATATTACAACTTTCGTTCAATCTGTAAATTCCCTGAAAAGATCTCCAAGTGATCTTTTGAAGCAGCCCTATCAAGTTTCCCTTTCTCCCTGCGATCTCTTTCATTCTAAATTTATAAATAAACTCAAAATACTTTTGGGGGAAAAAATAATGTTGCATTTTTCTAGCAATTAAGTGATGGGGAAAAGTCACTTGAATGTGAGGGAGACAGCCCCGTCCTCCCCCTTTTCTCTCTGCATCCCCCCTTGCCCAGCAGGCTTGACAACTTCCGGGTATGACAGCAGATGACACGAGGAATCTCTGAGAATCTTTTGCATCTCGAATGAGATGTGACGGCAGCGCGACGTCAAAATAACATAGAAAACAATAAATACTTTTGCCACAAAATGCCAAAATACTTGGAAAGTGTGCAGCCAGTCCCCCACTCCCCCCGCAGCTTGCATTCCCTGTGAAGCTGTCACTTTTGAGGCGAACAAGAACGATGACCAATTACTTGGAAAATGCAACAAAGTTGCAGCCCAAAATGCCCAAGTTGTTGCCTTGGCATGGGTCGCAAAATGTCAAGCATTAAGTGACAAGTCGAAAAGGAGGTAGGGGGAGGCAAGGGTAAGGGTAAGGTAAGGGGAAGGTAGGGGGTGCAGCGAGGAGGAGCCGTCGGAAATTCAATTTCCGCAGCACAACAACCCGTGACTGGCAACAACTGTGCCAGCAACAGCAGCAGCCACTAAAACCTCAAGCCAAAGTCCAGACCCCCTCGAGCACCCCTTCAGTCCCTCCCCCCGCTCCCTTACTCTCTTCTGCCTGCCTCGTCACTTTGTCTTGCGGCGTCTCTCTCCGTCAACTCCGTCTCCATTTTGGCTTTGGTGTTAATTGCTGTCACATGGCAGGCGACAAGCGAAAGGATGCAGATCCATGCGGGCGCAGCTCCCTGCCTCCCACTACCTGCTCTTCCTGCTCTGCTCCCTCCCTGCTCACCCTCTCTTCATCTCTTACCTTCTGCCTTCCCCCTTTGCGGCCATTTTTCCGCTTGATGATTCAATTGCAACGCAGAGGCAGCCCTCGCAAAAGCTGACACATTGCTTACACCGTCTCGGCTCCCTTCTTTCTCTTTGCTCCCTCTCTCCTTTATCCTTCTCATCTCCTTCTCTCTCTACACCCTCTGCCTGCATTTTCCTGCGTTTTTCCTTCGCTGCACTGTCATATGCGATTTTTACAAAGTGTTTGCTGCTCTTGCCTGCGTAAGTTGTTGCGCTTTTTTCGGGCTCTGCCAACGTCGCCACGTGACATTTGCTCGACACTTAACGGACACTTGTCGTTTGCCAAGGCCCCCTCGCTTACCCCCTGGCAACTACACCCACCCCTCCCCCTCTCTCTCTCACTCATTCATTCCTTGTAACAGCGCGTATACGCCCTGTAAGACAGTGTAAACACCTGAACAGCAGCTTGGCTTGCAAGCTCAAGTGGCAGCAGAGACAAGACAAGACTGGAAAATACCCTGCGAAAGGGTTAACTAGTTAGAGGGTAGTTTTATAAGATGAAGAAGAAGAAACGATAGAATGTTTGTAGTTAAGATTGTTAATGAAACATGATAGAAAAGAGAAAGATCTCAAAGAAGAGAGTTACTTGGAAATACCCGTTTAACTTAATCAATTTTTTTAGATGAAGAAAATGATTAAATACGCAAAATATGTTTTAATATTAACTAGAACACACCCTGCAAAGGAAGAAACTAATGTATGAATAGCAGCAGATGAGAGAATATGTTTATATTTCTATCAAGAAAATAAGATAGGCAGATGATAAAGTAAACAAAATGAAATAGAGGAAAAATGAGATAAATGAATTGTTCTGAAGAATAACTGAATTGTGAGAGGTTTCTATGGAGCAGAAAAAGTTCATTATAAAAGGTGAACTTGACAATGAAATATTCCCTGTGTATATTGTATGGAAGAAGGCTAAAACTGAAGAGACAGAAATTTTAAGATTATTTAGTCATACCTTCACCTGGGATTTAAGTGCCTTATGAGGCAGGCAGAGTCATCGAACAGGAACAATAACTCTAAAAGAACAAGGACATCTAAGAAAACTTAGAGAATCTATTTATTGGGTATTTAAAGTCAACTATAGTCGAAAGCTTAAAGTGAGAACAAATAATTAAATATATAAAAATAAGAGATTAATTAATGGTAAAAGCCTAAATAGGTAGACAAAAATGTAATTAAAAATTTGATTGTGTTCAAAAGAAAGTATAAATACAAAAAAGTAAAGAATATAACTAACTAACTAACTAACTCATATAACTGCAACTAACTTATATACAAATAAAGCTACAGTTAACCTCTTAAGAAAAGCCCTGTAAACATTCTGAATTCTACTGAAACTTCCCCTTCACCAATATACCCTACTCCGAGCACACCTACTTTACAGGGCATGCATGCAAATAATGATTGGATAATGCATTGCGAGAGGAACAAATGCAAATGCCGTCAGCTTCGTTTCGACGACTTTGTTGCTCGCATGACTGTGTGTGTGTGCGTGTGTGTGTGTGCATGCAACATTTGTGCGCCGTTAGTTGCGGCATTCGATTGTTGTTGTTGCTGTTGTTGTTGCTGCTGCGCAAACATTGTCGCCAGCTGTAAAAGCTGTAAAATGCATGAAAAGTGCAACGCGGCGTATGAGCAACAATAACTGCCTCGCGAATTATATCACCACCAACAGCAGCAGCAGCACTACGACGCCGCCGCCGCTGCCGAGTGTGGCGCCAGCAGAGCGAAATGTTTACGAGCTGCAGAAATAAAAAACAAAAAAAAACACAAAAAAAAAAACAGAAAATTCACCGAAAAGTAATAAAAGAAAATAAATCGAGGGAACGAGCTGGAAAGGCTGGCGACAAAGGTTTATCGCTGCAGCGCGTGGGAGCGTATGAGACAGGGAGGGGAGGAGAGGACGGAGGGGATTGCAGTTTAAGGTGACCATGCCACAGGACAGGGGAATAACTTATGCTGACAGCGCAGATTGCCATGCAGTATTAATAGTGCAATAAAATGTGCGAGAAAATACTGCGAAAATACTGCAATAAGACTGCAAATACTGCACGGAATACTGCAAAGAATAAAGCAAAGAATACTTGTGAATCAGGCTGGCAAAGTGAAAAGGGAATACCGCTAATGCTTTACATTTCTTATCAAACTGATTGCAACAAACTAAGCAAAGCTAAGCAAACTGAGCTAAGTGTGTCAGTTTTCTGACTGATCAAGTGAGCCGCGGGGATCAATGACAGCTACAAATGACAGCTACACTTCCTAGAGAGAGAGAGAGAGGGAGATATGTGTAGACAGAGAGGCAGACAAAGCGTGGGCACAATGTATGACTGAAGGGATCAATTTTTGTAGTGCCAGCAACAATTACTTCCTGGCGTGAAGGAGAGAGGGAGACAGGGGTATGGATTGAGATAGAGAGAGAGATAGTGGCATATTGAGCAAGATAGTGGTAGAT
The DNA here is from genome assembly GCA_018151435.1 of Zaprionus africanus. Taxonomy (NCBI): domain Eukaryota; kingdom Metazoa; phylum Arthropoda; class Insecta; order Diptera; family Drosophilidae; genus Zaprionus; species Zaprionus africanus. Next base: position 1,057,255 of record JAECXB010002310.1, on the reverse strand, counting down.
AGAGGGAGATAGTGGTAGAGAGATAGAGAGAGAGACAGACAGCTGACCTTGACTGTCTGCCCACCTGTTCAAAGCGCATAAGCAGCTAAGCTTTAAATTTATTGCAGACAGCTTATCTCGCTCCCTCCTACACTTCCTATTTCTATATCCTTCTTTCTGTCTCTCTCTCTTTTTTATTTTTTACTCTGTACCTCTTGCTTTCTTCTACGTATTGATCCCTTAAAAACCTTTAATGATCCCTTCGTTTCCCTTTCTTCAATCTGTCTAACTCTCTTCTTAAACCTTTCTGTTCTCTCCCTTCATTTACCCTTATTTTTTATTCTCTTTCTTCAGCCTATTGTTCTCTCTCTATATATCCTTTCTCTTTCACTCTCTCTATCTGTCTCTTTATATCTCTTTCTGCCTGTCTCTTTATCCCTCTCCCTGCTTCTCAATCTGTCTAACTTTCTTCTTAAACCTTTCTGTTCTCTGTCTTCCTTTACCCTTAAGTTTTCTCTCTCTCTCTCCTTCTCTTCTCTCTCTCTCTCTGCCTATATCTATATCTATCCCTATCTATATCTATGTCTTTCCTTTTCTTTCTTTTTATATCTTTCTATTTGTCTCTTTTCTCCTCTCCTTGCTTCTCCTTCCTCCTACCTTCCAATATGCAACTTGTGCAGCTCATCAGTTGTCTCTCTTACCCTTCCACCTTCTCCCACACTATTTATCTGTGTCTCACTCCTTTTCCCCCTCTCTCCCTCTCAACCCTCTCCCTCTGTCCCCCTCTCTCTCCCTCTCCCCTTCTCCCTCTTTTGCACTGTTTATGCACTTGAGATAGCGCGCTATGCACTTGAGCTCGTCTACACGCGCCACTACGACAATGCACCAAGCTAGACGTGTTGTCCCCCTACCGAGCACCCTCTCAGTGCTTTGCACAGCCCCTACACGATCTTCCTCTCCCTCTCCCCTACTCTCCCTCTCTTTTCCGCAATACAGTCACAACACGCGCCTCTTTTTTTTACGAGCTGCGCGCAAAACTAACAAAAACTAAGACAAAAAAAAAAAAAAAACAAATAAGTTAGAAAGGTAAATGAGCAAAACAGCAGAGCAGGCAACGAAGATACCCTGTGCAGTATTTAAATAACTAGGTAGTATGAATAGGTAGAATAATGAAATTTGGAGGACTGAAAGTTAAAATATTGATGCATTAATCTGCTAAATTTGCTAGCTAAAACTGCAAAATCAAGCCATTTATAGCCTTTAAAAGCTAGTTACTAGTGAAATAAATTGTTTACAGGGTATTTGACAGTCTGTGCACACAGTGTGCGAGAGCATAATATAAAACAAAACAACGATAATGGCAAATGGCAGATAGAACAACGACAACAACAACAACGAGAACTACAATGAGACAGAGACCCCTAGCGGAAAACGCGCCGCGTCCAGAGCCATTTTCAAGCTAAATTGTTGTTGCTTCCCCTTCATAGTTGTTGTTGCTTTCAGTAGTTTTTGTTGTTGGTTCCCCTTGTTGTTATTGTTGCTTCCCCTTTGTAGTTGTTGCTGCTGTTGTTGTTGTCGCTTTTACGCGAGTTTTTTACTACAAAGTAAATGTCAAGTGCGAATCAGCGAGCAAGCGAGTGAATGACTGAGTGTGTTGTGAGTGTGCGAGTGAGCGTGTGTAGTCCGTGTGTGTGTGGAAGCATTACACCCGACACAGCTCGACGCTGTGTGTAGTAAATGGCCTTGGGAACGTTTGTTAACCTCATTTTGATAACCAAAACACAAAAAAAATCGTCGCTCGGCACGCAGGCAGGCACCGTGTGCAGGCAAAGCGTGATTAGGGGTACCCCGTGTGGAGGGATGCAGGGGGAGAGAGCGGAGGGGGGAGGCAGGTTTGTAAAGGGTGCGGTCAGGGTTACGAAAGGCCTTTAACTAAGGCACCAGGAAGAGCATGAGGCGCCAATAAGCGTGTCAGGCAGTTAATATGCTTGCCCTGCGGCAGGTAAGGGTAGCAGGGGGAGCACAGGGAGAGAGGGAGGGGGTACAGGTGAAAAGCGCAAACGAAAAACAATGTAACGAAATTAAAACTAAAGCATGAGTGCGCATAAGCAAATAAAGGCTGAGCTAATATGCATTAGATACCCTGTAACTGGGAGGGAGATGAGAGAGGGCAGGGTTGGATGGGAGTAGGGAAGGGATAGTTTTCTGTGTATATAATAGATATAGTCAATATATAAAAATATGCTTAAGAGTGCAGGGTAGCATAGAGCGTAGTGCTGTGCATATTATGTAATTACAGGGTATGCAATAATGCCTGATATAGTACAGAATGAAGGAGCATCTCATATAGAAAATCCAGAGAGACTTTGCTTAGTTTCTGTATTTGTTTAACAAAATGTAATTTTGTCTTTTGTTAACAGTTTACAAAGTTACAGGGTATAGCTTGAGCTAACAAACTGAACTATATAAGTATTACATTATACAGTGCACTATACTTTATCTTTATATATACATATATTAAGAAACGGCAAGAAAAAAAAAACACACATATATTGAGCTAGTCTCTTGAGACTTCGCTTAGTTTTACAGACTAGATTTTATACTTAATACATTTCTATAAACTATTTGGCATTAATACACTTAAGTTGCATATACATAACTATTACACAATTACAGAGTATATCTTAGAGTATTACTTATTCATTTATGCTTGATTTCTAGTTAGATTAGTTGAACAAGAGAAGTCTAGACAGATGAAATATGTGATACCTCACTCATTTTGTATGGCATATATTAAAAAAACAATTTGCTGTAGCTTTCTAGGGTGTTTACACATTTACAGGGTATAAAATAAAGCATACTTTTATGTACTATATATACTGAATATTGCTATATATTCTCATTCATATCCAGCTAAGTTTCCTACCCCAACTTTTACTTCCAAGCTTGTCAAGCAAATCAAACCACACTCTCTGCCGCCACTCAGCCAGGGTATACTTTATTTAGTAGCAGAAACTAAGCAGCAACTTGGCTGCACGTGTCGACTGGGTGCAGACAAAGAGACAGGGGCAGGGGCAGGGGGGCGTGGCGACGTGCAAGGCGAATGTTCCTGGCAGCGTTTTAATTGCACTCGATAAAAAGCTAAACAAAATGAATGCGCTGATTGCAAGAGCAGGAAAAAGAGAAGCAGAGCAGGCAAGGGGAGAGGAGAGAGAAGGGGAGAAGGAAGGGAGGGGGGAGGTTAACTGACTGCAGCAGTACCAGGTGGCCTGCCCAGTTGGCCCCGTCGCGTTTGGCTTTGGCTTTGGCCAAGCACTTGGCAAATATTTATGATGCTCGCAATTGGCGAGCTATAAACAATGACAGGGGACAGGCAGGGGGGAAGGGGGTACACTGGCCCACAGTGGGTGTCGATGTGTGTGCGACATGTATATATGTTTTTTCTCTTACTGTATTTTTTTTTTGCATGCTGGTGTCAGGTTTGCACGCTGGCGCCGCGAGATCACGAGCCACCGTCGTCGCAGATCTTGTGACTGCGCGCCAAGTGGGCAAGGCAAGGCATTAATATAGATAAATATCGGTGTATATATAGTAGGTATGCATACTGTATCTCTTTGTATATAAGGTATTTGTCTGTTTGCCTTTCTCATTCTACTTCCGACTTGCATTATGCAATGCCAAAAGCGCCGACGGGGAGTGCAAAAAACAACAACAGAAAAAAAGGTCGTGCAAGATAAGCGCGCGTAAATAAATTACGTATACGCAGTGTGGCAGGCGAGGAGTTTGTGGAAATAGGACAGAAGATGGAAGGGTGCTGGAGGCAGTAAAGGGAAAGGATGAAGGGGTTGGGTAAGGGGATAAATAGGGAAAGGAAAGGGAGTAAGTAGAGCAGGTTAGGCAGTGCAACAGTCGAGGGAGGAAGGTCTAGTTAACCCCCTCTGAAACAAGCCTATCAAGAAGGAAGTAAAATCCACACAACTGCAGGTTACCCTACAAGCAAAGAGAGGAAAATAAGCACCCCACTGCCCTCTCTGCACCACAGGGTATCTATCAGCGCGTCAAAAGTTCATTAACTTCACAAAAATTTGGCGCCAAATGTGGCTCGAAACGACTCATTCAAAAAGTGTTGTTGCTTTTGTTGTTGTGGCTGTTGTTGTTGCCGGTTCGTGTTTTTAGTTTTTTTTCCTTTCGTTACGCTGCTCACATGTGTTGTTGTTGTTCTGGTTGTTGTTGTTGTCGAGTTTATTGACTTGTTCGCAGAGAAAATGTGTTGTGTTCTCTAGCCCCAGTGAGAGCAGCAAATCAAGTGCGAGGACTGTCCAAGGCGGAGCGAGAGTGCGAATAAGGCAGTGAGGGGGAAGGCACAGGGGACTGTGAGGGAGGGAAGGGGGAAATGTAAGGCAGGGACACCACATGGATATGAAGGGAAAGGGGGTGTTAAGCGAACGTTTATGGAATTTCGCCACCTTCGTGGCGAGTTTCGCCTTCGCCTTTTTTTGTTTTGCTTTTCGGCGATCGCTTTTTGACCTCACATGAACTGCCCCCTCTCTCTTCCCCCCTCTAGCCCTTCCCCTCTGCTTACAACCCTGCCTGCTCTGGCTGCCTCACAATACCATCCCCAAAAACTGGAGGAGGCCTGGAGCAAATGTGAAGCCAAAACAAAACGGGCGCAAATAAAAACAGAAATAGGTAAATACGTGTGCGAAAAAAAGCGAAAAGCTTCAACTGTGTGTGTGTGTGAGAAGAAGCACAACAAAGTGCGCGTTCCCAGCGCCAAGTGCCGGGTTAATGACATCCAACGAAAGCAGCAACAACAACAGCAGCAACAACAACAGGCATAAACAACTGCCGAAAATCAACAACAAAAGCAAAGTGAAACAAAAAGTGTATTTAATGTCGTTGTCTTGGTTCCCACTCTCTCTCCCTCTCCCTCTCCCTCGCTCTGTCTCTCTCGCTCTATCCCTTTCACTCTCGCTGCCAGCGTTTTGCCATCTCGCTTGCACGCACAGCGCGCAGAACCTGTTCGACAAGTCCAAAAACAGCGCGATCCCTGCTCAAGCCTTAGCATAGCACAAACAGCAAGTTCTTTGACTTCAAAGGGGCTACGACGAAGTGGGAATACTCTGATTGAGAGTGAGAAAGAGGGTGGTTCAAGTTGAGCTGAGGTACTGCAAGGGATTCTCTTAGGTTCTTTGGTCAATATGCTTACTATACCCATTCATATCCAAATCAGATGTTGCCTTCATTTAGAGAAATTTCTTTGACTTCGAGGGGGATGCGAAGAAGTGGGAACACCCTCGAAGAAAATAGGTTTAAAGGGTTGTTTAAACCTGGGGTGAGGTGCTGTAAGGTACCACCTTAGATTCATTAGTCATTTTCATAGTATACCTATCAATATATAAGGCAGATCGTCTCTATGTATAGAGAGATCTATTTCTATATTCACAGCAAGTTCTTTTACTTCGAGGGGGATGCGATAAAGTGGGAATACCCTTAATAAAAGCGAGCTAGAAGGCAGTTAAAGCTGCGCTGGAGTACTACAAAGTACTCCCTAATCCTCAGACACTCTGCTAACTGTACCCATCTATACCCATCAATATATTAGCCAGATCTTACCTACTTTTCCCGCAACTAACAATCTCCCACTCGCCTTCCACAACTGTTCCCAACCCCAAGCAGAACTAAGGCAACCCGCAGCTACCCTCACCGCAGAGCACAGGGCAATCGCTTGACTTGGCTTGGCTTCTACACCGGCCTTCAGCTTTTGGGGGCGGTCGAGGCGGGGCCAGGGAACGAACGGGTAGTTGTTGCCTTTCGAGCATTATCTATTTTGGCAAGTTCTCGTCTAGCTCGACGCGCGCGGCGTGTCGCGGCTTGTTCCCATTTTAACTGGGCTATTGCGACTTAAACCGAAATATCAAAACAGAACAAGGCAGACGAGGCAGCAAAAGCAGCTGGAAGAGAGAGAGAGGGGAGAGGAGAGGGGAAGTAACAGCGTGGAAGCTCAACTACGACGACGCTTCAAGTTTTATTGAACTTTGGCAAGTTCTGGCAACACTTACCCCTTCCCCTCCCCGAGTTGCTGCTGATTTTGCGAAATTTATTTAAATTGTGTTTTGGCTTTTGGCCGATTGTTGTTCGTCTCGTTGTTGTTGTTGTGGTTGTTGTAATGAAAAGCGCCAACAAGCTAATGATGAAATATTCAGCAGAGTTTGCACTGCGCAGTTTCTGTTTTGGGTTTCTGTTTTGGGTTTCTTTTGGGGCCAATAATCTTGCACGAGTCGAGCTGGGCTTGAGAGGGCCCCCTCTCGCTTCCCCTCTTCTGCCCTACGTGCTCTGCCTCCCCCAACTCACTCTCTTTCTCTCTCTTTGTTTTTGTCAATGTTGCCGCATTCTTGCGATCTATGGCAAGCGGAAGATGCGAAGCAAGGCGGGAATGACGTGCCAGAAATTGAAATCGTCGTCGTTGTGGAATGTGGGATGAGGTGAACGACAACTACTACCATCGCCATCGCCAGCCAAGGTGTCGTTTATAAGGCAGTAAACTCAAAGATCTGCGCTATGCTGCGTTGTGCTGTGCGGGCGGGCCAACGCGTCGTATGCGCAATACGCAATCAAGTTGCGTCGGTTATTGACACGACGACGACGTGGCCACGCGGATTCCAAGAATCGAGTGTGAGCTCACACTACTGACTGACTGAGTCAGCAAAGGGAAAAAGCGAACTTAGTTCATCAGGTGGAATTGCACAGATCTTCGCGGCAGAGTCTCAAGTCTAAGTTGAAGTCGCAGTAGCAGTTGATGTGGGTGCGCCTTGTCTCTCTCCGGCAGTTCAACAGGCAAACCCATTGATGAGCTGTAGGCTATTTTAGTTGTATGATGAATGAACTCACGCAATGGGGATTAAAGTTTACTTGGGGAAACCACAATTAATTTATCAGCTGCCTTATTTCTACACATCCACCTTATGAAACTGGGGTAACTTTAGTCGTGTCTCAATAATTATTGACATCTTTATCTATATTTAAAGGCTCTATACAATTGAAATTATTGAAGCTTTGACTCCGTAGTAGCTTTGGAAAAACACAGAAAACCTTAACCCCTTTTAAGTTTTCTTATTTCTCTGAGCATCTAAAGTAACTGTATTAAAATCTTTCAATATCCACGCAGTTTTACCTTCTCTTCAAGCTTATTAAATTAGGAAACTCTTGTTCCTTTCGCATCTTTTCCTCTTTTCCCTAATAACCTTTAGAAACTAGAAAATCCTGACGACATTAGTTCTCTTCAATTGTCTAAATGAAGGAATCTTCTATTACCATTTCAAATCTTTTAATGTTCTATTAACCTTTGATTTCAAATATTTCAATGTTCTATTGATCTTGAGGAACAGAAAAGCCATCCTGTACTCTCCTAACTATTTGAGTACATCTTGAATCTAGAGACTTCTTCATCTTTTTTCCTGTCAACTTTTTCATCGCCTTTGTCTCTCCTGAAACCTCTTTAAGTGTAGAAAACCCTTAGTAATTCCTCAACACTTCCAATACCCTCTTCCAACTCCCTCTTCCATTTCCTTCTTCCATTTCCCTCTTCCATCTCCCTTTTTCCCCTCATCCATCTCCCTCTTTCCCCCCTCTCCCCTCACTTTAACTCCCTCCCCTTCAACCCACTGTAACTGTTGCTATTTATAAACCTCGTCTAGCACTTTCTACTCGATTTAGCTACACCCTCCACTACACCCCTCTTCCGTCCCTCACTAACCCCTTTACACTATCACAACAGACCGCCAAAACTATCGTCAACACTTATCAGTCATTTGCAAGCTAATTGTCTGCACCAGCACCATAATAGACCTTGTGACTATTTAGCTACTTTTAAGCCAAAAAAAGAAAAAAAATCTAAACACAACTCGTGACTAGCCCAGCGCAGATTTCATAATTAGTCGATAGAGTTACGTATTTTGGGCTTTATCTTGCCGGATCTATCGCACCCACGCGAATGAGCCATATACATATACACTGATTGATTGATTGATCGATTGAAGCCGTTCGATTTCGCGCTTTAACTGTCAAAGGGTCTCGCGAACTGTATTTGCGTTCAATTGGCTTGTTTATCGCAATGCGATAAAAATAGATGAGGCATCATGTGCGGCACGACAAGGTGAGAGGGAGGGAGTGAGGCAGGGAGAGGAAGAGAGAGAGAGGAAAAAGAGAGGGAGAAACGAGAGAGGCAGATACGTGTGAATACACTCATAGATATATTCGCAGTTGGTATAACTGATTAGGTCTTTAGCTCCCCTTCTTACTTTTCTCTCTCTCTCAGTTCAAGAGGAAGAGTTTGTTGTGAGGGGTAGCTAGGAGTATAGCTAGGAAGCCAGGCAAGGAAAGAGTTAAGGAGTAGTTAAGGGGTGTAGTTAAGCCGCCTAGCTAAGGGGTTACTCAGTAAAAACAAAGCGCGTGCCGCAATCGAGAGCGTCGCTGTGCTCAGTCAGTTTATCCCCAGGTAATTTGCAGGTGGGCACTAATCAAGTTGTTTGCCCAATAGTTTTGCTGCACACCCAATTAACGCGATCGACAGCAGAGCAGAGGGGACAGGGAAGGGGGTACATGACGTGGCGATATCTTGGGGAGGGGGTAGCAAGGGGTAACTCAGTTCGAACTGCGAAAAATCGTCGCACGCTCGAAGAAAACAAAACAAAAATTTCATTTAAATTGTTTTGTTTAGACGCGACGCGTTGTTGTTGTTGTTATTACTGTGTGTTTGTCACTTTGTTGTTGTAGTTGTTGTTGTTGCCTGTGTTGTTGTTGCTTTGCGGTTGTCACTTTGTTGTTGTTGTCGCCTGCTTGTTGTGTGTCATGTTGTTTTGCACTTTTCGCGCCGATTCGTGGGGAATTTTTCAAGTCAAGTGATTTTGTTGTTGTTGTTGTCGTTTCTGCGAATTGCAAACTGTGATGAGTTTGTTTGTTATTGTCGCCTTCGCTGCGACTCGCGACTCGACGCGATTCGCGCAATAAATAAGTGAATTTACATGCGGCGCAAATACACATAAACAAATGCATAAATAAATAAAAAGCAATTCCAAAAATTCGCACACGACCTCAATGAGTCACACGGACGACGGAAAGCAGAGGAAACAAAACAGAAACAACAACAACAGCAGCAGCAGCAACAAAACAGAAAGTGCCACAACAGATGAAGAAGCAGACAATTTAACGCCTACGCCGCAGCCACGCCTATTGTCTCGCCTCCTCAAATGCATAACTAAATTTAGCACAAGGCAGAACAAGTCAAAACAAGTTGAGCAGGGGAATGTTGCTATAACATATTGTGCTTGCCATAATTCCCTTAGCGTGCTGCATCTCTTTCCCTGTCTTTCTATCTTTCTTCTTCTCTCCCTCTAGACCTCCTTCTTGTCTCCCTCTAACTCCCTCTTCTACTCTTCCTCATGCACTCTCTCTGCAACTCTACCTCTTTTTCTCCCTTTTACTCATCCTCCTTCCGTACTTTGCTGCATCTCTCTCTCTCTGTCTGTCTTTCTTTCCAATTCTTCTTCCATCTCTCTCTTCCTCTTACTCACCCTTATATTCTTCCTCTTACTTTTTGCTTTCATCTTTCCCTTCCATAATACTTGCCATAACTCAAGATCCCCCAACTGGTTCAGTCTTTCTCGATATGCCTTACCCCATTCAATATCTCTCACCTTCTTCCTCACCTCTGCCTCTTTCTCACTCCTTCAAAAAGTCTGCGTCACATTCCTCCTCTCTCTGTCGAGTTCACAATATTTATTTTATTTGATATAACTCATGATCCCTCACACGGTTCAATCACCCTTTCGCAATACTTGCCATAACTCAAGCTCCTTTATTCAACATCCCTCTTAGTCTTCCTTTCCTTCTCTCTCATGACTGTCTCTCCACGATTGTCTCTTTCCCCTTTCTGTATCACCATACTTACCTCGCTCAATATCTCTCAACATCTTCGTCATCCAGTTCCTCTAGCTCTTCCTTTTCAAAGTATTTTTTCCTTTCCCGTTCACCTTCTTATATATACCTTCTACTATACTAGCCATCAATCATGACACTTTCTCTATATACCTCTCTATATATACCTTCTATATTACTTGCCATAAATCAACACACTTATTCTATATACTTCTCTATATACTTCCCATTATACTTGCCATAACTTAAGGCCCCTAATTGGTGCCGTCTTTCTCTCTCTTCCCCTTCAAACATACTTACTTGCCATAACTCAAGCTCCCTTACTCCTCTTTATATCACTCGCATTTATTCCCTCTCTGTCTCTTAAACTGCCCCACACTTGCTATCTACCTTCCTTCCCTCCTCCTTCTTAATTGACCGAGATTCCCCTGTGCTTATTTACAAACAAGTTACGCCGTGTGTGCTATAAATATGTCCGATTTATAATTTACCAGGCAGTTCGTCGAACTGTTCTCGCACACTGTGCAATATTATAGCCGGCATTATATTGGCGGCACATCGATCAAACCATAGCTATAAATAGACACCTCCCTCTCCCTCACTCTTTCTTTTGATTACGCTATAAATGTATTTTCGTTTCATCAAAAGGGATTAGCTATTTCTGCAGAAACAGTCGTAAAACAATTATGAACTGAATAATCTGAATGATATTTGCGAAAATGTCGCGTGAATCTGAACTCGTGAGATAATGCAAGTTATAACCGATATTTTCTGGTAGCAACTCGGAAAATTCATTACATTTTCCCTCTGTGTTTTTCTCAGCTTGTTTGCAGCTGCTCAGCTGAGATTTTTCTTTGAGATTTGGCGGGATCTCGCAGATTGTCCTTAAGCAGGAAGAAGAATTGGCAAATCCTTCAGGCTTCGATGCTCGCTCATGTCGTTGCATAATGAATTACAATTTACAGCTGCATGCGGCATGAGGCATGTGGCATGTGGCATGCGGCATGCGGCATTGTGTGGCTCAGGTAGAACGCGGGCAGCTGCAGCAGTAGAGCGACCAACGGGCACGGGGTGACACGGTGAGGCAGCAGAAACAATAGGAGAGAAGGAGAGGAAGAAGAAGAGAGATGAAGTAGAGGGAGAAGAGGAAGATAAAGTTGAAGAAGAAGAACAAGGGGCAGAGGAGGGGTAAGTAGAAGCAGAGGTTGCTAAAAACAAACTGCATCAAAGTGCGGCAGGTGCGCATAATTTTGTTGTTTTTCTTGCGCAGACAAATCGAAGATGAAGCGCAGCTAATCGAACGAGATACCCTGTAAGTGACAGTGAAAATAAAGGAGCATAAGATTTGCACGTGTAAATGAAAGTTAACAGACACCAGCATGCACTTTTCCCTTCATTTACAGGGTATCTTTAAGACTTATTTAACTACAGCCAAAGTTTGTTTTATATCTTCAGATTCGAACTAGGGAAAGGTCGAGCTTTCTAACCAACAATTCTCTATATAAAACTACTACAACTTTCACAGGGTATACTCCTAGTCATGCAGGGCATACCCCTAGTCGTGCATACCTCCTTTCCTGCTCACAGTCCTTCGCTTAATTCCCTTTGCTGTTGTTTTTGCTTTCAGCACAAATAAAGTGGAAGTAAACATTGGCCAGGTTGCTGCCATGTAATTTGGCTGTTTCCCGCTGAATGCGCTGCCACTTCTGCCTGCCACAAAGAGATGCAGGCTGCGTAGGGAATTGGGGCAGCAATCATCAGCGCGTACAGCTGTTGCTGTTGTTGTTGCTGCTGCTGACTCTGCGACGGCAACACGTGGCAGGTGTGGCCTGCCACGCCGCCTTGACGGCTGCAGCTGCCACAGATCTCTGCCACACGGCTACCCCTCTGGTTGTTGTTGCCCCTGTTGTTGTTCTTGCTCCTGTTGCTGCTGCCTTTTGTTTCTCTCCTGTTGCAGCTGGCGACGCGTCGCATTTGGCAATTATTAAGTCGACGCAGGGCACAAGGATAAACTCCGTGCGTTGCCTCCTTCTGTTGCACCTGTCCCGCAGTTGCTGTTGTTGCTGTTGCTGTCGCGTGTTGTTTTCAATGCTAGTTGTGATTGTGGCACCAACAACTGTTGCTGCTGCTGCTCTTGAGCTGCGTCGTAGCCAATTAGCGCGCATTGTTGCCTCCGCTGCTGCCTCTGCCTCCGACTCTGTTGCTGCTGCTGTTGTTGTTGCTGCAGCTTCGTTATAACTCATTTGCAGTAATAAATGTCGAAAGCTGCAACAAGCCAACAATAAGCCAAAATGGGAGAAGAGGCAGCAGCAGGGGGGAGGGGAGTGGTGCAGGCGGGGGAGAAAAGAAAGAATTGATTGCTCTTTGGCGTGTTTGTGGAGTTTGAAGGCGGCTTATGTTGTTGTTGTTGCTGTTGTTGCTGCTGTCGTAGCTGCTGTTGTTATTGTTGTTGCTGGCTGGCTTTAGCTTAGTTTGGAATGTTGCACTTAGCGCACGCCGGCAACATTGTTGCCCAAACAGCAACAGCAACAACGACAACAACAGCGGCAGCTCAAACGACTTCCGCATGCCTCTCTAATAAGTCAGTCAGACCAACAGCAACAACAATAACAACTGTGACAGCAACAACAGCTCGACAACAATAACAACTGCAACAGCAACTCGAAAGCAACAACAACTCGAGAGCAACAACAGCAACAATATTGGAAAGGCATTCACCAAGGCATGCAAAAGAGTTTTGGGGAAACGGAGAAATTGTTGTTTGATCTTTGGCTGCTGTCGAGCAGGAAGCTCCTAAAGAGTAGGAATGTGGTAGATTGTGACAAACATACAAACTAAAGATACCCTGTAAAGTGTTAATAAGCTTTAAAGAAGAATAATGGCTAATTGGAAGCATGTAATACCCTGTAAAACGTAAATGCCTTGGGTAATACTCAAGTTCAAGCGAGGCAGAACTGATAAGAGACACGGAAACACCCTGTAAAGACATGAACACCCTGTAAAGGCGTTAACATCCTGTAAAGTGATAAGGAAGTTACCCTGTAAACGTTCAATACCTTAGCCCATTCACAGTTTGTGTGATTCATCACGCAAGTGGATTATATAATCAACCCCTTCAATTCATTCATAGCATATCCATTATAAATATCATACATTATACTCGATACTCGATCCATTCACAGACCTTGTGCTTTTTGCTTCCTGGCCCGGCGCCCAAAACATCATGACTCAACCTTAAATGAATGCGATCTCAATGAGTGTATTCACTTCGCCAAAAAACAATCCATCAATTTGTGCGCAACGAACCGAATGAACCGAAACAGAAACAGAATCAGAAATTCGCGACAAACGTCATGAAAATATTTGCAAAATTGTCCGCTAGAAGGGGCAGCAAGAGAGAGAGAGAGAGATAGAGAGGGGAAAAGAGGAGGGAGGAAGCGAAGGGGGCAACTTTTGACTAATTTCAACAGTTCTTTTTCTGTATTTTGTTCGTTCGTCATTAAGTTGCGTCCATGTGACCAAAGGAAAACAAAGCTAAATTTGGCAATAGGTGGGCAGCAAGAAGAGGCAGAAGAAGAGGCAGAAGAGGGGTAAGAAGAGGAGGTAGCAGAGGAGACAGCTGAGTAGGCAGCAGACTAGGCAGCAGAGGAGACAGCAGAGATGGAAGAAGGCAAAAACGGCGCCACGTGGATTTCGCAAGTGATGAAAGAAGGTCAAATAGTTTCGGCAAAGAACAAAGTGAAATTTGTCGACGAAATCGGATATAGTTTAAAATGGAACAAGGCAGAGTGTGACTAGAAGAGAAAGGGGAGGGGGAGAGTGCTTTTTGGGGGGTAGCTGCTTTCAGATACTTTTGCCGAGAAGGTCAAGTGGCAAAGTGAAAGTTGCTGGCAAAATTGAGTGACTGAGTGAGTGAGGCGAGAGTGAGTGAATGATGAGCCAAAGCACAACTCACACTCACTCTAACTGAACTACCCTCTACCCTCTCTCTCCCCCTCCCTCTGCTCACCACCACCCCCCTGGGTTTGTGTGTGTGTTTTTCTCGTGTGCCTTCTTGTGACATCTTATGAATATTTCGCTCACGCGCTGCCAACAATCAGTCATTTTGTTCGAGCGATGACGACAACAACGCCACAACCCCCTAACCCCTACCCCTCTCCATTCCCCTGCCCTGTTATGTCACTGACCCCTCCCTCCCCACCTCTTGTGCCACTGTCGGTGCACAGAAGTCACGTTTGTTGCCTGCCTCCTGCCTCCGCTCGCATACAAAGTCAATTAGTTGTGATGCCCCCTCAGTTCTGCCACTGCCCCCGCCTACCTCTTCTTCACCCCCTCCCCCTGCTTTCCCTCCTGCCTCCACTGCCTCTCTTGTGGTTCGTGTTCTTGTTGTTGTTGTCGAGATTTAGGCCAACAATGACGCACAGCAGCAGCATTGGGCTATTTTTTACGATGTTGCCACTGAAGCTAGCGCCCCCTCCTCACTTCCCATCCCTCTTGCTATAATCCTCCCCCTTGCCACGCAACCTGACATTGTTGCGAATACAATTTCAGTGCTAGAAAGAGAAGGAAAGCATGTAAAACGTCGAGCCAGAACGCATTATGCCTAAGTGATCTGTGGCACTATTAATGGGGAATCTGAAGGGAAGGAGAGAGGCAGTGTGCAGGGGGAGGGGGAGGGTTACCCGACTGGCAAACACCCTGAGGGTTTTTTGAGAGCAAATGTAAATGTTTAGGGAATTGTTAGAAGATATTTCATATGCACTATTTATAATAACTAAACAAGCTTTCTTTAATCGTTCTAGGCTTGATTAAGAATAAATAAAGATAGCCATTTAGAGTTAGCCTTAAAGCTGAAAATCTATATCTGTATGCACTCAAAGTTAAGCTTTACTCAGTTATCCTATATAGGCTATCTGCTTCCATCATATCTATCCTAACTCTTGACATCATATCTGTGGACTTCTCTATTAACGCAATCACAAATTCAGTTTGCCAAATTTCAAAGTTCCAATTTTTGTTCTATTGTTGTTCATTTCTGGTTGTTGTTGCTGTTGTTGTAGCCTTTGTTGCAGGCGCTCAAAAGACGTCAACATATTTTTAGTTGGCGCCGGAAATGCGAAAAGCCTTTTGAATGTTTTCGCTGCTCTGTAAAGGCAGGCAAAGGGAATAAAGTAGGGTATGTAAGGTTGATGAAAGTGAATTTACTTAAAGAATTGGGGTCAGCAGCGGAGTATATAAAAGTATATAGTTTCCTGAACAATAAAGAGATGAAAGAACTTTAAGAAGAAAGAGAAAGTCGAAGAGAAGATAATAGAGAAAAGAAAGAGAAAAGGAGAGAGTGGAATATTTTCTATA
Source organism: Zaprionus africanus (assembly GCA_018151435.1). Taxonomy (NCBI): domain Eukaryota; kingdom Metazoa; phylum Arthropoda; class Insecta; order Diptera; family Drosophilidae; genus Zaprionus; species Zaprionus africanus. The sequence goes on along the minus strand of JAECXB010002310.1, from coordinate 1,041,985 downwards.
GAGAAGGAAGATGAGGAAAGAAAGTTAGTTTCTAGATTATATACGTAGTCTCTTAAAGAGTCAAACTAAGTGTAGAACTAAGCAGGGTATCTTCCCGTACATAAACTTTACCCTTGCCTACTTTTTAGTTTGTTTTTTTTAGGTATTTTCTTTTGTGTCTTTCTCACCGTGGCCTTCCCGGGGTGGACGATTGGTTTGTCCGTGTATCTCGTATTTTTAGCTAATCACGCGGATAAGCCGCACACACAAACTTTGCTCTGTTCCGTCTGTATATACGAGGCATATATAAATAACACAAACGACAGCTGCCACCAGCAGGGCGTGCCAAAAGATACCCTGTAAGTGGCAAGAGCAAAGATTAAAGTCATTGAACCCCATTTAATTGTGCAATCCTATGAAGAGTCTTTAACTTCCTTAAACTGTTTTGATTCCTCTCACTCTACTTTTCCCAAGCACTCTTATCACCCTGTGTTCGCTGTCACAGGGTATTTAGCTCGTAAAAATCAACTTTTACGCATGGGAAAAACTTTTTCAAAATATTCCTCAAAATTTTAATGTGCGGCAAAGTAAACAAGCGATACTTATGTAGTACCCAAATTGGCCCATAATCCCGTCAGGCGAGAGGGTCGTAAAACAACAACGTGCCAGAGTAAGCGTATGTGTGTGTGTGTGAGTATGTGTGTATGTTAGTGGGTAGTCTAAGACCCAAGTGAATGATTATTATTAGAACGCTCATTAGGAATACTTGAGCTTAAATGGGATTTGCGTTGGAAATCCGTTTAAAATAAATACCAAATATTTAAATCTATATAAATCAAATGTGGGAAAAAATACTTGTTAAAATACTGAAAGTGAACTATATTTAGTATTTAAGTAGTTATATTTAATGTTTATGGCTTTGAAGGGGATATATTAAGTAGGTTGCAAGACAGAGATGTATGTAAGAAATAGCGTAGACTCATTGAGGTACAATATATAGGTGCAGCTTTATCTATATCTCCATCTACAGACCCATGTGTAGCTCCATCCTTAGCTCCAACTCTTATTCCAGCTACAGCTTCCAACTCCTTCAACTCTATCCCTAGCTCCCAGTTCCCTTTGAGCTCCAGTTCCAGCTCCATCGCCCAACTCCAGCTCTAGTTCCCTCTCCAACTCTATGCCTAGTTCCTACTTCCCTTTCCCATCTGCAGCTCAATGACAACTCTATTCTTTGCTGCTTCGTGTGCTTCGTGTTGGTCATAAGTCACCCTTCAATTTTAGCCTTCAAAATGAAAGTTGCTGCCGAGCAGAGACAGAGAGTGAAAGAGTGACTGAGTGAGTGAAAGGGAGAGGGGTAGGGGAGTTGGGCGATGACAGCGCACGGGATGAGCCTGAGGAATGGGACTTAGTCTGGGTACGTGCGTTGCGTTAAGTGAAAATACAAGAAAATTGAGGCACGCGACGAATTACAGCTAAAACTCTGAGCAGGATGTGAGATGAAGATGAGCAGCCAGTCAGGGGGGGAAAGAGAGAGAGGGGGAGGGAGAAATAGAGAGAGGGAGAGGGGGAGGTAGGTAAAGAGAGTGTGGCTAGTCTGCCGCCGCTGCAGCTCGAGGCATGGAATTAGGCGGCTGAGTGAGTGGCCGATGGGTATGCGAGACGTGCGAGTGTGCCAGTGTGTGTGTGCGTGTGTGTGTCTGCGTGTGTGTCAAATGTGAAAAACTGTACGTTGACAAGATTTATGTGGCAACAGCAGCGGCAGCAGCTGACAAATAGGCACAGTCGGGCCGAGACGGGGGGAGGTTGAGACTTGCCACTAAGCTGCTGCATGGCTTTTGTGAGGCTATGCCACACACACGCACAAACACACACACGCAGACAGCAGCCAAATGAGCACAGGCCGTGCAAGGCAGCAAAGGAAGGGAGGGAGGGTCACAACTTTTGGGGACGCGGACAAGGACGACAATGGCAAATAAAAGATTTTTATTATCACATTATGCGGCAGCAGATTTCGCTCTCAGTTTCCCCTAACCCCCTCCCACACTCTCTCATTTCTTCCCCTGCCCTGTTGACTAGTTTACTTTGCCACGCCCCTGCCTTGCGCCTTCGTTGGATTTAGGCCAAGTTTTTAAGTTGCCTGGCTGCGATTCGAGCGAGAGCTAAAAGCAAAAGGCAGGTTGGCCAAATTCAATTTGCCAAATGAAATTTCTAGACAAGGCTGAATGGGAAGAGGCTGGGGGGAGGCAGGGTGTGTGGGGGGGGGTAGATGGCCGGAAGTGGCAGGTAATGGGCTAGAGATGGCCTGCAGATACCCTGCAATGTACAGGGCACAATGAAAGGGAGCTGCTGTTAGTTGAACTAGTTGAAAATTGTTGTTGTTGGAGTGGTTGACTACCAAATACCCTGTAATGCATGACATGGACATATTTGCAAGACTTTAACTCAAGTGTAGAGTATTTGTTGATATTCAAATACTCAATAAGTGTATGAACTGTACAATTTATAGGGTATACGACTAGTTTATACCCTGTAAAAAGAAAACAAAGACTGCTTGTAAGCACTGAGCCAAGGTGCAGGGTATTATGTGATAGTAGATGAATTTTTACTCACTTTTAATAAAGTATACGACTAGCGGATACCCTGTACGTGCTTAGAAATGAAAATAAATTACCAGTGTTGAGCAATGCATACTCCTAATCGGTATAAACATTTATCAGCTGCCTTCAGAAGGTATATGACTAGCAGATACCCTGTAACTGTACCCAGTTGGATAACTTTAAATGAATTGTAGAGCAAACTGCAGTCGAGCACAACTTCAAAAACTTGCCAGTCGAGCATACCCTTCACTCTATCTCCCCCTTTACTGGGTATAAATGGAGCATTAACGACGACATCAGCATTGCAGACAACGTGAGTTCTACTTGGCTGCTCTCCCCCATTACTATCTCTCTTTATCTCCCCCTTTCTCCTCTTCCCCTCTCCCCACTTTCTTCCCTCCTTTCTCTGACTCTCTCCTGCCCTCCCTGCATCTATTTTCGTCAACATCCTCACCGGGAATTACTAATTTGGATGTTTTGCTCCCGGATTTGTTGCCGCCTCACATGCTAATTATACAAAAATAGATCACGTGAGCTACGTCGACTGCGCCTAGGGGGAGACAGCGGGAGTAGGGAGGGGGTGTGGCAGGGCGACGTTGTCAACTGTTGCATGTCGTCGCCTGCTTAGACAGAGGGCCGAAACTTTTGCCGCCTCGTGTCGCATCAGTCAAGCTGGCGGCGCAGTCAAGATTGATGCGACGCCACCTGAAGAGAAGAACGAGGGAGGAGAGAGAGAAGGGGAGGCTGCTAGACTGACAGCAGGAAGGGAGCAACAGCTGCTAGTTGCGACGAAGCTATTTGGGTCAAACTTGGACGCAGGAGTTTGCTGCATGCCACAAGGCGACGATGCTGGGCAGCCAAGCGCGGTGTTGCTGGCCATGAAGCGCAGCACCAGAGGCAGCAGGAGAGAGAGGGGAAGAGGCAGCAAACTGCCCAACTGCAGGCAGGGAGGAAGGGGGGTCAGCTCTGTCAGGGAAATTAATAAAATTTTGCGAGCAATTGCAAAAAATTAGCCATGCCCGATGATTGTTGATGTTGCAATCATTAATAATGTAGGGGGCAACTACCAGGCGGGGCAAGCAGTTCGGGGGGCAGCTTGACATGATTAATGTGCAAATTGTGTGAGTGGCATGGCAAGTGGCAAGTTACGTGGCCACAGGGCGGGTGAGGTAATTGCGCGCAATGTCAACTAAAGCCAAGGTTAGTTTCCAGGGGGGAGAATCGAAATCGAAAACAGAAATTGGCTAAAGATATAAGGGGAGCATCTATGGGTAACCAAAAGCTAGTAAGTTATGCAATAAGTGAGCTTATGAATGGTAGCAAATTTATGTGGGAAAGGAGGGTAGAAACAGGGAGTTTGTGTTGGGGAGAGAAAAGGGGGTAGAGAGGGGGAGAGAGACAGAGGTAAACCCCTTGTGCATAAAGAAAGAAACAAAGAAAGTCAAGTTAAAGTTGCCTTAATCGTTTCTATAGAAATCCCAAAATATATAAAACTCAGGTAGGTTTTAACTGAAAAAAAAAAGAAGAGGTAGAAAGTAAGTTCACGCACAGGACTAACTCAGATTAGCTATGAATAGTTATACCAGTGATTATATAATTTAAGCAAAGTTTACCTGCATAAAATCTCAGTAAACCAAATGTACATAGAGTTCCATAAATTATATCTTCATTAATCAGAAAAAGGGGAACTTATAGTAAATTAAATTCAATGATGATGAACGTAAAACTTAAGGGAAGCGAGAGAAGTGTTTGTAGAGTATTTCGAGATGAAACTAAAGGTATTTGTAGAATTTATTTCAATACGTACTTGAAAAGAGAAATATACAGAATATTGAATGAAATTATTATCAAGAACAAGTGCGAGACAAGACTCTGAAGACATTACAGAGTTTGTGCTCACAGTACCTAACTTTAATCAATTGACTGGAGACATTACATAGTGCAATATGCAGACATAACCAAAATAAGCTAATAGAAATCGAAACATCTCTCTGATCGTTATAGAAGTAGATTTCAAGAACTCAATAGAAGTATCTTCTACAATGATCATTACATATAGAATCCCCTTTTATTTTTAAGCTTTAATAATTGCAACATCTGTCACTGCATCTCTTTACATGTGTACAACATTGAAGCTGTCAAAAGATGCTGTCAATATTGCTAAAAATTTATCAAAATCAAACTGTGCGCCTTGCCACGTCCGATTCGGATTCGGAGCTGCTACACGAGCTCCCTATATAGACGGGGCTGGCTACGCATAAAGGCCGATTATGATTTGCCATTTGCCATGCCAAATTGCCAAGTTGCCAGTTTAATAAGCCTTGTCCATGGGACAGCAGCAAGGCGGGGAAAACCCCTTCTATATCTGACTAGACCCCCCCCTTCTTGCTCCCTCGCTCACCTTGCTGTCAGCTGTCACAGCTGACAATCAAAAATGTCAGTGGAAAACCGCGTGGATTGCATTGGCATGCGCCGAGTGAGTGTGTGGATTGCATTCGAGCTGTGTGTGTGGATCGTAGGTAACTAAAACTAAGCTCAGACTAAGCAGCAGACAAAGAGCGAGACGAAGCGAGAGGAAGCGAAAGAGGGAGGGAGGGGCTGAGAGGAAGCGGGGCCAGTTTGCTGTGTAATCCGTCATTTGTTCGCATTCCATTCAAGGCTGCCTGGCCAGATCCGCCTCAGTGGGTCGCTCTACCTCTCCGTCTCGCTTGCGATCTCTGTCTCCCTCTCCCTCTCTCTCTGTCTGTTGCTGTCTCGCTCACTCTCTCGCACCTGGGCATTTGGCAAATTGCAACTTTTCGATAAATTCGAATCATTTGTCATTGACACAAATAGCTTTCAAATTGCACACACAACTGCACAACAAGCTGACGAAACAGGGGAAAGAGAGGGGGTTGTTGTTGTTTCGTGTGTTGCAGTTGCGACTGTTGCTGCTGCTGCTGTTGCAACTGCTGCAATTGACGACGTTCTCAGCGGAAATTCCCAAATACAGCGCCAGAGCGCGCGCAGACAGAGATCAGAGAGCAGCAACACTGGGTATATTAGCTGCGGTGGGTAGTTTGTTGAGAGGGAGGAAAAGAAAGAAGAGGAAACTATGTATGCAGTTTATTAAAAGGTGAAAGATATCTTAAAAGAAATTTATCACGAATATAAGAGAAGCAATATCATTTCATGACAAAAAAGTAGAATGAGTTCCAAACCATGCGATATAGGAGATATAGAAAGCCCATACATACATGGTAAAAATATATCTGGCCAGTTTAAGGAAGCAAATATAGATCAAACTCTGTGAATTTTGTGATACAGAACTATATAATACAAAGAAAATACATTTATTATACAGCAGATGAAAGTTTATGGTTAATAAGAATGTAAGTAAAGTCAAACGGTGGTATAGTATATATAGGGATATTAAATGTCATAGATATACAAAAAAGAGATATAATATCGTTTTTATAGATAGAAATATACAAAACAGATATACTATAAAAATAGCAATGCTGGAAGAGACCTACGGAGGTGTAACATTGATAAACAGCATACGAAGATACGATACCTTAGAGAACCTTACCAAATCTTTATAATCAAAGTAAAGTGGCTTAGAAGATATTGACGAAATAAAGACGATATTTATTAATGATGGAATCCTTACTTATTAAAAATTAAAAATTTTTTCCAGGAAATTTGAAATTATTACCAGTCAGGGTTTGTACCCATTTCAATAGTTACTTAATCAGTATTGCCCAACAATAAACTAAACTTAACTGCCTTAACTATCTTCAAAACCTTACACCCACATTTCAATCATAAACAGTCAACCCCAGCACAAGTTTTCCATAGGGTATCAGCCAACTGGCAATACTTTGTAGCTCGAGTTGTTTCGTTCGCTTGTTATCTTTGTTGTTGTCGTTGCTGTTGTTGTTGTTGTCGCTGCTGGTGGCATGCCGCATGTTGCTGCTGCTGCTGCCGTTGCCTCGTGTTGTTGGCGATTTCAAGCTGCGACGACGACGACGACGGCAACAATCGCTTAACAATTTTCGCTCTCTGTGTTGCTCTGTCTCTCTCCGTCTCCGTCTCTGTTGCACACGCTCGCAATGACCCAGTTTCCAAGCGGAATGTAAACAAATTTGACCTGAAAAGCGCTCGTGTTGCTGTTGTTGCTGTAGTTGTTGTTGTCGTTGCTGTTGTTGTTGTTTTGTAAACAAAACTGAGACTGAGACGCCAGCAGCGGCTCAGCAGCGCACAGTGTGTATGCGTGTGTGTCTGTGTGAGTGTGCGTGTGTGTGTGTTTCGCGTGTGTGAATTGCGTTTTCATTTTGGCCTTTAACGTCAAACGGCAACAGCAACAACAACAACTGCAACAACGACAACAATTCGCGCTAACAAAGTCATTTTTGCCCAATATGAAATAGTTGCGGTTTGCCAGAGCAGGAGAGGAGAATGCTGAGAGAGAGGAAAGAGAGGAGAGGTGCAGGTTGCTGCCTGGTTGCATGAGCAATTCGCCAGCAGCAGCAACAACAACAGCAACAGCAGCTGTGGCGGCACAAGAAACGATAGAAATAATCATGGCACAGCACAAAAATGCGAATAGAAATGGGAAGATTGCAAAAGAGCGAGCAAGAGACAGATGGAGAGAGGGGGGAGAGGGGGAGAAGAGGAAGGAGAGAGAGGTACGGGGGTACATGCGATATTAACAATGGATCATTAGCATTAACAATGGCTCTATAAAGATTTTACGCTTTATTTTGATTTGCAGTGCAAAAGTTGTTGCTGCTGCAGATGTTGCTGTTGTTATTGCTGCTGCTGCTGCTGTTGTTGTTATTGCTGCTGCTACTTTTGTTGTTATTGCTGTTGTGCTCTTTTTGCTTTGCTGTAGGCGCCGCCAAACCAACGTCAAAAGCGGCTAAATTCCGCCAGTTTAGGACACCTTTCGAATTGGCCTCAGGATTGTTAATCGCCGTGCCGCGCCCTGTTGCAGTCACAGTCACAGCAGCAACAACAACAGCAGCAGCAGCTACCTCTGCCCCTCTCCCTACTTCCCCTCTTGTCCCTCCTACACGCTCTGCAAAAAGAGACCTCACTCGTTTCAATCAAAAGTTGAAATTGAAAGGCAAAGTTGAAAGTCAATTTCAGCCGGAGAAAGGTTTGCAAATTTGTTCGGTTGATTTTGGCTTTTTTGTGGCCAAATTTTTTAATTGATTTAGGCAAATTAAGCGAAATTATTGCGCGCTAAAGTCTGAAGAAAAAAACTAGCTACAAAAAGGGGCAGTTAAAGAAAAAAAAGCCAAAAAGAGCAAAAACAAAAAAAGGTTAAAAACGTTGTAAAAACTGCGCAAAAAAACTGCCAAAAATTGCCAAAATTAAAAATGAAGAAAAATAGCACGAAGAGGCAGAAAAAAACTCTACGCTTTCGACGCAATTTCCCGCGCTGCTGGCGGTTTTTCCCGCCGTCGCATAATTTCGCTCATTTCGTGATTGCGAATATTTTCACCAATGTTTTTGGCTGTCTTCCCCCCTTCCGATGCCTTCCCCCTGCTCACCTACCTCTTGCTACTCCTCTCTGGCTACTTCTTGTTTAGCGGTTTTCGGCTGTTAGTTGCTTTAGCTGCCTCTTCTGCCTCTTCTTCTTCTGCTTCGTCTTCTTCAATTTCTTTTTATTTGTTTGCATAAAAAATGAAATTTCCAAAGCGTTTCATTAATTTTTTTCCATTTTAGCCCCCTTTGTTGTTGTTGTTGCCCTCTCTCTCTCTCTGTTGTTATTGTGCGCTATTTTGCGGGCACGCCCCCTGGGCCGCCCCCTTCTCCGAATGTTGGCAAATTTTTGCGAACGGTTCACGTAATAAATTCCATAAATTGCGTTTTACTTTGACACACATTGCGATTGTTGTTGTTGTTATTGCTGTTGTTGCTGTCAGTTGCTGTTGCTGTCAGTTGCTGCTGCTGTTGTTGTTGTTCTTCTTGTTGTTGCTTTTTGTGGCATGTAGTTCACAGTTAGTTGACGCTCGCTCGCTTCTTCGCGTTGCCGTTTTCACTTGAGTTTCTTGTTCGCTTTGTTTTTGTTATTGTTTTTTGTTATTGTTTTTTATTTTGTTTTTTTATTTTGTTTTTTTTCGGTGTTTGTGTGTTTTTTATGAACTTTTTCGCCTTCTCTGTTTTTATCTGCTTCGCTTTCGCCGCACATTGCGTACAACAAATGGCAACACGAACTGGCAAACAATAACAAGGGCAACGACAACAATAACATCAACAACATCTACAGCAGCAGCAACACCAACAACAGCAACATCAACGACAACAGCAACAGCTGCCAAATTGCAGGCCAATTCGCATCGTTTATCGCGACAGCTAGCAAAGTGTCATCATCATCATCATCGTCAATATTATCATCATCTCATTATTAGCATCTTCCCATGATTATTTGCTTGCTTATTGGCATCATCATTAAAATCCTGTTGATAATCAGCTTCCCCAAAAACAACATTTCAGTATCATCTCTCTTGTATTCATCATATGCCTCCTGAACAACATTCCTTGTCTTCATTATCTCTATCTTTCTGCCCCTTCTCATCATGTTCTTCTTACTATTACTCACTTTATTTTCTATTATCTGAACCGCCTCCAATCTATGATAACCAGCCTTCATCTTCATCATCTTCTGAGCGCTTTATCATATCGCTCATCATCATCTGCCTGCTCTTGATCCTTACTGTCTGTTCTTTTATATCAGTCTTATACATTCCAATTTCATTTGCTTCCTAATTATCATCTATATTAGCTTTATACTCACCGTGATATCGCCATGAGATATGTATGTACAAGTATATCACCTTTATAATTCTCTTCAACTGCCTCGAGGTGATGTACAGTACATCAACTTCCTTCTCAGCATCAGCTAATATCCTTTGCATGGCCAAAAGAACCTACTTCTGTTCTTCTTGTACTCTTCATCAACTTCATCATCAGCTGCCTCCTTCTAAGTATCATCTCCCAACTCTTCTTCATCATATGCTTAGCATACTTGTATTGATCAGCCTTTGATGCTTTTTCTCTTCTCAAAACTCTCCTAGCTAAACTGCATCACAATCTATCCACTCTTCATGGTCAATATTTTCTTCCTTTTTCTTTCTCTTTCCTTTTTATTATATTATTATTATCAACATCATCTTTATAGTCTTCGTCCTTCTATACCTTCCCTTTACAGATATTTTCCTCGTTCTAGCAACTTTAAAATAATCTTTTTGTTTATCATTAGCTGCTTCCTATCGATCAACATCATCACCGGTGACCTCTGGTTATCATCATGACCATGTATCTCATATCTACCACATCATCATTTGCCTATTCCCTACATGATCATCATATTATTTTTCACTTTTTCCTCATCATCTTTAACTTTACATATTCTTAGCACTTACAACACCTCTCTCTCTATCCTTTCCCATCATTCTCTTCTTTACTCCTTTCCAACATCCCCTGTCTTCTTTCATTATATCTTTCATCCTCTTTCCCTACATCATCTTCCCCCTTCACCATTCTCTACCATTTCTTCCCCACTCCTGCTCATCTTCATCATCATCACAATCATCATCTTCGTTCACTCAGCATGCATTATTAGCTTTATTAGCTGCCTCGAAAAACCTCAACATTGTCAACGTGGGCGGTCGAAGGTCAACTGTGTGCCGCGTAAACAGACAAAAAGCGCAGCAAAACAACACGACAAACGACAGCAACAACAACAACAATGAGAAAAACAACAACGCAACCCAAAACAATTGCCAAAAAAGTCACTGCGCCGTCGCTCACGTCTCTCTCTTGGTGTTCGACGGGGCGTATGAGTAATTTTCGTTGTTTATTGAAAAATTTGCGTTTTGCCAAATTTGCTTTGCCAGAGAGTAGGGGGGAAGAGGGAGGGGGATAGAAGGGGTGTGCGACATGTCAAAAACACTTGAAATGAGGCAAATATGTTGACTGCAGCAACTAACAACAACAGCAGCAGCAGCAGCACCAGCAGCAGGAACACGAGGGCAACACGTGGAAAATGACGGCAGCAAAAAGGGTTGAGAGGAAGGAGTGGAGAGGGGAGGGGGAAACAGGGTAATAGGGGACTACAGGCCAAAATTGAAAAGCGCTAAAAATAACAAAGTGGCAAAAAATGTTGACAGGCTTGTGGCACATAAAAGAGAACAACAACAACAGCAACAGGAGAGACAGCAGCAGCAACAACAGCGACAACAGCAACAGCAACTAGCGACAACAATCGTGTCTGGGGCGAGAGTTGCTGCCACGGCGGCTGCTGTTGTTGTTGTTGCTGCTGTTGTAGTTGTTGCCGTTGTGTGCACAACATTTGCAACATTGTTGCAAAGCTGGCAATGGAAATGGATGAATTGCATTAATAATGCGCCCAGACGAGACGCGTCGAGGCCGCAGCGCAGACACATTAACAACAACACTGACAAATGCAACAGCAACAACAACTGCAGCAGCAACAACAGCAGCAGCAACAGCAACAACAAGTGCAATGCGGCATGCAGAAAGTGAAAGAAGATCGTGCATGCCTGAGAGACAGAGAGAGATGGGAGAGAGATGGCAACAGGCGCGTCTGTTTGCATAGAAGATAGCGCAATGAGAGCGTGAGTTGGCAACATTGCCAGCAGTTGTTGTTGTTGTTGCTGCAGTTATTCTTCAGCAGCTAAAAAACTATTTCACTTTTCAAGTGCGCAAAAAGATCAAGCAAAAAATGCAGACAAAGTTGCGATTTGCAGCTTAAGATGCAGCTGAAAGTGCAAGAAGGGGGAGCCAGAGTTTGTCTGGCTAAGATTATGATAAAGAGAGGCAAAGAAAGAGAGAGAGAAAGAGGGGGAAAGAGAGAAAGGGAAGGGGGAGGAGTGCTCACAAAGTGCAAACAGTTGCAGCGGGCACTCAGCGCAAGGATTTGCATAAATGCAAATGGCAAGCAGCGATTCGTAAGTGGGCAAAAGGCTTCGATTTGTGCAAAGACTCTGCCGCACACTGTCTTTGCCAGTGTTGCTTAACGGCAAAGGCAAAGGCAAGAGAGTACTGTGAGGAAAAATAAGTGATGGTAGAGGCTGAAAGAGATGGAAAGGTAGCGTAGTACTGACCTAGGTAAGGATTAAAGAAGGTAAAGGATGTGGGAATGGAAAGGATGAGAGTGTGAAAGGTAGGGGAATGAATAAAAGACGGACGAGAGAGAGAAAGAGAGGGATAGAAAGACAGAGAGAGAGAGGAAGAGAGAAAGAGAGACATAGAAAAAAAGAAGAGCAAATTTAGTGGAACAATTGTTAGAATCAAACAGAAGAAGAAAGAGAGAGCCTAGGCCAGGGCATAAATTAGTCCAGGCTGAGTTGGGGAAGAGAAAGAGCAAGAAAAGTGAAGGCTAGAGGGAAAGACAGTGCAAAGGGGAGATAGTGAGAAGACCTATATAGTGAGGAAGGATGAAAGAAAGGTACAAGTAAATAAGAAAAGAAAGAACGAGTGAGTGAATAAATAAGAAACATTGAAAGTAAAATTAGACAGAAAGGAGAGATTCACTGAGCAAAAGATTACAGTACGCTCAAGGCTTAACCTCTTCTCCCAATTCTGTCTCCCTCAGAACACTTTTGCTCTTTAAGATATCTCTAGTTATCACTTTTCCCTACTCCCCCTCTCCTTACCCACTCTAAGTTGTTAATTATCGGCGATTACCCATAAAATATAAATACAATTTGCGAGCTAACCGAATAGTTATTCAAATAAAGCCGCTAAAAAACAGACAGAGAGACAAGTCTAGCCAAGAGAGGGAGAGACAGAGAGAGGGAGGGAGGGAGGCAGGGTGTTAGCAATGTCTTGGTCCTTGTCTGACTGTAATTTCTTTGTTAATGGCTTGGCGATTATTCAGCTACTTTTTGTTTGCAATTTGCTGAAGCTGTTGCTGCTGACGAACTGTTGCGGTCGCGAGGGGCTGCCAACTGTTGCAAATAGACAGGCAACAGTGCGCACACACCAACACACACACACAAATACTGGCACACACACACACAGACACACTCGCACATGGTTTGCCTGCATGGCCGAGTGCGAGTGAGAGGCTCGTTAAGAGCATCATTAAGTCTTCGTCTCGTCATCACAATATACACTCAGCGAGGCAGCCCCTCCACCCCCTTCCTCACCCCCTCCGCCTGTAGCAGGAAGCGGGAGGCAGACTTAAAATAAATAAAAACTTCAACTTCAAGCTAAGCGTTTAAGTTGTTTGTTCCTCCGCCTCTTGAGCATTTCTCAGCTGCAACATTGTTGCACGCTGATGCCCAGACATAATGAACAGCTACGTCGACTGCGCTGCTGCTGCTGTTGCAGCGAGTCTACCCATAAGTAATATCTGTTTTCTCTGCTCGCCTGCCTGCCTGTTAATAGATCAGCCAAACAGTGTCAAGGAGAAACGAGCAGGGGGGAATGAAAGACTTGAAGAGACTGGCAGACAAATGGAGACAGACGGGGAGACATAATGACAGACGAGCAGAGCTATAGATGGCTTGACAGGCGAACAGAGGGGGAGGCAGAGAGAAAAAGAAACAGACTGAAAGGGAGACAGGCAGACAGGGAGACAGACTACAAGGGTAACAGGGAGAAAGACCGAAAAGGAGACGGAGAGACGGACTGAAAGGGAGACAGACACACAGTCAGGGAAGAAGGCAGAAGCGCAGACATTCGGGCAGACGGACAGACATCGCAGGGAGACAGACGGACAAGCTGTCTGTATGAAGATGATCACTCAGTAGATGCAAATGTGCCAAGTCAAGCGACTAATCAGTCTCTTATTGACTGCAAATCAGTTCGAAAAATGCCTAAGAAAATATGGAAGAATGTATGAAAACTATAAAAGAGTGTATACGACTGAAATATACCCACTATGTGCAGCTAAGCAACATCATAGATTTATTCCTAAATAATTTACATGTTAATTAAACAATCAATTACTATTAACAACAAAAATTAAGAGTTTCAAATTCAAAATAAAGCCTTTAATTAGTTTTCTTTGAATTTTGAAGGCGGTAGGGGGCGTGGCCTAATTTAAAATTATTATTTATTTAAGCGCAATATTAATGCATATTGTCACCAAATTTGATAGCCCTAACTCCTATAGTCTCTGAGTTTAAGCTGTTCATACAGACACAAATTCCAAAAAAGTCTCTTCTATAGATGCTCTAGAGTTCCAGTTGCCTTATTTTTTTAAATTAAATATTTAAACAAGCTCTAATACCCTTTTACTCCTTGTCTTGCAGGTATTTATCCCCCAATATCACAGAAAATATGCCTGCAGTGATGCACTATATTATACTTCCTCCATAAGTCACTTAACTTACCTACTCAACTTTCAGTTGGTATTTCGTGGATTGCCCATATACATAACAATTATTATAAATTATGATTTGAGCTTTGCTCTCCTTACCTCCCTCTCCGTCTCTCCCCCTCTCTCTCTCTCCATGCACTTGGCAAACTTTTACCTACAAATTTGTTCGTTTTTCTTTTGTGAATTATGCCACAATTTGCAGTTTGCTTTTGGTTTTCTTTTTTGGTTTATCGATAAACTGCTGGCTTTAGTTGTGCCATGGACCACACAAGTTGTAGCCACTGCCACGCCCACCACCGTTCACTGGTACACGAAGCGGGCGTAATGTTTAGGGAAAAGCAACAACAAAGAAAAGAAAATCATAATTTACGCTGCAAGCAGGCTGCAGTTTTTGATATAGTTTGCTCAGTTATTGTTGGCTAGTTCTACCTGGAAGATATATGGGATGGTAATATATAGCAGAGCAGAGGTACATGGAAGTGGGATTAGAAGGGGGAGCAGAAGAGGCAGCAGTAGGAGAAGCTCGCGCTGTCATCGTCAAGCCGGAAGTGGCATAGACCGAGCGATTTATGCAGTTCAAAAAAATGTTAATTAAAATGTCACAAGAATTAAATGTACACCCCATGCCAGGCAATACTGCTGCTCACGCATCCTCCACCTCCCTCCTTCTGGCACTGTCACAGGCACTCCCCCTGTTCCTACTCTGCCTCCCTTCCTCCACAGGATAATCAAAAACCAATATCAAAAGCTGATTTGCAGCTACATCGCGACTTCATCTGATATTCATGAGGCGCAGCCAACTTTGTGTGGCATGACAGGCAGGGGGAGGGGGAGAGCGAGGGGAACTGGGGGAGCTGGCTTCATGACAGCGCTAGGTCCTTGTTTGGTCACGTTCGTCTGTGACCCCGCCGCAATGCAAAAAATAAGAGAAGAAAATTTAAATAAATACGCGCGTTATCCTCTCAATTTTACATATTTTTTCGCCTCTTTCGAGCTGTTTCCCTCTCTTCCTCCTCTCCCCCGTCTTTCTCTCTTACTTTTCCGCATTTTCCACTGTGCTGTTGCGGCATATTCCGAGTCCATTAACGCGTCCAGGGGAACTCGTGTCATAATCACCTTGTTTGTCGGGCGGAACACCTATAATGGCAGTCAGAGAGGGGAGTGGAGAGGGGGAAGTGGGAAGAGAGGGGCGTGCAGTGGGAGGGCGTGGCTGTCGCAATCGCAGTCGTTATGTCGGATAATCATTTTGGACGCACAGCAGCAGCAGCAGCGCCATCAAATAAACGTAATTCAATGCACAAAATGACAACATTTTCATTTGGAATTTTGTAGCAACCCTCGTTGGCTTGACACCCCCCACCTGCTCTCTACCTCAGCATCCCCTCCCCCTCGCCCACATAGAAAATGGAATTTGGCAGCTGTCCGGACTTGGCAGCTGAGCTGAGCCCGTGCTAAGCGCAACTTTGTCTGCCATTTGCATATGGCCAATTGGGCAATGTTGACAAGAAGTTGTTGTTGTTGGGGGGAGAATGAGAAGACACGCAAAGGTAGAAGGGGGAAGGAGGGAGGAGGGAAAACAAAGCTTATGAATTACGAATTATGCTTATGGCCAGGCTCATTGCACACGCAACTCGCGACCAAATTAAGTGTCTATTTGCACAATCCTAATGCGGCAATTTCTTGTGCAGCCCTCGCAGGAAAAAACAGCTGGAATTTGTAAGAAATTTAGCTTTAAATTACTCAATAATAGCTAGACATACAGAAGGGGGCACAGCTGGAAGATATTGTTGATTATATCTCTTAAGAAATTCTTTACATCTCTTGATTATAAATATAAATTTATATATATTCTTGTTCTATGTTAAGTTGATATAACTCAAGCTTTCATTCGGCTTTTGCTTTAGTCCTTGAGATATATCTATATTCAGAGAGTCGATATCCTTGAAGGAATCCCTATATATTGATTAATGGCTCTTTTCTTTATATACATATATATTCTTGATCTTTATAGGTAGTCTGCAGTTAGTTCCACTTCTCACTGGTGTTCTGCTTCGTGCTAAACCATTTTTGACTCCATCTTACTGATATATAGCAATTCAAAATCTTATCTATTTATCTCCAGTTAATTCCTAAATATATTTTATATATGATCCCTACACTTTTTTTAAAGGTAATATATCACATACTTTCTTAATTTTAGCTGCTAAACAAGTAAGAATGTGTTTCACACATTCTCCTTCAGTGCTTCTCCTTTATTCACAGCAAAAGTCTAGTTAAGTATGCAATACCTATATATATTCTCGTTCCTTTAAACATCTCCCACTTCAGTAAAAACTCCCACTTCATTCTTTCTGGTGTCGGTGTCGGGAATAAAACTTTATTTGTTTCTCTTTATTGTTACAATCGTTACAAATATGGCAAAAGTTGTCCTCAATATGAAGTTGAATCGATAACTATAACTAACATCGAGTGCGGAGTATAACTTATGCACTATGTGTATGTGTTGGTTGGTGTGTCTGTGTGTTGAAGATTTGTTTAGTACTATAAATCGTATGTTGGATTATACATGGTGAATTAGTTCATCAAATGGCAACGATGCACATCGCCGTAGTCGCTAACAAGTTGGCCACATCGCACTGAGCACAGGCAGCTGGCTAACTCACTCACACACACACGCAGACATGCTTACTATCTCTCTCTTTAGCTGTCTCTCCCTACTTGTCTCTGTCTTTGTCACTCACTCACCCAGACAACTGAAAACGTTGCACATACGTAGTGTATGCCACGCTAGTTGCCATCTCGCCGCAATCGCACCCTTCAAACATCCATTAGCCACGCCTCCCACGCCGCCTCCACCTTCTCTTCTTGCTTGGCTTGCCGATGCAGCCAAGTGTTATGCAACTACTTAAAGGACTTTATCATTTGCTTTGCCTGCATTTGCATTGTGTGTGCGATTTGGAATGTGCATCGCCAGTTTCAGCTTCCTCCTTCCTTCACTACATCCTCTCGTTCCTTCTCCTTTCCCGCTCATCCTGCTGCTTAGAGCAAGTAGCACTTGCGACGCCAACAGGAGCAGGTGCAGTGCACATGGCGATAGTAGCGACACAGGCACTTCAGGTACTTGTAGCCAGCGCAGCAGTGATGCGAATGCGAATGATAATGCGAGTGCGAGTAGCAGGAGAGATCGTGCGAGCAGTACGAGTAGCAGCCACAGTCGCACATCTTGATAGCTAGCTCTAGCTAGAGGAGATCGGGTAACGCTTTAATCTTTACTTCCTCAGCAAGTTAGTGGGTGTATTCCTCTGCTTCTTCTCCAGTCTGTCTTCCTTGCTTCTTTTCCTGGCGCTTCGCTTGCTGTCTCTGGCTGAACTGATTTCTGGCCAACGCTTTAGCTTTCAACTTGGCTTAGGTTAGTGGCGCACTGGAAGACCAAGTTGCCACAGGCAACCAGAGGGTGCTACGTTTGATCGATGCAATTGTTTTGCGTATTTGGGTGGCCAACATCGGTACCACGCCCCACATTTACCCTGGCAGGGTGGAGGAAGGGGGTTGGGGCATATGCTGGCCCAGAAATCATGTCAATTGATTTTCGCCCTGGCACGAGGGCACTCGAGACGCCTTTGAGTTTGTGCCTCAAGTTGCCACGAGTTGCCTCGACTTGCCACGAGTCGCGTTGAGTTGAGTCGAGTCGAGACTTTGCTCCGATGATTAATTCACAATGTTGTCGCCGATTTTTATGACCGACAAAATGGTTTATTTGCAGCCGACAAATGCCCAAAATAGACGCCGTCATCGTCGTCGTCGTCGTCGTCGCTAGGCAAATGCAAATAGCTACAGATACAGATACATTCATAGCCATAGCTATAGATACGAATGCGAATGCGAATTCATGCCTGACCCACATTCGGTGGGCGCGCGCATTTGATTCTATTAGTCACACAGCTGCCGCCGAAAACAGATGCACACACTCACACACACACGCACACACAGAAAGGTAGGCAGCTAGTGTATCTCATAGATACTTGTTCGCTTTGGCTGCTGCTGCTGTGCAGCTGGCGCGATCGTGATGCAATCGATCGATGACACATGCCCCAAGTGTCGCCAGGAGTTCCAAGCCTCTGACGTCATGCCGCAGGTAACCCGCTGCGTATACGTCATATCGATCACGATCACGATCTATTGCGTATAGAGCTGCATAGCTGACATCATCTTCAGCAGCAGCGCATGCAACTGAGTACAACAACAATAAATGGCAATGTCGACGATCCCCTCGCAGCGTCATCAATTTGTGCTGCACATTCCGCAAATGAGATCAGTGAGATCAGTGTGCAAAAGTGAGATCATTCTATTGTTATTGCTTTCTAGGCTGCTAATTGTAACTGTAAATACTAGCTAGTTAGTTAGTTAGTTATCTAACAAGACGATCGAACAGCTGGGCTCATCTTTGTCGTGTTTGTAGTGAAATATTTGCAAACTTATTTGCGATCATTTTGGCAGGGCAACTTGATTGATGGCATGAGGGAACTACAGATGGAAGATGGCTTAAGATAGAATGAGGTAATATATGAAGTGACAAACTATATTAATTTATAATAGATGAGCTCATTGTAGATATAGAGGAAGCTTAGATTTCAAAGCAAAAGATGTAGATAAAGGTTGGTAAAGGTGATCTTCATTGAATAGGAAGACGACATAGACACTTTAGATAGAGATAAAGATAATAATTTGCACATGATACATGGATAGAAATGTAGAAGATTAGTTTATAGAATACATCCATAAGAAGGTAAAAAATACTGAAGATATTGTTAGAAGACATATAACGACTGAGCAGATATATTTCTAGAACATGTGTCAATTAAAAATATGATAAAGTATTTAGGGAAAGATGAAAAGAATTGACGAAGTAAATATAAAAATGAATAAATAGAATAAATAAATAGTTACATAGCTTTTTCATGGTACACCAATAGATTCTTTCCCATTTATAGCTTAAGTTCATTTGCAATATAGAACAATATTAAACATACTTGTATTTCCTTTAACTATCTTATGCTCATTCAA
This sequence comes from Zaprionus africanus, assembly GCA_018151435.1. Taxonomy (NCBI): domain Eukaryota; kingdom Metazoa; phylum Arthropoda; class Insecta; order Diptera; family Drosophilidae; genus Zaprionus; species Zaprionus africanus. The sequence goes on along the minus strand of JAECXB010002310.1, from coordinate 1,023,001 downwards.
TGAAAGCCTAACTGTTGAAGATCATCTTAAAGCAGAGCTTACCCACTCGATCTGAGCTCCTACAGTTCTCTCTACCCAGTCCCTTTCAGCGCATCAAATCTTGCTTATTATATTTTTAATTAGTTTAAGATTACTTTCACTTCAAGCGAGACTTCTCTTCCCTGGCAAGTGTCTTGGCCAACCCTTTAGCAAATAATCAACTTGCATTCAATTTACAGAAGGAGTTCTCCCTTTGCTTTCGGGCAGGTGCATTTCGGGGACGGGCTGAGATCGTTCCCCGATCGTTTGGTGCAATTACAAATGCCGTTGTCGGTTGTCGCTTGCTTGTTGGTTATCTTTTAATAGTTTTTACCCCCTTTTAATGAGTTTTTATTGAGCTCATTTGCCGGACAGTTGCAGCGACTGAAGCAGCTGCTGCGTGTTGCTTATCTGGCTGTCTTCCTCGGTTGCCTGCTTTACCTGATGGGGGCCGTGTGTTGTAAGCTCATTAAAGTCACCGATTGCGATTCGAGGACACGTAATGCAGCTTTAAGGGGCAGAGAGAACAGAGAGCAGAGGGCAGAGTGCAAGGGGCAAAGGGGTAAAAGAGGAAAGCACACAGTTCCGGGCCGTGGCCTGTTGAAGTGTCCTTGTGCGCTTAAAAGTCTTTCGACACGTTTTCGCATTGGCAAAAAGTTTGTCAGCCAAAGCCAAAGCTGGTTAAAATGAAGTGAGGCAGGTAAGGAAGAAGGGGGGCAGATCGGGGCAAGGGCAGGTGAAGTGCAAGGGTCGCCACATGGAGTGCAAGTGCATGGCTTTCAGCAGTTTAGTTCAAGTTGTTTCGGGCAACACTTGAAGGACAACGACAACGAAACGATTCTCGACCATATGCACTAGGAATTGGGCTATGCAAAGGGTAAGGGCAGAGGCGTGGCAAGGCAGGCAGGGAGGGAGGTAGGGAGGGGGTCACAACGGAAATGCCGGCTGTCAGTATGTGGCAAATAATGGTGTTGCGTGTCGCATTGGCCGCCACAATGATAACCCGACTAAATTGTAACAAGACCAACAACAAAGACAGCTGCCTCAAGCCAGGGAACTTGCTCTGCTTCCCCTTCCCCTTCCCCACTGCCACGCTGTCTGTGTCGTGAAAAGCGTAACTGACACTTAAATTAAATTTGTTTTCATTTCGCCCGGGCCGAAAGTCAACGCGACACTTTCGGATCAGTTCGTTTTGGCTTCGGTTTTTTGGGGCCAAGAAATCAGCGCAAAAAAACCTCAAGAAAAAAGTCACAAGTCGAAGTCGAAGTCGAAGCTGAAGCCGAAAATGCATTTCGCAATAAAATAAATTAAAACGAAAGCAAAGCAAATTTTCGCCGGGCACAGAAAGTTGCCAGAAACTCAACGGGGCGTGCGATGGGAACACACAGCAAGTGTAAGAGAGAAGGAGAGAGAGAAGAGGTAGGCAAGCTGTGCATGCTTCCCCCGTGGGGCGGACCGCACTGATGACTTCTTTGGCCCCCCCACAAAAGACCCAAACGAAGCCCGCAGCCAAAGTGAAAAGACTAACCGAAACTGCTTGTGACGCTTCGCTTTGCACGCCCTCTGGCGGACAACACACACACTCTTAAACTGACAGTGAGTACACTCGGCATCGGAAGCGAATGGAACGAATGACAGATTATCTGCATAGAATGCAGGGCAGAAGGTTGCTAAGAGAAGCATTTAGAGCAATTTGGCAGCTGATTTGGGTGGGTTAATTGCATTATTTATTTATTAAGATAGTTAACTATATATTTTGTAGATATTTTGATATAATTGGAATGAAATTTCTATAGTTTTATTTGGTGTAAAGACTTTTACATGTATAAAATAAATAATCATTAATTTATTAAAGTTTTTTGAATAAATTTTTATTAATATTTTATTTGGTTTAAAGTAATTGCTCTGATAGGCAATGAATTGTATGATACAGGTCTAGTATATCATATGTGTATATAGTATATACTGAGTAGAATATCAGATATATGCACAATATATTATATACACCATACATGATAAAAATTATTAACTTATACTAACTCTTTACCAGATTATATCTCTTTCATACTCCCCTCTAAATTTAATTTCATGCTTAGTTTCTTCACTTTTTAATCTTCTTCGCCCCACTGTACCGCCTGGCATAAGAATTTGTTTGCCAGGATACAGAAGTCACCGCAAATATTGCAACAATTGTTGCTGTTCTTGTTGCTGTAGATACTTTCCTCGTTTGTGGATGCAGCACTAAACGCTTCAAAAAGTCGAGAGCTTTGGCAGCCAAGAAGAGAGGGAAGTCAACATCGCAGTGCAGCGCATCGCTGAATCCGCCATGCCGCCAATCCGCCATGTGCATCCTCTGGCCAGCACTGACTTCTGTTCCGACTCTTGTTACTTCTCCTTATACTCCGACTACTGCTCTCACTCGTGCTTCAATTGCAGCTCCTTCTCTTGCTGCTCATCCTGTTCCTAGCTCAGTCTCAATCTCAATCCAGTGAAGTCACTCAGCATGTGCTGGCCATGTCCATCCATATTCCATTGCCATATTGTGTTCGTGCCAAAGCGATAGATTGAATGGACGAAGTGGGTGGGTAGTTGAGAGAAAGGGAGAGGCAGAGGGAGGCAGGATGAGCTGCTGTTCATGTTGGATTTTCCCTCGTTTGTTGCGCACAAAATTCTTGTTTCCTCTCGCATTTATTGTTTTTACCCAATGCAACAAGGGGGCGGGGGGCAATGGCAGATGTGTGCAAGGGGGTGGGGCACACGGTAGAGGGAAGGGGGTGCAGCACGGGTGAGGGGGGTTGGTCGAGCGACAACAGGCAAAGCCGCAGCCAAACAAACACATTTCAATCAAAACGCTTGACGGCTCGACGGGCAATAGCAGCAAGTGCAACGACAGCAACAACAACCAACAACAACAACAGCAACAACAAGCGCGACAACAACAAGCACAACAGCGACAGCCACGTGGGTGGCCACGTTTTACGCCACGGCCACAACAAAGTCCAAACCTGGCAGGCAGGCGGGGTAGGAGCAGGGAAAAGTTGCCTGGCATGGGGACCAACACGGCAGCTGCTGAACTGCAAAGCGAAGGGAAAGCCATAGGAGGGAGGGCGGAACTGAGAGGCAGGTGGGGGTAGGGAAGTCCGCATATAGGGGACGCCTATTTGCACTGCACTGCGGAAGGCGCTGAAAGCGCATTGCACTCTGGTTGCAATCTATGCAAATCGCAGACAAAAATAGAAAGCAATCAAATTGAGGAAGCGAGTAGGGGAGATAAAAAGATATAGAAGACATTAGCTGATGTACACAATAGATAGTAGAGAACAGAGAGCAAGAGAAATACTCATTAAATTGCAGATGATATTCTATATTCTATGTTTGTTGCATAGATCGAATTATTCTATCAATATGCAATGACTTTATGATACTGTGATTCTATAATTCTATATTGCTATGATTCTATGATTCTATGATTCTATGATTTTATGATTCTATGATTCTATGATTCTATGATTCTATGATTCTATGATTCTATGATTCTATGATTCTATGATTCTATGATTCTATGATTCTATGATTCTATGATTCTATGATTCTATGATTCTATGATTCTATGATTCTATGATTCTATGATTCTATGATTCTATGATTCTATGATTCTATGATTCTATGATTCTATGATTCTATGATTCTATGATTCTATGATTCTATGATTCTATGATTCTATGATTCTATGATTCTATGATTCTATGATTCTATGATTCTATGATTCTATGATTCTATGATTCTATGATTCTATGATTCTATGATTCTATGATTCTATGATTCTATGATTCTATGATTCTATGATTCTATGATTCTATGATTCTATGATTCTATGATTCTATGATTCTATGATTCTATGATTCTATGATTCTATGATTCTATGATTCTATGATTCTATGATTCTATGATTCTATGATTCTATGATTCTATGATTCTATGATTCTATGATTCTATGATTCTATGATTCTATGATTCTATGATTCTATGATTACGATATTTCATGTTTCCATGATTCTATGATTCCGTGATATTCTACTCCTAAGATTCTATGATTTTTTCATTGCTTCTGTTACGTATTCTTTAACATATTCTATGTATCAATCTTCTACCTTCCCATCTGTTTTCGTTCACGACTTAATCACTTAAACAAATAGCAAACCCAAAAGTTTTGTGGCCGCAACCAATGTGCAGCAGCTCTTAAACTGTTGCTGCAGTTGTTGTTGCTGCAGTTGTTGTTGTTGTCGTTGCTGTTGGCCATGGCCATTGCCACAACTACCGCAAAATGGCACTTGCCTGGGTTTTTGACACAACTTGACGCGCTCGCAGCTCTGGCCCTGCGACTGCTACCTCCATCCGCTACCGTTGCCGTTGCCATTGTCAGTGCCACATGCCGCATGCCACATGCCAGCACAATATTTCGTGTGCACATGTTTCACTCTGTATCGCTTCCCCCCTTCCACTTGCTTGTGCTCTACCCATCGCTGTCCCAGTCACAGCTTCAGCTTCGGCTTCGGCTGTCCACGCGCCATCGCCCAACTGATTTTGGCCAAACAAAATGAAGACATACTCGTACAAAATGGCAAATAGCAAATGGCAAATGTGGCATTCCCCCAGAGGTTGAATGGCCACAGCCAACAGCAACAACAAGGAGGTGGAAAGGAGTGGGTAGGGGGGCACTCTCGGAGAACTGCAAGGAGGAAAATGCATGCTAAAGATTCCACAGCAACGAGCTGACAACTGAAGTTGACTGAAAGCAGTTTGGGAGAGTGGATAGCTAGACAATGGTTGGGGATACAGCAGCAAGGAGGTTGGACCACCCAAGCCGTGTACGTTTCAAGTTGAAACAATCATTCCGTAAAGTGCCGAATCAAATTCTATTTGTTTGTCTCTTGATTAGCTTGTGGATTTGCCAGGAAAAACTTAACGTTAAATCACTTTGTGAATTTCCTCAGTAATCCCCCAAGCAAAACACCCTTTCATAAAAATGTCTTACTTTAAGTATAAAAATCCAAATTAATCGACATTATGTAGAAGATTTAGTTTAGTTTTATGCCAAACTATGGTAATTCCAGGCTGGTCACGCCATAAGCCATCTCGTGACGGCGACGACTTAAGGATTTTTGTTGAACAATCTCATTAGGGGCAAATAACAAGCCCCGAAACGCTTAGGCTGCAATTAAAGCAGAACTTTGCCTGCTCTGCTTTATTTGTATAGCAGCAATAAAGCAATTTAAATTAAATATTTACAATAGCCGCAAGGAATGTCCAGAGAGAGAGGGAAAGGGAGAGCATTGCGCAGAGTTGCCAGGTTGCCCGCTCAGGCGAAAAAATCGCTCAGTGCATTTTGCATTTTGGCAGCATTTTCATTTCCATGTGCTGCATGTGGCACGCAAGAAGCCAAATAAAAAGCGGCACCTCGAACAAAAAAATAACAACGTGAGCGCGCGCGAGGGTCGCTTGAGCAGTTTACAGTGCCATGGTATGCGAATGGGGAATTTGGCACACGAAAGTCTTAAAGTGATTGCTTAACAGAGTGTTTGAGGGAGAGTTAATGGGGAAGGGAGTTAGCTTAGGGCAGAGTTGCCTCTTTCATTATACCAGAGCCTCTTTTTACAGGGTATATGGGCACATAGCGCACTTTCTTACTCCCTATCTTAAATTTTACCCTCTTACTCGTTTGCTTCATTCTGAACTCATCGATTGCTTTACAGGGTATAAGGTAGGGGAACTAAGTGCATCTCAATCTTCTTCCCTTACTCCAACTTTCCATCAAGGCAGAGTACCCTCTTTCACTATATCAGGGCCTCTATTTACAGGGTATATAGGCGGAAAGCGCACTCTCTTACTCCTGCAAACTACTTCCTCATCCTCCTTTCTTCTTTTTTTTATATACCTTTCTCTCCTTACTCATCTTCACATTCTCAGTTCCTTATTAATTTGCTAGAAAATAACAGACTTCTTCCCCTATCGTTACTCTTTCTTTTCTTCATATTCTTTCCCGACTTATTTCTTTCACCCACCAATCTCTCACTCTGCCTTTCTCTGCTCATCAATTGCCTTACAGAGTATTTAGCGAAGCAGCTCCCTTCCTTTCTTTCTTCCTGTGGCTCTTCCAATCTATCTCCTCCTCTCTCATCCCCTCTTTCTCTTCCCCTTTCCCTTTCCCGTCTGTCTCTTTCCCTTCCTCTCACGTCGATTGCAGTCAGTGCAACCTGCTGTCAAGCTGAGCTGACAGTTCGATTACAGTGCGGCATGCTCAGTGCCAGAAGAACGCAGAACGAAGAGTGCAGAATGGAGAATGGAAATGGGACTAAGTCTTCGTGCGTCTTCCACTTCGTTTACGACTTCAACTTCAACTTCAGCTTCAACTGCGACTGCATTCCTTCATATTTCGCAACGCTCAAGAATGCCATGAGAGGAGGAGCGAGACAGCAAGGCAGGTTGATCTTACTGTTGTTGTTGTTGTCTCTGATGATTCTTGGAACTGCGTTTTAGTACCGCAAGCAACGTAAGGGGCCTATTGAGGTACGACGACGCTTCTGGTATTTGGGTTGGCATTGCGCGTGCGCAAATTCGCCAACTGAAAATGGACTTGGGCAGCGACTACGACTGGGAATGGGACTGGGACTGGGATTGCAACTGGGACTGGCACTGGGACTGGCACATGGTCTTGCTCTTGACTGTAACCAAATGTGGGCACGCCAAGGTGATGAGTGAGAGGAGAGGGGGTCTCTGGTATTTATAGCTCAAGCTCCGTGTTGGACGTGGGAACTTCAACGTGCTTTGGGTGGTCCCAGAAGTATTTGGCCAGAGTATTTGAATGGAGATCTATTGCAGCTATATCTTTGGCTAATTACCAATTTGATGGCTGTAGAAAAAAGCAGGTTAATTGGTTTGCTTATGTTGTCTGTTTTACAACACTACAACGACGACTGTGATTGACCATCTTCGTTGGCGTGGAAAGAGTCGAGTCTGAGTTATTTTCCATTCATGCACTCAAGTGGGTTAATCTGATGTGCTTATGTCACCATTCTGTGTTGCACTGCAGTCCCCTCCCTCCCCCTTCCCACACTCTCCTCTCTTCACCTCCTCAACTAATTAAATCGATAATCAGGCAAGGCACGCCGCCGCCGACTTTGGCTTTACCTTTTGTCAGCCTCGTTCTCAACTCGACGCATTCATTCGTTCTCTGTCTCTTTCTCTGTGTCTGTCTCTCTTTATCTGTCTGCATGTCTGCCCCACTGTGCGGGGATAATCACGGTCCAGTCTCGTGCTGCCCATATCATTGTTGTTATTGTTGTTGTTATTGTTGCTTTATACGCACAACGACGACAACGCATATTGACCCCCGAGTCAAGCACAAGGCACTTGTTGAATTGTCTGCCCCGCCTCGGCTTCCCTCGTGTACGCTTCCCCTTCCCCTCTTCCTCTCTTCTTCTCTCTCCCTCTCTCTCTGTTTCTCTTCGCAACCCTTCTTGCTGCGCTGTTTGTTTACAAATTGTAATGGAAACTTTTGTAAATCTTTCCATGCAACGAAAATATTCCAGAAAGTGTATTTCATTCATGCGAAATAAACAGATACAGTTACAGACGCACACACAAACAACAGACACACACACACACAGATACAGATACAGATACAGCTACAGAGACGGAGCTGAAGCTGTAGCTACTTATGCAGTTGTTGCAAGTAGTTCACAATGTGCTGAGAAGGCCATGGCCTAAGCAAATTGATACAGTTAAGGAAAATCACACACAGAGCGAGGGAGAGAGAGGGAGGAAGAGACTTGCGACATGTGCCAAGTGGGTAAATTTCCATTCGGCGCTTAGTGCTTTGTTATACATATGTGTGTGTGATTGTGTTTGGTTTACCTGCCGCATCGCAATGTGGTTGTTCTTATTGTTGTGCCCCGTTTGCTTAGCTCATTAGTGGAAGGCCAAATGTGACCAACAAATAGCTTCAAATTGAAACGAAAATTTGTTGGAGATACAAAAAGTATCTGATGGATGCATGTGCATTCATAACTTGAGCAATTTTCATATAAATCATAATGAGCTGCGTCAGCAACAATCAAGAGCAACAACCACAAAAGCAGCAACAACAACTTATCGCAATTTGAATATGCTTAGTATGCAGCAAACAAAACACAATTGAATACCCTAAGAAATAGACGAGAAATATTTAAACATAATTTATATAATATTTAAAAGTTAGTACACCCTTTATTGGGGGAAAAGGCAATGCAGGTTCCTATGCTTATTCAAGCTTTCACAACTTCTAGAGTTAGAGTACAAGAAAGAATACCCTGATGATCAGTTATCTATAATATAAATATATTTTCGATCATTGTAAGATTTCCCCAGGCTGCTTAAAGTTCTTTGTGAGTGTTATACCACACTTAAAGTAATCAAACTGTGAATTATACTCCTTATTCATTCACTTTTTCTAGATAATACTTCTAAGCATAGATACCTAGGAACCAAAAGGTACCTATACCTTGCTATAAACTGTATAAATTATTTAAAATTTTTGGTAACTTTGAAAGTTCCTAAATTTACTCTTATATTCTCTGCCAAAATAGAAGACACTCAACGTATTAGTACTAAGAAGAAGATACATCACCTTCACGCCTTCTTTCACTTTCTATACAAAACGCTTAGGGTATTTGCCACAACAGTCAGTCGCATTGTTAAGTGGGTTTTATTTTTATTTTTTTCTGAATGCGATTCGCGGATTTGCGAATTCATTCACCTTTTAATCAGGCAGACTGGTTTGCCACTCGTTTGAATTTCCCTTTTCTGTATGCGCCACGAAGTTCGTGCGAGGAGAAGGAGGAGGACGATAAGTGGCCGAAAAACAACGTGAGATAAATACACAAAAATATTTAGATACGATTAAGCACAGCAAGCTGTACAACAACAACAGCAAGAGTGAGACAACAACATTGATAGCTAAAAGGAGCTACAAATACGATGACTAATCAAAATCGATGCGAACAATGTCGGCATAAGACTCAAGACAAGCTGCGATCGACAAAAGAGGAGTGAAAGAAGGGGAGGCATGGAGTTTGGGGCGAAGAGTAAGAGAGAGATTCAGTCAGCGACCTCATAAGGAGGGCAAAGACGGAGGCTGCTGCTAGCCTTTGCTGCTATTGAATGCACTGTAAATACATTCGAATACACTCGAAAGTTTGCAAGTGATTCGATTTGATTTGTTGCAACTTGTTAAACCAAATTATTTGAAAACGTAAAGGAAGTTACAACGTATCTACAAATTGTTGTTGTCGATAAAGTTGTTGTTGTTGCTGTAGATAGTTGTTGCTGCTGTCTCACTTGTTGTTGTCTCATGTTGCTGTCTCAGTTGTTGTTGTTGTTGTTGTTGCTAGTGTACTTATTGTTGTTTTCGCACGAGCATTTCATGAATGAAGCCGCAACAGCAACAGTCGTTGTTGTTGTTGTAGCTGCTTGTTCAATTCGCCGTAAACATTCGATAATATTGAACTCCATCGTACATGGCTTTGTTGCTGTTGTTGTTGTTGGTGCTGTAACCAGCAGTTTCAGTCTCAGTCTCAGCTCAGTCTCAGCACTTGGCATGGCAGATTCGTCCCACTGTACCCCCGCCTGTCCCCGGACCACGACCACTCTGTGGCTCACCACGTTTGTTTTCCCTGTCATTGTTGTTGCTGTTGCTTTGCATTTGCTGCCTTCCGTCTCGCTCTCTCTCCTGTCTGTCTCTGTCTCTTCGTCTGTCTGTCTGTGCGAAGTCTGTCGTACGTGGCCTGAATGAATATCAGCCTGGGCGTCTTTTATATTCGCAAATTATCTTTGACTAAAAATCTACAAAATTCATGAATGAGCCAAGCCAAAAAAAGTAGCTGACAAAATCAACGTCGCTGCCGCTGTCGCCGTCGCAGTCGACGTCGCTGTGGGCTTTGCGCTCAATACAAAATTGTCAATAATTTTCAATTGAAAGTTTTCGAGAGAGTTGAACTTTGAACCAGGCACAGTCTCTGTCTCTCTCCCTCTCTCTCTTTCTTAGTCTTGCTTGCCAACTACAGTTAGTCTTGGCCCAATTGTGTAAGCCACTTGGCCGGTTAGTCTGTCAGTTAGTACTTGCTACTGTGCTACGCCAAACCACCTTAGCCCCTGGTCTGTCCTCATGTACCTCGTCGCCGTCGTCGGGTCTGACATGTCCGTACATGGGGCCACTTAATTTCTCTAAAATGTCATATTTAATTTCGCATTTAGACGTCTTCATTGCCTCAGCCAGTCGAGCAATGCTTGGCTAACTCGGCTACCTGCATTGCTGGCTCTACCTCCCTCCCTCCCGCTAAGACTCTCCCTCTTGCCTTGCTTGTCTCTAGTTTTTGAAGCGCGATTTCCGGTTTTTGGTTTCGTTGTAAAAATGTTTTGTACGTTTCGGTATTTTTGGTTCACACGTGCGCGGGTAATAAACTTCAAATGGCCGAAACTGAAACTGGCAACTGGCGCTCGCGCTGCTTACAAGTGGTTCGTGGTTCGGGGCACACGCACACACACACAAACAGAGAGTCAACTCTAGTCGCAGTCTCAAGCGAAATCAAGTCAAGTACTGAAAGCAAACACTTTGGCAACGCACTTCATAAACATGAGAGACGGACAGCCTTTGTGGAAGGTTCTATACTCTTTCAGTGCTTGACGAATATTTCCCTTGAATATTTCTTGATTCTAAAGGGTATTATGATTCCATTGAATCAGAATATTAACAACTCATAGAAAATGGGACTCTTATTGGCACAAATATATATAGATTCGATAACTTATCCAATAGGATAACTTTAAAATTGGACGCATGAAGTAGGAAATAGCAAGACAAAGCTAGATCCTCACTCCTGCTGATACTGAACAAGAATATATATATATATATATATATATATAACCTCTATAGTTTTCTTCTGTGACTTGTAAACATCAGAATAAATAATTCTAAGATGCATTTAGACGGAAAGATAGATAGATACTTTACTTTTTATGATACTGAACAAGAATATATAAGCACTATAGGTTTCGTCTGTGCCTTGTAAACATAAGAACAAACTTAACTAATTAAACTAAGACTCATTGAGTATGAAATACCCAAATTACGACGAATACTCTCTCTTGCCGATGTTTATCAAGAATATATAAGTAAATTTTTTCCCCGGAATCAGATCTAAGTGAATAAATATAACTGAGGCGCATTGACAAGGAAATAACGTGTTCAAAATAAATCCTTTCCCCTGTAAATGCAGATCAAGAATATATAAGCTCTATAGCTTTCTAATAAATCACCCTTTATAAGCTCTAGAGCTTTCTCAATCTGCCTTGTCAACATCAGACTTAAGTGAAAAAACCCTTTAAAAGAGCATGAAAACCTCAAGACCCTTTCATTATCTATTTCATACTCTGCCTACCTATATCCCTCTCTCTCTCTCTCTGTCTCTCTCACACGCTCTCTCATTATCAACGCTTAAGCTTTTTAATGTATCTTCAGCGTTTATCATTGTCGAATTTTAATGAAATTATGTTGAAGTCGACGAGTCGCGTCAAGTCGCGACACGTGTAGGCTACTGTGTTTGTTTTTCTTTTGTTTTTTTTTTTTTTTTTGGGTTTGTGCTCGTCTCTTCACAGTCTTCTGGCCACAAGTTCAATGTCTTTGGTTATATTTAGCTAGGCATTGGCCGCCTCGTTTGGCAATTACAGCCACAATGAGAGTGTGCCCAGGTGCGTATGTGCGTGTGCGACTAGGCAAGGCCTACACCATCCAACCAACCGACCATCCTGCCCTGACCCAATAACCTGCCTCAAGTTGGCTCAAGTTTATTACGGCCTGTGCAGCCAAGAATAGCAACCAAAATTAGCTGGAACTGGCTCATTAAAATTACGCATATTACGCATACGCCCCCGTTTTGCCGCAACCCAAAACGATACTAATAAGCAATTCTAAAGTAAAGTATTGAATTACATTTACATTCTGAGGAGGCACTTGGGTATATTTAATGTAGCCCCCAAACTAGGCTTTTATGAGGCAGCACGTGTAGCTGCCTCCTCTTTAACCTGGTCTCCCTCCTTCTCTCCCTCTCTCTTATCCGTTTCTGGCGAATTTAATTTATTAATAACCCTTCTGTGGTCGCTGCCATTTGTGCAATATGTTGCTGGCGAGGTTAGGCTTCTGGGGCATGCCTAAATTCCCCTTTCTACTCTCTCTATTCCCCTCTTTCCCCCCACTTACTGTCAACGTAAGCGTTTTGTCGCCGTCTGTCATTAAAGCTGTCTGCGGCTAATTCGGGATATACACTTAATGCTAATGCCGCCCCTCTCTTATTCCACCCACTGTCTGCTGACCTGTCCAGCAGTGTCATTGAGTGCCGCCCTGATGGTCGATAATCACAGGGAAACAATTGTTGCCTTTGGGTATTTAAAAAATTGTTGATAAAACTTTCTGAAGTGTTGTAAGCCTGGCTAAAAAAGTTGTTGTACTTGCTGAAATTTTGGCCAACTTTGCTGTCCAACACTCGCACCACTGTGCCAAGTTTCAGTCTTCTCCCTCTCCTGCCTTGAAGTTTGTTTAACTCCAATGCTAATAGACTTTACAAATGATTTGGCTACAAGTTTGCACAGATGCGCCCTCGTGTGTGTGTCCATTTTGGCATTAGTATTATGCAAATGGTCCGAGGTGTTAAGCCAAACACACACACATACACAAGGGAAAATGATGTTGCAGCTATCCTCTCCCTTTACTACTTGCTGTGTCTGCTCTGTGCTCTTGTGTTGGGGTTCATTTCCGTTCAATAGGGTTAAGTCAACAAGCTAATTTCACGTTAATTCCAAGTGCTCTGCCGAAGTTTTTTAGTTAAACAGGCTTCCCACTTCACTCTCTATCTCCCTTGCTCAGCAACAGTTTTACTCTTTGCTGGACAGGCTTAGGTTTTGCTACCCTAATGAATATGTCTTTTGGGGGGCGCCCAACGTGGGGCACACAACAAGCCGCTGCTCGGAAGTAAAATTTTATGCACAAGTTGTTGGTAGCACGTAAAATTTGATAGGCTACTAAAATTTCTATAAAAGTGTGTGTGCAAAGTCCCCGCACTCCCACAATGCCACCCCCTCGGGGTACTGCGCTCTCCCTTAACCATTTTGGGGGAGAGGGACGGCGTATTAAAACTTTATATGCATTATAAAATTGGATTTTATGTCACTCTCCAAGTCGCCATTAGCCCTGTATCATCCCCTCTTCGATTCACTGATGTTGTTGTTGCTATTGTTGTTGTTGCTGTTTCGGGTAGACAACATAAAATTTTGATAGTCAATTGCGTGCAAAAGAAGTTCGAATGTCGCCTCAGTCTCATTGTTTGCGCTCCCCCCTCGCCCCTTGGAGAATAAAAAACTCCCGAAAAAACGAAAAACTTACCCATAAAGCTCAAAATGTTTCAAATGCCGTGTAATGCACGGCATATCATCGTAAAAACTTCCCATTCCCCCCGCCACTCACCAATTCCGGTTTTGTGTAACCACAAAAAAAGCGAAATGAATATTTGCTCGGAAAGTGCCCCAAATTACCATGTTCAGAGACGACGAAGAAGACGGGGAGGGGTTTCGCCTCAAGAATGAAACATTTTAACATTTAACATTCTTCTTTTCCGCGCTGCAACTGTTTTCTTTTTTATTTCCACCATTGAAATTTTTATTTATGTGCTTCGCCTCATTTGTTAACATTCACAGGGTTGATTTTCAATAAAATGTTTTGTTAAGTTTCCATTAAATTATATCTGAGTTTGGTTTGGAAAAGTTGGAGTGCGACTGTACTTCAGAACATTCCAGACGTTAAACATTCTTGACTTAGTGAAAACCTAGCCGACTTCAATATTTTTAAGATATAATATTTTTTTATCTTTGAAGGGGCAAAATATCACTTTGACCACAAGTGTGCGGATATATCTCTGAGTCTTTAAGTTATATATTTTTTGAATCAGCCTCAACAGGAGCGACGATCTAATCATATCTGTCTGTCTGTCTTTCCGTCTTTCCGCCTGTCTCTCTGGTTTAAAGCAAATTAGTCTCTCAACTTTGAAGCTTTCTAGATAAAACTTGGCAAACATGCTTCTTGTTATTGCAAGCCTTAAAAAACAGAGATACAGTCGGGTCCAGTCGGATCGGATATATCGTATTGTTATTTGTAAAAATAATGTGACTTAATCTACTACAATATAATAATATGTACATAGATTTTCGTCAACATCGAACCACAATAACATATAGAAACAATCGGCCAAAAAGACTTAACTAATTAATGCAAATCAAAAATGGACATTATATTGAAAATAAGCAATACTTTTCAATTCTGCACCATTTAATATGTAACTAGTATAGGAATGATCCGAAGAGAAGAGATTCTGCAAAGGTATAAAACCCTCAGCAAGCCGAAGAGCCTTTCTTTCTTGACTATTTATATTGACAAGGTAACCCTTAAACCGCCCACAACAGTTTCCTAATAAAATTGTAAAAAAATAAAGGATATTTACGATATGTTCAAGTGCACTTGACTCTCTCTCCATGAGGCTACCTCCTGCCAGCTAGCTGATGTCTCTCTTCTGGCTAAGTCATAAATGTTGAGCATGCCTAATGGTGTTAACTGGAACTGAATGAGCAGCTGCTCTTCACTCTCCCTTCTCTCGCTCTCTGGTAAGATCTTGCTGCGAGCATATTGTCAGAGTTCATTTGGGTTTTACGACTGACTGAAGAGCTCTCGCAATGTCATGTGTCATGTGGGCACCACTTTTAACTTGGCCAATTGAGACATTAAATTCGAATCGGTTCCCTTTATTCTTCTACCATTTTTCGGCAACTTTTTTTTTATTGTCTAATTTTTAATTTTTTTACGAGCATATAAAATTATTATCGGGATCTTGGAGGTCCGTCCAACAACATTATGCTGGCCCTTGTCCATAACTCGGGCGCCAGGCAAGAGGATGAGGCACTGCAGCAAAACGACATTCCTTTTGACTTATGAGGCGGCATTTGCTGCAGTGCCACTGCCACTGCCACTGCTACTGATTGAGTGTGAGAGAAATGTGGCACAAATGCCGTCATTATTGCTGGGCCACGCCCCCCGCGATGCTAAGGGCCAACGGCCAAATGGCCAACGAGGCCATCAAATTTGATTGCCAGCTAGAAGAAGGAGGCGACAGCAGAGGCACAGTGAGCTGCAACGGCGCAGGTGGCATGCGGCATGCGGCAGCAAGTTTGTTTGGCCAGCCGCAACATCTCGCGAGTCAGCGGCATCGCCATCGACATTGCGTTGCCATAATAAACCAATAAAAGCGGCCACTCGGCGGAGGCAGTTCCAATCAAGTGACTTTTATTGGGTACCGAGAATAAATTGCCTACAATGTGCCCCCTCACTCTGGCAACATGCAATATGCCCCGTGGCATATAACCAAAATAAAGTCAAGTGCCGCCAGCTTGCAGAACCACAACAACAGGTGGCTTAGACGACTGACAGTTATCCTGTACAGTTAATAAGGGCAGCCAGGCAGAGTAGTGGGAAATTGAGGAATCAGCATTGAGATTGTGAGTTCGTAAGGTAATTCTTGGTTGTAAATAACCCGTAACAAGGCAGGGTATAATACTCTATATACTATAATATACTAAAATATATTCTATACTACATATTATACTTTACTATATAAATTGCAATCAGAACACGTAGGAATTGAAGCAGTCAAAAAGAACAGCTGCATTATCAGCCTCTTTCGAAGCTTACTTTTAGTCAAGGAGTCCCGAGTAGAGAATCTCCTTAGAGAATAGAACCTCCATAGAGTCGACTATCTCTTTACAATAGAGTATTACTAAATAGATGAGTATCTCCAAAGAGTATCAAGGATATAAACAGACTAGACTATCTCTAAAGAGAAGACTATCTCTATCGACAAACAAACATCAAAGAAAGCAAAAAGCTAAGCTACTTTGACATCGCGGTACCTTCTCTCTACCTTCTGTACCTTCTCTCTCTCCCCTAGTCGTGCAAACTCCACCTACCCCTCAACTTTACTACAGGGTATGCGCTGCCAAACAGCAACAACAACAACAATAATAAACATGTAATGAGCCGCTTTCTTCACCGGTCGCAAATGCATGGTAATAGATTTCGATTGCATGCCGCGTGCCTAGCCGAAGAGGGGCAGGGGAGCGGGGGCAGCTGGGCGTCTCGCGGAACTGCACTGGGCGGCGGCATGCGACTGCAGCACACACAGTCTCGAGTCTGGCTTGGGGTTGACTGCGACTGCAGGAGGAGGCAACTTGGAGGCAACTGGACGCGCGATTGCTTTAGTCATGGTCTGTGGGCCATGTGCGATAATTATGGTAATATTTGCATTTGCGTGTGGCTCCGCTAAACAGTTGAGTGAGTTGCCGGGCGCCATGGAAGGCCTACCTACCTTCTCCCCTAAACCCCCTTTCTCTGCCCTTGCCCCACCACTGTCTGTCTGAATTGACCGACGGCAAACTGCGGCGACTTTGTCTATTACCAATGCTTCCTTATTGCGCGCACAGCTGGAGTTACAGTTGCAAGACAGCCGCCCCCACTCCCCTTTCGTACCCCCTCTCTGCTTTGTGCTGCCTTCTTTCTTTGCTTTCTTTAATGGCATTTTAAACAGCTAATACTGCCCACTGTGCACACGCCCATCGTCCCACTTAGCTCTGCTCTCAATTAGTCGCGACGACGACGACCACGACGAGTCGACGGAGCTGCCCCTACTGCCCCCAAACCACGCCCCTCTCTGCACGCCTACGCGCAGCCAATTCCGTTTCCAATTTCAATTCATAATTTCAAATTGAATGCGAATGCGATTTGTATACTTGGCTTTTAATAGAGTCAGGGCTCGTAGCTTATTTTGTCTCATTTTTATTGCTCGTAAAAGTAAATTACATGTTGGACATTTGCCGAAGGGGAGGCAGGAGGGGGCGTGGTCCGCCTACCGATTGTCCGTTGTACGTTTGACAGAGCGCGGCTCGAACTTCAATTTATGCTCGGCCATAAAACACAACACGAGCTGCAACCTCTTTTCCCCTTTTTCTTTCCCTTATTCCATTCCCCCTCTCACTGCTCATCACACCGTTGAAGGTCACAAATTAATTAGAGTGTTTTATCAGTTTTAATGAATGAATTTTTTGCTGTCAGCGGCCCTTTGCTGACGTCAGTCATGTCATGAATCCCGTGTCAAAGTTCATTGCGACTCAAGCCTCGACTCTCTAATGAGATCCACTTTATTTCACTCGTTTGACACTATAAAAAAAGTACCGTTAGTCGTTAGTTAAACAGACTGTTTAATGTCTCTGCTTGCAATTACGTAGATTATGCAAGCAATGTTGAAATTCTTCAATTAATTAATTTAATTTGAATTTTCTATTTAGTTGCAAAAACAGTTTTCTTACACTGGCTTCTCCTTTTTTAGAGCTCATTTGGTTTTCTTCGTTAACCTTATTTACAGTTGTAGATATAGTTATACAACTTTTGTTGTTGCTTTCTTAGATTTTCCTAGATTTTATGAACCTTCCTTGATGTTCTTTGCTTCCACATGTAGGTTTTTCTTTTGGGTTTTAAGCTCAATCAACTTTATAGTGATAGTTCTCCCATTTCTTCATTTTTGGCTTTAGTTCATCTTTCTTTATAATTGTTTCTTTATATATGAATTAAACAGTTGTAATGACAACACTTACTCATTCCACTTTCCTTGTTCATCATTTATAGCCTCACTTCTAGTCGTAGAAATAAGTCTCTTTAGATTCTTCCTTTCAATTTCTGTGAATATTTCTGGGTAAGGTTCCTTAACCCCATTAAAAGTCGCGTAATTGATGTTTGGCTCTTTATTTTTTCTTACTCTCTCTCTTTATGTCAGTCTATATTCAAATTCTTTATTGATTTCTTCATGATCATCTTCTTTAACTTCCTTAACAGTGATAGCTCTCTTTCACTTCTCTCTCCTCCCCTTTTGATAATCGTACTTTAAAATATAGCCTCCACCTCCTTAAAAGCCCTGTAGATATCTTACTTGTTCTCAGGCCGCCCAAAACTAATTTAACTGTTAAAATAATGTATGGAAGACACTTAAGATGCAGATACTCTTCCCTTTCTCTCTCTGTCTCTTTTTCACTCTACTGTCAAAATCGCAGATAGTCGCCTCGTATTAATGATGCCAATTAAAGACGAGCAACTTCATTTCACGGCGCTCAGTTTGACAAGGAAAGAAAGAGATTGAAGGAGGGAAGGGAACAAAGAGAAAGGGAGAAGAAAAGTGAGAGAAGGGTTAAGAAAGAGAGAGAGAGAAAGGTATCTGTAGAACAGTTTCGTTTGCCCCCAAGGATATTAAGCAAAAATCACATGAGGCATGCTTTAGAGGCCAATCACCTGTGGCCAGGCCAGCCAGACAGAGAAAGAGACACAGATCGCACTGTTGCAGTCGAGCCTCAGAAGATGCCAATGATACGAAGAAGATCCCACCAGGTACAAAGCAGCAAAAGAGGCAGACAGAAAAAAACCGAACGCGAAATTATAACGAGCATTAAAAACGGTTTTCGGTGTTCAAACAGAACCCACCGCGCACTGGCGGCGCACTGTTACCCCCTACCACACTCCTCCTCTTAAGGGGGCAGGCCGTTGGGCCTGCGTAGGCGCTGCAGTTGCGCTCACCTGAGAGCGCAGAGCAGAGCGTCAAAGTGGCCATAAAAATCATAATGAAGCGGCGACTAAAACAAAATGCCATAAAATGCTTTAAATGAAAACAGCATAAAAAGCGGCAGAGAAAACAATAAAAAAGAAGCAGAGGAACAACAACAACAACCACAGCAGAAAAGAGCAAAACAACACAACAGAAAGAGAGAGAGAGAGAGAGATATACTTCCTGGAATTCTGGCCAGGTCTCTTCAGGGCGGCGCGGCTCAAACGCAGCACCAAAACAACATTCTCAGTGAAGGATGGGAAACGATGTTGCAAAGAATGAGAGAAGAAGAAAGCAGAATGTAGAATGAAAGAAAGAAACGTGGCCAAATGAAACGGCGGAATTCATTCAACAGTTTGTAATCATGCTCGACCTGCAGGACGAGCGGAAGAAGGAGGAGAAGGAGAGAAGACATCGAACCGGACTTGATAAGCCCCCTACCGAATGCATTCAATGACCCGCCCAGGTAGCTGCCACAAAAACACACGCCTGTTGCAGGGAAGCGGGAAAGGAAGAGGGCAGATGCGATGTGGCCTGAAAGGAATTTCGCGTTTTTGGCTATTTCTGGTGGCGTTTAAGTGGCGTCAGGCCCGAGCTCAGGCCCAAGCTGTGCTTGTTTATGATCTTGCACAGCAGATTAAGATGCAGACAAGGCAATGGCTATGGACATGGTAGGAGTAGGTTAGGAAGCAGTGGAAACTGTTGAGAGAAATTTGAAATATGATATAGAATTATGTAAGATCGAAGTTAAGGTTTTCTCTTGCTTCTTATCTATATAATGAACATATAATCTTTCTACTTTCTTTCCCCTATTATCTCTTAATTTTATTGCTTATTAAACTATATATCGCTTACTTAATAAGAATCTGTGAATATTTACTATATGTAGAAATTTAGGGATACAGAAAGATACGTTACTAATGATATTTAAGATATTTATAATCATTTATATCATTATGTATTTATATGAATGAAAGGATAATGTATTCATCATACCTTTGTACCTTTATTTCTTTCCATATATCAATTCATCTCCCTGTCTAGCTCTCTATCTACCTCTCGAACTATCCCTCTAACTTATTCTCTTCTTATTTTGTTAATAATAAATCGTTTAATATTTCTCTTCATACATTTCTCTATCAATATACCATAAGGAACTCCTTCTTTTTTAAATATTGACATTTCTTTTTGCGTAATTCATTTTCCCAAAAATTCGATGCCTTCCTCAATCGATTTAAGTCATTCAAGCATTGCTAAATCGCTTCACTTGAGCAGCTAAACAATCAAAGCAGTCAAAGTCCTGTTTTGCATGAGAGTTTTGGGATACAAATGTCGAAGGGAAAGAGGGGGAGAAAGCTATTCCTTTTGTTGCTTCATTTCATCATGTTTGTGTTTTGCTTCACAGTTGCCCCATGCACCATTCCTGCCTGCTTGCCTGCCACAGGAGGTCAATGCGCTGCTGCAAGGTAAGTTCGCCTGAAAGCCAGAAAATTCCTTAGAAAGGCATAACAAGTTCCCCTCTCCCCCGCACCCCTTGGAGATTCTCAAAGCCAAGCCGAAGCCGAAACGAAGCGCAGGAATTAAAAACACATAAATGTCACTTTCGCATAGCTTTTTGTTTTATGGAGCATCCTTTTGGAGCCTCGAACCCGAAAAACTGAAGTTCCCATTCGAAGCTGAAGCTGCAGAGGCACAGGCAGAGAGTCCCCAGTCTTCAGTCTCAGTCCCAGTCCCAGTCGCAGTTGGAGAAGCCGAGAAACCAAAACAAAACCCAAACCAAACTAAAACCAAAGCCGCAGACATGGCCACACTTCAGTTGCAGGCCGAGCTGGACTCCCCTCTCCCTTCTCCTCTCTTGAGTAGCAAATTTGACGCAAGCGCAACAAATTCACAGACTCACACACACATAGAGACACAGACGATACCTGAACTTGACAATGAACTCGGTCAGTTCGAGGGCAGCCAGCAAAAAGGTGATTTACCTTTATCCTTTGCCTTGGCGAAACGAGTTGTGCGACGTCGAGGCTCAATAGATGCCAAATACAACAACAACAACAGCAGCAGCAACAACTACAGCTGCAGATACGGCTACAAGTTCAAATGCAGATACAGATACACAGATACGGAGCTGAGCTGCCGAGAGCAACAGCATCAGCTCTCGACCCTCTGCCCGCACATTTCTGCTGAAATTCATTCAGACGCACTTCGCACATTAACGCCCCGTCCCTGGCCCCGCCCTCCCGTTGCCGGGCCCTTGTCCCGTTGCCAGTGCCGGATTCAGGCTCGACTGGCGTCGCAGTCGGTGTCCTTTGCTGCCTCTGTCAGTGTGTGGGAATCTGCGACTGGTTTTTCCTGGAACTCGAGCGGTCATTTCAAAAGTGCGACCTACTTGGGAGTATTAATGCGACTGTGACTGCGACTGCGACGGCGACGGTGACTGTGAATGCAGCCTCAGATCGGATCATTCTCAATCAATATCACACAATTTATCAATGATAAGTTTTACAGTTTTTCGGCAGAAAACTCTATCGAGCGAGGGGAGAAATGTTTAGGAATGTGTCCTTAAATTAATCAGTGAAGGAAGCATAAAAGGAACAGACAGCAGATGAGATATAGTTACTTACTGAGAAATGTTGCGGGGTTCCATACAAGTTATCTGAAATAAAAGATAAAAATTTATTAGTTTATTTTTTGGAAAATCTAACGGGAAGTTTATGTAGGAAAGAATTTGGAGGAAAATTAAGTGATGTTTACTGAGCATTTTTTAAGTTTGTAGGAATTGGGAGAAATTGGTTTGCATTTTATGGAATGCAGTTTTGAAAGTGAAAATATTATTAATCTCATGGAGAAAGAGACAGATTTATATGGAAATTTACTTATATGAATAATAGAAAATTTAATTTGAGTAATAAACATAAGGGAATTCTTGTATATTTACAGCGAATTCATCATCTTAAAACTTGTATATAGATTAAGGCACAACGAGTCTTGTTTTTATTACTCTTTTCTATTTGTTCCTTCGATTGCTTTTATAAAGACTGGCTATTTCTTTCCACTATCTCCCTTACTCTATCTTTATCTCTTCCTCGCTTCTCTGCGACTTTAGTTTAGCTAATAATACTTAAGTCAATATCAAATATAATTTTATGCTCAAATGCATTATCCTAAACCCCAAGCTATTATATGCTCGTTTACTACAGACACACACATACTAGCAAATACACACACATAAGCACACACTCTCTCACTCTCTCTCTCTGTCTCACACACACTGGCACATGCTGCATATTAATATTCAGCAGACGCTGCGGAGTTCGCGTTCGCGTCCTCATCATTTGCCTGCACTTATTGTAACCATAAATTACTTGGCCATAACACACACACACTGGCACACACATACTGGCACACACACTCCCCTACACACACGCTAGAGCTGGACAATACATCTCCATTGGTCTCGGTTAACTGAACTCTCAAGTAGTCTCGATTAGCGATAATATCTTCGCCGCATTGTCATAATTCTTGAGCTGCCCGGCGCAAAAGCCATTAAAATCTGAATCTGTGGATGCTTCCAGGCTCGGTCTGGCCTAAAGCGCCGCCTAAGCTTTCTAATAATCCGACTAGGGGGGAGGGGAAGGCAATGACCCCAGCAAGCGGCCGAGAGGGCAACAGTTCAAGTCGCCCAGTGTTGATATATAGCGCGATTGTGTTTATCAAATGCCATCATCAAATTTTCATTAACTTGTTTTCTCGCAACCCAATAAATCTCTGGATCGTTGTCGTATATAGCCTAGGATATATATTACTCTGCTGCGGCACTTTGGCCTTTGCCCTTTGGCCTTTGACTTTGGCTGCCATAAATATGTCAATATCGATGGAGGCAGGGGGGCGTGGCTTGAAAATTTCTAATTGCCAGTGAGGTGAGCAGGGGCGGCAGTAGAGAGGAAGGTGCGACAATCAACGCCAGCCTTATCAGGCGACAGCGACAGCATCAACTGACAGCGACAACGACAGCGACGATAGAGGCGGCTCTGCTATGCTGCTGCCCCCTGCTCCTCCCCCCCTGCTCTTCCTGCCATTGCATGGCTCTTTTATTAGCCAAGTTTACAGACACATTTGTCAATTTTATGGTGCCAACAGGACGAAAGGCTCGAACGATTTGCCGCATTGCAATAATTATGAATCATTTTGCTGAATGACTCCTGCAGTCAGCTAACCAAGCAGGGGAGGGGGTGAAGGGGACGTAGACAGGCAGCAAGCAGTCGAGGCAGCTGGAGCAGCTACCCGGCAGCGCCTCGCGCATCCACAGTTAATTACCAAACAAGGCATCAACTTTTTTAATTCATTTGGCACAACTTTGGCACACATTCCCCCCTAGTCCCTCCTCTCTCTCTTTCTCCTTTGCTCTTCCTGCCTCAATGATCGATGTTGCCATCGGCTTGACCTCTTAGTGTGTCTGATTTTATTGGAAAACTTTTGCTGCGCCTCCTTCAAAGCTACACTGCCTGCTCCCCCCAGTTTCTTCTCCTGCTATGGCTCCTTGCACCACCCCTCCTGCTCTTCTTCTGCCCCTGTCCAAATCATATTTTATGGCCATCATTATTAGCTAATTTTTATGCCAGCAGCAAAGACGGACAGACGCGAGAACGTTGGCCAACTGCTTCTAGAGAAAAGTTGGTCCTGTTCCGCGTGCCACTGCTGCTGCTGCTGCTTGTCTTGTTGCACATCCTGCAACCTCTGCCCCTCCTCCCGCCTACCCCTCCCTTCTACAGCCTGCTTTCTTGGCTGCTAGCGAGCTGATAAAACTTTCTTCAAAATTATTTTTTGCATTTAAACGAGCGTGGCAGACAAAATGCGATTGCTAATTTTTCATGGCGGATAATGAATGATATATTGAGTGTAATATGCACCCAGGGAAACACTACAGAGAGGGGGAGGGGTTGCTGGGCTGACTGAGCTAGTTGCCAGTGTAATTATTCAAACTATTTGTCAGCAAAGCACCGGCAAGACAGAGAGGGAGAGAGAGGGAAGGTGCCGAGGGAACGGGTAGACAAGTGTGAAGTGCGCCCAAGTCAGTTGGGTAATTAGCCAAAAGTTTCCCGCAAGAGAGTGGGAGCCAGGGGGAGTGTTAGCAATAAGGGTAGATAAAGCTATAGAAAGCAACAGTTACGGCAGGGCATAGAAGAGTTATAGATAGGAGACTTAGGTGGGTTAAGGAAGAAATCATAGATGATAATAAATGAAAAGAATTGAAGAAGAAAGATTAGAAAGAAAGATGCAGCATTATATATATTTTATTATATTAATGTTATCATAAAGAAAGATGCGCCATTATATGAAATATATATCATATTAATGTGATCATGGTTTGTGCCTTTTCAATGGAAAACTACAAAGATGAAGATAGAACAACAATTGTATGGTCTGTTGAGTAAACTATCTTATCCATCTCATAAAGTAACCTAATGAACCGATCTAATCTATTACACATTATATTTGAGATGTTGAAGAAAATGGTAGAAATAATATGATGACTTCCTTTGGATGATTAAAGCTGATCAATATTAATTCCAATTCAATATTTTTTTCATATAGAAAGTTTTGCTAAAGCCACCTTTCTGACCTATTCCATGTATTAACCTAACAAACCTATCTAGCCTATTCATTTTCAACTGTATGGGACAGCCTGAAGAAAAGAAGATTATAAAAATATGTTGACTGCGTTGGAAAGTTTAAATCTGTTCAAGTAGGCCTTTAATTCTCTATGCGTCATATATCGAAAGTTCTTCTAAAGTAACCTACCTCATAAAGAAACCTAAGTGACCTAGTTGACCTAACTAGCTTTCTATTCTTACAAATCTAAAGGCAGCATCGATAAAGGGTTTTAAAAACTTGAAAGGAACAACCTTTAAGAGCTCTACATTACTGATAAAGAATCCTTTACAGCTTTAATAACAATGACTTAAGGTTTAAGCACAGAAAATATACCTAAACAGTTTAAAATCCTTCAACCTTAAATTGAAAAGCAATTTCAATACAATATCTCAAAATATCTAAGAGAGAAGAAGCCTTCTATGCTGCTGCCACAATTTGTTCTTGGCCATAAGAAATTGCTGTGCTTTAAACAATGAGCATGAAGGGAAACCGTTAACAAATTGCTACTCGCCATGATGGGCCATTTTATCATATCGAGAAGAGGCAGCAGCCGAGGCAGAAGAGGCAAGAAGAGACGCAGTGAACCTTCAGCGTGCTGATAACTGATTTGTGATAAGCCTGCTTTCAATTTCGGCTTACATGTGCAGGCAGTGCAACAACAACAGCAACAACAACAACCTGAACAACAACTGGCCATTACGTGGCATGTAGACAGAGGGAAAAGCGGGATGGGGACCAGGGCACAGACACATAAAGTAAATACACAAGGAACGTTGGCCAAACGACTAATATGCGATTATGGCAAATCAAATGCCTTTTGGCTCGAGAGTCAACAGCAGCAGCCGTAACAGCAACAACAACAACAACAGCAGCAGAACAACAATGAGCACGTCAACGACCAGGCCGAGTCGCCCAGAGGGGGCTGAAGGGGAAGAAACGACCCAAGACGCAGACGAGCAAAAGGCGCAGGCGACTTTCCAACATTTTGCACATCTGTTCGAATAATATATATAATTTTTTTCTTCCTCGTCGTAGCATTTTTTTGTTGTCCAGACGACGCGCAAGAAAAGAACACACAAAAAACGAAGAAAAAGCTGAAAAAGAAGCAGCAGTAGGGGAAGATGGAGAGGAATCAGGGGAAGCAGCAGCAGAAGCTAAAGAAGAAGCAGAAGTACAAACCCAAATATAATAAAAGCAACAAGGGGTGAGCGGCCGCAAGAGGGTTGCGAAGGGAGGGAGGGGGTGCAGGAGGCTGCACAGGGTGATCGAAGGGATGTATGAGGGGGGCAACGCAGGCGACAATGGCAAAGGTTACTGACACAGCACGCACATTGACCTTGATCGCGTCGAGCGTCGAGAGCGCGTCTGGAGACGTTCCGAAGGGAAGCAGCAGCCGCTGCTCCTGGAGTGGCAGACAGACAAGGCAAAAGTAAATTATTTGCAAATTTATTTAGCCACGGCAACGCGGCGGCAATACCAACAATAACAGCAACACCAACTTGCCGCAATTCCCAACCTACCGCATTGTTACATCACGTAAGGCAGACAAGGCAGACAGACAGGGAGACAGACAGGAAGAGAGACAGGGAGGGAGAGAGGTGGAACAGAGAGGGGGTGAGGTACACAGGGGCCAATAACGGTTGCCTTAGTCAGGATGTGCTCGTTACGTGTCCAAGTCGAAATGAAACCGAAACTGGACGCAACTGGCAAATTGCTGCTGAGGCTGAAATTGTGTGCAAAAAATGTGAAATAGAAGACGAGCAGGGGAAAGGGTAGGAGCAGCCGAGAGAGGGGAGGAGGATGAGAAGGGAGGTGGGGGCAGGAAGTGCCCAAAGTTCGTTAAACTCGCCCACTGTAAAACTACTTGGCAATTAATTGCGACAGGCCTAAACAGACTAAGCAGATACCCTGGATAAGAAGACAGAGCAGGCAAAGCAAGCAAACCAATGAAGCCAGGCAGACTGCCTGTCTTAAGCAGACAAGGCGGATGCCCTACAATGTAGGGAAGACTACTTCTGATGTACGCCTAACTGACTCTTATGGGAACAACAGCGGGCAAGGAAGTCTGTCTTCTTCGGTCTGCGTTAGGTCAAGCCCATAATAATCAGGTCATAAACAGACTAAGCAGCTATCCTAGATAAGAAGAGGAGGAAGGTACGGCAAATTGAATGTCTGTCTTCCCATCTTGCAGCAGGCTTACGTAGAGAAGACAAATACCCTGCAATGTACTTAAGGCAATACCAGGAGTAGGTCTAACAGGTCTTAAGTGAATTTTCAAGGCTGATAGTGCAGGCAAGGTCTTAGGTCTCTGACATCCTCCTTTCGAAGGTTAGTCCTAGAAAAAATGCTGGAAAGGCAGCAAGATCCTCGGTTTAACAACATTTTTTTAAGCAGACTAAGCACATGACCAGCAAGGGAGTTGGATCTCAAGATTGTCTGTCTATCTGGCAACTCTTCAACAGGTAGTGCTAAACCATCTTAGCAATACTCCTTGAGGCAGGCCTAGTAGATATAGAAGAAACCCTGCAAGGCAACTTAGGTCCTTGGTCTGCCTGTTTGTCTGGCTAGCCTACTAGCAGTCTAGGCAGATGTCCTGCTAGACTGGCACTCCTACAACGCCTAAACATCTTACTGCATCTGGCAACCCCCAGTCCAAACATAGCTAGCGAGATCAGTCAATATGAGACTAAGCAGCTACCCTGCAAGGCCTTGTCTGCCTTCAATCAAGGTCGTTGGACTGTCTAGTACCCCCCTCTTCGACCTAAACAGACTAAGCAGATACCCTGCAAGGCAGGCAAGCCAAGCCAGGCCCAGTCCCAGGCCCTGGTTGTCTGTCCTTTTGTCTGGCCACCCTCCTTGCGGCAGGCTTATTGCGTCTCATTCTCAGTCTGCGTCGTTGTTGTCGCTTACGCTTCCTGTGCCACGCACAAAATATCCACGCACTTTTCAAGTCCTCTCGCATTTCGCATTCACATTTCGTTGGCCGCCTTTTGCTTCGCAGTTTGTGGATATCGTCTGGCGGTGCGACGAGGCAGACAGGGACAGGAGCAGCGCCTGGAGCAAAGGCAGCAGGCAAACCACCACCGCAGCGAATCCAAATGCGAACCCCAGTTACAGTCCTTGTCCCCTTCTCTGCCTTGTTCCAGTTCCCGGCCATGTGCGAGCTCTTTTGTGGCTCTTGTGTCTGGCTCTAGTCCTGGCAGCGCCTCTATGCGTATGCTTAAGGACTACTTGCTCGCCTTGGACCCTCGAGGAGACTTCCTGGTGCGTAAGGCTCGCGCGCAGTTCATTCAATTTCGCATTTTCCAAGCCAAACGCTTTTAATTGCCTCAGCCCCGAGCAGGGATGTAGTTCAAGCGGGCAGCTGGGGGAGGGTCCCCAGAGACGACCCCATAAATTACTGGGGACAGTCGCGTGAACTCACCAAAGTGTTCAGCATGCTGGAAATTTCATATTAATATGGAAATTTTGTTATTGTTTTCCTTTTTTACATTTTCCATTTTCTATTTTGTTTTTTGTTTTCTTTGTGTTCTTTTCTTGGCGCATCAAGGAAACATTTACAAATTTTTTAACTAAAATCTAATTAAAATGGAAAATATTTGAGGTGACAAGCTGAGAGGGGGAAGCAGAGGGGGCAACTTAGATTAAGAACATCCTATAATTTGAATTTCATAAGCATATTTGTGGTTGTACTTGAAAGAAATGCAATTTAAACTTGACTAAGTCTGAAGTTTTTTAGTTCAACTTGAGCACCTTTTATTTCTTTAATGTCTTTATGATGGTTGATCAATAATATATAGTTTTATTCCTATAATGTCTTTATAATGGCTGACCAATAAATTGTATCATTTATGCTCATTTAAATAATTTACGCATATTAAATTGAGATTGCATTAATATCATAATGAAACCTGCCTGCCACGCCTCAAAACTGTACCTCGCGCTCTCGGCACTGGCTTGACGTTGTTGTGGCTTCTTCGCACAACGCACACACGTTCTTCACTCCCCCCCCTCTCTCTCTCTCTGCAGCTCCCATTCTTCGCTCTCTCTCTCTCTCTCGCAGAAATTAGCAGTCGTCGACCTCAATATCAGTTTACGAGCGCAGCCGAGCCTCATTCAGTCCATGGGCATAGCCAGAGTCGGCTGGCTGCCTTTCCCCCTCTCTCTCCCCTCCCCCCTTTATCACCATCTCTTCTATGCTCTTCCTGCTTCACCTTGCATCTCTTTTGCACAGTCAGACATAAAAAATTCCCCCTCATTATTGCACGTAATGATGTTGCCACAGTTTAGAATCGTCGCTCGTTTCGCAAAGCCTTTACACACACACATTCGCACACACTCACACACACACTCTGACAAGCTGGCACTCATTTAGTGTCTGTCGTCGGGTTCGGGTTTTGGATTTGGATTCGGGTTCAGGTTCCTGTCTCCATTCTGCTGTTCCCCTGTTCAATTCTGTTCTGGTTTTTTGCATTTTGCGCCTCGGGGGCTGCGCTTGGTTTGTCGACAGACACTCCCCCTGCCCCCCTCTGTACCCCACCCCTGCCTGTCTGGGTGTATTTTATGTTTTGTTTTGGCTATATAAATTCTACTTTGTTGTTGTTGTTGCCCACCACCGATGACGAACTTTTCCCGCCAAATGCAGAGACGAAGCAAACTGAGCAACAGGGAGCAGCAACAGCAACAGAAGCAGCAACAGCAACAGCGACGGAGGCAGACAATACCACATGGCAAGTCCTAGGTCGGTTACACCACCAGACTGCGTCGCGGTTGACGCTGACTGCGCAGCGCTGCGTCGGCAGAGGGTTACTCACTCAACCAATATTAAAATCGACAATTCGAATCGTTGTTGGCCAAACGAAAATCATCAACGAGACAAGGCCGGCGCAAGGGGAGGCGTGGCAGGAAGGGGGGGATGGGCGACGAAACCGAATGCCGGCAGCAGCAGCAGCAGCGTCGAGTGAATGAACTCCGTCAAGGACAATGATCTACACGGCCGACCGTAGTCCGAACACGGGCAGCATGAGGAGAGTGAAGAGAGAGAGCGTGCCACTGCCATCCGCCTCTAAGCCCGTGCCACGCCTCCCGCCCTGCTCTCCCCTTCTTGGCCTTACTCATTTTATTGCGATTTATTTTGTCGAGGGTTGATTTTTAACTGCGACGGCGACGGCGACGGCAACTGCGACGTCGACGGCGGCGGCGTCATTGACATTGCAAATTCACGAGCGGAGCAGACGAGGAAAACAAAACAAATCGTTAAACTGCCCCTGCTCGACCCGCTCAACAACAACACCAACAACAACCTGATGGATGCTGCCTGCAGACGCAGACGTAGCGCAGTGCCTGCTGCCTTCCCCTCATCACGTTCCTGGTGCTCCTGCTGCTACTGCGTCAGAGCACCACGTGGCCGCCGTTGTAGACGAAAGTGAACAACTCACTCAACAGATTTTTAGCTGACTCTGACGTTGCCGCCACTGACGCATCCAGCTCGATTTCCATTTTGATTTATACTTCTCCCCTTCCCTCTTTCCCTC
This sequence comes from Zaprionus africanus, assembly GCA_018151435.1. Lineage (NCBI taxonomy): Eukaryota > Metazoa > Arthropoda > Insecta > Diptera > Drosophilidae > Zaprionus > Zaprionus africanus. The sequence continues at coordinate 993,018 of JAECXB010002310.1, read as the reverse complement.
TCCTGCACTGCACTGACTCAGTTACCGGCGTCATTGTCCTGCACGGCCGCGCCCTGGCAGATGATGCGTTTCGCTATTAAATATTTAGCGGGTTGTCTATGGATCCCAGCCTGTTCCGCACCCTTTATTTGGCAGGCCAATTGACATTTAAATGTGACAGCAGTAAGGTAGAGGTTCAGCTACCTCAACGGTCTGTACTTTGATACCCTCTAATCAAATAACGTTTACCAGAGCTGGGTCTGCCTTTATCCCAAATTGACAATCCCAACTTTGGCAGTTGCCACTCCTCTAAGTCACCATCTAAGAAAGTTCCTTCAATCACGGTAACTTTAACTGAACAACCCTCTAGCCCAGCACCTTCTTTTCTAGAATCCTTTTTCCTAGTACCGTCTACTTCAATATCCTCCATCGCAGTTCCTTTTACTTAGCTTCAAAGTGAAGAGTCTTTGCATTGCGGTACCGTTTACCGCACTACCCCAGTACATTCTTCTCTAGTATCCTTCACTCCTATTTCTTTTACTCCAGCACCCTCTATCGCAGACATGTTTCCTTAATTCCAGAGTGAAGATCCCTTTACAACACTCTATTGTATACCTATATATTCTTTATTCAGTAGCTGCTACCTTAATACATCAGCTTGCTATACTTTACTGCCCTTACCCTCTGTCCCAATACCTAAGGTACTATACCTACATACGACTTACTGCCTTGAGACCGACTACGGTCCGCACTAGACCCATCTCAATACTTTACTCCATCTTTATACACTACTCAACCACAGGACCCTCTAACTCAATACTCCGTACCACAGAACCTATCCTCCAGTAGCCCCTTCTATAAAACCATCTAGCATTATACCTACTCACCCTTTTCAAAACCTTCCCTTTACCCCTATAACCACTATCTCATCTTGCCCTACCGACTACCCACTACCCTTCACCCAGTACCCTCTACCCACTACCCTCTACCATCTTCCCTATTTCCTCCTTCATTTTCTTCTCAATTCCCGCAATTTATTGAAATTCTGTTTGCCCGCGTCTGTTTGGACCAGTTAGCGCCGGCTCCTCCACCTACTGCTCTACCACTCCATCTGCTGCTCCTCCTCCTGCTGCCTCTTCTCTTACTGCTACTCTGCTTCTTCTTTCCCCAATACTCCTGTTGTTGACGCCGAAAATTGCACCTGCTCTGCTGCTTGCACCTGTCCACGGCGAGTTCAAAAGCGTTTTCGATTTGCTTTTTGTTGTTTTCGTTGTTCTTGTTGTTGCTTTGGATTTTGGTCTGTTTGTTTGATTGTTTTGGTTTGTTTGTTTTTGTGTGTGATACAGTTCAATGGCCCGGCGGTCTGTCGTTGGTCATTGAACACATTTCGACTTTTGCCATGGCAAATTAAAGCTAAAAGATCTATACTAAGGATGGGCATGAGGGATTGATTAAAGAGGGTAGATGATCGACTTTAAGGGATTTGTGTTAAGGGAAGTTTAGGGAAATTATGATGAAGGGTTGTCCAAAGTAACCTTAATATGTATGGACAATACCTTCTAAAACTTGTCTAGGAGGTCTCCCTCTTTAAACCTCTTTTTTCCATTCACAATTATCAGCATTTTCGCCCAATTACCTTGCTCTAACCAAAGCTCTACCCGCTGTACATCTCATTGCTTTCTAATTGACAATTGAAATCGGTTTCCAAACTGTCAACCCTCTTAAATAGGGTAGCAAATGAGCGGTTCCATTAATTCACTTCAATTTGTATGCAAAACTTTGCATTTTCAAATGCTCCGACAACTGCAACAACAACAACAACCTGAACAACAACCTCCTCTAACAAGTCGAGCCACAGCCATGACAATGCCCGAAGATGGGTGTCCCTGTCTCTGCCCGTCAGGGGCAACATCTTTTCTCTTCTTCAATGTCGACGTCCTGCGATTGGCAAAGGACTCGCGAGAACTTGAGGCGACATATTGCCGAACATGTTTATTTACAGCCCGTAAAGCAAGAAGGACAACAAGCTCGCGAGGCACAAGGAGCACCCTGACGAGGCGGCAGGCAGGCAGGCGGACCGGAACCAGAGCAGCAGCAGTGGCAATGGCAACTGGATTCTCATTGTCGGGAGTTGTCTCTCTTTCTCGTCTGGAGACGCCTCTCCTTCTCCCCCTCCCCTCCCCGACTTGTCTCGCATCGCATCGCGTCGAACAATTCGAGCAATTTCACTTCAAAAATTGCGACGTTTAGCGCGCGATTGCCACAAATCAAAGCGACATTAAAACCCCCTTTGCAACTGTGATCCCTCCTCCTCCTGCTCTTCCTCCTTCTCCCTGCTTCACTTTGTGTGTGCGTCTTTTCATTTTTAGATAAATAAAAATCGCTAAGAAATCCCAAACGTCGTCGACAGGGGGGAGGCCAAGGCAAAGAAGGCGCTGCCAACATATGCGCGCCAAATCAGCTGCAGACAAAACAAACAAAGACCCCGGGACAGACAAAGGACCCAAAACAGAACCCAGACGATGGCCAGGCACAGGCAAGACAGACAAGGAGACAGAGAGACAGGGAGGAAGGGGGACAGCGCGAAAACGTAGCCGAAAAATGCCTGAGCAAAGAAAAAAAAGAAGAAATCGTTGAGCGAAATAAGAAGAAAATAAAAGTTTACGTGGCGCACGTGAGTCAAGAAGAAGAAGAAGGAGCAGACACAGCAGAGGGAGGGAAAGAAGGGGAGAAAAGACTTCTGTCAGGCCTGGTGCGTAGACAACGCAGACGACAATCTTCCACTTGGAGTGATTTGTTGTCCAAGTGCGCCCAGAGAACTTTTCCCAGACATCGTCGAAGGTGGCGAGAAGGCGAAGAAGGAGGAAAAGTCGAAGGAGGCTGCTTGAATGATTGCCGATTGCCCTGGGAAACTGACAGTGGGGGGACTGGGATGAGGCAATACCTAGAACTCGAGCAGACAAGTGGCAATAAGGGTAGTCTAGAGGAGAATGGGAAAGACAGAGAGAGAGAGGGAGAGGCAGGGAGTGGGTAATCAAATGAACTCTAGCTGGACTCGTTGTGTCTATTTTTGCATACACTGAAAGCGCGTTCAATTAGCACCATTAACAGGTAGTTGAATAATGGATTGTCTAGCAGAGATATATGTCTATATAAGTGGCAGCACATACATAGTTATATACGCATATATATCTTATATATCTGCCCCTTACCTTCCATTCTCTGCTCCATATATTGTGCAGCCATGGCAGCTTCCTCTTTGCCCTCTCTCCGTCTCTCTCTCTCTTCCTCCTGTTGCTGTTGCTGCTTTTTCCCCCTCTTAAGCCTGTCTGAGTGCTACGCACGTAACGGCAAATTTACGCGTCTCTGAACTTTGACCCTCAACACAAACGCCGCCTGTGACCTTTGTGCGTGCGTTGACGCGTCGCGTCGCGTCTGCTTCGCTTTTGCCACATCAAATTTTATGGATGCTGTTGCTTTTTGATGTTGCTGCTGTTGTTGTTGTTGCTGCTGCTGTTGCTCTAGCTGCTCTTGTTGCTGCTGTTGTTGTTGCTGCTCTTGTTGTTACTGTTGTTATTGCTGCCATATCCAATGTTGTTGTCTTTGTTTGACACTTTTTATGCGAAATTAATTTAGAAAACTTTTCCTCGGAATAAAAATTCACGTGTAGAAAGTGACAAGTGAGGGACAGCAGCAAGAGAGTGGGCGTGGCAAGGGTACACTGGCTTACATAAGTCTCTGTGTGTGTGTGTCCCTCTAATACGGCTTAGCTGACCCAAGCTAACTTAAAGTTGCAGCAGAACTTCTAAACTGACTTTCTAACTAAGTTCCCCAAAAAATAACCCCTGAAAAAACGGTTAGCCAAAGTATTAATAGTTCTTCGAAGTGGAAAAAAACTTGGTGTGAAGGAAAATGGGTGCCAGACAGGGTTAGAAAGAGTGAAATAGAGAGAAGGAGAGATGGAGATAAGTAGAGTAAGATGCATAGAAAGAAAGTAAGCACAATGTTAGCTCAACTTATTAAAACATGTTGATTCTCATCTCAAAAGTTTTTGAGTTAAAATTTTTTTACAAATTGCAGATTTGATGAGAGAGATAGAAACACAAAAAGAGGAAGAGATGATAAGGGAAATAGCAAGAGAGATTAAGATATAGAGAGCTGCAGTTCAGTCTAAATTTAGCCTGAGCTCCATTAAAGTTCTGCCTCATTAGAAGTGCCACAACGGAAGTGCCTGTTGCCCCCAGGCCGGACGCCTCGATGAGTTGCCTCCAACCCAAGTTGCACTTGTGAGTTGCCTATCGGCAGCTGATAGGCATAAAAACATCAACACGAAAGACTTCTACGCGCAGTATCTGCATCTTCTGCTGCATCCGTATTTGTATCTCCATCTGTATCTGCATCTGCATCTCTTCCTATATCTTCACTTGTATCTGTAACTGTTTCAGTATCTTTAGTTCCATCTGTAGCTGTATCTGTATCTTCACTTGTATCTGTATCTTCAGTTCCATCTGTAGCTGTATCTGTATCTGCATCTTTTGTCTGTCTAGTGCATCGAACTCGCCGCGTCGCATAGCTTGTGCTCATGTATCGGCAATAATTACGACGCAGCAACTCGTAGATCGCCTCGACCAAGAATTTGCAAGAAGTTTAGAAGGAGAGAGAGAGAAGAGAGAGAGAGACAGACAGAGAGAGAGCTAGAGCCACAACATGACTGGACGTGGGAAGGCCGCAGACAATAAACAGAAAACAAGTAAAGCGAGTCGAACGAAATGGAAAATGGAATCGAATCGAGCAACTCTTCACTGCCCGCTCTACTCTACACTCTTCACTCTCCACTCTCTTCTCTACTCCACTCTACACTCTTCCCACTCCTCTGACCTTCCCCCACCCGCTCTTACCAATGCCCCTTGCCAATCCCAATGCCCGTTCCCATTCTCATTCTGTTCTGCCCGCTCTACACGTTCTCGTCGAGGTGAATGGACGCAAGGTGACGCCGTCGTTGTCGTTGTCGTCGCAGTCGCTGCTGGCTTCACGCTGCTGGCGTCGCTGCTGCAGTCAGCGTCAGTCAGTTGAATTTGCGCGCCAAAAACGTTCCCCTTTTTTGCAGGAGTTGACTTTGTTTTGGCGACGCTGACCGAAGCGACAGACAGAGAGAGAAAGAGCAACGAGGGCGCTTGCATAGGCATAGCAGGGCGTGGCACAGACACAGACGACGCACGAAGCGGCCGCAAACGAAACAGGAGCGCAGCCCCAGACGCAGTACGTGCTACACCCCTCGATGACCTGCCTGCCTGCCTTCCTCTCTCTCTCTCTCACTCTCTTGCCACTTGCCTAGCAGAGCAGCGCTGTCTTCCTCTTCCCCTCTCTTCACTCCTCTGTCAACTGGCGCTCCTTCTTCACTTTGTGTGTGTCTGTTTGTCTTGTCAGTTTTGCTTTGATCCCCTTATTCTGTCTGGCTGCCTTGCTGGTATTCGCATTCGCATTCGTTCCTGTTCTTGTTATTGTTTTTGTTCCCATTGCCATTGCATGCAGTTCGCCCGCCACAGACAGCCAGACAAAGAGAGAGAGACGGGGGGAGTGAGAGGACAGCAGCTATGTTATTGCCATGTCGTCGTCGTCGTATTCGCATTCGCATTCTCACTGTCTCTCTGTCTGTCAGTCTCTCCCTCATTCCACGCTCCATCATCATTGTCGTTTTCTGGCTTTGTTTACAAGCATTTGATGGACCACTAACGCCGCATTGAACTCCCCTCAGAATGCGCGCGCGATTTGCCCTGCTCCCCCGCACCCGCACCCTCCCCCTCTCTCTCTTTCTCTCTGTGTGTACTTGGGGTCTTTTGCCTCTATTTCTCGGGCCCCCTCTTCCTTGGGGCGAATTATGACAGCAAAACGTGTTGCGTGGCACAAAAACAAATGGCGAGAAAATTGTAATTCTCTTTGCTTGCTGCTCGTTTTCTTTGGACCCTCTCTGCTTCTCCTGCTCTCCCTCTCTCTCTCCTTAGTTCTTTCTCTTGCAATTCACCAATTCGCATTCTCATTGCCGTCGCCATTCGCTTGATTTTTATTAGTTGTACTTTATTGAATTCGTCGATTGAATGAATTGCTCAATGAGCGGGTAGCTTCAGTCCCCCCTCTCTCTTCTGCTCCCCCTCTGCCACTCCCACTCCCTTAGAGGGCTTGTCAAGTCTAGCGCATGAAATTGATGGACTTAGCGAGGAATGCGACTGCAGAAGCTGCTGCCATAAAGCAGCTTAAGGCAATATCCTTCTCAGCTGATGCTGATGCCGAGATGCTTCTTTTATTATGTGCGTGGGGTGCAAACTAACTATAGCTCAACTGGAATCTGCGTTTATATCACATATTTATCACAAGATATTCTCAAGATGAGTGCACATTGCACAGAGTTAAGAACTCAAGTGCGCTTCTGCTTCATTTTTTTGTTGTAATCATAAAACAAGCTTAATGGGGAAGTTTTCTTGCTTTATTTCTATTGTAATTGAAATAGAGCGCAGCTGTGTGGGTTGTACTGGAATAAAGGACTCTTAAATATATTTAGTACCATTGCTTTATATTGTTATGATCTGAGCAGGAAATTGTTAAAATTTAGAATAGATTTGTACAAAAGATATAAAGCAAGCGAGGATGAAAGTTTTGACTTCGGTATACCCTTCAATTAGTAAAGTTAATTCTTAAACCAAAACTGATCTACAGACAAAAACCTTTATTTCGGCTGATTGTTCCTATGGCAGCTATATGTTATAGTGGTCCGATTTTGCCAAAAAAACGATGTGATAAATTTAGTTGCACTATCTTGAAAAATAACAAAAATTGGCCGATAGTTTGTATGCCAGCTATGCGATATATTTGTCAAATCCTGCTTGTTCCAACTTATTTACAACGTGAACAAATAAGAAGCATGCGTGCCAAGATTCATCAAGATAGCTTTTAAACTAAGAGACTAAAATGACTTAATTAATTAATCAGGAAATGATTTTTAGATTTTTGCAAAAAATAAATAAATAATAGAAGATTTATATCGATAAAATTACTTTGATTATTGATACTGTTAAGAGATATGGGATATTTTATAATACTTAATATGAAGATCTAAAAACAAATTACAAATAAAGCAAATAATAAAAAAAATAAATTAAATCATTCAAAATATTCAAAAACATTTATTAATTAAAGGGGGAAAATTAAGTTTTAATACATTGTAAAATTTTAAAGAACAAGTAAAATTTGGGCTAAAATTAAATTCTTCCTCCAAAGAGATAAAAAATCGTAAATAATATTAAATCCTTGAATAAAATCTGTCAGTTTTTTAAAAGTGTTATAAGTCATTCAAGATGGGGTTCATCATCAGCAAGGCAAGTTTCATATATCATAATTAGGCTCCTCCCAACAACTGACTTTCCAGGCTAGATATTTAGTTATAAGAGCTGATTTCATTGCATTAATTCTAATCTTCAAACATTCTTCTGAATATGTATCAGAATACATGGAATCGGAATCGGAACCGGTATCGAAATCTGAAGACGACTCTGAATCGTTGTCCGGGTTGCAGATACACGGTTCTGAATCGGTGTCATGGCATTTGCAACAGATCTCGTCAGCGGTTTTGGCTTCGTTTGGCTTCCATTTCTTTGGCACGTAATCATCCGGGAGAGGTTCGGGAAGTGCTAGATCATAACAACATAAACATATACCACATTCACCATTGATTAGTCGATCCGCTTTAAACTTCATGGACTCCAGTGTGTTGGACTCATCAAAGAGGCAGTCGCGCAATTGCTGAAGCTCCTGACGATCCAATGGTGATAGACATGGTTTCTCCTGAATACACCCGATAGAATCTCTCAGATCTTCGATTATGCACAACTGTTCATCGATTTCCTCGGCCAATTCTATATATTTAGCATAAGCGAGCCGTTGTTCTTCAACATCAAAATCTTCTTCCGATTCGTCGAGCTTCTCAAAAAGAGCCGCATCGATCGGCTCTTCCTCTTCCTCTTTTTGTATTAAATTATCTAGATTTTCTGGATTAATCGAAGCTTTTGCTGCATCAGTAACAGAATTTTTTATTGTCGCTGCATCGGATTTCTTTGAAGCTTTTGCAGCATCAGTAACAGAATTTTTTACTGCCGCTGCATCGGATTTCTTTGAAGCTTTTGCTGCATCAGTAACAGAATTTTTTATTTTCGCTGCAGTGGAGTTCTTCTTTTTATCTGCCATTTCTAGATGGTAGTTTGAGTTTGAGATATATATACGTATATACAGTATCTGATTCCCCTACTAGTAATTTAATTTGACTTTTGAAATCTGATAAATTCGACAATTGAAACAATGGGAGAGAAAACAAACACGAAAGCTACAGTCGAGTGTGCTCGACTGGGATAGAGAAGCTATCCAACTGATCACAATTTTCATATATATCACTTATATAATAAGCGTATTTTTTGTTGCATACTTTGCAGGGAACTGCTGGAAAATGTATTTCTTATATAACTTTTATGTTTATGATCCGATCACAACCAAATTAGATTTAATCATTTAGGTTTTTTATAGTCAATGTGTTTACCAAATGTGTCCTACATAAAGAGGTCGTAAACGCCTCATTCTGCCTGTTAGCTTATGAGTAATGGGTACATAAAAAGAAAAACTGAATTGGAAAAGTGTTGGGGAATACGTACACCCATTTATTGCAGGTTTGGATATAACAGTTGATTAAGTTCACGATTCGCACAGCAACGACTAAGGAAACTACTCTCTTCTGGTCCTGAAATAGCCAGATCTATATCTTCATATAGACGAGCTGGTCCATTATTCTGCAACTGCATAATACGATTCATCATGGTATCCAATTTGATTTTCTCCTGCCCAATGCAGATCTGCAATCGCATACACTCCTCTAGATCCTTACGCGTCTTACATGGTTCCATCTGCAAATCTCGAATACGATCTTTCATATCATTGATCAATTCATTTTGACAATCAATTTGACTGATCAAATCGAAATATTCACGATACATTAGCTGCTGTTCTTCGCTATATTCAGCCCTCTCATCCAACCGTGCATAACGATTCTCATCGATAAAATCGTCTTCATCTTCATCATCATCATCTTCAAAACCATCATCTGTTTGAAATAGAGATGCTCTCGACTTTTGCATCATACTAAGAAATGACGCCTCATCGCTAACGAGTAAAGCTTCAATACCCTCCTCAAGAAAAGATTTCGCCCGATCTGCAGGCGTCTCTCCATCTTCTGCCATTGCAGGTTGGTTGGTTGTTTTAGTTCTGTATTCCCCAACAAAAATTTAGTTTGCCTTTCCAAAAATTTTTACATATATTTGTGCAACAAATTCGACAGTTAAGGCAGAGTGAGGCGAGACTAAAGAGTTGGAAAATATCTTGCCATCTATTGCCCATTTAGATGGCGTTGCTGATATCGTTGCCTGGCTTACATTGTGTCTATATTTTGCTCACATTTCATGCCACACACGCGCTCGACCTACGTTCTTCTTCTGATGATGTCCCATAAATAGATGTGAGTGTGTGTGTGTGCATTCGTGTGAGGCGCCATAATGTCTGGCAGACATAAAAATCCTACGCTGTCGTAGAGTCGTCAATCCGAAAGCTGCCACAGACCAGGTACATATGGTGAGTATGGGAATTCCTTTATTATGGCGCGGGGCATAAAGCGCTTAAGTACTATACGGGTGTGTGAAGGGAGGAGGGAACGGGGGGAGAGTGGCAGCAGCTCGCATAGAAGTTGCTCTAGTGCGCTGCTCCAACTGTTCCTCAGGCAGCTTTGGCTGCGGGCGAATGCACTTAATGCCAAATTAAATGCAATGCGAATAGGGCAACGGGCGTGGCAAGCAGTGTTTAAGGGGGGAGGGGACAGGGGAGAGCATCGTGCGTTAGTCGTGAAAACCGCTTTATGATTAATGCGACTTTGCTGAGTTGAGTCGCTGAGAGTCGCCGAGTTATGCGCCTTGAAGCGTAATCCGGCAGAGCAGAAATCACGGTGCCAATAAAAGCGTTAGGCGGCGGCAGTCGACAGGCAATAGACAGCAGCAGGAAGGGGGGGAGTTGAGAGAGGGAGAGGGGAAGGCAGAGCAGTAGCTTGCAGTGGGTTTGAGGCTGCCATTTTGGGGACGCAACAGCTGCAATAAAACATGAATTCCTCAGTAGTAAAAGGCAAAGGAAATGCGTGCATTAAAGAGGAGAAAAGAGGGGAGAGAAATGAAGAAAGAAGGAGGGGGAGGAAAGAAGTATAAGGGCAAAGCAAAGGCAGAGGCAGTAAGAGGGGAAGAGAGTAAGAGATAGGGGCAGGGGGAGCGTTAACAGAGCTGCCTTGGATTGGTAATGTTGAAAACCACTTAACTTGCCACTTGCCACTTGCTGCTGCTGCTGCCTTGCCACATGCTTGTCTGTCTGTAACTTGCCCTTCCCCCTTCTCTATCACTCACTGCCTTTGCCACCTTCCCTACGCCCCTCCTGCACAGCTTTCCCCTCGCTTTAAGATAGTTTTCCCGCATTGGCAGCGAACTAATTTTTGGCATATTTCCCGCAGCCATTTGCCGCGTCCCTGAGAGTGACAGTTGGATTAGCACAGCCAGCAGAACGCACTCGCTCTCCCCCCCTCTCACTCCTTCTCTCTCCTCTCTTTATAGCTGAGATTCAGCCATGACACAAATATGACCCTAGTTAGTTCTTGGCGCGCCGCGCGTATCCAATGACAGCCAAGGACGTGGCAGGCGAAGGGAGGCGAGCAGGGGGAGAAGACTTTACTATTGACAGCGGCATCATTAGCCTTAGGGAGCGCGCCATGCTAAAAGGAGCTCTCAAAGACATGCGTCGCATACGTCTGCGACCCTTCCTCTTGCCCCTGCATTTTCGATTTGCGCAGATTACGTATACGACATGTTAAACGCCTTAAAGACTTTAATATGAACGAAAATCAAATGTAAAACTTGAGCCAAATTTCATTTGCAAGCTGTGCAAATAGACACACACACACACAGGCACACACACACAGGCACACACACACAGGCACACACACACACATGGACTTGCACACATGCTTTGTCTGCATGCGGAAAAGGATCTTTTTTGCGCTTTTCTCTTTGGCCAAGGCAAGTTGCATGCAAGTTTTTCTTTCAACTTGATGTCCTCCTTGCTGGCCCTGCCCTCTTCCCTTTGCCCTTGTGCTCTCCTTTACTAGCTACTGCTGCCGCTGCTGCTGCAACTGGCGCATTTGTTTTGTTTGCTATTGTTGCGCGCTCGTCGCTTTGTTTATGCTGCGAAAAAAGGCATAAAATGATTTCATTAAAAAAGTTGTAAACTTTTTCATTTAATTTAACTGCAAACATCTTTTGTGCTCAGAGTTCTGCCTTGTTGCTGCTCCTCTTCTTCTTCTTCTTTGCACTGCTTGGCCTGCTCTATTCTTCTCCTTTTTCTCTGCCTTCCCTTCTCTCATCTCTCCTGCTTTCTTTGGCAGTTGCAGTTGCCCGCAACTTTCCGCTTTGCGCTATCTGCCGCGTTGCATCGCTTGTGTGCCGCACATAAGTAGCTACAGCTGACACGCCCACCCACTGCCTGCTTCTCCCTCCTCCCACTCCTTCGCTACAAATATTATAGGCAAATTGAATTGCGAATTGAAAACTGAGTTTCAATTAAACTTTTCCATTTCAATTCGCTGCAAATCCGCATTCACCTGCTGCCACTTCTGCTGCTCCCTTTTTTCTCCTTCGTTTTTCTTTTTCCCTTCCCTCTACCTGCTTCCTTTGCCTGCCTTGTTGCACGCTCAGGTAAATTGGCTCTGCCTTTCGACTCGACTTATGACAACTTTTTGTGTTGTTCTTCTTTATCGATAGCTTGAAACTTTTCCCGTCGACTTTAATTAAATATGAAAAGTGAAATCTTTGCCAGCTAATTGAGGGTGTGTGTGTGTTTAGCACACACATAAATCACAGTGTGTGGAGTGCAGAGTGTATCATTAGCACCATCTAAAAACATTATCCGACATCAATGTTACAAACTAATCAACAACTAGCGGCGGCGGCCGCTTCGACTTGCAGCAAGCGAAGTGAGCGAAGCATAATTCAATTATAGCCACAATACACGCCAAGAGTGAAGCCACCCCTTACTAACGTGAAGCGACGGAGCGAGAGAGAAGGAGAGAGAGAGTGGGAGCAGGAGAGAGCTAAAGCCGCTTGGAGCCACGCGAGCTGCGCTGGCACAACATGTCGTATTAGTAATATTTAAACACAAAAGCTCAGCAAATGTTGACATGCGTCGCCATTAGCCGTCGTTGCATTGCGGCACGCACAGGGGTAGTGGCAGCAGTGGCTGGGGGCAGGCAGATTGGAAATTCAATTTTCGCATAAAACAAAGGCAACCCTCATCTCTCTCTATCGCTCTTTTTCTCTCTCTGCTGCTCTCTATAATAACAACAATAATAATCTGCTTAGAAGTCAGCGATGCGAAAGTGAAGAAATGCGTTGTAATTCCAAAGTTCGCCTCCGTCAAATGGAAAACAAGCAACAATATTGCAGCATATGGAGAGACGAGGGAGAGAATGCAGGAAGGCAGCAGGAGCAGTAGGGGGAGGGGAAGCAGCAATAGCACTGGTGGCAGAGGTGGGCGAAGTGCCACATTAAGCCACACAGTGGCTTGCATGCCAAGAATGTGGCTGCAAAAGTACATACGGGCAAGTGTGTGTGCCTTGTATGTGTGTGTGTGTGTCTGCCATGTGAGTGTGTGTGAGTGTGTGTGCGTGTATGAAATGTGTCATGTTGACAGCGTAGAAATGTCACTCATGCGGCGTCGTAATGAGTTTTGCCAACATCGAGTCGCCCAATCCCCACAGCCACAACCCACCAAATACCCCTGCAAGTGTTCTCTCACTCCACCTTCTCCCCCCGCCGCTCCCCTTGTGCATACAAAACTTCGCAATGCAGCTATCGACCACGAGGCGTATGAGCAATGCGCCAGCAGGCGCTGCGTAGCCATGTTGCGAGGCAAGAAATAATTAAAGCAGCGCCAAAACGACAAATTGAAATTGAGAAATTGAGCACAGCAGACTATAATGCAAGTGGAGAAGATATTGAATGGGATATATAGGGGGATAGATGTGGGATAGATGAGTGATAGATGAGGGATAGATGAGGGATATGTGAGGTATATATACGGGATATACTAAGGTATTAACGAATCTACAGCAAATCAATTGTACATTTCCTAGTTGCTCAATCAAGTTTAATATATGATGAATATACTTTCAGGTATATGATAAATCATAAATCAGATAAAAACAAGAAGAGAGTCTTATAAACTTTGACTTAGATAATTTAGATTTATCAATGGATGTAACAAAAATTACTTACCAAGGCTTTATATAGGGATAAACATTCAGGTATACGATAAATCAACTGCAACGAAAATGAGAATTAACTCATATTAAGCATTGAATATTCATAAATGTGCGTTATGTTTAAATATATATGGTATGTATAGTATATACCATTAATGAAGAGACCTTAAAGATTATAATGAAAACATAAACCAAAAAACACAGTTCTATAATGTTAAGTTTAGTATATATAATAGTTAATTGTGTGCATCATAAAACCACACGGATCTACATCTTCTTGAGCTAAAAACTGATATATATAACTTGTTAATTATCATATAATATCTTACCAACCTTTATAAAGTACTATACATTCATGTATATAATAAATCAATAAAAAAAACAGACTTCTTTCTAGTATAAACCTTTCTTTTATTCCTATCAATCTGTCAGGCATTTCAATCTTTCGGAAAACTCTTCAACAAACCATTAGACCCCGCAGAAATGAGCTTGTACCACGACTGCCTCTACCCCTGCCCCCTCCACCTGCTCCTCTCCTCTTGCCCTCCTCCTCCTGCTCCCCTTCTCGTTCTTCTCCCATTGCCACCATTGAAACTGACCGGAATGTACCACAACGTGGCCTAAAACAAGTAGGCAGAAGAGGAAGAGCAACAGCAGCGTTGAAATCAACTTTGCAATTGCTTATCAAGGCAGCCCTCCCTCTCTCCATTCCCTCCTCCCCTGTGGCACAACCAATGCAGCAGTCAGATAAAACTATACTATAGATTCTTTATATACTCGAGCGAGAACTGTCAGCCAGCCCGTTTGTGCCACATTTGAGGCTGCACCTCAGGGGGGATAGGGACACAGGGGGTTGGGCATAGAATAAATTTGCCTTTTGGCCACCAAAGTTGTGTGTGCCTGCACCACGCCCACGTGCACAGGCTCAAGAGTCAACAATGGAATGACAGTGACGCCCACAGTGCACACCAGCATGCACACACACACCAGCACACACTCCCTGTCACACACACACACATAGAGAGGGAACTAACACTGGCAAAAATAGCACACACAGCACAGCAAGAACAGTGACAATGGACGAACGTAGCCGGAAACCGTTGACGAAGACGCAGCTAAAGAGGGACGGGGTGAGTGTAGAAAGAGATGCAGATAGCGCAGGAGAGACGGAGACGGAGACAGCAGCGCAACGTTGATGGCGGCAGCTGCCTGAGTTGCCGTACAATTTTCATTGTAGTAGAATTTCACAATAATTGCAATGCAGATGTTGTTGTTGTAGTTGTTGCTGCTGCTGCTGCTGCTGCACATGGCATATACTCGAACGTACGTAGTACTATATGGAACGTACTATGCTCTATATACTTTGCCTTTTTCGGTCATGCAGCCAAGCCGAGCCGAGCAAGAGAGAGAGAGAGAAAGAGAGCTGGCAGCGAGTGCAGCGCAAATATCGATCGACTTAAATGAATTTAGGTCAGCCCCGACAGCACTGCACACTCCCCACCCCCTCCCCCTCTCAGGCTGCCATGAGCCAAAGAGCAGCTAAACACCCCCAGAGGCGTGTGTAGTGTGCAAGCGGCCCCAGGAAAGGGGCCACCCCAGCTCCCGCTCTTTATTTCTTTCTGTGCATCTCAGAACAGAGCAGCAGCAGTAGGAGATGGGGAAGGGGAAGTGGGAGGAAAGGGAGGGAAAAAACATGGAAAATGTCAGCCGTTACTCACGTAACTTATTTTAATTCAAATCAAATAGGGAAACTAGATTGGAGAAACGAAGCAGGCAACGGCGGCAAGGCAGCTGCAGCCTCAGAAGAATAGGAGAAAGAGGGAGGAGGGTGGGTGGCTTTGCCACACGCGCCCAGCATTTCAAGAGCACAACAATAGTTGCAGCCGAATCACAGCTAATGCTGCCCCGCACTACCTCCCCCCTCTCTTGCCTCTTCCTGTTTCCCCCTGCCCCACGGATTGGCCATGCCAAACACGCGCCATCAACATGTGCATTTTATGAGGCGACTGTCAGGCCACGACGACGCACTGACGAATGCCTTGGGAATCCCTGTGAACCCCTGTGCCCCGCCCCCTGACTACCTCCCCCTTGACAGCTGAGCAATGCATAGTATCGCAACTAATTTAACGTTTTATGACACAGCGCCTACGTGCTGCGACGGAGCATGGGAACAAATGGTTAAATCATAGACTCCACACACACACACACACGCAGAGAGAGCGATATTGAGATGTATAGAGTAAAGGAAAGAAAGAGAGGGGCAGCTGCTCTACGACTGTCTCTGAATTCAATCACGTGTGGCCAATAAAAAATTGGATTCGTATTGTATTCCACGCGAAGTATGCGAGCAGCTTTGCTGCAGCGCACACACGAAACACTAACAAGAAGAAGAAGCAGAAGTAGAAGAGGTAGAAGCGGGAGCAGGGAAAGAAGAAAGAGCAGACCGACAATGGTAACAGCAACAACTGAGACAAGTGAACCCAGCTGCAAGTACTAATTAAATCGGAGGGCAATAAAAATAGCTAAGAAAGAGTATCATCAAGCTGGGCAAGGGTAATATATGGAGAAGAGGAAAGAGAGAGGGGAAGAGCGGGGAGATATTAGAGGCTAGAAGGAGTAGAGAGACCAGTGGGACTACAGAGTGTAGGGAGAGTAGGGATACTAGAATGACTAGAGAGACTTAAAGTGATAGAAAGACTAAAGATTCTAGAGCGACTAGAAGACAAGAGGGAAAACCATAGTTAAGAAGTTAAAGATAGAAATAAGTAAAGATCTTTTCTAGGAAAGGAGATAAAGATATATTTAAGGATTCAGATAAAAAAAGAACAGACAAATGCATATCGAAAGAAAATATATAAAAAGAGACAAAGTAAGAGAAAAAATATGATACATCAATAGAAAAAATGTTAAGCTTAAGATCAATAGATAATGAATTGCAGTCTCAAGATATATTCTCACATATTCCTTCCTATCTTGCACTGCATAATTACCAAATACAGAACAAAAGATATAGTAAGAGATAGTCAAACGATACTTACCCATAGTAACCCAATTTTCTAAACCTTTGTTCCGATATCTTTCCACATCTTGCACTCTATAATCATAAAAGATATATGAAGACACAAATTGAAAAGGAGAAACTGTTTTTTGTTTTCAATATACCCTGCTATCTTCCCCCATCCTGCACATTATGATTATGAAATTGAATATCCCACTATCCTTCAGGTGCTCCATTCAACTCCTTGAGGGCATCTGCTAGTCATGCTCATCCTCATTCTCAAGCACATTACACAATTCCCACTTGTTTTTAATGTGTTTCTGCTGTTCGCCCGAAAGGCTTAACGAGCCCCTGCAGCGCATTTTCCATTTCCATTTATGATAACAACCACAACAACAGCAACACACACACACACAAACAGCAGCACAAAGTTGAAAGTTGGAGTTGCCATTTTCCGCAGCAAACGTCCAGTTGTTGAACCACCCAACCACTCCAGCACCCACTCTCAATGAGGCATGCAGCACAAACTGTCCCACACACAAAATTCAAGTGCACTAACAATGCCATTTAGTGGGGAGGGCAGTACAGAGGGTGTTGGGTTTTGGAAGGAAGGTGTCCTTCTTATGGCACTACGAATTGAATGAAATTTCCCCCCAGAATGTAACCTTCCATTTTCTTTCTGTTTTCTATTTATTTCTCCTCCTCCGTCCTCCTCCTCGTGTCCTTGGGAAGTGGCGCAGCTGTGGCAGCAGTTTACAGCTCTCAGCTGCAAGTTCTCCAAGTTCTCAGTCCAAGTTCCAAGTTGCTCTGTCCAGTTAATAAGCTTTTAATTACCCGCTGCATGTAAAATTGATTTTTAACTGCGGCTCCATTAATAATCCAGAGATATTTTGGCACCCCCAGTGCGCTGCTACTGCGGCTGCTGCTGCTGTACTCGCTAATTATGCACTGAAAGGTGGGAATGGGTAGTGCAGGCTGGTGTAGGGTCGGGTAGGGTGGTAAAGGGTTGTTAAGGATGGTGTTGTACAGTATATTCACTGATTATAGGGTAGTGTTGGGTAATTAAAGGTAGTGCGGCGTAGTATAGGTTAGTCTATGGACAGTTATGCATATTGGAGAGTAGTCTAGGTTAGTATAGGGTAGTCAAGGACAATTGAGGCTAGTTTAAGTTTGTGTACAGTAGTGTAGGGTACTCTTGGGACTTTTAGGGTACTCGAGGGTACTGTAGACAACTCTATGTCTAGTTTTGGGTAGTTAAGGAAAGTCTAGGTAACGAGTACTGCAGGGTAGTTAAGAATTGAGTAGGTTAGTGAAGGGTAGTGCCAAATAAGGTGCTGTAAGGGTACTCTAGACAACTCTATGTCTAGTTTTGGGTAGTCTAGGGTAGTGCAGAGTATTTTCTACGATAGTAAAGGATAGTCTAGGTTACGAGTACTGTAGGGTAGTCAAGGGTAGCTAAGAATTGTGTAGGTTAGTGAAAGGTAGTGCCGAAAAACCTGCTGTAAGGGTATTAGACAACTCTATGTCTAGTTTTGGGTAGTTATGGTAGTGCAGAGTATTTTCTACGATAGTTAAGGATATTCAAGGTTACGAGTACTGTAGGTTAGTCAAGGGTAGTTAAGAATTGAGTAGGTTAGTGAAGGGTAGTGCCAAATAAGGTGCTGTAAAGTAGTGCACGGTACCTTAGAGTAGTTTAGATTAGTCTAAAATCCATATTCGCTAGGGTATTTCAGTGTATTCTAGTTTCTCAAAGAGTACTGCAGATTTGAACCCTATAAAGTAGTGCATGGTACTCATGTATAGTCCAGGGTAGTCTCATATGGTGTAAAGTAGCATAAGGTACTCCTAGGTAGTAAGGTACTGCCTTGTAGAGCACTTATTACAATAAAAGTAATGCAGCATTGTATTATCTAGAGCACTGCAAGGTAATACAATTTGTAGGGCAACAAGGTGTGACAGGCTGCGCCCTCGAAGATGGACTCGCCTCCTAACTAGGTTAACGATAAATATCGAATGATTACGAGTCCTCGTTTCATACAGCGGCATCCACAAGTAGCCCCAACCGAGCGCGCCACACAGGGCCGCCTCGGTGCAAGTGCCCCCAGCTGCCCCAGTTACAGCACAGGCCGGACAGGCCATGATCTACTACCACAGCTGCACCACAGTTCCTCTATGTACGCTCCGTCGCTGTCGCAGTCGCCGTCGCAGTTTCTGTTGCAGTCAACGTCGCGACGTCGTAGCGTTTTGCTCGTACTACGTGCAAGTCTTCGTCTCAATTGCAGTGCAAAAACAAACATGAGTGCAGGCGAGAGAGAGGGAACAACAAACAGCGAATGCGGAATACGCTGCAGTAGAGAGGGAAGCATATTTGAGTGTGGGCAGTGAAGATACCCTGGATATGGTATAGGGAAAAGGTGAAATGAGAGTTGAAAGAACTGTAGGTAAGAGGGAGGTTTAGCGTTGGAAATGAAGATTGGCTGGATATAAAAAGTAAGAAGATGGAGATCTAGCAATCTAATGTAATAGGATAAGGGTTTCTTAGGCATTTAATTAATCTGAGTGTCTATTGTCTATTAATCTATCAAAATATGCCATCAAAAATATAGAATAAATCAGGATTAGGACGAACATTTAAGGTTTTAATTATAGATACATTTATTGTAGATAAATAAAGTCGAAAGAAATCGACCATATCAATAACTTTATTTTATAATAATTTAATTTATATGTATAACCTTATTTTAAATGTTGTTCATCTTGTTTAAATATGCCATGTTTTTTATAGCATCCCAAAACCTTATAGTAAATATTCTTAAGCAAATATTTCCTCTACAATTTATATTTATTTTCACAACTTAAACACTACCAAACACCTCGACCTAGCGAATATACCCTGTTATTTTGCTCAGCCTGGCGCCACGTTTACATTTACGTTAC
Organism: Zaprionus africanus; assembly: GCA_018151435.1. Lineage (NCBI taxonomy): Eukaryota > Metazoa > Arthropoda > Insecta > Diptera > Drosophilidae > Zaprionus > Zaprionus africanus. Next base: position 973,723 of record JAECXB010002310.1, on the reverse strand, counting down.
GTTTGCGAGTACAACCCATCGTAGTCGCAGCTGCAACAGCAGCAACAACAACAACAACTGCAGCCGCGCGAGGCGCCGCCGCTGCTGCCCAACCTGTAACCAGTTCGCCACCTCGCGTGCGTCCCTTCTCACGCTGCTTTTCGTCGGCTCCGACGGCAGCCGACGCGAATTAAGTTTGGATTTGGGGCTGGGGCTGTCGGTGGCGCTGTGGGTTAGCCGACGACGACGACGACGCCGTGGCCACGCCCACCACTCAGGCAGCAAAGCAGCCGCCCTGACGCCCTACTTTGGCGCGGCTGGCAAGGTTCGGCCTTGGCGCTCAACACTGACCCGCTTTTTGGCTGAGTGTAGCGAGTGTGTCTGCCTGCCTGCCCGCCTGCATGTGTGTGTGCGAGTGTGTATGTGTGTGTGTGTGTGAAGGCATATTTTGCTGGTCGCTCTTGCTTTCGGCTGTTGCATTTGAAATGCGTACGAGCTGCATTTGAAATTTCCACAAATTGAAATTGCAACGCGATTTTACGCGCAATTTTTGCTCTTTCCCCTCTCCACCACCTCTTCCTACGTAGCGTATGCGCAATATTCTGAGAGCAATTTTCAATTTAAAACGGCGAAAACTGTTTCAATTGAAATTTGGGCACTTTTTGGAACGAAAATGTTATTGTTGTTTGAAATAGTTTGCCATCTAGTGCGATATTCCCACAGCAATTGAACTGTTTCTAAATGGAAGTAGGTAGGGTGGGGGAAAGGGGGGAGATGAAATTGCTATTAAGGCAGGTTTAAAGCTATTAAAGTTAAGTGGAAACTTTTAGTATCAATTAGAAACACGAAAGGCGACATTGATGACGAATAAAATATATGGACTTCTAAAAAAAACTGTAGAAAGAACTATGAAGAAGAAAGTAAACTTCAAAGAGATTTCTTAGGAGATGATGCATAGAATTTATAGGATATTAAAATCAATATCATTATAGATATAATATTTTAATGTTTTAATCTAACTTATTCAATGTCTTTTCACAATTTCGCTTGACTTTCTTAGACAATAGAGCATTATACAGCCCAATCTATCGAAAGGAATATCAGCAGAAATTGCGTTAGCTTAATAAACATATGAAAGTGTATTGTCTATGATACCAGTTGATAAAATAAGGCTTAACATAATAATATACATCTCAACATCATATAATATGTCTAACTTTCATTTTCCTGATATAAACCAAATACTAAATAAATATGCTCAATAATTTAAAGAAGGCAAGGAGTCTTCTATTGGAAATAAAAGACAATCATATTCTAACATAATCCGTCAATTTATTGCTCAGCTTTATTACAACACTTAAAGAGGTATTTATAAATGTTCATATAGTTAATAAAATGGCAATAAATTCAGTAAACTATATCTTAAATATAACAATACTAAACTTTACTTAAGAAATACGATTCAAAACTTGCAGACAGAAAAACAACTAAAGTTTGCTATAAACCTTAAATGAATTCATAATTCAAAGATAAACTATGCAGCTTTGCTATGCAAATCTTTAATAGAATTATTAATTAATTTCTTATCTTGCGATTTCAATGTGATTCCAAGTCTATTCTAATTTTGCCACTTCTCCAACTATTCTTGCCCTCTAATGGCTGCACTTCTCTTTCTCTCTCTCTTTTTCTCTCTGGCTCTTTCATTCTCTACTTGGTCGCCCTGCTTCAGTTCTGTGGAACTGCTGTTGGAGTGCTCAAGTGGTTGTCGAGTGGTACAGGCAGGCGAGTCGTTTGGCCGGCGGCAGACGCAGAAAGTAACGGCGCATTAAGTGCGCCCCGGCAGCGGCAGCAGCAGCAGAGGAGCAGCAGCAGCATTTACCAGAAACAACGCCGACAACAGCGAGAAATTTTATGGCCCTCATTCTCCCTCTCTCCCTCTCTCTCTCTCTCGCTCTCTTTCTCTAGCCAGCAAGTTGTGCAGCGATGCGTTTTGCCGACGCCAGCAGCGACGCCTGTGCTCCCATGTCGAGGAGGAGCCTGAGGTGCACCTGCCACTGCACACAGTGCTCCCCTACTCAACCCTCTTCCCCTCTTCCCCTGCTCCGCTTGAGGCATAAACCACGTCTGATTCTGACTCAGAGTCGGCATCGCAGTTGCAGAGTTGCAGCTGAAGTTGGAGACGGGAGTCAGCTTCGCTTGCTGGAGTCACCGTCTGGCAATGCGCCGTGTCTGAAATTTGCGACCTGCCACAACAACAACAAGAAGAACAACAACAAGAAGAGGAGTAGCAGCAGCAATAAGAGCAGGCAACAGACCATGGAAGTCGTCGCTGGAACTGCGGTATGCCCCGCAAGATGCGACCGCAGCGCGCATCGCCCGACAGGGAGAGATGCCTCTCTCTCCCCCTCATTGTTGCTCTATCTCTATCCCAGTGTAAGCCCCCTCCCCATCCTCCTCCTGCTTTGCCGCACTGTGGCCGCAGCTCAAATTAATTTCATTATTCTCGTTGGCTGCTCTCGCGGCTCGAGAGTTTCTCTTTTGATGCGTGATGAATCAGCAGCAGCAGAGGCAGAGGCAGCAGAGACCGCCAGCGTTGTAGTTGGCTTTGTGTGGGCGCCCCCTGACTCACCACCTTGCCAGCCCTGCCCCTCTGCAGTGTCCAAAACGACCACAAATCAAGCAATTCGTGGACAACCGCAATTCAAATGCCTTCGCTTTGTCTCGTTGCGTTTTCTATGATTTTTCAATACATTTCTCTGTAATCCGCTATACAACTTGCTATAATTGCTATATAACTGCCATAACTGTCACAGCAGGCGTGCAAGAGAATTGACCCGATTCACAGTCGAAAGGTGAGAGAGACAGTGAAAGAGGGAGGTACAGAGAAAGGCAAGCGCAGAATGCTGAAGATCATAATTGATTTATTTTTGCGCTGGAGAAATGAGAAATTCCAAGAGTTGTGTAGAAAGTGAGAGGATGAAGAAATAAGGGAAGGAGAGAGAGATGCAGAAACAAAAGGAGAAACAGCATGTAGAGGGAAGAACGATATAGGAGCAGAAAAGTTAGATAGAAGAAAAGAGGCTGACGGAGAGAAGAAAGGCACACAGAGGGAGTTAGAAATATTGAAATGAAAAGAATCTGAAAGGTGTTAAATTAAAATGTAAAAAAAATCCGTGAGATTGAGAGGAAAAATTATTATTATTATTTGAGTGAAAAAGAAGCAAGATCGGAAGAAGAACCTATAATAAAAAGCCAGTAAAAATACTTTAATAAAGATAAAAAAAAAGGTGAAGGGGTCAGTAACATAAAGAGGAACTCTAAGAGAATGAAGTTGACCTATTTGACGACCTATTTTAATTATCATTTTTAACCAACGCGAGGTCAATATTCAGTTTGACATCTTCACTTTTAAGCCTAACATCTAACCGCATTTAAATAAAGTTTATAGCAATCTTGCAATACATTTCTATAGCAGACATAATTAGCTATCTTTGCATCTCACAGTTGATATATTGTCAAACTCAAACAGAGCCGAGCCTGCATATCTAGTTCAATTTCAGTAAATTGTCGCTGCCACTTCCTTTACCACACCCCCCCCCCCACTTCCTCCCATCCTTGCCCTTTGTGACAAACCCAATTCGCATTGAGTTGGACTTCCCCGTTGTGTCATGGCCAATGCATCTCTTCTTGGCCAGCCAAATCAAAGTCTCTGGCAGCGAAGTCCTGCGGCTGCGTCTCGACATTTATTGCAGTGCCTCTCCCTACCTCCCTCCGCACCCCCTGCCCCTGCTGCAGTCTCTGCTTGCAGCTGTCCGTCTGCATTACTGTCGACCAATTGGCAAAGCAATTCGAGCACATTCGGACACTTCGGACAGTTCTTGGACTAGCATCGAAGGGAAGAGGGGAAACGAGGCGACATTCGAGCTGTTTTCCTAGTCATAGTTGAAGGGGTGGCGGGAGGGAGGGGAAGGGGTTGCTCTTGCTTGTTGGGGTCATTATTTATTTACAGTAAAATTGTATTTCCTTTGCTCTTAAATTGGGCAATTTATAACGAGGCACTTGACGCCGCAGCAGACGATGCCGCGCCTTGCCTCAGCTTGCGTCACGTGATAACTTTAGCTTCTCTCAGATTTATGCATGTGTGTGTGTGCCAGTGTGTGAGTGTGTGTGTGTGAAGTTTATGCAGTGCATGTCCGTTGGCTGGACCCCAGCAGCAGCAGCATCAGTTGAACAATTTCAATATTTCATCAAAGACATTCAAAGAGTTTTGCCTGCTCCCTTCCCTTCCCTGCCCTCTTGCCAACCCTTGGCAGGCAGGGGTTAAGTGCAACAGCGCCACGCTGGCGCTGCAATTATTCTCGTTAAATGTGGAGCAGCAAGAGGGGGTTGGAGGGGGGAGAGCAAAGATGAATGCCAAGTAATGCACATGTTACTATTTACTTTGCGTGTTCTCCAAAAGAAACAAACGACGCCAACTTCGACGGACGATGGCGTTGGCGACGCAGCAGCAGCAGCGATGACAGCGAAAATATCCAATCCACCCCAACCCCTGCACTCTGCCCTTTACCCCTTTGCGACTGGCTGTCTCTGGTTATTACTCATACGCACTGCGGGACGGCAGTCAATGCGACGACTGCGATTGAATCTCTCATGCAGTAATGTTACTGCCAACAGCAGAGAAAGGGAGAGGAGAAGAGAGGGAGAGGTAGTGGAGGACAGACTTCGACCCGACCCAGAAATGAGGTAATCAAACATTATGGAGGAGGTCACCGAAGCAATTGTGCGCCAGTAATTGCCTGTGAATGGCAAATGTAAAGCCAAACGAGAAGCCACAAATCAAAATGTTCGCCAAATATTTGCCAGCTATGCGAATCGAATGTCAACACGGGCAAGTAAAAGAAGAGGAACAAGAGAGGGAGCGAGAGAGAGAGGAGAGAGAGAGAGAGAGGGGAAGAGAGAGGGGAAGAGAGAGGGGGAGAGAGAAGGATACTGCAGTAAGTGCCCCAAAGTAGTAACTCGAAATGCGATGCTCAAGTGCAATTGAGGTTTCCAATGGCGGGTAATTCTCGAGTGAGTTGAAAAAGAAACTAACGGTAGATTGCTTGCACTTTTATTTTACTGAAAACAAGCTAAAAAAATAGCTAGAAGATATAGAGTAAAAAAGATATTGGTTAGAAATTTGGCGAAAATAAAACCAAAATCTTTTTTTTAATTCTTTTTCTAAAGTTTCAAGAAATGATTCAACTTTTTAAGAGCTTCTTAAATATTATTTAATTTTATTTAAGAAGCAAAGAGTAGTACCTTTAGGTAATATGCATTATTTTGAAGAAAATAAGACCTAAGTTAATGTTACTTAAATAGGAGAGACAAGAATTATTTCTTAAATTCTTTATAAATTCAATTATTTTTTGGAAATAGGACCTTTGAAAAGATATTTTAATGGGAAAAAAGGAATTTCTCTTTATAAATAAAATAACATAGATTCTAATTTCATGGACACATAAAAAATAAAATCTTTAATGAAAGAGTGACCATATTTTTAGATATACCTAATGATTAAACATCATCACTTTACATCCACTTTCAACCTTTTTTTTAAACATACAAATTGTTTATACATCAAATTTCCCCACTCTAAGACTCATAACCTGAAACCTCCAACCATTTCTTTGCCCAATTTAAATACTTATCTTACGCATTCTTTTTTAAGATTTCCACAGCTTATGCAAAACAGTAAAAATACCGTTACACCTACAAAAACAAACAATGCCACATACATATGTGTGGGGAATATTATCTATGTAAATATTATGGTTATTCTTTCAAAACGATTCTTCCTGCTTTCCTGTGTCCCTCCTAAATTTCCTTGTTCTGTTTTCGAGTTTTGAGGTTTTTATTTTCGTACATACAAAATATCCGTTATCTTTAAATTTAATCGCTTTGAGGTTATGTTGTTGCGGTTGCTTTTACTGCTGCTGCTGCCGTTGCTGCTGCTGCTCTATCTCAACACACTGGCAAAGTCTGTTTTTGTTTTGTTATTGTTTTTTGCTTCGTTTTGCTGTTTTTTCTTTTTCTTCTTTTTTTTTTGCTCTGTCTTCTTTGCCGACTTGTTTGCATTTTTGTTTTCAGCTTTACGGAACTGTTTCTGTTTCAACGTTGCATGCGAATGCCTTGACTTGTTGTTGTTGTTGTTGTTGTTGTTGTTGCTGTAGCTGTTTCTTGTTTCCATTTTTCATGCAGCTCCAGCGTCGTTTAATTTTTGCCTTTTTGGGGCTTGGATGGAAAAAAAAACGCGAGTCCAAAGTCCATAAAACATCACGACGCTGTCAGTTGTTGTTGTTGTTATTGTTGTTGTTGTTGTTGCTGCTGCTGTTGTTATTATTGTTTCGCTTGGATTTTTGCTGAAAGTGGCAGAGCCACCAGCAGCAACAACAAACAACGACAACAACAACAGCAGCAGCAGCAACAAGAGCAACAAGCCAAGGTGAAGCAAAGTCGCTGACAAAAGGGGAAAACGAGGAGGAAAAGGGGAAAGGGCAGAGGAAAGGGGAAGGGAAGCAAAGGGAGTAGGGGCTAGCGAAGAAGAGCAGAAGACAGCCAGCAAAACGTGCAAGAACAACAACAACAACAACAACAACACCAGCAACAACAACAATAACAAAGGCAAAACAAAATAAAAATGAGTTAAGAGAAACGGACGTTCATAATGCCCCAACTCAGCAAAGTGCAGGGGCGTAGTCACAGTAAGGGGGCGCAGATCACAAGCTAGAAATGGAAAGTGGGTACAAAGTGTGCTGCCCCCTCACAGACTACGCCCCTGCAGCGCTGTGCGCTACGTGTAAGTTCTTGTTGCTGTCTTTTATGGCTCCTCTTCAGCTTCTTATACAAACACACACATACATATGTGCTCGTTTTACACATGTGCAAATTTTAAATTCCATCCACCCCGCACTCCCTCTCTCCATGCCACCCTTCCTGAAGAGATTCTGCTGTCTGCTGCCTTGCAACTTGTGCTTCTCTGCTTGCACTCTCTGCTCGTCGCGTATGTCTCACTTTTCTGCAACTTATTTTTCTTCCTCTTGCTCTTCTTTTTCTTCTCTGCATCATCTTTCACACACCGAAATATCGTATCTCGTATCGTATTGTACCATACCGTACCCGACCCGACAAGTGCAATCGCGCTGCGACGCTTAAGCAAAGAGCCTCAAGCGCTCTCGACATCCCGCCCAGGCTTCATTCAGGCCCCCAATCCCAGGCTGCAGTTCCCAGCTCCGACTTTGGAGAGCCCCCATTGATGATGACCCCACAGCATTGCCATGGCCTTTCGCTTTGGCTCTTCTTCCCCTTATTGTTGCTGTTGTCTGAGGAGAAAAAAAATTTAAAAGGCCGCCGACAATTTGGAGGAATGTGAATGTGCCTGCGAATGTTATTTCTCTTCGTCGTCGTTGTTGTCGTCTTCTGCTCGAGGAGTACTCGTATTCGCATTCGCACTCATGTCTGCAGTCTTATTATTTGCATACCCTGTAGATCTTTCGCAAGTTGGTTGTATTGAACTGGAGATTCATAAGGTAAACTCTGAAGATCTCAAGAATTATAATCAGATTATATATGATGAGTGAATGCAGCAAAAGTTTGATTGATAACTATGTATATCTAACTAATTTATAAATAAATATAGCCCCAATATATAGATGATGTGGAATATACTTAAGATAACCTCTGAAGATCTTAAGATTTTTATTTTAACATCAGCTCAGCTTATACCTTTATGAAGACTGAGTACGTGATATATTTGATTACTAATTTTGTCCTTGACCTAATTTGATAAATGAAACAAAAAATTCTTTTGAAACCTTAGCAGATCTCTTCAGTAGATCACAACCTCATATATTAAGTAAAATAAGAGCATGCAGGGTATCTTTATTATCTTCTTGAGGTATAACAATTATGAATGAATACAGCGTGACTCAAAGCTGTTGATTTTAACCATACTAAGCTTAATTTGTTATATAAATTGAGGGAAATTCAAAAAGACCTTTCCTAATATATTTTGTTCATACATAAATTCTAGTTACAGGGTATCTTGTAGTTGCACACACTTCAAGCAAGAGCTTAGCTTAGTTCCAGCATTACTGAGTGCAGTCACCAAAAGATCGTTACATCGTAACAATTATTGTCGTAGAGTAGTTAAAATACATAGCCCGACATGGGGGTTTATTGGTTTTCATTTCTCTTTGGGGGGCTTAGCGAATTCCGATGCAGATGTAGTTAAGAGAGAAGAAAACTTGAATACTTCGAGATTCCAATAAAAAACGCATAAACTGGGGGAATAATTTCCGGCGAGAGATGATTTTTATTGTTTTATGGCGTTTATAGCGGGTGCTCGATGAGGAACTCTTCGCGGTTTATCGTTTTACACTCTTAATCGAGGCTATCTGTTATACCCAGACAGTTATACTAAGCCTAAGTGAATTGTGATGTAGTGTGTTGTAGCTTTGGCAATTGATTTGAACTGTTATACATTCATGTTGATAGCGGGTTATTGACCTAGTCTGTTATACTGACCTACAACAACTGTTTTGCTACAACTACAGGAATTAAAAGAGTTATAGCCACTTACTGCTTGCATCTAGCTGATTTATTTGTATTATAAATGTATACTGTGCTACAAAAACTGTTATACACGGCTAGCAACAATGTATACAGCTTTAAATTCAGCCTGCTTGACCTGCAGCCAGCCATGAATCAGATCTACAAGTTTTTGCAACAGTTATACACTGTTATACTGTGCTACAAAAACTGTTATACACAGCTGGCAACTATTTACACTGCTGTATTCAGCCTTCTTGGCCTGCAGTCAGTCGAAAATCCGCTCTACATGTTTTTGCAACTGTTATACACTGTTATACTGTGCTACAAAAACTGATTTTCACAGCAGGTAACAATGTAGAGAGCTTTATATTCAGCCTGCTTGAGCTACAGTAGTTATAAATCAGATGTACAAATTTTTGCAACTGTTATACACTGTAATACTGTGCTACATAAACTGTTATACACTCACTTTCAACACCATTTCCGCCTTTGCAACCGCATTTCAAGCTATTTGTATATATTACAAACTGTTATACCCCACACAGGCCTCGCCCTGCTCATAGCAATTATCGATAAAACGGAACTCTAGTAGGCAGCTTGAAATATTCTAATTAGATCGAGTTAATGCCCCCCATTCTCCATGTACAACATGCACTACACAATATACAATATACTCAACAGTAAAGTGACCCAGTACAGAGTCGACACACTCGCAGTCAGTCGACAGTTGCCCAGCAAGTTCCGTCATCGCGTTGGCGTTGCCGTTGCGCATGCGTCACTCGCCTACACAACAACACAACAAGAGGTAACAACAATTGGCAGTAGTGGAACCGGAGCCAGAGCTGGAGCTGGTGCTGGTGCTGGAGCTCTCTTGTGGGGCACACACTCATTCACAGTGGCTCTCTGTAAGCTACAACGTTGGCGACGGCAGTGTCATCCCAAGAAACGGAAATTCAATTTCCGTCACGTTCAAAGCGAAATTCACTTCCTCGCTCATGCAGAAGCTGAAGCTGAATCAGAAGCAGAAACCGACGCACTGTGGCACCCACTGCCCCTCCAGCCCCTTCCCTTCTCCTGCCCTCTCTAGTTACCCTTCCAACTCGTTGGCAGGCAACGTTTCGTTTTCGTTTTGGCTGCCATTAAAAGCCAAGGCAGGCCAAGCCAAGCCAAGCCAAGTCGAGTCGAGTCGAGTTGAGTCAACCTCATGATGAGCTTTGGCATTATCGTCATTATTAACGCCGTTCTGGCTGCTGTTGTTGCTGTTGTTGCCGTCTTTGTTATCGTCACCCACTCAACGTCAGCGCCTCAGCCAAGTGACCAACTTAATTAAGCTTGAAAGGGAAATGCTTCCTCCTACACGATTGCGTTCAACACACAGCAGAGGAAGTAACGGCAACAACAACAACAACGGAGTCTCTCTTACTCATTCCTTCCCTTCCCTCTCTCTGTCTCTCTGGGAATCTGGCATGAAAAAGTGAGTACGGCAACTACGCAAAGCCGCTTAATGAATGAACAAATGTTCGACTGAATGAATGAGCCAACAAATTAATTAATGCAAATTATGATGCTAAAACAGAGTTCATTTAGTTCCCTCTCCTTCCCTCTCCTCTCCCCACTCTCTCTGCTACCTAACCTATAACTAAGTCTGGCCAAAACGGTGTCATAAGCAACACTTAAATTCATTTTCGTGTAAGACTTAAGGCACGACGGGTTACAAGACAAGGAGATAGTAAGAGAGGGAGAGAGAGTGAGGAAGAGGGAAAGGAAGTTCCAGGTGTATGTGTGGCATCTGGCATTTGCCTCTGCCTTGCAAAAGGTCAAAGTTGAATGCGGACATAAATGTTAATGAAAGATTGATTGAAATGAAAGTTAAGATGAGCTGGGATAATAATTTAGACAAGCAAACACAAGAGAAACAGCAAAGATTGGGTATTATTATAACTGGTTAAGTAGAAATCGATAGTGGGAAGTAAAAGGGGTATAAGTGATTAAGTTGAAATGGTGATAGAGAGGAATAAATGGAGATATAAATAGTTAGAGACAGATGAATAGAGGAGAGATGGGATAGAGATGGAAAGTAAGAGTGAGGAAAAGAGTGAGAGTAGAATAAAGCTTTAGTGTGGGATAGTTAGTTAAAGAAGACAAAGAGAAATTTATAGATATACCAAGGGAAAGATATAGATATTAAGATGTAAATATAGACAAGAAGAAGAAGGTAGAATGACTGATGAATAGGGATAGATAAGTAGACATAAATAGAAAGAGCCAGGAAGAGTTAGGCTGATCGATAGATGAATAGACAAATCAATATCTAGATAGATAAATATATAGACAGCTTGATAGACTGTAATATTATAGTAACAATATATTAATGGATACAAAGAAGTCCTAGATAGCGTTAATAGATAGCTAGAAGTAGCAGGAAATATTATTATAGATGGATGAATAGGAAGCTAGTGCAATAAGATACATATGTTAGGTATATTCCTTCTCTGCCTATGAAGCACGCAAGACTCTTCAGTAGATTTGCAAAGAGTAGGAGTAGTAGTAGTAACTAACCTTACATACATTTAATAGATCTCTATACTACATTCTTTACCATGCTCAAAATTAACTTCAAGATCTGCTCCTTCTCAATCTTCGATAGCCATAAGTTCAACTAACCCTACACCTAATAGATCTCCATATCATGTGCTACACAACTCTCCAAATTCACTTTACTATCTGCTCCTACTCAACCTCATCATTAAATTCCTATAGTACAGATAACAATATAGGTTCAACTAACCCTACACCCAATAGATCTCTATAGTATATCATGTTCCACACAGCACTCACAAATTTCCGCAAACAATTAAAAGAAACTTCCGTCATTTAACTAGGCAGCAATTCCTAACTGACTCCCGTTTTAACTAAACTGTTCGCTGTACAAAACATAACTCCGACGGGAGCAATTGCAATTACAATTAAAACCGTTAGCCAGAGCGCTCTAGTACTCAGTTTTTATAGCAGCTTAAACCCCCGTTCACCCCTTTCCCCCCTTTCCACACTCTCCCATTACTTTGCCGCTCTCAACGACACTCGGCGACGGATGGATAAATGTCTAATTGCGCTGTTGTTGTTGTTGCTGTTGGTGTTCTCCCATTGCCGGCGACGGGCCTGGGCCCCCTTACGAAAATACTATGGTATATCTGCTCGTAAGCGTTTGCACTCCATTATGGCTTTCTTGGCGCCCACAACACACAGACACACACACAGCATGTGATACACATATGCAAATGTATAATGAGAATGGCGGAAAATGAAGCTGACGTCCGATTGGCTGGACGCAAAGTCGCGTCGCTGCAATTTACGTGGTGGGAAGGTAGAAAAGGGGGAGGGGAGGGGAGGGGTCCACGCTAATGTTATAAACATTGCAATTATTGCATTTACTCTCATTTACCAACGACGTTGCCGCTGTTGTTGTTACTCTTGTTGTTGCCTCGACTCGTTATTGCCATCGCGCACGGGGGCACTTAAAAAAGGCGAGCAAAAAGAAAAATTGCCATGGAGAAAATTCACGCCTGGCGCCCAAACGGCGCAGCCCAAAGCCGGAGCCAAATACGCTGCAGTAGAGCAGGGGCAGCAATAGCAGAGGAGGCAGCAGAGAAGGCAACAAAGGTAGCAGAGCTGGCAGCAGAGGAGGCAGCAGAGCAGGCGCAGTCTATTAGCGAAAACTTTTCAAAAAGCTGAGGGTGGCCCGGGTGCGGGTGGAGGCGGTTGCACAGTGGAGTTTTTGCCTCCAGGCTAAGGGTGCACTCTGCACTGGACTCCTGTTTGTGCCTCCTGTGCCTGTTCTCACATGTTCGGTGCCACAGCAAATAATTTGCACGGCAGGTGAGAAAAATGAAAAAAAAAACTGAAAGAAATTAAGTGTTGGCGGCAACAATAAACCGCCTCATCGACAACGTTGACGCGACGGCGACGTCATTAAAGTGGCCTCTAGGAACCAGCATGGATTGGCTTTCAATACTCCCCTTCCCTTAGACTCTTCTCTTCTTCCCTGCTGTTGTTATGGCTTTCGGATGTTGGCCATAATTGGGTCATAAAAAACGTATTTGTGTAAAATTATGAAAATGAAGTCAATTGCAATAATTTGCTCAAATTCCGAATTCCAAACGATTACCAGGAAATGTCCAGCCAGGCGACTTCTACACTGCCTCCCTTCCCCCTCTCCTCTTCCCTCTTTCCCTGCAAATTAGCAGACGGAACCATTCAGTGTGCTGCATATGCGGGTGTTGGAGCTGGAGGAGGGGCAACTCACATTTTCCAGGAATAAATTAAACCTAAACTGAAATTGTTTGGCTCAGCTCGTGCATGTGCAGGGCGTGAATTTTATAGGGCTATAGGAACGAAGACTGCCAAAGGAACATGCTATAAAATAAATATGAAAATATTCTTTAAAAATAAACAACAATCAAGGGAAACTAATAAAGTTTTATAGATTGTTAAACAGTTATGAAAATCTCAATAATAAATCGATAATATTTCGCTGATGTCCTCTTCAAACTTTTAATTACGATATATTCCAAGGTGGATTATAGAACATGCCTTGACAGTTACACATCGTACTATAACATATAGCAAGCTATCTTTAATCTAGCCAATTTGTATTTCAGCTTGCTGCTTTAATATTCCCTTTGACTTAAAGTGCCAATTGTCGTTGCCGCACTCTGTGGCTTGTTTTCCTACTGTGTGTGTATTCCCCTCCCTCTCTCTCTCTCTCTCTCTCTCTCTTTGTCTCTATCTCCCTTTTGCGCACTTGCGGCTGCCAAGTGGAACGGTAAATTGCCGTTCGATATGCAAATGTCAGGCGCATTCACAAAACGCTGCGCTTTTCAATTTCAATTGCGCGCTGCATTGAAATCAATTTAACTTTCTGCTCAATGCCAATCATTGACACCGTCTACCCACCCACACACACAGACACACCACAAACACACTCACACACACACACAGACTCGTAGTGCTGCAGCAGTTTCCGTCTGCATTGTGGGCGACCCTGAGGAGGTGCATGAGGGGGGGATTAGAGACCGAGACTGAATCCAAAAACAAACAATCAAGCGGATACGAGCGCTTATTTCAAAATTCATTTGTCATTTTGTGACAGGCAAATGAAAACTTCCCAAACTACGTACAAGCAAGGTTGGGGGGTAGGAGGGCAGGGGCGTGGTAGTGAGCAGCCCAAGGCAACAACATTTTGTGCGCAAATTCGCTTTGAGCTCAGTTTCAGTTCTCTCGCTCTCTTTCTGTTTTACTTCCGCATCATTTATGAAGTTCTGCAAATGCAGATGAGGTTTTTCCACGACGCTTATCCACCTCCCCCCCTGTACCCTCTCTCTCCATCTAGAATTTTTGTCCGCGACGTGAATCTTATGAAAAAGTCAACCCCGTCAAGGCAATCCTATCATAGTCTCTCTCTCTCTCTCTCTCTCTTACATCCTATTGCCAATCTGCAATCCCAATGCGATCCCAATCGACTTCGAGTCGGAGTCGAGTCGGGGTAACCCTTGTTGACACATTCCGTACTGCCGGAAGAACATGACATAATATAACGGTAAAAGGAAAATCATCGATTTCATTTGATTTATTTTGGGCAGGAAAGAGAGAGGACCCAATGTCCTTTTTTTCGGGGGGGAGGGGCCCATCGTATCCAATTCCTTTTTGGCAACCACCAAATGCCGCCATGTTTTGCGGGTGTCACAATGTGGCTGCGTGTGTGTGTGTGTGTGCGTGTTGGCAATAAATCTCGGAAATTGTGTCAGCAATTGTGTTAACCATCAAGGGACGAAGACGGGGGCAGCCATATTGAAATTAGAGGCACTTCCGGCACTGCCACTGGCTCTGCTACTTTTTTTTTGGTCATTTCGGTAAGCGAAACTAAGTGCCGGAAAGATATGCGTAACAAATGCCTATATAAGTGAGGGGGAAGAGGCACTGGAGGGGGAGAAAAGGCACTGAAGAGGCAGATAGGAGTGCAGACAAAAAGGGAGTTTCTAGTAAGGTTGTCACTGTGCAAAAGGGGCATCCCCGCGGACTGTACCTGTGCACTTCCCCACTTCACGCGGCAACATCTGCGCATTGCCTTCAATATTTGATTTGTCAACGTTTGTTTTGTTTACATTTTCTCAAGGTGAAGCCTCTCAAGAATCGCAAAATACAAAAAAAAACGAAGCAAACTTGCTTATGCAACATAGAATCTGTAGATCTATCTCCATCTATCTTGGAATTGCTTCAGTGTCTCTGTGTCTCTACTTATTTTTATAATAAATGTATTTTTAGTTTTAACAAATTTGTTTTGTTGTTTTCGCATCATCACCAAAAATTGAATAACAGCTAGACGATGTGTCTATATAAATATATGCAAACACACACTCACACACACAAACATATAGTAGAGAGTATGTTATGTTGACTACGCAATAAACAAAACTAGCTGTGCCCCCCTCTGGCTCTGAGGTTGAGGTTTACTTTGGCCCATTAATTCTGAAAATGCAAATCATGCGAATGATCAAAGACGAAAGTGAATTATGGCTAAATAAGCAACAAACTTAATATCCTATATAACAGATTTGATTATGGCATATTATGTTATCGTAATGCTTGCCCTAGTTTTCCCCTTAAAACTATCTAGGGAATTTCCACTAAAAGTTTTCCATATTAATGGTGAATTGTACTGTATATCTTATGTGGTCTCTTTTCTCACTTAAATTAGTAATTAAGATATGCAAAATTGAACTGATCATATATTTACGATCTTAAGGTATTTTTGAACACTATAATTGAAGGAATTTCCATAAGATTCCATAAAAGTTTTCCACATGAATGATAGATTGTTATACTCACTCATAATTTCTTCTTTGGTCATTTTAGCGACCTTTCTTGATATACGAAATTAATTTGATATTAATAGACAATATGTAGTGAGGTTTACTATGATATAGTTTAGAGAAATCCCATGAAAGTTTCCTAAAATAATGTTAGAATGTAGAACCAACTCTCAGTAACCTCAGCATCTCAATAAAAAGTATAAACGATCATTTTTATACTGAAATTGATCTCATCTGGACTTCTATTAAAATAAAAATATTATTTGAAATTTGTTTAATTATTTCAAAATGAATTATATATTGAAGTTTTCATTCTTAAAACTTATTAAGCCTAAGCAGATCACTAAGATGATATTTCATTTGGTATCATCTGCATCATATTTCATCATATTTCCGCTTATGTTGCCAATTTTAGCCTGAAGTGGAAGTCAACCAATTATATATTCAAATTTCAGTTCAACTTTAGTTATATTTATAGAGCACACAACAACTCAACTCGCTGGCCATTGGGCCAATGATCCTCTACCTCTTTCCCCCCGTCCTGCCTGTCAAAAAAACTCGACTCATTAACACAAAAAAACAATGCTGTATAAACAGTTTAATTCAGTTCGGTTCAGTTCTCTGCGTTTTGGCTCCCTCGATTGTTAAAACTATTTTTAGCCAAGCTTCGAACTTGAGGCTATTTTCGAATGCAGAACACAGAGTGCAGCAACAACAACAACAACAACAGCAGCTAGAGCAACAACAATGATGATAAAAAAAAAGAAGAGTTAAGAGCTTCTTTCGAGCGTGTGCAGGTTCAACGTTGTGAACGTTTCATCATAATCATCGCAATAATATACAACAATATACTATATATACTTATAGAGATGATTATGATAATGTTAATGATGATTGGCTTGTTTTGTTGACGTCGTTGACTCTTGAGTGAGTCGCGTGTGGGTTGAAAATTTGCAAAATACTCATTACGAAAAGGTAGCGCAAAAATAGTATGACAACGACCAGAATGAAAAGCAAACAGACAACAGAGACAGACACAGACAGACTGACAACAGCAACAACAACAAGAGTACAACAACAACAAGGGGACAACAACAACAACTGGCATAGTTTTGCAGCTGCTGCTGCTGCTGTTGTTAATGTTGCGTTTTGAAAATCGCACGGGGCAATTCTATTTTTATCACGGCATGCAGTTTATTTATAAAATGGTTCGCGGCTCGTTTCCACTTCCATTATGAGTATTAAAAAAAATAACAACAACAACAGTAATGACTGACAAATAATCATGAACAATTACCACAGGCAAACAACAATAATAAAAATAACAGCAACGGCAACGAGGCAAACAAAACAATCAGCGAAACGAACGAACGCGACGGGAACACCTTGAGGTTTTCGCAGAAATCACTGTGAATCACACAGTGACTTTTATTCGCCAAATATTTGTAAATCGACCCCCTTCTCCTTCTCTTCCTGCTGCTGCTGCTGTTGTTGTTTTCTTGTTGCTGTAGCTAAGCAATTACAAATGTGTCTGCTCAGCAGCGGCAGCAGCTTAGAACGTCGGCGATATCTTGTATCTTCATCTGCAATCGCGTTGCAGGCACTTCTCACTGTGATTTACAACAAGCACCGAAATAAACAAATATTTACGCGTGCCACGGTGTGTGTGTATGTGTGTGTGTGCGCTGTGTGTGTGTGTCTCTATGTTGACTGTATGCGCATCCGCATAAATCAAAGCTGCTGCGGTCCCAACTGGAAAACTTGACGCAAATCTGCCCACATGACAGCAAGCCCAGTTCAAGTAGTAGCAGCCACCTGGGTACCTTCTTTCCCCCTCTCTCCCCCTTTACGCCCTGCCACACCCCACATAAACCTTGGCAAACTGTACTTATAATTAACAACTTAAAGCAGCGACTAGTTCAACTAGTTTGCCCGCAATCTTTAAACCAAATAAATTATTTATTATGATCTTAAGTGCGCTACATATTTAATATGCGACTGGGAGACTGAGTAACTGTGAGAGATTGTCGGAGACTGGGCGTTTCCATCTGTTCCATTTTTATTGCCCTATTTTGTCGAATAATTTTTTATAAATATATTCAATTGCTTTTCCCACTAGACTTGCTTCATTACCCACTGTATTCCCCACAGTATTACCCACTGTGTTCTTCACTTTGTTTATTTGCAGCTAATCTTGGCGCTACTTCTATCTAATCTAGAGACTCAACTTGCCGTGACTCACTCACTGAACAGAACTAACTAACTAAGTACTATATAAACATTGGGTCAACCCTTTTTCCAGGGTTTCTGTTTCAGTTCTCTTGAAAATTGATTAGGGCCGTCGCTTCAATTTCAACTCGAGGCAGCTCGAAGGCAAATATTAGCAGAGGTCAAACCCCTAGGCTGCTCACACTGCTGGTGCGGAAGCAACCCTACCAAGTCGCGGGTACCTTCTGAGCACCCCCCCTTACCTTTACTCTGCCCCTTGACTGAACGGACGCGCGTCGCTTTGGGTGCGTGAGTAATGTGACGACATTAATTTTCACACTCATTACAACTCCATTAAGCTCTCGGCCTGTCGGAACGTCCTACCGTCTACAACAGCACCCTCTTCACTCTAACCCCCTCTCTCTACACGGTCTCTGTGCCTTTCTCCTTCCATGCAAATTAGAAATAGAAATACCATGGCCCATTTGGAATGCACGCACGAGAGAACGTTTGATCCCTCCCGTCCCACCATAAGAAAAACTGTCCACGGAAAGTGTCAACAATTTTGTACATAAATGACGAACATTACGTGGCATTACCAAAGAAAATAGAAAACGTGAAACAGCAGTAGAAGAAGGAGAGGGAAAGAGGGAAAGCTAAGGTAGCGGAGGAGATGAATGAGGGAGTGAGAGGGAATAAGAGCTCCAGTTGCAGCACACTTGACTGTACTGTACAAAGGTATCCAAGGGTAAGAAGTTTTCTAATAGGGTTTAACATTGAGAAGATTCCCCGTAGAGTACTGCACCGAGCATGTTCTCCGTAAGGTTCTTCTTCGAGAGGGTTCTCCAATAAGTTTATACATTAATTAAGTCCAGTAATACTTTGAGAAGATTTCACATTGAGTTCTACATTGAAAGGGTTCTCCATAATGTTTGATATTGGAAGGGTAACCGAAAAGGTTTTTGTTGAAGAAGTTTCCTTATAAAGTTCTTTGGAAAGGTCCAACAAAGAGAAGGTTCCACATAAGACTTTACATTGAGAATGTTCTCCATTAGATTTCTTATGGAGAAGGTGGCAAAGGTTCTACATATAAGGCCTGCTTTCAAAGCTGCTATATATAAGGTTCTTTACCCGGACTTAAGGTTCTTCCCTGGTATTCCCCACAGTGCACCCCTTCAACCTTATCAACTTAAAAAATTAACAACATTATTGCCCAACTGTTTTTTTCGGCGTCTTCGTTGTTGTTGATTTATTTTTCGTGTGTTTGCCAGACTGTTTAAGCCTTCCGGCCTGGGCCAGGGCAGGAATGACCCTTAACGCCCCACCCCCACCGACCCAGACACGCAGGAACCCGTAACAGACCGCGCGCTTCAAAGAGAGGGAGAGAGTGAGACTGACTGAGACCAGTCAAACAGCAGCGGTCAAGGGGCTGCGTGCCCGGCGTGGCACCCTATGCCCGTTGCCACTTCGTACTCGAACTGTATTAGAGCAGCGACGAGCCCCGTTTCCCCCCTTCCACTCCCCTGCCCATTCCCTTTGGCAGCTCGTTCGTCATTTAAAATTCAGCTCAGTCGCAGCCCAATTTCTACATTCCAACAATTCTTGCGCCTTTTCTTTGCCGAATGCAGTCACGTAATTTTCGAATTTTCAACACACACCAACACACATTGAGAGACATCCGAAAATTTCACTCCCTCCTCGTCTGGTAAAACCCTTATAATGCCCAATGCCTTGCCCAGCTCAGCCCAGCCTAGAGGCCTCTCTGGTGCTGTCTCTGGGACTGGACTGGTCGGAATGCCCGCTGCGTTGGCAGAGAGCTACGTCAATTTGTATCTGTAAATTAGTATTCCAGTGCAATTTGCCGTCGGAACACACAAAATACTTTATACATCGATTCCATCGATGATGCCCCATGTAAACAGACGACAACGACAACGACAGCGACGAACGATGATGATGATGATTATGATGATGATAATGGTTATGCCCCCTGGCCAAATGCAGCCGCAAACGGTGGCGTATTATGCGGGATATGGATATGAGAGCGTAGCGAGAGACGGCTTTGGGTTTTTCCCCCGTACCCGCACCAACCAACCACGCAGACTTCTCGACACGGCACAGGCCCAGACTGGTGTGCCCGGCTTTTCTGGCATATTTTCAGTGACGCCTCGTTGAATAGAATTTCATTTTGGCATTGTACAATAATCGCATTATTAATGCGTTTGACTTTCCCCCCTCCCCACACTCAATCCCCTTTCACTTGCCTGAGCCTTCTCCATGTCCAGGCAAACAGGATCGACCCGCAGCGACAGCCTGTGAATAATCGACGACGACGACGACGCGACGCGCCGCGCACTTTTGCCTCGGTTTAATTTGAATTTTGAACATTTTCCGACCGTTTATTGAAATTAACAGTTAATTTAACTAATAATTGTTTTCTCTGCGCGATTTTATCGCGACGCGTCGCATCCCGTTTGCCCGTTATTGATTGCGCTGTCAACACTTTAAATTATGCTGGCTGCACTGCACTTACTCACGCACAATAAAAAAAATAAAAACAAAAATGAAATTAACTCTTTAATTGCAGTAAATTTTACGAATTTAATTTATTTTATATTTAACTTTTCTCATTTACTGCACAAACGTTAACTTGGGACAACCCTGTCATTTGCAGACTCCACAAATAGCTGGTTGCCAAAAAACTTGCATTGCAACAACAACTTCTACTAATTTGTTTAGAACAACCCTGTCTTGCAGGCTCCCACTTCCACTCAATAAGCTGCTTGATCGCAGTGTCATAGCAATTAGCTGGCAAATCAATGCAGCTCTCTGTAAGAGCATCGATGCTTAGTGGTAAGACAACTCTGCCTTTATCATCGAATTACTCAAGGCGATTAACGCAACCCTGTCTAGACAACAATTGGATTTTTAAATTAATTGCGACGCATTAAATTAAACGCAGAATAAAAAGATGCAATGACTTTGATCTTAAATAAGGTATGTATGTAACCACGGTGGGTATGTGTGTGTGTTTGTAACTCAATTCCTTACACCATATGGCGCACTTTGTGGGGCAATCTTGGTAATGCCATTGGCTAAATATAAACCCACAATATGTTTTAGCCAATTTGATGCCAAGTTCAAACAACACACCAACACACACACACGGACCCTGCATCCTCGGTGGGATGCCTCACTTAGCATTCAGCACAAATCGCCGGCGCCCACACAGAGTCAAATGATGCTCCCGATGACGATGAAGATGATGATGATGATGGCGATGATGAGCTTGGTGACGAGGCTGCCTCTGATGACGATGTTTCCACACAGGCAAGGAATTATCAGCTGATTTAGTGTCGGGTCAGTTGGCACACAAATTCTACACTTTTCTTTACAATTTCACACACCATCACAGGCACAAACACACACGGTACGAGGGCGAGGGCGGAGGCTGGGCAGGAATGTGACATCAATTGACACGAAAGTTCAGCGTAAATATTTGCGCAGATAAAACGCACAAGCGACAAACTGAGGAAATCGTGAGAATGCGTCAGAGAGTGATATAGAGAGAGAGAGGGGAAGAGTAGGAGACAGAGCAGCTTGACTGAGAGAGAAAGACACCCATAAATTCCAAGCCGGACAGATGCGGTCATTCTCCACATCACTCTCTCTTTCTCTCTCGCTCACCATTTAATGACAAAGAATGAAAGAACAATTTGTGAATTTGCGACAAACAAACGGAGACATCGCGACCAGACTCCAATCCAATTGGCGTCACCACACAGCGCACGGCACTCACTAACCCCCCCACCCCTCACCTTGTGCCTTTGCTCGCCACTCATCCGTCAGCCCTATCTGTCTGTGGTCACCGGCACCGTCTCCAGCAGCAGCTTATCGCACTGGGTAAACTATGCAGATTTCACTTGACGTCAACGTCGACGCTGTTATAGCACCCGTAGCGGAGCGAAGTACGGAGTGTAGAATTCTGGAGAATTCCCATGCCTGACCCTGGCGAACATATCCCATAGCGATAAGGCGAGGGCAAACCACGCCACGTGTCTGTGGTGCGGCATATGCGGGTTCCATTTAATAACCTCTCGCAATTTTAACTCAACACGTTCGTCATATCGATCGATTGATTTGTCATCATCTCTTCACGCTGAATGGAAATGGAAATGGGAATGGGACCACACGAGGCTAATCCCAGCGGGCATTAACAGTTGTAAATTAATAAAGAACACTGAGAATTGGCAACGAAATCGAAATTGAAATTGCATTGAAAACTTAACGCGATTGAAGCGGTTTAATCAGTCAGTCAGTTCTACTCTGGCATCGATGATGATGATGCCTGATGCTGATGACGATGACGTCGCCCAGAGCACACTATTGTTGTTCCGATTTCAATGTGTGTGCCGCCTCGATGCCAATGCCAATTCAGTAGCTCAGCTCGAGTCATCAACTGAGCCGCTGGTGCTGCTGCTGCTGCATGCCGCGCCTCGTACCCCACTGTGGGGACTGTGCTCCGAGGCTGGCGGTGACTTCATCCGGCTTCCACAGAAATATTTCTAATTTATTGCGTTCGCGCCAAGATTGCAACTGGCGTCAGCGCTCTGAAAATGGAACCAGCTAAAAATATATGGCAAACGAACATTGCACAGCTGATAAAGCCGATTCAAATTACTCCCCAGCAAAACTTCGCTCTCTCTCTATGTTGGGTACCATGCTACCCAGCATGACATGTGGTATGTGGTAAGTGCCCTCGTCAGATTCTTTTTTAATTGCCAGCACGCGCAAAAGATAACGCCGAAATGATTGACAATCATTTGGCAAGATTTTTTTTGGAAACTATTCCCGGAAAAATGTGAAACCGACAAAACATGAAATACGTATGTGCGATAAATGAAACTCGAGAGTGTAAGATCTGAACTTGTACATTTCCGCTTTTCTAAGAAAAAGAAACGGGGAAAGTTTAAGAATTTTAGGGTTTTTGCTATGGAGAAAGAACAGCTTAAGGGCAGTTAAATTCCCTTAGACAATGCAATATGTATTAAATGAAGAACTTCAAAAAAACTTATAAATTACTCAAAGTAATCCAGTTTGAAGTAAAATAAACTACTTTTCCAGTCCTAGATTTCTATAGTTGACAGGGAATAATTAATCCAAAACTCAAATAATTTCATATCAAAGTCAGTCAAGTAACATTTTATATAAATCCAAGTCAACTTACATATCAGTAAAATCCTTTTATAGCTTTCTACTGAGTGAGAAAGTAAAGTAACATTAAAATAAAATTGAAAGTTGTATGGAAGGTCTTTTTATAAAATTTTATAACTTTCTAACTTAAACAAAATTCTGTAAAAAGATTCATTTTTCTTTATAGGTCTCTACAGTTTTCGTTAATACTCACTCGCAAACATAAATATTATTTAGTTTTTATTTTTTTCTTGTATTAATTTTTTTTTCCTTCCTTCAATTCCAGGGCATTTGCCAGTCAGCCAGTCTTTCCCTAGAGATTAGTCATAAATTTAAAAAACCTTTATCGCGGAATTTATCGACTTCAGACAGAATGTATTAATGTAGTGTCGGGAACGAAACTATATCGCAAACTACATTATTGTTTGAGCTACATTCGCCAAGTACCCTGCTCCCCCTACCTACCTTCCTTCCCTCCCCGCACTCCACAGAGAAGGGCACTCAGTCCCAATAGGGGGAATAGCCCCTATCAATATGCATAGCATTAATTGTTAGTCATGGGCAAACACTTTGTCAGGCAAATTACCCAAAGCTAGCCAAATATTTGATACACCCCATAGTTCGATTAGAGAAGAGGGGTAGAGGGGGGAGCGGGTGCGGGTACGGGTAGCTGCCCCGCGACTTTGAGTAATAATATTTTAATAGCCAGCAAGATTAATTGCCACACGAGAGTGAATCATGAAGAGACTGTCGCACTATAAAGAGATTCTGATACAGACAGAACTACTATATAGTCTATATATTATAGTGGAACGGTTGAGAGGGGGTGGAGAAGGGGGCACCTCATTTAAGCACTTGAGGCAGACGACGATCAATGTGAATTTCTATGTTTAATTGGCAACACGAGCGTATCGTAAAGTGAGGAATTTAGTATTTTATGAAGAAAGGAATTCGGTATTTTAGTTTAGTATTTAGTATGAAACGTATTTAGTATGTTATAATAGTATTTTTGTATGTTTATTTCTAGTATTTTATGAGGAATTGAGTAAGTTTATTTGAGTATTTTATATAAAACGAACTCAGTATGTTATTCTAGTATTTTAGTTAAAATAGTATTTTATGTATGAATTTTTTGTATCTAAGCTTAGTATTTCATGTAAAACAATTAATTTTGTTAGTTTAGTATTTTAAAAGGGAATTTTGTATTTAATTTCAATTCTGAGGAATTTCGTATCTTTGTTTAGTATACTAGTATTTTATTTTGGGAGGTTGCATAAAAAGTGAAAGGCAACTCGGCAAATGCGACGACGATTGCATGACCACAGCCTTCCTCTGCCCCCACCCCTTCTTGGCCACCTCACCCTCCCTCTACGGCCCTGCTGATTTACTTCAGCTGCAGCTCGGCTCTTATCCAATGCTGCACAGTGGTCACGCCAAACTGCACACACGAGACTCCCCCTTGAGAGTCGCACTTACCTCCCACACTCACTTCCACCACCTCCTTCCCCTCTCCCTACCGATGCCCTTGCCTGCACTTATCAGCGTATGCAGTCGACGCTACGTCGGCAGCGTCGGGCAGCGAATTAATTATCTTCAATTCATTCATTAAGAAAATGTGGGAGGGCCTCTCTCTCTCTCTGCTCCCCTCCCACACACAGATAATGAATGCACACACACACACACTCACTCGCATACGCTGAGTTGTATCCCATAGTGCTTGTATCTGTATCTCATAGTACGCGCGCTCTGCTCATGAATGAAAGCGACAACGCAGCGCGACAACAAGTTGAGGATGACGCAGCGGCTGAGCTGGGCTAGTTTAGCAGCGAGGGAGGGACACAAGGCGGAGGCGGAGGCAGAGGCGTATGGGGAAGTGAGCTTGAGTCTGAATACAAGTCTGAGTGCGTGTGTGAGTACATGGAGCGTGTGTGTGGGTGTCGCTACCTCGCCCTCTCTCCCTCGCTCTCTGTCTCTCTTTCGCTCATATCTATCTATCCACTTGGCCGCATCCGCCGTCGTCGTCGTCACGAGATGGCGGCACAGGTCGCATAATAAATTATTCGCGTGACCAAATCATTTGCGTCTCACGGTGCAGGGGAAATAGAGGAAGTTTCCCCCTGCCCTCCTGCTGGTTGTATTTTTTTTCGCAAATATTGCAACCCCCTTTCGCTAAGCCGCTGCTCACCCCCTGCTCTGGCAATGCCAGCGATCTGAATTGTTTGCCATTGTTTTGCACGCTCTCTCTCTGCCTTTGCCTCCCCTCGTGACTTTCTTATCAGCTTGCTGCCCCAGTTGATATCTCGACCTCCACCCTCTGCACAGTGCTTCCCTGCTTTGCCTTATGTTGTCTTGTTTTGAGAAATTATTAGTGCCATGAATTATAATTGTGGCATTTTATCACCAAAGAGCCAAAGAGCAGCGAATGAAACTTCTGCCAGCGGGCAAACATACCCTGTAGAGTTTAGGATGTGGGGTGAGTGGAGCTGATTGAAACCCATGATTGAAGACAGTTAGTTGAGCATCTTGCTTGCTTTTACTTTGTATGTGTATACCCTGTAGAGTATAGACGGGAGGTATTGGTATTCCTTTGTATCTGATCTGTCTCTCTTTGCCGGTTACAAACATCATCCTTGTCTTATGTATATATTCATATTTACACTTTCTGTCCTTCGCTCTCCTATCACTATCTTTATTTCAACTAATCTTCCTCTTGGTTTTCATCCTAACTTCTGTTTTTCCGCTTTAATTGGTTATCTATAGGATAGGTTAGGTTGGGTTAGATAAGTTTGGGTTAGGTTACTTTTTCGTTATTTATCGAATGATTTTTATATGAATAATGCTCTCTATTTTAAAGCAGCATAAATATATACATATATATATACTTATATACAAATATGTCTATAAAATTATTTGTACACAAAAGGTTTTATTCCCTGCCATATATCAAAAGTTCGCTTAAGTCACTCCTTTGTATTCTCTGTACTTATTCTTAAAGTGCGTCCACCCTCACAACGAGCTGTTAATTTAAATAATTTCATGTACCTCCCCTTCCCTCAACCCCGCTTTCCTTTGGCAAAATTATAATTCGCAAGGCAGGAAAATGCAACTGAAAGTGGGCAAAGAGGCCGAAGGAGGCGCGGCACTTTGCGGCAGGCAAGCGAGCGTAACGAAAACAAACAGAACCCGTCCGGCAACAGAAGGATCCGGCAACACAAGCGAGCCCCTGCCTCCACCCTGCCCACAAAGTCAGGGACACACGCGACGAGGAGAGAGCAAAAAAAAACAAGAGAGTATTAAGTATACGTAGCGTTGCACGTTGCTTTGTTTTTGTTTCGAGGTTTTGGCAGGAAAATATCTTGCAAATTGACTTTGAGCACGCATAGTGTAGTACAACTTTTTACCCAGTGCAACAACAACAACGGCGACGACGCCAAAGCGGTTGCAATAAGCGGTTACAATAACAACAAGGAATGAAGAGAGGGGAAAGCAGGGAGAGGAAGGAGAGCAGAGGCAGGGGGGCAAATAAAAGGGGTCGCAATTGTGGCATGTGCGAAAAAAAAGGCGTACGCCTGTCATTAAATTTCGCGCCGACAACTTGCAGAGGAAATGCCAGCAACAACAACTGCAACAGCAAAAACAACTCTGATAACTAAGTTAGCAGGCTGTCTCGCTCTCCCTGTCTCACTCTCTCTTCCTCTCTCTCTCTGTCTGTCTGTCTGGGGGCGGCGCTCGCTGCTGTCACACATGACATTTTATTATTACAAAATAAGCATTTAAGCGAGCGCGTATGACAGTTAATAATGCAAACAACAGCAGCAGCAACAGCAACAGCAGCAACGACAACAACTGCAGCTACAACAACAACTGCTGCAGCAGCAGCAACTGCAACTGCAACGATTGAATGCAAAAATTCCCACAACATCCGGTTGAGAGCTGCAAAACAACATTGACAACAACGGCAGCAACAAGAACAACAACTGTTGCAACAACAACTGGCACAGCAGCAACAACAACTGCGGCACGGAAAACGGAACAAATAAAATGCAACTTGCAAGCGAGCTGCACAGTGGTGTACAAGCTATGAACAAGTAGTGAAGTTGGTTAGTTGTAAAATTCCAGAAGGAACTAGAGAAACAAAGCCTTGAAAAATGGAAAGTCTGATGAAATTTAAAAAATAGACTTTACATTACGATGCTACTAAATTAAGCTAAAATATGTAAACCATACTAGTGTTAACTATTACTAAAATTTGTTAAGAAACTGTCATATTTTAACACTACATGTTCATATATAATTAAGGTTACTGTGTGTTAAGCTACTTGATGTGAAGCTAATGGATGTTAATCTACTGGAAATGTTAAACTGCTTATTTGGTTTTAAGGCACTGAAAGCACCATTTGTTAATCTTTCCACCCAAAGCTAATTTAGTCAGCTGTTAA
The DNA here is from genome assembly GCA_018151435.1 of Zaprionus africanus. NCBI lineage: Eukaryota > Metazoa > Arthropoda > Insecta > Diptera > Drosophilidae > Zaprionus > Zaprionus africanus. Next base: position 946,443 of record JAECXB010002310.1, on the reverse strand, counting down.
TCGATAACTGCTGACAGGAGCAGTGTTGTATTTAGAGCAGGCAAATACAAAAAGTCACGGACTTATCAAAACCTATTTTGAGGCCTTAAGATCGTCTGCTTTCAATGCCTATAAAACGCAAACCAAAAACCAGCTTTCAAAATTTTACAGTCAGCTGTTAATCGATAACTGCAAGGAGCAGTGTTGTATTTAGAGCAGGTGCGCGGCAAAAAAAAGTCACGGACTTATCAAACGACCTCGTACTTTCCAAGCCCTGGACTTACTAAACAAGATAAATGCTTTGTCATGAAATTGTTATAAGTATTTTTAATTTTATGCACAGAATAAACTGTGCAAGCATTGATGTGCAGATTATAAATATGAATTAATGTGTGGATAATTATAAATTTTAATCAGTAGAAAAATTAAAGCAAAATTTAGCTTACAACAATTACTAAGCACAAACGATGTAGACTTACACTAGCGATAAGTCTTTGAACACAGAGTATCAATTGTATGATGGCATTTAAAATGCTACATGGAGTACGTAAATTGAAAATTCTAAAAATATATAACCTTAAAAAGGACAAAAAGCATAGAAAACAGAATCTATACTATACTTGTAACCCGATTGAACTTAATTTTATAAATGTTATATACTGGCGTACAAGTCTAAAAATGAAAAACTTAAGACTTAAAACTTAAGAACTTACACCAAAAATTTCATAATTATACCTAAGGTTACATGATTATAGAATGTATGTGTTATAAAATATAATATACTCCCTATAAAGATATTCTATACCATTACAAACTTCAACGAAAGAGAAAACATACTCCTCGAACTAAATTTCTACCATACAAACATAAAATTCACGATTGAGAGAGAACAAAACAATAAGCTACCATATCTGGATTCAACAATTAATAGACTAGAAGGCAACATTTTCACCACGTACCCAACAACCTCTTACCACTGTGCAAAACGAAGCGCTCGTCCACGACTCACTCGGCCTGGGCTGGCAGTGTTGGTGTTGGTAGGCGGACAACGGACTCCGCCTGCCTCTGCCTGAGTGGCGGATATGCATATGGCCGGCGGACGTCAATGTGGATGCATTGCCAAGTTGGAGACGGAGGCAGCAACGAAGCCGGCACTCGTGAGTCAGCGGCGGTGGAATGTGAATGGCATACAAAATGTCGCAGGCGGAGGCACCACCACGAGTGGCGCACATGGACAGCAGCACGAGAGGGAACCGGTTGCACACAGTCCAAACCGAAGCCGAATGAAACGCAAAAAGAGCAGCAGCAGCGGCCGCGGCAGCAGCAGCACCAATTGATACCAATGCAAACAAGTTGGCAGAGAGATGCTGTTGAAGGTGATGCACTGCGATGACTCCACAAGCACCTACTGCCCCTTTCCTCCTCTGAGAGAGGCAGAGTGGATTTTCCGGCGCGTTCTGCTTTGCGCTGGTTTCAGCCGCAGAGGCAGAGGAGATGCAGGAGGATGTAGAGGAAGTTGAGGCAGGCAGCAAAGCCGCCAAGCTACATGCGACAAACCGCCACCGGCAGCAACAAGTTTCAGCATGTTTGTTTTTGTCGCCGTCGCCGTAGACAAACAAACAAAAGACCCACCGAGACGGGCATGCACACACACGCACACGCACGCACAGACATGCACAGCGACGCGTCGCGAGGCGTTACAACATTTTTATATTAAATTTTCTTTTTCTATTTGACGATGCGTAAAAATTTCAAGAATTTTTCGGCGAGTTTCGCCCACTTTTCCGCCATTTCGCCACAGTTTCCCCCAACCACCTTTCACCCACTTCATTAATTCCAGTTTCCTCTGTTCTTCATCCCAGGCGCCTTCCCTGCCTACACCTTAAGCCGCCTCTGTAGCCTCCTTCTGTTTCTACTCCTCCTCCTCCTATAACTGCAAGTGTTGCTTTGGAATTTGTGACTTCGCAAATGTTTTTCCTTCTTCCGCCTTCGCGCGTGGGCGTGTCTAAAAATAAACTCAAATTATGCTCAAGAATCGGGCGTTAATATAATCTGCATATGTGAAGTTGCCTCATGAAGAATGCGGAAAATGCCGAGAGAGAGCGGGAGAGCAAACAAAAGTTTTCCCGTTTGCGCGTGGTTTCCTCAAGTTTTTAATGAAAATTCGCTGTCTGCGTTGCAATAGACTGTGATGATGATCATGATAATGATGATGGTTAGCGAGTTAGTCAGTTCGTTTAGTTAAAACTAAATCGATTAAAGCCATTTGCCAAAAAACAATTGCCAAACAAACTTGAGCTTAATAAAGCGAGCTAGAGTAGGGAATGTTTATTGTGCCGGCACTGTAGGTTGCTGGCGGACACCACTGTAGGCGTAAGGCACTGAAGCCGGAAGTGCAGTTTAAGTAGGAGGGTTTTAACTGAGTTATATCTGTATATATTAGGGAGCAGACTTGATTTGGGGATAGATGAGTAGAGTTGAAAAAGAAGGTCTTCTTCATAAGAAGGTTTTCCTCATAAGAAGGTCTTCTTCATAAGAAGTTCTTCTTCAGAGGAAAGTCTTTTTCATAAGAAGTTCTTCTTCATAAGAAGGTCTTCCTCATAAGAAGGTATACTTTATAACAAGGTCTTCTATATTTCACTTAGATCCTCAGTTATCGATTTAACCTTTTAGATGAACTGCAAAACTTCTGTGTACTTCCCTTTATAGTTTTTTATATTTTCCAATAAGCATCTTTATCGTAGGCACTCTATGAGAGAAAAAGGTTAATTCAGGATACTGCAACATTCCCTAGGTAAAGCTTAATTGTTTATTAAGTTAAACTACCCCAACTTTAAATAGCTTAATACCTTAATTCCTCAACTAACTCTCAACATCTGAGCTTAATGACTTTTTATAGTCACAAAGGCCTCCCTAAGCTTACCTTAGGCAAGACCTACTTTCTCCGGATACTAGTTCCAAGTTCACATAGCCTATTTACCCCTAACTATTAGCACCCTAAGCCCTTAATAAGCCAACTCATGCCTGGCCATTCCATAAGCCCCTTAGCTATTGCTATTGTATATATTGTGCCGCTTTTATCCGGTATCCGCTATTATACAATAACCACTTTCAGCAGGTCAATTGATTGCACGTGTCTCTAAAAGCGATCGCCGATTGGCGATCGTCAACCTGCGAAAATCGTTTATAGTGTAAAACGCCATCAATCTCTCGTGGAGTCGTAAACGGTGGCCATATTCCAACTGTCCCTCCAGCCGTTTCAGCGTTTCATTAATGAGCAAAATTGTTGTGAAGATCAATAGAGCGATAAGCGATCATTGAGCTGGATGGGGAGAGAAAGATAGAGAGAGAGAGAGGAAGTGAGTGAGCGAGTGAGAAACAGTCTTGTAAATGTCAAAAGAATGACAAGAATTTGCTCAGCTTGGGGCTAGGTGGAGGGAAGGGGTAAAGCTTTATATGGAAGTATGCTATATAGATGTGTTGATCTTGTATATAATATATGACATATCTCTGTATCTATATAACTTTATATGATCTTTGTATATCTTTAAATTGAATGAAAACGAAGAAGTTATCAAATCATTTAGGGCCTTCTACCTCTGATCGAATTGTTGGTTTGGCACGAAGTGGAGTTGAGGGTTAAAACATTTTAGTATATATAGAATATACTTATTATATATTATATTATGTACTATATTTATAATAATATTTTTATGTTCGTATCTGGTGATCTTCTCTTTTATTCCGTCTTCGTTTCTCTAAATCGAAAGATAAACTGATGAATTATTCAATCACTTAGGGCCTTCCAGCTCTGATCGCAATTACATGATGCAGCACATCACAAGCATACCTGACAGCTGTCTGTTTGTGCATGTCGGCACATGTCTATGCATGTCTGCGCTTGCATTGTGGGTCACCTGGTCAACTGGCGACACACACACAATGGAGGCAAACTGACCTCTGCTTTTGATCTAATCCGCTCGTTGATCGCACACAGAGCAAACCGCAGCAAAGCGCCCAGTTCCGGAGCTGTCAATGGCGCTGGCATAGAGGGGGCGATCACGAGAGGAAGGTAAATAGAAGGGGGAGGGGGGCACTTATGTGTGCTAGCGATGATGATGAATGGACCCGGGGCCGGTCGCACTCTGGTCTCTCATTCACAAACAGAGACAGCGGCGACAAACAAAACCAAAATATTAATTAGCATGAATGTGTGTGCCAGTAAGTGTGTGTGTGCGGTGTGTGTGTTATTGTGTGTGTGTGTGTGCCTGTCGGGAAATGAGGTCGCTGCCGCTGCCGTTGTCTAATCGCACGCTCACGAATCGACCGCGACAGCAACAGCCACAGCGGATGCCACAAATTTGGGCATGTGTCGCAGTTGCCGTCGCAGTCGCTGCCGCTGCCACAGTCAGCGTCGCTGCTTCCTTTTGCGATTTTATGAATGAAAGCTTCAGCTTCGTAGTAAGCGCGTTTGGCGCGTTGGCGTCGCCGTCGCCGTCGTCGTAGTCGATTGCCATTGCCATTTATGGGCAAAGTGCAAATGTGCCCGGGCCCCCATTGTCGCCATGTGTGTTTGTGTTTGTCTCTATCTCTGTAGTTGTTGTCTATCTCTATCTCTGTCTGTAAATGTATCTGTAACTCGTCGCTCTATGCTGCAACTACAAACACGAACTCGACACTTATGTGCGCCCGATACGAATACATATACCTATCGGCATGTAGGTGTCGCATGCTCTGTCTGCCCCTCTCCTCGCCTCTCCTCTCCCCCTGCCATCCTCCTCTGTCTGTCTCTCTTCACAACTTCATGTCGTATGTACTAAGCCAGTTGAGGCAGGCAAGCTGTGGCTTTGCGCCACTTTGCTGCAGTTAATACTCGTATTATTTTGAAGCCCGACTTTGCGCTTAATTAAACCAAGTAATAAGCACTATTCGAATAGTCAAATTGGGAGTGATTAAATAATTATATGTAATTTTTCAAGAATTTTTACCATTTGCTTTAGTTTAGTTTTCAAGAGTGTGCTACTTATTTGTTAACCATTTGAAATGACATCTGTGTAATTATTTCTGAAACTACATTTTTGAAAGTATTTTTTTTCAATTTAACGGACAAAATTATAGGTTTGTATGTTGGTAGTTATGTAAATTAAATTAAACTCAATTTTCAATTCTTTAGATGAGCTTTCAAACACTGTGTAATTATTATTTTTTTTTTTTTTTTATTTTTTATTTTTTAAATTTACTATAATTTATAATCTTGATAGATTTAAAATAGGTTACATAGTTTAAATTTTATAACTACTTGTAGAATGTAACTTTTTGTAATATCAATTATATTTAATATGGAAGTAGTATTTATATTTAAGTTTAAAAAAGCCGAAATGTTTAATTATCTTAAAGGAAGTTTAATTTTATTTAATTTTTGTCTTCCAAAAATTAAATTTTTTTAAAAATGGGGTTTGCTTTGTCTATAAATTCATATTAAAAATGTTTTAAATGCTTTACTTTCAATTTAAATTTTAATTAAATATTTTTAATATTTACTTAACGTCAACTGAAATTTAATTAAAAAAAAATTTATCAGACTTCTTTACTGTCAATTTTAATTTTTCTATGTATTAAACTTCTTTACTTTCAATTGAAATCTATTTTATTGAATAAGCTTTACCTTGATCAATGTTAATAATTGATTAAATTAAACAAAATAACTTAAACAAATATATAAAAATTCAATTTCTTCTTTAACTTATATTATTTACTTATTTAAAATAATCATTTCTAATTTACTTACTATTTAATGAATTAATTTAAATTATTTCAAGCACTTTAATCAGCTTAATCTGCAGAGTATTCGCATTTTGTTTTACATACATACGGATTTCCACTGTAATTTTTTCTGTGTGGCGCTTCGATACAATTCGATTGCGGTTCTATTGTTATGTTTGTTGTTGTCACCGTTGTTGTTGTTGTTATTGTTGTTGCCATTTTAGTGTGTCATTGCCAATGAGTTTGAGATTTCAATTGTGACTGCATGAGCGTGTCATGACCAAATGCAAGCCCAGCCAGTCGCCAGCTCACTCGCACTGGCTCACTGACTCTCCAACTCCCTCACTCCCACTCCTTCCCTCTCTCTCTCTCCCTCCCTGTCTCACTCTGTTTGCAATCCCATCCGCAGTACCAAATTGCGGCAATTACGCGCAATCCACAATCCGCAATCCGCGTGCATTGTTCACTTTGTTGGAGAAGGAAGTGAAGTAGGATGACAATGATGATGATGATGATTACAACGATTGCTCATATCGGGTCAGTCATATCAATTTACAATTCGAATTCAATTTGCGTATTATTTTGGAATATGTGACAAGCCGTTAGCTTTTAGCTGTCATTTAAAGCGCAGTTAGTCCGGCACAGGAAGTCGCCGCAAATTGAGCGTACAATTGCAATGAGAGAGGATGATGATGATGATGATGATGATGATAATGATTGTCGAGTGCGAGTACTATCATTACTCTATATAAATGAATAAATAAACAAACCAGACGGACAGACAGACAAACAGAGATTCATTCGGGTTTCAATTACCCAAGCGTGTTTGTAATTCCATTCGAAATCACAGCAGAAATTGAATGAACAAAATTAGTTTTTCGCGTAAATTGTTTAGCTAGTTTCAAGCTAGATAATTGTAGTGTTTCATGTCAAGGTCTCGCATACTCACGAGTCTCTCTCTCTCTCTCTTATCTATGTTATCGGGCCAGAGGGCGCGTGGCATGCGAAAACATTTCCGTTTCGCAGACTTCGGGCAACCTTGACGTATACGCAATATTGCCAACAAATGGCAAGAAATCGTAATCATTTTGGCGCCCCCAATGCCTGCGTTATCGCTGACGGAAGCACACTTGACACATGCCTTCGCCATAGACTCTTGGTCAATACACGAGCCAGCCCAAATCCCTAAGCAGCCTGGAGGCCCGTCTAGGCTCAAAATCTGGCGAGCAATTTGTCACAAAAACTTAACGAAATATGCGCAGAATTAAAAAACGATAAGCAAACAAACAATGTGGGGGTGGGGAGGGAGTAGAGGTGGGGTAACTGGGGGCGGGGGTCTGCGACACGGGCTGCACGTATTTCCGCAATGGTTGCATTCTCTCTGCGCTAGATAAACAAATTAAGCACTTAACACAAAAGCAAAGCGTAGCAAGTGCGCAGGGAGAGGGGCGAGAAGAGAGGGGAGCTTCACATAAAGAAAACACGACGAAACGAGCGAGCCACACGTAAGAAAGCAGCAGCGGCAGCAGCAACAAGAACAACAATAAAACAGAAGTGCGACAGCGGAAAAAAGAAGCAAAAGCAAGCTGCGATACCAAGTGCGAAACTAAGGGCGAACGGAGAAGGAAATTGTCACAATGTTGCAGAAAAAACACGTGCCGCTGATTAGGCGAAGAGGTGGAACCGGGGGTGGGTAGAAGGGAATGAGGGGGCCGGAGGGAAGAATGGGAGCGACAGCGTGAGTGAGCGCGCGAGATGCGAGTGATGTGTGTGAAGACACTGTGAGAAAACTTGAGGAAATAGTTGGAGAGCAGAGTGAGGTGAGCATTTTGAGATAGAAGCAAGCTTCTGACTGTGCACTTACGGCACTCTCTTCTCCCATATCTGGTAATACTACTACAACTTCCACTTCTAATACTTCTAGCTCCACTTTACTACTACTTACTACTACTACTACTTCAACTGATACTGCAACTACTTCTACTACTACTACTTCAACTGATACTGCAACTACTTCTACTACTACTACTACTACTACTACTTACTTCTACTACTACCACTTCTACTACTACTACTACTACTTCTACTGCTACTTTTTCTATTACTATTACTAAATCCACTTCTACTACTAACACTCATACTACTTCTTCTACTACTACTAAGGGTAGTAACTCTACTTCTTTCATTACTATGTCTAGTTCTTCTATCACTACTACAACTACTTTCTCTACTACTTCTACAATTAATACTACTACTACAACTAGAACTCCTAGTACTCCTACTAATACTATTGCTACAATTTCTTCATCTTCTTAGCTTTCTTATGTCTTCTTTACTCTTTCTTCTACATTGTCAAAAACTGCCTTTTATACTCATTCTTCTTTACTCTCTTCTGCTGACCTTTCTACTTCCGTTACATCAATCATTTCCTTTATAAATAGAGTTGTACTTTGACTCTATCGTGTTAGTACTTCCCGTACAACCAAATCTTCTACTGTCTCTCTATTTTTGCTTCTACACCTACTTATATTTTCTCATCCTATTCTTCTTCAGTCTCTCTTATACTAACTTTTGTCTTTTCTGCGCTCTTCCTACTCTCTCATCTTCAACAGCCAACAGCTCTTTTCTGTTCCTTTTTCTACTCCCTCTTTGACAGGCTGTACTACACTCATCCCTATATAATCTCCTTAAGCTTCCTCTACTCCCTTTTCTCCTCTTCAACTTTCTTCATCTCTCAATCCATTATTTTCTCTCCCGCACTTCAACCCAAGCTAAGTTTCTGTTGTATACCAAACTCTTCTCACAATTTTTTCTCACCGTGTACGCGTGTCGGTAATATGTCTTGAGCTCTTTGTGTGTATGTGTGTGTAGATCTCTGCCCCATCGCCCACTTTTATAGCGAACGCATCATAAAAATTATTTAACGCTATCGCACATTTGTCATGCCGCGTTGACTCTTTCGTTCTTGCTCTGCTACTGCTCTCCCCTTCACTCTCACGCAATGCATCTCGTTCTCACTCATTCTTTTCTTCGCTTTCTTTGCTTTTTTTTGCGTGCCTGCGCTTTTGTTTTTATGATTATTAAATTTCCTCAAAAATTCCCTGCACTGACGTAATAATACAAGCGTATAAACAAAGCACACACACTTACACATACGACAGCAAGTCGTATATAGAGCATATATGGGCAGACAGGGAAGACAGACAGAGGCAACAAGGAGATGATTTGATTAGACGGCGAGTTCATTAAGATATGCCAATGTTTTACGAGTATTGTCACAAATCTCACTAAATTAGCGACTGAAGACTGTATGTGAATATGAGTGTGAATATGAGTGTGTGCATATGAATATGACGAAATTATAATGAAGCTACAGTTAAAGTGAAAGCAGGGCTATAGAATATTATGATAATGTCAGGAGCATTAGGTATAAACTATCGTTTTGATGGGGTTGCAAAGTTGGAAGTAGTTGAGATTCCAAATATAAACTGAAAGTGTGGAGAGATATAGGATATTGCCAGATTTCATGATACATATCTATGTGTTTTTTTTTCAAACTTAAAAAAAAATGTACATAGTTATGATTTATTTCTAAGCCTTAGGAGTATAAGCACGAAGAAAGTTTAATGTTTTCTGACATGTTTACTTTGAATTACGAAAAAAAACTAAAAAAATATTAAACTCTCATAAAAAACTATTGAAATAAATCATTATAATGATATAATTGTGAATGATTATATCATATTATATTTTACATTTCTTTTGAGCCTCGTTAATCATTACTGTTCATTCATTATTCATTTTTATAGCTTCCGTTTTTCAACATCAGAATATAACTTAACATTCTTTACCTTTTGAAATCTTCAGAACAGAAATTAAGAATAAATTCGTCGAAATAAATATACCAAAAAGAATGTAGAATTATAGAACAATATCAACATTAGCCTATATATTATATAAATAAATTAAGTAGTATAAAAATCTTCAATGGAAAATAATGAATGGAATGTGGAATCTCACAGAATTGATAGTATAAACCATATACAATACACACGTATTTATATACATATATGTTATCATGTCATATTCAAGTGTGTTATATATTCGGTTCAAAAGGTTTATAAATCTGGCTACTCTCTTATCTGCATCTCCACACCATTTTTGCCAGTCACACGCCATTTCCTTTCCATTTTAGTGCAGATTATCAACTGATCTACGGAATTATTAGAAACATTCGCATATTGCACGAATGATCGGAACTCTGGCCCCGACGATTGACACGTCTCTGCGGTGCCCACGCGTCGTGCACAGAAGCTGATAGCATATTACGAATGCCAAACATCTGGCCCACTTATCAGTTATCTCTCTGCCTCTCTCTCTCTCCCTTTCGCTCTAGGTCTCTTCTCTGCTTTCGTACACAACTTTGTATGCTTGAACTGATAAAATACCTGAGTTATCAGCGACAGCTCGTACTATTTCTGTCGATTTTAGCGGGCAAAGGCGTTGCGCCAAAACTGACGTCATTTGAGAGGGGGAGGGAGTAAGTAGAAGTAATTATATATGGATGGGAGCAAAGTCAACTTAGAGGGAAGGTAATTAAACAATTGCAAGAGAATGAGAGAGAGGGAGGACAGCAAGAAGGAAAGGAACTCAAGGCGAGAGAATTGATTGGTGGGATTGATCATCTCTTTGTTTTTACGATATTGTATAGCGTATTTACTTATCTCCTTCAACTGCTCTTCCGAGAAACAGTTTTGTCTTCTCTTCTCTCTCCATTTTCTTCCTCTGTTTGTACTAGACTGTTCTTCTGTCATTCTCCTTCAATCTCTCAACTGTTTCCATTAGTTTATTGGGATAAATCTCTATCCCACGGTTGAATCTCTTTCTCATCTCTTTTACTTTATCTCTTCAGATCCTTCTCTCTATCACTTCCTTAACCTTATTTATTCTGTCTATCATCAAAGTTCACTCTCTATGTTGAAGCTTTCTTTAACGTTGAAGCCTGCTTCATCCCTTTCTTTATTTTATTCTCACTCTTCAAAAGACATCCTTTTAAGATTCTCTTCATTCTTTTTCTAACAAGCTCTCAGTGAACCTTTTTAGGACTTCAGCTTTTAGTCTCTTCCTCCCCCAAAATATTAATCAATTTCTTCCGTAAGCCTCTGCCTCACTCACTTCCTCCCACATCTTTTTCCCTCTCTTCCAACTCCCTTCTTCAACAGATCACGCAGAAGAAGCAGAGAATCGCTGTCAATATTTGCTTAGGGTCAATAGAATTCTTATTTGCGGCGCGTGGCCGACAAAACGAGCAGCCACAAGAAGAAGAAGAAGAGCAACAACAACAACAACAACGTCAACTCCGAATTAAACAATAAAGAATGAAAGAGTTGCAAAAAAAGTAACGAAACAAAAGAAAAGGCAACAGTAATAAAAGCAGCAACGGCTGCGACAGCCTGAGCTGGCGAAAACAAATGGCAAACTATTAACGCGTCTGTTTGCACACCCCAAACAGCAACAACAACAAGAACAAAAAGAGGCAAAAAAGACAACAAAAACAATAACAAAAGAAGAAACAACAACGAAAACAAGACAAGTTGCGACGCGTTGCGTCAGGTTTAAACGAGTCACATAAATTTGCAAAAGAAAGCGCAAGTGATAAAGGATGTGTAGTAAAGCAAGGCAGAGAAGGAGAAGGAAGAGTGAAAGGGAGGTAGAAAAAGAGTGTGATAAAGAAGGAAGGATAAGAGATAAAGAAAGAGACTAACAGAGCAATATGCAGAGTTTTATGCAGAGAGAGCAAAGTCATCGCAAAGTCAACAAATATTACGCATACGTCACATGCGCCCAGCACACAAATCTTCCCAGGCAAAAGCCTCAAATTCCTGCACTGCTTATGCAACAGCATTAAACACAAAATATTGTATTATAAAATTATTGTCACAAATGCAGATCGAAAAAGCAAAAATACCACAAGAAGTAAAAAAATACCGCAATTGTCAGCAAAAGTGCAGCAAAAAATCAAAGAAAATTTCAACAAATCAACAAAGAACATGCATAATTATTACTCATAATTCAATTGATAATTGATATTGTTGTCATGTCATGGAAAAAACAACTTCGATTATGCAATATGAAGCACCAGCATAGGCAGGTGGATGGACGCAGTGCAGCCTGGCCGGGTCTGCCTTCGATGATGATTGCACAACCCGCGCGAAGAATGCAAAATGTGCAAGAAAGGCCGTCGAGCATATTGAGCTGAGACGTTCCCTAGGCAAAAGCGTACAATGTGTTATAGTCAGCGAATAAATCAACAAGCTGCACGCGCGCTACACCCCAATTCGCTATGTACCTGCACCCCTCCTACCCTACCCCCTACCCTACCCCTACTGCTCAGGCTTTTTGTGCAACGTCCCGCGAATTTGATACGCCGAATGCCGCCGGGGCCGACGGCCTCCGGCGCAGTCATTACGAGAATAACATGGAATTCGCGTAAACAAGATCCCACACAGCAAACAGCAAGAAAGACAGAGAGGGAAAGGTAGAGGGAGGGAGAGAGGCGGACTGAGAGAAAGTGAGCTGCAGCAGCGAATGCTAAAATTGGTGCGAAAATGCGATCAGACAATTTGCTGGTCTATCTAACGCCTCGCAGGGAATTTACCTCACATGTATACGAGTGTTAGTGAGTCTGTGTATGTGTGGGGGTGTGCACGTGTGCCTGTGTGTGTTTCCCTGCTGTCTGGGGCAGCTCAAGTTGCCAGTTGACGTCTTGCATATGGCGATCAAAGGCTGCGCGTGCGGTCAAAAATGGAGCACAGCATGGACAGTCAATGTGGGCGTGCAATGTGTACTACGCCCCCCTTTCGCCTCTTTCTTCCCCTCTCTACCTCTCTCTGCGGCGTGTGCATCTATTTGTTAGTCAACAAAACTGTTGTTTACATTCACAGCACAGCACAAAGATCCCCAAGCTGAAGCTGTCTAGGAATGAGGCAGGAGAAGAGGAGGAACGAGGGGGGAGCGGGTGATGTGCTTCTGTTGTATTCACAAGTGGTTTCTTGAACGCGGCACTTTCTATTGATCGACGTCATGTGAAATGCGATACGGGTACACAAGCAGACACAGACGCTGCGTGCGTACAACATGACGTATGAGTGATAATCTGTATTACCTTGAAACCGAAGCCACACGCGGCGTATGCGTGTTGTACGCACGCGTAGCGATGGTCTGTGTGTGTGTGTGGTGCCTGTACACGTGCTGCGGCATGATGTGGCAAGAAAACGAGAACAAATGAAATGCGGGCACTCACTAAATTATTATTAGACCCCGAAACCAGAACGAGAACAAGAACGAGCCTCCCCAATTAGGAAATACCGCAAATGTTTGCAGCAGTCTCGACCTTCCCCATATCCCTCCCCTTGATATATTCACCTATTCTGATCGAATTTCTTGTATTTTTGGCAACAATTCACAACCAAAATAGACACAAATTTGCCAGTGTGCACAGGGGGCAGAAAGGGGGAGCTTGTCGATCGTGGCAGGCAGCAGGCATTGATCTCCAAACGGCAAGTTCAGCGATTGCATTACAGTTTTGCCAAAAATAAGCGCAATATCCTCCCTCTCTCTCTGTCTGTTCATAAATAGCGCACTGCAGCCGTCAGTCTCATTATCTCTTTCTCTCTCAGCCTCTCTCTCACTCTCTCTCTCTCTGTGCGATTTTAATGCTCGCACGTTTCGCAAGAAACGCATAAAATTTGAAAATTTTGCCAAACAATTTTGTTTATTTAGTTTGCTCAACCAGAAATGCAATAAAAGACCCACACAAACAGAAAGGAAAAATATTTAGAGAGGCACTGTGTAAATAGGGAAGAAAAACACAACTGATCTTTAGCAGACTTTGAAGAATTCTTCTAAGTAATCTAAGCTGTAGATCCTTAGAAGGTATTGAAAATTTTGCATTATTCTAAACAAATCCTTATGCAGATCTATTTATGATCTCTGGGATTTACTGAAGATCACTGAAGAAACTTAAAAACTTTATGCTGAGTACACTGACGATCTCTATAATTTATTGGAGGATTACAGAAGATACTAAAAAAATCTTTAGGATGCCAAGAAACACCGCAAGAACCTCCATGTGTCAAGAATCTAGTTTTAATTTCCTAAGCAGATCATTTAACAAACCTTTACCATCTGTAAAGTTATTATGTTATGATCTACTTAGTCGTATCCAGTGAAGATCCTCTTTGAGATACTTATTGATCAACCAGTAACTTTTTTTACTCATTCTTAACAGAAGACTATCTTGGCCTTCGTCTTTAAAAGAGAATCTTCTGATATCCTTAGTATCTAAGCAAATACAGACAACTTTATTGAAAGCTGATCAGCTGATGATCTTCCAATAATATATTATAATCTCTAAGAATTTTAAAGTAATACAGAAGATCTACCGATCTACAAAAAATATTTACTAGACAGGCATTTCATTCTTTGCACCATTCTGATAATATACATTCTCTAATAGACCTCATTAGGAAATGGAAAACTACGAGTAGCTTGCCCATTGATGCTCTCGTAACGATCATATGATCTGCTTGGAAAGCAGAGCTACGCATCTTGTCTCGCCTTGTCGCGTAAACAAATCAAATCAAATCATTATTCATGTTAATAAAATAAACGCGCGCTCTGCTATTTCAATTTCTCAATTTGGCAATTTTGCGATTAGGCAAATGAACGCAACCATGAGCTTCGATCGGGCTCACGTGCGATCACTTGATCGTCGTCCATGTGCCCTGTCGCCGTCGCCGTCGTCGCGACGCCAGCAATCAGCAGACTTACCCAGCACTGGCACCGCTAGCACCTTCACTGGCACCTCTCGGACCTCTCACTCGCGCAACACTCGTCTGGCACTCGTGCCCCATTTGGGCCCCATTCGGGCGTCGCTGCGAAAGCCAACAATAAATTGTGCAAATATGTTTTCATTTGTTTGTCTGTGTGTGTGAGTGTGTGTTACACGCCCACATCACGGCAACGACGCCCACGTCTGGGCGACTTCCCCAAAGTGGGCCCCTTTCCATTTCCCGCCGCCTCAAGTTGTACCTGGCGTAATAAACAAAACTTGAGCAGTTGCATAAAAAACACTTGAGAATTGTATGCAATCATTTGTATTACGGTTGATTAGATACCCTATAAGAGGCAATGGGGATGACTGATAGTGCAGTTAACGTTACTATGAAAGAAACAGAAATGTTTTATTTTATAAATTAATTTTATATATTTCTTAAACCAAATCATAATTGATTCAATTAAGACTTAGGCAACACAGAGAATGCACTTATTTTACGTACAGGGTATTCCATCCCCTATCAGACTTATTTTTAACTGAAAAACAGAGAAGTTTACTCTACAAAGTAAAAAGAAAGAATATATTATATCCAAAGATAAATTTACTATATTTTTTTAAAGCAAAACATAATTGATGCAAGTCAGACTAAGACAAAACAGAGAGTGCACTTTACTTTAATGTACAGGTGGCACCTATTAAAGCGTATTGTAGTAGCACACCTATTTTTTACTGTAGGACAAAGCAGTTGAGAACAGAAAAAAAATTATGAAAAATTTTTTATTTAATTTCTTATAGTGCAAATTATTTTTTTCTTCTTCTGAATACAAATCAATTTGCTGGCTATTCCCCAAGCATTCCTTTTCCCTCTGCTCTCTCTCTCTCTCTCTCTCTCCCTCTGTCTCTCATTTAAATTAGCATTCCTTTTTAGTTTTTTTATTTTTCTCCACTTTTGTTTTTCCTTGCCTCATCTATTAGCACGAAACTAATTAAAAAGGGGTGACAAAAGGCGAACTAAAATTTCACAACATAGCGAAAAGAAGAGAAAAACAAAAAAAAACTTGTGTCGGCTGCAAATCAAAGTTGATTATCAGCGCCGCGGCCGCGCGAGGCAAGCGAGGCAAATAAAAATGTATTAATTTCGAATTCATTACGCGTGTTGTTATTATTGTTGTCACTAATGTTGTTCCCCCCAGTTGCTGTTGTTGTTGTTGCTGTTGTTGCTGTTGTTGTCATTATGTCTGTTTGCACAGCGTAGGAAATAGTAGGAAAAATTCCGCGCGCTCAACGCGTGCCCAAGTCACGCACTCGCAACGCAACGAGCTGAGCGCATGGTAGGCTGGATAGGCAAAGGGGGGGGAGGGGGCAGTGGACAGTGAGGAGAGGAACAACTTAGTCTCGCGTAAGCTGCGAAATTGAGAGCAAAGTCTCTGGGATTTTCACCTGAACACGATGCTCAGCTATCGCCGCATGATCATCAGCGACATTGAGCTGAGACTGAGAGGGATCTTCCATTGCTTGAGGCGCGTCGCGTGGCCTGTTCTGGAAACTATATAGTATATATACGTATGTATAAATATTAGTTATATAGTCGTTGATATAGTTCCTTCACCTCTGTGCGTGCCAGTCAGCGTTAGTTTCGAGTTGTGATGGAACCTTCTCGATAAGCCTGAACCGAGGCAGCTTGTTTACATCAACAATTCAATTTAGCTTGAAATTTTCCAGCCAAACCCGCTGTGATCTGCTTGCTCCTCTCTCCTTCTCTCTCTCTCTTTCTCTTTATCTCCCTGTTGCTCTCTGCTTGGGCTGGCTGCTCTTTCTCTCTGTTTTCAACACCTTATCGAGCTCAATGTCAACAAAAGTCCGAAGTGCCGAAAAAACAGAACCCGCTAACGATAAGGGCCGATAAGGAGGCGCGGCCGGTCTGACCAAGCAAAAAATATAAACAAAATGAGCAGGCAATTTATACAACATATTGTTGTTGTTGTTGTTGTTATTGTTTCTTCATTGTTTGTTGTTGTGCAACAGGTGAACGACTAGCGTAGGCTTCCTCAAGGAGAACTATTTCGTCAGCTCACATGATGGTGATGATATATGCTATAAACCACACATACATAGCTTTCAATTGTGTGTGTGCCTTAGTGTGCACTAGAGAGTGTGTTTGTGCGTATGTGTGTGAGTATGCAAAATCGCCGGGCACGTGTAGAAATTTACGACTATTGATAGAAATGTTTAGCAACATTTTGACAGTAAATTGTTTTTTTTCTTTTTCTTCTTCCATTTCACTTGCCCGCAAATTCTTTTTGCTTTTCGTTTTTTTGGCTTGTGTTTTGTTGTTGTTTTTGTTGTATTTTTAGATTGTCGATTCTTACATTTCCGTTTCGCGGATTATTTAATGAATTATTTATGCGATTGTGTTCCCCTAATCTCGTCGAGCCGAGCTGCACCTGCCAAGTGTTTTGCATAGTTCTTCTTCTCTCTTTCTCTCTCCTTCTGTAGTGTACTACTGCCTCTCTTTCTATCTGACTTTCACACCTTTCTTTACCTCTCTCTGTGTCACTTTCACACCTCTCTCTCTCTCTTAGATAGCCCAGCCAAGGTCGATCTGATTGAGGCTGCAAGAACTGAATGGAAATGAAAATGGAAATGGGCAACGCTGCCTTATCACTCACGTTATCAGTGAGTGAGTGTGTGCGAGTGAGATAGCTAGCTAGCTGGCTGACTGTGCGTAGAGTAGAGTGCTATAAATAGACAGCGTTGAACAGTTCTTAAGCTTTATTTTTGACCGATCTCGTTTGGCAGCACAAAACCGAAACTCGACTAAGTTTTGACTTCGACTTTGACAGTTCACTTGCACCGCAGGGGGCCGCAATCAATCAACTCTAGAGCGAGACAAAAACATAGAGAAAAAGAGGGAGAGAGAGAGAGGTAGTAGTACCGCGTCCCCCTCTTGCTGCTGCCCGCTTTATTTGTGTTATTAACACAACAAACAAGCACTTAAGCTCGAAAAATCTGTGCGGGCCATTTAGCTGCGGCTCTAAAAATAAAACTTCAAAGCGACTGCCGGCTAAGTTGGCTTGTTCTGCTCCCCTCTTTCCCTCTCTCTCTACCTCTCTTTCTCTCTAGCTGCCATTCATTGCTTGCGGACTTGGCCAAAAATAAATATTGAAAAACTATTTATAATGCGCAAGTCAATCGTTTTGCCTTTGGTCAATTGCACAAATTGAAGTAGGCATCATGTTAATTGGCGGAGCGAAAGAGAGGGGGAAAGAGAAAGAAAGAGGGAAGTAGAGAGAGAGAGGTAGCAGGGTAGAGGGGCGACAGACACGTGTCGCAGCTTTTGCTGTGGCCAATTGAGCTGTGATTTATTTTTGGCCATGTCTTTTGTTCATCTTGCTGACAACTTTCTGTCTCTCTCTCTCCCTCTGTCGCATTTAATTAATAATTAAACAATGAAATTACAATTTACAGTTGGCCAATTGGCGTTAATAAACATAACAATTTGCACAGCAATTGTTGCTGTTGTTGTTGTTGTTGCTGCCTCCTTTCGGTTCATAAATCAGGCGAACAGCACGCAAAAGTATCTGACAGATACAAATGGCATATGGCGCGACGCGTCGTCGTTAAATGATTGCAGCGTTTTACGTTCATTTACACTTCATCAAATGCGTAGTTTACAGCCCCAACAACAACACAAACAACAATGGGAACACGAACAACAACAACAACTAAAACAGAGGGCAACAACTTGAGCAGAGCGAAAAATCAGCGAAAATGAAAAACAACTACGCAATGGAAAATGCGCTCGAGTTTTAATCGGCTACAACTAGATCCCCGATAATGTTCTATAGTAGTTCGACCTCCCCCCACCAACCCCGTTGTGTCTGTAATTGCCCCCCTTGTTAGATCGTTTGAGGCGGCGCGTACCTGAGCGAAACCATTACGCAGTTTTCCATTGGCCTGCCTATAAATAAACCATAAACATTGCCAACTAATGCGTAATTCTACATAATGTCGCACTTGAGGTGCGCGAAATCGAAATCAGAATCAGATTGTAGCAAGATTATGACGAATAAGCCATATGGGATAAGAACAGCTAAATAAACATTGCAGTGCGTTTTAAGGTTGCCATAATAATTTATAGCAAACTAGAAAGTTGCCATAAAAATTTATAGCAAACTGAAAAGTTGCTATAAAAATTTATGGCAAGCTTAAAAATGGCCTAGACGTTAAGGAAACATAAACTTATACATGTGAAGCACCTTATAAATAACTGCCAATTATGTAAGACTTCATAAATAACTCGACGTACATAAGTGATCTACAACTGTCATATGACATGTTCCCCTGCGTTGACACTGTATACACCGTATACTTAATATACTGCAGTTAATTAGTTAGCCAGATAACTTTGCTATTTATAGCATAATCAATTAGGCGCGAATTATCTATGGTGAAAAAAATAAACGAATATTCTATAAATAAATGTACCGCGTGCGAAATGGAAATGATTGAATAGCGTTGGGGGAATAAATAAAGCAATTACCGCCGTATGACAGTTTAATCAAGGAAATATTATACAAGTTCTATAATCAGCGCATGCTGATCTCGGTGAGCTCGGCAAACTTTCGCCGATTCATGTTGATAAGCAGTAAAAAAAGAGGGAGAGAGGAAGTGGGAGATAGATAGAAAGACTGAGCAGCCTCTCTTTAGAGTCTGAAATCAAAACAAGCTCAAGAGCAGTTTCCTTTTGCTATAAAACGTAACAAATGACTCATTAATGTCAACTATATCTCTCTATTCGCGCTCCTTCAACTTTAAAGTCCCATCTAGATTCGATATCTCCCTGAACAAGGCACGCTTTGAGTGGATGCCAATGGTGGCGATTGAAGCGCAAATTGAATTTGATTTGGTTTTCGGTTTTCGGCTTAGCTATACAAATATATTATGGCTTTCTAATGACGGACTGTGTGTGTGTAGGAGAGAGAGAGGGAGAGCAAGTAGGAGAGTGGACAGAGAGGGAGGTATGTTTATACTGATAGCATGTGCAATGTTTTCGCTGGCGTTCGTCAATTTGTTTATCTGCTTGCGGTCAGCTCGATGCGGGTAACTCCCACGACAACTTCCCCTCTTCGGCTGCTTTCTTTCGTTGTGTTCTAGCTGTGCTCCATTTGCTACTCTCTCTCTTTCTCTCTTTCTCTCTCTATCTCTCTATCTCTCCTTCTCTATCTCACTCCCTCTTTCTCTCATAGCCTCTGTTATGCTCACTTGCCCTTAGCTTCGTCAATCAATTGCACTGTTGACTCTTTCATCTCAACACTTGACTCCTCATCAATTGCTATTCCTTTTCTGCTCTCTACTTCTTCTGTTTCTTTATTTTTTTGTGCTGTTTGCCCTTTCCTGTCTTTCTTTTCTGTTTGCTGCTGATTGCACTTGCCTATTGTACTCTTTTACTATAATCTTCTTCTAGATTTTCTCTTCTAACTTCGGCAGGCTTCCCCGTCAGCTCAAGTAACTCACGGCTCTACGTCTCCCTTCATAGAGTCCTCTTTCCTGTATACTTTCTCCTGACATATATAGGCTTCTCTCCCTTTCAGTTTCTTGCTTCATCTCTCTTCTTTGCCTTGTTTACTGTCTAGCCTCAATTTTAGCTTGATCTCCTGGCTCTATCTTTCGGCTCTACTCTCAACTCCTTTCTGAACAATATATTCCAATCTTTCGCTCCTGTTTACTTATTATCTTTCTCAATTCTTTCTCAACAGTTTCCTTCGCCTTTTCGGATTGTCTCCTTTGTGGGTTTCCCTCTCGCTTTGTCTCTTCATCATTCTCATCAATCTGTGTTCTCATTTTTCTGTAGATTAATCTCTCCCTTGCGCTCTTATTTTCTATTCTTCCCTCTCCTAATTTCAATCATATTTTGCACCTCATTGCACTTCTCCTTTAGCTTTCCCTTTACTCCACTTAAGTTCCTCTGATAACTTTTATCTCCTTATCTTTTACATCATCTTACTTTCCTCTTTCCCACCTTTTCCTTTCCTCTTCCTCTCTTCCTACCTTTACGGACCTCCACAATCAATTCCTCTCTTATTCTCTCCATCATTGCAACTCCTCCTCAGCCTTCTCTGGTCAACTAACCTATCACCTGTTCCAACTCTACTCTACATCCACTCCATTTCTCGCTCTCCCTTTCTCTTTACTCCCCCCCCCCATCCCTAACTCTGCACCTACATACTGTATATACCCTTGTCATTATCTCGCCAATTAGTTGAACGTTAATTAGCCGCCTGCCAATATTTGCATTGTTCTTCTGTTTAGTTTAATTACAACAATAATTCGGCGGCTCCCAATTGCGACTTACTTGAACATTATGAATGCGTTCCCATCACCCCCCCCCCCCCCACCCGCACTCTCCCCTCCTTCTTTCCGATTACGTTTGCCATCCCTAACACGCAATACGCTTTCAAAATGCGCATTTGCCATAACGCTCCCGCTGCGGTGCGAGGCGAGGCGAGGCGCCACGGCAGATTAGACAAAAGCTAATGGCAATGCATATGGCTTGATATATGCGCATATATACTACAGATATTGTATATATACGACTGTCTGTCTATCTGTCTGTCTGTCTCGGGTGTGTGTGTGATGAGTGTGAAAGGCGAAATGGGTCATTAGATAAGGTGCAGCAGCGGGTGCTCACAGCTGCACCCCCTACCCACCCCTCCTTCTTCTACTTGATGCGTATTCACGTGAGCGCATTTTGTGAATGATTTACGACTGACAGCGCGAATGTCTTATGAAGAAGGGGTAAGAGAGGAGTAGGGGAGGGAAGTAGGGGGGAGGCACCTCGCTAATGTCCCTCGAGCGTGCGTTGTTGCCAATTTGCGGGATATCAGTGCTGGCCATGTTACTATTTGTAGCTATAACTATGGAAATTTTCACAGGAAACGCGCATAAATCAGTCAGTCCACCTTGGTCCGCCTTGGCTGCAATTACAGCTCAGCCAACGGCCTCGGCAAATCTTGGCAGTCAATCAGTTTAATGGCCGCCACTGGTATTACACTGGCACATAACATAACAAACGCCTCACATGCGTAAGGGGGGCACCTGCAAGTGCAATTTGAAAATTTACTCATACCTCGCACTGAAATTCTTGAAAATTCTTGCTAAAAAAATGATTATAATCGTTATCAGCGAATGCGAATGCGAGTCAGCGATTATATTGGCAATTACGAGCATACACGAGCACATAAACAGTTATCTCTGTGTGCGTGTGTGTGTGTGTATCGCCACATCGGCGCCTCGCACGTGACCAAGTTTCAAGTTCAGGCTCGTCGGGCTGCCTCGCAAAAGAATGACGAAAGCAAGCACTGACTTCCCTCCCAACGCAGTCGACACGCTTATCTAATGCGACCACGGGCCAACACATGCGTTACGTATACGCCTCGGACAGGCGACATAGGGATTACCCAACTGAAAACCCAAACTAAACATAAAACTCGCACAAAAAACCGAGAGAAAGCTGAAGCGAACTCGTGTCAAGGCCAGCTGCAGCCAGGAGCAATCATATATAAGTGTGTATGTGTAAAAACATGTGAGTGAGAGTATATGTATGTGTGCGTGTGTGTGTGAGTGTGGTGTAGGTAAGGATAATGCCATAACGATTATGGGTAGCAGCTGTAAGCGACTGCATAAGTGCCCAAACAGAGAGACAGAGAAACCTTGACAGTGTCAGCAGCAGACAGTGATAAAATGGGAATAATACCAGAAATAATACCAAAAATACCATAACATATCAAACAATGTCACATAAGTTGCCAGCTATTATGGCAACAATGTCAAAGTTATGGTAAAAGGAAATCAAAGCCAAGCGAAGACCTTGACAATGTCAGCAGCAGACAGAAAAGGTACAGAAATAATACCGAAAATATACCATAACAGAAGTATATTCAATAAAGTCATGAACTTTAAAGTCTTTATGGTAGAACAGTCACATTTATAGCAAGTAGACTTATTATACTGATTAATACAGAAGAAGCACTAGAAATGCAACTGAAATCTTCTCAAAAACACAAAATGAATAAAAATAATTCTGGTAATATACCATAACAGAAGTATATTAAATAAAGCCATATACTGTGCAGTCTTTATGATTAAATAATCCATTTATAGCATGTAGACTTGACATACTGATTAAAATAAAACAAGCACGAGAATTCCTAGAAAAACGTTGGAAGCTTCCCAGTAAAAGTACAGAAATAAAACCGAAAAATACCTAAATATTAACATGTTATAAAAATGTCATAAAATATGTTGGTTTTATACCAGAAATTTCACAATTATACCAAGCAGAGTCCAAAGCGAGCCTGACGTAATATTTATGGTAGAAACAGCAAAGGAATTCCCTAGCAAACCTTGAAATCGATTACGGGATAAACCAAGAAACTACTAAAGCCAAATTCATCAATGTCATAAAAGGTGCCCCGTTTTATAGCAGCAAAGTCAAAGATTATGGCAAGCAGAAATCAAAGTTTCCCCAAAGCAAATAGTTTGGATTATAGCAGCAACTAAAATCAAAGATATGACTTGGAATAATTCCCAAATTATATTATCTATAATTCCAACAAAGTCATAATGCGCCAGCTATTATAGCAGCAATATCATAATTTATGGCAAAGCCAAAAATCAAAACCAGCTCGACGTATTTCCCAAGCAAATGGCTCATTAAACAAATCAATCGACGGCACACACACCCCCAGACACAGGCCTCTGCTACGCCTCTCCTTCCTCCCCCTTCCACTCTTCTTCTTCTCTTATCTTTAAACTGAAAAGAATTCCCCGCTGTGTGTGAAAAACAATAATCAATGGAGGGAGACGCACAAATCGGAGTATCGAGAATGATTTAGCAGAAATACATGTGGCAATATTTCACCACATTGCTGGCGATTTAGGTGGAAATTCAGTTGATATATAGCTGATATATATATTGTGTATATATATTTTTAACAATGCTGATGAATTTTTTATTTCGGTTATGGCGACGACGGCGATTGGCATCGACTTTGGCCGCGACGGCGGCGGCGGCGGCGACTTCGATTGGGGAACGTTTCATAAAATGGCATTAAATGGAATTAGAGCTGCCAAGCAATGTAGTTGCTGCTGTTGTTGTTGCTGATGTTGTTACTGCTGCTGTTGTTGCTGCTGCTGTTGTTGTTGCTGCTGTCAATTGATCTACCGCCGCCGCCACCTGCGACGACGTTGTTGTCGGCCTGGTTGGTACGTGCCGACACTTGCCACGCCTCTGTTGTCACTCACTCACCTCGTTCACCCTTCCCTGTTAACCACCTGCTACACCCTGTGCTGCACCGGCAGCACCTGCCCCGGCGTTGCCGCCAACACTCATGCCCGCACCGGCGCCTTGGTGTGCGTCGCCAGCGGCACCTTCGCCTTCACTGGCAGCGCCAGCGCTCATTGAAATGCCTGCCTGGGCGCCGCCAGCAGCCTCAGCCGCGCCTGGTACCTGCGCCTGCGTGGAGCACTGAAGGAGGAAATATATAAAATTTATAGCAATAAGGATTATAGCAGGATCAGCAGAGTAGACTTACCAATATCAGCGCCAACGTAGCCAAAAACAAAATCGTGTATTTCATACTGAACAATGACAGCGCTGCAAGTAAACTCAGTTATTATATAGACAATCCTAAGCTAGATCGGACTAGATACATGCGGACATGCTGGTACCCATGTCGCAGGCTTTATCTTGTTATCATGGAACAAGCTACTCGAAATCCGCTTGCCGCTGCACGCTGCGCATCTCGTGATTGAATCGCGCGAGATCAGCTGCGCACATCGTGAGCAAATATGTTAATATTATTGTCATTATACTCTTTGTTGTTGTCATTGTGTTGTTGTTGCTGTTATTATTTGCTTGGTATTGTTTATAAATTTATTTGTTGACAATCGCCAATTGGCGCCCGCGCGACGCTTCGCTTCTGCTTGCATGTTTCGCCAGTCTATTAATAACTTAATAGTCGTCGCTCTGCCTCCGCCCCCACCCCCTATTGTGCTGCTTCCCAGTCAATATGTCAATCTGAGCAATCTGCTGCATGTGGTTTTTTTATTTTGTTGTACTTGGCTGATCTATTGAAACTATTAAGTAATATTGCAAAACATTGCGGCGAGGCTGTTGATAATAACCTGCTCAAGCTAGAAATGCAGCGGCAAAAGTCATGTAATAACAGAGTAAACTAATATATACGACTCTTAAATACCCTAGGAATAACAAGGTAACTTATTTACCAACAGTTCTGCGTACCTACATTAGTAAAAATCGCTCAAAGTGTCTTCTCCTTCGAGCCCTCCCAAATATTACGTATACGCTGCGTAGTTTAACTTATAATTGTGTTGTTGCATTTATTTTCGCAGTTACTTAATTCTCGATCGACTGCGTATTTATTGTGTTTTTGTGCCTTACGTGCAGCCCATAATTAACCATATAAACAAATCTATATAAATAAATTACGATTTGCGAAAATTCACATTGAACGTATTTTTCGTATATAAATTTAATTACACTGCTACAAAGTATTGTAAACATGCAATAACAATAATAAAATCGGTATTGTTTTAAGCGCATTTTCGTTGCTGCTAATTACTTCAGATATGGGCAACTCATTGGATTTTAATTAGTATTAAAAACATATGCAGATATATATCTCTATTTTGCACGTTGCACGCAAAACAATTTGAATTAACTGCAAATATTTTGTGATTTGCACTTTATTTTGATTTATGGCAGAGTATAGTATATCATATGGCCAAGGGAGGAAGGAAACATTGCGTTAGTATATTTAGTAGAATTATCTATTTATTTTTGAAGTGTTTTTAGGATATATAGGCAAATTTTATGTTTATTTTATGTTATAAATTTAATTCAATTTACTTTGAAAGTTCTACAATGATGAGAATGATATTTTTAATAAATAATATAATATTGAATAATTAAAAATAATATTTTAAAACTGTATTTAACTAAACATTTGGGAAAATTCAATATACTTTCGATTACTTTTGCATAATTTACTTCAGAATTCAATTCAAAATCAAAGTGCAGTCCAAGTTCTGAGTAAACTCACATTCCACAGTAAAAACCTCCAAATAACTGAGTAAACCTTGACTAGTTAAAGTCCAATTGAGTGCTTAATCATCTCAACAAATTACATACTGTGTAAGTATACCCCCTTTTCACACATTAACAATGAGTACAGTACGGCAGGGAAGTTCTTTAAACATATGTTGGAGTTACCTTCGCTTCACTTATCGATGATGATCAGTTAGTAAGTCATCAAGATTAATTAAAATAATTGAGTAATTCTTTTTTTTTTTTTTTTAAAAAATATTTTTTTTTTTATTTTTTTTTTTTTTTTTTTTTTTTTTTTGGTTCTTTTTTTTTTTTTTTTTTTTTTTTTTTTTTTTTTTTTTTTTTTTTTTTTTTTGCGGTTTTTTTCTCTTTGGGGGGGTTTTTTTTTGTTTGTTTTTTTTTTTGTTTTCGGGTCTTTCTGCCCCGGGGGGGCCCGACAGTGGGGGGGTCGCCGCTTTTTATTTTTCGTCGCCAACGCCCCGCCCCATTAGGGGGGGGTGGGGAAAATTAGATAGTTAATAAATTAATAATAAAAAAATTAAAAAAAAAAAAAAAATATATTTATTAAAAAAATTTTATGTTTTGTTGGGGGGGTGGGTAATATTTTTTTTTGTTGAAAAAAAAAAAGAAGGGGAGAAAGGGGGGGGGGGGGGGAAGATTTTTTAATTATTTTTTTTTGTTTGTTTTTTTTTTTTTTTTTTTTTTTTTTTATTTTTTTTTTTTTTTTTTTTTTTAAAGTTTTGTTGTTTTTTTTTATTTGTTTTAATATTAAAAATTTTTTTTTTTTTTTGTTTTTTTTTGTTTTTTTTTTTTTTATTTAATTAAAAAATTATTATTTTGTTTTTTATAGGGTTTTCAAATAAAAAATTTTTTTTTTTTTTTTTTTTTTTTTTTTTTGTTTTTTTTTTTTTTTTTTTTTTTTTTTTTTTTTTTTTTTTTTTTTTTTTTTTTAATTTTCCTTTATTTGGTTTTTTTTTTTTTTGTTTTTTCCTTTTTTATTTTTTTTTTTTTTTTTTTTTTTTTTTTTTTTTTATTTTTTTTGTTTTTGTATGGTTTGGGGTGTGGTGGTTTTTTTTTGGGGGGGGGTATTTGGTTTTTTTAGGGTATTAGGATATTTATTATTTTTGTTTATTTTTTTTTAATATTTTTTTTTTTTTTTTTTTTTTGTGTTTTTTTTTTTTTTTTTTTTTTTCCTTTTTAAAAAAAAAATTTATTTTTTTTTTGGTCTTTTTGGTGGAGAAAAAAGTAAAACTAGCGGTAATTATTTTAATAAGTCATAAATAATGAAATCGATTAGGTGGGAAATCTCTCCCCCCACCCTCGCTCAAATTTTAATGCAATTCAATTTGAAACGAATCAGACAATCCTTTGTGCATATGCTTGCCTGGGACTGGACAGGCAGCTGTCTGTTTGTGCGTGTCCTTCGCCAGTGCCCACAGGGATAAACGGGTCAACGAACGGGCATAACAGAGCACCATGACCAGGACCAGGAGGAGAGGAAGGGGAGCGGAGCGCGGCATCATGCACTCACAGGATAATTGAATATGACGATGATAATTTCATTTTACGCTGAATAAACACAAACTGCACATTTCGATACGACATAACCAACCCCACCGTACTCCTCTCCCACCCCCTCCTAGCCGCGCCCACTTTAGCGCTACACAAATCGCCCACTTCTTTGGCTGCTCTAGCTGTGGCAATTAAAGCGCCCACGACGAGCCACGACGGAAATCCAAGTAAGCGATACGAACGCCCAGTCGCAGAGTACTCCGGGCACTGGGACATGCCTTGGGGCAGGAGTACTGATTGAAGAGGGGAGGGGAGGGGAGAAGGGTCTGGGGAAGGCTCTGTAGTGTGGGGGTTCTCGACATTGAGGTTGGGCCAACTTAATTATCCAAGCAGGACGCGCGTGGATGTCGTTGGCTAACGACCTTGCACAGCTCAGCTGAGCTCCCCTGGAGCCCTTGTGCCCTTCATGCCAGCTCTGCTGCCCTTGCCTCATTGCTTCCTATACCCTGTACCATAAAACTGGCTGAAAAGGGTTTAATAAAGTTGCGTAAATTGTGAGACTAAAGCGTTGTTTGGCTATAAGTTAGCGAGGTTTAGGAGTTGAGGAGGGCATGAAATGAGCTGAGTATGGGAGAGAAACTTTAGCGAGCTGCCTAGGAGACAGGCTCTCAAGCTACATATCTGTCTAACTAACTATTTGCTTCTCTGTCTTTTAGCTAATCTGTTTCTTTGCCTATTTCTCTGTATGTTTCTCTTTCCTTCTCTCTCTCTCTTATTTTCTAAGTGCATAGCAAAACTTTTCTATAAACCTTGTTAAGTCTTCGTATTTCTTTTCTATAATTATAAACAAAGGAAGAAATAGAGAAAGAAAGAAAAAAAAGAGAGAGGAAGAATAAGAGCAAGAGCTTCAAGTTCAGTTATAATTTAAATTCTTAGTTACCTCTTTATATCTATAAATATATCTCAAAACAAAGACTCTAAACTAACCTTAAATTTCTTAAGTATTTTCTTCTTTCTTTCATTGCTAATAAAGGTTATATTCTCTATTAAGTAGGTATAAGCAAGGTACTCTATAAGCTACCTACAGTTCTCTACTTTCTTCTCTACCTTTCTCCACTCCAACTACCTTTACAGAGCACCCGCCCGTTCAGCATACTCTGCACTACAAGTTGAGAGCACATCAACTTGCATAAATCATGCACATCGATTGCAACTTATCGACTCTCGGACCCGGAATCCCCACGTAAATTCCCCGCTTCCCATTCATTCCCCCTACCCCTTTCTCCAGGCCACATCCACTTGAAGGCGACGCCAACGTCGACAGCGACAGCGACGTCGTCATTGTTGTTTTATTAGTCACAATTTGCGTTTTATGCGACTTCGTTTGTAATTATTTACAACGAAAAAGATTGTTGATGGCGCTGAGGACGGACGCCACTTGACTGGCTGCCCTGGCACTGGCCCTGCCTGGGGGGAGGGGACTCACCGAGCATACTCCAATATACCTACACCGAGAACAACAACAACAACAACGAGTGACGATGACAACTGGCAGTACCAGGTCCGCTGACAGTGCCTGCTATCGGTATCTGTATCTGTGGGATTGTTGTCGCGAATTGTGTGCGCGACTGTGTTTGTGTGTGCGACTCGTCTGAGCGCCTTATCGGCGGCGCCTCCAGCGAAAAATAAAGAAGAAAATAACAACAACTCAACACAAGAAAAAAACAAAATATGTCACACGTTCTCGTCAAATTTTCTCAGAAAAATAAAATAAAACCAGCCACAACAACAAAACCGCAAATAAATATTTTTTTCAGCTCCGATATGGAAAAAAGGCAATGTGCAATGTGCTCCCTCTTCCCTTTCCCCTTAGTGGGGGTCCCAGGGAAGTCTTAACCAATTGCAGATTAACTTCCATGTAATTAAGGCCCCCCGCATAAAAACCGGTATGCCATATCGTAATAGAGTATTTCCCCGGAATGTGTGGGAAACTTGTAAAGGCAATTAATCGGAAAATGGTTTTATAAATATTTACTAGGCGTACTTTACTTTAGCGATAGGGATTGAAATAGAAATGCGTATAGGGTTTGTTTTTAAAGAGAAATCGTGGCAGCTACGTAAACAGTAAAGAAAAAGCAGAACTCTGTTTTAGTTGGGATTAAAGAGTAAACTACTTTTATAATTACGAATGCACCTTATCAAATTCCTTGTTAAAATTTATATATCAACTTAATATCTTTAGATACAAATTCTGCTGAATGGGAAGTTTGCAGAACTTGCAGATTAAAGAATTAACTAGAGGAATTCCTCATGGAATATAATTCATGATTACAAATCAAGATATTATCGGTATCTATCAAGCCTTTTCACAACCCTTATAGATACAACCTCATCTGACAGCCAAAATTTACTGAGTTCGTAGATAAAAAGAACAAACTATGAGTGCTCCAATAAAATATGATCTAAATGATTAAAGATCAACATATTATTATCATCTTTTAATCATTTCAACTTCATGTGACTGAAAAAAATGAACAGAACTTGCAGTTTACCTCATAAAATGTCATCTTCATCATTATAAATCAAAATATTATCTTTATCAATCAATCACTCTAACAAACCCCATAGATACAACTTCATCTGACTCTCAAATTAACATAGGTCACATATTCAACTTTAATCCACAATTCATATACAAATTTCCCCAAAACAACTTAAAATTCACTATGGAATATGCCTTAACTGCTGTTGACACATATTTACCTATAGCCCCAGATTAGATCTCAGCCCTGACCAGGGCCAAGAGTCGCGTATTTATTTTTGTTTTTTTTCAACTTTTTTAAGTCGCATCGTCGACGACAAATCCCAAAAATTCCGTTTAATTATTTGCACTTTGGTCCCTCTCGTCTTCGTTGTTTTGTTTTGTTTACTTTTCTGATGGCGCTGCAAATTCCTCGTAACAAACAAACAACAACAACGCGTTGTTACATAAAGCCCGCCGAACCGAAAAATATACATAAAAAATACACGAAAATATAAAAAAATACGCAAAATACGAAAAATACGCGCACAAAATACTTTAATCCACTTCTGGCATAATTCTAGGTTCAGTTGCATAAGCCAACGGTCAGTCGGTCACGAGCGGATCGAGGCTTTGCCGACCCGTCCTAACAACCAGTACAGCGCCCCCCTCGCCCCTCTCACCAACCTTTCTTCCCTTCCTCCTACCCCCACTTCCATGCCGCAACGCCCACTGTACGTTTGAAACGTCTGGCCGTCTAGACGCGTTTAATTTGCGTAATCAAAACACAAAACCGACTGACAATGAGAGACAATATCAACAAAAACAAAAGCCAGCAGCAACAACAACAACAACGAAATGTGCTAACGCATTGACGAATAACCGAATAACCGTCAAGCAGTAACAATTTGTATAAATAATGCAAAAAAGAGAGAGAGAGAACGGAAAATGGCCTCAAGTAGAACACGATAACAGGAGCACGAAATGGCATTATAAATTAAAATGTGTGAGAAAAGGCAAGGACGCTGTAAGACAACAGCTATAAAATGTAGATCTAAACAGTTATACATGTAAATCCATATAGTGTTAGAGGTTACCGTAGGTGGAGATAGAAACAGATATGGAGATAGAGATAGTCGTGTTGATTGATAGATTTGAGTTTGATGCATATTTGTTGCATTTTCTAAAAAAATTTACAGTACTGTAGTTTACAGATTATGCCATAAATGTAAGATAGCAGCTGTTGAATATATATTTAAAGAGTTATAAATAAATCTATAAATCAATATCATGGAAGCGGTATAAGAGGGTAGAGATCTAAACAGATAGAGAGATAGAGTTTTAAAAGAATTTGCAGTTCGGTAGTTCACATATTAGATCATATATGTAAGATAACAGCTGTTAAATATACATATTCAAACAGTTACAAATGTTAATCTACATTATTGTAGAGGTATACGAAGGTAGCGATCAAAGCAGAGATACAAGTAAAAATAAATATCATAAGTTTATGTCTTATGAATATTTGATGTGCTTTCTAAATAAATTAACAGCTCTATAGATCACATTTTATAACAATACAATTCTGTAGAACACATTTTATACATTTTCTCCATTTCGTTAAAAAGCATAGACTTAAGCTCAGATTTACCAATACAAGTATTTAAAACCCCTTTATTTAGCAATTTAATCTGATTAACTGTTAAATCTGATTAACAACATTATCAATCAAAACACCTATAGTTCTAGTTAAGACCTCTATTATTTCTAGACTTCTTAACCTTTAAGTGGATTGCAAATTATAAAAGATTTGCTATAAATAAACAATACTATATTGTAATCTATTAGAGTTCAAACTACCCATGATAATGACATATGTATATAATAAACCTATCAAATCAAGAGTTCAAACTAGCCATGATAATGTCATAATATATCATTAATACTCATGTTGTTCGCCCTTTCATAACCCACACACAAACCTTGACTCAGTTAGCGACGCAGACAATTCTATAGTGTAATGTCTATATAGCTTTATAAACGGATCTAAATGCCTACTAAATACAGGTTAATGTACTAACTTATGTAGAGTTGGGTAAACACAGCGCGATTGTTATGTTTACACGCCACGCCTCACGCAACCCGCTACATTTTTGGACCTTGACCCGTCGATTGCTTATCGCGTCAGACAGTTAGTTTATCTTGCTGGGATACAATGAAACGGAAACTAGGTTAAATATAACCTTTAAAATAACATATATCATTATTAACGGACTAAAATAAATAATAACAGATATAGAAACGATTTCGGCGAACTGTCAAAAATAGCAAGCGATGGCAAGATAAAGCAGAACAACAGTTAAATAATATAGTACATGTATTATTATGGTATATATATTATAGTACATGGCTTAGTGTGTGAGTTCCCCCTTGCTTTATCGATCTGTATCGATTGCAACATAATCACAGCACACAGAACTTTCGACTGAGCATGATGAAATTTTGTTTCAGAATTTGCTCAACATTGTGCAGTGTATAAAATATGCGAAAGTAACGGTAAATGCTCGCACGTTGTTTACCTTTTTTATATGGTATATATACAAAACTGGAACCTGGAATTGAGCTTACCCTTACCCCCTGCCCCTAATCACCTCTGCCTTCTCTCCCTATGGTGAAGTGCTCGGTCATCGAGCATGTGCCGGCGATTATCATATATCAACTCGGACTCACAGACAATGTTATGTTATGCTCGGTTGCTGTGTGTGTGTGTGTGTGAGTGTGTATCAGTGTGTGGCTTATGTGTGTCGCTGTGCAGGGGGGACTGTGGGGGAGGTTGCTTGATGAATTGCGACGCTCGTTGCAAATGTCCCTCGAATGATAATGTGCGCCCGCAGGAAGAGCCTCAATGCAACACCCCAAAAATAAGTACTATATATAACTGGCAACTATCTGACGTCTGCAAGACAGCACACACACAGAGAGAGAGAGAGAGAGAGATGGGGGGAGGGGCAGAGGAACCTGCTATCGAGCTATGCAAGCTGTCGTTCGCATATCGCAAGCGACATTTTGATTTCCTTCGTTTTTCTGCTTCTGCTTCTTCTCGGAATTCATTCATTAGCTGACGTCGGCGTCGGCAGTCCAAACATCACGATATGCGCGCTGCAGGCTCAATCAGTTTATTATAGCATATCCTGTAAATTACAGGCTGGGCAGGTGGGGTAGCTTGGACTGTCAGGAGTTGTAGAGGAGGAAGGAGTTTGCAGTTCGAATGGGAATTGGGAATCAATTAAACAAGCCTAAGCAATCAGTTCAATGAATGAATGAACTCTGTTTAATGAAGTGTATCTTATAGTCATAGGAATATGCATAATACAGGGTACATTGTAGTCGAGGTTATGTGCTTTATGTACAGGACAAGTTGTAAACTTAACTAAGCAAGCAGAATGGGTGCACTGGCTCTGATCAGTCTTCAACTGTCTTCATGATTTGTTATGAGCAATCCGTTGTGGCTATCATAGTTAAAAGGAGACTTATTTAATGCTGAATTAAATGTGCAGCCCATGCTCTTTACAGGGTATTTAACAGTCCAGCACTGGCTGCACTGCCCTGCAGTATGACGTGTGCTTAGGGCCTACGGCATTGGCACGGCCTCATTAGATGCGCTCGTTTGTGCACTGTGCCAAAAGAAGCGACGACGTCAACTGCAGTTGTTGATGTCGTTGTTGCTGTAGTTGTAGTTGTTGTTGCTGCAGTTATGTTATTGTTGCTGTGGCAGTTGTTATTGTTGTCGTCGTCATTGCTTTTGTTGTGATTCGCTGATTTGTTTTGCTTGCGTCGTTTGTTTTTGACGCTCCGCGCTTTGCTTTGCATTTTCGCTGACTTCCCTCGCACTCACACTGCCACTCTCCTTCTCTGCTTCACACTCCCACTCCCCTCTGTCCCTCTCTCTCGCCCTATCTTGTCGTTACGTCGTATCTATTAGATGCACGCCGCCTGCACCTTGGCACGAATCGTAACGTCATTAACTTCATTAGCGAGTGCACTGCAAATGTTTATTAACTTTTCTTACGTATTCAGCGCCAAAAAAACAAGCCAGAAAAAAGGCCAGAAAACAAAGTTAAATTTAGCGCTAGCTTTGTTTTTTCTCGCTCACATAATGAGCACGAAGGTCACGGACTACAAACGAGTTGTGTGTGTTTGTGTGTGTTGTATCTTGTAGATACACAAATATGTATCTATCAGATACAGTTCGGAATATGTCAAAAGTTATTTTTTGTTGTTGCTGCTTTTTTGCACATTTCCACTCACATTTATCACATTTTGTGTTCGCATTAGTGAATGAATAAACATGAATAGCCCAAGCGAATCGTCGAGTGCGTCGAATGAGTCCAGTAAATTATTCAACTGTCTCGCTTGCACAATTAACATGTTTTTAATTAGCACAGTGTGTGATTTATGCCAACGGGATTTATTTTCTTTAAATTGCACTCTCTAGGCGCGATCAAATGAATGAATATATGCACTGTGCCATAAATACACTCATTGGTAATTTGAGTAAGATTCATGAGATTCATCATTCGGCGTGCAGCTTCGTGTGTGTGTGTGTGTGGGCGTAATTGCTTTTTAACGATACCCCGAGCTGACCAACGATTATGGTATGTTCCCATAATTGATTATAGCATAGTATGTCACAGTTTATAGTCAAACCGTAGGTGGATTTAAAGTTAGTAGTCCAATAACTACTTTAAGCTTTTATGGTATGTGCTATAAAAAATTATAGCAGGGTATAGTATAGTTTGCAAAATTTATGGAAAACCAAAATGACAACTGATTTAGTAGATTAAGCACTTTATGCATTATAATAGTTGCCATAAAAGAATTTGGCATATTATAGCAAATTTTATAGCAAGTCAAAATATGTAAATCATGCCTATGTCTTATCTTAGCTGTTTCACTATCAGTTGCAGTATATGCCATAATATATTATAGCACAATTTATAGCAAAACACAGCAGTGTCTTAAAGCTAACAGTCTGTTGCCTAATTGAAGCCTTTACACAGGCAGCTGCTTTAAGCGCATGTTTTCTGTTCTTACACACACTCACAATCTCCGACTCACACCGTACATGGTGCACTCAAGTCTTTATCGCAGCCATTGCACATTTCCCTCAGTCAGTAAGCAAACAGATGCCAATCCTAATATCAATTTAAGCAGACAGCTGTTTCTGCAGCCCGATTGAATCTCCGCCAATTCCAGCGCCTTAGTCAGTGTCCAGTGGAGACGAAGACGGAGCAAGAAGGGGTTGCAGGGGAGCAGGAGCAGGCATGTGTGAGTCCATGCGTCCATTCAAACAAACAGCTGTTAATTGCAAAATCAAATTGAGTAATGGACTGACTGGCAGATACGAGACTCTCTCTTAACCCAAGCAAAAACCCGACCCAACCCAGAACAGCCCGCACCAGCCTCAGTCCCAGCCCCAACCCAAGCCCAGCACAGTAAATGCCTTGCGAATTCTTGGCGGAAGCAAGGGAGGGGGAGCGGGAAAGATTACCTCATCTTTGCCGTGATGAGCATTGCTCGAAATGGCAATGAGCGCACGTTTCCAGGAAAAGTGTGCCGCAGACGCCACACACACACATGCCCCCTCTCTCCCCTCCTTCTCCATCTTCTACTGTCTCCCGACCGCAGTCAATTACAAGCAAACGCATTTTAATTTTCATAAAAATAATCAAAACATGTGCCAAAACACAAGGCAAAAATGTGGCGCACAAAACGAACCGCTTATACCCTGTAAGAAAGCAAATTAATAAATTAAAAGTTCAATATTTTCTAGTTAACATACTTAAATTTCATCTGGCTATCATGCTTAGTTCAGCTATAAAACAGCTAACAAACTTAGCTTGCAGAAACTTTTAACTTAGTTTATACTTCTCAAGATATCACAACTTCATGAAGCTGCCTGCTGCAGCTGATTGACTCAATGACCCCCCGTACAGGGTATAAATGACGTTCGACATTTGGACAGATAAATAGAAACAATTGAACAACAATAACAAATGTTCGGGGAACTCTGATAAATGAATTCTGCGAAACTGTCGAGGACGCAATGTGTGCAAAAAAAAAAAAAACGTTAGTTTTATTTTTAGTACGCATTGTATTCGTTTTGTTGTTGGTTCTTTGTTGTGCCAACACACAGCAAGAAGAGTTAAAGTTAATTTGAATAAAAATAAACATGGATGGATGAGAACTATGAATGTATTACGCGTGTGAGTGCTGCACACTCACAACAACAACAACATTGCCAACAAGAATCATATTTATGTGCAGAGCAATGCTCGACCTTCTCCCCCCCAGAACGGTACACACCGCACTCCCACCGCTCACGCGGCAGCCGCATCTACGCAAGGCAAAACAAAAACAAATTGACGTCAATAGACGCAGATAATAATCAAATTGCAATAACAAGAACAACAACAACAACAGCAACAACAGCAGCGAAACTAAACGAAAATAAATAAATACAAAGAGAAGAGAGTGCCAGAGTGAGAGTACTGGGGCAGGGGATAGGGAAGGGAGGGGGAGCGTGAAAAGAAAACGAAACTAAAAACGTCAAACAAATTTTACACAAATGCAAATAAAGCGGAGCCCTCAGACTCAGACTCGTGACGTCAGCGACGTCGAGGCGTAAAATTCTCGCACCTACATTTATTCCACATACGCGCGACGCTTCCCAGAATCACATGGAGGGGGGGACAGGGTAGCGGGGTACTGTGTGCAGACCGAGGGGTGCCCCGTTGGTGCTTTATGGCAGAGCAAGGTGTATTTTACGATAGTTAAGCGCAAATATTGAAGTCCCCTGCAAACTCTTTCTTTCCGCGAATCGAAGGCATGATTAAGCATAGCTATATAGGCATAGGTACAGCAGAGTGTACAGAGGGGGAGGGGGTGGTATATGGCACTATATGGTACCCCTAGGGGCGTTACTTGCAATGCATGCGTTTATCAGCAACTGTTTATTGTTGTTTCCCCACGTTGTTATTGTTTGCAAATTCCGTGCTGGAACGGATGTCTCCACTCAGATGCGGGATGAATTCCAGGAATTTGTGCGATTATAAGTGGGTTAGTTAACAGAGTGAGAAGTGTGTGTAGAGTTGACGGTATTTATTTAGGCTGAAGATATAATGATATGCTTTATTACATGGTATATATATATCTTCTTGATCCATAGGATTAAGCACAATGCGATTAGAAAACTAAAACAGAGAAATTTACTTACTAAGCCTGTTCAGTTTAGTTATAAGATTGTTGCCTTTTCAACTAAGGTAGTATGTCAATTTAATCAAATCAACACTTTATATACCAATCTATAGAAAGAACTCCAAGAAACATACTCTATCACAGTAAGTATCCTAATCAATAGCATTATCCACTGTTCCCACAGCATAAAGATCAAGATAAGATTATCTTCTTCTCATTGTGTAAAGATCAAGAAGGTAAAATCTGTTCAATATAAATTATAATTTATTTGAAAAGAAACTATTTTAACAGGTACTTCAGCTACCTACATATATATTTAAATCAATATATACCATCTATATATACAGCTATACTACTGGTAAACCAGAGAATCTTATCTAGCTTAGCAATCCAGCTTAACAATAATTCTGTCAATCCAGCAATACTATAAGTATCTATTTCCTATTCCAACCCAGCGACATTTCATTCCCCTGAGTTGTTCCCGCTATAAATTACACCCTGTTGACATGACCCTTAGGCACTATAAACACTATAATTCCCAGTACAGGCACGGAAGTGATAAGCTCTATCGGACATATCTGCAGATATCACAACATACGATTCATTTGATTCCTGCTCAACCAAAATGGTAACGACTTTCCCCCCTTCGAGATTAGTACTATAAATTTGTGGGTTACCTTGCCGCCAGTCGACCTCTTTGGGCGACCTCCTCATTCAAGGTGCCACCTGGCTTGAGAGGGGTGAGAGAGTGGCAAACCTTTTGCTTTTAATGACTGATGAAATTCGCTTAGCGACATTGCTCATACGACGCGTTGTGCCCGGCAGGCAGTGCAGCACTTGTAATTTATGTGAGCGGCTCTCATGTTTATTAAATCGTATTAAAATGTTAATGGCCATGCCCCAAGTCGGCGAAATATTACCACCAACAACACCAGCAGCAGCAGGTAAGCAACGGCAACGGCGACGGCGTCAGGTAATTATGCCTCCATTGACCCGACCACGCCCGGCTGACGGTTGACGGTGTCGGACGGCGGCGCTGGCTGCTTAAAGTGCATTTGGCGAATGCAAAAAGCGAATGCAAAAAGTGCCAAAGTCGAGAAAAGTAATTAAATGTCAGCCACACACACTCGACACGCACACACAAACACACACTCAGCTCGCACATAACAAAGCAGCGCAGCAAATGAGCCGCGCGAGAGGCCAAACTTATGAGAGGCAACAACAACTGAAATCAGCATAAGCATTGTGGAAAGACTCGACTGGGGAATACTGTGCAAGAAAGTGAAGTGGGATTGAGGGCAATTTGGGTGATAGAGCAAGTTAAGTAATACTTGTACAAATATATTCTATATGTGGTCTACAAATTAGAAAATTAAACATTTTTATACCCCTCTTCGTATCTCTATCTACAATTTAAAGTCCTACAATAAATTAATATACTATAAGTCAACTAGTATTCCTCAATCTAAAGGTTTATCTGTCCCTTTATATCTTAATTCTTGTTCTTCTTTTGTCATTTGTATTTTCCTCTCTATGCAGCCCATCTCTCACATTATTCATTATCTTTATTATCTTTATTTAAAATATAAACTTCTTTTACTGATTTTCCGCCTCTAATTACTTGCTTTCTCCTGTTTCTGTATATCCCTAACTTCTCTTACTATTAGTTTTCGCATTTTTACACTTTTTCATTTCTGTTTTAAATAAATTGCACTCTATCTCCATCTATCTTCGTCTCTAAAACTTTCTAACTAATTTCTGCTATCCTGCCCCAAAAAGTATGCAACAATCACACTATTTTCAAATATATCTCTGTATTCCACACAATAAACCCCAAAAAACCTTACTTGGTATAGGTATTAAGCAAGTCGTGCCACTTCTTACGTACTCTCGACTCTTTCGTCTTTGTTTTTTGGCCATTAAAACAAATTACAAACATCACATTATTATTATTATTATGCATATATCGTTATTATCATAAATGCAATGGAATTTCAAGCAAAACTTTTGCACACTTTGTGCGCTACCTCTTTCCCTCTGACTCTCTCTCTCTACCTCTTTTTTCTTTCATTTTCCATCTCCATTTGGCTGCTGCCTCAGTAGAAGGCGGCAACGACGTTATTCGATTGGGCGTGGCTGTGCTGGCAAACGCAATGGAAAATAAATTGGTAATAAAATGTGAAAAATAGCATCATTTAAAATATTAAAATGGCATAAATAATATAAGATAAATAAATAAAAATATCACTGCATTGCTGCTGTCGTCAACCCTTAACATTCCCCTCCCACCCCTGCTCCCCTACACCCCCTTGCCACTGTCGATAGAACCTTCTGCTGATGCTGCTTTGGCAGCCACTGAAAGGGGGCGCCGACAGCGCCGCTGGCCATGTAAGCCGCGAAATTACACACACTCACACACACTCGCACACACACACAGTGGGACACACACTCACTGTGGCAGTTACACATGCATTTGCATCCATAATTCATCGCAATTCATTTAATATGATTTACAAAAGAAATAAAACTGAGCAGCCCGCTGATTTATTGGCATTTGCCAAGGCAAAACGGCGCAAAGGATATGTCGAGTTTGGTCAACTGAGCGAGTTTTAATGCATTTGTGGCACTGTGAGAAATAGTTGAGGAAGTAATGGATTAGAAATGGAATTTGTGGGATTAAGTTAAGGGTTTATAATTGATTCATTTAAGGGAGTATAACTCAATTACAATCAATTACAATCAACAGTTAAATAGAAGAAACTGTTTGACAATTTTAAATCATATGATGATCATTAATATCCCTTCACAATTCTAATATAATGTTCCTAACTCATATTTTTTATAAAGAATTAAAATCTATATAAAATTATATTGTTCAGTTGCCTATATTTTTAAATTAACATAAGTATCCTTATACTTAAAGTTCAAGCATAGGAAGAACTTTTAAGATAGTTGACTTGCACTGAAGACATCCATAAGTATCTTTAAATTTCCAAGCATTGCACATATATCATTATGATTCTCCATCAGTGCTCTGCTGTACTATAAAAATTATAATCTTAAGCTCTTTATCTGCCATATCTTAAACTCTTTTACTTCCATAATATTATAATAATTCCCTACTTAGGCTCAACATCTTTCTTACTTTTCTCATGCCCTTCCTAATTTTTTAAAAGCAACTCAAATTTGAGTTATGTTACAGCAAGTTACACAGTCTGCTCAAGCAAATAACTGTACTGCTTGTACTTACAAATATTTCTGCCATCTAATCCCCGAGTGTCCCTCCCACTCCTCCACCCTCACCCTCTTGGCACCCACACTCCTGTAGAGAACTTCATCACATGCCATTTCTTTTGGTGTACTTCATTTGTTTAACCCATTTGCCTACCCCCTGGCCATTACAACTCAACATACACCCCATTTTTGCCTCCTGCCCCACCCCACCCTTTGCTTGAGTACCACCCTACACGCTGCTGCGACGCGTGCCTCCTTATAGCTGCAACATTTGTTTTTCTGCCTCAACAGACTCACGAGACGAAAGCGAGAGACGCTGCGCCGCATCGCCGCATGAATATTTTTCGCAATCTATTTGCCTTTTATTTGTATTTATTTATATTTGCGCTAGCTGAGTTTTTACGACCCCCTGCCCCCTTTCTCACTCCTCTCTCCCACTCGAGACGAGGCCAGCGCCATTTACTGTTTTCCCAATAAATTGTAAGTAATAAACTGGCAATTGGTTGGCTGTCTGCCCCCTGACAACGACGACAAACAGAGGGACAGAGGGACATGCAGAGAGACAGACAGAGAGACAGACAGACAGACAGACAGACAGACAGACAGACAGACAGACAGAGAGACAGAGGGACAGTTGGGCGTACAAGCAAAGCAAGGCAAGGCAAGGCAGCCGCGCCCAAAGCATTTTGACTTTTACTTCCTTGCCGGGGCTGGACGGGAAAAATCAAAGCCAAACGAGAGAGTCACATGAGCAACTGAAGCTGAAGCCGGAGTTGGA
The DNA here is from genome assembly GCA_018151435.1 of Zaprionus africanus. Lineage (NCBI taxonomy): Eukaryota > Metazoa > Arthropoda > Insecta > Diptera > Drosophilidae > Zaprionus > Zaprionus africanus. The sequence continues at coordinate 905,429 of JAECXB010002310.1, read as the reverse complement.
GTTGGAGAAGCTGGAGAAGCTGGCGGAGATGCTGCTGCTGCTGTTGGAAGCTGTCGCCAAATGTAGCCGGCTGCCGTTTCGAAGGCTTTCCGTTTGACACTCGCTCTCAGTTGTTGTTGCTGCTGCTGCTGCTGTTGAACGAGTCTCGTGAACCCGCTTGGCGACTTATCGACATGTTGGAATACATGTTCTGACAGCTTTTATGGCGTGTTTACAAGGACATGATCCGCATGTAGCGACAGCTAGAGCATCACACACAGACACACAGAGAGAGGGATGCCAAAAGGGCAGAGAGAGGGGAGAGAGAGAGGGAGAAGGGCTGCCCAGCTGAGTACAGGGGCACATCACACATACGCCCCGTGCAACGTTGTCCTCGCCCGCTCGCTTTTTATGGCTCCGGCTTTTGGCCTGCCCTTTGACTTTGCTGCCGAAATTGAAACTGGAACTGGAACTGAAACTGTAACGACGGCGCTTCCTCCTTCTTGTGCATCCATCTGCCCGTCTAGCTGTCTATCTAGCTGTCTCTCTGTCTGTCCGTCCGTTCGTCTGTCTGTCTGTCTGGCTGTTAAACAAAGTTCACATAAAATAGAATTTTATATGGCTGAAAAATGTAAATCATGTCGAACGGCAGGATGCAGGCAGGGCAAGAGGCCCGGGGGGAAGCATCTCGACGACGCTGGCAACTGCGTCCATCCTCGCTGATTATGAACAATGTCTGGTGCCGAAATGGCCAAAAGATGTCCGACAGATATCCCCAGTCTCAGTCCGAGCATGTCTTGTACTAAGCACGCGTGGGGGCGGGGCCAAATGCAGCCGGGATCTTATGTGTAAGTGTTCCCAAGTCACAAAATGAAACATGTCTTCAAGCGGAAGAACTTTTACAGTGAGTGCAGCGTGAGACAGCGTTGCTAGGGTTGCCCAAAAACTAAAAGGTTTCTCTTGTAGATCCTAAGTACGAATTGTATTGACATTGTGCTACGATCTGTTTATAGTAAATTCACGATATAAGAAACATTACTTTAATAATAGAATTGACTTTGTCTTTTATTGATCTTTTCTATGCAAGTTAAGATAGTTTAAAAGAAAATTATTATTAGATCAAATAGAATTTTAAAGATTCCAAGTAAATCTGACGTAAGCATCGAATTAGCTTTGTCTGAAAAAATTATGCTATCTAGTTTGAGGTTATACATTCCCCAAAATTATTTTAGTCTTACCTTCTATGCTTTCTTTAAGCATTTTCTTGTCTATTTCAAGTTCGAATTGTATGCAATAACTCTAATGATAAAACACATAATAGTTAAGATTCTTTTTCCTAATATATATCACTTTCTAACCTCAAAACCAATGTTTGTTCTTGCAGATCTGAAGTGTCGATTATTTTTAGAAATAAATTTTTAAAAGTTCTGATATTTCTTTACCAAGATTATCATCACCTTGACTTCAACATTGAACTTATGTATGTAGATCTTAAACTCGATATCTAAGAATCAATCTTACAAAATTAAGTAAATTATAATTTAATATCTATTCTTATCCTACATCATTTTATTTATTATTATCATTTTTTATGCATCTTAATTTAGAATCGAATCGAAATTGTTTCTCCCTCTCCCAGTGATAATCTCAAAATTCTCTTTACTAACTCAAAAATAAATCTATTTCAAACCTTTCTTCAAGTTCTTTTCCCGACTCTACATAGATTTTTTTTTGGCAATTTCCATGAAAGAAAATTTCACAATAATTTTCAGCATTTTTTTATTATTTCCAACGCCCCTTCCCTCTTTCTTCACGTACCCCAAATCTAATCTCATATGTAAGAAAACAAAACACATTTCATTTCTCAAATTATCGGACCACCCGCTCGGCAGTTGGAAGTGCTCCAAGAAGAGGGCAAGGAATGTCGACGACGACGACGACGCGTTGACAGCTTGTTGACCCCTCTACCCGATTGACCCCGACACACCCACCCCTTGCCCTGCTTGTCCGCCCACACGATCGAGTGGAAACGCGGCGAAGTCGCAAATGTTTGGCTTAAAAATAATGAAAATGCGACGCGAAATCAAAAAAAGGAAATTGAATTGCAGGCGATAGCTGCCTCGACTTACTCGCTCGGTGTGTATCGACTGCGATGTTGACATTGCGTGCAGCAAATGCCTGTCCAGCTTCCGTTTCCCCCCAACTCCTCTACCCCTCTCCCCTCTCTCTTTCTGCTGTTGCTACCCCGCGGCATATAATGTAATTTCCAATGACATTTCCCCCGGGGCTGACATGGCAAAGGGTTGAGAGGTTGTGGCTGCTACTGCTGCTTGTGCTTTTGTGGGCGTTATGTTTTGTGGGCGTGGCCAGCACTTTTGCTGCAAAGCGTGCACTGACATCGGATACATTATTGCAAATTGTTTCGATTTCATAAGAAATCGCACAGCACGAGGGTGCTGTACAAAAATCCTTCCGTGATTGCCATATGCAATCACAGTCACACACGCCCCCCAGCCCCTTGCCCCTCTTCAATTGCACTCCCCCCTCTGCACACACTTTATTTCATTTGTCGTGCATTTGTTTCGCTTAGCTCTGCCTCTTGGCCGCCTCCCAAAGACCCGCAAAGGCGAATCTAACCAAAACCTTTTGGCATTTCGCAGCTTTTCAGTTTTTCATTTTTTTCAACAGTTTTTTCATTTAGCCAGAGGGTAGTGGGGCCAAGGGGGTGCTGGGGGGATGAATTGCAAATGCGAATGCAGCCCGGAAATAATTTGTTATCGCATCGGACTCGCAGCGGATGTGATTGAAAGGAGGCGCAGCCAAAGAATGGAGCCAGCGAGGCATGCGAGAGAGAAAGAGAAAAACAGCCAAATTGATAGAGCTGAAATGATTACAGCAAGCAGATGCAGAAAGGAAAAATGAAGTGCAGAAAGAGGAGTAGAAAGAGGGGAAGAAGAAGAAAAAGCTGAGGGTAGTAGTGATTCTATGGAAGCTACTTCTGGCCTTTTTGCAGCCATTAAATAAATTGATAGCTACAATTAATAAGCTCAGCTGTTTTTGATGCAGAATCGAAATTTTAAAGGGGCGTCGCTCGCATTTTCTATTTTATCTGTCTCTCTTTCCATATGTCTGTATCTATGTATACTCCTTTATATCTGTCTCCATCTTAACCTTTATATCTCTCTATATCTTTCCCATATTCATTCTCGCTGTTTATCGCTTTCTGACTGTCTGTGTCTACTTTCTCTATTAGAATCCCTCTCTCGCCATATCCATCTTTCTCCTCCTTCCTCTCTCTCACTCCTTTCCTCTTTCCCTCACCCCTTATCTCTTTCTACCCCGCCCTCTCCCTCTCCTGTTTGCTCTACCACAAATTTTTCCCGCCTCCATTTGCAATTTGCATAATTGCATTATTCATCTTTGGCCTTTGTTGTTGTTGCTGCCGGGGTCACTCCTCATCGTCGTTGTCGTTGTCGGCGTGGACAGTGTACACTGTCCAGCAGCAGCATGATCTGGCAGGATCTCAGCTGCAGTCGCTGTCAGCTGTCGCAACTTTTTGGCCACAAACAGCGAAATCCACTTTAGCCTGGCAGCGGCGCCGTTGGCTGCGGCCTTGAACCATTTGGCAATTAAAACGCAGCCAAAATGCAGCACACACACACGCACACACACACACACACAGCTGGCATTTACCGTTTAGCAGTTGCCGTCGTTTTTCACAATAATTCAAAAATTTGAAAGTCGCCACAAGGCAAAAATTTCCACGAAATTTGTTCAATCAAAAATGTTTTCATGTCTGACAAAGTAGGCGCGTCTGTTGCGTGGGCGTGGTGCTGTTGCTGGCGCTGTAAACAGCAATCGTCTCAGACATGTGTTAATTATTAGTCAAACAAGGGAGGGGTGGCAGTTGGGGGAGGGGAAGTGTAGCGGAAAATGAGTGAATAAATAAATTGATAATCATTTTCCAATGTGAAAATATGCGAGAAATTCTTTCACTGAGCATGCAAATTTATTTCGCATAAATTTTGTTGTTGCTGCTGCTGCTGCGACAGATTCAATTATGGATGCGGAGGCTGGTGGGGATTGGCGGCGTTGCCGTCCAGCGTAAGTTGCAGCTAAAGCAATAAATTATGCCAATTAGCGTGAGGTGAAGGGCAGCAGCAGTTGGAGAGGGAGGGGAGGGTGGAGAGATGAGTGAGAGAAGAAGGAGAGAGGAGAGGGAGGGGGAGCACTCTGTGAGGGGTGTGTCTTGGCACTCTAATCGCTGGATCTGCCCTCGCAGTGGCAGCAGCTTCCTTCCTGCAGCGCGGCTCATCCTGCTGCCTTGGCACACATTTTAGGCGTAATTGTAGCAATTTAGACGCCCAGCCACGCCCACCACGACACACACACACCCGCCACACACACTTACTTACATTGTTCTATGCCAGCCAGCAGGGGCGTGACTGAGTGGGCGGGCAGGAGGGGGTGAGAAGGGGGCCTGCCTTCTATTATCACCTTGATGGGCCCCAGACACACGCATAAAATTTTAATGAGATTGTTAGCGGCATAAAATATACACTCACATATTGTGCTGGAGAGCACCGTGAACGAAGAGTCGAGCCTACCACCTCTTACCCCTCCTCTCTCTGCTGCTGCTGCCCCTTCCCCCACCCCTCCTGCTGTTGCTGCCTTGGGGTGGAAGCTGGAAAAAACTCTGCAGTTTGCACACGCCTGAAAGGAAATATGCCAGGCCCAAAGACAAAGCAGCAGCAACAATGGCAGCAGTTCCCCCTCTCCTTGCCTGCCCCACACTCTACTTCCCTCTCTCTCACTCTCTCACACCATTGCTGTCTCGCACGCCCCCCTCGATTAAAATATTCAAATGCGCGACTTGGAAAACTTTGCGCAATTTAAATGCATTTTTAAATGTGCCATAAACAGGAATAGAAAGTGGGGAATGGCAGAGGAAGGGCAATGGGAGAGGGAGTAGGAGAGGCAGTGGGAGAGGCAGTAGAAGAGGGAGTAGAAGGGCAGAGGAAAGAGAGGAACTTGGTCCTGGCGAGGCAGTCATCTTTGTAGTGCATGGCTGTGGCAAATTGAAGTGCTTATTGAGCCATTTGTGGTGCACGTTGAGATTGAGATAAGTAAGCAACGCTGCATGTCGATAAATGAACTATCGATAAATGTAAAGTATTATTAGCAATGATATTTGCGCAGATTGAGGATAGAAAGCAAAGAAGCACTTCGGTTAGAGCAGAGTAAATTAGTTATCGATAGTTATAACGTCTTTAAGCATACACCAACCTCAATATTTGAAGTTAGAAATCGATAGGCGAATCATCGATAGCTAAAACTACTTTGAGTATTCATCACCTACGATATTTGAGGTTGGAAAGTAACGCTGCTCATTGATAAATGATATTAATTAATGTTATAATTTAAAACTCTTTAAAGTGCAGCTAAAGCAATAAATGTCGATTAATGAACTATCGATAAGCTAAACTACTTCAAACTTTCACCCATTGCCACGTTTGAAGTCAGAAAGCAACGCTGCATGTTGATAAGCAGAACATCGATAGCTTTCATTACTTAAGGCTTTTCAATGCAATGTTGCATATCGATAAACAAGTTATCGATAACTATAACTGCTTTAAGCATTATTAAGTAACGCTGCAATCCGATAAACGAGCTGTCAATTTGTAATTTTTTTGAATTTCAAAGCATATCTGCCTGACGATAAACAAACAATCGATTACTGCAACAACTTAAGGCATTTCCTTTCTGATATTTGCCTGTAACTCAATGCACAGACAAATCAATTAAGCAAAGATCAAAGCGATAAACTTGATGTGTGTTTGTCAAGCTCTTCAACGATATTTTTATAGAGATTTACAAAGAGTTTTCTATCGTTTAATTTCGATGCAATGTTTTACGACGACATTTGCCTTATTTGAATGGCAATTAACGTTTTTACTGCATCGAAAAACTAATAAAGTTGTTAATATGCAACTGTACGATATATAGAATACGATATGCAATATACGATATATATACTATAAATAGTATATGGGTTTATGGTATATGCTATAAATCGCACAGCACGCGCTCAGCTCTCCCTCTCTCTCTCTCTTCTTCTCTCTGAGAAATGTAAGTAAAATACGAAAATGCCAAGTGGGAAAATGTGTCAACAAATTATGAAAATAAACCAGTTGCCCCCTTGAGTCCACACCCCGCCTACCGTCTCAATTGCCGACCCGCTTTACTCACTCCCAGCCATATCATGTTTTGGGCCATAAGCAAAGTCACGTGCATGTTAATTTCACAGTGTGCACAGTCCGGGGCAGCGTGTTATGACAACTGTCACGTGGACGGAGGCACATCGAACTGAGCGACGGCGGCGTTCGCTTTCATTATTTGAAATACCCTCCCTTCCCACCCCTCTTTCTTCTCCTTTTGCCTCGGCTAAGGTGTAAAATAAATGGAATGGGAAAACACAACAAAGCGACGAAGTCGACGACGACAAAAAAAGATGATTTATGAGCCGCCGCGCTGCACAAATCTATTTACAACTAATTGTCAAAACGGTACTTTTTGGAAAGCTCACTGAGTTGGGGGAGGGGGTGTGGCGACGGACAGGCAATAGCCTTGAAATGTGACCCACAAAACGAATGTCGAGCGGGAAATACCAAATAAAAAAAAGCGAAAAAAAAACCAAAACTGAAACTGAATGAATGACAAAAAAACGTGTGTAGAGTGTGTGTGAAGTAACCTCTGAGAAATAATATATAGTAAACCGATTTAGCTGATAACACTGAACGGCAGTAAAACAGCGGGGAACTTTATGGAGCTGTAAGTGAAAAAAACAAAAGAGAGAGAGAGAGAGGGAGCTCAAAGCAAAGCTCAATTGAAAAGTAAATTAGTTAGGCAGATCGGCAGATATAGTAATGTGATTTAATTATGGCAGGGGATTCCAAGTGGGGGATCTACTTCGAAAACAAAATAGTAAGGGAATTTGTTAAAGACGGTAGATACATTAGCATAATAGCATTGTATTTAATTTAGATTGAACGAGAATAAATATAAAAGGAAGTAAGTAAAAGATGATAAGGCATTAGACTCATTTTTAGATCAGATTTAAAATAAATATACATAAATAGATACAAGAATGTTTTTTTATATACAAATTTATTGAAAAAAAATATAAAAGATACATATATAATAGAGAATTTTCCAATTTAAAAACTGCTTAATAAGTTCTAGTTAAAAAGAAAAGTTCTGAGATCCCTTTATAAATTTTGATTGTCTTTATTTTCTTATATAATATATTTGTATTATCTTTCTAATCAAATTCCTAAAATACATTAGGTTTAGCTTTTGAACAGATTTCTTAATATAGTATAAATAATATAATAATATATAGTATATATTCAACTGTTATACCTTCTCAAATTCACAACTTCAAGTCAACTTCTAACTGCAAGTTAAATTTTACTCTTTGCCTTCACAACCTTTTAACGTTATCAAACCCGATCGAGTTTAATGCCTCGTATAACAGACTTATCATAACTCCTACTGCTTTCATTACATGCTCCCCACACCCTGCTCCCTTCACCACTTCCCCTCACCTACATCACCTACGAGTTAACTGCACTTCCGCTTGCCGCAGTCGACTCCATTGACGGCTTTCAACAAAGCCGCCTTCAGCTGCGTTGAGTCTCGTTTCGGGGGCATCGCAAATTTTCCAAAACTATCGGAGGGAAAAGAGGGAGAGTGGCGTTAATCTGTGTGTGTGCACGCGGCAGCCAAGTGGGTGCTCCACTCAACAGCGACGTCGACGTCGACAGCGACAGCAATTAAAACGACGACAATTGCGTTGGGGCGGCCTGGCCAAGAGACCGAAAAATGACTTTGCCAGGCGATAGGAGAAGGAAGAGAGGGGGCCGCAGAGCTGCGCTAACGATGCAGTGCAGCATGAAGAGGGGGCAGGCAGGGGACGGGGGTAGGCAGCGAGTGCAGCGCCGGCGGCGTCGTTGTCGTCGTTCAGGTGGGTGTCAATTGGGCGGGCAAAAGTTACGACAAGCGTCGCAGCCTCGCAACGTGGGAGCCTTTTTATGAGACACAACAGCATCCGCAGCAGCGGCAGCAGTTGCTGTTGTTGTCGCCCACGTTTTGTGGCAACAGCAACAGCAACACTGCAACAGCAACAACAACAGCAGCAACAACATTGCCAGCGGCAGCTGTTGCCGCCAATTGATTGAAATGCCGCCCGTTCATTCAGCCTGGGCGCATGGTCATCCGTTTGCCCCCCTCCCCCTCTTCCTTCTCTGCTGCATCCAGTTACACTCTCCCCCTCCTCCGTCCCTCCGTCGTTACGTATTTGTATTTGCTTCTTGAAGGGTGCTTCGAGTGCTTTTTGTGTGCGGTTTGCGGGCGAACAATTTTTATGAGAATTTTCGTCGGTTGAAAAAACTTTCAATTTCGTATTTATGAAAACATAAGCGAGACAAGGAGAGGCTGCTGAGTGGAAGGGAGAGAGGGCGAGAGGGAGGCAGCAGGGCGCAAACTACGCTATAAACTGTTACAAAATGGAAATTCCATTGAAGCAAAAGCAATCGCCATGAGTTATCGCTTTTTTGTTCGTTGCTTTGTTTTTGTTTTTTGTTCGAGAAGAATTGTGAAGCGGAAGTTTGTGATGGAAGAAAGTGTGGGAAAGCCTCGAGAGCAGTTTAAAAGAGGATGCCAGACTGACAGAGAGAGAGAGGCAAATTGAGAGATAGAGGCAAATTGAGGTATGAGAATTGAGGAGCATTGATAGACGCTCTGTTTTGAAGATATTGGAGGGTGGTTAGGGGAAGATTTGGAAGAGGTTTCAGATATGATTTCTAATAGTTATTCTTCACAGATACTGAGCTGATACTGAAGGTTGTTTCAAGGTTCCTTCAGGAACTGTTTCAAGATCTTTCAACGATACATTTGATGATCTTTTTATTATATTTTTGATAAACTTTTTAATGATCTCTTTGCTGATCAATTTGATGAACAGTTTATTTATTTGAAGATCCTTTGGGGATTCGTCATAAGTCTAATCTTTGAACAGATCTGTTTGGTATCTTTATCAAGATCAGCTAGATGATCATCAGAAAGCTTTGTTCTAACATCAATGACTACTTCAGATTTGTTTAGAAATTCTTAGCGACTATTTTAAGATAAGTTTCATTAATTGTTTCCTTTAGTTTTGTTTTGGAATTAGTTTAAAAATCGTATGATGTCTTACAGGACAATCTGCAGAATCTAGTTCATGAGCTCTATTAAGATCTGTTTTTAAAAATATTTAAACCAGTTTATTTATCCGTCTAAGAAGTGTTTAGTGAAAGATCTACAAAGGTCATGAGGAAATTCTTTTTGATATATATTCAAAAGCTCTCTTAATAAATATTTACTTCGAGATCTATTTGTTGATCTGCTTTTAGATGAATATATTCCAAATGTGTCCCACCATTTCTGCCAGTGCAGTCATCTCTCATTTGCATATTCCGACTGCAGCTCGAACAATTCGCGCAGTTCCGCCGATCCCTAGATACCAATTAATGTGCTCGCCACAATGATAACTTGCTATAGTCGTCGCCTCATTAGCATCTTCGCTGCGCTTGGCCAGCTTGGCAACGCCTTGTAGAGGCCTCTGCTAATGGCAAATCGAAGTGGCCAAAGCTGAAGTCGCACTAGCAGTCAAAGCTGGAGCTGGGGACGGAGCTGGAGCTGGGCTGGAGCTGGAACTGGGCTGGAGCTGGGGCTGATTATCATACGGCATCACGAATGTGCATTACGAGCGTCTGCCTTCCGTATCGATGCGGGGTGTGGCAGCTGCACCTGCTACGATTCCCAAGAGGGGCTAGAATTACAACAATAAAAGCTGGAGGAAGAGGTGGGGAAGGGGGGAGGGGGAGGAGAGGCAGGCTATAAGAGAAGGAGGGTCTACAATTAAGAATGCAATTGCAACTGTGGAAAAATTTCCAATAACTTTGTTTACTCGCATGTGAAAATGCAGCCTCGTGTAGCCGCCTTTTCCATTTCCCTGTACAGTGCGCCCCACTTCCCACTTGCCGCACTGTGTGGCAGCATATTGCGCAGCATCTTGAGTTTCCGCCCTTCGGCGTTGCCCACAAACAAAGACGACGACAGCAACAACAACAAGAAGCCAAGGTAACGATGCGCAGCATGAGATACTGCAACAACAACAAGCTATAGATACAGATACAAATACAGGCACAGATACAGGTACAGCTATAGATACAGATACAGATACTGCAAAAGAAACTTATACAGAAGCAGCTACAGATACAGCTGCAGCTAAAGATACTGATACAAATGCAGTTACAGATACAGAGACAGCAAAAGCTACAGTCTCAGATACAGATACAGCTACAGCTACAGCGACTACTTACGGTAACAGCCACAACAACAGCTTCGGCTACATAAGTAGATTTATCTCTGCTCTGCAATTGCGCGACAAAAGTGCGAAGTATTTGTTATTGTTATTGTCAGTGTTGTTGTTGCTGCTGCTGCTGTCGCAATCTTGTGAAATTCGACGTCGCGAATTTTCTGCTCGCCCAACGCAGACAGTGGGGAGAGAGACAGTGGAAGAGACGTACCGAAATCGCAAGCGAAACTCATCTGGCTGTGCCTATCTCAACCTATTGCCATCTCGCTCTTCTTGTCGCTTTTTTGTTTTGCTATTCGCCTTCGCATGCACTGCAACTGCGTCGTTTGCTTTCGTTGTTTTGTTTTGTTTTGATTGCTGCCTCGGCTGCTGCTGGTGCTGCTGCTGTTGTTGTTGCATCATCATCGTCATCATCATCATCTACCGACAACATGCAACGGCAACGACGACAACAACAGCCGCGCCAAGGTATCGCGCGGAGCGACTATTTATAGTGCACTGCACATCTGTGAGATACAATTGCAGGCGTAGATGCACGAAAGCTACACGTATGCTAGGTCTCTGGCTGTCTGTCCGTAATTCTCTATGTCTGTCTGTCTCCTTATCTGTTTGGCTGTCTCTCATTTATCTGTCTGTTTTTCCTTAAGTCTGCTCATCTGTCTGTCGATCTGACTGTCTGTCTATTTGTTTGTCTGTATATCTGTCTGTATGTGTATCTGTCTGCCTGCTCATCTGTCTGTCCTTCTGACTGCACATCACAGCTATCTGTCTGTCTGTCTTTCCTTTAGTTAGTCTGTCTGTCTTTCTATCTTTCTGTCTCCTTGTCTCTCTGTCTGTCAGTCTATCTGCTAATCTGTCTCTTTATCTCTCTGCCTCTCTGTCTGTCCATCTGTCTGTCTGTCTCTCTGTATGTCTATCGACCCGTCTGCCTGTCCTGTGTCTGTCTAAATCCTTGTTTGTCCTTCAGTCTCGCTGCACATCTGTCTAAGCTGTATGTCCTTCTCTGTATGCCTGTCTCTCCGTCTGTGTCTCTGCCTTCTTATACCTCTGTCTGTCTGCCTCAATACCTATTACTAAACAGATCTGTCTGCCCGTCTGTCCTGTCTCTTATTCTCTGCCTGCTTACAAGTATCTATCCATCTCTATCTACCCCTCTGTCTGTCTAAACATATATCAGTCTCCACCTTTACCCGTCTGTCTGTTTGTCTGTCCGTCTGTCTGTCTGTTCCTCTGTCTCTTGTCACATTATTCTCTGTCTGTCTCTCTATCAATTACTCTACTCAGTTCACAGTCTCTCTTTTTATCTCTCTTTACCTGTTCCCCTGATTCTCTATGCCTCTGTCTCCGTCTGTCTGTCCGTCCCCTCGTCTGCCTCTCTGTCTGCCTCTCTGCCTCTCCATCTCTCTCTTTCTGTCTGTCTGCTGCCTGCTTGGCCCACACGAAACGCCCAGTCATGCCACGCTCGTGTGATTTATAAGGTCTTTGGCCCGCTCACTCTCAGCCCCCCGTCTCGACAGATATCTCTGTGTCTCTCTTTCGCACATTCTCTCTGTCTCTTTGTTTTGCTTGCCTTCTTCTGCGCCGTCTGTATTAATATCAAAGCAGATAAACGTCAGATTCATTGCTGATAAACATCATTACGATCGTCATTGTGTGCGCGCGCGCCTCATCATGATGTTGATCAGTCTCATCCATCTCATCATCAGCCTCCCCTTTATGCACCTTATCATCATCATTGGCTTCGTCATCATCATCGCCGTCTGAGTAAACCACAAACGGCATTTGCTGCGCCATTTCTCATTGCTTCAAATTGTGAAACTCAATCGGAATCGACCCAGTTAACAGTTACAGCCAGCAGTCTCAGCCACTCTCGGTCTCAGTCTGCTTCCCCCTTCTCTCTCTCTCTCTCTCTTCCTCTCTATCACTCTTTCTCTCTCTCTCGCTCTTTGATCTGCCTTCTTCTTCTTACAATTGCGTCGCGTCGCTTTCCGTCACCGTCTACTGCGCACTGCACTTTTTTAATTGCTGGCCAAATATTTTTGACAAACACTGTAATCAGATGCAAAGAAGGGAGAGGGAGAGAGAGAGAGAAGGGGAGAGCGCGCATTGAGCAAACAGACTGCGGCGCCATTAGCAGCATCAGCTATTTGGGCTGCCTTCCCATCTACCTTCCTCGCTGCCTCTCACTCACCCTCTCCCCTTCTCCCTCGCCTCGCTCTTCCTCTCTATCTAGATTTTATGCGCCTTATTTTATAATCGCCAATTACAATGTTGTCAGCGCAACAAACTTGTGTAAGCCTAATTATGCCCGCGCTATATAGTATATGCCCGATGCGAAGGCCGATCTAGTCAGAAGCGGTCTATGTTGGCGCTGCGTCAGTTTGTTGTCTGGTACAACGATTTATGGTGACTGTAGTCTGATGAAAAGCAGCCACATAGATAATAATGTTTTGAAATTAAACTTAGAATTTCAGTTTGTACTTAAATTCTTTAAGTTCTTGACACTATCCAAGGAGAACTCTTAGTTTGCTATATCATGTACTTTAAAGGAGGAACCTAAGTCTTTATCGTTTTTAAGAGGATATACTCTTTTTTTTTAATCATTATATACAGCTTTTATAATTGTTTAAACTTGAGTCTGAAGCGTAAGAACAAAAGATACAATTTTTCATAAATGGTTCTATCATATACCATGTATTATCATGCTTAACCTACGATTTTTTATTAGGTTTCAATTATTTTTTATATAACTTAATAATATATGTAAACTTTATGTAATATATTATATATAAGCTCGTCTATCGTACCTATATCTATATAAAAAATATTCAGAAAACCAAAAAAACCTATTGCCTCGTAATTATATGAAAAATCCCTTATAAAAACCTATTCATTGTTGAATTTTCACTACTTATCCTTCTATTCCAAGCTATGCAAAGTTAAAATTTGAGAAAATCAAGTTTTCTTTAAAGTTCTGCCTACTTTCCCACCATAAAAATACCCCTAACCCGCACAAAACTCGCAAACTACTCAAATATTGAACAAATAATTTAAACCATAACTCAATTAATCGCATTAATCGAGCTCTAAAGTTGATTGATTGACCCCCTTCGACGCCAGAGTTTGGTAATCAGGCTAAAAGCCAAGCTAATTAAATAGACTTCTGGCCATTGTAAATTCCCCAGATAGACGAGGCAGATACTATATATAAATATAGACTAACTAAACACACGTGTGGTCGCTTAAGCGGACTGTGTCCATGGAATGTTTACCCATCCATTTGCAAGGCAGAACCTCCCACCCCTGGCTAACCTGCACAACTAATTAGATGCGCTGCCCCCTCCTTCTCCCCATCTCCTCCCCCTCCTTTGCTGACCTTTCGCTTTAGATTTGCCTGCTGCTGCTGCTTGTGTTGCCTGCGCCTGCGGGCGAACGAAAATAAGTTCAAAGTTCAGCCGGAAAAATTTTATTACCGCCCATTTTCCGTCGTCCAGTGCTGCCTTATCAGTCCGCCCCGACGGCAGTTGCCTCTCGTCGTCGGCTCCATCTTTGCGGCTATTTTGATTTCTATTTGCCCGGACAGGCCAATCACTTATCGGAGAGCACAGGGCACTACGCGTCCGCACAGATTCGCAAACTTGGACGGACATGAGTAAATAAATAATAACACAAGTACGAATGCGAGTGTCTGTCTGTGTATCTGTATCTGCGTGTGTGTGTTATGTGCTCGAAAAGAACATCATCAAAACTAACTGCAGGCAAATTGTGGGCACATAAATCATACGACGCTTTGCCCACAAGAAAGCACGAAAGCATTCAACAACTCGCTGATTACACATAAAGAGTGAATAAGATCTGCTACTCCCTGACCTCGTCTGCCATTTGGCTCACCCCATAACAGTCCCAGCCAAGCAATTTGATAACGCAAACCCCCCCAAAAAAACCGCGCCAGTTTTTGGACGGGCCTTCCCTGGTCTGGGTGGCTTCTGTCAGCGCAGCCTGCGATTTGTTTATGTGATTTCCATATGCCTAAAGCGAACGAGCTCCGAGCGTCTTGTCTTCCCTTAGTTCCCATCCCAATCTCAATTTCACCCAAGCTAACCTCACAATCCCTGCTCGCAGCGTAAGAGGTATAATGAATATTTGATGAAGCTTGCAGAATATACTAGTACACTATATCGTATGCTACAGTGTGTGTGTAGAGAGTGAGAAAGGGAGAGAGAGAGAGTGCCGTGTACCGTCTACAATAAATATAAATTGCTCTGCAATTTTGTCCTTCTGCCTGCGTCTGAATTTACGGTAAATAGTCGACGCTTTAAAGTGAAATTTGCCAAAATGAAATATAAATGGCTAAGAAAACAGCATGAGTTACGTTTACGAGCTCAGCCAGCTATAAGTAGTCTGCCATGACTAAATAATAAGCTCCAAAATGGAGTCAATAAACTATAAATTTTTCGTTTTCCTAAGAGTTTGTGGAGATATGTTCAAAAGTAAGGATTCCCTGAGGTAGAAGTGGCTTTAGAGTGCCCAGATACCGAGTTTTATAAAACTATATTAAGCAGTACCAGAGATCTATGTAGAAATATTTTAAAACACCTAACAATGAGTTCAACCAGTCATAAACAACTGATATCATAGTTTTTTTCTATAACGAACTCCAAAATTAAGTCAATAAAATATAAATAAATTTTTCTAAATAATTACGAAAGATATTTAATTCATAAGAATTACTTTAGTTAGATAAAGATCTCAGTTACCCTCATTCCAAATTTCATAGCCCTAGCTTCAGCCATTCCAGAGATCTGCACAGTTTTGCATCGCCAGACTTCATTATATTGTTAAATTCTTCGCTTTGTTGCAGTGTAATTGCGCTTCGGTGCGACAGCACTACACTAATTGTTTTCTAGTATTTTTTTCTATGTTGAATTATACAGTTTTTAGTTCCATTAATAACAATAATGAAGCAAAAACAAAGGCACAAAAAAAAAAGAAAGAAATCATCTAGGCAAATAGACAACTACGACGACCTAATGGCGCTTGTCGCTGCTTTGTGCTGGGTTTCTTTTTTCATTCACTAGATTCATTCATTGATTCACATGAGCACACAGTCTATATGGGAGATATAGTACTAATGTTTCTGTGTGTGTGTGTGTACAACATGTTGTAGATTTTCCATTAGAGTCGTAGTATATTTATTCTTGATGTTTCGTTTCTTTGTTCATCATCAACGTATTTATTGTTGTTGTTGTTTGTAAATTGTGTGGCTGATTCTATGTTTACATGAGATGATTTGCTGCCCCGCTGCAGTCGCGTCGCGAGTACCCGTACGAATACGAATACGAATACAAGTGCGAGTGTAATCACATCTAAATCTCTCATTCAATTAAATTAATTGCCGCCTTTGTGTTTGTGTATTTCATGCGCAAAAACGGCGTATTATTTACACACACTTAGAACAGAAAGAGACGGCAAAAGAGGGAGAGCAAGAGAGCGAGAGGAGGGGTATGTTTATTGAGCGACAAGCGACAAGTAATAAGGCACTTTGATATGAACCTAATTGATATTTGGCCTGGCCGAGCGCGCGAAATAGACCCAAGTGAATACATGTCTCTGAAATGGACGACACACGCCTTCGGGTTGAATGACCCACAGCACACCACGTAGTGGCTTCGCAAATTGCAAATTTGTTTTCTTTTTTTTTCTTCAGTGTGTTTTGTTTTTCGGGTCCCGCTGCCAGGTGATCTATGTCGCTGCAAACTTGATTTATGTGCATGTTTTGAAGCTGGTCCCCGAATTTTGAATGACCTTTTGCAGGTTGTCGCATGTTGTGAATTATAACAGCTTGACTGGCATGGCATATGCATGTATTACTCGTGTGTGTGTGTGTGAGGTCCTTAAATGTCAAGTAAGTGAGAGAGTTTTTACCAGGCAATGAACCAGATACGCATCTTAATGGCATCAACACGATGCCTTCTAAGTTAAAAAACCTGTAGCCGATTTATATATAGACTTGGGATTATAAAAATTTATGTGTCCGATTATCTAAGGCGAAGAACAAACACGTGCATAATCAGAGCAGTGTGCGAGAGAGATAGCTAGAGAGAGAGAGGGAGAGATTGTCACTTATAATCTGGATCATTGAACTGCCCGAAGTAGTTCACCTTGCCAGATGTTGTGGCTACATTGAACCTGTGACGATGGACTTTAGCATCGAATGAGTATTATATATGGATTGAGATCAAAAGGAAAGAGTTGACAGATATCAAATGAGTGTATTTTTTCAATATTTAGGTTAAATAGTTCAAATATATATAAGTATATTACAGAAAACTATCGATTCATATACTTTACCATCGATATACTACCAAATAAATAATAGAAAAAGTTTTTCAGTCTTTCCCATGCTGATTTTTCAAAACATTCAATCAAATAATCAAAATACTTCAACACTTTAATAAAATGAACATTCATAAATCATTTTGTTCATGCACTTACCAATTATCGCACTAAATTGCAACACGATAACTATCGCAACACCCGCTAATTGATTTGCTTATTAATGTTGCATTCATTTATCAGTTTAGCTGTTTTTGGTTAATTCGGTTTCACTTTACAGCGCCAAATACGAGCTAAAACTTTTTGGCAATGCAATTAGACATTGTTGCCATAGCCTCGTGGCAATTATCGGCTCCAATAATTCGTCGAATAATCGCAGATGCGAAAATCGCATTAATTAAATCAAAAATTTCTAGCGTAGCAATGCCAAAAGACCACAAAGTCCTGCGGGGGGGATGGCAACACTGGCATGGCAGTGGCAGTGGCGGGGCGACCCTGTGGCTGCATTGACTAAGTTTAATTAAAATTTTAGCCGAATTTTTCAATTGCACCTCTGCTAATTAGCTGTTACGAAGCCATTGGTAGCACCCTGTGGGTATGAAGTGAAGGGAGGATTAGTTGTCGTAAAGCGCATGAAATTGTATCGAAGAATGTGTTTAAATACTATATAATATAAAATACATGGCAATAAGGGATTTTTATGGAGTTTGTATTAATGAAACACCCTGTATATTGGGAAATTATAACTATTATTGAGGGTTTTTTGGTATTAGAAATAACCAGCCTCCTTTTTATCAACAATGTTCTGCCTAAGATTATATCAAACTTACTTATAGGATATCTGACAATAGAACTTTGACTTAAACAACCTGTATGGTTAGTAAAAGTCAAATATTACTATTATATTGCCCACTGAACCATTTTAAATTATTGTATCAATTACAGAAAAAGTAAAAAACAAATATAAAAATACCAACAAGTTTTACAGCAACTGAACACCCTGTATTTTATACACAATGCAACTTAAGCTCCAATTAGGACTCATTTTAGGCCTTTCATTTAACAAATTAATTTCAAACTCCTCCTTAAACCACCCCACAGGGTATCTACAAGTCGTATATCTTCCAGCACCTTCGATTTGTCCTATGAGCTATTTTTAAACAGCGCAATTTTGCAGCTAGCAAGCGAATCAAGCGTGAAAAAGTTCACGCCAGGCAATTGCCAACGCCAGGACCCCCACGCACACTGGGACAACAGCATGCTGGCGGCAGGGAGGGAAAGGAGGGTAGTCACCCACGCAAGATAAGCCAGTTAGTCGACCCACTCATAGCTGCTGCTGCTCGTGCTGCTGCTGCTCCAGTCCGTTTGCTGACTTGTGTGTGACGTGGGTTGCACTGCAAAAAGACAAAAATAGCACAGAAGGCACGCGCACACACTGTGTGTGTTTGTCTGTAATCAGCCAGGCAGGAGGCGTTAACAGCCGCGCGAGGCGTGGCACTGATAACACAGTCAGCCCACTCGCTGCTGCTGCTTATTATTGCGCGTTGTTCGACATGCAAAATGATTGAGAATCCATCAAAATCTATGCGAGCAGCTGCGTCAGGACTATGCAAATAAGTTGCCATTTAAATGTTACGCATCCCCCTACTCCTACGCCACTGCCACGCCTACTTGTGTCACGTTATTGCCTTGGCTGACATTGATGTATCTGGTGACAAACTGTTGCGGTTTATTATCGTTTGGCAGGGGAAGAAAGACAAAGAAATGAAGGGGGAGGGAAGCTGTAAGAGCAGCAAGGGAGCAGGGTTACCCCTGCCAGGGTTGTCACGTTGTACGCACTGTACATATCACAGCTGTGTGCAAGGATAACGCACTCGCCCTCGTTCTCCCTCTGACAGTCAATCGATAAATCATGCTAATTGTTTTTGCCATCTCCAAGAAGAGAAGATAATGCAATGCAAGTTGAAGGACAGCTGGCTTAGATCAAAGTCGCACAAAGTATACCCCTTATATTATAATTCATTTCATAATTAATTTAATTACCTCGCGTAAAACATCTCGCACGTTCTGCCAGTATATAAAAAGCTTAAAAGTGCAACGAACTCTCATCCCGCTAAAACATCGTGGAGGGATCGTTCTCCTGCCCGGCAGTTTGATCTATGTGGCCGGCTTGTTAATTTATGAGCAAGTTCTGGAGAGATTAACCTCGAGTTATGAGAAATGCTACAGAATGTCAATAACATTGCAGGCAGGTCTAGATCGCCATAACGGATAAGTTGCTATAAATAAAACGGAGAATGAATCGATTATTATTACTGCTAAGTTCGATACATGCATTAACTTTCACTAGAAGTTCTCATAAATTTTTGCTGCGCATATTATTAGACTTTAAGTGCAATAGAATATTTTGTCAAAAATTAGGGATTTTTTTATAGCATCTGATGGGATAGTATCTTTTTAAGACTCGATACTTAATTGCACTTTTACTAAAACTTCTTATAAAGCTTAGTAAAACATTTCCTCCAAATTTCAGCGTAATTCTATGATAAGTTAAGGATCTACTTCGAGTTCTAGAGAATGGGAATCTATTATTATTCCAATCGAGCACATTTCCAACTTCAACTTTCACTAAAACTTCTTATAATAACAGTTTCAAACTTTTCTCCAACTTTCAGCACACTTCTCTGAAGTTTAGGGGAGTTTTTCTTTATAAACGTATCGATTATTATACATAATATATCGTTATTTCTGCTGTATTTCCACCCGACCCTCTTCTAGTGCTTAGTACAACATTTTCGCCAAGTTTCCGCACAATCGACTGTGCAGATTAAGCGAGTATTTTAATCATTCTCGGACTTTGATTAACGACACAAGACCACAAAGCTAAACACCGACAATCAATATGGTTTATCTATGAACCCTCCCCCGACCCTTTGCACAATGATCAGCTGCAATTTGTTGCCAGTGTGTTATCAGACGCGCTACTCCAGTTGCCCTCTGACCCCCTCTTGCCCCCTCTGGCCCTTCTCTTCCTGCTTCTACACCCACCCAGGACGATACACATAAATTTTCATTAGTTTTCGCCCACGCTGAAATTAGAAACGTAGCGCTCAATGGGGGCGCCACTGTGCTAGTATGTGTGTGGGGGGTTGTTGTGCATGGGAAGGGGAGACTTGCTTGTGGAGTGAGTGAGAGAGGGAGGGGGAATGGGAAGTTGTGGAGCTGTGGAGCATACGCAATCCCATTTCGCAGCGAAGGGGTTACGCTTCCATTGAGTAGAAGCATCGTGACGCGTCGCAGTGCATCGAATACATAGAACGCACTGCCCCGATGTGTGTATATATGCCAATGGCCTGCTCTATATAGCATTATATAGAGAGTATATAGTATAGGGAGAGTAAATGCTACCGAGCGTACGCTATGTGCACGCGTTCCCGGCACAGTACAGTCGCGTTCCAAATTCATTTCCAGTTGCATTTTGTGCGCCATTTTCCATTTACGAGTAGATACGAGCATCGGCCCGACCCGACCACGCCTCCCCTCCTACCTCCCTGCCTCCCTTCCTTTGGTGTAACTGAAAGCAGCACACCCTGGCAGTTAACCCAGGACTTTGGCGAGAGGCAACAACACGGCATAAACATCTCGTAGCTACATTGTTGCAATAAAATATTTACAAGATACATTTGCTTTGTTCCCAGCAGCAGCAGCAGCGGCAGCTTCTCCTCCTCGGGCATCTGCGGCAACAAAAGTTACATTTGCCATAGCTTCTGCTGCTGCTGCTGCTGTTATGAAAATGCCGCACGTTCCTGCCATTCCCATCCCCCCTCTGCTCTGCTCTCCTCGTACTCCATTTTACGGCTTATCCTGTTGCTGAGAATGTGCTCCGCCAGCTCCTGCTGGCAATCTTGGAATGGATGAGCAGCTTCCAAAGTGGGCTTAAAATTCAATTTAGTTTACGATTGCCAGACAGACAGCTATGGCACTATAGTGGGCTATATAATCTAGTGTGTGCTGGAATCTGAACATGTATATATGGGTTTATCTATGCGTAGTTTATGAGAGCAGCACGAGCAGGATGCCAGGAAGTAGAGCTAACTAGGCGTGCTATATTCTGCTTTATTGACAGGTTTAATATAGTTTCTTGTTCCCAATGAACTGGGAATTTATATATGGAAATTTATAGTATATGTATATGGGAATTTATGGTACAGATGTATTACTCGTATATATTGTATATAACTATCTGTATTCACAACTTTTATATAGTTTCTTGTTCAAGTAAAATGAATATTTATATTTTATATGCATCTTTATATATAGTTTCTTGTTCAGTGGAAAGTATTAAAAGTATATAGAGAACATATAAATTTCTTTATTTATATTTATATTATAAATGCATCTAAATATGTATATAGTTTCTTGTTCACTATTTGTTGCAGTTATTGAATCATTTTTACTCATATTAATGCCTAATTATTCACTGTTCACTTTGCTAAGAATTTCAAGGGTCTTCACAGGGCTCTACCAAATACTTCTCCCTCTCCTTCTCTTCTTCTCCCTTTCTCTATCCCGCGCTCTTGACTTCTTCAACACCTACCTCAATTTTCTTGTGTCTTCATGAAGCTTTTTAGCTATAACTAGCTTTGCTTCTTCTGCATCTTTTTTTCTCTCTGCAGTCCTGTTTTTTTTTTTTCATTTCTTCCTCTTCCTTCCCTATCTTTCTATTCATTTCCCTAACTCCCTCTACTACTCTGCTTCCTCTTTCATTTCATCTCTAATTCCTTACCATTCTTTAGTCTTTGTGTTGCATTAACTATCTCTACTTCTACCTTTCTTCTTTAACACTCTACCTCACTGTCCATTTGCCTTTCCCTGTGCATCTTTCCCATTCTCCTTCCCTCTATCTCTTTCTAGCTCTCTCTTTCTCTCTCTGTCTCTCTCGACTCAGCATCATTCAATGCAAAATTCATTTACGTTGTCCTGTTTCAGTTTTACGTTACGCTACGCGTCCCATTTACGAGTCGTGTCTATATACACGCTGTGCCTCCCTCTCTCTCTCTCTTCCTCTCTCCCGCTTACTGCAGCTGTGTGTGTGTGTATCTGCATCTCTGCTGCTGCCATTTACCGTCATCGTCCATTTACGACCGCCCTGTGACGTAACACACGAGCGCAGCGCGAGTGACGAATGTTTATCCTCGTTCAGGCCATGGCAGGCCAGGTTAACCATACGCCTCGTACGCCCCAGCCCAGCACAGCCCCACCCACTACTCTGTTTACGCCCACTAGCGTAAATCTTCGGTACGACCACCTCGTGTACGTAGTAACCTATATACGAGCACGATACGAGCAGACGAGCAGAGACGAGGCGAGGCTGCCCGAGCCCGAGTCCGACAGCACAACTCCCACGCCTATGTACAGTCTGTCTCGCTTCCACTGCCACCCCCCGCCTGCCTGCCTGTTGAGCAGCTATGGATTTTTCCATATGCCGAACCAACTACGACGAAACGCTTTCGTGTCGGCCATAAACAATGACGTCACAATGACCGATTGGCAGCAGTAGCAGCGCCAGCAGCAGCAGCAGCAACACGCCGACGACACGCGTCCGCAGCTGTTCGTCTGCGTTATTACGTATACGCCGCGTTGTGCGCGACGAAAGGAGAAAAGGGGCTTGGGGTGGTGGTGGGTCGGGGTGTGCCAACTTGTAGGCGACGCTTGGGCGTCATCGGCAATTGGATGCGGCTGTAAAGTGTAACCAATTTGGTCGACACGTGTCGCCCATTGGCAGAACGGAGTCGTCGACGTCGCTGGAAACTTCTCGCGACTGACGTCTGAAGCTCAACACTGACGCTGACGACGATGTCTGACGTCGTCAACGACTCGACACGACTCGCAATTCATTTCACGTTGCCAAAGATCAAATCGAATCAGGTTAAAGGCATATAGAATATGGAATACATATATATTCCTGTGCCGCCATTGATCAACTGAATCGGGTTAATGGGACACTGCCGACTCAATCAAACTGGAAGCGAATACATATGTATATATGATACATATGTGTGTGTGTGTGTATGTGTGTGTGTAGGTCATGTTGGGAGGCCAAGTGGGCGTGGGCAACTGAGTTCTCTGCGCGCCTGTGGCCTGTGACATTCGAGTGTCAGTTGCAAAACTGTGCGAGGCCAATTGATATTTTGAGTGGGCGAGAGAGTGAAGGAAGGAAAGAAAGAAAGAGAGAAAGAGAGAGGAGGAGGGAGAGAGATAGAAGGGATATAGATATCAACTATGCAATATGATGAAAGGGCAGTAATGAAACTAATACGGATAGAAACAGTATTTTAATGTTAATAAAACTTATAAAATACTGCAAAAATAATTTTAGCAAAACAGTATCAATAAAATGCTGATAAATTACTGTAATAATAAAAAATACTACATAATTATTAAATGCTATTAATATAAATACTGATAAAATACTATGATAATAAAAATACTACATAATAATTGAGAATGCTATTAGATATAAATACTGATAAAATACGATAAAAAAAATTCCATAAATAGTACTTAATAGATAAATGTATAAATAGAAAGTTTGATAAAATACTAAAATAGTAAAATTAATAATTTCATAAATTCCTCCAGTATCTTTTATAATGTTACTAAAAATAATGGTACAATTATCAATGAATATACTGAATATACTGAAACTGCTATAAAATACGGAGATATGCAATATAATACCAATAAAATACCATAAATAATAAAAATTAATATAAATACTAAAAAATTAATAATAATTTAGTATTTGCAAAATACTAAATATTATATGATGAAACTAAGGAAAATACCACAAATGCTATAAATTAATAGAAAGAATATTGAAAAATACCCTTAAAACATTGAAGTATGTATGGATAATACTGATAAAAATACCACCAATACTAAAAATTAATAGAAATACTCTAAGAAATACCCTAAAAGTACTAAAAAATGTATGATTGCTAATGCAAGTTATAAGCACTAATTTAAAAAACCAAAATTATACTAATAAAATATGCCAAAACACTGAAAAATACTAAAAAAATACTAATAAAATACCAAAAAACTTAAAAATACCACGAAATAATATTGTCATTGAACAGAAATGATATAAAAATTCAATCAACAGCCCACAAGACGTTTTATCCTTTACTCATTTTTATAATCAATGAACTCATCACTTTTTACAGGGTATGCTAACAGTCGCAACTCATGCATGCATCTCTTTTTATGCAATTTGAACGCATTTGCATTCATTTGTAGTATTCATGAGACACTCACTCGCGAGATGAGCGTCATAAGTAGCAGCAGTCATCGCTTTTCCGTACTCCCCCCCTCCCATCCACCTACTCCTAGCCCTACTCCCACGCGTACTCCCACTACTCCCTTGCTATCCTAGCCCACTGTGAGCTGGCGTTGGATTCCTTTGGGTGCATTAGTCAGCAGGGCCTACGCAGCGCCCTAGCAGATGCAGCTCCTCCCCTTCCCTACCCCCCTCTACAGAGGAACCCTCTCTTCAGCAACTCCTCTTGCACACAGAGGGAGAGCGAGAACACCCTGTGCTCTTTACTACTACTGCGCTGCACATTAGATTAGCACTTGTCGTCGCCGTCGCTGTTGCTGTCGACTGCGCTGCCAACGTCGCAGCTTGTGCATTGGCCGTCGGCGATTGCATAGAAATTGTGACGCGTATTTAAGCGTCGCCTGCAGCGCGCTGCCAGCTCAGTCGGTCAGCGTCGTCGCCGTTTACTCACGCGCAGTTCTTGAACTTGAAACCCTTCAAAGCAGCTGCAACAACAACAACAAAAACTAACAACAATAACAACAAGCAAGCAACAACAACAACGACAACAACGGGAAGCAGCTAAAGAAGAACGCGTCGTTGCGCGCGAAAATTTCGTGTGGAAAATTTGCGCGCCCTTTTGTCCTGCTCTTTATCATACTATCTCTGTCTCTGTCTCGCTCAAGGTTCAAGGACGTCGGGGCCAGAGAGAGATTTCCTGCTGCGGATATGAAAAAGGTGATACTACTCCGAACATTCTAGACAATTCTCGGGAATAGGTCAGATTGCAATAGCACAGGGGCGTAGGCAGGGATGCGGTGGGGGCGTGGGCGTGGCCGCAAATGTCAGCGTGCAAAGGTCAAAGTTGCAATGTGCGGCGCAATGTGAAAAAGATTGCCAAAGCCGCAGCCAAAACAAAGCCCACACAAACACACACATCCCCCCTCAACCTTCTTCTACACCCGCTCACCTTCAAAAGACACGCCCACTGTGGCCCTCGCCCACGTGCTAGCTCGCATTGAAAAGGTCACATGACGAGCAGCATAGCAGAGAAAGTACCAGAGAATAAACCCAACAAAGTGTCGCCCACGCGACCCCCAAACCCCTTCCTCCCTTTTCCCCTACCTCTGTGTGCATGGGGGGTGCAAAGGGGCTGCAAAGACGGTCAAACATTTTGCTACGACGCAATTGGAAAACATATTCATGCAATCATCAATTGCGCTGCAAGAAAACGCGGGTGAAAGCTCTAGAAAGAAGGCAAAGAGAAATGAAAGAGAAATGAGCAAGAAGGTGCAGGCTGATGGGCGTGGGAGATACCCCGTTTGTAGTTTGAGGTGAGTTTGAGACGCAGTAGAATAAGTGGTTAGCTTGAAAAGATGCCTAAATTGGAAAATTAATGAGAATGAGTAATGAAAGAGATACCCTGTAATTGATGAGAAATTTAATTAAACGAACTTTTGAAGGTATAAGTTCTGAAAAAGCAAAGTAGTAATGAGTAAAGCAGTTCTGGGTGCGCGAGTGTGGATACCTGATGGACGTAGAGATACCTTGTAATTACATTTACTTTTACAATTAGAAACGTGAAAAAGCTAAAGTTTTAGTAAAAAGAGCAAAGATTAGGGTGTCAGAGATTTAGTAAAAATAAATCAAAAACTGAGTTATAAATTATCAAACATAGCCTTAAAGATACCTTACTGCAGTTGGGTTTGATACACAGAAACATAAGTTCCATATGTATTTAAGTTTAAAGAAAAAAGATTCTATTATAAATGAAGTAAAAAAAAAAGACCTTCATCACTAGAAGGTACCTAGAAGAACCTGATCAACCCAGAGGTACCTTGATTACATTAAGGTACTCGTACTTTTCTTTAAGGTACCTTCCATTTGTATATTGTACTAAAGGTTAAGTCATATTGTACCATAGATGAGCCCTTGATCAACCCAAAAATGCCGTACCCTGTGCAGAGCTTCCACCTTAAACACCCTCCCATACGCATTACACTACACTATCCAAAATATTTGTTTTTTCCCATAGTTTTCCATGGGCTTTCCCCAGTTAAAACTTTTCCAACAGAGTTTGCAACCCTTCTCCCGACACTCCCACATTACAGTACCGCATTCGATTGGCGCCTCCGTCAATTATCTATCGCATGCGTGTCGCGCACTCATATGCCATAAACATATATTGTAGCCACGCCCACGCACGCCTAGCATTGTCGCCCCCGAACTTTACGCTGCGTTTAGAATTTATTAATTTACCGTTGTACTTGATTTCTTAATTGACCGTTACGAATTCGCTTGGCGCCAATTTCATTTTCACGCCGCGCCTGGCGCCAAACTGGGCAAATTGAAAATTGCAAGTTGTCGTAGAGTAGCTTCAGTTTTACAGTTTATACTTTATAGTTTATGGTCAGTTATACTCGTTGGGGAACCTGCACTGTATGGCTATACATGTGTGTGTGTGTGTGTGCAATAGTTTTGTATGTTCGATTTTTATGCGGGCGTTAAGTTGATTAGGTTTTACAACTACGTTTGACGCCATATTTATTTGGTATGCTGCTGTTATTTCGAATACTTTGCAAAACTTGCTTTTTTATCAACATTTGCCATCTGTAGTGCGAATTTTCCGGGAATTGAAACCGTATAACTTGTGTTATGATCGGGTTTGTTGCTGACAACTCGACTTAGTTTACACAGAACACTATCGAACTACAGTTTATCGAATTTCCTTGGGTTTAACCTAACGGAAGTTGAGTTGTGCTGGGATTATATCAAAAATTGGGGCTATGATGAGGGTTAGCTTGTGCAAACTAGTCTTTATTTTCTTGAAACTCTATCTAGTTCTAGTTTACCAAATTTTCTTGACATTTAAACTAGCAGAAGTCGAGCTATGTTGAGATCTTTGACTTAAAAATCCATAAAAACTTAAGTTATTTCGGTTCTATCTACTCCAAACTTTTTTTTGTTTGTTTATACCTGTTTAATGTTTCAATTCTGCAAATTTCCTCCAGTTTAAATAGATGAAAGTTGAGATATGCTGAGATTTGAAACTTAGAAATCCATAGAAACCTCTTTTGTGTCGGATCTATAAACTTCAAACTCTACTTTGTTTGTACAGAACCTTTCCATTTCGTAGTTCATTAAATTTTCTTAAGTTCGAACTAATAAAAGTCGAGCTATGCTGACATTTTATGAAAAAATGGGACTGACAATAGAGTTAGCTAAGTCAAACGTGATTCTTTTTACTCAAAGCTCTTCACAGCTTTAGTTTTTCAAATTTCCTTAAGTTTACCTCTACAAAAATAGACATAAGTTGGTATTTTTAAACCCTAATCCTAAAAATACCTAGGCATGTTTGCCCTGCAGTAAACATGAATATTCAGTTTTGCTTCGAGTGTTCATTCAAATGACAGTTTGTCGCAATCACTGTCAGTATTGTTAAATCTTCCGATCATAATTAAGAAACAATTTTCATAGCTGGCGGTCAGGAGCGTGAGAAAGAGACAGACTGAGACTGAGGCTGAGGCTGAGGCCACGCCGGGGTCGAAGGTTCCGCTCGCTGTGGGCCTCTTAATTAATGGGGTCCGAACTTAGTGACAACTAAATGAGTGTCTTCGTTTTCAGGTTCGATTTAGTCATAAGAATCGAATGAAGCGCGTTGGAACCGGTTCGCAGTTCGGAATCGCCAATTAAACGGAACAGGTGAACAAAGTGATCGATACACACGAGTGAAGGAAAGAGAGAGAGACCTCACAGGGCGTAGATGAAGACGCTGAGGATCGCAGGGAGGGGCGGGTAGGGGGTAGGGGAGTTACCGTGGCACAAAACAAACCCAAACGGAGCTATACAAATACCAAAATGCGCCGTTCATTTATCAACTCTGAAATTCGCGCTAATGATTCGGAGAATGTGTGTGAGTCGAACTCGAAATCGATCGTAGCCCCTGCGAAGAGACTTCGATTTTTGAGAAATTGTTGTTTTATGCTAAGCAATTAAAACAACAAAAAGAGCCGACAAAACCACAACAATATTGGTAGATAAACCACCCCTTATTTCCCCTGGCCTACGACAAGTGTTTCGCCAGTTTTTGGCCGATTTTTATGCAAATCCCCGCGCAGTCGCATTTTATTCTCCGGCGACATTCGGTCTCGTCTTGTTGCCCATTAAAAATGCTAATTTTCAAAATATTTTTGCCAAAAAACCGACAAAAATTTCTGAGAGAGAGAGTGAGAGGGAGATAGCACGACGACTAACAGCAGAAATCGATAAACAAAAACAAAAAATAAACACGAAACGTTTATTGAGAAAATCAAGCGAAGACAAGTTTAAATTTTCGAATGGAAGAAGAAGAA
Source organism: Zaprionus africanus (assembly GCA_018151435.1). Lineage (NCBI taxonomy): Eukaryota > Metazoa > Arthropoda > Insecta > Diptera > Drosophilidae > Zaprionus > Zaprionus africanus. The sequence continues at coordinate 877,021 of JAECXB010002310.1, read as the reverse complement.
GAAATAAAGCTGCAAATTGATTTGATTGTATCTTGGCGTAATTTCATTAGTCTTATATGTCTATAAATATGTATTTCTCGCTCCTCGGACGCGTGTGTTTCATATCGATTTCGGGCTGGAAATCAAGTGAAAGTTGTCGAGAACGCGACATCACTTCATTTATCAACCACAGGCCCGCCCAATTGCTTTATAATGTGTCGAGATATGACGGAAAATAGGCTGTAGCCCATTCATAACTCGACTTCCTGACATGCGATTTGGTTTGGATTTGCACCAAACTCCTCACTGGTCACGTATCTCATTTACGCCTCATGAAGGCATGGTCTTTGCAGTCTAGGAACTGTTATATTAATGATATAGTCGTTCATATATGGGCAATACTTCGATTAAGCTAAGTTGTCTTTAATTTGACGTGTGCTCATAAGTCAATAGATTCGTTAGTACTGCATTTTAACTGTATATCGTGCTGTAGATCGCGTTATATGGCCAGTAGCCCATTCATAACTGGACTTCCTGACATGCGATTTGGTTTGGGTTTTTGCCAAACTCCTCACTGGACTCGTATCTCTTCTTTGCCCCATGAACACATGGTCTGTGAATGCTACAAACTGTTATATTAATGATATTATCAACCATATAGGGGAAATATTTTGTTGTCTATATATTGTCGTGTGGCCATAAGTCAAGTGCCGTGATAAATAAAACATAGCTCAAGTTTCAGTTCGGTATATACCGTAGATCGTATGACTATATAGCACCACAGATGTGACGTTATTACTATGTATTGTTGCCTCATCCGTCATAATCGGCATGTTTATCGGGACACTTTTCCAAACTATTTTTAGTACCAACAACGCATACTCCACATACTTTGTTATTTTGGCCACTGTGCACGGTGGACTCTTTATCTTATCGCTGCGTATTTTAAGCTAGATAATCACCTACGTGTGTGCCCACTGTGTGTGCGTGTGTGCCTGTGTGTGTGTTTGTATGATGCGTGATTGCTGTAAAAATGTCGCAAAAAATTTGCATTCAAATTATGCGGCGCATAACTCAGATGCAGCAGCAACAACAACGACTACAACAACAACGAGAACAAGAAAAGCGACAGAAAAATGCTGTTGTGACGAAACGAAGCTGACTGCGACGCTGGCAGAGCCAGCGCAGCAAACTGCAGCAGCAGCAACGGCAACGACGACTCGCCCTCTGCCTCGTCTCCCTCTTGCACAAACGTTGTTTCCCCTTAAATTTAATGTTTTGTTTTCGCTCTGTCCTGCTCGCACACACATACGCTGGCAGCGCGCCTTCTCGCTCGTCAGCGTGTTCGACTTCCGTCCGTTTTATAGTAAAAACGTAAACGAGAGCAGCGACTGCGACGGCAGCAGCAGCGCAGCAGAAAGACAAGTGAATTTTCATGCACACACACACACACGCACACAGACGAAAAATGCGCGCGCTTTGCCGACACGAAGTGGAAACAATAACAGAGAACGTTGCGGCAATGGAACATGAGAGCGAGCGCTCCCTCTTTTGCACTCTCTTTGGCAGTGCGAGTGAACTGTGGAGTGTATTGAGGCTGTGTGGAACGTATTTGTAAGTGCCACAAAATGAACGATCTGAGCGATCAGCACAAATAGTTCAAATTCCACTGTGGTATTTAATTGGGGAAAACACACACTCACACAGAGACACAAACATGCACACGCACGCACTGCATGGGCCATATACGAATGTATGTATGATGCGTGCATCGAAAACTCTAGAGACAAATCTGAGTCACAGTGACGCATTTTGTTATTGTAAAAGAGATAAATATGCAGAACAAGTGCGTCACCCCACCCCCATAAATAATGCAAACAAATAACGGCAAATTGAATTCCAATTTGCAAATGGTTTCAAAGAGTAGATGGAGGAGAAAGGGATCATTTTCAGTTTCCAGATCGAATTTATTTCAATAATTCCCTTTTCAATCTACAGCAGACAGGAGAGATCACTCTGAGTTGCCGAAGGGAATTAATTTAAAAAATTCCCTCTGCAGTCTGCAGCAGGCAGCGCAGCTCGTGTCGCCTTGCAGTGCCAGTGCAAAGTGGCCCACAGTCCACAGTTCACACGGCGCGTCGTGTGGGAAACGAAACACGACGACGGCTGAACGCCATCTCTCTGTCTCTCGTGTGCTCTTTAGCTGCCTGCCTATGCTGCCGTTCCGTCGTTGCCATCGTGTTTCTTGCAGTTGGGCGCGTGTGTGTGTGCGTGCGTGTGTCCGATGGTGGACGACGGTTTACGAGCTCGCACTCTTGTTCAGCCTCGTTCAGTTCCATTTGAAACTTTCAAGCGTTCGGTTGTTAGCGCGCTCCGCGAACATCAACAGCAGCAGCACAGCAACAACTCACACACGACGACGGCCTCATAACACATTCGCCACTGTGGTTCGCCGTTGTTTCTGTTTTTCTCGTTTTGTTTTGTTGATATTCTCGCCTCAGATATATCAAAATCTCGAGAGTTGCAATAAAGTTCGCGCGCGCCAAACTCCACTTAAAGAAGGAGAAGAATCAAATTAAATTAAATATCAAAATAAATAATACAAACAACAAAAATATAAAACATTTTGTCGTGTTTACATTGTGTTTGTGAGTTTGTCATTAACTGTTTAACTGTAAATCACAAACAAAGCCCAAAGTGAAGTGAAGAAACAAGAAATGGCAACAACAACATTTCAAGTTACAACTACAACAACAACAACAAGCATAAAAGCCTAAAAACGGGATCTTAACTACCAAGCAAGAAGAAACTGTGTAACTTCTCCAGACACTTTACACTGTAACGTGTTTTAGTTCTTTTTCAAAAATTTTTACGTTTTTCTTCAAATTTTGTGCATCTGTGTCTGTTGTGTTCGGGATCGAGAGAAGTTCCACACATCAGTCCCCAGCAGCACAACCCCCGGCCTACTCATGAAATGCAAAAGTTGGTCCAATAAAATCAACAACTTTGTTGTGCGAAGACTAAAGTCCATAAAGGTAAATATCCGTTATAAGAAAACCCATCGAACTTTAAAAATATAGAAAATTTACGAAACTTTAGTTTTTTTAGTTAGAAAAGAAATTTTAAATTATTTGCTGGAGTTTTAAATGAGATCGTTTAAAAATTCTAGGAATTTTTGAAATTTGAAGAAATCTTCCTGAGTGTTTTTTATTTAGAAAACAATTTCATAGTGAAATTAAAGAAACCTCTTTAGTTTCACTATTCAGAAAAAAATTCTAGAATTTTTGATGCATTTTTCACGTCAAAACAAACATGTCAAAAGCCGTTCTTTAAAAAATTTAAAATTTTGAACTCTAGGAAATTTAAAAATCTAATAAATTAACTTGCTTAAAATTTAATCTGAAGGCCCTACAAATTTTATTTGAAATTCTTATCAATGATTTCTTGGGAAAATTAATAGTGTGCCAAAAAATGAAATAAATTATTGTGAAAAAATAATTTCACAATATCCGAAAATTGATAACAAAATTTAAGAAAAATTATTTTGATCCCATTCTTTTTCGGTGAACACACAGAAAAACAACTTAATAATTCTGGGGCAAATTATTTTATTTGTCCCCATTTGTCTGTAAGCAAAATATTCAAAGAACTTAAAGAAAAACAACTCAATTTAAATATAGTAAACAAATTTCATTTGTTTTGAGACAATGCGAAACTTGTTTTCCTTTCTACTTTGTGATATTTTTAACCTGGCAACCCTTTTTTTCGCAATTGTTTAAAATGCAGGCGCCTTTTTTGTGTGCTTGCAATTTAAAAAGCACTTAAAAAACAGTTTGAAAACACTAAAAAACACAACAACGCATAAATTAAACAAGCTTATAAACAAATAGAGAAGGCATTAAACATGCAATTAAATGTTTAAATTGCAGTAAAGTGTGCAAGCTGCCAAAAATAAAAAATACACTGCACAAAAAGTGTTGGGCAGAGTAAACAAAGTCAAATTGCTTAGCGCAGGCAGCAACAATAACGGGGCAGCAACAACAGTAACAGTAATAATAATAATAATAATAACATTAAATTGCTTTTGTTGCTCGTGTTGTTTGTTATTGACAATTAAAAAGTAAGCAGCAATAAAGACAATAATAACAACAACAACAATGGCAACAGCAGTAACGGGCAACGCGCAATAACAACTAAATAATAAATCAATTTATTTATTTATTTCATTTTCACTGTAATCTCGTCGTCGTCGCAGCCACAGTCGCAGTCGCAGCTTCCCCCTCTCTATCTCACTCGCTGTGCTCTGTCCCACTCCCACTTTGTTTCCTTTTTCGCCTTTCACTTGTGCATGCCTCTGTTGCTCACACACAAGCGGAGATACAACAGACAAACACACACAAATGCATATTTTATAATATTTATTTACATTGACGTTGGCGTCGCAGTCTTCGTCGCCGTCGCAGCCGCGCCCCGCCATTTGTTTTGTTTACTACGGACATTTTCGCTTCGTTGTTGTTGTTGCTGCTGCTGCTGCTGTTAGTGTTATTATTGTCTCTTGTTTGTGTCTTGTCTTTTGCCTTCGTTTTCGTTTCACACACACATTTTGTTTTGTTCGCCACTTCCTTGTCCTTGTCGTTGTCTCGCCTCGCTCTCTCTCTTCCTCTCTGTTAATGTGTGTGTGCGTGTGTTTGCCTTCGTGTTTTTCCACCCGATTTTTGTTGTTTATTTTTACTTACATCTACTTCTCCTCCTCATCCTACTCTTCGTTGTCGTCGTCAGTTTACGCGCTCTCTTGTGGGCTACAAATTCTTGAAATTCTTTTCTTCATTTTTTTCTCGTTGCCGCACACACTTTTCCAGCGGGAAAAACGAGTTTTTCCAGACGTCGACTTCGCATGCATTCTTCTTCTTGCTTGTTTACAGTTAGGAATGCGGGTGCCTCTTGAATTCGTCGAAAAGAGCAACGAAAACAAACGACGCGCAGCGCTCTCTCACATTTGTGATTTGTGTCTCTCTCTCTCTCTCTCTTATTTGTGGATTCAATTTGTGTGGATGACATTGTGAAGGTGGTGTTTGAGTGTGAGCGAGACGCAGAGGGGGAATGATGTTGTTGTTTGTAGTTGTTTCTCAGGAAAAACTAGACAAGCGCGCAACAACAACAATAACAATTATAAAGCATTAAATGTACAATAAACTTACTCTCGCTCTCTCAACAATCACCACAGTAGTAGTAGTAGTTGTAGTATAATCTGATCTCTCTTTCGCTTCTGCTGCCTCTGCCGCGCTCTCTCACGACCTGGCGCGCAACTTGTTCGCCTTGTAAAAAATTGAAGGCGCCATCCACAAAAACAACAACAGCAACAACGAATCTCATTGAGCGGCGGCTGCGCTGCTTTGGCCCCATTATGAACACATTGGCGCGTCGTCGTCGTCGCTCGTCGGCAGCTCTCGTATATGCTTCGGCTACGACTTCGGCTCTTTCTCTCTCGGCTTCGGCTGCTGCTGCTGTAGCTGTTGGAGGCTCACATCATTTTTGTTTTTCACTACTGATTAGTTTTTGTGGCGCTTTGAAACCGGACGTTTCGTTTCGATTGTGCACGCTTATTCGCTCGCGCGCACATTCACACACACACAAACGCACAAGCGCTCACATATACTACACACAAACACACACAGAAATATACCTACTTTGTGTGCTGTGCTGTGTGTGCTCTCCTGCTCTCAGTGCGATTAAATAATACTCCACAAAAGGCCAAACAAAATTACATAAAATAAAATAAAAAAAAAGAAGAAATAGAAAGAAGAGGAAGCAAAGTTCTTGCATAAATTTTGTAGTGTTTGTGTTTTCGTTTTCGTTTCGCTAGTTCCAATTGCGTTAGTAGTAGTCAAAAAGTACCGTTCAAAAAGAAGTTCCTAAATATACAACAACAACAGCAACAAAAGCAGCAACAACATCCGAAAGTCGTCATCGTTTTTTGTTCGTGTGTTCCTGTTTCTCATTCGTGGAAATTTTTAGCAAAGCCAAAACGTGTATAAAACAAAAATAAAAAATAGTGCGAATTATTGTGTGTAAGCAAATTAAATAAAATACAAAATAGCAAAAGGAAATTATAGAAAATAAAATAACCCACGCAACACACACACACATACACGCGCACGCAGAATACGCGCGCGCATCTTCTTCTTCTGCCTTGGTGTGCTCCCCTCATCACCTCGCCCCTCTCTGCTTTCCACGACGCTACGCAGTGCGTAGCAGAGCAGAGCCCATTGGAATTTGTATCGTGAAACGCAATTACAACATAGAATACACAAACAGAGAGCGCCGCGCGCACATTGCGCTCCCAGAAGCAACGTAAGTGCGAGTGGGAGGGATGAGGAGACTGGAGTTTTTGAGAGAGCGGAGCAGAGAGTTGCGTTCCAATTGGAATTTGCAGTTTGCATTTGCATTTTTACAGTGGGGCGAGAGCGCGAGTGTTTGTTTTTGTCTGCGTGTTTGCCCGCCTGCATTTTCATTCATAAGCGCAGTTTCCACTTTGTTGTTACGATTGCGTTTTGCTTTTGCAGCAGGCTTTGCGTTTGCTGGCAAAAGAAAACAAAAAAAAATGAAGAAAATAAATATTAAATTGTACAAAGTCTCTCTGTCTCGTTTCTTCCTCGTGTAGTGCGCACTGTGTGTTTACCAATTCCAAAATTTAACGTTGTAATTGTTACTAAATTGTTTTTGTCGTACTCTTTTCTGTCAAGTTCTTCGTCTCTTACACGCGTGTGTGTTGAGGTAAAGAATTCTAATTTGAATTCTCAATGCAGCAGGTATCGTAACATTTGTATCGTTTAGAATCGTAAATTCTTTATGAAACTTGATCGGGTTTTGCCCGGCAATATAATAATCATCAGACAGACAGACAATCCCCGACACACGCACCTGGCAACCAACCTGAAGAAACCTACCCCACTTGATCTCACACAAATTATGCAAAACATGTCGCAAGACACCAAAGAAAAAAGTAAAAAATACTGAAATACTCGTATTATTATTGCCTGTTTATTAAATAGACCTCTAAAAATAGAAAGAAATCCAAAATGCTTGGCAAAAAAATTTCCGCGAATTTTTCGCGTGTGTTTATACATATTTTTCAGTATTTCAGCTACTTTTTCTTTGTATTCACATTTCCACGCCCACAAAAAAACAAAAAAAATACACATGAGAAAGAAAAACAAATTAGCAAATTAAACGAACTGTTACAAACATTAAACATTTTTTCGTTCGACGGTATTTGAAAACATTCCGATCTTTAAGGCTTATAGTATTTTTACTATGATATGTGATCTGTTTAGGTTCTGCAAACTGATCGAAGATCATGTTTACAGTTATCTGGGGAAATCCATAGTTGTCTATGGTGTACATAGCGATAGATTGAATTAGCATAATGAAAGTCGGTAGACGTGACGAGCTGCACGCAAGAATTAAAAATGTTTTTTAGTTTTTTTATTATTTTTGTGAATTTTTTAATGTTTTCGTGTTTTTATGTTTATGTTAAAATAAACACTTGTTTATATATCAATATAGAAAAGTATATCTGTAAAATGTGTGCGCATTTTCGTTTTCGGGCCACACAGACACACAAGTTTTGTACCCCTCCCCGACCCCCGGATGAGATTCTAAATTTATTCACTAACATTGCATTTTATTTTCAATTCGGCTGCAATTTTCGCGCGACGCCAGACAAGATTTTATTTAGATCTTGTAGGTAGAGAGATAGAGATCCCTCTCATATACTATATACACCCCTGGGGTGTCGTGGCTATATGTATCGGCGACGAAGCGACAATAAAATAGATTCATTTAAATGTCATTTTTGTCTAGACGACGACGACGACGTCGACGACAATGGATCAGATCGCGTTTAAATAGATATAAATGTGTGTGGGGCTCTATATATATGTGCCCCATACATAGAGCTGATATATCTATGTCTGGTCGCAACACGCCCACTTGACGCCGATGCTGACGCCTATTGGGGGCGCGTTCCAGTTTGTTTAAAAACTTTTCCGTCGATTGTAATAAAATATATAGAGTATACTACGAACACACTATCTCAAGTAGTCTCGACTATAGTCTACAGTCTATATAGTCAAGGTGTTGGTTAGCTCGTTTCGCTGACATTTCCTGTCCGCCCCCCTCCACCCTCCTTTGCTTACCAGGTTTTATTTTAGTATTAATTGTGTCTTTTATGGCTTTTTGACCAGTTTCAAAGCACCTTTCGATCTCGACGTGTGTGTGAGTGACGCACATCTGATCGAATCGGATCGTATTCAAGGGGGCCTAATTAGCACAAAGTAGAAAAAGAAGCAAAATTCGCATATTTTGAAATAAAATGAGAAAAAGTTTCAAAAAATGGTAAATAAATTTGATTATTGTTTATGTTTTATTCCCGTTCCTCGAATGTTTTCACATATGACGTCATTATAAGCATAGTGCGAGAAAGCAGCTGAGCAAGAAAGAGAGAGCGCATGCAAAAGTTAGTTAGAGCGGGACAGGGAGAGAAAAACTAAACCAACCGCATTCCCAATGTGTGACGCACACACTATCGACAAAGAAAACAATTTTCATTGACAAAAAAGAGAAAGATAAAAAGAGAAACAGCTGGAAAAAAAATATGCCGAATTTTGTTTAGAAAAAAAAAAAAAAAAAAAAAAAAACAAATGATATCTTCAACTTGTTTCGTTTCTTTTTTTGTTGCTGGGTTTTTTCCCAAACAATGAAACGTTCTCGTTCGTTTATTATAATCAAATATATATAAAAATAAATCTCTATATAGAATACAGTAGAAATAAAAGCGGCGAACAACAAAATAAAAAAAATAATCGTAAAAATCTCAGAGCAGAAGACGACTTTCAATTTGTTGCGACAAGAATTTGGGGATCTTAACTAATAAATTCACATTTCGATCAACTTTGTGCACTGTCATGCAGGCAGCCTGGAAGCCTGGTTCCATTTTCCATTGTGAATCGTTTTGATTTTTTTGGTTTAAATTAGTTTCTTCCTCTTCTCTCTCTCGCTCTCTACTTTGAGACTTTCATTGACGCATTTGCTCACCTTGTTTTTATTTAAATTCGTTTTTTTTCTGTTTTGATTTTGATTTGTCTTTTTTCTCTCTTTTGTTTTGAATGCGTTTTGCATAATTCGATAATTTTGATGTGTAAGAGGGAGATAGAGACAGAGAGAGGGGAAACCCGTCACAGACAACGAGTCTGGTCTATACGGAGGTCTTTGGGGGCCCTCTGCAGAGATCACGCCACACACAAAGCTCGAAAAGGAAGGGATGGGCGAAGGGAGGGGAAGAGTCGAGTAAAAAATAAATTTATAATTCTCTCAGGCCTTAATAGAAAATAAATTCGTGTAAGCGCAGGTGCAATGAACTTTGTTATATTTTTAAAGTCCTTGAACCCGGAAAAAAACAAAACACAAACTGGCAAAAAAAAAGAACAAGCACAAGAACTAACAACAACAAGAAGAACAAGCACACACAAAACCAGACAGTCAGCCCCACTGTACACAGAGCGAGTGAGTGCGAGCGAGATGGCAACGCTGAACTTGACGTCAATGGCGCGCGGCAGCAGCAGAGGTAGAGGCAGCGGCAGCGCACATAAAGCATAGGCCTAAAAAAAAGCTTCTTGTTCTTCTCTCTGTCTCTGCCTTGTCTGTCTGTCCGTCTCCGCGTTGCCTTTTGTGGACCTGTTCTTCGCGTTGTTCTTCTTTGCCAAGTTCCGCTTTGCTCGCTGCGTGTTATTGTTTGCTCGTGCTGTCCCACTCGCACTCTATCTCCTTGTTTCTCTCTGTGTGTCTTGGACTTTGCGACTGCGCAGCTTAATTTATTGCGTTTTCAATTTAACACGCGTTTATTACTCAATCTCTTCAGCTCACTCGAATCTTACACGCATTCTCTCTCTCTCTTTCTGTCTTTGCAGATTAACGGTACACAGCAGCAGCTTCAATCGCCAAGCAGCGCAGCTAGCATTGCAGCCGCAGCCGCCGTTGTCGTCTCTGCTGCCTCGAGCAGCAGCAGTAGCAACAGCAGCAGCATTGAAGAGCAACAACAACAACAACTACAGCTACAACAACAGCAACAACTGACTACAGCAGCAGCAACAGCGGCAGCGACGGCAGCAACAATGCCGGCAATGCCAAAAGAGAAGGCAACAACTGCAGTGTCCTTAAGCGAATCAAATTACTCCCTTAATCTCAAGGAATTGACCGTTGTTGTTGTCGGTGCAATGGCAACGACGGCAGCGACGCGACTGCAGCAACAGCAACAACAACAGCAGCAGCAACAACACACCTGCGGCCATTGCGCTGCAACAGCAACATCAGCAACAGCGACTGAAGCAGCAGCGGCAGCAGCAACCAACAACACAGAGAACAACAATAATAACAACAACAACAATCGCTACAGCAACAGCAGAAGCAACAAGTATCTGACAAACGGTAAACATTCCCTGGCAACATCCCTTCTGCAACATGTTGCTAAGCTCGCTCTCTTTGTTTCTCCCTCTCTTTGTACAGGCTACACATCGCCACTGGCAGCAGCTGTGGCCAGCAACAGTTCATCAGTTGTTTCGACGCCGCAGCGCAGCGCAGCAATGTGCGGTCGCGATACGTATTATCAGTGCCGTCTGCAGCTGCAACTGCAACAGCAACAACAACTAGAACAGATGCAGCAGCAACAACAGCAGCAGCAAGAACAACAAAGAGCAACATCACCACCAGCCACACAGCAAGAACAACAACAACAGCAGCAGACGTCACAGCCGCCAGCGCAGCAGCAGCAGCTGCAGACGACGCCGCCACCGCGTAGATCTCCTGTGGATTTCATCTTTGGCCGTTTCATTGGCGAGGGAAGCTTCAGCATGGTCTATCTGGCAGTGGACATTCACAATAGACGCGAATATGCAAGTAAGTACCCCCCTCCCTGCCTGCCTCTCTTTACTTTCTCAAGAGAGACGGCGCCAAGGCGGGCGCCAACGCCAACGTAGCGTCAACGTCAATTGCAAATCAAAACATGCACGCAAACACACACACACGCAGCGAAGAGAACCAGCTGTGGGTGAGAGAAAGAGAGCGCGATGCTGCTGCAGCAACCTGTGGATTATATTACGAATTTGTGTTGTTGCTATGTGCTTGCGCTGGCTGTGGTCACTTGCCAATCACGTGACTCCCACAACTGCGCTCTCTTCCTCTGCCTGCCGTCGCTCTCTCTTCTGCCGCCCTGTCAGACTGATTAGAAAGAGAGTTTTTATTAGAAGCCTATTTTATCTCGCTCATAGGGGAGCACACACACATACACAGAGCTCACACATTCATGCTGCTTTTGACGTCTTTTGATAATCAACAACAAGTGCGACTGCGGCAGCGCTGCCTACGGCTTATCACAGCTGACGTCGCGACGCCGCCGTTGCTGATGTTGACGCCCGAAAGCAATTGACGACAGTTTTTTCTATTGTTTGTTTGTTTATCGATTGAAACAAAAGCGCCGCCGTCGCAGCAAGATCAGCCGCTGTCGCAGCGCGCGATAAGCGCGTCAGCAGCAGCAACAGCAGCGCAGCTAACGCCTCCGTCTACTGCAAATAAATGTCTCTCTCTCCCTCCCTCCCTCATTATGTACTTGGAACGTAAATGGAACAATTCTGGCCCTGCTTTTGTTGTTGTTGTTTCTTTTTATTTGTGCTAAGCCAATTTGCTTTAACCGCAAATTAGCAAAAACAACATCAACAACAACACAAAAACAGAGACTAAAAAATAACTGTAAATCAATAAACTCACAGCAAAAACAAAAGTCGCAACTATGGCACGTGTCGCTGGCAGCGCAGCGAACGCAGCATAAAATGCAAGCAAAGAAGAAAGGTGGAGAGGGAAAGAAAGCAACAAAACCAATGGCAAAGTAAACGGCGCGTGTCTACAATAAGCTTTGACTTGTTTTCATTCTCCTCATACCCCACCCCCTGATAAAGCAGAACGCACAAAAAGCGCAAACTTAAACTGCACCGAAGCCGACAGAGGCAGCGCAGTGGCAGCATCAGCAAACAGAGCAACGACAACAACAGTGCGAAGCACGCAATTGGAAGGGTAGTGGGAAGAGGGAGAGAGTGGGAGTGCGAATGCGAATGCAAGCGCCACCTGCAGGCGTATGCTGCAAATTCACCGTTGTTCTGCCCGTTCTCCTCTATCTCCCTGTCTGTCTGCTCCTCTGTTTTGCTCACATTACAAAGCTGGCTGCTATAGCATGTACATTGCCAAATGAGTTTGCACTTTTGACATTGAATTTGTTGTTGCTATTGTTAAACATGTGCAAATAACGGCATAAGTATTAACACAAACACAAAGACACATACACACATACATACACACTCTGGCAAATATTAAAGTCGGTTTTGAAGGTCAACATATGTTTTGTAAGCAGCGCAGCGCCACGTAACGTGTGTTTTTATTACTATTGTTGTTGTTGTTATGTATCGTGTTTTATTGGCACACATTTTCCTATTTTAGATCGAATCCTCCCCCACCCCACACTCCCACACACGAGTGAAAACGAGCACAAACCGAATTTCACTCGTATTTGTTATTATTATGTTGTTTGGTGTTGCTGTGCGCGCTTTTAATTTGCTTAGCAACACAAGAACACACATTGGCAACATTGTCTGGCAACATGTTGCTGAAAGCAACGCCCACTCTCGAGGCACACACACAGTTGCTCACTCACTCACACAGCTGCCCTGTTCCCATTATTGCCCCCCTCTCCCACTCCCACTCGTGCCCACGTCAGGGAACTCACGATGAACGCAGCAATTTCGTTTTCATTTTCATTTCGCTGCTGTTGCTGCTGCTCTCGTTGATGTTGCTGTTGTTGTTGTTGGTGCTGCTTGGACACTTTTGTGTCACATGCACACACGCGGTAGGCCGCAGGCAGAGGCAGGAGAGAGGCGCGTCTGTTCACACACACACAAACGTATTATTTATTTATATTGTTGTTGTTGCTGCTGTCGGCGTCTGCTTGACGCGCTACGCAAATTCTTTTTACGCATTTTCACATTGTCTGTTTGGCTATTTCATCACGCCAAAGCAAATTGAGGCAGATATGGAGAGGGAGAGAAAGAGAGTATGTTAGTTTGTGTAATTGCCTCTCGCAGCTGTTGAGCAATTTTCCACGTGCTGCGCTAATCCTGCAGCAGCTGCAGGCAAAGAGAGAGGGAGAGAGGGAAAGAATTGAGAGAGGGCGCTGTGGGCAGAGCAGCGCACGTGCTGCTGCAGCGCCATCTACTGCAGCTGGAATGCATGTGCATGAGGGCAGAGGCAGCGACAGCGGCAGAGCCACACTCGCACGCAGTCGCGATCGGCGGCCGTTGAACTGCTCTCCTGCCTGCCTGCTCTCCTGCGCGCTCTCCTGCTGTACCTAATTTCGTGTGTTCTCCCTCTCCGTCTACCTTCTTCTTCTTCTTGTGTGTTAGTTTCCCAGACTGGCAATTTTGGGCACTGAACTCTCGAACTCGTTCAGAGTTCGCTTGCTCTTCCCCTTCCCCTTCCCTTCTCACACTCTGCCTCTCTCCTGCTGTGTCTGCGTCTGCGTCTTAGTCTTGCCTTACCTTTTGCTCCTGTTTTCGTTTGTGTTTTTTTTTTTTTCTCATGTTATTTTTAATTACAGCAGCAGCTGCGCCGTCGCAGCTGGCCGAGGGTATTTAACCTCACTTGCTATCTCTCTTTCTCTCTCTCTCTGTCTGTCTCTTTTGGTCTCTCTTGTCTCCCGCTGTTTGTAACATAATATTGACGAATTTGGGTCATTCAACCTATCGCGCATATCCTTTACTTCTGCTCTTCCTCCTGCTCCTCTCTCCATATTCCTTCTTCTTTTGCACCTGCTGCAGCTGTCGTGTGCGAGGGAGAGAGAAAGAGTGAGTGGGAGCAGGGAAAGCAGCCAAGTCAGGCTTGTGGCACGTGGCAAGGCCAGTTACACCCCACCCACCCCCGCCTCCTTCTACTGTTGCTCGCTCTTTTATGAGCAAATTAAGTCGCGCCAGGAAGTTGCGAGCAAAGCCTGCGCTGCTGCTGCCACTGCCTCTGCTGCTCCACGCACAGTCGTAAGAGAGTGTGGGCAGCGCAGAAGAGCGCGCGCGGGAAGATGGCGGCCATGGGAAGTAACACAAGGCGCGAGTTGTTGTTGTTGTCTTCTTCCACTTCCACTGCTCACTTGTTGGGCACAACAACAAAACTAAATGTAACTGAAAATCCTTTGCGTGCCGTCAACATGTCCTGCCTCCCTCTCTCTCTTCCTGCTGCTCCCCAAAGGGCAATAAACTTGTGCTCTCTACTAACCAAGCAACAATAACAATAAAAAAAGGAGGCACACTCAAAATTGTTATGACTCACAGACACCCTTCCCCCCTCACTCACTCTCTTCTCTTGCTCTTGCAGCTGCTACTCAGTTACCTGTGTGTGCTCCTCTGCCACTGCTCCTCTGGCTCTGTTAACCCTCTGCCTCTGCTCCCTTTCTCTCACTGCGCTGTCCTGTCATAATCTGTTTTGGTTTACGGGGGTGGGGGCACATACATATTTAAATGAGTTTCAAGCGAAACGTCAAGTTACGTCAGCGGCCGCGGGCAGAGGCAGAGAGTAAGAGAGCAACGGCGCCGCCAATGTTCTTTGCCAATTTTGGGCGCCGCTAATTAATGAAACAATGCGAAATAGCACGAGCATATGTGTGTGTATGTCTCTCTCCCTCCCTCTCTCTCTTTCTTTGAATATCTTGCAATTCTTTTTTGCGCTCTCTTTCTCGACTCTTTTTATCACAATTTTGTCAGTTTTATGTCAATTTGCTGTCGCTGTCAATAAATTAAAGCAAGAACAACATTAAAAGTCGCGGTTGTCGCTGGAGTTGCCTTTGCCCGCTGCTGCTTCTTCTTCCCTTCTTCTTCTTCTTCTTCTGCTTTGCTTTGCGCTTTTTATCGTACGCTGGCAATCAGTTTTATTACACTCGAAAAAGACAAAAACAAAACAAGACACATTACCATTTGAGGCCCACGCGACACAAAATTTTCCATTGCATTCCCCTTTGCCACTTTCTTTCACTCCCCCTCACTCTGTCTGTCTGCCAAAAATAGTTGTAAGCTCTTTATCAATGCACTGGAACGGAACTTCCTTCTCTCTGAGAGATCACTCTCTTTAGATCTTGCTCTCTCTCGCTCCTTCTCTCTCTCTGCAGTTCAAACACCTCAACAGAGTAGAGTCAACTTCCTGTTTGCCGTGTTCCAATTCCACAACATACCCAAACGGCCTTGCGCCCAATTAACTCTGACTAAGACTCTTTGGGGGCTGCTGCTGCACTCTCTCAAAGCAGCAGCAGCATCCTCTGTCGGCAGCGACGTCGACGTCGATGTGCTTGGAATGCAATCGAGCAGCATTTGTTGCTGATGCTGCGCTGCTGCTTGCACTCGTTGTTGTTGTTACTCAGTTTGCTGTGTACAGTTTTCTATTTTGTTCTTTTTTGGTCATTGTCCTCCAACAATGAGCTGCAGTTGGAGCTTCGTCGCGTCTTCTGCTTGCACTGCTTCTTCTTCCTCTTGTGTCTTATTTATAGAATCCATTTGACTCAGTTGTCTCTCTCTCTGCTTACAATTGTAATTTATGTCGCCCACTGTAGCACAGCATCAATTCCTCTCTCCCGCTCTCTCTCTCTCTCAGTCTCAAACTCGTTGTACTGCATTCCAACAAGTTGCACTGCAGCGATGGTGTGGACTGCATTTTTGGAATTGTCGTTCTCTCTCTCTCGCTCTGCGACTGTCTGTGCGCTGCTCCTCTCTGTGTTGATCTCAGTGGGGCAAACACACTGTCGGCGCACAGTGGGCAAATATTTATGCTGTGTCTTTTTATTATTGTTTTCATTTCTTTGCTTCTTTGTTGTTTTTTTCTCTCCAGCTGCAGAACTGTTGCTGTTGTTATTGTTGTTTTTGGCCTTTTTATGGCTTTTTTTCGCTGTACTTGCGCCAAGTTCAAGGCTGCGCTTTCGTCGCCTTATCAGCGTCGACGGCGTCGTTCATTAAACTCTTAATATAATATACAAATTTAAACCGCAGCTCAACAAATTCAAAAAGAAAAGAAATAATAAAAAAAACCGAAAATAAAAAGCAAAGAACAGAAGAAGCAGAATGAAGGGAAAATAACCAAACAGTGTTTTCATAATTCGAATTCGCAATTCCCTTTTAATCAATGTCAAGATAAAGAGAGGGAAAAAGAACCAAACACAATAAAAACAACGAAAAACTATTGCAAAAAGCAAACGCGCAAAAAACGTTGAACAATTTTTTCAAGGTCAATTTTATTTTTACGCACTTTTGTTTGTGTTCTGTTTGTTGTTGTCTATATCGGCCTGGGAAATTTAAAACGCATAAAAAACGCGCCAGTTTCATCGTTTCTCCTTCTCAATTTGTTGTTGTTTTATATTTTGTGTGTTAATCTTTTAATTGCCGTTGTTTTGTTTTTTTTCCTCCCTTTCTTTTTTTATTTCTATTTTGCACAGTGAACGAGTGTGTGTGTGTTTATTTAGCTGCCACTCGACGCGAACTTATCGCCTCTGATTTGTTTTCTAGACTAGAAAAATTCACTAGTTGCGATCTTGATAAACTAACCAAAAAAAAAAAACTGAAAAAAAGAAAAAATACGAAAAAAATAATAAATACGAGAAAAACAAATACAAATTAATATTTGTATTTTCTATCAGCCACACACAGACATACTAACAGATTCTAAAATATATATAGACATCTATTTATTATTTTCAACTTTGTTTATTCGCTATTTTCGCAAATTCTAGTTGCTTTTTTTGCTTCGCCGTTTTGTTTGTTATCATTTTTTTCGCGTGTATGTCTGTCTGCGTGTGCTTGTTCCAATGTTCCCACGTTCCTCGGGGCAATGTTTATGCGCTATTAAAGCGTTAAAATTTATGAATTTTCAATTGGTTGCCAGGCGACAAAGCAGGAGAAAGAGAGAGAGCAAAATACAGCGGAGAGGAGAAGCGCTTAAAACTGCTGATAAGCGGTCAAGCGCGCGGGGGCAGAGCAACTAAGTTAACCTCTAACCCAGGCTGAGGAGGGCAGAGGGGTATAAAGCGCAATAAAAAAAACTGTTTCAATGCCAACAGATTCTGCAGCTGAGTGAAGAGGGAAAGAGAGAAATGGAGTGTCTAAGCTCGTGTGTGTGTTTGTCTTTATGCATGTGTGTGTGTGTGTGGTTTTTGCACAGTTCAACAACCAGTTTAGAATTTCTTAGGGAGCCACAGCAGCCGCAGAGCAGCAGCAGCAAAAGAAGCCAAAAGAGAGAGATAGAGAACAGGAGTCGTGGAGGAAAGAAAAGAGGGAGGAGGGGTAAACAAGTTCGCCAAAGCGCGCTCGCTTTCGTTGCCGCTGCCGCTGGCTACGTCGCCGTCGCTGTCGCCTGTTAATTTAGCAATTTGAGCAAATTCCTTTTTTTTTGTTCATCTCCGCTTCCCTTTTGCTCCGTTGTTTGCTTTCTGCGACTCCCCTTCGTCGCGTCTCTGCCTCATCTCTTTCTGCTTGCATTCATTTCAATAAATCACAGCCAAGAAGAAGGAATATGTATGCCAAAGTGAGAGCAAGAGAGCGCGTCTCTCTCTCTCTCGCGTGTGTGTGTGTGTGCACAGCAGACAAAAGCAACACTGTCGTTTTGTGCGCCTGTGTGCAGCACTTTGCACTGTGACAAACTTGTCGCCTGTGCCTTTGAGCTTTTGTCTGTCTATCGCCTGCCTCGCTCTATTTGCCTACTTGCCAGTGTGTATACATGTGTGTGTGCGTGTGAGAGTACATAAATTTGGTCTGCAATGCGTGCAGTGCTGCCAATTTAGCTTTTTTAACGTCAAGTCGGGCTTTTTGGGATAAAATTGAACAAAATTGCTAGATTTAGCTTTTTTATAAGGGAAACTTCGTACAATCAGCTTTATTTATTTGGAATCTTCGTACAATTTAGCCTTTTTTTGGCTTCTTTTCGCTATTGCGTGTGTTTTGTGCTCTTAATACCTTTGCAAATTATTTATTATTATTAATTAAGTATTATTTAAACTATTATACATCCAACTAATCTCCCCCCTCTCTCTCCTTCTCTCTACTTGCAGTTAAAGTATGCGAAAAGCGCCTCATCCTGCGCGAGCACAAGCAGGACTACATCAAGCGGGAACGCGAAGTGATGCACATGATGACCAATGTGCCTGGATTTGTGAATCTCTCATGCACCTTCCAGGATCAGCGTTCCCTCTACTTTGTGATGACTCACGCCCGCAAAGGTGATCTCCTGCCCTACATCAATCGCGTCGGTAGCTTCGATGCCGCCTGCACCCGTCACTATGCGGCGGAACTGTTGCTCGCCTGTGAGCACATGCATCGCAGGAATGTGGTGCATCGTGATCTGAAGCCAGAGAACATATTGCTCGATGAGGATATGCACACACTGATAGCGGATTTTGGATCTGCCAAGGTGATGACACCGCGGGAGCGCATTGAGGCAGCAGCGCTGCTGGCAAGCAGTGGCAACGAGACGACGTCAGCGCAACAGCAGCAGCAGCGACGTCGCCGTTCGGCACGCAGCTCTGATGATGATGATGAGGACAGCGAAGAGTTCTACGATGACATTGATGATGAGGATGCGTCGCAGCAGCAGGGACGCTTCTTTGGCCAGGAAGAGGAGCAGGAGGAGGAGGGTGATGTCACGGATGCAGCATCGCGTTCATCGCCACGCAATCGTCGTGGCGGTCCCTCGATGTATCCACGACGTCGCCAGCGTCATGGCAGCTTTGTGGGCACAGCGCAATATGTCAGCCCCGAGGTGTTGCAGAGTGGACCCATTACACCTGCCGCAGATCTGTGGGCCTTGGGTTGCATCATTTACCAGATGATTTCGGGCTTGCCTCCCTTCAGGGGCAGCAACGATTATGTGATCTTCAAAGAGATCCTCGGCTGTGCGGTGGATTTCCCTCAGGGCTTCGATAAGGATGCTGAAGATCTGGTGCGTCGTCTGCTGAAGATTGATCCGCGAGAGCGTCTGGGAGCACAGGATGAGTTCGGTTACTATCAGAGCATTCGTGCGCATCCCTTCTTCGATGGCATCGACTGGACAACACTGCGTCAACAGACTCCCCCGCCCATTTATCCCTACCTGCCTGGCGTTAGTCAGGATGATGAGCTACGCAGCGGACATGATAGTAGCTATAGCCTGCCCATCAGTGGAGATCTGGAGCCTGGATTGGATGAGCGACAGATTACGCGGCTGCTTAGCGCCGAGTTGGGTGTGGGCAGCAGCGCAGCGGCGCCCGCCCGCAAGCCGTCGACAGCGAAGAGTGAGTAGAAGAGAATTCCCTGTCTTTCTATTGTACTAATCTCTAATTCTCTCTTTAGACTCCTTCGATCTGAGCGACGCACAGAAGATGCAACGCCTGGAGGCACAAAAGACTGACAAGTGGCACGTGTTCGCCGATGGAGAGGTGATCCTCAAGAAGGGATTCGTCAACAAGCGCAAGGGACTCTTTGCGCGCAAGCGCATGTTGCTGCTGACGACGGGACCGCGTCTTATCTACATTGATCCCGTGCAGATGATCAAGAAGGGCGAAATACCATGGAGCCCCGAGCTGCGAGCGGAGATTAAGAACTTTAAGATCTTCTTTGTGCATACGGTAAGTGTTGAGAAAGGTGTGGAAAAGTTATAAAGTATATACTATATGCATATATGATATTATATATGATACTTAAGATATGATGATCATCTTATAATACCAACATGATGTTTAAAGACTTTTCAGGCATGTCAGACACCTTTAAATAGTATTAAGTATAATTTAAATACTTAAAGAGAGTTTAAAATAACTAAAGTTCAATTTCAACATGATTTAGCAGTATTTTTCAAATGTGCAGTATCTTTTAAATACTAAAAAAGTGCTAAAAATGAGTGAAGTTCAATTTAAACATGATTTAGCACTATTTTTCAAATGTACAGTATCTTTTAAATACTAAAAAAGAGTTTAAATTGCGTGATATTAAATTTCAACATGATTAGGCAGTATTTTAAATGTGCTGTATGTTTTAAATACTAAAAATATTTAAAATGAGTCAAGTTCAAGCTCAGCATGATTTAGCAGTATTTTGTACATACTAAAATACACACTTAGGGTGCCCATAGTAATGTTTATTCGGTTTTCAGCAATTTCCTGCTTTGTTTTTATCTCTTTACAAGTTTATTGTACAATTTTGATGATTATTTAAATGGTATTTCTGTTTTAAGTAGTAAACTTGTGCGCACCCCCTCCGCCTTCCCTCCCCCACTGTTCTTGTCTAGTTCGAGTTGTTGTTGTTGCTGTTCAGTTTGTTGAACCAGTCGATGACGTCATGTCGTGTCTGTCATAAACTTCGTCCCCCTACACACACGAAAATAATTCATTTGGGTCCAGTTTATAGCGCCGGCACGTGTTTACGACCCACAACAACAACAGCAAGAACAACAACAACAACAACAACAGCAACAA
Organism: Zaprionus africanus; assembly: GCA_018151435.1. NCBI lineage: Eukaryota > Metazoa > Arthropoda > Insecta > Diptera > Drosophilidae > Zaprionus > Zaprionus africanus. Next base: position 856,473 of record JAECXB010002310.1, on the reverse strand, counting down.
CAACAACAACAACATGAGAAACAACAATAAGAGCAACTCAATTAAATGCGACATTGAAAACTGCACACGCAACGCAGATAAAAACGGAAGAGCGCAACAACAACAAAAATGCTTTTCTAGTTTTAGTTTTTGTTTATGAGCTTTGCACAAACATTTAAACATTTCAACATTTCAACATTTTGCAACATTTGAATTTTGTTTTAATTGTGCTAATTTGTTCTCTCTCTTTCTCTCTTGCAGCCAAATCGCACGTACTATTTGGATGACCCCGAGGGCTATGCCATACAGTGGGTCGAGGCCATTGAGAACATATCGAAATTGTGCTATGCCGATGCAGCAGCAACAGGTGCAACAACAACAACATCAACAACAGCGGGTGCAACAAGCATCTCATCGTGTGGCAGCAGCAACAGTCTCGCCGTGCAGCATCAAAGCAGCTCCTCCGCCCTCCTCAACTCGAATTCGCCTGCCTCCAATAATAGTTCGCCGACAGCGCGGCGAAGTTCGCCACAGCAACAGCAAAGGCAAAGCGATGTAACGACGCCGGCAGCGTCAGCTTTGGCGTCAACGTCGACTGCGATGCGGGGCACGAAGACCGCGTCGAATTGAAGACACACGTGTCTTCTGTCATCGATTTGGATTAAAGAGAATGCAAATTAAATTCTAATTTAGTTGAAATTTAGTGCAAAGCAAGGCAAGAACAAGCAGCTGTTCAATGTGGAAATGTGGAACAGGAACAGCGAGGCGAAGAAGTAGAAGATGTAGAAGAACAAGAAGAACAAGTAGAACACTTGATTTTAGTGCTAATTTAATTTAGTTCAGTAATCGTTATCGATTGTCTGTTTCTGTTCTTTGTCCCATTGTGCGATTGTTTTGTGCAGCGAGTAGATTGTCTAAAATACTATATATACTATATATAATGTAAGTCGAATTAGCTTACACACTCACACACACACACACATACATTTAAAGCGTAAACTAAAATAAACTAAATTAAATTTAACTAAATTAATTTAAATTAAATTTAACTAAAGTAAATTTAATTAAATTATTGCAAAACACATACACACACATTATATTTATATACAGAGTTGCGAGAGTGTGTGTTTGAGTCTAGCTTCGGCCGTCCAGATGGCGCCACTACACCACACATTGTATACATAGTTTATCCAATTTTTTTTAGCGCGTAGTTAGTCACAATTTAAATGAATTACTAGAAGAAGAAGAAGCAGTAAAGCTAATGAGCTAAGCAAGCGCCATCTGGCGGCAACAGGACACACACCTCACACACACTCTCTCTCACTAGACTTAGGATCATCCAAAACTAAAAAAAAGAAAACTGTAAAACTAAATTCAATTGTATTCGACGAGAGAGCGTAGCAAATAGAAGAAGATTGAAGAGATGTAAATTATATATAGAGTATACAATATATATCTAGATATAATCATGTGTATATATAGAGAAAACATATAGAGAGAGATCGATATAGATATGTATGTATAATCGGGAGTGTGTTTGTCATGTCATCTAACTGTAAAACTAAACTATGTAACTCTATGTAAATCAATTCGGATCTACATAGGATCTTGTACATTAGCCTCTAAATGCGCACGTCTAAGAAAATGCCTAAAGTAAACCTAAAGAGAAGGGAGCGGGAGAGAGAGAAGCAGAGCAGGGAGGGAGAGAGAAAGAGCCAAGAGCCGCGCTCATCGCCTCTCTCGCTCGTCTTTCTAGTAAGAATTTTTGTATGCTAATTTTTTGATTTTTACAATTAATTTATAATGCTTTTTTGCCCTATAAAGAAACGTATAAGACTTTGAGAAACTATTTAAATCAGATGAGGAAGAAGATAAAAATGAAGAAGAACCAGAAGTAGCAGAAAACATAAATGAAAAACAAAAACCAAGAAAACTAAAGAAAACGAAAAAAAAATAAACAAAATGAATATGATAAAATACATATACTCTATATACAGCAAAAGGAAACAGAAACAAAAAAAAAAAAAAACAAAACCGAAACGAGCTGAGGTAGGAAGAGAGAAGAGGAAGAGCGAGAAATTTAGTTAAATTTACATTTGGCTTTGGTTGTTTTCGTGCTCGTTCCAAAAAAAAAAAAAAAAAAAAAGATTTTCTAAAAATATGTATTTCCGTATCTTGTATGTTTCATATTTGTGTTGTACGCAATTTGATTTTCTTTGTTTTTGTTGTGTTCTTTTTGCATTTCGCATAAGAAGAAGGAAAGAAAGAAGCATAGATGAGAAACAGTGTAAGTTAGCTTGAAAAGTAATGAATGAAAACAGGTATAAAATTGAATTTTAACTAAATTAAAACACAGAAGAAAATGAAAAAGAAAACTAAAAACAAAAATACAGAAAACTAAACAAAGATAATGTTTAAAAAAAGGTTAAATATTAAAGATAAAACATAAAGCTAATGCAAATTGTAAGAAGGGAGAAGAATGTTCGGCATTTTGGTTCGTTCATCAATGGAGAAAGTTTCTAAAACTCGCGCGTATTAGTTCAATTGTAAAGCCTAAGTTACGCCTAGACCACGCCCCTATCACACTTACACACACACACACATGTAGACCCTACACACACACATACACACACTCACCCTACTTAGCATTAAGTTATGAAGCATGTGAGAGATTTGAATGTTCGAGAAGGAAATATAAGTTAGTTGAGGATGAGGAGAAGTTGGAAGAAAAGGAAAGAAAGCAAAAAATACATTTGTACATACATATCGCGTCCCGCATTCGGTGGGCGTGGCCGTAGCAGCAATTTAACTATAGATTACTACGTTACGCAAAGTATACAATTAATTCAATTAAATCTAAATTAATCTAAATCTAAATTAAATTTAACTAAATTAAATTGTATAATTTATTCAAGAAGAAGAAAAAGAGAAGATGAAGATGTAAAGGAAGATGAAGAATTGCAAAGAGAGATGTAACTAAAAATAGTGAGAGAAAACTGTAAATTATTATATTATGTATACATACAAACATTATATATACATATATAGAGATAAATAACTTTATATATATGTGTGTATATACATATATACCACACACACACATACACACACGTATATATATACATAAAGTAAATTGGTCAAAAAGCAAAAAAAAAGAACGTATCATTAAAAATTAAAAAATTAAAGAGAAAAAACATTTTCAAAACAACAAAGAAAAATTTACGCAAATTTGTTTTTATTTCGATTTGGTTTTACGAATTGGCAACATTTCCTCCCCGCTCCCCCCAGGAATTGGTTGAAGGTCGAGCCCTAAATCCCCCTAGAAAGTTTATCCTCGTTTTTACCCCATCAAATACAAAAACTCATTCAAACTAACCGAACTTACGAATAGGTTTCGACAAGTGGAAGAGAGAAAGAAGAGAAGACATTGTAAAATACATATACATATATACAGATCTATATAGTATAATACAAAGACTCGCTAAAATACAAATACAGATCTTTAGTTTCGACCTTATGTGCTGCAGTACCTTAACAAAGGTCCTCCAAATAGGACTGAAGAATGAGAGAGAGAGAGAGACGACGACGACGCCAATTTGAACTCCCGGAATAGAAGAGAAATCTATATACACCAATACTATATATACACCACGATATACACGATATGTAGTGAGTTTTATAACTTCTCTAGTTTCTGATTTAACCGATCGTATGATTTGTATAACACCAAGAAGATGATCTATCAGATAGAAGAAAGTGCCTAGAAGAACCAGTAGTAGAAAGTTTAGATGAGAGACTCTACTTTCACGCCCATTTCTCCCCATTTATATAGCTTGGGCAATGTACCATATGTATACGATTTGAGTTTATAACGGTGCTCTCGAGTAGCCTATAGTCTATCATCCAGTATACCAGTCGTATAACAGTCTATCTACTAAAAATCCAAAGACACCAATTGGAAAAAAACAATTCAAGGAATTTGTTTCGTGTTCAATTTTAGTTATGGCAAATTTTTTAGTGCAAGCATTAGTCGACGCTAGTATCTAGTATATACTAAAGAAAATACATGTATGTCTAAGTATGTAACGGTTAAGTGCAGACATATATACATATACTCGTATACCTAAACCAAAACACATACCTACATACATATAGCCAATATTATACGAGTTTATACATACTTATATATTATACATAAATATACAGATATATATACAGATCTATACAGACCGACATTCAGATATACATATAGCATATACTTGATACTATATTTGAACATTCCAATTGTATATTGATAAAGTCGAGAGCGAGAATCGATCGTTTTATCCAAGTTCAATCTCTAGGGGTGCTAGACTGAGTTATATAAACGTAAACCGTAATAAATCGTAAACTCTAAACGTAATTCAATTACCTTGCAAAGTATGAAATACAGATCCAACTAACTTGCAACAACTCGTGTACATACTGACACATTTGACTAACTATATATAGACATACATATATACGTATAAGGCAGACAAGATATACATATATATTATTATATAGACTACGATCATACTGACATAGGTGTCCTCTCCCTGCCCCAACACAGTACTTACTACACACACACACACACACACACAGACAGACACAGACTCGCATATATACATACATACATATACGACTATATATTTACATATATAGATTTTAAGCAGAAACAGATAAATTATTACGGCATATTAAGATTAAACACAGACACAGACACATACACAGTCAAACACACATGTAAAAATGAGAAGGCATTGAGGTTAAGTTCGTTCAGCAACGTTGTAATTTTCAGCACGTAAAGCCAGAAACTAAACTAAGCGAAACAAAAATACAAAACAGAAAAACCGAAACATAAAACATAAAGTTCGTTACATTCAGGTTAAAGAAACCCCCCAAACATAACAAAAACAACAAAAAATGAGAAGAGGAAAACATCCCGATAAAGAATACGGCACAGTTTGTTAAATAAAATTACAAAAACAGGTTAAGAGAGAGAGAGAGAGGAGGATGTAAAAACCGTTGAGACATTCAGACAACCCTGCAAAATAGAGTTGCGTGTAAGTTGGTTTGATTGTAATTAAAACAAAAGAAAAGAAAAGTAAAGCAAAAGCGAAGAAGAAAGCAAGAGAAACAATTCAAATGCGTTTTTATTTCCAACGGTGGCGCATAGCAAACAGCTTTGCGTCGTGCACACGTAGGTAATGTTTTGCAAGAGCGAGACAAACATAGTGCACAAGGGAGGCCTGGCAGCTTTTGTCAGCTGTCGCCAGCTGTTAATGTGGCGCGTAGTTTGAATTGCTGCGAAGTTTTAATTTCTGCCTGCAGTGCACTTTGCCTTTGCCGTCGGAATTTAAAACAAATATCTTATGTGTTTATAAATATAAATATAAAAATATATGTTTGTTTTTAAAAATATATAATAATTAGTACTTTCATGATGCCAGCAACATTAACGATCAGTCAATCTGGCTCTGAAGAGGAGCTCTTCCGCCAGTGCGGCGGCAAAGAGGATAAAAAAGAAGAATCAAGCACAGATTTGTTATATAAATTACGTAACAAGAAAAAAGATAAGAATAACGATATATCAGGAACTAAGAAACGTAAGAAAAGAGGTGGTAAAGACGGTGGGGCGCCCATTTTGCCGACGGGAGAGGAGGACAGCGAGGATTCCGATGATGAAGAGGATACCAATTATATAGGCTGCATAGTCTTGTACATTATAGTTGGATATATAACAGGCATAATAGCAGTGTTGTTCTTTTATTACTGGACCTACCAAAAATATTTAAGCGATCTTAACTTCCAGTGGTTTTCCATAGTGCTGCTGATGCTGCTACTCTTGATATTCTGCCGTACTGCCAACCGCAGGTAAGTTACTGCAGGGCGACTTAGTCTTTCATCTCACTAGGGTTACCCCGCAGATGTTCTTTGGCCTTGGTGCTGCCCACAATTGGCGGCTATAAGGGACGCTTACTTCTCGTAGCCTATACCTTCTATCTGACCCTCGCCGGGCCCGGCATTAACATGGTACAGAACATTGAGATCACCATGCACAGCCTTTCGTGCGGTCAGTCGCTGCTCAAGAGCTCGCTAATGCCAATGCATCAGATAATGGGTGAACCTGTCTATGCTGTGGAACAATCTGTCTACGTTTGTCTGGCTCAAGTGCGAAAGCTAATGGAGCATTTGGATGAGACCTTTCAGCGCATCGAGACGCCCATTGTGCGCATACGTAAGTGCAGATTGTGGAATACTGGTGAATCTCTGTTGTGACCCAATCTCTACCAGACTCCAGCTACAGCAGCTGCGCCGAGTGGCTGCAGCATCAGCAACTGTTCTTCGACAATCAAATGGGCGCCCCCTACGATCGCTGCCTGGCTGCGGGCAGGCGCAGCATCGAGGAGTGTCAGTTCAAATTCCCGGACGAAAAGGAACTGTGCGATATTGGCCAGAAATTCGAATGGTTCTGTGCCAAGCTGAAGGATCTGCCCAGTTTCTTTGATCCACACATCAATCAGCAGCAGCAGCAGATCGACGAGCAACTTTTTATAGGTTAGTTCTACTCCTTTCTTCCTCTCTCTCCCTCTATTTCTCTGTCTTTCTTGCAGCACCCATGCGTGGCTTTGCCAAGATTCGTTCAATCTTTGAGGTTAGCATCACTTTTGATCACACGCAGAAGTCCGATGAAGATCGTCCTGGCATAAACCTTGATGTCGATCTGGAGATCGGTAAACAGTTTGAAAACCAACTGAATATACTCAACTTCCTGTTCTATTTTCTGCACTTTATAATCGTCATGCTTGTCATTTATTTCATACTCGAAATTATTTACTTCAAGTTCAATTATTTTGGTAGCGTAGAGTTTAGGAATCGATTTATAACCAAAGAGTTGAAGGACTATAATGCGCGTCAGTTCAAGCAGTTGGGCATTGATCTTTTCCCGCTGCGCACCACAGAAGAAACGAGATTCATTCCGGTAGGTGGAATCACTTTGAAAAAGAGAAATTACTTTCCATTTCCCCATGCTAGATGAACAGCTGGCACGTGTTGCCCTTCGAGACGCGCATAAGATTTCATTCGTGGTTCTTTATGATCATCTCAACTCTGCAGATCTTCACCATTTGTTTCGTAGACTATAGTCTCTTCTGGATGCTGGACATGATGAACTATCACTCCGATCAGACGGCCGAACTGCAGCGTAAACAATATAACTCTCTTGACCTATCTATATCTTAATTCTGATCTCTTTTTCTTCTACTAGCATCAGAATATATCAAAATTGTGGTAAAGGACGGCGGCATGATTGGCTTTATTATTTCCGGTCTGGTGAAGGCTTTTGAGCCACTCTCCAAGAATCTATTCATAGACATTCAGAACTGTTTGCCTATTCCCAGACCCCCGAAATATGCAGACTATTGGAAAATAGGAATTTTAATATTTATGAACTGGATGTTTACGATTTTCGGACCATATATTTCCCGTCTGCAGAACCGCATCATGACCATATTTTATCCCAAATTAGCCAAACAGCGTGCCAAACATTTGCACAACCTCATTATGCACGATCGGGGTATGCAGTCAACTATATAGTAACTATATAATCGGATTTAGTTTCTTTTCTTTTGTAGAGATATTCATAACAGCAGCACGACAAAGAGCGCGTGCGGTGAACATGTATGTGTATGAGAATCCGACCTTAAAGAAGTTGTATCTCAAGTTTTCCAAAGCCTGGAACTGGTAGGTACTTTGGGGCACTACCAAAAGGGTTGTAGAGTGATAGCTACTCCCATTCTAGGATAACCTGCAATAGATGCGGCCTCTACGAGAAGTGCCTCATTTGTCTAAAGGGATTGAAACCGTAAACTGAAAAAAAGATCTAATAAGATATATAATATATATACTTGATTTCATTGCAGAAAAGAGAGCGTAATTTGCGATACGCCCGACTGCCGTGGCATGTATTGTCAGACGTGCTTCATCGAGTCCAATTGCCTCTGCGTGCTCTGCTCCGATAGTCGGGACTACGGCGATTTTGACTACTTCTCCGAAGTGGCGTAAGTATTTTCAGTTATAACATAATATTAATATATATAATATTTATATAATGCCCACAGTGACTCCTCCGATATGGAAGACCATCACGAGGAACCATATCGCCAGGGTCGCCAATTCTATCCTCAGCCGCCGCCCAAACACGGCACCGAGCGGCAGAAGAACGCCTAAGGGAGGCCCAAAGAAAAAAGGATAGTTACTGGAATATTCTGTACTGTTCTGTATATATATACCATACTTTATATATAATTTATGTAATATAGTATTACTATATATGTCTGTTCCATTTCTTTGCTGCTTTCTTTGGCCAGTGGCGACCTGTTTGCCCGCCTCCCAACTTGGCCATGGGAATCTCAGCAATTCAGCTGAATCGCAGCTTTTATTGGCAAAATGGCCTCATCATTTCTCGCTGCTCCCGGCTCTGCTCACGATTCTTCTCGCTTCTCTCTCTCTTTCTCTCTCTGTTGACATTGTCATGGCCATATTGCGGCTACTGTTTTGGCTCGTTTGTCAGACGATGACGACGACGATGATGAGCCTCTTTGCGCGTCGGGCAATAACACTTTGTTTTCAATTTGTGCGACTGTCGAGACTCCCAGTTGACCCCCTTTCCCCGCACTCCCTTCTTCTTCCTGCTGTCATACTCTGGCATAGCTTGGCGCACATGTGGGCTGCAATTAAATGTTCATTAAATGCGACAGGCACGACGAGCCTGAGATTGCTGCCGGACAATTAATGCAGTTGGGGAGTAGGAACGGAGCAGGAGAAGCAGTAGAGGCTGGAGTAAGCGGAGTATGGCAGGAATTGAGGGAGGATCTGCAGAGTGCGAGGTAGCATGTCTGGCACTGGCACTGGGACTGGGACTGTGCCTCGTCTGATGATGACATTCAGCGGCGTTTGTTTTGCTCTCGAGCATGCTGGAATTTGCTGTGTAATGTGATGGTGGTCCAGTCAAGTCACCTCTCTCTCTCTCCCTCTCTCTCCCTCCTCCACTCCTTTTCTCTCTTATTTATGTGCCACAAATTTTGACATTTATTTCTATTATGCATCCCCAGCCTAAACTGTAACATGGCATCGCCCTAGTTCCCCCCCTTCCGCTGACCTCCTACCTGGTCGCAACCTTTTGATCGACCCTCTTCAATGCATTCCCTTTTGTGTTCTTCTTCTGCTATGCTAATGTGTGCACAAGTGTTTTATTTGTTATTTAACACCGATGCAGTGACCAGCGGGTTGTGCGGGTTGACAACGGCACCACACACAGTGAGACTAAGGTAGAGGGAGGGAGACCGGGAATGAGAGACTGAGGTTTGCCGAAACGATTTGGGTCTGCTTCTTGGATTACCTGTAACCTGAAACTGAACAAAGAACTTCACATTCCATAACGGAATCAGTTGAGTTCGGGAGGAGCTAAGGGGATAACCCCAAACCCTTGGGGTTAAGCAAAGAGTTGAAGCTCTCCCAACACGGGTTGCAATTTATTCAAACTTATTCACAATCTTAAACGTTATCTACGGCTGGACTGCCTTCTTGTTGGGATAGCCAAAGAAACCGATGCTCTTGAGCTCTATCAACAGATCCGGATCGTTGCCCACGGCCTTGAAGATGGCCTTCTCCAGTTCATCGTACTGGAAGTGTGGCGAGTAGGGCATATCGTTTAGAGCCTGGAAGAGGGCACCGCCACGCTCGTTACCCACGACCAGCACGGTGCCGCTATTGGAGAATCTGTTGAGGGATGGGAAAAGGAAAGAAGTGCAAGGTATAAAGTCCTTAGTAGTCCTTAGACCCATTGCTGTACCCACTGTGCTACGGTGTTGAACGAGACGTCCATGTCGTGCTTGCCCATGGGCTTAAGTATGTTGCGCCGAAGGTCCCATATGTTGACCGTCTTGCGGTTCATAGAGATGATAATGGTCGAGTTGATGGGACTCCAGCAGGCCCAGTGGATGGGTTTGAAGTCGTCGAACAGTTCGATAAGAGGTCTGGTCATGCCCTCGATCCAGATGCGCACGTACCTGGCAAGGGGGTAGTGGAGTTAGAGAGCGATGTCCGTAGGAGGGGGAAAGGGAGAAGGAGGTGAGGGATGAGGAGGAAAAGGAGGAGGTGGATGGGGAGGATGAGGCGGAGGAAAAGGAGGAGGCAGTGGAGGGGGATGAGGAGGATTGGGAGGATGTGGGGGAGGATGAGGATGAGGGGGAGGATGAGGTTGAGGACGAGGAGGAGGATAAGGATGGGGAGGAGGACGAGGTGGAGGACGGGGATTAGGAGTTAAAGCAGGGCTAGGGGGATGAGAAAGAGGACAAATAGATTAGAGAGGCAGGCACAGGAGACGAAATAGAAGAGAGGAGTAAGGGAGAAGATGATTAGTAAAGGAATGTGATGAAAAAAAGGAAGAAGGAAAGGTAGAGGAAGGTTAAAAAGGAAGTGGAGCAGGAAGAGAAGGATGATTAAATGGAATGTAAAGAAAGTTAAGGGGAACAAGGATGTGGTAGAAAAGGAGGAATAGAGAGAAGAGGAGAAAGAGTATAATGGTGAATAAGGAAGAGGTGGAACAGAGAGAAGAGAAGAAAGAGTAGAAAGGTGAATAAGGAAGAGAAGCAGAAGCTGCTAGGTCACCCTACCAATCATTGCCACAGGTTAGGAACAACTTGCACGACCAGGGCGAGAAGTTCATGTAGTTGACGGCGCCATCGTGACACTTGAGCACCTCCAGATACTGATGCTGATAGTTGATCGAGCACTTGTGGATGCAGCCCTCGTCGGTGAGAATGTAGTAGATGTCGTTGTAGATGGGATGCGTGGTGATCGAGAGACCCTGCGGATGGCGATTCGACTCGATGGCTATGCCCGGCTGGATGGGAACACGTATGCCCTCGGGATGCCCCTCGATGCGTTCGAGCACCATTTGTGTGAAGCCAATCAGGTAGGGTGTCTTCGACAGACGATACCTGGTGACGGTGCCATCCTGCGAGAGACTGAGGAACGGATCAATCTCGCCGGCATCGTTATCGTCGACTTGCTTGATCCAACGAATGGCCACAACCGGCGTGACACTGGGCGAGGTGCTGCGCTGCGAGATGGCAATGGGAGCATTTGTAAGATCGGCCACGTTGCGCACCTCGACACTGCCATCGTACATGCCGATGGCAATCAGCGAGGGCAGAAAGGGAGAGAAGCACACAGAGGTCACGGGAATTGGGTAATGATAGGCACGCTCTGGTTCGCCGGGATTCTTGATGCTCCACACATAGACATCGCCGCTCTCGGGTACACGTTGCGAGGAGAACGAGAAGAGGCCGTAGGCGATGGCCAAGATGTCGCTGTTGCTGCAACAGAAGCTCATGTCGCTGACTGCCTTGCGTTCCTCCTTGCTCGGCACGGGCACCAAGCGGAAGAGCAACTTCATCGAGTACTTGTACTGCACATCGGGGGAGCAACGATCCAGCTGCTGAAAGTTACGAAAGCGCTGCATGCCCGCCTTGAAGGTGTTGCTCGAGAGCGTGCGTCCAATGTAGACAACCGCCTGCCTGAAGTCGGAGGTGCCGTAGAGCTGCATTGCCTGACTCTTTGTCTTCTCCTTTTCCTTCCACTCATCCATATCTTGATGCACTGCGCGACCCTCTTCGGATCCTTCGCCACCTCCATGTGTCTGCGCTCCACTGTGCACAAATGCCGACTTACTCTTCCGCTCCACACCCTCCATGGTGTCGTACATCTCGAAGTTGGACACATACGAACTGACCGTGGCACTCTCCACGCAGATTGTGTTCACTGCCCGCGAATTGACTAGGATGATATCGGTTTGTGCCTCGTTCTCGGCACGACGACGCACCTTGCCCTGGCCTATGGTTAGATAATCATATGCGCGATTATCCGCCTCCACCAAGTCGCCCTGGTATGTTCCCTTGGGCACTGTCATGGGGCTCTGATCGAATATCACATAGAAGGGCGACTTACGCAGCGTTATCTTGACGAAACTCTTCTTATATGGCGTCTCCGGAGCCTCCTGTTCGGTATGATCCGTCACAGGCGGATCGAACGTGATTTGCTCGTACATGATCTATTTTGGAAGCGAAGGATCTAGTTGATGTAGTCCACCTAGGCTTGGCGACTTACCCCCGCCATGAGCTCATCTATCGACTGCTTCTGCCCGCCAATGCCGCCGCGCACGCTCTGACGTGTGCGTGCACGAGAGGCCAAGGAGCGTGTGTGCATCAACGGCATCATATTCATCTCGTGCCTCATGTGCACACCGAAGTTTTGGAACTTATCAATGAATGGCTCTTGCGGTATTGCATTGGGCGTCAAGTCGAGTTCCTCGCCATCGCCGGCTGGCACAGTCACCTGAAGAAGGAGAAGTAAGGTTTGGGTTACACATTCTCTCCTTCTCTCTCACCTTGAACTGCTGGCGATATTCAACGTTCGTGAGCATCTCCTGCGCATACGAGTGCAGCTCAACCTTCTTTTCATCGAGTATGCCACTGTCGCGGTCATCCTCAAGTATGACATTGACGGTTTTTCGTGGATGCTTCTCCATGTTCGTTTCGTATTGTTTAAGGGATTCGGACTCGTATTCGAATGTGCTGCTAGTGAGAGATGAAGCAGGAAGCTGCTCAGTTATTTCATTTCCCACAGGCTACTCAGATTTCTCTCTGCCTTATCAATCCAGCTCGTAATTAGCAGCATGAATACTTGTGATTTTCAATTAAATGCTCCTTGCTTCCTCCTCAGCCTTCAGCTCATTAGTTTGTCTTGTTCTCGCCGCTGTTTCCCCTGCAGATAAAAGCCAGATAACAACCACCGGCAGTCAGCAGAGTGGGTGGCGATGGGAGGGTGGGTGGTATCCGGCCCAGGATGCTGCTGCTCCACACGGCACTGGCAATGTGCGTTTCAGTTACAGTTGAACCCGCGTGCCGTGCAAACGTGTCGCTGATAAAGAGAGAGAGAGAAAGAGTGAGTGTGTGAAACGAGCGCGTATCTCACGGATGCATGTAACACAACAAGGTGTCAGTGACAGTGCTCCAAGTGCTCCAATTTTGAGTGCACAAAAAGCTAATTACGGCAATGTCCATTGCACAACAACAACAACAGGAACAGGCAGCGCCTGCCATGGACGGACTAAGTGAAAAGCGAGTACCAGAAAACTCAATTAGGAATGTTGCAAAGACACAAGCGATGCCGGCGACGCCGCAGTACGTCATAAATTCAACGCCAATGCACGCCAAGGCGACCACGGCGGGCCTCATCTCGGGCGGCACACTGCATCTGCATCGGCTGAGGAGTGCGCAGGTATGTGCCTCATTCCCCCCCTTCACAATCCCAGCTAGTCCAGTGTTAATTGAATTGGTCAGATACATAGTCCGAAGAGTCGTAGTACAATATCCGCATTCACATGTAAATCTATGCGAGGTGTGCTCGAGTTTTTATGAATAGAAGAAAGTAATGTCACGAGTTCAAGATGAAAGGGGGGGACAGCATAGCCGTTGTTGTGCTGGCTTCATGAGAGTTCTATGTAAGCGAGGTGTGCTCAAATAGCTGCAGTAGTAATGGTTCGCTTCATTAAAATGAGGTTATGATGGATGGACGCAATGATAGGTATTTAAATACGTGTAGATACCATATATAATTTAAATTTGCAATTAAATTTGAATACAGATATTTACAAAAATGGAGGCGATATAGTATACATAGTATGAAGATATAAATGCATAGGATTTAGTTGTATCAAATTAATTCATTCCACAATTAGTAATTAGGCATAAAATAGAAAATTGCAGCTTTTTAAAAAATGTAAAATCAAATATTTTTATAGATTCATTCACAATTATCATAAACATTAAGTTTAAAGTGGTTTTTGAAGAAAATTATGAGGAATACACTCAAACTATTGACTCTAAAGCTTCAAATCTTTTTCAAAAATCATCCAATTTCTTCAAAAATATCAATTTGTTCGTTTTCTAATCTAATTTAATTCTTTTTAAAATATTATCGATATCAAGAGTGCGAAAAATAAGAAACTCTTAAAAAAACGGCTTATTTCTTTTTTAACTTCGTGATTTAGTTTGTGAGGGTATGGATTTTATTGATATTCATGTTCTATTGAGTTTGCTTTATGCTTAAGTTCAGTATTACAATAAAACAGTTATCTGGTATGCTTAAATTAATAAAGACGATTTTTCTTGTAAGGTAACTTTAGGGAAATAAGCCGATACAGATTTTTTAAATCTACAAATATCTGTGGTTTTCGATTAACTCTCCTTTAAAAAAACCTTTTATTTTTTTTTCCTGCAATTTCCGCTGCCAAATAAATAAAAGAGTGTTGTCTTTGCATTCAAATCACGAGTATATATATATTTTAAATCATATTAACTAATTGACTGTCATATCTTACCTATTACAACTGCTCAGCCAACCCTCGCCGAGGACATTGTGAGAGCGAAAACAAAAAGCTTACAGACCCGCAGGCCATGTACAGCGTAGTGTATATTCATTTACATACGTATGTATCTGTGTGTGGGTGTGCGCTTGTGTGTGTGTATCTACTGTGTAGTATCTGCAGCTTGTAGTACGCTTGCTAGATATGTAGATACCTGACCACAGTGCAGGGTGTGCGTAACGTAAATTTGTGCGTTCGTTTTTGCTGATTTTTGCCGGCAAAACCAAACTGGCGAACTCCGCCTCTGCCCTCGTCGTCATCGTCAACACCCACTGCCTCCGCTCCCTCCTCTTGCATGGAGCATGGCCAGGCCTGAATGGAGCGCACCGCATGCGTGTTGCGAGTCTGCGCCGAGGCTGAGAGGCAAACAGCGTCATCGACATGGCCATGTTATGTAAACACAGCAGCATCTGGCTAGAGGGGGAGGAGGGGGGTTAGGCTGGTGGGTGTAGTCGCTGCAGATGCTGCCTTGATGACGAAAGCAAAAGCCGAAGTCGAAACGAGGCACAAACTGGCAACGCAGTTGCTGCTGCTGCTGTTGGCCTGATGCCTGCTGGAGTTGCCTGGGATAATGATGACCATGACGGGTGGCGGATGGCGGATGGTGCCGGTAACTGCTGCTGCTGCTACTGCTGCCCCTGTGGCTGCCAGTGTTGCCTGTCAAAGTCGTCACGTCATTCATCTGACGCGGGCTGCGATGCGAGATGAATTTGTTGACGCCATTTAAAGCGAGTTCTGTTTGCCGAGGGATGCGCTGTGTGTGTCTGTCTATGTGTGTGTGTGTTTGCCTGTATGTGTGTGCTTGAGTGTGGGCTGTGGCTGTGCCTGGCCTGGCCTGGGCTGGCTTGGGTGGTCGTCGCCGGCAACAAATCAAGCCGCAATGCGAAGGCCACATTTGCATTTGGCCGGCCACTTGGGGAGACTTCCAGCTCCCGCTCTTAAGTGGGAGATGCGCATTACTAATGGCAGTCTCTATTAGCTTCCTGGAGAAGAGTTCTTCACATCCCTGAAGCGGCTACTTACAGCAGAAGATGCTTAAATGGCGACTGAGGCAGTGGAGGAGGCAGAGTGGGAGGCTGAGGAGAACGCAGTAGAGGAGGCAGCAAAGGAGACAGTAGAACAGGCAAGGGAGGAGGCAGAGGAGACAGTGAAGGAGGCAGAGGGACATGCAATGGAGGTGCCATAGGCAGAGCCAGAGGTGTAGAAGATGAGGAGGTAGAGGAGGAGACAGAGAAGGAGACATGGGAGTAGTATGAACAAAAGTCAGAGGAGGCTCTGCGCTGAAGTTGACTTTAAGTTGGTCCCAAAATTCGTTGTGGCTTTTCCGTTGCTTTCCACTTCGCTGCGCGCCATCAAAAAGTAAATGGCGCTTTTCGCCGAAATACGGCGCAGCTTTTCCGAGGGTGAGTTTTCTCTTGCTCCTTGTTTATGTTTGCTTTCAATTTTATCCCTGACATCGTTTGCATCCTTTTGTTTGCGCTTTCGATCACGATTTTTTAAGCCAAGAAGCGGGGGGGGGAGGAGGATGTGTGGGGGTGGGGGCGGAAGTCGTCCTTGCCCGGTTGCGTGTCCTGGCAGCCGACAGCCTTGCACTTGCCCGCAATTGAACTTCACTTGGGGTTGTTTAACACCCTCACCACCCCACGAAGGCAACTCCAGCGCGCTACCATTCAGCGCGCTCTCTCTCTCTCTGGGCATCCACTGCTGAATTTATCTGAGCATAGTAACGTGCTAGCTCTCCTCTAGTGCTCTCTCTCTCTTTCTCTCTGTCTCTCTGGGACTCCCTTGACTGTGAGTTTGTTATCCTTTTGCTTCGTCTTTCATCTCTCGTGCGTCGTGTTTTTGTTTTGCTTCCTTCGCCGTCATCTCGTGGGGTTAATCAACCTTCTTTACTACAACTGTAAAGAGAGACAGAGATATAGTGGGAGAGAGAGAGAGTGGCAGAGTTGTTGGCAGTTTAACTTTGTCTCGACTACAATTGAATTTATGAGCTGCAACTCATCTGCAGAGAGCGCTAAAAGTTTAGTTTCCAAGTGGATTTATGATCCTACTCGGACCAAGTGCACAGCACGTGGCCACAGCTTGGGGTAGGGTATATTACACATACATATACATATATGTATTATATTTGTGCAAATAAGTTAAGTTTGTTTGCTACTCGGTATTTCTATCCGCATTCAATGACTTCTAACTGCCAATAAACAAACTATTTTGGCTTAGAATCTTATCAAAAAATTACCAACTTGGAGCTTTTGTTTTCCATTGTATCCCCTTGCAAAGGTTTTTAAATTGTTTGAAGAATTCAAAACATTATTTCTTGCTGTAAAACAATTAAACAACTCAAAATTAGCAAAAACAAGCAACAATTTCTGTCACAAATTATGAAACATAACAAAAAGTAAAGACATTTTGAAGTGCACCCCATGAGCTTCCACAAGTATCTTTTGCCTACAGATACAGATACTTTTCGCATGCACTTGCATATGATGTGCATGTGACTTCTTCATTATCACAATGTCAATTGGCATGTGCAAAAAACAGCTTCAATGAGTAAAAATCCAATTGCGAATAATCCCAATATGAATCCCAATACGAATGCGAAATCCACTTGAGACTGGCAAACAATTCGGGGTCGTAAATTGAAAATGCTGTAAGCGCATTTGTTGTACCCGCCAGCATCGCAGTGCAATGTACTCCTGTCCCCCCCTGCCCCTCCCTTCTGCCTCCGCTACCTCCGCCAGTGGCGCTAATGGAAACCCGCGACGCAACTCGCCTCGACGTGGCGCCAACATATTTTGCTGTCGCATGGAAATTATGAGCGCTCGCTGTGAAAATTTGCATAAAGTAAATGAAAAAACAAATTAAAAAAAACAGAAAGAGACAAAAACGCGCAGAGAGAGAGAGGGAGAAACCCGAAAAAGAGACAGCAAGGCAGAATGCAGTAGCGAAAGAAAGTGGAAAGTAGAGAGAGAGAGAGAAGAGTGAAGAATTTATGCGGACGTGTTGGAAATTCCTTAATTTATAAGTGGAAAATCAAAGATCTCTGGCCGAGGCTTGTTTACCTGGCAAACAATTTTCCTCACGTCATGTGAAAATTTCTTATGTGTGACACAGTCAAGAATTTCTTTTTTTTTTGACGACAGCATTTGATTACATAATTCGGGAAGAGTCCGAGAACTCGACAGGAAAACTATGCAGGAAAATGCCATGAATAGAGACAGACAGACAGTTGCAGATGCAGCTGACAGATACTTCTGACTGCAGAAGATACATACTTTATGGCCTGGCAAATTCAGGGAACCATTCGACTCCAGAAAAGTATCTCACGCATTCCTGCGCTGACTTTTTTAATGAATTTATGCAGTTGTCCCCGATGCGCGATGCAGATGCAGATTAAGCTCGTCGGGAGCATTTAATAAATTGCTCTTAAATTATAGAAAAACCGCCGGAGATTTACGAGAGAGAGCGAGAGATCGGGATCGCGGCAACCCGTCAGAGTTGCCATCACACTGCGCACTTAATGAGCCACGATAAGCATTATTATTATGCCAAGTTGTCGCCGAAATTCTCCAGCTCTCTCCCCCTCTCCCCTCTCTCTTTCTCTCGCTGAAGTGACCCATTAATCCGACAAACTGTCAGACTGGCTGCATTAATGATCAGTTCGGCACGCAGCTCCCAAAAAAAGACGCTGCTGGGGTCGCCCACGTTCCCCCGATATATATATATTTCTGTGCGCGTTGACCTTATAAATCAGTGTTGAAAAAAAGCCAAATTTGTTTGGGGGGAGAACATAAGAAAATATTTTCCCCTTCCCCCCTTTAAACATAAATTTTTGATTTACGCAATAAGCGCGGGCGCCTCTCGTCGTATTTTTTGATTTATCTCGACCATCAACTAATTTGCTCTCGGACAAATTGGGGGCATGAGCTGAGGAGGAGAGAGGGCGAGAGGGAGATGCAATGATAATCGTGTGAAGTGCATAAACCTATTTTATTAGCCAATTTGCTGTACTTACCTGAGCTTTATTAGGGTTCCCTTTTGGGATCAAAGAAGATTGTGTCACATCTATGTCCAATTTACATGGGATTATCCGATAATCTCAGATTTACGACTGTCATATTTATAGAGCCCCCTCTCATTTACATAAGTCTTAAAGCGTATAACGGCCTCTGTATACCCGCTATGCATAGGCTAGAAGGGTATAATAACTTTATAGTAATCAAAAATGTATGTAACATGCAGAAAGAGGCGTGGCAGACCCCACAAGCTGTGCATATTCTGAAACGGCATTAACAGTCGAGTCAAATGAGCAATGTTCGTTGTCTTTCTGTCCGTCTGTCGTCCGCCTGTCCGTCCGTAAAAAAACCTTAGATTTCAGAGATAATTAGACCTAAGGCTATCAAATTTGGTGTCAATGTATGTTATTATTCCACTCAAATCAAGTTTATTTTTAGATTTAGGAGACCTTCCGCCTCATTAAATCGTAATAATCAAATTGCAAGCGTTATTTTAAGGCAGGATAGATCATTTTTTGGTAAATACAATCAATATAAACAGCCAAATGATTTCTGAAAATTTAGTTGCGATCAGACAATTACGATAGAAGTTATTTAAGAAAGTCTAAATATGAACGGATTTTAACGCCCCTCCCTGAAGGTATGCAACACAAAATATGCAAAAAAATTTTGTTTAAATTGTCTTGATCATGTGTGTAGCGAGTATATCACAGTCAAATACACTGCTCTGTAGATTTTGTGTTATTTTATTGTGCTTTCCTTGTTAATATCTTGATTCCGAAATTCCAGGTTACTACAGTCGCAATCAAATGTTATTTTCACACAAATATTTTGCCAACTTATCTGCGAAAATTCCTGAGAAATCTTTTTACTGTCCGGGGATCTTAACTCTCTCGTTGCACTCGACATTTAATGGATTTATAACTGTGCTTAGCTGAAAGTATGTACGAGTATGTTCTGCGTGAAGTTAGCCCCGGGAAACGGTTCAATTCGCACAACAGCAGAAATTATCTAATCTTATCACAGTTGGCATTAATAATTTTGTTTATTTTTTTCGCAGTTCGTGAGGCTTTCGTATATATGTAGTATAGATATATATACATTTGCCATACATCGCAACCGGTTTTATTTACCTTGAGCGTCAGCTGTGACCCGCGTGATAAGATATCAGCAGATATCGGGGGTACTCCACAAACATACATATGACCCAAAACAGTTGATAATAACGGTATATAGTACCTTGTTCTATGTGGAAAATGACACTTTTCTGGGAATTTTTGCATGTACTCGTACATTGTGCAATAGGTAAAAATAGCAAAAATGGGGGAGATAAAAATAGAATTGTTTATCAGTTCAGTTCGCGTATTACGAGAGTTCCCTCTGGTACGGCCTAGTTCTATAAATAAAGGCAAATCAATCATGCTGCAGATGAGAATTGATGTGCTGCCGATTGATTTATTTACTCGTCTAGCAATATATAGATACCATATATTACGTGTATCTCTCCAGTTCTCCAGTGCTGACGCATTTCGAGTGTCAGCCTTGAGTTCATTCTTTTTTTTTGGAGGGGGAGGTTGCTGTCGACGAGTCTGCGAGTCATAAAAGATATTAACACCTCTGATGCATGCCACGATAAGGTGTGAGGTGTACGCATGAAAACATACATTATCTTTACCGTTAGTCAGCTACATTGTCAACAGAATTTCCGCAGATTGACGTCAATGTGCGCTCCATTTCCGATTTCGAAATCGATCAAAGCTGGATTTCCAATTCAAATCATTGTCATAGGTCATTGATCGACAGAATGCGGGAAAGAAAAAGAGTAATAGGAAAGGGAAAAGAGTAAGAGCAAAGGGAGAAGAGAGCTGAAGAATCTGCTGTAGACTCTGCTCACTTTCAATCACATTTCTTCAGCAGTTCAGCTGAGTCAGCGCCTTGTTATGTGTACATATCCGTTATAAACCTATTGGATCTCCAGATGAGTAGGCAGAAAAGTTTTCCATTGTTTTACCACAGCGCAATCAACACCCCAAAAGGGAATTGCTCGGGTTATGGCTGTAAAGTATCTGTATCTATAGCTGTATCTGTACTGTATCTGTCTAGCTGTTATTTTTGTGCAAAGAATCACAAACGGAGCATTCCGAGAACTACTTCACTTTGTCCGGCAGTATCCCTAAATGAGCAAAAGGAATGCGCAGTAAACACTCAGCCGAAGAGGCAAGCCATAAAAATTGTTTGTTTTGCGAGCTGTTAGAGAAAGAGCAGCGAAGAAGAGTCTGGCGAGAAGAATTGGGTTAAAATGCTGCACAGCAAGATGCAGCGGGAAGTACAAAGCAGAATCAGCATAAGGTTGCAATGTGTTCCCGATTCAACTGGACACTCATTCATTCATTTGCTCATTCAAGAGCAGACTTCTTCTGCTTCTTCTGCCTTCTTCTGCTGTGGTCAGTCAGTGCGTCTGTCTGTTTGTCTGCCTGTCCCACTGTTTCATCAATGGAACTTTATGACTAACCGCGTGCAGCAGACTCAGCTCAAGACGCGACCGAGATTCGGTTACAAAACTGACGCTTGTGGTAATTGAAGGGAGAGAGAGAGACTGAGAGTGAGCTGAGTAGTGCGACGCTGCAGGAGACCGCGTCTCGGGCGTGCATAAACATTCTTGAGCTACTGTTACGCGACGTCAACGACAGAGACAACTTCATTTTGTCGGGTATCAAGTGTCGAATGTGGCCTGAAAAAGATACAGATACAGATACAGCAAAAAAAAATACTACAAAATATACACAAAAATACTACACTTTGTGCGCTATCGAAAGTTGTTTTTCGTGTCCCGTTGCGGCTGCATCTGCCCAAAAAATAAAGTGGTACAAGCTACAAGATACATTTGTAGCTACAAGTTCGCTGGGTCTGGCGTGGCTTGGCTGCGTCTTTTGGGCCTTGCGTCACCCACCCAAGGCAATCGGAATTCTCGAGAAAGTGTTGCAACAACTGCTTGCAACCTCAGTGACAACCGCAAATAATGTATTCAGCAGATACGCGCAGCAGCAGCAGCACTTACAGATACAGATACATTTACACAGGCCGCAATTACAGCGCGAAAACAACTCACTTCCCGAGGGGTTACCTCTCCTTTCTCCCCACTCTCTTCCTCTGTCTCTCTCCCCACTTCTCCCCTCTTTTTCTTCCTTTTATCAATTGTGCGTGGCCGACACTTTTGGCGCATAATTGCAATCGATGCGCTTTGTTTTTGTAAATGTATCTTACGGATGCGCGCAGCGACAGTTGCATATGCAAAGCGCAGAGACAGAAAGAAGGAGGGGGATGGGGAACGCGCGTGTGGACCCCTGCACAGGATGTTCTAAATGCCTGGGAACCAGTCACAGCTTCATGCAACATGCAACAGATGCGTCTCGCAGATAAAGCTTACAACGCGAGCACATCCCATAATGATGTTGTATAAAGGTTTATGGAGCAGAACGAGTAGGAGAGTGGAGGTATAGGGTAAACTGCGAGAGTTCTAGAAGGATTCTGAGCACTCTTAACTGAAACTAACTGAGACATGTGCTTGAGAAAGGATTCTTTGCTATAAACTAAGAAAACCATGCAGGAAAATAATTTACGATCCTGTAATGAATGGCAAAGGGTTCACGAACAATTAGATGCCCTTAGTTCTTCGACAAGGATTATTGCTATTTCAACTAAGAATTGCTGAGATTTATTCCTGAGTAAATTCTGTAAGAATTCCTCTCCATAAACTGAGCAGAATAGTTTCCAATTTGAAAGTGAATAAAACTATATAATGAAAGCTCTAAACTTACATCACATTGTCTTCCTTTCATCTCGCTCTTTCCTTTTTTCAGTTCAATTGTTTGACTTCACATTAAATGAATGTATGCAATATAAAAAGACAGCACTCAATTAACCCTAGCTAAGATTATTCCCCGACTTAGTTCAGCTAGAAATCTTCATTATAAACACTTCTCCCTTTAAAAAAATATAAAGTCCGCTTCGGATTCCGTTTTCTAGCCAGCTGCTTTGCACTCTCAACCCTTTGCAAGGCCCTTCAGGCGAAGAAGCAGAAATTTGCAAGAAGAATGTGAAGTCAGGCAATTGAAATTCAATTCTACAGCCCCCGCACAGTGGGCAGCGCATGCTGTAACTCACTCGCGGCCAGACAAGAGCGTGATATGAGGCAGAGGCCTCCATAGACTCTCCACACTTTCCAGACTTGCCACACGAGTGCGAGGCAAGAGACAAACGCGGCTGCCTTTTGTTTCTGGCGCGTTTTGTATCTCAATTTGCAGCGCGCTTGTAATGAATGGCGGCAGCTGGAACAGAAGAGGGGATAGGGAGAGGAACTGGGAGCAGCCTGCCTGCCTGGCTGGCTGGCATGTGGGTGCAACTGCAACTGCAACTGGGAATCTCATGAATTATGCAAACACTGGCGAAACCCGCAAAGTTTTTCCAGTCAGATTCAGTTTTTCCAGGCAGCGTCGACAAACAAACAAATTGTTTGTTATTATCGCTGGGTGGCACTGCCAGATCGCGTCATAGCTCAGGATTAGGAGCAGTCAAAGTTGTAGATGGAGATGAAGTTGCAGAAGAAATCTCCTACCCAAAGATTAGAAGGCGATGCGGCGGCAAATTGTCAAAGGGACCGCGCAGCTGTCAACAATTTGCTTAGGTCTGGCAATATTTACTCAGGCAAAGAGAACAAGAGGAGCTGGAGAGGGAGAGTGGGAAGGAGAGACAGACAGAGAGGGAGGAAACTGCCTTCAGAGCGTACTATATGTGCTGCAAGTCTCCTGTCTTCCACAGGCTCCTTCTTCTGCTGCTGCCAAGTAAATCTTTCTTCTACTCGCGTCTTCTGCGTTTGCCTGCTTCTTCTTCTGACTATCTTCAACTGCGACTGATGAAGTCTTTTAGCGTTTTTTGACGTTTCTTCGCGACGTGCGAACATTAATAATAATTCCCAATTGGTTGGGCAGGGCAATTAACCCGTTGAGAGCCAGTTGGAAGTCGCTTGTCGGTTGGCATCAGATAGCAGAGGAGTTTGCAAGAAATGTCAAAAGGTGACGAGGGAAGAGACACAGAGAGGGAATCACAGCCAAGCCTTTAAATGTATTTCCTGATAATTTTAATGTATTCAAGATACATTCAAAGAGATACAAGCCAAGAAGATACATTGAAGAAGATAAATTCAGAAGATACATACAGAAAGATACAATTTGTTTTTGATTTAGGCAGGCAAAGTATCTGTAACTCTTTCATATACAAGCAGATACTTATAGAAAGATACATTTTGTTTGGGGTTACATACTTGTAGCTACGTCTGCTTGCCTTCTTCTTGTCTCCTCCACTTCTTGCCACTTTTATATCCCTTTTTATGGCTTGTTTCATTATCGCGCCGTTTCATGACTCGCAACTCATTAGATATTGAAAATGGGAATGGTTAAAGTATCTGAAACGATGCTCACTGAATGTTTAATGTCATTCGAATCTCTGCCAGACAATTGAGCAACTCTCTTTGGGGTTTTTGCTACTGCTCTGCGTGCCACACCGAAATGTGCCGAACGTGCCGCTTTCGAAAACAATGCAAAATCGAAAAGAAACTAAGCAAAGTCCGCACAATCTTCTCTCTCTGTTCGAGCATCGAGTGTCGAATGTCGGAAGCGAAGCAGAGATTGGGAATGAGAATGAGGCGAAGCGTCGGAAAAACTGAACAACTACAATAGTGAAAGAAGTGCGGCAGTTCTAAGAAACGATTAGGCGGGCAGGCAGTAGCAAAGAGGCGATAGCAAGGGGAGAAGGGAGAGGGGACTCTTACCCCGTGCCAGTTCAATTAGGCAGCTGCCTCTGCCTTGATAAGCCGCAAGTGAAGTGTGGCAAGAGGGCAAAAGTATTGACTGACTCTGACTCCATCAAGCTGTGCCATAAATTCATCAATTATCAGGGGACAACCTAGGGTAACTACCACTCCCCCCTCTCTCCACACTCGCTGCCATAAAACAATAGAGCCGCGACGTGCCCAATTTACAGGGAAAGTTGTCGCTGGAAAGGATCGTCAACTTGAGTGCAATTAAGATGTGCATCTTCTACACTTGCTCAGATAAGCTAGACAGTGAGCACTCCCTGTGCTACAGCTGTCTCTCTTCCTCTCCCCCCTCCCTTTCTCCCTTATTTGTAACTTGAGCCTGGTCAAGTTTGTCAAGCGCAGCTGTTGCAATTATCGCGCGATGAAGACATTGTTAGACAACGCTACAAAAATGACACTCGGGGGAGAGTTTAACCTACACCCCACCCCCCCTTTGTTCAATTTGCCATTCTCCCCTCACTGCCTCTTCCCCTGCCTTGTTTTGGTTTATTTGGCAATCGATGCCGCATTGTGGCAGGTGCCTTAGTTCCCAAGCAGCGGGCGAGAGAACAACAAAATGATTTAGATAAAAGATATGACGCCTACAAGCGACGTCAGACTGCCTGTGTGTGAGTATGTGTGTGTGTGTTGCACAACAAACAACGCAGAGACATCATCATTGTCTGCTGGAAATATTTTTATACGCTGCGTGGTCGCATTAGCATACAAGATACGATATATACATAGAAGATATGATATTATAGATTCAGCTTCCAAATTGCAAACAAACAAGAGCAGTGCGAAAGGCGGGGGCGACATTTGCATAACTGTGCCAGCTATGCCCAAAAATTGTGGCAAATATCTGAGTATAATAAAGTTGTCTATAAGGTGGGAGGTGCTCTAAAGCGATGCCCTTTGCTGTTGCCTCTAACAAGGCAATTAGAGACGGAATTCATTGCAATCATTCGCGCTGTTTGTCAGCTGCCACAGCAGCACATGGCTTGCCATATAAACCATATACCATATAATGATAATATCATAGTCATATCATCCTACCCCGGCTTGACCCTAGCTGATTTTCCGACTAATTCCGGGGTATGCGGGCGCTGAGCGGGCGTTTAATTGTTCTTCTCGAAATGGAAATGAAAA
Source organism: Zaprionus africanus (assembly GCA_018151435.1). Lineage (NCBI taxonomy): Eukaryota > Metazoa > Arthropoda > Insecta > Diptera > Drosophilidae > Zaprionus > Zaprionus africanus. The sequence continues at coordinate 830,963 of JAECXB010002310.1, read as the reverse complement.
CAAATGGCATGGAAAGGGAGGAAGGGGGAAAGTGACAGAGGAGAGAGAGAGAGAGAAGGAAAGGATGAGGAAGATAGAGAGAGAAAGAGAGGTAGTTAGAGGGATACAGAAGGGAAGGTAGAGGAGGATAGAGGGAGAGAAAGGCATAGAGAGGGATAGAGAAGGATGTAGAGGAATATAGAGAGGTATGTAGAGGGAGAGAGAGCTAGTTAGAGCCAACTAGAGTCGCATTCTTTCTACATACAGTAGAAACTCAGCGCGTGACTGCGACAAAAACAGTGAGCCGAAGGGACAGTGGGACAAGAGGTGAAGCATGACAAAAGGGACGCAGAAAAACACGCAAAGGATGCACAGGACACGCTGTTATTGTTGCCAAATAGACAGACAATGGGCTAGAAATGATAATGGGCCGAAATAATGTGCATACCAAAGCAGAGAGAGATGGCAATAGGCCGAATTGGTTACGGAAGAAGGCAGAAACAGAGGGAGAGGCAGAGGCTGAGCCTGAGGCTGACCCAGAGGCTGAGGGAGCGACACAGACAGCCACAAAAAGAGAGGGGACAGTGAAGTTGCAGCCCACGCAGCGGAAATGTTGAGTTGGGGAAATGTTTTACGAGCAGCGCGATAAGAACTTGAGAGAGTTCGGGGCTAATAAAACTAAAACTAATTGAAAGCCCCGAGAAAAGAAACTCCACAAGCAACTCTTCAACTCAATTTGAGGCGCAACAAATCCAATCAAATCGAATTGAATCAAATGAAATGAAACTCAAACTGAAAGTGACAATAAAACTCAGCGAGTGTCAGCGACAAGCAACAACAACAATCTCAGGGGGTCCCCCTACCTTTGCCCCTGTCTCTGCCTACACTGCGCTGTCAGCTCTGAGTGACGTGGGCGTGGCACTTGGCATGCAAATCATGTCAAATGTCACTACCAACTCGACACAAGATGCAGCTGCAACGAGACTGAGGCAACGAGGCTGATTCCGGTTCTGTGCTTGGGTCACAAGAACTTCCTTTTGTTGTTGTGTATGAGGAGGAAGGAGGGGAGAGCAGGGAAACGGGTTATTTGCTGCCTGACCTTCGGCATTGACTTGTTGCGGAACCCTTTCGTAATCGGATGCAGGCGCAAACAATCACACATATTCCACCACTCTGTCGATCTTGCCTCCCTTCCCTCGCTGCCTTCCTTACCCTGGGGGCCTTTGTTCACGCCCCCGAGTCGTGGCACGAGGCTGAATTGAATTGTCCCGTTTCGAGCGCTGTTTGGACAGCTGCAGTAGCTAGTCCCCTCCCCATTCCCTCCTCTCTAGCTCGACGAACTCCTCCTCTAGCCGTAACCTGAGCTTGCTTGTTTCATCTTCTTCGGTCTGTAAACACTTTCGGCTCATAAACTGTCTGCATTCGATACTGCTCAACCCCATGAAGGGTATTCGCTTGCAGCTTTATGGGTTGTGCCATCTCGTATAACATCTCGAAAACACATATCTCATATAGTGCATTGAACTGATAAAGAGCGAGTGCAGTTACAATCGAAATAGAACGAACTAATTAGAAGGGAAATTCCAATAGTCCCTCTTCAATTACCGAAATTCTACTAATTTGCTCCATTTGCAGCAGAGCTACTACCTTTTTTGCTACGTTCCCTCAAATAGTAGCAGAAAGTACGAACAGATTCGCCGAACGGCGGCAGCCACTTCGGCACATTTACGAAGCTGTGCCGGTCAAAGCGCGAGAGAGCACGAGAGAGTGCACAGTGCAGTGCAAATGAAAACAAGCAGACGTTGTTGATGCCTGTAGTCGACATAGTGATACTTTAACATGCGCATATTATATTTGTATTAGGGCAACTCATGTTAAGTAATGCGCGAAAATACTCTCTAAGCTACTCTCACTAACTATACAACTGTAATTAATGAGAGAGAGTTAAACTTCGCAAGAACAGCAACACAGCATTGGCAGTCTGCACACCAACATACGCACATAGAACACATGCACAGTCGTATACTCTCATTGGCAAAGGCCGCCAGCACTCCACTACACACACACAAACACATGTGTGCAGTGTGTTATGCTCTCTCTGAGAGTGCGAGAGCAGAGCGTGCTGGCTCTGCCGGGCCGACTGCCTGCACGAACGGCTCGCGGCACTTCAGTTTCATTTGTTGTTTGCTGCGGTGCGGAACGTATTGAGAGCCGAACACGCACGAATCGTTTAACTTCACTCGTTCGTTCGCTACGTTTTTGACGCGACAAGAAACGCTACCAAGTCGCGCGACGATAAGAAGCTGGCGTTTTAAATCGCACCAAAAACCAAGTTCGTGTTCGTCGCGTTGTTGTTAGTGCGATACCACACGAATTGTTTTTATTGCTGCTTGGCCAGCGGGCTAAACTTGAATTTTTAAGCTGATTCCGCAAAAACGCAAAGCCAAGCGCCAAAACAACACAAAAAAGGCGAATAATAATAATAATATAGAAAAGAAACATATGCTGATGCGAGCATTGTGTGCCTAAGATACAACGCAAGAGATACAGAGTGAAGTGAAGCTTAGTGAAAAAGAGTCGAGATACTCTATCTATATTGTCCTGGATTAAGTATATTTGGGTATCTCGTCTCTGGCAGTTTCCTCTTTCTTTTCGCAACGTCATCATGTGTTAAGATCACGCCTCCCCCCGCTGGTCTACGACAACAATAAGAAACTGCAAACCATCTACAAAATGCTGGACAAACAAAGCGCCATTTCGGTGTCCGGCTCCTGCTGCAGCTCGAACTCAACCAATGCGGACCTGGACTACGATGTGCCGCGTCGCATTCACATCAAATCGGTTAGTAGCGCCCCATAAACTATGCAACTTTATGCCATATACGATACCAGGCCCCGATTGAGCCATTGAGGATGGGGGCTCTTGACCAGGATAGTATCGTATCGTCTGCTTGGCTCCGCAGTTCTCTGTCTGCTGCTGCTGCTTCTGTTGTGACAGGCGCGTGTTAAACTGCAGTTCGTGTCTGTCTATCCATCTCTGTCTGTGTTTCTGTCTCCCTCTGTCTGTCGTGTTTGCTCAGGAAATGCTAACGGATTTCGCGGCTATCTCAACACTTGAATTAGACGCGTTTTTAGCTCACCAGCTGCCACTTGCCACTTGCCAATGTTGCCACTTGGCAGTAGCGAAAATTTCCGTAATTTTGCATTCGTTATCACCTCAGCCAGTTAAATGTGGCTGCAGCTGGACAGGTGTGATATCTCAGCAAGGCGCTTCTTATTTTGACAGAGAATAGAGAGAGAAGGATAGTAAGAGCGAGAGATAGCAAGAGTAGGAGAAAGAGATAACATTAGATATGCGCATAAAGCAGTTACGACTAAGAGAAACATCAAAGTATCTCAGGGATTGCCTGGTGTGATAGCCCAGCAAGGTGCGTCTGATTTTGGCATAGAAAGAGAGGGAAGAGACAGAGAGATAATAAAAGAAAGAGGTATCTAGAGAGAGACAGCTCAAGTGATTTCCCGTGGAGTAACTCAGGAATTTTCTGCTATCTAAGCAACTTCTGGAATGCCTTTTGATAAGATAAGAAGAAGAAGGCGCAGTTTAAAAGTGATGCCACAGTTAGAGCAAACAGTTAACAGACAAGGGAGTTACCCCCACCAGCAAATCAAGTGTGATATCATCTTGGCCCCCTCTTTCGCCGCCCCTGCAAACATTTAGCCAGACTTCACCTTGAAAGTCAATTAGCGAACACGTTTATCGGTTTCATATGCACAACTTGCAAATTGTTTACACAACTTGCGAGAGAACTCGCTGAATAAAATGAGATAACCGAGGCCCGAATTAAATAAACAACAACTAATTAAAGAAGACAAGTGAAGAGAGGGGGAAGGGGGAGTAGGAGAGGCAGAAGAGATCACCCAGGCTAGAGTCGCACGCTTTGCCCACTTGTAACAGGCGCTGACACTAAGTACGCCATAATTAAAGGGGGTGGAAGAGGGGAGAGGGAGTGGAGACAACGTGGTTGATACCCAACTGCAGCTGCAGCATCCATCACTGGCGGTGCCTAGGTGAGATTAAAATAAATGTGCTCCAAATGCGCAAAAAGCGAAAAGTAATTGACGCTCCTAGCCTGAGCCACAAAGCCGGTTGCAGACCGGAGATAGGAGACAGACGAACAGACAGACAGTAGATTGCAGACTGAAGACTGTAGACGAGAGACTGTAGAAGGGTGACAGTAGGGGGGAGAATGGGAGTAGACTCTTCTGCGGCTTAGATTTCAAAATGCAAACAGCGGAAAACATTGAAGATGGTTTTCCGTTCCACTGCGAGAGGGAAGAGGGAGCAGAAAGGAGAAGGAGGGCGAAGAGAGCAAGAAGGAGGCAGGAGAGCAGGCTGAAGGTAGAGGGAGCTGAGAGTAGAGCTAGGTTCCATTAGCATGCCGCGCTGCGTGCTGACTGCTGGCAATTAATCGTGATTTGAGCTCAAGCTAAACATGGTCTCACTCATCGCTCCTCCTCGCTAGTCGATCCTGACTGCCAGCTGTCCATCTCGAGGGGCAGCGCAATTAAGGCACTGGCGGAGCAAATAAAATCGGTTATTAATAGTCGGCGCACTGTCCTGATTTCCCGAGCTAATTTCAATTGATTGAAAGCCAAGTGAGAAGCTATAAATAAAGCAGGAGAGGGGAAGAGTAGGGAGAAGAGGCAGGAGACTGAGCTGGAAAGGGAATAGCAGAGGGAGAAGAAGGAGTAAATGATAGAGATGAAGCGGGAGAAGGTGCTGCAGACGGAGCTAGAGTTTGAGCTCGATAAGACACTAGAGAAGGAGCTAGAGAAGGTACTAGAGAGATAAAGGGAGCAAGATATACAGCTGTATATAACCTAGAGCTGTAGTTGATGAGGAATCAGTTTAGTGAGCTGGAAATGGAGCTTAAGAAGGAACTACAGAAGGAGCTACAGAAGGAAATAGAGAGGAAATTGGATAAGGTGCTAGAGTCAATGCAAGAGAGGGTATAAGAGAGACTGCTAGAAAGAGCGATTGGCAGGGTGCTTTAGAGGTAGAAGTACTCCTTTTCGAGCTAGAGCTGTAGATTGAGCTGTTGAGGAAGCTAAAGACAAAAAGCTGGAGAACCATATCATGAGAGAGAGTTAGAGAGAAGCTATTGAGGTAGCAGTAGTAGGAGCTGAAGTTGAAGCTAGAAAAGGAGCTGGAGGAGAAGTATCAGCAGTAGGACCTGTAACTAGAGATGAAGCTGGAATAGCTGTACTCCTCCCTCCCTTCACTCATTCCCAAGTCCATAAATCCTGGCCGAGCACTTTATCGGCAGCACAACCGAATATCTTATCGTGTGCCTGATAAGCCACTGCTCTGGTCTTTAAGACCAAATCCTAACCACCTTCTTATCGAGAGTGTTTCAGCCCAATCTAATCGTGTCTAATTGAGCGTATACGTTGCCCATAAATCGTTCGAGTAGCAAGTAACCAGAGTTGCCATCGCTATTAATTACCAGCTGCAGTCTCAGGGAGGTCTCTCTCCGTCTCTAACTCCGTCTCGCTCTCCCTTTCACACTCTCCTTCTCCCCAGGAGAGTGAAAGTCCTGGCCTGCCCTGAGTTTATCATGCAGTGCAGACAGAACTTGTCGCTCCCTTGGGAAATTTCCTTATGCGGTTTGATTAAGTGGCGCCCCCTGGTTGCAAGGGATCTACTCCTTCTCCCTCTCAGTCTTTCTTTCACTCGCTCCTTCGCTGTTTATGGGGCACTTATTTTTTAGTGTCTCGTCGAAAATTGATTAGAATTAATGTGCGTTTTCAATTTGGAAACCGAAGAAAAACAAAAAAATAAAAAACACTGGCGTCGATATTGAAATTGATTGAACGCGCCTGCGGCATATTGATCTATTGATGAAAATATATGACACGATATCAATATCGTTTATCGTCTATCGTCGCCTCGATCGTAATGTGTGTTTGCATTGTTGTTGTTGTTGTTTAGCCAATTTACGCTCACGTTCGATCGACTTCGCAGTTTTTCACTCGTGCGGCCTTTTATAATGATAGAGTAACTCATATAGTATATCATTTAGTATATAGCAACATCTGGTATATAGTATATGTCGTCAATTACCGCGCTTGAAATTCCATCAACTGATAATTGGAATAGTTTCACGTTAACCTGCGCTGATCCCTTGTCGATTGTGCAACGAAACTGTCGCATGAACGAGGTAGAGTGACTTAACTATCTGGGGGGTATATAGCCTAGAGTAGACCCTACTCCGAGGGGGTTATAGCCTTGTTAGCTTGTGAAAGTTGGAGCTGGCTTAGCTTTCGCTTGAGGTGACCTTTGTTAGCTAACTGGGTTTTAAATGCTGCTAAAAAGCTGACCTAGCTGACTAACCTAAGAGCTTAAGACCCTAAGTCCCTAAGGTCTTAAAGACCCTAACACCCTAGGACTTAAGACTCTATACACTCTACTCTTTACTTTTGCTTTATCTTCCACCCTTACAGAAATCCCTATTAGGTCATCAATTTCTTTTTGCTTTCTTTTTGGCAAAGAAAGCTCGGGCAAACATGTCAATGAAATGGATTACGTTAAATGTCGAAGCAACCCGCAGAATACGCGTAGCAACACCTGCGCAGCTCTGCATTGAACTCTGCTTCGTTCTCTGTTTCCCTCCCTCCCTCTCTCTCTCTTTTTCTCCGCCTTACTGTCTCACGACGTGACAAATGCGCCTGCTGATAAGCCAACAGTGATAAACAGCCAAATAGCCGCCAAAAGCAAAGACTGAAGAAGGCACCCTACCTTGCCTTACTCCCCACAGCACCTTACACCGACCCCTTTTCTCACCACACCTTTTGGCCTTTTACACATTTTCTGCATGTTAACATGCCAATTGCAACAACAACAACAACAATTCACCTGCACGCGAACTGTGCTAGCTTAGCCGAGTTTGTTAGCTTCTTTTTAGCTTGTTTTTCTTAGCTCTTCGCGTCTTATCAGTCCAAGTGTGAGTCGGGGTTTTTTCCTTGTATCTGTCAGATACACAAACGCGTGCATGTTTATGCCTGTCAATGCTGCTGCTGCTGCTACGTGCTGCATTTAGTTGAGAAATGAGCGCGAGTTCATCAACATGTCACGTTGCACGTTCCCCAAACAGGACACGACACGAGACTCGCGTTGAATCATCGGCGTCGTGGAGGGAGACAGCAGCGCAACAATTGCTGCAGTGGCAGTTGTTGTAGGTGTTGTTGTTGCAGTGGTTGTTCTCCTTGTTGTTGCTGCTGCTGCTCGCCATGCTAATTAGGCAACACCTTCGAGTGCCTTTGTGCCCGCCCAGTGCCATAAGTCATAGAGCCAGACGCTCCCTAAGCGAACGAGTGAGCAAGCAGCGACATTGAGCTGTAATTACAAAGGGCAAGAGAGAGAAGTAGGCAGAGAGAGAGTGAGACAGCAGCGAGGGGCAATCGAAGCTTGCAAAATGCGAATGCAAAGCAAGAACTGCAAATTGACTTTGCACCACATTTTACTGGGTTGGCACATTTTCTTTATGGTCAGCACCGGAAGCGTGTTATGGCATGACAACGACAGCAGCAACAACAACAACACAGTGAACAACACAAAGACAAACAACAATTCACAATAGCAACAAGACCCCACAACAGCTACAAATACAACTACAACTGACAACGACAACCTTTAAGGGGCGTGTGATTATATTCTCGCAGATAAGACAAGCTCGTCGAACAGGTCTAAAGCGCAGGTACCTTGTGCAGTGCCCACCCCAGAGAGAGCAGCAGATGGGGTAGGGTACGGCAAGAGTAACAGTGAGTCACTCCAGAGATCTTCGTTATAGCCAGTGCTGTCAATCAGCGAGCGTGCCCAGTTATTGAACTGTAAGCTGGCAACAGTTATGCAACCTTAAGTGTCGCTATAAGTCGTTTTACCTAGAAAAAAAAAACTGTCATCAGCTTCTTCTCTTTATCCCTTGTTTAACTGACACCTGCGGGGGCTGCCAGCGGAAGTCGAGAAGGGCTTAAGGAGTCTATGTAATCTGTCATGTAAGCTGGGCTAACGAACTTTGAAATGTGTCGCTTAGGTAGACTTTAGCCTTGCTCTCCCTCTCTCTTGGCTTTAGCTAGCTACTCTACTTCTACCTTAGGTCTCTTCTTAAACCCTCTACTCTCTTTCTTCATATCAAGATCTCTACCTTTTTCCCTTTCTTCACATTATATCACAATGTCTCTCCTAACTGCTCTCTCTTACTCTCTCTGTGTTTTCCTACTTCAACTCTTTTACTCCCGTCACACTCAATCTCTCTCTCTCTCCCAATCCTACTCCATCGCATCTCCCATTGAGTTCAAGGTCCGCTCAAAACTCCAAAGACGATCTTCACCTAAACTGAGTAGAAACTGGTTAAGAGCGCCACAACAATTTGATGCTTCACTCTCAATTAACGCGCATGAGTCACGCTTACATCCGGGGTATTCCGCGTGGTCTAAACACGAGCCTAGGCAACACTCATGTGTGTGACGTGCCAAATCGATTGAGTTTCCCAAGAATTCGAGCAGCTTTTACAGAGTGACAAGAGAGAGAGACATAGGAAGAGAGATGGAGGGGCGAGCTCAGTTTTAATGTATTCCCACAAATGCTTCGACGATGGTTTTTTAATTTGCTTGTCACAAGTTTTATGCATATTTTATGGCTCTCTTTGGAATGCTCTTCGTACTTCCCCTTCTCGCTCCCCCTCCTCGGGCCACTTTGCAACATTGTCGAGGGTCCATTCCTCTGTTATTGTCTCTGTTTTTGTTTGTTTATCAAATGATTGATCTCTCGTTTATTGAAGCTCAACAAGATTTTAACGACGCTAGCAAAATTCGGCAAATAAGTTTTTTCCGTTAATGTTTTCAATGTTTCTTTGTTATAAGCACATAAAATATGTGTAAAAATGAGAAATAATGTGCACTCACGATAAGCAGTAATGTAGAAACCTCAAAAATATATAACAATAATTGCTTTTTGCTCTTATTGCCCGCATTAATATCTTGAAATGGCAAAACACGTGTTGCTAAACTGATTTACTTCGTTGATTCACGAACCTTTAAACCGAACCTCAGGTCGTTTGTTCCGACTTTTGCTGGGTTTCGGGAAGTATTTAGCAATGTTTTCTGTATTGCGTGTTTCACTTGAAATTTTTTATTTTTTTTTTAGCGTTGCTTTTTTCTTGAAATATTTTTTTTATTATTTTTGCGAAGGTCGCCGCTTTGGGGGCCTTTGTGAAACGGTTTATTTGTTCTCTTAGCTCCGAAAGTCAACAGTTAATTTCGCTACACTAAGGGGGATTATCCAATATAAACAAATAATATAGCACAAAAAACCTTTTCGTCATGGGGCTCGGTCGGTCTTTGTGAGTCAGTTCAGACAACACAGCAGACCCCTAGCATACGAAATTAGCCTCGTCAAGCCAATTTGAGAGCTGTAATATAACATATATTTTCACTTTACAGCGAAATATAAAACTAAATTTATATTATAAATGCGCATTAGCTGCAGCCTTATAGACGGGTTGGGAACTGCAACAGATGTGTAGCCTGTCAGACTGATCCATCAATATGCGGGGAATACCAAATTGAGCTAAAGGTGCTCTACTTATAATTTATATTCATTGTAAAACTATTTATCCCTATTAAGTTTTCTTTTCGTCTAGTGCAAAAACAAATTCAGTCAGATCTACTAAAAGTTCACTCAAGTATTAAACTGATTAGGTCCAATTGAATGAAGACCTCTCGAGGGTCAAGTGGCGGCCCATGTACTATATATATTTACGACTGCGATCTGCGGATTAAGCAACATTCCTTCTGATTGCACTCGTGTCAAATAGATTAACGTTGATTCCATGATAAATGGATGTGAAGCAGACAGCGCTTAAGTTGTGGGTGTACTGAAGTATCAGTTACACTTTCAGTGAGGGGGGAAAGACAGGAGAGGGGGGTTGGAGAGTGAAAAGGAAGTGGGGTCTGCTGCCCTAGTGCAGTTACTGATCTGATTTTCGATTTCGCGCACTTGTCAACGCGCTTTACTGTCAAGTTTAACAGTCGACTGACTGCCGAGAAACGTGTTTCTCTCTCTCGCTCTCTTACTCTCTCTCTCTTCTTCATACTCTCTGTGCACAGAGTTGGCCTGCTTTGGAGTTTTATTGTCACATATTTTTGCACACGGCTTGACGAAATGTGCCGAAAAGCGCCGCCAACATTTCGTTTATTTTTGCACTCAACAACAACAACAATAAAAACCAGTTCAACGCGACAACATATGGCGTTCCATGCAGACCACGACGGCGACGACAAGTGGGCTAAATGCACACAAAAATACCAGAATATATGGTATATATAATATACTTTACTTAAGTTCATATATGCCAGCAAAATATTTCTGACAGCAGCTCAAATATTTGCCTCCATTCGCATGAAAGTGTCTTCCGCAGTACCTTGCTGACAAAACCCTTGAACCTCACGGCTTATCCTCTGCCTTCAATCAGCGATATCCCCCAAAAACAAATTGCGCCTAGTCGGGGCCCTGGCCCTGGCAAATTGGATTAATTAAAAAGCCAAAAACAAACCCGTCACAAGTTTATCAGTCACGCAATGACTGAATCCTCCAAAAATATCGCTTATCAGTCGAGGTTATCATCGAAGCGTTGACTAAAGTATTTTCTATATACTACATATTGTATAGGGTACGTTTGGGCACGTATATATACAGTCTAGGGTATGCCTGATTAGTACACATTACGTTTAGCAGTTTGTGCCGTTATTTGTGATACCATTTTCGATTGTATTCGCTATTCACTTAACGAATTCGCCGCTAATGCGGTTAATGGGCTCCTTCAGTTGTCCAAGTTGTCATGTCAAGGGGGCAACTCAAAGAGCTCATCAGATCTTTGGGTAAATTTGACAAAGTTTTTGTGGCTTTTTTGGCAAAGTTGCGATTTTTATTTTTACACATTTCTTGAGTTTTAAGTGCTCATTAAGACACAACGTCGTCGCCAGCGGCGTCTTCTGAGGCAGGCATGGAAAGGAGTTAGGAAGGGGAGTTAGGGGAGTGACCTATGTGAGTCGCTTGTTTATGGTTTTTGGGATAGTAAATTTGCTCAACGAAATAAAGAAATCAGTCGAGCGAGAGTGCGAACGGGGAGCAGACAAAACAGACCCCATTTAATGGACAACATGTGCTCAAAGCGCGACGTGGCTTTCTACAAAGCTTAACCCCACTTCTCTCCTCCCTCTCGACTTGCCCCTCCCCCTCACTTCATGACCGCTGGTTAATAACCTTTTGCACGTAAGAAGCCCAAAGCGGGTCGAAAGAAATAAAGATTTTGGTTGTTTCTGTCTCTTTGTCTGTTTTTTGGCCAAATCTGCGTGGAACTGAAACTCTCTCATGTGCTCATACTCATACTCATACTTACTGTAGTCACTGTATTTACCAGTACTGCCACTGCAGTTGTTGTTGTTGTTGTTGCTCATACGTGGCGCTCTTGAGACAATAAATCGCTGGGGCTCAGCTCTTTCACTTGGAAAGGAAAAACGCCCAAAGGCAGAAATTATTTTCAATTCAATCTGACAGATTTATTGCGAAGGAAATAGGCTAAAAACCTATGCTAAGTTGATTCAAATTGCAGCAGACATAACTATTTTGAGGTTGGATCAGTTTGGGTTGGAGATTGCTGGACAAGATCTATCCTAATAAATAAATTGTAGTATACAAACCCATTTTGAAGGTTATGTTAGCTTGAATTTTAATTTTTCGTTGGTTAAAGACAAACTAAACAACATTTGGAGGTTATACTGAGAGTGAATTTTGCACAAAAATCGTTGGTTAAATTGACCTAAATTCTAATTTGCCAACCTATTAGCTTGAAGAAATTTCTCTTCAAAACCTTTCAAATGATTCAAATTGTTGTATAAATAACTATTTAAAGGTTATGTTAGCTTAAGAGTAAATTTTGCTAGCAGAACCTTGACTTATCGAGCTTACTTCCTATATAGTATACACAAAACTTTTTTATTCTTACTTCCTAAAAATTAAACTTTAGTTTCCTAGTGAAGTTTTCCGATTTTCCCTGCCAGTTTCAACTTCCACTTCAGCTCAATAAAGCGCGTCAAAGAATGCGCTGAGCAAACCAATTAAACTCACTCGGACAAACAACAAACAACGCAAGCTGGCCATATTTGACAACAACAACCATGGAGACTAACAACAACTGAAAAAGACAACAACTACAACAACAATGGGGAAGAATTGAATCCCGAACTTTCAATATTTGCGCCTTCAATTAGCGTCGCGTTGTAAAAAAGATCTTGAGAGGTGGAAGAAAGGTGGGAAGTAAAGCGGAGGGAAGTGCAGCCAGAAGAGCAGTGCCTGTTGCGCTACTTCCCAGTTTCCTCTCCCTCTCTCTCGCTCCATCTCTCTCCCTCCCTCTCTCGACTCTTTCTCTCTCTTATTACGCATCGATTTCAGCTGTCGTAGGCAAATTAACAAACAAACAACAAACTTGGCTGGCATTTTGTGGTTGTTTCGTTGTCGCTTGTCGTTTGTTTGCCTCGCCTTGTTGTTGCTCTGGCTGTTGCAGCAGCAGCAGTTGCTCTTGTTGTTCACATCAATTGCCCCCCGTATGTGCCACATGAACTTCAAGTGCGCTCGATTTTCCTTTGACATTTCCAACGGTTTCAGCTTTCCAAATTGAAAAGTAGAAATGTAGAATACCCTGTGTGTGTGTTTATTAAAAACCGCAGTGCCCCCGCTACTACACTGTGTTACCCTCCCTCTCTACCCGCCCCCTTGCGTCCACCTCTTTCACGTTGCTGGCAAAACTGGTTTCAAACTCCAAACAAAATCGGAGTTGAAAGTTCAGCGCGATTCATCGCGCGATATTGTAATCGCCGAGTTGCGCTAGCTCGCTCTCACTACCCGTCCCCCCTCTCTTCACTATACTCCTCTTTCTTTACCCCTCTCCCTCTCACACTCATGTGCTACCTCGCAGTCTTCCCTGCTCCCTCGCCATATCCGCAGCTCCTATTAAATGAGCAGGCAGTAGAAGCGGGAGAAGGAGCTGCAGAGGCGTGGAGTGTAAGAGGGGAGAGGGCAGGGGGTACTAGCACTAGTGCGCCGCTGTCACGGCAACAACAACAACTGCGACTGCGACTGCGACTCCAACAACGATAAGCAACGGTGTCGGCTTCGTTGGGTTGAGTTCAAAACGTTCCGTTTGGGATTTTTGTTCGATGCGGTGGCGAAATTAAAAGCAAAGCAGGCAACACGCTTAACCCGACATCAAGCGAGACAGCAGAGGAGGGGAAGAGGGGACAGAGGAAGGGGGAGCACATGGATATGTCAGCTCATTCATTGAAGAAACCCTTGAGAGAGAAAGAGAGACGTAGAGGGAGGAGACGCAGCCAGACAGTCACAATGCACACAGTCGTGCGCATTCGTTTAGAAACATTGTGAAAGAAATTACAGCTACATTGCCTATATAACTGTACCGCACTCTAATGAAATTACAGCTATATTCGTATAATATAAAGACCTTCATTATAACATAATAAAACTCCCCACTCAACAATAGATTACTCAATTAAGCCAGACTGCAAAGTAAAGCGAACTTTAAAGTGCAACTGCAGCCGAACTTTAGCAAATTACTCAGTCAATTACCATAAATGTGGAGATATATATGTGGTGTATACCCCGCTATACCTCTCTTTGGCACTCTTCACTCCCCTCTACACCTCCCTCTACCTCCACAGTTTCCCCTACTGCTGAACTAATGAAGCGCGCTCTGCATGAAGTCGAACACACACAAAAAGAGTTTGCTTTGTTTTCGGGTTTGGTCTTTGCTTTGTTTTCCATTTTGGCAAAGGTTTTTTCAGCGATTTTTTTTAGAGTCTTTTTTGTGTTTTTTTGCAATTTGTGCAGTTTTTGGAAAAAAAACACGCGCATATTTTGTGCTGACTACCTGAGCTAAACGCAGACGAGTTCTTATGAATGATGTCTTTGACTTGGGGTCGGTGTCGGTCGCGGTCGGGGTCGGGGTCGGACATGGTGGTCACTGGCTGCTCGAGATCTTTGAAATTCCATTGAAATTGGACTGTTCTGGTTTGTGTTGTTGCTGTTGTTGTTGCTGCGGCTTCTTAGAAGTTAGAGGCTCGCATGCAGTGCGGTCATTATACGGGTTTTTGACTCCATCTCCAGAGTTTTATTTTATATTTTGATAAGCGAGAGAAAACATTTGAGAGTCGTGTTTTAATTGTTGCATTCTTGTTCTTCTTGCTTTGATTTATTGCAGAAACTCTATGCAAAGGCCATATATAATAATGATGCGGATTCGTCGGACGAGTTGGCCTTCAAAAAGGGCGACATCCTGACAGTCATCGAACAGGACACCGAAGGCATCGAGGGATGGTGGCTCTGCTCGCTGCACAATCGACAGGTGAGTGGAAGACGAAGGGGAAGATGAAGAAGGAATTGAAGAAGAAGGTTCTTCAGTGGGGAAAAGGTAAACAACTCCAGTTCGTAGCGCCCTTCCTCACAGAGGCAACTTTGCCGAGTCATTAGGAACCTTTAAACGGCCACGCCTTGTCTGGTATTTGCTTTACTACCGTCGCCCTCTCTCTCTCTCCTTGTTGCATCTCTAATTGGGCAACATTTCTGGCTTCTTTCAAAGTCAAACTCAATTTGCATTTATAATTTAATTTTGTAATGTTCGGCACAGACTCCGTTCTCGTTATGGCAATGATTCATGTACCAACTCCGCCCTCAACGAGGCATGCAGTCTTTATCGTCATCATCATCCCCATCATCATCATATTCTTGCGGGGCACGTGACCGCCACCCGTCGAATCCGTCGCACCATGCGGGAACTGAAACTGAATTCACATTTGGCACTTTAATTGCGGCTGCAGCTGTAATAATAATCCCCATTACGAGGCCCGATTAACACACTGGGCACTGCGGACTACAACATAATTCGGACACGCTCCTCGCATTCGGCCTATGTCTACAATATAATGTGCTATATGGGGGAGGGAGGCTGCATGCGTGAAAAGAGGTCGAAGTTGATTGCATACAAAGTGGAACGAAATGCTTCGCAGCCTGTAAAAAATGTTTCGAAAATCGAAATTATTATTGGGGCATAGGCGTCAAAACAGTCCATTGAGTGGTTGAAAGTGTTAGAAATTTCGAACAGCTTGAGCATTAACTTTTTAATATCTTAATGGGGCTGCCACAAGCCCGAAATCTTTAGCATTATAAACAAGTAATTGAAGCACAGTTTGTAGGCTTTAAAAACCATTATGGTATATTCTCTCTCTAAAAGTTTTTCGATTATTTAAGTCAATTCTTTTTCTCTTTTTTTAATGTCATAATAAAGTTCCACAATTCAGAGTCTTAAAGATTATAAACAAACAACTCGAGAAGAGCTGGGAGATTTCATTCAGAGTTCGATTTGGATTATGAATATGTTTCTGAGGAAGTTTCCAACCTCTTCCTAAGGGGTTTAAGTCTCTTTAATCTTTTATTTTGTTAGCCTTAAAATGTCCTACTACTTCCTACTCCAGTTCTGTTTATCGAATTCAGTTCCTTCGTTCATATCGAACCAGTTCTTTCCTAATCGATTCGTTTTTGCTCTTTTACCTACTCCATTGTAGCTATGCCATATGACCCCATTGTTTGTCTCCCATTTTCCGGTCTTTCTTTGCTCTTCTTGTTGGCATTGTTTAGCTAGATTTTGGCTATTGTTCCCACTCCCCACCATTGTTTTTGTTTCTGGTTGAGTTCGACAATCTATGATCGCTTAATGAACACACGCGTTCACCTTGGACGCCGTTTTGGCAATACCCTGCAAAAAGGCGCACCCGATGCGGTTCAAATTAAAAACTTATTAAGCGGAGAGATATCTGCACGTACTCGGCTCGCTGGCTTTTTTAATTAACAACTCAATTGGCGAGTTCAACACTCGTGAGTACAATCATGAGTCGATCGAACGAACGTATGAACGTGCTGGTGTGAGTGTGTGGTGTCAAAACACGTATCAAAATGAAAATCAAAATCGCCATAGATGCCGCACCGCACACGCAGCAGCTACGACTACGAGAGATACAGATACAAAGATACATTTCACAGATACTCGCGCAGATACAATGTCGGCCAATTGGCGTTAATTAAAAAGTAGCCGCACTTTTTAATGGAAACAATTAACCCAAAAACAGCCAATTGCCTGGCGACACCAAACAATATTCATAAATACTAAACAAAATATGTAACAAAAAAAAAATTAAGAAAAAAATAAAAAAACATAAAAATTGTAGCATAAATTACGCTGAGCACCCGCCACAGCAAAAAACGATGCAAGTTTTTAATGTTTCCGACCAAACAAAAAAACATAATCGAAAATTCGCTCGATATTGCAACGAGCTGCAAAAGCGCAAAACACATGTTGGCTACATATTTTCCCGCCACTTTGAAGTCCGCAATGGGAACGGATCGAACACCAAATGAACATTGCGAACATATCAAACAGTCGCGCACAGATGTCGCCCAAAAAAGATCTGAGATCCGAGTGAGCGGCCAACGCATTGATAAATCTGTCGCTTAAGCAGACTGACGGGCAATTAAAAAACCGCTGCAATTTATTATATTTCCCAGATACTAGTGCGAGTATATGGCATGAGATGCAGTGTATATTTTATTTATTACGCTCGATTAAGAATGCATCGGGCATTGGAGTTGATTAAAAGTCAATCGAAACCAATTGGGCTCAATTCTTCATACGGCGACAGCCATGAAGGCCATGCGAAATGGAAGGAAGAGAGAAGAAGAGAGGGATGCAAGGAATATTAGATAAAATGGATGGCTTATAGAAACCAAATGGAATATGGTATGGCAAGTAAACAAAGCAAAGACAGTCTAACTAATTGATAGTACACCTACTGAAGATTCTATATACGTATTCGATAGAATACATAAGTATTATAGACAATTGAAGTAGATGATATGGACAGTATAGATACCATGAACATTGCAGATACTATGTGCACTAAAGATATAATAGATAGCAGGTACAATTCAGATACTATGGTCAGTATAGAAAGTAAAGATAGCATTGACAGCACAGAAAGCTTGGGTAATAGATCACATATACTATAAATAGTGTAGGGCACACAGTTAAGATAGAACTAACCCCACAAATAATATATGTAGAAGGTAAAGATACTCAATATAGCAATATAAATATATATATCGTTATTGATAGAGTGTCTGCACATGTTATACTTTAAACTGTCCCACATGCCATCCATCCAACTATATTTAACACATTTCTCTTTATTAAAAATTAACTTTAATTATTGCATTTAGCACCTACTGCACTCGCTTATTATGATTACCATCCATTAATCTCTGTGTCTTTCTGCACCTTCTTCTCTTTTGTCTTTCCCACAGGGTCTTTGCCCCGGCAACCGGTTACGCATCTTGAACTCATACGACTCTGGCTGCTTCTCGCCATCGCCGGCCAGTTCGCCAATACCTTCGCTGGCCGCCAGCACTGCCACGTTGAACAGTTCCATATGCTCGGCAGAGATCTATGAGAATGGTTCCATCATCAGTGGCGGCTCGTCGGGAGTGACGTCCGGCAATGGTGGAGCAGCAATGGAGACACAATCGCACTCCTCGAGTGCGTCCTCAGCCAATTCCTGTCAGGGTCGCGGGGCACGCAGATCGTGGCATGTATCGCCCAGCAAGGTGAGTTGTTGTTGTTGTTTTATTTTAGTTGTTTTCAGATTTTTTAATTTAACGCTTCGTCTGCGTCAGCTTCCTCCTCCTTCTTCCCTCGCGCCGCGACAGGCCCCTCGAGACGTTCCTTAATTGATTTCATTTCATTTTTTCCTCACATTTTGCATTCGTCTCTCCCTGATTTATTTTCGTATTTTCGACTTGCTTCTTTCTGTGTTTTTTGGCTACCGTACTTTTGAGTTATGATATCCGTCGGGAAAGTGAAAGAAAGTCATCGCTTGCCTCTGCTCCTCGCCGGTTTTCCATCATTACAAGGCACGGAATGGGGGCAGGGGCAGGGGCAAGAGCCGAGGCCGGAGCCATCCATCGTTCACTCTCTGCACGTCAATTGCGTGTCGTAATTGTGCAATTAATAAGACCCAAGTCGGATAGGGGATAAGGTGAGGGGAAAGAGGGCACTGAGAGGCCAACTGGATGCACTGCATCGCCGCCAGCTGGCATGTGTCCGTGTCCAACGGGTTTCCTTCTCTCGTTCCGTTCGCTCTTGTAATTTGCCAATTTGTCAGCTGGACATGCGTTTTATTTGCATTGCTGATGTTGCTTCTTCCCTCCCCCCCCCGTTCTCCCTCTCCTTCTTCTTCTCCTCTCCTTTTGATTTGGAAAATCTCTGTCAATAATTAAAGGAAATGAATAATTTGCACTTGCAGCTGACGAGGCTGCACGAAACGCTCGAGGAAATCTCGTATCTCGAGAGTCTCTGCGAGAGTTTCCCAATTCTGTTTGACCCCCAATTGGAATCCCAATCCCGTCGAGGTGAGGCTTTTCGGTTTCAATTGGGAGACGCCTCCTTGGCTAGCCTTGCATAACTTGCCGTCATAATTGTCCATTATCATTAGCACCACATGCAATCGTTGGGGGCGTGCGCTGCGACTGCACTCTGACCCACTGCACAGAGGAAGATGGGCACGGCAGGGTAGGGGATGAAGCAGATATACCTGGCGTATTGCTTTCGCTTTCGTAAATCAAATAAAATAAACTCCAAATTACAGAGTCGTAAACATTTCCTCGCATTATCGGCGGCCATCAATCTCGTGGCCGGGCAAGTGAAACCATAAATTCAAATTCAAATAAACGCTGCAGCGCCAGCGGAGCAACAATCAAGCCCCCTCTCCCAATCTTCCTCTCTCTCCCTACCTATCTCCCCCTCCCTCCCTCTTCTCTGAGCTGTCAGTTCGTCCGCCTGCAAATTGCAACGGATTCGTCGCCTCCAGCGCTAGAGAAACCTTTCTATGGAGATGCCAAGTCTAGGGAGGGGGCAGCTGGCAGGGGGCGGGGCAGTTGCAGTTGAATTGGTAGCTGTAAAAATAAAACGTCGCTTTTATGCATTCGTCTTCGTCTCGGGGTTTTTTATTGATTCGCAGCCAAGACGTAGAAACGTCTCGCACGCAACTCCAAACTCAAAGTCGAAAATTGAAAAAGTCCACTCGAAAGCAACAAAGAGAGATAGAGGGGGGAGAGGGAACCGTTAGAGGGGGAACAGTGTTGTACAGGTGCATGGTCCACAACAATTGTGTCAAGTGGCAACCCTGGGCTAGCCATATGCCATGCCATATCTCATGCGTATCAACAGCATTCCCAAAACTTAATTGAGAACGGAAATGTCTTGAATCTCTCGCCTCTTGCGCAACTTGCAACGCGCAGCAGCCGAAGCAGCCCACGTTGCAACGCCGCAGCACAACGAATGCATTTGCAGCCAAGCCAGATAAGCTGCCAGTACTGGCTGGGAGTCGATTCAAGTTGAAGAGATACCCTAGCAAGCCATTAGATAGCGCATTTCGAGGGTAATTGCTGTGACGTGAGGTGTCATATTGAAGTTACAAGTGCCAGTTAACTGACCACATGTGGTAAGACTTCACAGAATGTTGAAAAGAAAAGACATACGCTAGTGCAATAAACAGTTATGTCAGTCGTAGGGCATTAGATGCCATATAAAGTGCCATACATATGTAGAAACCACATTACCTTATGCCAGATAACTGGCAACATGTGTTGAGATTTTAGAGAAGCTGCTGCAAGAGTTGATAGAGACAACAATCTGGCAATGTCTTTAGATAACAATATGTAGTGTCATATCTCAAGTTCCAATTGCCAGTTATATGGTACAAATTGGACCGATTTCTAACTACACAAAATCTAAGCCAGCTACACATATACATAGACCATAAAACCAACATGTTTATTAATTACAGGAATATTTATCTTACTCTGCCAGTTATCTGGCAAGTTAATATGGCGCCGAGAGTTGTCAGCTATCTGGCACAACTATTAAGAGTTCATTATAATCTTTAAATTATAGGCTTGACTAGTTTTCTCCCTCCCTTGGCCAGTTTTTCCCATATATAACTCGCCAGATAACTGGACAAACCCAGCGCAGATCTTTATAAAAGTTTACCTGTTGCAGCTGCTTGGGATAATGCCAGACATATCTGTGCGAGGCAACGAAAAAACCGCATAAACATTAACTATAAGTCTCATTGTCGGCCTGACCAAAACTGAATCCCAGCGGACGCTGGCAATGCAGCGCAACGAGGCAGCAAACCCGGCACCACCGTTAGGCAGCGCCAGTTGCCAGTTGCCAGTTGCAGCAGCAGATTGTGACAATTTCAAGTTCCTTGAGCCCACATAAGTCTGGCCCGGCTTGGAGCCAGTCAGACAGAGCCGTCACGCACTGCCCATAAAGCTGCGAACCAAGGCAGGTGAAGATTTATGGCAATGTATGGCCAGTTGTGGTTGTGCCATTGCTTGTGCTGGAGGAGCATTTCCAAAAAGAGTTTTCGACTCTCCTGAGTGAGGAGGAAAACATGTCATTTTTATTTCAATGACCAAAGATGGTCAAAAATGTCAGCGCAAGCAAATGCGACAACAATAAGTCTTCTTTCTTATTTCTTCAACTGCCTCCTCTTCTTCTCCGGCAACTAACTCTTCTCCAGCTGCCGCCTCTTCTTCTGCTGTTACTTCTTCAGCTTCAGTTTCTTCTGCATCTTTGGTTCTCTGCTGTGATTTGTGCCTGACCAAAGTTAGTCATGAGTTGCGCTTGGTTATGGTCGCTGCAATGCGGATTTTGTAGATTGTGAAATCGCCATCTGTCTGCTGCATATGGCAAGCTATGAAGAGATATGGCAAGGTCGCCAAAGTGCCAATCCCCGGGATTGTTGGATTAGCCACAAAGGCGACTTAATGACCCACTCAGTAGCTGGTTAAATGAACGTTAATTAAGCCAAGTACTTGGAGAAGTTTGAGAGGGAGAAAGAGGCAAACAGAGAAGGGGAAGAAAGACAGAAAGAGGCAGGGGGAAAGAGAGAGAGATGGGGGTCAGATCTCGCAACATGACGCCGCTGCCTGCCTGCGGCCATTTCAATTGGAGTCTCTCAAACAGCACTCCCTGACTCCCTCTCTAAACCTCTTTCTTTCTTCCCCCTCCTCTTTCTTTTCCCCCCTCTCTCTCTCTCCACTTCTTGTTTGTAACAATTTGCATATTTGTACAAATGTTTTCGTGTTTGTTGCGTACGTGAGAAAATGCCGAAAATTTGTCAAAGAACCGCCCGAGATTGTCGGTCAGGCAGGTGCGCGAGAGGTGTGCGGGGTATGCGAGGTGTGAGTGAAGCATTGAAATGCATCAAATGAGCTGGCAAAGCCTCAACAGATACGCATCTCTGCGGCAGCTACCGTTCTGCCATAAAAAAGAGGGAGAGAAAGAGGGGAACAACAACATGTTGTGACATGTTCCACAGAGATTCGAAGATTCGTCAGATCTTTCTTTATTCCCAACCGAAATCGTGCTGTGAATTTCAACTTTCAACTATCAAAACCCAATTAAAAATGGCCGAAAGAATGATTCGTTTTCTGCTACAGCGCCCCCTGGCGGTCATTTTAATGGCCTGTCCCAGATGTGTCATAAAAACAGACATATTTTCTTTGCTTTTCCTTCTTTGATTTTGCAATCATTTCCATAACATGAGAAACGGGCACAGATAAACAACGTGGGGAAAATGACCCGGAAAAGTCACGCAAAATTCAGCACAATGTGACGACCTCCTCGTAGAAGAAGTTCAGGGCGCACCCCGCTGTGTGCTATATTTCCTTAACTATCCCTAAGTATTGTACAAAGCGGACCTAGCCCAGGAAACCCAAATGACTCCCGCAGACGTCGCTGGCTCCTTTTGCCTGCCCTGCTTCAGCTGCTCCAGATTCCTGAAGTAGATAAGCAAACAAAGCAGCTGCCCCGTTTATTGTTTTAGTCTCCTCATCTACTCCTCTTCTCTCGAGTGTCTGCTTTGTTTCCCAATTTGTGACTCGCGTTACGATCAAGTGGCATAAGTTCAGGTAGCTGTCGATCCTTCCCTATCGATCCTTAGGGGTTGTTCGCCTTTTCTACCGGTTTACCTAATTGGGAATCGATTCGTTTCGATTTGTGGCACCAGTGGGCGTGGCACAGCGCTGCAACGCGTGCCGCACGTAACGAGGGTAGCTCGTTTGATGGATTTGGCATACGCTGTAAAAATACATATGAGCTAAGAGCGATTCCAAAATATCTGCCATATGTTTGTGGCCCAAACCGATGAAGCATTAAATTAAAAAACAGCTTATGCAGCAGCATTTTCCCCTATTAATTACAGGGTATTAACTGCGCGTGTTATACAACAAATTGAATAATTGCATAGCATAATCCCTTGGGGTCCTTTACCTTGACACTGAACTGGGAATGCAATTCAACATTCTTCAAATATCCCAGTATTGTGCTCGCTCTCTCTCTCTCTCTCTCTCTCTCTCTCTCTCTCTCTCTCTCTGTCTCCTGCTCGGCGCATGCGCTGTACATTTCCCAGTATTGTTCCCCCTATTCCACTGCATAGAGCCAACTTTGCGTGCAACTCACGGGCAGTTCCATTTTTCCCATTGAGCCGCAAAGTTTTCCTCGTCTTTGTCGTTTTTCCAAACGATTTTTCGACGAAATTAATTGGCATTAATTGGCAACAAAATGTGATAAACGACGTGGGGGGCAGACAGGAGGAATAGCTAGACAGGTGAGTGGGTAAAGGGAGGAACTAAGAAGGGTTGGGATTAGTGCCAGGTGGAGTTCATTCATGAAGCTATTCAGAAAATCGATAAGCCAGACGAGGTAGGAGGAGGACTGGGCTTACTCAACTACAAACGAATCGACACTAATCTCAGCGCTCTCTTTCACACACACTTTCTCTCTCTCTTTCTGTCTTGCAGGTCATTACGCCACAGCGGCACGGGGATGTGTACATCTATAGCAACTCACCCGGTTCGTTGTCTGGAGCGCCACGCTCACCGCATCCACAGCAACAGCAGCAGCAGCAACAGATTTACAGCAACCAAAGCATCTATCAGAACCTCGCCATGATGGGCACACCCAATGGAGGAGGTAGCGAGTTCGAGACCTACGACATACCCAAACCGGCCACGCCCGTTGCCGGCCTTAGCTATGATGCAGCGAGAGGGTGCGGTGTACGCACGCCTACCACAGGAGTAGGTGGCTCAGCGCTGGGTGCACGCTTCGATTCCCTGAAGAGCGTCGCTGCATCCATGTCCATCGAGGAGGAGTCCTACGATGTGCCACGTGCGTTGTTACAATCACAGCAGCAGCAGCTGTCGCAGCACACCCTCACTCCCAGCAGCTCCGCCTCATCGCTGCTGACCAGCGACAGTCTTTCGCTGAGCTTCTCCAGCTCCAATCGTAGCTCGTTGGCCAATATGCCCGACTACGATATCCCGCGCCGTAATCCTCTGCCCGTGCGCCCCCATCCACGTCCACATGCCAGCACCTATGACTTCTCGCTGCCACCACTGCTGGAGCAGGAGCAGCAGCGCAGCACAGCAACGCCAGCAGGCAATGGACAAGCAAACTCTATCAAGGAGCTTCCTCTGGAGCTGAACTCAGCGCTGGAAACACTGGCCAAACTGCAGTCCCAGACAACGATGGCCATAACGCGTCTGCTTAGCTTTGTTGTGCCTCATTGGCGCACTCGGGCGCAGCTGGAACCCAACATCATGGAGCTGCGTCTGGCTGCACTGCGTCTGCGTACGGCACTGCATGATCTGGCCGAATTCGGGGAGGGCACACTGGGCAATGCACAGCGCTCGGAGGATCGCAATCTGGCGTTGAAGCTACGTCCACTGGTGCGTGCATTGCGGGATGCCAACAAGCTGATACACGACACCTCCGAGTCCCTGGACGCCCAGGGAGGTTGGTCTGTGGAGCAGCTGGCAAGGAGTGATGAGAAGCACGGCTGTCGTCCGCCGGATAGTCTGGATCAGTTGATGGCATGTGCTCAGACCCTCACCGAGGATGTGCGCTCCCTCACCAGCTTCATTCAGGGCAATGCATCGTTACTCTTCAAGCGCCAGTTGCCGGCAGCGGATGCACGTGACAGCAGCGGCAGTCGGAGCAGTGCAGAGTGGCTGGAGGATTATGATTATGTGGCCTTCGAGTCTAAGGATGCACAGGCCAAACGGAATTTAGCACTACGTGATGCCATTCCGGCGGGCATGAAGACGCAGTTTGATAGTGCTCTGAAGATTGCCGAGTGCACTGCGATGGGCACCACAACAGGAGCATCGGTACCAACGACGCCTACTGCTCCCGTGGCCACGCCCAACAAGTCACCGGACATGAACGATAAGGACAAAAAGCTGGTGCGTTACTATGCCCAGCAAATCTCGACGCACATGGGAAATCTGCTGCAGGCGATCGACTCGTTCCTGGAGACGGTGGAAAAGAATCAGCCGCCTAAGTATTTCATTGCCTATGGCAAGTTCGTGGTGGTCAGTGCCCACAATCTGGTCACCATTGGCGACAATGTGCATCGCAACATATCGAAGGAGGCGCTGCGCGAGAAGATTCTCCACTGCACCAATGGGTTGTCTGAGGCACTGAAGACGTGTGTGCTCAAGTCGAAGAAGGCAGCGGCGCATTTCCCCAGCGGCAGTGCCGTACAGGAGATGGTTGACTCTGTGGTGAATATCAATCATCTGGCTGTGGAGCTCAAGACGGTTATGTTGCAGGCCGTGCAGCTTTCTGTGGGCGATGGAGCCTGAACTGGGTCCACGGACACCGCACTGAGTGATCACGCAAGGCTTCCAAAGTCTTCCAGGCTGGCAGCGCAATGTTCCTTACTGATCAGCACACGCTTTGGCATATCCTCCTCATCCCCCGATCCATGATCCACGCAATATATCGATATATATTATTTGCATTGTGATATTTTTGAGCAAACGTCAGAAAATGCACTCACAGTCCCCGCCAGGATCGTCGCCAGAGAAGTAGCACGATCTCCGCACGAAACACATACACATACATACATGCATATGTATATACAATTACATATACCATTATACACTTGTGTTGTAGTTGGCTGAACCCTACGATTACGATTATGATTACGATTTAGTTGTAGTATTTACCGTTAGGTCACACATCATCAGTTAGTCAGCGCATTAGACTTAGTTTGTACCCTGTATATAGCACTCCCCCCAACTTATTGTAGGATTTTTGTATATTATTTCCCCCACAAATTACGTTGTATCAGTGAAGCATTTCAGCCGATAAAAATGTATATCGTAGCAGTAACTACGCGATTATGCTTAGAATACCGATGAATACAATACACAAACTAAGCTTACGCATACAAATACACATACAGATACATAGTCAAAATCTGAAAGATTTGCAACATACCTTTTTGATTTGCGCCAGGCTTTAGTCAGCAATATAATAATTAATACGCATTAGCCATATCTACTATCTACAGTATGCTATAAGTAATTATAATTTTGCGGTTGCCACTGTTCATCCCGATCGCAGACTAAAAATTATAATAAAATAAAATATATACATATACTAAATATCAAATCTGTTTTGTTTCAAATTTAAATTACGAAAACGGGTTTGTACCAAATGATAGGTACGGTGGCTATCGATACCACTCATCGCGTAATAAAATACTTAAATATCGCAGCGAACAATAATCGCTTCGACATGAACGGTTTTCTCAATCAAATTTATCGGTACAATAAGACTATCGAACCGTAAATCTATTGTGAATTGGCGCAAATAAAAAAAATTTAAATAAATAAAAAATTAAAAGAAAAATAAAATCGTTATTTAATCAATATATTCGAAATGCATCTGATAATTTTAAGCTATGTATTGTCTTAAATTTTAAATGGAATCTCACGCATCTTTTGCACACCGGAATCCCAAATTGCCAGATGAACTGTCTTCGGTATTTTGGGAACGCGCTGCACAGCGATAGCGATAGCAGTACGACTTGTGGCAAAGATAGGACCCGCCTTTCTTCACGCGATTTGGCGTCTTGCTAGTATCGCCGGCTTGCCAGAGATCTGAAGTCCATTCCCAGACATTGCCCACAATATTGTAGAGATCATAGTTATTTTGCCGGAACTCGTTAACTGGGCACGTGAACTTGTAGCCATCCTCGGCGGTGTTGCCATCGGGAAACTCTCCTTGCCATATATTCAGCCAGTGCTTGTCCTTGGGCATCAGCTTATTGCCCCAAGGATATAACTTGCGCTCCTTTCCACCTCGACAGCCCACCTCCCATTCAGCTTCAGTGGGCAATCGTTTACCAGCCCACTTGCAATAGGCAACAGCATCACGCCACGATACATGCACCACTGGATGTTGTTCTAGACCTATAAAGAAGATGAATTAGAAAGACTTGCATATATAATTCGGCTCGTCACTTTACCTTGCAAATCACTGTCAACGCCATGAGGCTTGCGCCAGTTAACGCCGCTTACTTTGTACCACCAGAGCGCATTGACGACACGGTAATCCTCGAGCTCTTTCTGCTGTGCCGGCGTCAACAGTGTCTTAAAGAGAAAACTGTCACCGAAGACCTCCGCCTCAGTGGTGTAGTTTGTTGCCTTAACAAACTTCTCGAAGTTCGCATTGGACACTTGATATTTGTCCAAATAGAAATCCTGCACCTTGACTAGCCGCTCGGGGGATTCATGATCCGCCTTAAAGTGAGGTTCATTAGTGCCAATGTGCTGACTGCCGCCTGGGATTAGAGACATTCCCTCAATTTCGGGCTCCAGATCCAACTCCGCGTAGTAATCCCGGTAGTGTTTGTTTTGATTGCGCGCCTGTTGCTGGCACACCTGTTGCTCTGATGCTGCCTCTGGCTTTGCTGCATCAGTGGCTTCTCTGTCCAGCTTGTTGCAGCCACAGTCCCCTTGCACGCAGCCAGCAAGGGTCGTCAGTAATAATATTGCAAAACTAAGGAGAAACATTTTTAACTTGTTTAGCAACAGTTGCCAGCTGAGGGTTAGATATGGCAAATATGACCGATAGTTCTCCGATAGCAATATACCCTTTCATTGATCGATAAGACCAAATTAGGTATACGGTAGTGATACTTGCAATTTTCAAATAGCATCGATAAGTTAACATTTATTTCACATATACCGATAGTTCTATTAATAAATAATCAAGTGTTATATACAGTTAAACTTTAAATATTGTACTAATATTGCTGCAATTATTTATTGTAGATGTTAAACTTGTGTTTTGTGATACTTTTTCAACTGCTGCATGAATCCCGCGTTTGGCTGAATGCAAGGCCGCCACGACTTGACCAGGTTGTAAGCCTCCTCGAAGCGCATGTCACGTCGTTGCATTAAATATCCAATGACCACAGAGGCGGAGCGGGAGACGCCCGCATTGCAATGGACCAGAACACAGCCCTTGGCTGCTTTAGCCTCCTCGATGAAGTCTATGGCCACGGGCAACACATAGTGCAGCAAGTCCGTCTCTGGCAGGTCCAGGCAGGGTAAGTGCTTGCATTTGACCTTTGTGGGTAACTCAACTACGGGCAGTTCAATGCCTACACTCAATATGTGCGTCAATTTGTATTTCATCACATTCTCTGCGCTCACTGCATCCTGGGAGCCCAAGTAGAGAAACTCACTCAATATGCAGGCAGGCACTACATCCGGTTTGGTATCTACCACGAATCCATATTGA
The DNA here is from genome assembly GCA_018151435.1 of Zaprionus africanus. Classification (NCBI taxonomy): domain Eukaryota; kingdom Metazoa; phylum Arthropoda; class Insecta; order Diptera; family Drosophilidae; genus Zaprionus; species Zaprionus africanus. Next base: position 803,137 of record JAECXB010002310.1, on the reverse strand, counting down.
CGTGCCTCCAGCTGCTCCGGACTGCACTGACCATGAGTGGCCTCCTCTTCGGCCGATGATTTGCGCCGTTCAATGTACCGAGCGCCGGTGGGTGTGGTCACGATCGTCGTGGTGGGCCTTAGGTTGGCCAAACGCTTCTGCAGCTCATACAGCAGTATCATTTCGTTGCTAATGATTAGTCTGGAAGCTCGAAAGCCGTGTCGTTATAGTGCACACGGCACAAGTAGAGACCGCACGCCGGAGCAACCAGCACTCGATGATCCCAGTTGTGCTTGGAAGGAATCGTTAGCATCTGGTAGATGCTGCGCTCATCGATGCGCCCGTTGGCCAGTGCAAGCAGTGTGCCCACAATGCGACGCACCTGCTTGTAGAGAAACGACTTCGCCTTGATCTCTATGTCCCAGTAGTCGTAGGTATCCGTCGCTAGTGCAGCGTTTGGACCAAGTGCAAGGCTTCGTCCTGGACGTATGTTTATCTCATCAATTTTACGCACCGTGAACATGGGATGATCACGACTTGGACTCTTTTGCCGACTGACGCTCGTGAATGTGCGAAAGTCGTGGACGCCGAGGAACATGCGTGCGCCTTCATTCAGTCGATCAATGCTAAAGTTGGGGCCTCTGGAAATATATTGGAACTGGTCAGTTAAGCCTTAAGGGAAAACTGTGCCTTGGCTTACTGCAGAAAGTAACATCTATCGATCTCCTCCACAGGCAGAAAGGATTCGTAGCCCTTGTTTTTTAGTCTGCCAACGGTGTGCTCCTCTAGTTCCTGTCCCGACTCCTGTAAAGCATTCTTGCTCACAGCCACGCGATACAAGTAGGTGCGTCCTGTAGCGTGATATCTACAGTGAAAAGTATTTGCAACTCTTTGTGTGCTCAACACTCGTATGGGAAGATTTTGTTTGTCCAGAGTGCGATTCAGGACACCAGTCAGTACCGTCGTATCGTAGGGATTACCATCGTAGCGTTCCAGATCCACATGAACTGTCGAGTGTAGTGCATGTACACCGGCATCTGTGCTGGAATAAATTTCAAATTAAATATGACTATATAACATTGTATACTCCATAAACTTGTAGCTTACCGACTGGAGAGGACCGTTTGAATATCGTTTTTGGGACGAAAGACCCGTAAAGCCAACTCCAAGCAGCCTTGCACTGTGTTTGTGTCCAGCCGCGCTTCCTCCAACTTGTTTATGGTCTTCTGAATGCCACTGGAGGGAACCAATTTTGTTAATAATATATTTTAGATTATTTTTATAATTTTTAGCTCACCGAAAATTCGTGCCAATGTAAGAAATATTGAGCAAATACCTATGCATTATAGACACCCACACCCATGCACGCCGCACCAATCAGAAGAAAGAAAAAAACATATGTTTTGTTATCGATAGCTTGACTCGCCGAACAGTAGTGGTGTTCCAAGCAAATAAAATTATTTCTTCTACATAATTTATTAATAACTATTAGATATCCGTTAAAATTAAAATAACTGCTTTATAAAAACAACGCAATTTAATTTCGCTTGCTATCATGCGATTCACTCATTTAGTTTTATTTAAATTGTCGATAGTTCACTTTTCAATTCACATCGCAACACATTGTATATCGTTTGCATATCGATATTTGCTTTGTCAAAGTTTTGTAACCTGAATGGAAGCGAAAAAAAGGGCAGACGTGCAAACAGTTCGATCGACCGGCTTATAATTCATACTCGCGCAGCTTAAATTTTAAATTCACCATCTCAGGATCAGGTCCGCAATAGCAACATCACATCAAAATGGCCGTGTCAATAGAATATTCCAGAAGTGAAGAATCAGAGGTTAATGACTGGATAAGGTTTGGAATGCGTCTGGGAGTCAGCGCTGCACTGCATCCATTTGAGTACTCCAAGGCACTGATACAGATTGGGTATGAACCCATTTCAGCGAGACCAGGCAAATCGATGCTGGGAAAACCGATTATGATGTTGCCCAACATTTTCCAGTACGGTGAGTGATGGAAAGAGAAAGAGAGAGAGAGCCGGCATTTAACTTTTTGATCACTACAGTGGGCCACATCAAGAAAGTCGATGGATTCTATGGATGCTATCGAGGTCTGACCCCCAAGCTGACCGGCTCCATACTGAGCATGATTCTGAGTGAGCGCGTTGCCGCAAAACTTGGACTCGCATTTCGGGAGGACAAAGATGAGTCCGAGCTGAGCGAAGAGGAGAAGTAAGGGAAAAGTTGAGAATAGTCGAGGATTCTCTACTAATCAGTTGCTTCTAATTGCCAGCTATGTTCAATTCAAGTACAACCTAAAACGGGACATTGTGCTGACGGTCAGCGGCATCGTTGTCTCCCACCCGTTCCATGTGATTTCACTGCGCATGATGGCTCAGTTTGTGGGGCGCGAGACGCTGTACAACTCGATTTTCGGTTCCATTGCCGAAATCTGGAAGACCGAAGGCATAATGGGTTTCTTTGCCGGCCTGATCCCCAAGCTGCTGTGCGACGTGGCCTGCCTAGTGCTATCAAGTTCTTCTGTTTTCGTTGTCAACAAATACCTCATCAAGGACAAGGTGGCTCGGCAATACAATGCTGGCTTCACGCAGTTCGCCTTCTCGAGCCTGCTCTACCCGCTCCAAGTGGTGTCCACATGCTCAGCGGTTAGCGGTTCTCGCCTGATGGCCGGCCGACCTCCCATCATGCCTGCATATACCAGTTGGGTGGATTGCTGGAATGATTTGCAGTCCCGTCGAGAGCTCAAGCGCGGCAGTTCACTCTTCTGGCGGTAAGTGGATGATAATGACTATAATCTATAGTGGTAATGATTAAGTTACATCCGGTATTATCTGTAATTCTTTGTTCCAGCGTGCAAGTGTCCAATGCATCAGCCATGGCAACAGTCTTTGCCCCACTGCCCGCTCTATCCCGCTACCAATAGATGACCCGATTTGTGAATGATGAATGAATGAAGACGCACACATAATAACAACATCATATATGTATATGAATCGCCGGAACTACATCCACCGATTGAGACGCGTCTGCCTGCCTGCCTGCATTTTATTTTTAATTTGCTCATCGAGCTCCATCCTAAGACAAAACTGCATTTGTTTCTGGTCGCGATTGGCATTAGTAAATACCGTTATAATGTTTATACCAATGTAAATCCATATGTTAAACTGCTAACAAAAAATGTTTGCTATATCGCATTGTATGGATTTATTCTTCATCTCGAGGCATAAAATGCCCGACTCCTTTCCCAAAGAGACAGTTGTACAATGAGATATTTTCAGTTCTATATAATTACTACACAGACTATGTCTTCTTTCCCCTATTGCTGTTAAACAGAGTTAATTATAAATTGTATGCTACATTTATTTTGAAGAGTCTGTGTGAAAGAGCTAAAGAAAAAGTCTTTTCCAATTGTTAAACTAAAATTTGTAGTTCTTATATAAAAAACTGTCATTAGCAAAATAATTATCTTTTGATTTACATCAAAGTAAAGTAATATATTCCTCTATGCCAATCCTAAAAACTTGACTTTGAGCGAACTTGACTATCTTATCTGCATAATAAAGAAGGAAGTAGAGCAAGTTTTAATCAACATACCATGAAAGTGAAGACTTTGTACCATTAGAAAGTACACAGTGTATGGGAGGTGTAACTGATTACTGGGTCGATCCAGCGCACTCACATGATATGCAATTATGAGCTGGGTGCATGCATTAATCCTGGGATTGTAGAGATTTCTTTGGCTTTTAATTAAACACGTTACTGGTACCTTATCCGGTATAAGCCAAGGCGACGTATTATGCAACGCAATTAAAATATCACCATAGACTCAAGTCGAGGTAGCCGCAGCCTCCCATGCAGCGCGCTTTTCCTTAGTGGTTCAATGTACGACGCATTGTGCGACGCCTTTATGTCGAGAGGGAGGTCTGGTTTAGTTCGCCTTTGGGCAGGAGCGGCCCAATTGGCCATGGCATTGGCAACTGCAACAGCGGCAACTGGTTGGGAATTGCAAACTTGGCAGCAACATTCGGCCTGCATTGTCTTGACGCTATTTAGTCATGGCATATTTCATGCGGCTCTCTACAAATGTGTCCAAATTGAGATTAAACGACAATTTCAATCAAATACAGACAGCACCAACAATACGATGAGTGTTCGTGTGTGTGATAGCGACGCAGAAGTTGTAAGCCAGCAGCGCTGCTGGCGCCGCAACTTCATTCAGTCTGCAACGCGAGCTTCAGCCGAACAGACGTCTATCGTAACCTGCGCTTACAGTCACGGTAGACCATTAACTACAATCGCGTCCCCAGCAAGTGAGCAACCCAGGCAGGCACGAAGTAATTCAGTCTGAAACGCGAGCTTCAGCCGAACGGACGTACATTGTAACCTGCGCTTACAGTCACGGTAGACTACCGCCTACAGTCGCGTCCCCAGCAAGTGAGCAGGGCAGGCACAAACGAAGTCAGTGTCGCGAGCCAAGCTAATAAAAAGTGCTAATTGTGTGTGCTTAAAACCCGAAGCGACTGTGCAAGCAACTAGAAAAACACCAACAACAGCAACATAAAAGAAACACAAACAAACAACAACATCGATAACAACGACGACAAAAGATATTTTCTTTACTTTTTCCATCGATTCGTGGGCAGCTAAGACAGCGAAATCGCATTTGCATTTCTCTCCCATAATACAAACCTATCTCCAACTCCGTCGTCCGGCTTATTAAATTGGTTCAACCTGACTGTGTGTGTGTGAATGTTTTGAATAGTGAATATATAAATGCAAATATTAGAAATCTGTCCGTTAAATCGGCTCAGAACAAAGAGACAAGAGATCATCGCTCGACCTCAAAGCCGACGAAATATTAATTCTAAAACGGAATTGGAAGTGGAAACAATCTGCAAAGTTCATATAGCTTGGGAATTGGAAATTATAAACTGAAAACTGGCGAATAGGTGAGTAATTTATTATGAAGTGCATGTTTTTCCTAACTGGGGCTTATCTGGGGCTATCTGGAATACGTCCATAATTGTCATTGGTTCGTCCAACCAATCAAAGCTAATTGGCGGCGATCGTAAAACGATCTACATCTATCTACCATTTTTGCGAATCCAGTTTCGAGGCAGAGTATCGAATTGAAGAAGAAAACCGGCACGATTCGCAAAGTGAAGACACGAACGAATCAAGAGCTATTAAATAATTAACGATCAGCGATGCAAAAACGAAACGAAAAATACCAAACCACACTATATCGGGGTGAAAAGAGGTCTATATGTGGACTACATCATGGCCGATTACTGCATGTTGCCTCTGCTGCATGTTGCATTATTTACGGCCTGCTTAGCTAGTCGCCGTGGCCGCGTATCTCTATCTCGCTCTCCCTCCCATTAGAAGAAACAGAACCTCTTCAGAATCTCCCAGCATAGTTGCTGCCTAGCCCCGTCTAGCTGTCTGTCTGACCATCTACAAATGGTCTGCGATGATCTTCTTCTTTAATTGATTTGCAAAACATAGAAAGTTCATTTTGGACGCCAATTTGTCTGCGCGTTTTCGGCAATTACGTCAAGTTGTAAAGATAGCACTCGAGTCTCGAGACGAGCTGAAGTTATTACCTTTTTGTAGAGTGCACGCTCCATAAAGTGGTGTAATTAAAACAACACGCTTAACGATAGTTTGTCGAGTCCAGCAGGTTTTTATGCAGAAAGTAACTTTGTGCAACAATATCTTATCTGGAGAAATTCACATAAAAGACAGCATATATAGAAATTCTTGCATTTTGTTAAAAAGAAATGCGCGCTATTATTTATGGCAAACTTAAAAGTTTTCGCATAACGTTTTCCACTGCAAGTCGAGCAAGTTTTTTATGCTTTGGCAGAAATTAACACAGTTGTGGAAGAGCTAAATATTATCTTATCTGAAGAAATTCAACATACAGAAATTCTTTAATGAGCTCAAATGCATTTTGCTAAAAGCTATTCGTGTAGTCATTTATGGCAAAACTAAAAGCGCCATAAAAATGTTGGCATACACATGCAAAAGTCGTGCTGCGGGCTCGATATAAATTTGCTATTTGCGACTCCTGCTGTTATAGCTATTTACTTACTTTCGAGCTACTCACGCACCCGTCTCTAGTTTCGTTTACTATGCGTGCTCGATATTAACTTCGTTTCACGTTGCCATCTCTAGTTTCGATTCATTTGTTCGCTTAATGATCGACAAAAGGAAAACAACTGTAAATGATCTTTTCACGCGTTTATTTTTGTACACAACTTAGAGTTAGAGCTATAATGTATCATTATGTCGTCAGCGGGGAGGGGGAGTGTGGGGTAATGACAGTAGACAGACGTCGGCTAATCCCTGCCCACCTTGTGGGTGGCCACGGGTTTATCGACACGCACCACACGTTCGGCGACATTGAGATACGCCTCATACTCCACAATATCGGGCGTGGTGTCGTAGTGATAGTGTCCGCCCCAGTTGCTGAACGAGAACGAGTGGAAGTGCTGTAGACGCAGATCGAGGTCATGTTCCTTGGTCACCAGTGTGCCCAGAGCGTTCAGCTGCGCGGGCATCTCGTAGAACTTGAGCCACTGGTTGACCTCCTCATCGGTGTGAATCGGTGTCTTGCTGAAGTCACGCATCACGTGCTGATGAGCCGCCCCCTTGCGTATGACAAAGATGCCTCCCAGGCCCACGACCTTGTCCCCATAGTGATCCTCCAGTCCCTTGCGTATGCACTCGATGAAGTTCAGTTCACCCTTGCGCTGCTTGGCGCTGATGCGCAGCACTGGCCCCGTTTCACCACGACTCAGGAACAGGTTGAGCAGCAACGCACAACGCGCCTCCGTGTTGGGAATCTTCTCCAGCACACATTCCTCGTGAGCACCACGCACTGTGGCCGTGTAGCTGCCATTCGTGAGTTCATCCTTCTCACTCACCGACAAGTTGTAGATACCTTCGCAGTTGGAGTTGCGTATGGGGTAAGGGCCGGCACCAGCTCCGACGGCGAATATCTTGCCGGGACCCTGTATCTGGCGTGTGATCTCCTTGATGTTGTACAGCTTGTCACGCTGCACCAGGGGCAGCAGAAACGGTGGTCCGCCTACCTCCAGCAGTGTTGGTTTGCCGCCCAGACCCGACTCAACGAGGCCGTACTCGGGTGCTTTGAGGTCAGGGCAAGTGCCCACACTGACGCTGGTTGTGGTGAAGTTCTTGCTCAGCGCACCTTGTATAACTAAAAGAGAGAAGAGAACGGGAGAGAGATAGAGAGCGGGAGAGTCATTGAGTTGTTTGCTTAGAGCTTTATCTCGCCCTCAAATCGAGACAACGCGTGAAAAAGCTTTGCAAAAGCTTTCCAGCTGTTTTTCATTTTGCACTCAGAATGAAGAACAAAAACAAAACAGCGACGCCTCTCAAAACCGGCTATGGAATGATTTGACACAGTGGTGAAGGTCATTCGCAGACAAATCTGGGTACACCTTGGATCTTCTACGCACCTTGTTGCAGCTCCTCCAAAGTGGGCACATACAGTGGCTTCTCCTCGAACGGCAGCTGCCCCGTCTTCAACTGACTCTGGTCCGTGCTCATGTTGTTAGTTCTGACAAGGTTTCTACTCCAATTACCCGCGTAGGCTCTTCGATCTGTGCGCCAGATCGTTGTGAACGCGACTGTGATGCGAGGCCAGAACGCAGCTCGCATTTCGACTCAGTTTGGACTCTACTCAGCTGAGTGCTTGTCCCCTAGTTAACATTGCCTCGCATACAGGGTGACCTGTAGGTGCGATAAGATAAACTCCTAACCACAACGGAGGTACACGGTAGTTTTCCCCCCCTTGGCGTCATCAAAACATAACCAAATTGCTGTCTAAATTTTTGACACTGATGGCACGCCCGAGGTACATGTCTTGCTTGGATATTTATAGCACAAGTGCGCTACAGTGAAGCCTGGCAGGAGATAGACTCTCTCTCTCTACATTTATTATGCCATATATTCTTCTTATTAACGAAATTGTAAACAAAAACTCATTTGGAAATGTCTTAATCTTGTTAAATTTGTTCTGCATTCGATGTAAATAAACAACTGCGCTACAGTGAAGCCTGGCAAGACAAGAATTCGGATCAATTTCCCAATGAAAGAAATTCTAATGAAAGAAAACGTAAAACGAAAGCTCATTTGGAAATCGACTTAAAAGATTTAAGCTACTTTAATTTGTCATTAATTCTATGGAAAGTTTTTCCTGCTTATTCGTATGTAGATTTCACATATTAGATTTCTTTAGTTTCCGATTTGTCAACCTACCCTACGAAAATTTTCCAAAGTGTTTCGGTGATAACTTTCCCCTTCTGTGAAATTTGTCACACGCGAGAACCGGTCGCGCTTCGGGTTTATGGGCCGCCGCGCTGTTTTATAGACCAAGCCAAGTAAACCAGAGTCGATAACTTCTTACACCAAAATGCTTCTGTTTAGCATAAATTCGAAAGGTCTCCTAACGAACTGGAAGCGGAGGAAGAGATAAAGAATAGAGAACAGAGAACAATCGATGGCGACTAATGCAGTTTCGCTATTAATAGAGAAGCTGATCCATTTTGAGTATGGAATACGGTTACAGTTAAGTGAACGGCAAAGCAATCTTCTAAAGAAGAAGAGGGAGCTACCCACTAAAGAAGAATCTCTACTTCCCTCTTCCCACCTCGCAGAACATTCACTGTAGCGACGAACCAGATTGATAAGAATGCGCCCTGTTTGCACACTCGAGCAACACTTCGGGCTTACCTCCGCCAGCGATAGTGCCGGCCGCAGATAGAGATAGAGGTAGTACCAGGCATGCGCAAACATGCACAGTCGTTTAGCGGTCACGTTTGGGTTAGGGAGGTGATAAGCCCAGACAGAGAGAGTGGTAGGAGGGGCGCTAAGCCCCCTTCAAGATTGTACAAATTTACTGGATGTGCTAAAATGATGAATCGCTGTCCTAATCAGAGATGCGTGACCCGCTTCCACTGACGTACGTTCGTCTTCTGCGAGATTCTTCTCTTGTCTACGCCAAGATTCTTCTCTCTTTTACTGTCAGTGCCTTTGTGCCCATTCTTCAATGATTCGTGCTGCGCATGTAATCATGGTGTTCATGTCCATGTTCATGTCCAAACTGGTCCAGGTTAACGTCCAGGCAATTCATCAACTGCGGCTCACAAGATGTTTTATCGTAATTACCCCACGAGGAGCAGCCGAAGAAGCCATCTCTCTGTCTTTGGCATCTTATTGTGTGTGTGTCCCCATCGCTGACCTCAATACGCGTCCTCAAACGAGCCGGAGGAGAGAACTCCACTCCGCCGATGACCCAATTCCAACGCCCATACAGAACTTGGTCGTTCACTTCACTTTTGCGCTTAGTTGGGAACTGGTTAGCCAACTACAGGTTTACAGACACCACACACCACACACCACACACACTCACACGCACACACTTGTTGTACACCTTATCTTGGTAATTAACATGAGCTCGTGTTCCTGTCACATTAGGCAATGTCTGATACGCAGCGCAGCCAGGAGACAACTTTGTAATGGGCAACCGCATCGGAGCATCGCATCAGCGCGCTGATCTCGCGGGTGGCGGTGTCGGTGAATCGCAATTCAATACGAGGCGACGTTATCAGCAGCACAAGCGGGAGTATTGCCTACAGGATGAGTATCGATCCAAGACATTGCCAGCGAGGCCCTCAGGCGATCAGGAAATCGGAGGAGCACAGCCTCGGCTGGACACAAGCAGCTGCCTGGGCTCGGGAAATGGGGGCACCTCGAGTGGCAACCAGAACGGTGGCGAGACGACGCCGCGGATGCTGTTTCTGCTCTACTTAATACACCGCACCTGGAACGTTGTCATGGACACTGTGGACACACGCACCAAGAGGTAATTGCTGCTGCCAATCTTCCCATTCCCATTCATATTTTTATTGCTTTGTTGCAGTCGCCATTCGAGACGCACAGAGTCGCAGCAGCAGCAGCAGCATCAGCGGCAGCAGAGGAAAGTTGCACCTGCTGTGCCACAGCAACAGAAGCAGCAGCAGCATCACAGTCGGCAGCTGCCGACGCCTCCGGTGGCAGATGAAGAATGTTCTATTGGCATAACCGACATCGATGCCTCCTCCTACTGCTCCCAATATTCCTGCTGCAGCTGCAGCTACTGCTACGAGGATGCTGTAGATATTCGCACTAACATGGATAGCTCCATTGCGGATGAGTATTCGCTGGACTCCATTTACGAGCAGACCAAATCCATTTGCGACAGGTGAGTGACAAAAGAAAAAACAACTACAACTTTTAAATTTAACGGCTGCACTAACGCATAGCAGTTAGCCTACGATCGTCGGTATGTGCGATTTACTATATATCAATTAGCTTAAGTCAGCTAGCATATGTGAAATGTGTTGCATGCTTTTTAGCGCAGCATTTAATAAGTTAACAGCACACTGTTATTAGATTAACAGAAACTGCCTTTAGTCATACTGCAAACTGAGAGTGTTGCTTGAAAATGTTAACAAAGAAGACTTATAAAAAAGGCAATCAAAAGTATGCTTTAAGTTATTTATTGAAATATTCAAGTTGGAAATCATGGTAAGGGGCTCAGCTTAGAAGCAGTCATCGATGGATGGCAACCAGCCGCTGCAGTAGTGCCAGGTGGACCAGGCGGACCAGCCCTGCTGGGAAAGAACCTTCTGGGCGCAACGAACGGAGTTGGTGATGTCATCTGTGATCAGGGCATTGCAGCTCAAGCCACACTCGTTGTAGGAGAAGCGACCGCTGGCAGGCTGGCACCAGTAGTAGTTGTTGATCTGGAAGATACCGTAGTCGTTGGAGCCGTTGTAGTTCTCGGGTCCCACAACACCGGTGCGGTAGGAGGACTCGTGCTCAGCAATGCAAGCCCAGCGAGCCAGTTGGTCACGAGGGACGCCCAAGTTGGACATCTCGCGGGCCAAGGAGCAACGGTCCATGGTGCGACCCAGAGCGGGAGCGGCCAAAGCCAGAGCAACCAAAACGATGAAAGCCTTCATGATTGAACTTCAGAAAACTGATTGATGTCCATTGGGTTCGATGCTGAGGCTTTTATACTCTCAAATTATCTCGACTAATCGTTATCTGCAGTACTCAATTATGTTCATGTAATCTTATTAATATTGTCTGAGGCTCAGGAATCCAATCGAAGTGACAAGCACCTTTTACAGTGTCTAGCGGAGCCAAGTAGATAATAAGAGGACCACATTTGTGTCTAATAGGACGTTAAGAATTCAAAGGTGAATCCCCCTTCAAGTTGGTCGAATTTTCAAGAATGTTTATGTTTATAAAAGATAAGAATTGAATATTTTGGTTAAGTTTGCCTAAACCAATTTGTCTTATCTTCTGTTTTGCAATGGCAATCATTGCATAACAAATGAATCGCTGACAAAACTATTGCATACTTTTGACAACTTAGAAAACACAGTATAAGATTTCACGACCAATTCCTTAACACTTTGTAATACTCACGAGCTTTGATAAGGTTGCCAATTGATTAAGGGAGGTTCATTTAGGTACCGTCGAATGATAGGGCAAAAAGTACTTCAGATAATACGCGAATAAAGATAACTCCGTGCTATAAAAGCGATCACTGGCCACCCAATAGACATCAATCAGTTTTCTGAAGTTCAATCATGAAGGCTTTCATCGTTTTGGTTGCTCTGGCCTTGGCCGCTCCTGCCCTGGGTCGCACCATGGACCGTTGCTCCTTGGCCCGCGAGATGTCCAACTTGGGCGTTCCCCGTGACCAATTGGCTCGCTGGGCTTGCATTGCCGAGCACGAGTCCTCCTACCGCACCGGTGTTGTCGGACCTGAGAACTACAACGGCTCCAACGACTACGGTATCTTCCAGATTAACAACTACTACTGGTGCCAGCCTGCCAGCGGTCGCTTCTCCTACAACGAGTGTGGCTTGAGCTGCAATGCCCTGATCACAGACGACATCACCAACTCCGTTCGTTGCGCCCAGAAGGTTCTCTCCCAGCAGGGCTGGTCTGCCTGGTCCACCTGGCACTACTGCAGCGGCTGGTTGCCATCTATCGATGACTGCTTCTAAAGTGGATTCCCAATATTGAATAAAAATAAAGATGAAAATTAAAAACATAAAGTTCGTTTTTAAACTGCGCCTAGCGTTGCTGTGATGTCAACAGTGGCTTGCATTAACAGCGGCCTGTTAACACCGGCTCATTAACAGCATTATTAAGCAGAGTCTTATAGTAACAGAAACGAAGAGGCAGTGTCTTATACGCCCTGCGCTGTGAGAGAGCGATAGCGCATAGGCGAAGCGCAGTGTCTTATACACAGAGAGAGCGACAGCACAGCTGAGCGTACGAATGAACGAACGAACGAACAACTGTCACGACTCTCTCATCGTCTGCGCTCCTCTGCCGAAGCCGAGCTTAGTCTGTGCTCAGCTGCGCTCTGCTTCAGTTGGTGCGTGACTTGCAAGCGAGCTGGACGTGTGTGTTTGTCTTGTGTGGTGCGGTGCCTTAAGAATTCGAGTTGAGCTCAAAGAGAATCGAGTGATGAGCGATGGCTTTGTTAGCTGCGTCTAAGGTCTAACTAAGTTCGATCGCTCTTCCCCTTCTACTCCCACCCCCAAAATCGAAGTGTGAAATAAATGTTCTGAACTGTTTCCGTTATTTGTGGTAACGGGCAACTGCATCAATACTAACTACAACTACAACAACAACTCCTACTCCGCTCACCTTGTTACGTGTCGCCAACGATTACGCGATATATATCTAACTCTATTCAAGCACATACACACACATATAAACAGAGAGTGTCTTTGCGTTGCGTTCTTGAGAGAAACGAGTTTTTATTGGTTCGGCTACAGTCGCTTCCCGGTGTGTACCCCCCTACCTCTCTCCCTCCCACTTAACAGCATCATCGCGAGCGCGCGCTGATTGCATTCTAACGGTAAAACGAGTACGTCTCTCAGTTTGACTTCGAGTCCGAGTCTCCTCTGACTCTCTGACTGGCCTGGCCCCGGCACGGCCTATGGTTGCAGCATCCACAACAACAACAACAACGAGAAGAAGAAGAAGAACAGCAACAACAACAATTGCAACCGTAACTAAGTAGCATACAAGTTGTGAGTTTGCTTTGTGCTAATCTTCTCAATTTATGCTTGCTGTGTTGCTGCCCCTCATCGATGACGCTGCAAGAAACAGCAACAGCTTTTCCAAGAATCTGTGGAAATATGAAAAGTGTGTGTGAATGAGTGTGTGTGCGAGTGTGCGTGCGTGTGCGAGACATTTTGAGAACACTCAGCAGAATTGGCCCATTTTCAATTCGTGTCATTCCATTACTCGCTCCCAATTGGATTTCGGATTGGCCTAGAACCGTAAACAGAACGAGAGACAGCGAACGAGGTAAGCCCCCAAAAACCCAAATAGAATAAGTGAAGCATGGCCAGAGAGCTCAGCTGACTAAGAGCATGCGATGCCATATGATATGCACATACAATATGTGGGGTATATATAGTATTCTTATCTGCTGATCACATATGGAGGCCATTGTTCTCATCTGCGCCCACATAAGGTTTAGAGATCTGCATAGATCTTAACTACGCGTATAGCGCAATATGCTAATAGGGCTGGACTTTCTTTGCCCACTACGTCTCCCTCTCCCGGCTCGGTCACAGTTTCATTGGCATTCAAATCCTCTTGAGACTCGCGTGGGCAGCTATAGAGTGCGCTGGCATTGAGCTTGGGGGCTCCAAAAGATTCCGTTTAGAAAGAACCTCAACAACAGCAGCAACAACAAGTGCTCGTTAGGCTGACAGTCGATGCTATAAAAATATTATGGCCAACATAAATTGCTGCGTGTGCGTGAAGGAGAAGGGGCAGGGAGAGAGAGAGAGGCGAAGAAGCGGGAGAGAAGTGGAAAATAACTATACGAGTACAACAAATTACATTTAACCGTACTCGAAAGCGTCCAAAAGAGCCGTGGAAATGGTGAAAAATTCAATTGGCGACGGCACGCTCCGACGGCACAGTAGACACACTCGCATCGTTCCCCAATCCCCACCAGGCCAATCTGCCGCAGCTGGCTAACAATGCCACTTGGCGGACACACAGCGAAGTGTAAGACAAATAACAAAAGAAACGCCAGTGGGCAGTGTACAACAGCACATAACAACAACAACTAAGTCAGCTACAACAACAACGAAGGCAACGCGAGCTAGACAAAAAGTGTTCCGGTCTGATTTAACAATTGTTAATAATAAATAGCTTATGCATTGGCTACGCTCCAGCTGTACATGGGGCAGGGCTTAGTGGAGTACTACGAAGAATAGAGAGTTTTTTTTGGGGCGTTGTCGGACAATACACGCAACCTAGAGAGGCCCAAAATACTTTCGGGTCTATGAAATATAAAAGAAATCTTTCGTTTTGCACTCCATTCGTGGCTTGATTCTTCAGATCAGATCACAGACAGACAAAGAAAGATACCCCTTGCTTTTCCCCTTGACAGCTGTCTTGGTTGTGCCAACTGACAAATGAACCAATTGTCGATTAAGTAACCGCACAATTTGCCTACCTCTCTTTGTACAAGCTCTTGAGCAATGTCTATGGCTTAAAGGTGTTCGCTAATTGAAGCCAAATGGAACTGGCCTCCGACAATTGTCGGGGCTCCAAAGGCCAAGCAAAGCGCTACAATTAGCATCCATTCAAAAACAGTCTGCAAGATATCGCAATCTCGACGCGTGTCGTCGTGTTCGACGTCATCTCGAGGGGCTTCACACTGACCAGCTAACAAGATTAAGAAAGGGCCCAGTTATCTGGCGAGTTGAGGCCAAGAATGCGGCCAAAAGTTTGACGCCAAAGAATGACAATGTAAATTTGTAAAGTAAAGAACTTATAGGCCTAAGAGATTAGAGAAATATCGAGAAGGATTCTCGCTTTTGTTTTGCTTTCTTTACCATCTTCAATTCCAAATCTTGACAATGCAATTTGCATCTATTGAAAATATCGATATCGCGACACACGTGTGGCTCGTCCCAGGGGGATTCACTGCCTGGCTTATCACTCAACGATTTCCATATAGGCATACGTGACATACAGACTATGTTACATACAATATATAGAAAGCTACTCGAGATAAGATAAAAATTAAAAAAAGTGCTCAGACAACTTGGAGATCGAACTGCTTGTTAATCAGTTACTAAAATATATTATAAGGAGGCTTAAAATAGTTACAATGTTGTTGCTGTTAACGGTTTGCAGCTAGTGAGCCATGATGTTGATGGAATTAACAGCTGTTAAAGCTAACAGACAAAGTATGAACAGTCCGTTAACAGGCTTAATATTGGTATTCCACTCTATGCGTGACCTTACGTCAATGGATGCTTCTAAGCTGTCAGTTTTCTTTGGACAGTGACGAATAAATCTGTTTGTTGCGCATCGCATTTGGTCACTTTCTCCCAATTTGGCAATCTGCCAATCTATACGGACCTGGGGCAATGAGATTATATAGATTCCAATCGGCTTATAATTGCATTCATATCTATCGTCGTGCACCTGATCGAGGATGCCCTGGGCGACCGTCAATCATCGTCGTGTAGACTAATCAATTTGGCTTTATTGTGTCCACTGAATGCGCGGACTCACCTTCGGTTTCGGTTTCTTTATACTGACTTTTCATCTCACGCGGAACTGTTGGCCAAAAAATAGAAAAAAAAATTGACACTGTTTGGCTAATCTTGGCATCGGCATCGCGGATCGTTGTTGTCGCCACCAGTCCAACTGGTTTCGGACTTATTCTCTTATTGCCTCAATGGCACTCATAATTAATATCAGTTCGGGGTGCGTCATGAATTCACGTTGACCCGCGTGCCAACTTTACTTTCTATTCGACAAAATTTGCACAAAAAACAAACAAATCGTTTTATAATTTTAGCCAAGTTTCTTGTGTTATGTTTCTTTTACAACAAATCTACATTAATATTCTATCGAGCAACTGCGCCTTTGTGGTAGATTCACATTGGAAAGTCATCTATGGGCGTTTCGAAAGTTTTTAACAAATATCTTCAATTTGAACTTCCAGCTGTCATAACTTTTTCAAAATTCATTCGATCTTGCTTCGATATACATAAATATACATACATTTTTGTATATAAATAATAAACAAATCGAGTTCATTGAATCTTTGACAAATTATGGATTTAAATTTGGCAAAAACTTGAATAGTTTGTCTAGGATGCTTCAGGGAAGTTTCAGCTATTTTTATAGACATATAATTGCCATTATTAGCTAAATTCAGTAATTTTGAAATTATCCTCGGTAATTTCTACAATTGCCACACGATGAAGCTCTGTAGATCTCATGCATATGTTGTCCCAAATTTACATTACTCGTATTAAAATTTCATGCAGCTTAACCAAAATCCACTGATGAGTTCTGTCCGACTATGTTTTGTGGGTTTTATAATAAATGAGTCCGAATCTGAGCTGTGGCTTTACTTTCTACCAAATGTGAGAGAGAGAAAATGTGCAAAAAAGGTCTACAGACTTTATGAGCACGCAACAAATTGTTTGTTTTGCAAAAGTTTCTATTTTATGCTCCGATTTATGGACGACACACATTGAATTAAATTAGTGACCACATTAAAACGTCTCGACCATGACAAACAAATGCAGAGATACAAAACAAAACCACAAAAAATCGTTTGAGGAAAGCTAAATAAATAATAGGCTAATTGGAAACAACTTTAGAGAAAGATGTTAAGCTTGAGGTAGATCTTAAGCTAGAGTTACTCTGCTAAGCTAAAGGCAGATCTTAATTAAGCTATAAGCTTATACACTAGTCTTAAATTTAAAAGCAGTCGGTGACAAAGGGCAAGGTACCGTTGGAGTACTTCCAGAAGACTAACGACTAGCCCAAGATAGTTAAGTCGTTGGTCAAGTGGGGTTCAAGCTTAGGCGATCCGTTGTTGTTTTGTAAGATCCTCCTTAGAGTTGTTGTAGTTCTCAGCTCCAGCCACGCTAGTTCAATAGGAGCTCTGTCTTCAACTGGTCACTGGGCACGCCCAGTTTGGCCTTCTCGCGGACCAAGCAGCTGTGTGGCTGTGATCACCCTCATGGTTAGCTGATTGGGATAACGTTGGTGAGGTCAACTGATGATGAGGTCCTCACAATTACGTTGTACTTTACAGCACCTTTCCGGGTTCCTTATCGCAAAGCGAAGCGTGCGAAACGTGCACAATTAAGCAGCGTGGAGATTGCGATTAGATTGACAGCATTTCAATTTACATCGTGACGTCGAAGTCGCCAACGTTGTCGAGTGGAGTCCACTCCAAGTCACTTAGTTTGGCCTTGGGTCCAAAATAACTGTTTATTAACGCTAAGAGACTCCGTTTTGGGTTCTGTAATTGGAGATTTCGAGGGAATCTAGAACCCCGTTCGTTGTAATTGGACAGACACTGACAGGGAATCTGCTGTGATTATCGTAACAGTGCTTTCTTTTTCTATCTATCATTTCGGGCTCATAATTAGATAATTAACCGACAGACGTCGCTTATAAATGACGCATAATTGGAGAGCCGAGCGAGACCTCATGCATATGTGATGAGGCATTCTCTAATTCTCGAATTCTTGCTCAGAACTGTTAGCTGACCCATATTTGTGTGCATGAGATGTTAGAGGCCTTTATATTGTAGCATAAATCAACAACAAACAAAAAGTAAAAGTGAAGACATCAACAAAGAATCCACTGCAACAACAACAGCAACAACAAGTCACTGTTGTAAATTAGCCGTCGATAATACATGCGCGGCGTCGAAGAAGAAGGTCAGGCAGCAATCCTCAAGCCGCGGGGCTGGTTTGCCACCAACGGGTTTAGTCTGTCATCAGGCCAAATGGTTTTACAGTAGCCTTTTGTCATTTGTCTTTGGCGAAAGGTTAACAACTTTCTTGGCAGAAATAACTTCACAGCAATGTGTGTAGAAATCTCAGCTCAGCTCGTCACTCGTCTCTTAAGATCATCAAGTGATGTGTGCCCCGTGCCCCCTTGGGGGCAGAAGGAGTACCGCTAACAATGGACTCAAGAAATGCTAACTTTTTGAAGTGTGTGCAGAGTACGCCCTCCTCAAACTCCTCCTCCTCCTATGCCTGTTGCTGCCATCATTTACTCATGAGTATGATGCATGTGCTCCATGCCTGCGCTTGAATGAGGTTAATGTAACAGCGCAATGACGGGCTTTGCATACTTGCGGTTGCCTCTTTAGGCCGATCGCTGTCTTCGCCTTCGCCTCCGCCTCTAGAAAGCACAAAGTGCAGTCAGCCAACTTGGCGTTTATGTTGTTGTCTTTGTTCTCCCATTGTTGTTGCTGCTGTTGTTGTTGTTGTCGGTGGCAGCTGATGATGTTGATGATGTGTGGTGGGTAGCCTTGGGGTCTGTGCCAAGTCAGTGGCTTTACGATTCAACTTGTGACCGTTATGAAACGCAACCATAAGTACACAGTTGAGTTCTTCCAAGTCAAGTCAGATCTGCGGGCTAGATATGGCGATCTCCATTGCTCGCACTCCACTGATTTCTCGACTGAATTCAGCCATAGCCTACATTGCATATACCATATGTATATCAATGGGCCCCGTGCCGAAAAAAAGCTTAAACCAGGTTAATGGTTAAAACTAAAACTAGTAGTTAATATATTTACCAAATTGGTGAGAAGATCGACAGCTTGAAAAACCATAAACTGGGCTAATTTTAGACGTTTCAGATATTATCGAAAATAACTTTAATGAATTCAGATCTAAGATACTCCAGAGAAAGAGAGAGTAATTATAATCATAGCTTCTGTTGGGGCTTCTCGCTTCGCTACACAAACTGTAATAAAAAGGTGAACGTAGAGAAATCATGAGATAGAGAGTGAGAATTATTATTATTATTATTTGTTGTGGGGATTTGTTCCGAGACCTTATAGATCGGTTGTATCCACAGCTGAGTCTTGAACTCCTTTTCCAGTCAGGTTTTTCTTCTGAAGAGTAAGAATACTCAACTTATTGAATCTTTTTTGTCTGGGTCTAGATTACATTTTGTTTAGCTTTGATTTGTTTTGATGCGGACCCTTGTTGATAATTCCAATTCGCTTTGATTATTCAAAGTTGAGTTGCGACAATGATAAGGGCTCATCACGAGGCCACTTCAGATAAGTCTCCAGCATAGATAATAAACAGGGTATAAAAGCAACGGTCTGCCAGGCTTTCAACATCAGAAATCATCAATCAATATGAAGTTCGTCATCGTTCTACTGGCTCTGGCTTTCGCCGCTCCTGCCTTGGCTCGCACCATGGACCGTTGCTCCTTGGCCCGCGAGATGTCCAACTTGGGCGTTCCTCGTGACCAACTGGCTCGCTGGACTTGCATTGCCGAGCACGAGTCGTCCTACCGTACCGGCGTTGTCGGCCCCGAGAACTACAACGGATCCAACGACTACGGTATCTTCCAGATCAACAACCTGTACTGGTGCCAGCCTGCCAACGGTCGCTTCTCCTACAACGAGTGTGGCTTGAGCTGCAATGCACTGCTCACAGATGACATCACCAACTCCGTTCGTTGCGCCCAGAAGGTTCTCTCCCAGCAGGGTTGGTCCGCCTGGTCCACCTGGCACTACTGCAGCGGATGGTTGCCATCCATCGACAGCTGCTTCTAAACGATGTTGACTGTTAAATAAAAATGAAGAAAAACATGTTTAAATGAAGATTTCGTCTCGAGTCACAAAACTGTTGGGTTCCGTTCTACGACAGTCGTCGTAATTGCCTGTTTCTCCACACACTTCAGAGCTTTCTAAAGGCAGCCAAGAAGGTAGAGAGAAAGATAGGAGGCTACTAATAACGAAAGCAAGAATCGATCTGTGGAAAGACAGTTGCAGACAGCTACAGAAGAGAGTGAGGTGCTGATAGAGACAGAGCAAGAGCAATGATGACTACGGCTAGACTTCCCTTTGCAGTCGGGGGTACTCATAATAGGCCGTTGACTTGAAGCGGTCAGTGAATTCTTAATGGGGGAACTCGAACTGAGTGGGCAATAATTTATACAAGTAGCCGTCGCTCTTGCCGACAATAAATACAGACACATAAACTGTACAGGAACGGGAACGGGCAAACAGAATGGGAATGGGAACTGAGACCCAGAGAACCCAGAGAATGCATGTAAAGGAAGTGGCAATGCATTAGCAGAGACACCAACGGTGAGATGGAGAGAGATCACTTAGCGTTTGTCTGGAGAACAGGCTCGAAAACAAAGCAGGAAACCAAAGACTGGAAAATTACAAGCAGGTGAGGGAGGAGGGTTCAGGAATGGAAATATATGGAGTAAAAGAACTGTCAGTAGAGCTTTACCTCCTACAAGCATAGTGCTAAAGAAGTCAAGCTCTTTCGTCTTCCTATAATTTGTGCACATTAGCACAACTGCCCAAGTCCAAGTGCGGGTCCGGGTCCGAAGTTCGGCGCCCCCCAGAGGCGACATGGCGTGGGTCAACCGGGTATGTACTTACTGCAACAATTGCTGCGGTTAGTGCCGCGAGAAATCAGTCTAGCGTAACATTATGGCGGTCTGCAGATAACAACTTGTTGCTGGTGTTGTTGTTGGAAACCACTGTAAGTACGGCCGGGATACAACAGCGCTCTTCAAGGCGTATGATTTATAAGTGCTTCAGGGATTGTGGTTGATTTAATTGGCAGTGCAAAGAAAGAGCAGACAACAAGAGGGTGAAAGATGTAGAACAGCAGAAAAGAGGAAACGAAGAAAGCGAAGCGAGACATGAATCTTCAGCAACAAAAACAAGTTAGTAAATGTTCTGAAGAGGAAGTTATAATAGTAAAATGCAGGAAGAGTGTAATATAAATATATATGCATACATTAGCATACTATATCCTTCTTCTTCGTCATATTACAATCTCCTGCTACAAGAAAACATCTGCTAGATTCTTCGGAGCCATCTCAAGTACCTTCGAGTGTTTTCCACTTGCCAGCAAACAAAACAAGAGAGCTTTATTTAATACGTAAAACTTGAGTGAAGATAAGACCATAAGAAATTAATGAATGGCACGGCCGCGATGGTTGCGATAAGGAGTCCGTGTCGGGGATTCACTCTTATCAAAGAGTGGAGCACGCCATGTTAGCCCAAAGTTTGTTGGCAGCTTATCAACAGACTCAACGACGCGCATAGCGCAAAGAGAAAGGAAGAAAGATATCTGAAGCTGTCTTGCATAGATTGTGCTACGAGTGGCATATGTTCTCTATGATATACGGAGACGTAACCAAGATCTGATTACTGACTCAACTGTAATCGCTGCTTAAACTTGCACAATGCCCACTGATCGCATTACCCCAACAGTTTCCAGTTGGTTAAGTTAACATGATCTTGACTTGTCTTTGTCAAAGGTAACCGAGGGCATCAATTACCTGTCACAGCACAAGCACAAATTGCATCCACAAATTATAAACATTTCACCTGGCAAAGCCGAACGAGCGTAACTATGTCAAAACCAGACCCCCAGCCCCAACTCGATCCCTGCCGTGATATTACTTCGACAATAAACCTTAATTATATTATTCGAGAGACAACTTGGTTGATATATCACCCCAAGGCACAATCTGCAGCGTACAAATCTCGGTGAAAATGTGGCTTTTCTTTTACACACCCACTCGGGCACACTCGACTATTCATATACCCTAGACACAATGTAACCATCACTTTTGTTATCTTTACAAGCAGATTGAAGAGTGAAAAAAAGCGCTCTTTAGATAGACTATCTGAAGTATCTGAACTATAGCTACTTATACATACAATGAGAGTTTACAATCTTGAAGATGAGGGTATTTGAGCTTCGTCTAGGGCTTTTTCTCCACGGTATTAATTTAGAGTCAAGCTCTGCGCTGTCAGGCATGACAGAAACTATCAAAAAGCTGACAAAAGTCAGTTGTTGCCCCAACCCCGGGGAGATCTTGCGAGGGATCCCAAGACAATTCAAGAGCTGACAGCTTTGGGAAAATCAACCATCTCCAGTTGCGGCTTTTGACAACTGAAAAGTGGCAACATTTCTCTCTATCATTGTTGTTGCTAAATTCTGTTAATAGTCTTATCTCATTTGTGTGGGTAAAATTTACAACAGGCACTACAAATGCGAAACCCAGCGTATGCAAATGGGCTGAAGAAATGGAACTGCCATGAGAACATTTTTGACAGACAGTTGGCGGTGACTTAATCGGCGACAGCATCAAAAACTACTTAAATGGAGGCCACAAAAAGAGTCTCGAGTCAAGTCAAGTCAAGTGGAGTGTCTGGTTAAAATAGGTGCCCACTTCCCAGTCTTGTTTCTGTCTTTCTTTTCTTTTCTTTTCGTTTCCAGTTTGATGTTTTATCCCAGCCAACTAAAAAACAATTTGGCAAGGTGTCGGCTTAACACGCACAGGGAGAAACTCTTCTTCGGGGTATTATGAGCTCTGTCCGAAAAAGGCTGTGATCATATTTCAGTTGGCCAGTTAAGAGGGTAAAAGAATGTTGTAATAGCACAGGATGATTAAAATGCGATTTCGCATGCGGCGGGAAAGTTGGCGCGAAGAACCCCACCTTGAGATTTATCACCTGGGATTAAGTGAGGGCTTAGAAGACTGAAGACTGTAAGTAGCTTGTCATGTCGAGCGAACATAAACGATATTTACGAGCGAGAAAAAGTTATGTGCCTGAAAGTAAATTTGCTTTTTTTCGCGAAAGTTTTAAAAAATGAAATTAATTACAAACATAAAAAAAAAACTTATTTTATATTGGAACTCACTAAGATTAAATCGTAATAGTTTGTAAACAAACTCGAAGATTTTTGTACTTGGCGATAAGTACATTCAACTCTATCAACGGGGGCCCTTGAGAATTGATACAGATTGATAGGCGGACAAGTTGTTTACCATTTTCACTCATTTTCAGTCGTGGAAATATGCGCCACAGCAACAGCAGCAACAACAACAACGGCATCTGGACGGCGATGACAAGGCCTAAACACACCGAAAATGGCCAAGTTGATCTCTTGTGATTAGACACAAATGGCCATAGCAATAGACCTACATTGGGCAGAGCGGCCTTACCCGTAATTGCATTGAAATTGTTTTAAATCCGAAGTCGTTGCCTTCTCGCTTTTCTTCTCCCTCTCGCACGCACTTTACTCTCTTTCTTTATTCCTCTTTCGCTTAGATAAACACAACGATAACGGCGCTGCTTTCATACGTAATTTGTTTTACGATTGGAAATTAAATTAACTCGTTTTCCAGCTCCAACTTCAGTTGCGCCTTCTCCACCCGGGCCATGCCCATCTAGCAGACACTGTAGCTGGAGCTGCGCGCAGATTGACGCGACTTGGACACGCCGCAACGCGACGCGACGCGATGTTGCCATTTTGCAATAATTTCTTATAGATACAAGTATCATTTGGTTTCGGCCAAGCAAACTGTCATAATGACTTGGTTATGTGTGGTGCCATTATATAAAATTTCACTTTTCGCTCGGACCAAAGCGTCCAAAAAGGCTCTCATTCGTCCGATGGCGACAATTTAGCAATTTTGCAAATTGAGACTGGGACTGGCTGGCAACCCTGGATAGTAATGAGAAGTAATGAGTTTATTTATCGACTAAATGTTGGTCAATAAAGACAGTGGAAAGTCGAAGCAGTTACAATACTTTTATTATACAATACCCAGAGATTGCAATGTGATTACAGTTAGATGCACAAAGAGAAGAAAACTTAGGTGTATTTGCACATCTGCTGTTGATTGCTTATTGTCAATGGAATCCTGACACAGGGCTAGGAAATACTGTGTAAAATTGAAATTGAGCTGCAATCGATTCGATTTTAAATCGATTATACTTATTCTTTTGACAGCAGGGCTGTACAACACTGATAAGTTCTTTCAAAGTTAATTTTCAAAATGAATATTGCATTTTACAACTACGTTTGCATGTAAGTTAAATATTTATTACAAAAAATTATGAAGCAGTTGGTGGGGGAGTCAGTATTTTAAGGAGCGCGCGCCACTATAGAGTAATAATACTGATTTACTTAAAACAAGGATCGATGCTGGGCAAATTGCCTTTGCAGAACTTCCAGGTGGACCAGGCAGCCCAGCCTTGCTGGGCCAACACTTTGCGGGCACACGTGACTGACTTGTTTATTTGATCGCTAAGCAGATCCTTGCAGTTGAGCCCGCAGCCATTGCTCGAGTGTTTGCCATTTGGCGGTTGGCACCAGTAGCGATCGTTGATCTGGAAAATGCCATAATCGTGGGAGCCATCGCTATTCGCAGGACCCACAATGCCAGTGCGATATGAGCTCTCATGCTGGGCAATGCAAGTCCAGCGGGCCAACTCATTGCGTGGTACGCCCAACTTGGACATTTCGCGTGCCAGACTGCAGCGATCCATGGTGCGTGCATGGGATGGTACTGCCAGCAGCACCATGGCAAACAAAGCGACTACAAGGAAAGTCTTCATAGCGTCGTCTCTCAAGAAGCTTTTGTAATTGTTATGCTGAAGTAGAACTTGTGCGACTGTTGCCTTTAGCCTGCTGCACTTGCTGTATTTATACCAGATCCGATATTGACTTTCCACAAGTTGAGCAAATACTAACATAATCTACAATCAGAAGAAACATTGCATGGGGGCCTAATGGAGTTAATTATGATATTTGCAATAGGATCCCATGTTAATAGGGGCAAATAAAACTGAGATAAGCGTCGCTTTGTTCTCACATAGGGGACCAACACGAGCGATGATGACAAATATTGCCTTTTAGCGAATTAGTCACGTTGTAAGTACCCGACATACACAACTTGTTACACATTGAGTCGGTCTCTCACCCACTGTGGGTCACTTATCCAACGAGTTTCTTGTGTATTTATATCTTATATATCGGTGTCTTTTTGCTTTTTCTCGGAAACGAAAGTAAATATTCTAATGAAGCTCTTGTTTAGGATAACTTGCGATAAGTTTCTTTAACTTAAGTAGATAAATATATTTATACTTATTTAGAGAGCCCTAGAAAGCTTTGCCAATCTAATCGCAGCCCGGTCGCAGGCCATGCAGATCATCACAACAGCAATACGTGAGCTGATACTATTAACGAATCTTAAATGCTGAAAATCGTAGGAATTTCCCATCCGATTTAGCGTAAATTGTGTGTGAGTTCGGTTTTGGTTTCGGTTTGTTGATAAGACCTGCCTTATTTACGCTCGACTAAACAGCAATTCCCACACCAACTATGTATCCTCAAGCTATGCAGCAGACATTCACATTCACCATTACTATCGTAGTTATACTCAAATCATGACCTCGCACGCATGTTTCAGCAGCAACAATTATCATTTTCCTAGGCACTATAACGTAACTAATTCAAAATATTTAGCTAGTATCTGGCATTGTCTTGGTCCAAGAGGGCGCCGAGGCGGAGGGGGAGGCTTGTCTACTGTTCACGCAATCTGCTGAGGTTGCATGTTCGTCTCGGCGCTGTTATTTATTCATTGTGAGGCATTCGAGCTATTCGAGGCTGAAATTGCACTTCATTTTTCATTCACGTGCACTTCGGCATCCAAAAGTTCCCATCTTTTGCACGTTTTATGATCCAAGTTTAATGTCCGACCGTAAATCCGGTCTCAAGTCGAGAGTTTTACGAGTATTCCAGGCGGCGCGAACAGCTCCAATTGACTTCAATTGACTCAACAAAATCCAATGAAGATTCACTCAAATTTGAATTTGACAAATGGGTGATTAACAACCTTTATGGAAGTTATTGATTGTATCTTCCGAGTATATCGGCATTGACAGGTTGTCAATAGAATTGAAACCTTCATAACAACGACAACAAACTGGTGGCCCTTTCTAAGTAGTGACGGATCTGAAGCCCTCGCCCCATTGTTAACTTAGTAGTCGTAACAGCAATTATGCTAATCAGAGCCGTCGATTCGAGGTCTTTCCCTTTCTCCATCCAACTATAGCAAGCAATTCAATGAACCTCCGTGAACAATAATGAAATGTTGAAAACTTTTCAACTTTACACATGATTATTGTGTTATTATTAGATTAATGCCAAGGATTGGAGGCGCAACAAACAAACATGTCTGGATTAAAATGAGGCCTACCAAATACCAATTTTATCAATTTCTCGGTGATTTGCGTCAATTTAGCGTTCTTGATTGCGTGGCGTGTTCTCAATCTATATATTTACGTCAAAACTAGTTTGGGGCGCGTTCTGTGTCTTTTTCTTTTCGTTCATTGATAAAATAACTACATGGGTAACACTTGAGAATAATGGGACACTTGATAAAATTGATTAATGGACAACAAATTTGCCTGCTCATTCGTAAGAGGGCTAGAGAATATTGGCGAATGAGTGAAAGTTTTATAATAAGCATTATCAAGATAATATTATAGTGCACAAAAGACTTTCTATTTCAGATTGATCAGATAAACTTTATATTAGCATGCAAACAATAGATTGTTTATTCTTTGCACATAAAATACCATTTGCAGGGTATTTTATAGTCTTCACAACGAAAGCTTACTTTCTTTTTATATATCTTCAATTTTGTATAGATAAGGTTATTTTTGTTTTGTTTTTATTTTTCATTGCACTAAACTTTGTTTATTTAGATAAACAAAATCGATTGCCAGGTGTATAATCACAGAACTGTCCATGGAATGTAATCTTTTCAAAAAGATTTCTTTGCAAAATTCATTTAAATTCAATTTGTAATCAATACAACTTTAAGTTGGCTGCGCTTTTAAGAGATTTCTGTGCTGCATTTGAAACCGATACAAATTTAAGTTTGCTGCGAATCGAATCTTTATCGAATGGAATCCTTTTAATCCCTTGCTTTACAAATTAAAACTCGATTTTATTTCGATATTATTTTACTAGCGCAGCTTGAAGTTGGCTGCGTTTGCAGTTGACTTGCCAAGGCAAGTTTCAAACTTGAATTCGATCACTGCAACGCCTCAAGTTATCAGCGCTGTCGTCTTTCGGGTCCATTGACTTAGTTCGGATAACACTCAAAATGTATTTCCATTAGCCGCGTCACTTACTATGCATCTTATGTTTCTCCCCGCTCTCAACGTGTCTTCATCGTGCGAGTCTCCTCTTGATCTCAATTTTGTGTTTCCAAATTGATTTATGCAAATTTATTGCCGCTCTCATCTCCCTCCCTCTCTCTCGCTCTCTCCAACGTGTTTGCATTCAATTTTCTTGCTGACCAGCAGCAGCTCAGCTTTTACCGTGATCTCTTGACGTTGCCGACGTTTTCTTTGCAAGTGTGGGAAATGTTAAGGAAAATTCATTGCGAATCGACCAATGACCAATTACCGCCCTCGCGCATGCCAAGGTGTCTGCCACGAACTCTGGCACACCTGCGCCGACGATTCTCTTGGGGATTGAGAATGGAGAACCGAGAATTCGATGGAATGCCAAGGCAGGTAGTATGCAGCTACGTGACTGATGGCGGCTGATTGATAAAATGTGTTCAATGTGAAGACTCGCATATGGAGCTGTGGGCACGTCATAATTCCAACTCGACTGTGGCTCTCATTTGCATAGAGTCAGAGAAGACGCTGCGGTACCGTTAGAGCGCATTGTCAGCTAACGGTGCATATGGAATGGTCTGTGTCTCTAGCTCAGTCTCGGTTTGAGTCTTTTATCTGGCGGACAGACAGTGAAAGTGCGCGTGGAGTCTGTTTTTGAATCCCGCATAGTCGTACATTGAGATGTTAATTTTCCTTCAATATTTTCGCTTACGCACCGAAAAATTGAGTAACAAATCGCAAGACGGAGACAGCGGAGCATTCGATCAGACATTCGCGTTGATCACTTGATCAGTTGACAGTCGATGGGGCAAGGAAGCGGCCACAGCCCACGGAGCAACCCACAGCAATTCGCAGACTGCGACTGTCGTCTCGGGTGTCGTTGACAGCGCCCGTTTAGCCACGCAAAGCACCTGTGCACACACACCTCTACCCCCTGCCACGCCTGCCACAAAATGCTCAATAAACTGAATGTCTTGTTTTTCCGGTGCGTTACGTGCTTCGCCCCTCTACCTCCCCCTGTTACTGCTCCTCCTTCTTCTGGTCGTTTGGATGTATTTATAGTTTATACAAATGTCCAATCGAGTTCTGCATGAGTAATGCGCATTGTCAGCTTCGTAATTTGTTTATTAAACGACTCTCCCCCATCTCTACTTCTTCTTTCTTGCAGTGACAGCTCCACGCTGCAGAGACGACACCACCAGCAGCAGCAGCAACGTCTTGAGATGGCGCCCAGCGTTTGCGATACCTCGCCCAAGCTGCCGCCACCTCCGTCGTCCACAGCAGCCGGAGGAGCGGGTAAGGCACAGACCACGGCTTCAGCTTCGGCTTCGGCCTCAGCTCTCTCCAGTAAGTGCGGCGCCAGCAGCTTAAATGGTTCGCTGGCCTCTTACAAAATGGCCGGATCCGAACAGAGCTGGCCACAGGCGCCTGTCTACAGCAAAGAGAATCAACGACCGCCTGTCTACAATCCCGAGGATTATGTGCTGTCCTTGCGCAAGTTTACCAAAGGCAGCGGCACAGCCAAAGTGCAGTCCATCTACGATGTGAACATTAATTCCGGCGCCAAGGATGAGGCCTACAAAGCGGCTACACTTCCGGCCAAGCATACAGGCTACAAGTAAGTAAAGAATATATTTCCAGATTGAAATGGTTACTCATCTCACTTCATCTGCTACTCCCTTCTAGAAGTCCCATTCCTGCGCCGCCAGAGAGCGACAGTGAGATGTCTCTGCGTCAGTTTGGCTCCATCACGGATCTGCTGACCAAATTGCGTGCAGATTTGCGCGTTTCATTCCCCAGCTTTGTACAGGAGTTTGTGGCCACGCCCTCGGATGGCATTAGTCATCTGCTAGAGGTGTTGCGAGCCATACAGATGGCACAGGCCAGCAATGCACCCGCTCCACTGGGATCAGGCACAAATTCCCTGGCCATGTCACGCAATCCACAAAGCTATCAGCGCCGTGCGCTGCTCGACGAGCTCTCCTGCCTGTGAGTATGAGGATATAAGTATAAGAATCATTTAAATAACGTGTCTCCCTCTCTGTCTTCCTCCCCAGACAATGCCTGAGCATTTGCTGTTCCCGATCTCTGGATGCCATAGCCCGCCTAGGCAACACACCAGTTGGTCTCATGCCACTGGCTTCGTCAGCCACAGGGCAGGGTATACGTGGTCGCATATTGGCGCTGCAGTTGCTCGCTGCCGCTTGCGATCGCCAGCCTTTTGGTCAGGGCAATGGCGGGCAGAAGATCAGCGCCGCTGGCCACACAGCCGTCTCGGAGGCAATGTCCACACTGCGACTGCGCTGCAGTGAACCTGTGCGCTTCCGCCTGCTCATTGGCATCCTCAACAGCGGCGGCGGTTCTGGTGAACTGCAATGTGCGGGAATAAAGTGAGTAATGCGCACACCAAGAATGATTCATTACCCAACTGATGTCTAATCCCTTACAGATTTCTCAACACATTTATCGAGAGCGCCGTTAGTTTGCAGCAGCGTCTCTACATACAAGCAGAGCTCTGCCAGGCTGGCCTGGAGACCAGCACGCTGGCCAGAACCATCTCATCCTCCTCACCATGGCTGGATGCGTTGCGCAGTGAGATCAAGCGCTTTAATGAACTCCACATCGATGTGGACAAGATGATGGCACAGGCAAGGGATGCGGATCGGGTGCGCAGCCAGATGGTCATTCTGGAGAGACGCGTGCAGATTCTGCACGAGGAAAAGGCGGTGCTCACCTCGATGGAACGACGCCTGCAAGAACGTTGTGCCGAACTGCAGCGGGAAATCTTTCGTCTACAAGGAGCGCAGGAATCAAGCTTCAAGCCCGTCGAATCTCATCAACCTGTCGCACTGCCGCGACAGGTGCCACCCACAGCAAAGATGGGAGGGCCATCGGAGCATGAGGATGAAGGAATAAGCAGCTCCGAGACAGGTGCCTCACTGAGTCCAGTACCCATATTGGTACTGCCCTCCAAGTCGAAGCACCACAAACAGTCGCGAAAGTCCGCAGCCCTCCAGGATGATGACGATGACGATGCAGCCACCATTGAGGATGTTATCGAGGAACTGGATAACATTGTCAGCGAGGCAGAGAAACAGATTTCCAAGCAACAGGATACGACGCCATCGAATAAGAGCACCATTCTGTTGACTCATCACCACCAGCAGCACCATCAACGCAGCGTGGAACAGGAACAGGAGATTGTGCCGGTAAACATTGTGCCGCAGCCACCACGCAAATCCCGCTCGCTGGCACATCTTGTGCCTCGCACCGATTGCTCTGACCAGGAGGGATCCCAGTTTGGTATGTTGATGCTGCAGCAGACGGGTGACTCAGCTGCCATTGAGCGTCTGGCTGCCATGCAGACCTTCTTCGATGAAGTGGACTACGATGCACCGGAGACAGATCAACATGTGTCCTACGTCATGGATGCACCCTCTCCGGATATGCCCGAGGCGGAGGCGAATACAACCGCCACAGCTTACAATGCGAGCACCAATCGAGAGTTGCTGGATGTCATTATGAATGCGCGGCACGATGAGCACGATCCCACGATGCTTGCGCTAAGGAACAGTGCAGTACAGAACACGGCTCCCGTCCCCGATCGACAGTCTACAAAGCCTCCAGCACCAGCGCCGCCTGCACAGCATTTCAATGGAGTCTTCTTTATGACTGGCATGAACACACCCCAAAAGTACCCAAAGCCAGATCTCACTGCGGCACTACAGGCGCGTCGAGTTACCAAGAATGTGGAGCGTCTAGAGGCGGCCTTTGCCTCCACCAGCGATCCCACTCAAGTGGTGCCCAACGAAGCTGCAGCAGCCGCTGTCATTCGAGAGAAATCGCGCAGCAATCAGCAAATCTATTTTAGCAGTAATCCCGCAATGCGAATCCACGACTATCCTGCGCCAGGTCATCTAACTGGCAACCTATCTGCCCGTACCCGCTCCTACACGCAGGGCTCCAAGGTCACAGACATTCCCTCTGGCCTCTACTAGAGACTCAAGACGGACAGCTATGCAATCCATCGATTATCAAGCTCCTGTGCAATACAAACTACTCCTAGCTATAAGAAAGTGCATCCCTCATTCGATCAGCATCCTCATTTAGTACTACACGTACATTTACAGTATCTATAATACTTTGTTAAGAGACTCTAGAGTATCATATGTATATCTCCCTCTTGAATATATCTAAAGTAATATACGAGTATATAAAATATCTATAGTACTATATATCTAAAGTACTAGAAGATATTCTACAACTAGAGTCTAGAACATCATATCTAAGATTCGGTGGCAGTTTCAATCGGGTCCCCAACTTTCTCAAGTCAGTTGGTAATAGTTGGCTTCTAGGCTATTGCTTGCTCTATGTTAAAACCTAACACTGATATCATATTTATATTTTTTAACGAATACAAATAAAACTTTACTTTAAAAAAAATTTTATGAATTGACGAATTAAGTAAAACAATTTTTTTTAAGCAAACATTTATTGGCAATGGTCAGAAACAGTTTAGAAGCAGCTGTCGATAGAGGGCAACCAGCCGTCGCAGAAGTGCCAGGTGGACCAGGCGGACCAGCCCTGCTGGGAGAGAACCTTCTGTGCACAACGCACAGAGTTGGTGATGTCATCGGTCAACAGATCGTTGCAGCTAAGGTGGCACTCGTTGTAGGAGAAGCGACCGTTGTCAGGCTGGCACCAGTACAGGTTGTTGATCTGGAAGATACCGTAGTCGTTGGAACCGTTGTAGTTCTCGGGGCCAACAACGCCAGTGCGGTAGGACGACTCGTGCTCGGCAATGCAAGTCCAGCGAGCCAGCTGGTCACGAGGTACGCCCAAGTCGGACATCTCGCGAGCCAGGGAGCAACGGTCCATGGTGCGACCGAATGCGGGAGCGGCCAAGGCCAGAGCAACCAAAACGATGAAAGCCTTCATGATTGTAGTTCTGAAAACTGATGTCTATTGCTTAGAAAGGCTTCGCTTTTATAGCTGGAAATTATCTTCGAGGTTTCGCTATCTGAGAAATGGATGGCAACACTTTAATCTTTAGTCGATATAAGCTATGAGTCCAGCCGACTGATAGCCCCAAATATTATACACTAGAAGGATTTAACTTGCGTACGTTAACGCACGCAAATTGAAATCTAGTGTATAATATTTTCAGCCCGCTGGTTCATCAGTTCGAAAGTACTTATGGCATTGATATTACTAAAGTAAAAAATCATATTCGCCGTCTAAAAGATAGCGGTTATTCAAAGATAATTTTCAGCTATAAAAACGTAGGCTTGGCAGCCAATCGACATCAGTTTTCAGAACTACAATCATGAAGGCTTTCATCGTTTTGGTTGCTCTGGCTTTGGCCGCTCCCGCATTCGGTCGCACCATGGACCGTTGCTCCCTGGCTCGC
Organism: Zaprionus africanus; assembly: GCA_018151435.1. Taxonomy (NCBI): domain Eukaryota; kingdom Metazoa; phylum Arthropoda; class Insecta; order Diptera; family Drosophilidae; genus Zaprionus; species Zaprionus africanus. The sequence goes on along the minus strand of JAECXB010002310.1, from coordinate 770,612 downwards.
GAGATGTCCAACTTGGGCGTTCCTCGTGACCAGCTGGCTCGCTGGACTTGCATTGCCGAGCACGAGTCGTCCTACCGTACCGGCGTTGTCGGCCCCGAGAACTACAACGGATCCAACGACTACGGTATCTTCCAGATCAACAACCTGTACTGGTGCCAGCCTGACAACGGTCGCTTCTCCTACAACGAGTGCCACCTTAGCTGCAACGATCTGTTGACCGATGACATCACCAACTCTGTGCGTTGCGCCCAGAAGGTTCTCTCCCAGCAGGGCTGGTCCGCCTGGTCCACCTGGCACTTCTGCGACGGCTGGTTGCCCTCAATCGATAGCTGCTTCTAAACTGTTCACACTGCTTTCTAATAAATTCAATTAAAAATGCATATTTGTCTTTAGTCTGGATAAAATTCGTTGGCGTTTAACAAGTTATAAACAACGTGCTTCAAATTATTTAAAAATAAACTTTGCTTACAGTTTTAGATCTACTAGTGGCGCCCAATTTCATAATGTATACAGTTTGAGAGCCATATATATCGATTGTCAAATCAAAAAATTCATTTGTATACATGCGAATATATCGGTGTAAGTTGTGCCACAATATCGATACCTCAACAATTTAGCTTTCGATATATCGATATTCACTATCAGTTTCTGCGACAGCCCTTCTTGTTGTTAAAGTAATTTTTCTTGCCGAAGCGTTGTGTGCACCTTTTTTGCGAAATCAGGTGCAAGTGAATTAAAACAAGTGTGAAGAACGTTATTAACGTTGAAAAGGATACGGAAAAATGTTTAATGGTTAGCGTAATGTGAAACTATTCTTATTTACTTAACCCTGCGGCTGTTATGTGCAAATAGCGCGCAATTAAATATGGCTATCTATCCTATCTAATAACAACCCCGACCATACACACACAAACACACGTTAATGCATCATCATAACAGTAAAAATCATTCCACTGTAACATTGATTAAATTGCGAACAAAAGCTGCAGAAAGGGAAAGAACGAGAAATTGTCATGCGAGTGTGTTAAACTAACAACAGTATAATCGCTTACGTGTATGTGTAATTCATATACTTATGTGCCTATGTGGTTCCTGTACCAGTACAAAGCATATAATCACTAAGAAGATCTTGTTGAGTCACCGTTGGACTCAATGATAAGGGCATCGCATTACAAATACCCTGTAATTTGAAACTTATCATTGTATTATTTATAAACTGGTATAACAAGTATAGAGATAATTGAGATACGTGTTCTTTGCCGATTGGTCATATGATTTGATTTCTTGCGGCCTGTGTAAACAGTTATTCTTAGAAAATCATAGGGTATTTGATGTATCATGGCGGGCACTCTTGAACTAATTGCGAGCGCTTGTTTATGCCAGAGGAGAATCAGATGTTGCGTGCTATTGATTTTGTTGGCTCACATACCCGCTACACCTATGTCCATATCCGTGTCTATTCGCCATGCCGTGCTGTATCTGTTGCAACGGAAGTAACTTTGAGAGAGAGAGGGACAGTAATAGAGAAAGGGGAAGGCAGAGAACATTTCTGCGACGTAACAAGGCACATACCAAACTAACAACTAAAATTGCTGTTCATTTATTTACTGTAGATTCATCGCTCACACTCTCAAAATTCAAAACGCACTGACATTTCTGCTCTCATATAATCATCATCATCATCGTACAAAGTTCAATTGGCATCCCATATTCGTAAAGTAAAAACAAAGTCAACAACCGGGATAGAGATCTGAAGCTGAAGCCATGTCGTGGATGGCCTTTGGAGCGATCGCTTCTGGCTTTGGTATACACTAAAAATACTCGTTAAATGTTCTTTGTTTAAGTCCCGTTGTTGTTGTTGTGTACTTAGCATTGTCTCCCTAGTTATTAGCCTCCACTAAGTGTTTTTTTACTAACATGATTATCATCTTCCTGTACAGTCCTACAGCGATTGCTGGGTGGTGACAACCCACCAAACAAAGTTGTAGAAATCAAGAGCGAATCCCTGGGCACCCTACAGGTATTGGCTCGCGATGATGCGATGGTCCTGTTTGCCCCACCCTACAACAGCAATGACAAGCGAGCTGTCTACGAGATTATTCTACAGCGACCCACCTCTGATTCGAACACCTCCTCCTTTAGTCTGTATCGTTCTCCATCGCAGCAGGAGGCCGAGGAAAAGTTCAATACCTTTATGCAGCGCCTGCCCGTCTTCGTGGGTATTGTCAAGGAGGTGAGTCATAGTTTATACAATGGGAGCAATCTATAATAACTCGTCTTCGTCTATAGTTTTACAACGTGAACGGTTTGCAAAAGGTTTGCGATGCCCTGACGGACAATCCTTCGTGGACGCTGGCCCACTTGGTTGCTTACTTCAATCTTGTCGATTATATAAGCAATCCCAAAGTGCTGCAATGCATCGATACCGCAGATCACACGACACTCATGTCACCGTTTCAGTTGGCCATCAAACAGGGCCACATTGAGATGGTTAAAGCTCTGTTGCCGCTGAGTAAAATAGAGCACCTGGACATCAATAGTAACTCCGTGTTTCACTATGCTGCAAGCACAACCAAAGATATTATCAATGTAAGTAGAGAGTAAGAGGAGTTGAGGATGTAAGCTTAGATTTCTTTATTTCAATCAGCAGCTGCTCACCGAAAGCAGCACTGTGAATTTGAATCACCTTAACTCTGATGGATACACCCCATTGCATCTGGCCTGCGTGACGGATAAACCGGAGAACGTTAAGGCGCTGCTGCTTGCCGGCGCTGATGTGAATCTGAATGCAAAGAACATTAGCAAACTGTACAAAACATCTACGCCAACTTCGGTGGCTTCATTCCTGCGCACGAATGCCAGCAAACTTTATACGCAGGATATGAAGTATGGAGGAACCCCGCTGCACTGGTGCTCCTCCCGTGAAACACTGCACGCACTCATCATGGAAGGATGCGATGTGAATGCAACCAACTTTGACGGTCGAACAGCTTTACATGTGATGGTGGCACGCAATCGATTCGAATGCGTGGTGACGCTTCTGGCGCACGATGCGGAAATTGATGTGCTAGATAATGAGGGCAATGCTGCCCTCCATATTGCCATTGAAAAGAAACTGGTGCCAATTGTGCAATGTTTGGTTGTTTTTGGCTGCGACATCAATCAGAAGAATAAGAGTGGCAAGACGCCTCGCCACATGGTTGGAAATGATGCCAGCGGCAATAAGGAGGATGAAATACTCTATATATTGCATTCAGTCGGAGCCAAACGTTGCTCGGAGAGCAGCTCAAAGTGTCCACCTGGTTGCAACGCAAGGGGCTCCTATAATGGCATACCGCCAGAGGCGCCCGATGCCGTGGAACAACGAGAGCACATCGAGAATATGCTGGCAGCAACCAGTCGTCAAATGGTCGGAGGTTTTCTAGGAGCAGCAGCCAATGGAATATTAGAGAAGCAAGGTCCACCACAGTGAGTATTATTCCCTAATTAAATATAGAACTTATCTAATGATTATCCTCTCTCTCTCTCTCTATGCAGACCCGTCGTGGTTGACACTGAGAAGGAGCAGAAGGGCCAGAGTATCATGGATGCCTTGCTAGGAATGTTTACCACCAAAGTCAATGCGGATGAGTTGAAGGCCAACTCACCAGGCAGTCTGGCCGGCAGCCCACCATCTACACCGCAATCAGCTAGTCCGGAACAATTGGCATCGCCAACGTCGCCATTCCCGGAGGTGGGCGATAAGCCTTATGGCCGTGGACGTTTGCTTTGCTTAGACGGCGGTGGCATACGCGGCTTGGTTTTGGTCCAAATGCTTCTCGAGGTGGAGAAACTTTCACGCACACCCATCATTCATATGTTTGATTGGATTGCTGGCACAAGCACTGGTGGCATCCTGGCCCTTGGTTTGGGCTGTGGCAAGACCATGCGCCAGTGCATGGGTCTCTATTTGCGCATGAAGGAGCAATGCTTTGTCGGCTCGCGGCCCTATAACAGTGAATACTTTGAGGCTATATTGAAAGATAATCTTGGCGAGTTTAACGTGATGACGGACATCAAGCATCCCAAGATTATGGTTACTGGCGTAATGGCAGATCGTAAGCCCGTCGATCTTCATCTGTTTCGTAATTACACCAGCGCCAGTGACATTCTGGGCATTGTCACTCCTATAAGTGAGTAGTGTGCCCACTTTGTGGTTTAGCATAGATTAATTCTTGTTACGATCTTCTTCCCGCACAGACAACAGACGTGTACCACCACCACAGCCTGAGGAACAATTGGTTTGGCGGGCAGCTCGTGCCACGGGAGCAGCACCCTCATATTTCCGTGCTTTTGGACGGTTCCTGGATGGTGGATTAATTGCCAATAACCCAACACTGGATGCCATGACTGAAATACACGAATATAATATGGCATTGCGCAGTGCTGGACGTGAAACGGAGGCTGTGCCCGTTTCTGCTGTGGTTTCATTGGGCACTGGCCACATACCAGTCACCGAACTCAAGGATATTGATGTGTTCCGTCCTGAAAGTATCTGGGATACCGCCAAACTGGCCTATGGCATATCCACAATTGGTAAATTTAGGATAAATATGTAGGTAATATATATTATAATGAGTGTGTTTAATCTTATCCAGGTAATCTGCTTGTGGATCAAGCCACCTGCTCTGATGGCCGTGTCGTTGATCGTGCTCGTGCCTGGTGCAGCACCATCGGCATACCCTACTACAGATTTAATCCACAGTTGAGCGAGGATATTGCCATGGACGAGAAGGACGATCAGAAGCTTATCAACATGCTGTGGCACACCAAAGCCTACATGCATACGAATCGAAATAAAATCATCGAGATGATTAATTTCTTGAAATAGCGCGCAAGACGGATTTAGACCGCTCTCACTTTAAACAGATGCGTCATTTCCCCTTCAATCGATCTAAAGATATTCCCAACTTAAAAGTTTACAATTCCCAGCAATGTGTATATATTTTTTTTCAGTTGATCTTCAACTCCTTTCCGCGGTCTAAGTCAGGACTTTCACATACTTAAACACACACTACTCAGTTCCCCAACTTAAATATTATGTATGAGAAAACAGATATTAAGATTAAGATGATGTTTGTAACGAGGCTAGATCTTCGTATCATTAAAACAATTGCGCTTTGAATATTGTGTTAACAGTTTGTCACACTTCAAATTTAAAAATTTGTTGTTTTAGCTCATCCGTATTATAATTATGCGTATTTATTTTATTTTTCAATTGAATGTAACCTTTATGTTGTAAACATTCCGTGCCGCTTGTTAGTGAATAAATGTACATGAGCACGAATTTTGAATAAAACTTTTTAAATGTAGCAAATAATTAATTTGATTTATATATTTCAAGCAACAGGTAAATTAAAGGTAAATATTTTGAAGTGATGGTCATAATTAACTGTGATGCACTGTAACTGAATGAACTGGCATTTACTGAACAAGTACAGGGATATGATATTCATTGGCAGGGCTTGAAAACAACGTCAAATAGTGATACACAAGCAATATAATAAAATGACATATAACAAAAACAACATTAAATATTTTTTATATTAGTTTGTTAGAACTGTTTATTTATTTATTAAGCTAAGAAAATATATAATTTCTATCAGTACTATCGGCGAAAATAATCGATAATTGGAACGGAACAAAATAAAATTGTTACGCCAGCCCTGGAAAGACCGACGTTCACGTTATTTGTGTAAAGAAAAACAGAATAGCGTAAATTTGTTAAAAATGGTTGGTTGGAGCCGTTTGCTGACGCCAGCGGCGCAATTCGCCAAGAACCGTGCGCTGGTGTTAACACCAGCCACCCGCACAGGTAAGCAACAGTGACAATCAGAGCAGCAGGATCTGTAAACAGTACCTTCATTACGCAACCAATAACTCAACAACTTTTTAATTCGCAGCACTGCAGCAGCAGCTGCGCCGAATGTCCGATGATCATGGACACCATCACATGTCCATCAGGCCATCTCGTTTCCAGTGGAAAAAATTCAAGGATCTGTTTCACTTTTACGTAATGCTCGGCGTAATCCCAATCACAGCTCTGGTGCTCTACAGCAACATCTTCATCGGTCCCTCGCAGCTTGCCGAAATCCCCGAGGGCTACGAGCCCAAACATTGGGAATATGAGAAGGTGAGGTTCACAAGATGATTGACTGCATTAATGAGAGCCTAATAAGCTTTTATTATTATTCAGAGTCCTATTACCCGGTTTATTGCGCGCAACATCCTCACCTCGCACCAACAGGAGTACGAGAAGGCGTGTCACAATCTCTTTGAGGAGAACGAGAAGGCCCAGATTCGGTATGGCATCTAGATTCTCTACATCGAGTAAATGTTTTCAAATTTGTTTCCTCCGTTTTCTTACAGTCAACTTGAGGGAGAAATTCGCCGCAAGATGTCGGAGCGCAATGACTACCAGGCCTATTACTACCGCCCGACTGTAGCCAAATATCATAGGATATCCAAGGAGGCGGCTGATGAGCTGGAGGCACTGCGTGGCGACTAAACAGGTGGCCCCAACTCGATTAATATCGATTTGTTAGTTTTCAAATAAATGGTCGTTTAATAGACTTAATTAAGGCCTCGGATTGAGGTAATAAATGTGAAAATTATAACGGCCTTCCGAACTCAGATGAATATAATTAAATAACATAAATAAATACTTAGAATTAGCCAAGCACGTATCGTTTAGCCCCACGCCTGATTCTTGCAATAGTACAGCACCAATTTGCCATTGGTGCCGTGGCAATCGTATAGGTTCTTGATTATCTGATCCGGCGCAGGTGCAAATGTTTGGTTAACATATAGAAACTGCAAGGAAAGTAAGAGATAAGATCGGGATTTAGAATAGGGCTGGGGCTACCTACAATTTGTTCAGTGGCATCCAGCTTGAGATACTTGTGTATGAACTTCTGTATCCAACTGACGGTCTTGTTGGGGTCCACGGTCCACGTACGTTTCTTTATAATTGGCACATTCCCAGTGGCATTTAGCAGTACGCAAACTAAAAACAATAAACACATAAAATCTGAGAAGTGTAAGGAAGACTGGGGAAGTTTACTCTTGGTTGCGTCCTTGTCGGTGGGAGTTATCGATGTAATGGATGTGGATGCGGCAGCATGGGCTTCCTCTGTGTCCGCCATATTATTGGAATGTTCAAAAATCACGCTCTCTACTTTCAAAGTTATTAATTATTATTTCTGCATTTAGCACCCTTTGTTGTACTTGGCAACCAGGGCTGCAAGCGGAACAGTATCTATGACAAAATAAATCATCTGGAACTACACTGGTTCCAGTTGAGAAACGATAACGATAATAAATCAGATGTTTGAGAACCACTTCATGAAACCAGTTCGAGTGCACGAATTCAACTACACGTGCGGCCACAATAAATAAAGTGTAATATTTAATAATGAGTAACAAGTTATTTGATGGGTCCGATGAGGATGCCGATGATCTGCAAATCAACACAAACGAGAACTACGCCAAGTCGTATAATTTTCTACGCAAGAAAGAGTTGCTACAGAAATGTGAGTGCACTTATCTACTCTCATGCGGAATCTCTCTCAACACCGTTTTGTTTTGCAGATAAAGATCGTGGCCTAGATGTTTCGGAGTCGGAGTTTGACAGCGATAGCTCGTCGTCGGAAGAGGATGAGGTTGATGTCAAGTTTGATCAAGAATTTTTCAAAACACTTGCCTCGTTGAAAAGCAAAAATCCCAAAATATACGACAAGGAGACGCGTTTCTTTGATGATTCTGAAGATGAAGAGGATGGTGAAGGCGAAGGCGATGGAGAAGGTGCAGCTAAAAAGAAAACCAACAAGAGCAAGCCCGTCACTTTAAAGGATTATGAACGCAAAGTCATTTTGGAGCATAATGGAAAATTTGAGAGCTCAGATGATGAGCGGGAGGCAGTCGAGCAAAATGAACGCGCTCAGTCGCCTACAGCTGTGGAAGAAGAGCGACGCTTGAAAGCTGAGTTCAGTAAGGTGATGAATCAAGAGGACGATGGTGAAGACGAGGAATTCGGTGGCATTTTCAAGAAACGCGCGAAAACTAAGGCTCAAACCGATGCCGAGGAGGCTGATTTTGCCAAATGGTTGGCAGGAAAACAAGCTGAAATTGAACCTGAGGCACAAGAGCAGTTAGCTCCACTTAAGCAGTACTGGAACAACAGCAAGTTAACACAGGGCGAGAGCTTCCTTCGTGACTACATACTCAACAAGGGCTACGCTAATACAGATGCCTCTGAGATTCCCACATACGATGAGATCGTTGGGGACAATGCGCCGCTCTCCGATGACGAGCAGGAGCTGGAAAAGCAGGCGGAGTTCGAGCAGAAGTATAACTTTCGTTTTGAGGAGCCTGATGCAGAGTTTATAAAGCGTTATCCTCGTACCATTGAACAGTCCATTCGACGCACGGACGACAAGCGTAAGGAGAAACGCAAAGAGACAAAAGAACGCAAGGAGCAGGAGAAATTGCAGAAGATGAAGGAGCTGGACTTGATTAAAGAGATGAAAAAGAAGGAAATAGAGGAAAAGATTCGTAAACTAAAAGCCGTGACGGGCAACGATGAGCTCGGCTTCAAGGATGACGAACTGGAAGAGGATTTCGATCCCGAGGCACACGATCGACGTATGCAAGAATTATTCAATGATGAGTACTACAACGTGGACGAAGGTGAGGAGAAGCCCGAGTGCCCTTCGGATATCGAAGAGCTTGCAATTGAGGACTGGGATAACTACGATCCACGTCAAGGAAACTATGACGACGATGATGATCTTCATTGTGAGGACGATGAATTCAACATGGACTGTGATTATGATCCAGCAACCGCGAAGCAGCAGTTGCAGCAAGAGCTAATTGAGAACACGCGCAGTCGCAAAGGCCGCAAGGGACGACGCAATCGATTCATGGAAATCATCCAGGCCGAGAAGCCAGTCTTCAACCCCGAAGATGAAAAGACCTATGGTGAATATATTGATGAATACTATAAAATGGACTATGAGGACATCATAGGCGACCAGCCATGTCGCTTCAAGTATGTGGAAACGGTACCAAATGACTTTGGACTTACCATAGAAGAGGTAATATAGGTGATCTAAGTCTTTACTCCAGTATTCTTAACCTTCTGTTCCTTGCAGATCTTGCTGGCTAAGAACAAGGAGCTCAATCAGTGGGCGAGCTTAAAGAAGGCAGTGCAAAATCGTCCGGAATATGTAGAAAAAAAGGAGCAGCGTCTGTATAAACTGAAGGCAAAGAATGAGGATCTCAAGCGCAAGATCTTTAAGAGCTTATACGGCGAAGGGTACGAAATGGAAGAAATAAAAGTTTCATTTAGTTTATTTAACAATATATATTTATTCCACAGTTCTGATGATGAAGAACAAACAACGGAGCTAACAGAAGCACAGCCAGTTACAAAAACCGATTCCACAGAGACGCCTGCTGCAGCCTCAGAGGCAGCACCATCAATGGCAAATACGGAGGTTCTCTCGAAATCCAAGCGCAAACGCCTAAAACGTAAAGCAGCAGCAACAGCAGTAGCAACGAATGGTCAAGCCAAGCCAAGTGAGGGAGCTGAAGGAGAGAAGAACACAGAAAAACCCCTAACAGATGAGAAACAACAGTCACCAGCAGCAGAACAGCAGCAATCACCTGATAAGGATGCCTCGACGCCAGCCAAGAAGAATCAGGTTAAGAAGAAACCGCAGAAACAACAATCAAACACGTCAGTTGAGAAGAAACCACAGACACAACAACTAAACACGTCAGTTGAAAATGGAGCGACGCCAGCCAAGAAGAAAAAGCTCGAGAATAAGCCACAGAAAGTGCAACAAGCTCCGCCCGCGAAGAAGCCTAAGCTGGTAGAGCAGCCGGAGCCAGCGAAACAAGAAGGTGCAAAAGTGAACTCGAATAATCCCTTTGCCAAGCCACAAAATCCAAACAAAAACGACGGAAAGCCTTTTCTACCACCAAACAATCGATTCAAGAACAAACAAAACGGAGCAAAGGCTGGACCAGCTGGACGTGCGTCAGGTTTCAAAGAGAATGGAGCAAAGGCGGGTCCAGTGTCAGGTGGGAATCCATTTAACCGCAAAACAGACGCGCCACGTCCAGGTGGTGGCTCTTTCCAAGCACGTGGTAAGCGGGACTTCAAAGGCAAACCAAACAATCCGCAAGCCAAGCGGGACTTCAAAGGCAAACCAAACAATTCCCAAGCCAAGCGGGACTTCAAGGCGAAGGGTAAGCCAAACAAAGATAATCCCAATGGCCTTTCCGACGATCGTCTCAAGGCGTATGGCATCAATCCACGCAAGTTTCGTAATCAACAAAAGTACGGCAAGAAGAAGGAGTAAGTTGTGGACAAGGAATAATATTGTAAAGATATTTAATACTCGCCACGACGAGTTTGTTTTATGTAAATACATACACATTAAAAACAATTTTACACAATTAGGGGTTTGTTTTAGAGTGTCCGAGCTGGGTTATGCCGGTTCCACTTCATCGGAGGATAGCTTGGCATCTTTATCATTATCATATCCATCTTCATCCTTGATCTCTTGCCCACTTGCTGAGCGTTGCATCTGCAAACGACGTTCTTGAATGCGCACACACTTGGGGCAGATCATGTTCTTGCGTGTCAGGCAGACTCGATGATAGATGGAGTTGCACTGATCGCACTTAATGCAGCCATCGTCAAAGGGAAAGATCACTTCGTTGTTGCTGCAAATCTCACAGATGTACGCCTTGGCCAGGCACATGTCGCAGGCACGTATGTGTGCCCCAAAGGCTTTGAAGACACCTTGAAGGAAGTCGGCCAGGGAGCCCGATTCGACTTGCACAAGATCCCGGAGGGAATAGAACTCATTGGATTGTGCCAAGTGACGGCGTCTGCCCAGTTGTTGATCCACCAATTTCTGTTCCACGGCAAGCTTACATGCAGCCAGATACTGTCGCATGTAGACCAGATTCTGCCTCAGTTTCTTAATGCTGCACAGCCTCTCGATGAAGACAAATAGCTTGGGATTATCGTCCTCCAGTCGCACAAGGGGTTTGTCCATAAATAACTGTATCTCTTGAAGTGCTGTGCGTGACACTCGTCGTGGTACAAAGTCCCAGTTATGCACTATACGTGCTGGCACTATAAAGCTATCGTTCCAGTGACACGAGGGGCAGTAGTAAAGGCCTCTATAATCACATAGGCGGGGCTCGATCCACGAGTTCTCTGCAATTAATAGAAAGTGAGAGTAGCAGCCAAGTGGGAATAAACCTTTCGTACTTACTGAAATTAAGCAGAGTTGAGCATTCGGCGCATTTGTAACGCTGTGCAGCCAATCCAATCTCTGGACAGATATCGGCGATGGGATATTGCCGCTCAGAGGCGAGTACATGAGCGCAGACACGTATGACGCTGTCAAGGCACTTCTGATGTACCAAATAGTTGCAGTCGGTGCAGATGAAGACGGTCTGCACCACACGCCAGATGATGCCCGTACAGTGGTCACAATAATAACGCTTTGCGGCCGCATGCAGGGGATTACGTGTGCTGGGATGATGTGGCACAAAGTGGTGGCCTACCACAGACTTGATGGCATTCATAATGACGAGATCATCAGTGGCCACAGCCTGTGCTTCCTGCAGTTCCTGCAGTGAGTAACGCAAGTCTACCAAGTGACGCACCAACCAGCGACGTTCCTCGCTGCATTCATCTGAGAGCAGCACCAGATCACGGCAATGTGATATGGCTGCCTGTAAGTCTTCTATATTGTCATCTGAGCTGAAGATCAGGCGCCACTGTTCCTTCACCAGCGATGCGGGTATGGGCAACGCCTTGTAATCCCCGTGCTGCGGTGCACTCTCCTCGCTTCCTGAAGTGCATGTTGTTTGCGATTGCAGGTAACTGGACGCCGTGGATGCACTTTCATTAACAAATTGCGCCACTGCACCTGGTAAACTGGTCAGACTGTCACGCCAGGAGCTCATATTGCACTCATGCAGCAATCTTCACGTATTTTTAAATTAATTACAAATATGCATTTGCGTCTTGTCTTTGTTTGGCAACAGAACAGTGTTGCTCTATTAAAAAAATCATATAAAAAATATGCAGTTGCATATGTCATATATATTTAGCTAACATTTGTCATTGCAAAAAAATTTAAATTAAATTACTTTTTATATGTGTTTTTATTTCAGTTTTTTATAAATTTCAGTTATATTATTTGGTAAATTGCGCTAGATTTATAAATTGCGCGCTTTGTATTTAAGCTAACATTCTGTTAGTTACAGTGCAGTGTTACTGCAGTTAACAGCTCCATTTTGAGTATAACATTATGAGTTTAACGTCGCAGCACATTCTCATCGTTTTCGTTTGTCATGTGAATGGCATTATATAAGAAGAAGCAGTCATATTTTTTTTTAATTGCGAATTTGTTGGAGCGTGCGTGCAATGTTGTAAATCGGCATTTATTTAAGACTATATTGCTGGGGTTCTCGAAGCGCCATCAATTAGCCTGTACACTGGGGAATTGTGCGCGACAACGTGTTGGTGCTGCTATTTTCGTGCGGGATTTTCATCTCTCATTCACCACCGTGTCCGACACCATCACCATCATATACCGCTCTGTTGCCGACGCCGCCGTTTAAATTATTAAAAATTTTGTGTGAAAAGCAGATTGATTATTGCAGCGCAATCAAGAATTTGCGGTTATCTCGTCGCAGTAACATTGTGTTTAATCCCGCCGCATCTTGCACCCGCCACACACACATCAACCAACAACATTGAACGAATGCAATCACATTTTGTATTCTGAACAATAATCTGGAATTGATAATACTAATACATATAAACATACATATAGGCATATGTATATTGAACTCTCAACTATAGTGTAACGATATATGTACATTGACTACTCTAGACAGGTGAGTTCGTAAACCATACTGCACCACACATTCGACCGCATTTTTCTGCAAGCCCACTACATACACATACATATGTATGGTCATGCGTGCGTATGTGTGAATGCTTGTTGATATGCGGCCTCTGCTGCCTCCTACTAACTTTTGATGTGCTCTTTGGTTAGATTTCATAGTGATTCCTCTCTCTTTTTGCTACCAACAATGTTAGATATGTCTTCCGTGTGTGTTTGAGTGTGTGCAGCAGCTGCCCCCGTTCCCCCCACTTCATTCATCACTTGTGTGCATGTATTTATAGCGCACGTCGCAGTCTTCCATGTGCGATGGATTTTTTTGACACATTTATGTACGTATGAGTGTGTGTGTGAGTGCGCGGGCAGAAATGTATGCGTATATATAAAGCATGATTCGATACCGTATTTTATGCTACTTTAATATCTGTTAATCTATACAAAAATACACAATCATATTTGGTATATTTTAAATACAAACAGAAGAAATTGTTCTGTTAATTGTCCGATAAGAATTGATATCTATAAATATTATATAGGGTATTTATTTGTATCTTATCATAGATTACTTGTTTAATTTGGTTGTGATGTAGTTTTTCGCGTGGGTGTTTTAATAAAGCACACTACAGAGGCAGACATATGCATATAGAATAGAATGTGGAGCAAAGTGAAGGAAGGTGCTTATCGACAGTGACACATATACGAAAGTGTACTATCAACATGTGTTTTACTATTTTAAGGTGTTTAGGAAAATACCAAATGTATTTTCTATAGGGTATAACTAATGTGAGTTACATTGTGTAATAAAATTATATGTGTAACTACGTGCCTGGGCATAAATACATATATAATCATTAACTTATTTATATTCTTGCAGAGTAGATCATCCGGAAATGATCTTGGTATGACTAGTATAAATAAAATTAAAGTATGGAAATAATCTTTATAGAGTATTTCAGCCTCGACTCGCCCTCTAGCTAGTCTAACCATCTTGTTTCTAGTTGTAAACAATGTGCCTAGGTTTGTTTAATTGAAGAGTTCGGGTTTTATCAATTGGCAATGGTCATGGAGAGAGCGCCAGAGAATCAGAATCAGCAGCTGCGCAACCCATAAACAATTAACTGAGCGAATTTTATTGTACTTTTATGTCTATATAGGTTCGTGTAGGTGTGTGTGGGTGCAACGAAATTAATTATTCCATGCAATTTTTATCACATACAATTTCTTTTCCATTGCAAGGTGATTACCGCATGGTTTTTTAGAATTCAGATTCATAATGAATTATTTATCGAAATTCTAGCACAGCCCTTCGGTACAAACAGCTTACAGTGCCGGCAAGAAGGTTTCGCTCAGTTGCCTCGTGTAGATAATGAGTATGAAAATAAATTCATGCGAAATAAAACAAGAAAAAACACATAAAATAAAGTAAAATAGATAAAGTATTCTGCGAAAAAAGGCAATAAATCCTATTTAAATATTCAGCACTTAGTCGACCTTTCTACCTGTCTAGTGTTTGTTTTCCAGGTAGATTTCTATCTATGCCCGCGCGAAATATGCTGCCAAGCACTGTAAATACTGTGTGTGATGTTTGTAGGTTCAGCAGCAGCATATTAAACTAGTATAGTCCATCGTAATTCACTATTTGCTATGAGTACTACGTCGTCGTGGTTGTCCGCGTCGTCGGATATGGGAAGGTCAGTTAACATTGGACGGATAACATACAAACATACTTACTTTGAGATATGCGACGTGACCGATCGATCCACTGAACTGTAACAAGCCAAGCGACCGACTAAGTAAACTTGTTAATCTTTTGGCAGCTACAACATCCAGAACATCGTCGTGTCTGTAACACGATGTTGTCCCTGTTGTTGTTGCAGTTGTTGTTGTTTAGTCTATCATATGACTCGGTTTACTTGTTGCCATATAGAAAACCGGCAGAGCCAACTGAAATTTCATATTGAGCTCTCTGGGCCGGCCGAACGGCTTTTCGACTGTCAATTTATCGTGTCAGCAAATTTTACGAACTATTTTCACGATGATAACGTTGTCGTCGTCTTCGGCGTCGTAATGTGACCCGAGACGACAACGGTAGCTTAATATGAGAGCCCCAAATAAGGCTGACAACGCAGTAAACACGCAAGTGCACATACATATCGAAATACTCATACACATACATATTTATGTAGTTTCATGTGCTCGTGTTATCGCAATGCGAGGCAGCTTTACGTATGAAATTTCAGTTTGGAGAATGCCAAAAGTGGAGATTCAACGATAAAAAAATTGCATGACTCAGCTTCGGCGAGTTTATTGCCACAAGTTTCGTATTGCTGTTTTGTAGGAAATATTTCGTGAGTGCTGAACAACAGCGCGATCACATTTATCATGTGCTTGCCGTGATATTTAGAGAACTGGTGTAGAATGTGCTTATTTACATGCGGTCGGGAAGGATCGGGAATCAAAAGGGAATATACGAGTATACTGTAAAATGATAAAGATAAAAGGAAGATGGGGCATATTTATTCTTAAATGATAAACAATAAAGACAACTTCTAAATAACTTAAGATTATTATGAATATGAAACTCATTCAACTATGCTTTAGTTATATACAGAGCTGGGAATAATGATTGTTTCTGAAAAAGATGAAATACGCATCCTCAAAAGAGGAAAACTTTTTAAAAATGATATTTACAACTATGAAACATAAATCCTTTAAACATAATTTTCTTAAATTATCCTTAATTTTGTCAGTTTTCTTTGTAAAAAGAACAGCTCCTCTTCAATTTCCACCCCTGGTGAAATTCATTTCTTTGTTAAACACACATTCAAGGACATTATGATCTTGCAAATTTTAAAACCTTTGTGATTCATTTCTAAAGAACTGAAATTTCATAGTGAGGTTTCCAATTGGTAAAGATCCAGCACGCCCCGTTCCCGTTTTTGTCACATTGTCACAGTTAAACTGGGCGCAACACCTCTGTAACAGATCGACGAACACGACCCACACACGACAATAACAACTACAACAACAACTACAGTAGTAATACAACACAAAAAGTTGACTATAAAACCAGCTGAAATTGACGCGCGCTCTTCAGTTCGATTTCGATTTCGTGTTGTGCGAGTTGGTGTGGAACGTGTGTCCAGGAAGAGAGATTGAGAGAGAGCTCTGTGTGTTGTGGTGGGTGTTCATTTCCAATGGAGAAAATTGCAATAAATTCGAAGAAAATAAATGCTAAATAAAAATTATGAAATACTAATTAGTACAAATACAAAACAAATGAATACAAAAACAAATGAATACAAATACAAAAATAAATACGAAGACAAATGAATGCAAGTACAAATGAATACGAATACAGATGAATACAAGTACAAATGAATACAAGTTCAAATGAATACAAATACGAATGAATAGAAATACCAATACGCATACAATTACAAACACTAGTACAACTACAAATACAACGAATCTATACAAGTCTCCCTACAAACTGTAGGCATATTTTCTCTCAGTGTTTCCCATTGTGATTTCGTGAAAATCATGCAAACTGAATTTAAATGAGACTTGATTACAAATAAACAAAAAGGCAAAAATGCAAAAAACGATTGGCGGTCAGCATTTGTCCAATTGACTGACTATACTCACTCACTCATTCACTCAGGTTCAGATTTGATTGGACGCGACAAATTGAGGAATTGCAAATCGAAAATGAAAACGAATTTGTGAGAAAATGTTTCGGGAATGTTTCATTGTGTTATTTTTGGGCACTGCTTTGATTGATTTTTATTGTCAGATAATTAAGTTGCTCTAATTGATGGAGAAATCTTCAAAGAGACGAAAGCAGGAGTCTGGGAATGTGAAGCGCAGCTTGGGCAACAAGTGCCGCGGCGGCCTTTGTGGTGCTGCAACCTTTCACCTTCGCACCGAACATGTGTGTATGCTTCTATGTGTGTGTGTGTGTTTGTGTTTGTCCTTGCCAATGCCAAAGTGCATTGCCAATGGCAGCCCAGGCAGGCACTGCCTTCCGCCCACTTCCTGTGTGACCTTCACGCGCCCAACTTTATGCAACACGGCAGCCGAATAAGGCAGTCAACGATGACGTTTCGCTGTTATTAGGTCGATGATAGCTTGGCAATTGCGTAGGCGCATCACGCCTCCCCCTTTGTTTTGCACCTCAGTTGAGGTAGCTATTGTAAGCCGCCGCCCACTCCCCCTTAATCACCCTGCCCGTGTGAAACTCTCGTAAATATTTTGACTAAAGTTTTATCAATAATTTGGATTGCCCACGCCCGCCTGCCTGCAGGAATTCAAACTAATTGGAGACCGGCTCGGTAGCCCCACACTCAAACAGCCGCTCAATGCGCAATTGCAAAATTGTTCTCCAATCACAACAACAACAATAACAACAACAAACCTGACTCGATAATAAAGCAATTTACGTTGCACTAACGATTTGGGCGGGGGTTAACAGTGTTGTTGTTGTCTTTCACTTTTGCCACGCGCCATTTGCGGTTTGTCTAAGTCGAAGTAGTGCGGCAACTTGTGGTATGTCTTCTACTCGTGTATATATAACACGGAGTCATTCCCAAGAGACTCTCAGTCACGCTTTACGTAATGTACGAGGAGGTAATTAACGCGCTCGTTAGCAGAAGGATCAAGAACTAAGTTTACAAATTTGGGATAAACGTTCCTCATAACAAATATAATCAACGTAATTGACAACTTTGTTATACAATCCTCCCCTTTACATTATACCATAATTGATCCCATTTACGCTGAGAGAACAAATCCCACACAAGAAATATAAAACCCGCAACTGTTCCACACCTACTTAAACTTGATTGATGATTGATTGACTCTTGTTTGTTTGGTTTGGCCAAAAGAAATGCAGCCAGCAGAACGCTCCATCTAAGGAGGCAGCCAGCAAACTGGCCTGGCCAATACACGCGCTCTCTAAGCCACAGCAAACTGTGGCTATATTTGGAGTCAGCTGAACTTGAACTTCCGCCTGTAGTCGGTTTAGATGTTTTTGCTGTTGTTATTGTTTTGCAATTGCGATCAGTGTGTGTGGGGATCCGACACACGCTTCGCTGAGCTGGCCAAAAGTTTGCTAATTCCGTTTCGCCTTTACGTT
Source organism: Zaprionus africanus (assembly GCA_018151435.1). Classification (NCBI taxonomy): domain Eukaryota; kingdom Metazoa; phylum Arthropoda; class Insecta; order Diptera; family Drosophilidae; genus Zaprionus; species Zaprionus africanus. The sequence goes on along the minus strand of JAECXB010002310.1, from coordinate 752,495 downwards.
CCATTGCAGATCCAATTAAGCGCGTGAATTGATGAATATATAATGAGCAGAGCAGAGCACACAACCGTACAATAGTCAGACACCACCAGCAGCAGCAGTAGCAGGAGGAGGAGCAACAGCAGCAACTGGCAGTAGGAGCAGCACAGGCAGCAGCAGTAGGAGAGGATCGAGAAGCGGAGAGGAGTGTGAATAGTTCTTCAGCTGTTCACTATGGCGCGTCACATAATGGCTGTGTGCGTGGTGTGCCTGCTGTGTGCTCAACGGCTGCACTGTCAGGATCATGTCGAGGATCTGCTGACGACGCAACGCACAGAGGAGAAACTAAACGCACGTTTAGTTTACGGCAATCTGAGTCCCTCCAGTGAAAGCACCACCGATCTGAGGCAATTGGCCGATGAGGATGATACCCAAAACTACAGCACAAGTCCGCCCTATAGGAGACACAAACGTCATGCTGGTCACGGCCACGACGAAGGAGACTCTCTACATAATCAACATGTCCCGCAAATCACAAATTACTTTCTGCAGAAAATAATGCAGCAGCCAACACTGAATGCCAGCAGTTTGCAGACACTACTGGAGCAGCTTGGGCTGCAGCAACTTGTTAGGCACAGCAATGACAGCGTAAGTGTGCAGCGAATCCTGTAAAGAGTCCAATCATTAATCATGTAACCCACTTACAGTGTGTGTCAGCAGAGAGTCTGGTACAACATGTTCTCGGCCATCACAAGCATCAACACCATCACCACCACGACGAGGAAGAGGAAGAGCATGAGACGAACGCAGTGAGCAAGTGCACCTCCAACTCAAGCCTAGACTGTGCCCCTGCAACTGTGCCCCACAAACACACAAATTTCCAGATCAGCGAACGAGATTTACTAAACTTGTGTCCAGTTTTGTTGTACAGCCTAGCAAATCACAGCGATGGTTGCATAGAACCCACGCTACTGGAGGAGATCGATCACTATGAGATACAGCAAAAGGATGATATTCTTTATGGTGAGTAAGCAATGCAAGTGATCTGCCTTGTAGATTAACATTCTTCTGGTTCTATTGTAGTTTGGATTTATGCGTTTCTTTCGGTGTTTGCCTGTGGCATCTTGGGCCTTGTGGGCGTGGCCATTATACCGTTTATGGGATCGCGTTATTACAAGCATATTATACAATATTTGGTATCGCTGGCTGTGGGCACCATGACGGGAGATGCCCTCTTACATTTGTTGCCTCACGTAAGTCGTATCTGCTATGGATTTACTTGTATCAAAAACTCATCTCTTTCCATTATACTGTAGTCACTTGCGGGCCAGGATGAGCACGGCATGATTATGAAAGGCATGGGATGTCTGGGTGGCATTATATTCTTCTATGGCACAGAGCATGCACTCACAATGATCTCCGAGTGGCGTAAGAGTGTCGAGAAGAAGGAAACAAAACCCACGCGGGCCAAGGTGATGCGTGATCCGGATTCATCGGTGAATAACTCCGTGGCAGGGGATAGAATGTGCAAGCAGAAGTATAGTTCATATCCGTATTGTTATGATGAGATCACAATGAATAACAAACAAGATGTGTGGATGCATTTGCCCGATGATGGAACAGCATCAAATGCAGCAGCTGTGGGTGCGGGTGGCGATGCTTCGTCGGGTGAATGCAGCAATCGACGATGCGAGAAGGCCGAACACGAGGGCTCCAGTGAAGCCATAGGAGCTGCGCAATCGCTACTCTCCACGTCGCACAATAACTATGCCGAGATGAACAACCATCACCATCGCAAACACAACCATAATCATAACAATCATCAGCAGCAGGATAGCAGCAACACAGTGACCACCGATCTGGATGGCAACACAACAACGACGACAGCTAATGGCAGCAAGGATAAGAATGATCATGTCACAGTGATTCTACGTGAACACGAGTCCTCGCATCACGGACACAGTCATCGTCATGGACATGTGCATTCACCGCCGGAGACGCTCAGCGCTGTTGCCTGGATGATTATCATGGGTGATGGTCTACACAACTTCACCGATGGCATGGCCATTGGTGCTGCTTTTTCCGAGAATATTGCCGGTGGCTTCTCCACCTCTCTAGCTGTCTTCTGTCACGAGCTGCCGCATGAGCTTGGTGACTTTGCCATTCTCATCAAGGCGGGCATGTCTGTAAAGTCCGCAGTCTACTACAATCTATTGACGGGTGTGCTCAGCTTCATTGGCATGATCTTTGGCATTGTCTTTGGCCAATCGCCCGATGTGGCACAATGGATGTTTGCTGTGGCAGCGGGTCTCTTCATCTACATTGCGCTGGTCGATATGGTGAGTGATCGTTAATTTCCCTCTATTATCAGACTTTATAATGGTTTATTTCTCTTCACAGATGCCTGAGATATCTGCTGCTCACAAGTCGCTGGCACAATTCATGTTGCAAATAGTTGGCATGCTCAGCGGTGTCGTCATTATGCTCCTAATTGCTCTATACGAGGGACAATTGATGACTGTCTTTGGTTCAGCACCAAGGGTGCACTAAGAAAAGAATTAAAAAAAAAAAAAATATGTACACGAAGAGGATCTGAACTGAATTAAAGAAGGAGATGGAAATGAAGAAGAACCAAACCCGGCAGAGAATCTTGTAGCGTATTATGTGTATTTTTCGTGAATAGGTTTTTATTTTGTATAATTGTAGTAGTTATGTTAAATTACTTACCTCAGCTACACCCCGACACACTCACTCGTATACCCACACACACACACACATGTAGCAATGTGCCCAATAACTATTAGCATTTGTTAAACAGTTTATGAAACACACCGAACACATTTGTTAACTGCCGCTAAAGCGTTGTTCAGCAAATTGATTTTGTTCCTAATTTACCATATCTAATTTGCCATCGCTATTGAAAACAGTTCGAATTGATTTGCACACTCACACACACACGCCCTCACACACACACACAAACACATTTATATTGTAAGAAACGTTGAATGTGCATAAGCTATAAAGTGATTATGAATTTAATAACCATGTGAAGCAAAAGATGATGAATTTGCTTTAAAAAGATAAACGAATAAGAGAGGTATCTGTAACAACAACAGCAACAAAGGCAACCACAACAGGAGAAACAATAACAATTATGGAACAAACAAACAAACAAACAAAGCGTGCACTGATCAATAATTTGAATGAAATTAGACACTAAGGAGAAAGAGGAGCATGCAAACAATTATATGGCATAAGTCTTTTCGCGTATACTTATATAGAAGAAGATCTATATACACTAAAAACCAATCTTACATTTACGATTTGCGATTACGATTTAATATTGTAGCGTATATAGTTTTTTGTATTTTGTAGTCTGTAGGTTGTGCACTTTAATTTCAGAAAAGAATCCACATTCGCGAGTAACCCACAGCAAAGATACCCAAACTGATCGAAAGGAAATTGAAACCACACACTGCACGCTTCAAATTGAATTGATTATTTGCCAGTACTTAACGTTTTGTACAGTACTTTCTTTATACATATTGCAGCAGCGTCCACACAAGTTAATTTAAACCTAATTTATTTTTATTGTCGTAGTACGAAATATGTATTTAAGGCATGCTCATATTACCTCTTCCTTTTCGGCACCTAAGAATAATTATGATTAATTTGTAAAAAACAAGGTTTAAATATATATACACCATCTATATATCAACGTACAGAGACTTCTTTTGATTTCTTTATTTTTGATATGCACGCACACACATGCACGCGCACGCACAGACACAACTAAAGACGTAAGTGATTGTGATTAAAATCGAGAGTAACTAACATTTGTAAAATGGTGCAGCCCCCAACACAGGCACAGACGAGTATCACCCACTTAAGCTGAGCTGAGCCGCAACTACTATACTTGTATGTAACCCAATGCCAACGAAAGGCAGTAAAACCTATCTAACACTAGAATTAAGATCTACACTTATACTATAAAAATACGAGCATACAATATGATATGTGAACAATTTTCTGAAATAACAACTACTTTGGTGATATCAAGCAAAAGGCAATTGAAACGAAATATAAAGTACGTTTAATAATCTTAAAGTTAAGTCAAGGCAATGGAACTGGAGTCTGTTCTGCAACTGGATAAGATCTCTGGTTCTAGTGTACACCTTCACACAAAGACGTGGTATTATTTTTGCTATATTCTGAGTTGGTATTTTTTTACTGTAAAACATACGACACTATTTAAAACTTCAATATAAAAATAAATGTTTCCACACATAATACGAATTCATATAAAAGGAACATTGTTTTTTTGAATATTGCGCGCACAATCTGCGCAACACAGTTGCAATCGATAGCTTTCGATAACAGATGAAGATGAATTCGCGCTGTTGTGCAGCATGACAACCCTGCGCATGTTATGGTAGAGCAAGACAACAACAGTGGCGCTGTCAAACTGTGAAAGATGCAAGCGACCGGGTCGAAATTATTGCTGCCAACGATTTGCAAATTTCTGGCCATATTCTGCATAATTATAGCACTAAATCATGCGGAGGCCAACGTGAACCCTAGTGCCATCGGTGTGCATAGACGGTTCGAGTACAAGTACTCGTTCAAGCCACCATATCTGGCTCAAAAAGATGGAACCGTACCGTTTTGGGAATACGGGGGAAGTAAGTAGACGAGGGGGGCTGAGCTCCACGTCAGTTGTTTTGGCCGTCTTGGCGTCCAATGCGTGTGAGCGAGATGGCAAGTGGCCAGCATCAGCACCACTGACGAAACTTCGTATGAACGCCAAGCAAAGTGCTTGACACGCAGGCACTTTGTTTAAATGCAAATTGGAGCCAAACTAACGTGCAACCTGTTGCCCATTCTTTTCCAGATGCAATCGCCAGTGCGGAAAGTGTACGCGTGGCACCATCGCTGCGCTCTCAGAAGGGTGCCATCTGGACTAAATCACAGACCAACTTCGATTGGTGGGATGTGGAGATTGTGTTCCGTGTAACGGGACGTGGTCGCATCGGTGCCGATGGTCTCGCCTTCTGGTACACCACCGAGAAGGGTGACTACAATGGTCAAGTGTTTGGCTCCTCCGACCGTTGGAATGGTCTGGCCATTATCTTCGATTCGTTCGATAATGACAACAAGCACAACAATCCCTACATCAGTGCCGTGCTCAATGATGGCACCAAGCAATACGATCACGCCAACGATGGAACGACGCAGCTGCTCAGTGGCTGTCTCAGGGATTTCCGTAACAAGCCCTTCCCCACGCGTGCCCGCATCGAGTACTACAACAATGTGCTCACTGTGCTCATCCACAACGGCATGACGAACAACAACGATGACTACGAGATGTGCCTGCGTGCCGATGGTGTGCAGCTGCCCAAGAACGGCTACTTTGGTATCTCTGCAGCCACCGGAGGATTGGCCGACGATCACGATGTGTTCCACTTTTTGACCACGTCGCTGCATGCCGCCGGTCAAGTGCAGGAACCACCAAAGGTGGACAACCAGGAGAAGCTGACACAGGAGTACAAGGAGTACCAGGACAAACTGGAGAAGCAGAAGCAGGAGTACAAGAAGGAACATCCCGACGAAGCGGTAACTATCAGTGACATATGTTAAGACCTTTGACTAGAGCTGCCGTCATAATCTAATCCATGTGGACAGTTGATTGCGCGCAAGACACGCGCCTTATCGGGGCTACTGATACTACATTGATTTACTAAGCTCCCCCTTCCATTTGGGTATTTCCTTTTGTAGCACAAAGACGACGAGGAATGGGAAGAGTTCTACGAGTCGGAGAATCAACGTGAACTGCGTCAAATCTGGCAAGGACAAAGTCAAATAGCCGATCACCTGCGTGAATTGTCCCGCAAGGTGGACGAGATCATTGGCAGGCAGGAGAACACACTTTCGCTTGTCTCACGTGGCTTTGCCGGCCAGGCTGGCCAAGCTGTGCCACCACCTGCAGCGGGCAGCGTGCCCCAACAAGTACCTCAACTTGCTGGCGGCGTGGCCGTTACGAGGCAAGATGTGGATCTACTGATCGCCAACCAGAATGTTCTGCTCACCAGCATACGCGAAATCCGTCAGATTACTGATAACATTCAAATTAATCAGAAGAATGCGCCCACCGCACAAATTCAGTCATCGGGCTACGATGTGCAGACGCTCATTGTGGAGATGCGTGACGGCATGAATCAGGTCAAGCAGGGCATCTCCCATGTGGGTCAAAGGTGAGTCTCAGTGATTTCCCCACAATTGATTCGCCTAATCATGTTTGCCTTTTGTTTCAGATTGGGAATGCCACAAGCTGCGGCACAGACAGGCTCATGCCCCACTGGCAACTGTGTTGGTGTCACGTTGTTCCTCAGCGTAACCGTTGTGCAACTGCTGCTCGTCTTTATCTACAACATTTTCAAGTAATTAGCCCATCAGAATCTCATTTGTGGAACTTCCCCGACTAATTTCGTGTTAATTATCTTTTTTTCCACAGGAACCGTAGCGAGGCGCAAGCGAAAAAGTTCTACTAGACAAGCAAAACAACAACAACCACTCACACACATCTACACACACACACCAACACACACACACACACCTGATTAGGCGGCAACTAAATTTAGTTGAAATGAAATACTTAAGACTTCAGCGTGTAGATTGCTCTACAACATTGTATAATTGTTTTTCCATGTAGTAGAACCAATTGAGATGCGTAGAAACCCAACCCCAAATTGAATGTGACATAAACCCGAATTAAGTGAACAATATGCTAGAACAACAACAAAAAAAAACAGAAAGAAAGAAACAACAACAACAACAGCAACGATATCAACAAAGCCACACAACAAATTTATACAGTTCTAGTTCTAATTGTAAAACCCCCCAGACCCCCTTTGAACCCATTTCCCCACCATATCTATTGTGTTTTTGTAACTGTTTATTAGCCAAGTCGAAAGTTTTTCCAAAGTTTCGGTCTACTCTCAGACTGTGCATATCAACGATGTACAGTTGTGTGAACTCTCTGCATTTCAGTCTGTAAAATGTGAAAACTAAATGAAGAAAATTGAGAAAGAAAAAAAATATATAATAATGATAATGATAATAACGATGATACATAATGAATTCCGTAAACTTAGCAAATAAATACTAAATATATATATGTATACTATATGTTTTTTATATACATATGAACGAACTAAAGCGTCTGAGTCTTACCAGATCCGCGAGACTTTCTTCTCTCTTCCCATCTATATATTTCACACGTTCGACTGCGCGACACTTCCAACTGAAAATGTTTTCCAGCTTTCGTTATAATTATCATATATATTAGCATGAAATCTAATTTAATGTCGTGATGTTGAATGAATTTTCTCAAAACTATAGTTTTTTTGTTTTTGTATTCCTTTGCATAGACGTTTTTTATACTGAATATTAAGATAATAATTATAAATTATGAAACAACTGAGAGAAGAGTGTGTTTTCTTATATGATATGTTCCATTCCAGTCTCAATGTGAAAATAAAAATATTTAGAAAAAGAGAAGAAAAATGAATTCCAATTGGATTATTAATCTCTTTTCGGTATTTTTGGGGTACTTTAAATACTCGTGGAGTGAAATACTCGAAAAAAGTTGTTCCTCCTCGACAATGCGGCAAAAATGGCGCCGCGTTGGCGACATTGCAAACAGCAGGAAGAGAAGGAGGAGGAGGAGGGAGAGGCCAGCAAAAGTTTTGCCCATAAAATGTTACTGCCATTGGTGGGTATTGTGGACGGGCATTAAGAGCTCGGGGCAGGAGGCTCCTGCTACCCAACCGAGCGAGAAAACCCAGCCAAAAGATAAATGGACAGAAGCCAACGGCAGTCGCGGTGTGGTTATAAATTCTTTCGTTCTGGCAGGGATTGGAAGCAGTGGGAGAAAGAGGATCTGGAGCTGGGGCTGCCGATGAGTAGTAGGGTAGGGTATATAGCGACCCGGCGTACATTATGTACAGTGAACTGTGCTCACTGCGCAGGTCCGGGCACAGCAATGTGAATAGAGGGTGGTGGGAGCCGGGAGTCGCATGGCTGTTATGTTCCTTCAACAGCCAATCGGAGTTGGCCAGACGGGCGGACGGACATGCGGACACGTACAAAATGGCCACGTTTGGTGTGTGTGGACGATTCTAGAGCAGGAGCAACTCTAAAAATATAAAAATTGAATATTTTATTTTAAGTGCAAAAAATAACTATTTGTGGCTTTAAGAACTATATAGAATATGGAAAATACATTAATGGACTTACAGAATATTTTAAGAATCAAAAAACCCCCCCTATAATTAACAAGATATCTACAAAATAACATCCTGGGAAACTATTAAAATAAATTAAATAAATAAAAAATTGACCATACATATATATTCGGTAATACTCGATAATAACAAATCCTACTAACTGTTACATGTATATACAAGACTTAGATCTATTATTTTTAATATTTTGAAGATATCTAAAAGTTATTTTCTAGTTTAGTATTTATTTTGAGACTCGTCAACTTTTTTTTGTGAAAAGTCTAATTATGTTACTTAAAGCTGATCTTATAGTGAGCATCTTTATGTTTAAATACAATAAGAGACCATTACATATTTAAGATACATAGATTCCTATAAATTTACATTTAAATCTCAGTTCAAAATCTTTTGTAAAATCTATTTGGATTCCCCAAATAGTAACAGAAAACTTCACAAGATTCTTCCTTTTTGATAAAATCTAAATTTTAATCCTTAAATCCATTTATAAAACTACCTAGCTCTTCTTTAACAATTTCTAGTTTAAAACCCCACTATAACTTTAATAATCCCTATCGTATATACACACATCTGTGGAATTGTTGCCAGCCACAAAACCAAATCCGCGTCCCCATTTCTCTATTCTCATCCCGATCCAGATCCATTAGCAAATGAAATTCATAAATCGCGCGAAGTTTTGCAACATTTGGCGAATGGGAATCAAAGTCAATGTGGCCACAGGGTGGCGCAACTGTCAGCAAAAGGCTACTGAGTGATTCTACTGCATGTTCTCGCATCCATATCGTATCCATATCCCGTCTCAGAGTGAGACAGAAAGAGAGCGTGACAAATGTTGCGTAAACAAATGGATTACATGTATGCTGTCCGGGCAGGGCATTTCCAGGCCGCTCAGCCCTAATATCTGCCAATGAATCATAAATTTCCATAACTGTCATACGATCCGGGTGAGATGAGGAGTGGACGGAAGAGGGAGGATATTATCGGTAGCTGGATTAAACCTTGTTGCAATTTGTTAAAGTGATTGGGTTTTGTAATTAGCTAATAACATGAGGGAGGAGACTGGGCAGAACCTAAATGATGTATGGGAAAGTCTTTTAGGTGGGTTTTAAAGGAGAACTTGCTTTAATACAATGGATAATAAGGTAGGTTTTAATTTGCCGTTTAAGAAGATATTATAAGTTGATAAAGAATATATCTAAACAATTTATATATAATATATTGTTGAGAAAGAAGATGCAGTCATAGATAATGCAGACAGCTAGAAGAATAGATCAAGGGTACGATCTCAGTTGATCTAATATCTGTTTGCTAGATACATATGTACCTACAAATGTAAAATTACTTTCCTTATCTCTTAAGTTTAATTACAGTAGCTTATGGTAAAGATACACATAACCTTAAAATATTCTTATTTGAAATTTTTCAATTTAATGAATAAGTTTCATTTACTTACTGATAAGACCTAAGATTGAAGAGATCTTCACAACTAAATACTACAAAGAGCTAAGTAGATCTTATATCAGTCATTGAAAGTTATCTTTTGATGTACACAAATTGCATTGCATTATTCAAATACTTACCATATCTAATATACATATAATCGTTAGAAATATTTCGTAAATAAATTTTAAAATGGATATACTATTATTATTTAAAATATTCTATTATATATTATTATATTATATTATACAAAATCAAAGGGGTCTTTATAAAAAGTATAAGTCAATTTCCTTGTATATATAGGATTTTTCTGAAGAATTAGCATTAATAACGAAGCCCGGAAAATGTTCTAAAGTTTTATTACCACATGAATTTACAATAGATTCTCTTTAAAACTTAGTTTTTAAATTATAAGTAATATAACCTATTCAAAGTGGAACAAAATCAAATGATTATAAATACTATTCATAATTTTCCCTCATACCCCAACCCCATTCTGCAGATAAACTCTATAGGTACCCGCTAACTTTCCCAAATATATCATATATAATTCTCCATGCTTAAATAGCTAAACGTTTCGCATAAATCTTCCTTCGCTGCAACGTCGATTTTTCATTGAAAACTCAGCGCTGCAGTGGAAAATCCGTCAGATGTTTAATGTTTGTGCAAATGCTTTAGTTTCTCATGCCATTAGCTGCGACAAAGGCGTCATCCATTAGATAGAAATGAGAATGGAAGTGGGAAAAGAGCAAGTACGACTACGAGGATGACGACTCCACCCTTATCCTTTGTGATGTTTTGCGAAAAACCGAAACCAGAACAAAAACTCAACTCGAACGGGGCAACTGGATAATATTTTGCGCTTTTTGGTATGACGAATCCACATGTCGCGCACTCTGCACACTATCCAGAATCCAGGCCACATACCATAACCATGTCGCAGTTTCCCTCTCCGTCTCCCTCCTCCTCCTTCCCGGCTCGCTTTCGCACATCCGTTTAGCGGGCAATCAAGCGTGTAGTGCAATTCAATAAGAGCAGGCAGGATGTGGAGGGGGAGGTGAATGAGGGGAAGGAGTATGAAGAAGGCAGAGGGGAGGAGGGCTGGGAGAGGGGGTTGGACTATGGCGACTTGGAGAACTTTATCAACACCCATGTCGGCATTAGTTTTGTTTACAAACTTTCCGTTGCCTTTTTGACAGCCACAGCCACCGGGGTGGCCAGTCGAAGAGGGGGAGGGGTAGAGGAGACTGGGAAGGAGGAGGGGTTAGGCACACACAGGGGGTTGCTCTGCTTGACGGCGGGGATTTTTATTTATGAGCACTTAAATCGAAGCGCAAACTCAAATTGCACATTGCATCTACATAAATATGCAATTGCGGCGATGTGAGAATGTTCCGCGAGGAACTGCACAGAGTACTCCCAAGAACTGGGAGAGAACTCGGTGATAAATGATGAAAAAATTAAAACTAAATACGATACGATATGATACAACCCCCGTCAGACAATTTCAGATGACAGCTCCCGATAATGGTGACATCAATTTGAAACTCAATTGAGCGCGGGGCTGCCTTCGTCACTTATTCATGTTGTTGTTGTTGCTGCTGTTGCTGATGATGTTGTTGTTGTCACTGCTCTTACTGTTGTTGTTGTTATTGTCTCTGTTGTTGTTGCTACAAGTTGTTATTCCTTGATAAATGCTGCGCTATCAGCGAGGTTTATCGTCGAGCGCCCTTTGACTGCCTGCGACAAGCCCAGCGAGTTGGAAACTGTCTGTCTGCCCCGCACTGCCCTCCGCCTCTCTCCCACCCACCCACTGCAAGGTAATGAGGTTTCCCTCCCAGGCGACTTGTCGTTCATCTCTGATCTCTGGGGCGTTGCGAGTAGTTACAAGTTAAATGCTTGCTTAATTGCGCTTTAGTCCTAGTCGAAGGAGGAGGGGAAAGGAGAGGGGGAGTTGGGCTAGGAGGGGAAGAAAAGCAGTTTTCGCTGGCTTATCCATGGTCAGCCAAATGGCCAGCAGATAAGAAGGATTGCTCTACGTAAATAGCTTTTTTTGCAACTTAATAAAGTCAAGTTTATTATAAGTCAACTATGCATAAGCAGCACACAGTGTGGGGCAATTAACTAGATGCGACTGTGTAAAATGTTGAAATTTACAGCGCTTAGAGAAATACTATAAATAAAAAATAAATAGTCAATGAATTATACTAAATCTGCGGCTTATTTTTATATATGTTGATTTAGTTATTTTATGTATTTTCTTTGAAATCACTTCATTGTACAAAAGGTATACGGTTTTTCCCCGGTTGAGAGTTATCAGAATCCATAAATTTAATGTTGATAGGTACTTTCTAGAACGTTGATATGTAGATAGTAAAAGGAACGGTATTAAAACCTTGATAATTATTTTTAAAAAAAAGTATATGTTCCATTCATAATGAAGATTTCCTCCACTTTATAATATCTTCCATTTCTTGAAAATATTAAATAGTAAAATATTAAAATAAAAATATTAAAAAGAAGTATATGATCCATTTATTAATGAAGATTTCCTCCATCTTTTAATATCTTCCATGTCTTGATATCATATCTAAATATCTTGGAAAATATTTTAATAAATTTGAAAAAAATATACAGAAAACTTAATGCCAAGATATGTGTGCTTAGCTTTCATAAGAGTTAAGAACTGAGATCGGACGGATATGGCTCAATCGGCTCGTCTTGTGATCCTGGTCAAAAACAGATGTTGATAAAGATATACATACTTTATGGAGTCTGCCACACCTCCTTCTGTCTGTTAGATAAATTTTCGAAAAGTGTTAATATCCCTTTTTGACATTTCTAAAAGAATATTGTATATATTCTAAAGGAAAGTATCTATCTATTTTCCCCCATTTCTTTTACTAGCTTTAACTACTCAATTTAGTTGAGTGAATCACTTCCTATATAAAGACATACATAACTAAAACTCATCTGATTATTTGCATGTGTCTATCTACTCCTTGTGTTCCATTCTCCATGCCCCATCAACAGGATTCGTCATATATTATTGCCTTCTCGGGCCGTAAACTGGCTGTGCGACAAATTTCTTGATGAACAGAGCGAGGGGAGGGGCGGGTAGGCAGTAAAAACGCATTTGCATATTAAAAACGATATTGAAGACAATAAAAATTTGTGAAAAGCCATTAAGTGCCGTTAGGAAAAACAAGCTGAGCTCGTACAAATTGCCGACAGACTCCGAGGCAAGGAAACGAGATGCGGGCTGGAGGAAGGGTTACCGGGGGAGTGTACCGGGCGAGGGGTGCCAGAGTGCGTGTTACGTTTTCGGGTTGACAACAAAGCCACAAATTATTTTCATAGCTGAGCAAGATCCCACGGCACGAGCGTTCAGTTATGCGCATTATGACAACTGCTTCATAACCGAATCCCTGCTCCTGCTCCTTCTCCAACTCCTTCTACTTCTCCAGTTCCGACTCCGTCTAAACCCCTGGCCAGGCTCGAAGCGTCGTACAGCTCGTAAAACAGGCTGCACAATGGGCAACAACTTATGCAATGTCACTCGGGCTGGCGGGATGCTCTGGATCACGGTCATGGAAGAGCCAAGTCTTAATTGATGACAATTTCATTAAAATTTTGGGTCGGACGACGACGCTGCTTAAAATCCACAACGCATCCTGAGGCAATAAAAAAGCGAGTAAACAAACGAGGCGGACGTCCTTCTCATTCTCGTCCTCGTCCATGTCGCGTGGGCGATGCCTTGCTGGGATTTTGCTGCTGGAGCTGGCGCTGAAGCCGGCGACGCGTGAAGGATGCAAAAAGTTAATCGCTCGGGCGGCCGGCACACTCATCATGCCGGGATCTGGACAGATGTGTTAATGTGCACAGTCAAGCTGAAGGTGGTGCGGGGAGCGGGCGGGGGTGAGGTATTTTTTTTATTGCCCTGTTGCGAGTTGAGCTGAGCAGGCCGCAGGATTCCGTGTGCAATAAGTAAATTGCGTAAATTTACGACTGCGTAAATTGTTTAATGACTCAACAGTCTATTTATCCGGGCCGTGGTATGCTGCGACATGGTCTAATGGCAGTTGAGATCGCGGCGAGGCGAGTCGAGGGAGGGGAGGGCAGCAGGCCAAGTGCAAATAGTCGAGGAACAAGTGTGGCTATAAAACTGAAAACTAAGGGAATGAGAGAAACGAACTATATTGAACAGATGGGCGTAAATCGATTAGGTTATTCGTATTGCACAAGAAGTTATAGCTTATTTAGTTTGATTTGGCATACTACTCTGGAATAAGAGATATAATAGTTGTGAAAACGAGGAAACTTGGGCATATCTTCGAGAGGAAGCTCTGCAAACTTAAACCGACCTAAACGAAAAATCTAAAATCCATAAGGAATCCTATAAAAACTTTTCTAAAACTAACTTAAATTTAAATTTCAATTTAGTTTTCCCCCGTTCTTCCCATGCAACCCTGAAAACTGTATCTTAAAAAACGTTTATCTTAGATATTCCATTCGATTCATCCTTTGGAAACTCGATCAAACCCAGTAAAATGTTTATCCAAGCTTTCCGGAGCTCCCTCTTTCTTCAAAACCTTCAAGCCTGTTAATGAAAATTCTGTTTTCTTCACTTTTCTAAATGAAAACTCCACGAAACTCTTATAAACCCAATAAAACCAATTTAAAATCCCGTTTATTATAAAGTTCTCTATCTAAAATATGATACTCAATTAAAAACCGTCTCTTTTACGAGTCTCTCTAGGCCCATTCTCGATGCAACGAGTTGCAAATTGCCAACTAGAAACTGGAAGTGGCAATAAATCTTTAGAAAAACCCTTAAATTTTGGTTGATAAAATGCCCAAATTATCGCAGCTCGGCAGCTCACAAAGATATATGGTCTCTATTCGGGAGCACTTTTAACCCATTAGCCGACCGGAAGATCGTTCAATTAGTGCTGCCGCTGGTCAGTCTCGCATGCCATGTCCCAAGTGGGTCACTCCACAGTCCACACATGGGAAAGGCTTTCTTTTTTGGGGTACTGGTTGTTTTGCCAACAAAGTGACATAAATCTCTTTGGTGCATGGCGAGAGAGAGAGAGAGACTGAAGCGGAACCAAAGCAATGACGCAGCAGGACCTCAATCCGGGCGACAAGTCACATGTCCCGTCATAACGTAGCGCATGCCGAGATTTATAGGCCGAAGGGCGCGCGCCCGTGCATTGTGTCTATTTGTAGCATCTTCGAGAGGGGATCCGAATGGGAATGGAAATGGGAATGGGTGAGTCTCACTATCGACAATGGTGACTCTCGCATCGATGCCGGATGCGCAAAACGACAGGCGTTCGATTGAAATTAATTGAATTTGCGCCCGACATGAAGCGAGACGGAGTCGGAGATGGAGACAGCGACTACAACTTGACTTGGCTGGACCATGGACGACGCTGTTTCCTGTTTATGCTCGAGATGTTTTCCAGCATAAATTACGCATATACTCGTATGATATGGGAGGAAAGAAAGCCTTGTCGAAAAACAGGAACATTAAATTTATTTTTATTTGTGCGAAATGCCCTAGGAACAACCCCCCAAAAAAGAGTATCGCGAACAGCCGTAAGCGCTTAGTCAAGTTCCCCCTTCCTTTTCCTCCTTCCCCATCCCGCTGCGATTGTCGCACGATATGCGGTCCGCTGAGTTTTTCGCCAAAGTCATGAATTTTCCTTTATTTTTATGATTTCTATTACATTGTACATGTATATTTTTGCTAGCCAAGATTTTAGTTTTTGTTTTGGCAATGTCGGCACACAGAGATTACCATCGCGGCTGCTGGGGTTGGAAACAGCACAGACGACTCACGCCGGAAGTGCTGATCGCAGGAAAGGCAGACAAATTTATCAAAGCGAGAGCCTGCCCCATGTGGGGGTGCGCGCACAAGATGCTTGTCATTAATCATGCTGTGCTGTTTGAATTTAAGCATTTAAATCGGATAAACATAACAATATTTAAGTCACTTTAAGTTTGCCTGCAGATTAAGTTGTAATTTGCTTGAAAAATTAAATTTGGCGCCTACGCCCCAACCGCGGCGCACTTTGCCATGCGCACTTATCGAACTATCGCGTGGCGCTCATCGTATACGTACTTCGTATCGATATGTGCGGCGAGTGAGTCAGTGTTGCACCGCAAGTATCGATAAGCGCGACTCATTCTATCGCTCTGTTTTATTGTGTTGTTTTATTTTTACGTTTTTAACTATCTTCGCACCTGATTATCCACGTAATTCTGTAAGTTTCCCATAATTAAGCAATGTCAATGTCGCGTGCAATTGAAAAAGTGAACAATTTACGTCGTAGTGCATGAAAACAAAGCAAGTGCAAATTCAGCTGCAGAGGGAATCTCATGTTGTTGTTGCTGCTGCTGCTGGTGGTTGTGGTGGTGCCTAGCGCTGCTCCCTCCTGGTTTGGGGTGGGCAGCAACAGCAGCGCCCCCCCAGTGTGCCCTTTACATATTTGTTATGATGGTCACGCGAATTTTGACCCGTTTCATTGGCGCCGACTCTTCATTTAATGCTTTAACGTGACCAGCTGGAGAATTTGTTGCTGCCACCCGCATGCCGCCTATGCTTGTGTCTGTGTGTGTGTGTGCCTCTGTTGTGTGTGTGTGTTTATTGTTTGTAGCTGTGTTTGGCATTCGTTTTATGCTAATTAAGTGCAACTTTATTTGCCACAAAAGAGGCAAAGCTCGAGCGCGAGCCTGCCCCCAGTCTCAGTCTCTGCCTCAGTCCTCATTCCCCATTTGCAGCGTCAGCGTCGCTGTTGGCGGTGGCAACAATAAACAACAAAATATTCTGCATGTAATTCAATTAGCAATGAAAAGTGCCAGAGAATGTGTGTTGAAAGACAGTCGGCCTTGAGTTCCCAAGCAGTAGTTAGTCGTCCCAGCTTCAAACACTTCTAAGAGGTTAGTAAATAGTTGATATTTACCTGTGATATTTGCACAAATTTGTCTTGATTCGCACCTGAGGAGCACCAAAGAGTGACAGCTGTTTATCTTATTGCTTAGCAGAGTCCTCAACAAGTTGGGAGACTCGCTCAAAGTGATCGAAGAATTCTGACTTCATTTCTTCTTCTTTGCCTTCTGACCCAATAACAAATAAAAGTTTACTTTATTTCAATTACCAAGTTAAATTAATCTGCTGGCAATCAGAGTGTAATTTAACAATAATTTATTGTTTTATGCGGGCTGAACTCAATAAACAATAAGAGAGAAAAATGCATAGTAAATTATATATTTAACTTTCGTATTTTGTGGAAATACTTCTGGTATTTCTCGACTATATAGTATCAAATTTATTGTTGGTTCTCATTGTTGCTGTTGTTGTCGCCTTCTTTATCGGCTGTGTGATTGAACAGCGTACGAAGAGTGCTTTCGATTAAAGCGCGCACAGCTGTAGATAAGATAAGGGGCAACTTGGTCGCTTTCTACGGCTATGAAAACTGATTAAGATGTTGCTGACAGTAGTCAGTTCCAATTTCTAGCTCGGCACAGCTGAGGCACTGCGAATTGGCTTAATTAACTGCAATTGCAACCCTCGTCGGGGCAGGGAAAGGGGAAGGGAATGGGAGAAGGGGCTGAATTGAAGCAATGTCAAAAATCGGATCCCTTGTGAGCTGAGCTAAGCGCGTGTGCATCTCCCGCTGGCTTAAAGATTTCACTTTTTCAATTGCTGCAGAAACGGCAGGAGGCATGTGGCATGAGGCATGAGGCAGGCAGCGTTTTGTCAGTCGCTCCGTCAATTGCCTAATGACTGTGTCAATAATTGAGCATAATTGAAAAACAAGGGGCGTCTCAAACAGGGCGACTCATCATCAACGACATCGTCTAAAGAAACTCGTTTTGTTTAGCGTCTCATTTGTTTACACACTTTTTTGTCAATACTCTCGCACACACACACACAACGGCGTAATGGGGCAATCCAATTTACTGCCTTGCAACGTGTGACAGATTTTGCCATTGTTGTTGTTATTGCCTCCAATCTTACAGTGGGTTCTAATCAGTAAACAACAAGAAAAACAAATAAATATGCACACACTTTTCCAGCTAATTTCAGAGTGAGTAATTCTCTCTCTCTCTGTGACTCTTCATTCATTCATTCTTCACTTCCACTTCCACTTTGTCGCTTCCTCTTTGCGTCTTGCAATAAATTTGTAAAACAAAAGAGACAAGCAACAACAATAACAACAACAAGAGAAGAATTGGCCACTGTGCCCAGAAATTAGTCATCGCGACGACATTCACTGTTGCTGATGTTGTTGTTGTTGTTGTTAGTGTTGTTATGCACCCACTGGCATGGGTCCATCACCTTGTCTTGCCTTCGCTCTTTGGCTCTCTCTGCTCTCTCCCTACTTTAGATTGCTCTCTCACTGTCGCTCTCCCAATTTGCCACTATTTGTTTTGTTTACATTCGGCCTGCCTAGGCGATCGAGCGCCAAAGAGAGCGAACTGAGCATAGCAGGTGCCTGTTGGCGCTCTCATCTGCTTTTGCTCTCTTGAACTTACACTCTCTCTCTCTTCCGTTGGGGATTGTCTCTCTGATCCGCCTGCGTTCGGCGCAGTGCTGTAGGCGCGCCTCAGTTGAGTTTTAACCGTCGTCGGTGCCGATTCGTCGTGCCGCGTTGTCGATAACTATAAACGAGAGTACATACACATACATACATACTGTATATGTATATGTACGTTGTGTGCGTGTGTTTGTGCGATATTCAAGTTCAAATATCAAAAAGCAATAAATAAATTTAAAACGGCGCTGAAATTTGTAGCAAAAAGGTATAAATAAATAACATACATACGGCTGCTGTAAATGTGTGTGTGTGTGTCAGTTAGTGGCCTCTGCGTGTATTAGTGCGTGACATATGGCGTTATTTTAATGGTTACAAACATCAGCAAAGAGAAAACTAAGCACAAATAAGCAAATTAATTGTGTAATCGCTCTCGATAGGCACGCGCCCACGCGCTGTCATTGTGCTCGGCGCCTGCGCAACGCGTGAAACTGTAATCGATAGAAAAATCGAAACCGAGTCCTTTTTGTGCTCCTTCTGAATTTGTGCCCCATTGGGTATTTATATTTTATTTTGCGTTTTTCGCTGGTTTGTCGTGCTGCCAATCAAGTTAAAAACAACCAGAGAATTACCTCATCGCTGCTGCCTTCCGTCGCTGCTGCTGCTGCTGCTGCTGGCGCTGACGTAGCCTTCTGCCCCTGACTTTATTTTATTAGTGTTATTTTCATTCTATATTTCTGCTATACACATGATTTATACACATCTGTCTGCGCGTGTATGTGTGTGAGTTTGTATGCTGCGCTGCCAGCTAGTTTGCCTAGCCACAGCTGCTCTGTTGCTCCTCCTCCCCCTTCTCCACCTCCTCCTTCATCTCTTCTTCTCTTCTCTCTCGTTTTATATAAAAGCATTTTATATCTTCCACTATACGTGCGCGACATTTGTTTTCTGATTTTACTTCGTTTTATTTGCATTTCAATCTCGACGCGCTCATTCCAACATTTTTGTTGTTTTTGTCATAATCCATTAGCCAGCCGCGCAGTAGCAGCGACGCCGACTTTGCTGCCTGACGCAGCCGTTAACGTTTTGTCTTGTTTTCCACACGTTGTTTTGTTCCGATCGTTTCGTTTGGCAAATTTCGTTTCGCGGCTTTTGTGGTTTTGATTTTGTGGGCGTTTCTCTCTCTTTCTCTCCGTGTTTGTATGCCCCCATTCCAACTGTTCTCCAAATGTCAATGATCGTCGCCTCTTCGCACTCTCCTCCCCTCTTCCCGCACTCTCCCTCCTGACCTTATTCAAGAGCTTCCCATTGAGTTCGACTTGAGTCTGTAGCCGCATAAACAAACAAATCACATAAAGAAATCAAAGCTCATTTTCACTCACTAAGAAACTGTCGCGCTCTGTGTGGGCTGGACATGGTCGACTTTGCATCCGCTGCACACACACTCAAACTCATACACACACACACGCACACGATTAACTCATTTCATTCATTACAACTCAAGTTGAATTTGTAACGCGACCAGTTGAAAAATCGCGCTGTGGGGGCGTGCAACTTGTTGCGCCCAAGTTTGGTATACCCAATTTGAAATCGGTTGCATTTTTGCATATTTCATTAATTGAGTCGTGTATTCACATTCATTCACTCGCACTCATTCACTTGTCCCCCAACATTTGATTTGTTGTCGCGCAACTTTCGAATTGTTTTCGCGGTGAAACTGAGTCCCCGAACCATTTAATTATTATTTTGATTTTAATTGTTTTTTTAATGACTACAATTGTTTTTTAGTTGATAAAGAATAGAAGATATGATCTCAATATGCCATAAATCGGTTGATAAGCTGCTTCTAATCTTGAATTTCATTATTTCCTTCATGCAAATTCTAAATTTTCGAAATCAGCTTTAGAAATTACTGTCGGCACAAATGTTTAAACATTTTTTTATTGTTTTCGATTATTCGATTTTTGTCGTGAAGTGAACACAAAAAGCAAATGTTTGCCTTATGTTTCAAGCTCAATTAAAACAAATTAAGCAAGAAATTCGTATCGTTTTGAGCCTCTGTGTGTGTGTGTGCAATATCAAAATTCAGTGCTCCAAATGCGGAGCAGCTACAACAACAACAATAAGAACAACAGTGTAGACAGCAATAACAATTAAATACAAAAATAACAGCAACAACAACAACAACAACAACTGTGTGTGTGCTCTATTTTTTTAACGCCTCAGCATTTTCAGTTTTGTGCAGTGCACAACGAACACACGTATGCACATCTGTTTACATAGACATACATACATACAGAAACAGATACAAATACAGCTACAGATACGTATGTATCTATGTACTTGATACAGCTACAGATACAGATACTTGTGCCGCCTTTCAAACTGCTGCCGCACACATGTTTCAGTCGTTTCAGTCAGAGCAAACAAGCTACAAAAACAATGTAAAATATATCTAAACTGCAGTTGTAAAATAAAAAAAGACTAGTCGATACCCTGTAAAAGCAAATGTTAGTGTTAAAAGGTTGCTCAGTTGATATTTTCCAATTAGAAGTGAGTTTTATCATTTTTAAGCAGATCTCTGATACTTTTCTCAATAAATAAGAAGTCTGTTAAACATAATACCCTCTTCTATCGCCACACAAATATCTAGGGTATTCCGAGAAACGCTAAATAGCCAAAAATACTAGTTTACTTCGAAGTTTCGAACCAAAACAAGGCAGCATAACAAGAATTCGTGTTTTCCTATTCACTTCGATAGGCTTTTGCCATATTACGGCATATATGCTACACATACATATTCATATGTACGGTTTATTGTTTTGGAATGTTTCTTAATTACGCGGAACTCAAGTGGCAAAGTGGCAAGTGGAGGTGGAGGCAGAGCAATCGCTGTCGGTGCAACCGAAACGAAATCGATGCGAGTGGGCGAACTCATTGGAATTTCGAGCATTTCCTTTTTGATTGCGATTCCAATACCGATCCACGCTTCTTCTTCTCATTCCTCTCTCTCTCTCTCTCTCTGTCTTTCTCTCTGTTCCTTTTCGCATACTGCCGCTTAGTCATCAGCAGCGACGCAGGAAGAATACGTCAATGGGTCCCCCCTTTCTGATAAGGATTATTATGCACAATTATAGCTTTATTTATCCGTTTATTAATCGTCGTGTGCATATGCCAACTGGCCAGTTCTATATATAGACACAGTTGTTCTCCAGTTGTGTCGCCATGTTGGGGAACGAATGAATGAAAAGATTTATGCAAAAATCGTCTTGGAATTCGCGAGCTGCAGCTCATTTACCCACATATCATTCCCAGTTCCGAGTGAGTGTGTGTGCGTGTCTCTGTCATATAGTTATAGTTATGTTTGTTTTGTTTATCGTAACCAAATGAGGGTTGGGTTTGTCGTAAATCGTCAAACCTTCGCTCAGTTACGTCATACACTCAGTGGGGCAGCTGCCAATTGAATGTTTCTGATTCGAAAGCGATAAGATTCCATTGAGTTCAAGATTTATTACGTTCAGTATTGTTGTCTACTCTGATCAGGTTTTGAATCTTTCGTTCTACTGAAATCGCAAAATTCTATGCCAAATTCCATTGCTCTTTTTAGAAATAACAATAAAAATGAACGTACTGTGTTTCTAATTAGAGATTATAATACAAAGCACTTAAAACTAGAGGAATCTGTTAATTTGAAGCTTATTCTATTAGTTCATAAAGTAAAGATTGTTTAAAATTCATTATTTGATTAGGAAAATAAACTTGGAACTGTGTTGAAACCATATTTTTCGAGTGTCTTGTAAGAAAAGTGTCTGCAAACTTTTATCACTTAGTTTTTAACCTTAAATCAAAAGCGTTTAAAAAGCTTTTTTAGTTTATTTTATCAGCTAATAAAGTAAAGATTGCTCAAAATTCACCATTTAGTTAGGAAAATAACCTTGGCAGTGTGTTGAAAACGTATTTGTTGAGTATTTTGTGGGAAAAGTCTCTGCAAGCTTTTATCACTTAGTCTTTAAGCTTTAATCACTTAATCAAAAGCTCTTTGAAAGTTCTTACTATATAATCAACTGAAGTTTAACTTAAATTCTCCATGTTTTTGGCGAAAACCAATTGGAATTGCGTGTGAATGCTTCTTGATGAGCTTCTCGTAACAAAAGTAGCTGGAAACTTTCAGAATTGCTTAATCTAAAGCTGCTTAAAAGCTTCTTCTTTTAGCTGATGAGCTGAAGGTCGCTTCAAATTGGTTTGGATAAGGAAAGAGATCTAAAAATTGCAGTCCACTACTTAAGTAGCGCAGTACCGCACCCAATCCAATCTACTCTGTGCTCGTTCATGGCGTGTCCATTGGCAGTTATCGCTACTTTTCTCGCCTGGCCTTGGGGCGTGGGAAGGGAGGAGGAGGGACGACCGTTAATCAATGAACAGCTTTGTCAGGCCCCTAAGGCAGGCTGACGCGCAGTGGAGGAGGGACACGAGTAGAGACAGTTGGACAGAAGAGTGTAAAAAGTATTTCGCATTTTACGTCTTATTCCCATTTGGTTTATGGATGCAATGTGGCATTCAAGTGCTGCCCGGCTACGCAAATCGCATGCCAAAGTCGAGCGTGGCAACGGGAGACGCCCATGCGGCTATATATAAAGCAAGATATGCATGTATATAGCTCGT
This sequence comes from Zaprionus africanus, assembly GCA_018151435.1. NCBI lineage: Eukaryota > Metazoa > Arthropoda > Insecta > Diptera > Drosophilidae > Zaprionus > Zaprionus africanus. The sequence goes on along the minus strand of JAECXB010002310.1, from coordinate 729,574 downwards.
ATGGGTGTGCGAGTGTGTGTGTGTGAGTGTGTTGTCTCTTTTGGCACTCACTTGTGCGAAAATCCATTGGAGCCCGACTGGCGGGAGCCTAATTTTTTGCCGTCTAGCAGAAGGAACAGGAAAGCGAGGAACTGATGGGGCAAGACAAGTTGGAAAAGGAGGAGTAAAGGAAGGTGGAGGAGCAGGCGCCTTGACTGAAGTGGCACTGGCACTGTGGCTCAGCCAATCATAAGTTTGCTGTGGAATGACTTCATGCAGGGGAAAACCGCTGCAAAGGTTGCGCCGTGGGAAATATTTATTGATCCTGCCTCATATCGCATATCATATCTTAATTATGACTAAGCCGATGTCAAGGATTTAGATACGGAAGATGCACTTGAATGGCGCATTAATTAGACCGCCTCCCGCCCCCCTTCATGATGTTTTATCTGTTGACATAATTTGTTAGCATTATGTCGCCTGCCCTTCATCTCTTGGTTTTGGTCCACCTTGATGCAGGCTAATTGAAAATTACAAGCCACTCAACCACTCAGTGAAGTTACTCATCCGCACCCACCCATTCAGGGAGGCAACCCAACCCCGGGCTCGTCTCAACCACTTGCAGCCCTTTCCCTGGCTTGGGTTTCGCCCATCGAACGTCGTTCGATTTGATTTGTTTGTTTGTTGCCGCATTGTTTGTGTTTATTTATTGTGTATTTTGTTACTTTTAATGCATCTTTTATCTGGATTTCGCCATCAATAAGCCAGGTCAAGAGTCGCAGCTTGCTTTGCTCATTGTTACTCAGCGTCGCTCATAGGGATACAAAATTTGTGGCCCATTGTTGGTTACCCAAGTGACGACGACGACGACTACAACGACGTCTTCTTTACTCAAATTACAGCTGGGGTTATCTCTGTAGATTCCAACCGAGTTGCCGAGTCGCCAAGTCGCAGTCAAAGTTCGCCTGCTTGTCTAGTTGACCCGACTGACTCTGCGCTGGCTGGGTGGGCCCCTTTCGCTGTCTCACTTGCTCTCTATACTGTCTCTCCCGCTTTGGTTTATTTACTTAAACCATCTCATTGTTTATCTCGTTTCTCTGCTCTACTTTACTTTGCAATTTGCATTTCGAAATTCCAGCGAATTCTTATCGTAAATACGGAAACAATGTTAATTGTAAATTCTCGATCAGCTGTCGAGTTGAATGAACTGTCAGCAGGGAAATTCCATATATACATATATAATACTATATGCTTATAGCAGTATGAGTAAAGAATGGTAATCCAAGATTGCATTCTCTGTTTATCAAAGTTAAAGAACTCAGATAAGTGAATATGAAGCAGAAGCTGATGAATGTGAGTTATTTGAGATTGTAACTGAAGAAACTGACTGTCAGTTATGTGAGATAGTTACTGAGTGACAAGGCCAGATAGGTATGTGGGATTACTATATCACTTTTGCAGTTTATGCTTTACTCCCCATTCGTAACATCTTGAAAACAATTAAAAGCGACTCGAAATAAGTTTTAAACGCTTTTTTTCGGTTATTATTTGAACAAATAGTTCCCAATTCGGTCAGCACACGGTAATTTCCGCTGACATCAATTGTATAAACGCTGCGAATCATCATCATCGTCATCGTCGTCAGCTCACTGGGGCGCAACTAATATTCTACGGCCCAGACTCTTTCTCGGACCATCTGTGACTCGACGCACACACAATGCATAAAATACGAAATATCTAAAAATTCAACGATGACTCATTGGCGTAAAAATCAAATTAAAGGCCCCAGTGCCAGCCCACCTCCTCCCACCTCATACCCCTTTTGCTGTACATATATAATACACACTTTGGGGGCGTTAGAGATTTGTCTGCCTTTGGCAGAGATGTGAGAGATGTTTGTGATCAACTGGCCGCTGGTCTTACACACACCCAGCTGGCACGGGGATTCGTCGCACCTTTCTAGCTTTGCCGGCGTTTTGTAGTTGTTGCTCTGATCTTGCCACAGCCCCCCCCCCGCTTTTCGATCTCTTGCTGTTCTATTTTCAGTGTGCAAGTGGGGAGAACATCGCGCTGGTTTCTTTCATTGAATGAAACGATATGTAACGACGCTAGTCGGAAAATCCATGGGATCTCTCTCCTCACATTGGATTTATGCTGCTCTTCGAATTATGCTTTGTTTACCTTGAAAATTTTCGTTGATTTTTGTATATTTTTAGTCGATACACACGCACACATACTCGTATATAGCTTTGCATATAGCTCTATATATCTGTCTGCTCTATAATGCCTGCGTGTTGTTATGGTTTAATTAAAATCTCTGGGGTTTTCATTCGTCGACTGAAACTTTTGCGCATTGTGAATTTTTCAACACATTTGACGATGTTTTTTCTGAGGTTTTCAGCTTTTTATTTTCACAATTTATCGTGTGTGGCGGGTGATTTATCGTATAGCATCACGTATAGTAGACAGAATACATAAGTAAATAAATGCGACAGTCGTGTGCACAGAGTGACTTCAAAGCTTATGAGGGGTACTCGAAAATGTTGGTATATTTTCAATATTGCTTCTATTTTTATTCGGAAACTTTTTGGAAATCGATTTCAGTATAAACTTTGAGGCGCTCAAGCTGATGAAATCAGAATCTAAAGATTTTTAAGTTGGAAAATTTAAGAAGACACAAAAACTTCCAGTCAAAATGAAAATCTGATAGTTTTTATCAAAGTTACGACTGTTGAAACTTTGTAAAGATCGATAACTAGCCTAGTTATAAAGAAAAGAAAACCACAGTCCATTGATAACATAATGAAGCCAGTAAAAAGCTAAAATTAGCTGGAAATGTATGTCTTTATACACCATCGACGTCTTGCCCTGCCCACGCGGATCGCTGTGCTTGCTACGTGCCCCGTGCCGTGGCTCCGTCTTGCCACCGTCGTCGTCTTCGAGAATCGTGCCAAGGTCTCAGATTGTATTCACTTGAACTACGTGCCGTTATCGTGCGACAGAACTGAGTTGAAAATCGGCCTACAATCGGCCAACAATAATAACAACAAAGCAAAGGCGTCCAAATTGTCGACTGGCCAAGCCAGTTATCGAGCTGCAACTCCACCTCCACCTCTACCACCTGCAGCAGTTGTAGTAGGTGTAGGTGACGCCCACATGCCGCAGGCCCGACAATGGGTCGCCCACGCGTGCCATGCGGCATGGATTGCACCTGCAATTGAGCGAGTTGTCGGCACTTCCCACCTATTTGTTGCTTGTCTTGTTAATGCCCAGTCAAAGATATCTATCCGTCTATCTCGATCTCGCTCTTTATGTATCTGTCCATCGAGCTGTCCATCGAGTAGACTGACTGACTTACAGCCGCATTCCTGGCCAGCTGCTGTAGTTGCTCCTAGTTGGCCTCGGCCTATTTTGGTCATTGAAGCATTTGGGCTTTTGGGTGTTGATTGATTTTTTATAAACAAAACTCAAACTCGAATGCGACTCGACTAATGGCAATGCCTGGTGCAGCATTCCGCTGCCGGGCTGCGGCTTCTATGCGCATTTGTGGCAGCTCCGGCCTGTCCTGGTGGCCAGCAGCATGTTGCCCATATATGCGTCTGGTTGCGCGACTTGCTGCGGCGGAGGTCGCGCTCTGCTAATATGGAAAATGAAAACAGGAAAAATTCTGCGCGTTGAGTGCGTTGCAAGTTACAAGTTGCAGTTGTTGCTGCTGTTGCTGTGGCTACTTCAAGTGCCGCATTCTGCACTCAGCATTCTTGGTTCTGTTGAAAGATTTATACATTTACTGCAAGTACTCAGACTGCCACTCACACTTCATACTCACTTTGTATTCACTTTTATTTACAGATTTCTTAAGCAAATATTAAACTGACAACAAGAAGAAGAAGACGACGCAGAAGAGCAACACTAACAACTACAACAACAATAGCAGCAACAACAACGAAGTACACACAACAACAGCAACTACAACGACAACAATTAGCACGAAACTTTCTAAAGCAAAACCCATAAAGAAACCACATTGAATTCTCTATTAAAAAAACCCAACTGTAAACGATACTACTAAAAACTGGCGCTGTTTTCGGCTAATGCGAATTGAGGTAAGTGAAAACTAAGTGGGAATTATGGGCAGTATATAACATATGTCATAAGGGAAATGTAGGAAAATCGAAAGGGGAAAGCGTTGGCGTTCGGAGTAAGTGTGAAAAACGGTATGCGATCCACGCCCCTCACTTAAGTTAAGGTCTCGGTATTCCATTATTAAAGTACCTATCAAACGAGTGGGACTATATATGGGAAATTTGGGGAAATCTAAAGAGGGAAAAGAATTGAGAGAAATACTATAGTGATTATTCTCATGCGAGTAAAAACTAAATTGGGATAAAAAGGTAGTATCCCAAGTTAAACCTTAAGAAAGTATTACTAGCTGGTCTACCATGGTTAGATTTACCTTTAGACTATCTTCAACTGTCTTGATCTTCATCTTAACTCTCAACACACCTAATTAATTATGTGAAGGTCTCAGTATTCCATCATTAAGTCAGCATTGTTACCTATGAAACGAAAGAAATTGCTCCCACTATATATCATAAGAGAAATTTGGGAGAATCTTAAGAGGAATGAGTAATGAAGAAAGCTGTTTATAAAAGTGTTTATATTCATGTTTACTTAATCATATAGTGCTCTGTAGAAACTACTATACCACTATATAATTAAAATTTATATTGTATTTCTCAGAAAACCAGATACACCACACTTCCTCCAGCTTCTACGCTAATGATTGCATCGAACATAAAGTTGTAAACATTCTTTCGAGATGATTCCCCAATTTGTAGGCCAATAAAACCAACATCATCAAAGATATTTTCATGTTTTATGACTCAACTACTACTGGGCTGTAAAACTACCTAAGAAGTTATTCGATTAGCGGCTGACTAAGCGAGGCAGTGATAAAAAATTTGAAGTTATGGGAGGAATACAATCTTCTGGATTATATAACAGAGTTTTAGGATTTTGTGGCTCCTCTTTTAAGTAAAAGATTTCATTTCCTACACATTTGAGGTTATGTGAGTTGAGGAATACAAATTTCTAGATTGATTCGCCCTTCTTTCAAGTAGTTTATCCAGCACATCTCGCAAATCGTAGAACTTTTTTATTTGCATAGGCTGTAGCTCATTGGTTTTTATTGAGCCCGAATGGATTGCTTGATTTTATGTCTCTTTGCCTTGGTGCCTCCCCCTTTCTCCTCGCCCATTTATACGACTTTCTGGACATTTTTTCTGCGCTCTCTCGCAAACACAAATAAAAATTGTAGAAATTACATAAAAGGCTCCACATTGGCGCAGCATCGTGACATTTTGTTATCCTTTGCAGTCAAGAAAAGCAATCAGAAACCAGCGAGGAGTGTATGCACGACTTGGAAATACCTCTTTGAAAATGATTGTCTGTGCTGTGATGTCTTTACTTTATCCAGTTCGATACACCCAACTGTGCGCTATACCCTGTAATGGCAGCGATGTCTGGCATGTCCTTCGCTTGTCCTTTTTGGCTTGTAGAAAAATTTCACTTTGTGCTGACTAAAGGGAAAACAAGATGAAGCAAACTGTGAGCCGTGCAGATTCCTTGGCCGCAGGACTCCTACGCACACGCGCCGCACACACAACACCCAGGCACACACACACACACACAGGCACACACACTTTATGTGGCCAGACAAAATGGAGGCAGTGGCGCCAGCAAGTCGCGCCAGTTGAGTTGGCGGCAACGACTTTGGTGGGGCATGGGGGCGGTGCTCAAGTGGACCCACTGTATGCATTTGTATGTGTGTGTGTGTCTTAACTGTATTTCATGCTGGAATTCTAGTAGCACGACCACTGCGGCGTATACTTAATCTGGCAGGCTGCACAATTAATCAGGGCTAATTAAAACACGTTGCGAAACAAAAGTTAAAAGATTTCTTCGTTAAGTTCGTTAAGTTATGCAAAGAGAAGTCACTCACTCGATTTATACAACTTAGTAACAGCAGCAGCAGCGACAGCAGCAGAAGCAGCACCAACAACAACAACAACAACCGGAACAACAACAGCAACAACAACGTTGAGGCAACGCCAACAACTTTGTTTGTTGTACATAAGCAGCAAGCGGAGCAGCCATTGGTGGTCATGGCCCACCCATTGGGTTGCCACAGTTGGTGGTGGTTTGTGTTGTTGTTTTTCCTCTGAATGCTGCGGGGTTGCCCAAAAAAAAAAAAAAATAAAAAGGCAAAGTGCTTTGCTGTGCTGTATGGTGCACCCTCCCCTCTCCTCCCCCACTGGCACTGGGCAATTCATCCTCCTTCTCGGTTCGATCTATCTATTCTGCATGCAGCCCATCCCTTTTGCACGCCCAGCTCAGCTCTGCTGCTGCTCTGCCTCTGCTTGGAGCATGCGCGCACAGCATCCCGGGGACGACGAAATGACGCCAGTTGATTTTCATAATGCTTACGACTTGTGGCATGAATGATGTTTGCGTCAGAAGCGCACGATGTGTCGCCGGCGTAGCACATCATTCTAGGCCTAGCCTCCGATCGGGCAGGACACGCCAGCGCTGACATCATCGCCGAGAGTACAAGATTAAACCAAAGTCAGCTCAGTCAGCTCAGTTCAGTCAGTCAGTCCAGCAGTCTTGTTCAGTCTCGCGTCCTTCTAAAACCGTTTTGTGCCTTGTGAAATAAGAGAAGAGAGAAAATCTGTTAAGTTTTTGCCTCGTTGTGCCTTCTTCAGTTGAGTTTGTTAGAGTAAAAGTGCCTTAAATATAATCGCGAAATCGTTGAAACTTTCGCGACTTTTGTTATTCCATTTTGCTACGTTTTGTCGTTGTCGTCGTGTGCCTTAAACGAAACATTAACTTTAACTTTAACGTGAACGTTAATGAATTAGTCTTTAGGAGCCCTAGGCTCAATCGAACTCCAGCTCTGCCTTAACTAATTTGCCTTAGATAGTTCGTAGAAACTTTGTTACGAGTTGTTCGTTTTTATAATAGATATAACAGATACCATTTATATATATACTATTATATACTTGTATACACCCACGTATATACAATATACACGCAGAGACAGAAACATAGAGAGATAGAGAAGTTTTCTAGCACGTTTTTAAAGATTGTTATTTTTGGGATAGAATTCTCTACGTTGCGTATTCGCGCGCTGTTTTTACGAAGCCTTTTTGTTCGAAACGGGAAACTCTTGTTAGTATTTGTACGTTTTGCGTTTTCCATTTCGGTTTCCTTTGATTTCGGTTCCGTACAATTTGTTGTACAAAGAAAACGCATTGCTGCGTTTCTCCAACCACACCACAAACGTGCCTCAGCTCGTCGAGCAGTTGCCAGTAGGAGAAGGCCGAGGAGGACGGAGTCGAGTCGCCCTCTCTGATCGTTGTGCGCTGCCGTCGCAGTCTACGATTTTTAAAATCCCTCTTCACCCCGTACGCCTTGAAAACAACAACAAAAACAACACAAACACAATTCACACATACAACAAAAAACACGAACAACACACACAAACTACACACACACACACGAGTGTGCCTTGATAAGCGTTAAAACTAAGCATTAGCTTAAGCACCTGTGCCTTCTTTCCGTAAATCGAAAAAAATTAACCGAAAAATCGCGAAAAAATTAACGTAAAATTAAGAAAAATAACTTTTCAACGATGTGCTACGAAATGTGCACGACGAGTAAGTAGAGAATAAATTATATAACTATATAAAAGATAAGATTCTTAATAAGTTAGATTAATGGTATATCTTAAGAACTAAGTAAATCATATTATATTATGTTGTAAAACTGAGAAGTCTTAAAAAATATTTTCTTCTTGTCTTTCATTGTTCAAAGTTTCTCAAGAAACAGTTTTTAAGCGCACAGAAAATTCCATTTTTCAAAGTTTTTAATTCAACTAAAAATATTAACAGATATTTTACAATATTTCACTGTGAAAATATCTTAAGAAACCCCATATAACCCTTCTCAAACTTTAAAGCTGACCTACTACTCCATTTGCTGGCTCTACTTTGCTCTTCCGATCTATAAAAATGCGAAACTTTTTCAAATACAAGTTGCATTAATTAGATTCCATAGTTTTCCAAAGTAAGCGGAAAATGCACAGCAAGAGACCACAGAGCACGTGGGCACTAAGAGGGCGTCACTCAGGGGTCTCTCTCTGCCGCTCGGGGGCAGGGGTGTCAATTAATTAGTTGGACCCATAGAAAACTCGGCTGGCCGTAAATTACGTCCATTAGCAGCACAGTGTGACTTCCGAGCTGTGGAGAAAAGTGCCTGCCAATTAGTGAGAGCTCGTGCTGAAGTTGTAGCTGAAGTTGTAGCTGTGGTTCCATTTGCATGCTCTCCTGCAGCGGGAGTAAGATGCTGAGTTACTGCGTTTTTATTCGCACTAAAATTAACGCCTGTTTTTATGTTGCCTCATGAAAATTCCAATTGAAAGAAAGCGTTTGCTCCCCTTCCCCTAAGAAAGTCGTCAATATTGAAACCTTAGCGGCAGCAGCGGCAGCTGTAATGCAATACGTTGTCGCCCTAAGCGAAGCCACAATCAGCCTCATATCATGTACCATATATACATATATAATACATACATTTATCTATCTTTATGTGTATTTTTCGTTCATTGAGACTGTTGTTTGTCTTTGGGATCTCTGTGCGACATCCATTTACATTGTCTGTCACATTGCAATCCCTTTTTGCTCTCCTTATTCCTCTCTCAATTGCTCTCCCTTTCTCCCTTGAGTGTATTTATTTTGAGGTTATGTTTTCGGTCAGGCAGAACGCCTGTCGCAGAGTTAATTGAATTAATGAAGGCATATTGAATTACATGAGAGTTGAACGGCGGAGTAACAAGTGCAGCGAATGCTGAAGCGAATTTAAAATGTTTCTAACCCTAAAAAAGGAAGAGAATAATGTAGGGAAAATGTAGAGAACTGTGTATTCAGTAAATATATTTATATATATTTGAACATAACATTATTTTTCTCTCTACAATATATGCTCTATATTTGCCATATAAAACATTTTATATATTATTATAAATATATTGCTCTCTCTGATGCTTGTCTGCAGTATTTTTTTAATATTTATTTTATGATATATTTTCTCTACAATATATACCCTATTCCTTTTGCGGCAACCTCTGTCAGTTCTTCAGCTGACGCATCTGCAATATCTTCTCTTTCATCTATGTAAATTTCTAAAGTTAGGCCCTGCGCACACTCCCAGCTCAGGGCCGGTTCGCGGGGGGGAATCAGATTACGCACAGTAGCGACTGCGGCTTAAGCTGCGCAAAACGCTGCCAGTTGCCGGTCTGGCGCCGAGCAGACGCCGCTGCCGGGCGTGGAAACTCTACAAAGATTGACACAGAGAAAAAGAGACTGTGCGAGAGAGAACTCTACACTCCACACTGACTCTTCAGGGGGTTGCAATTATCTCTGTGGCTGCACCCTTTGAGCGAACTTTCATTGCGTCTGCGCAGGCGTCGTGCTCTCTCTCTCTCTCGCTTCTCTCCCTCTGCTGCTCCGGGAAAAAGCGGCAGACAGGCGTCGCAGCATCCCCCTTTAGCTGGTCCACTTTCTGGCAAACCTTTTGTCAGTTACGTGCCAGATTTCGTGGCCTGCAGACGTGCAGCTTCAATCAGTGCTCCTTCAAAAAAAAAAAAAAAAAGTTATCAACGACTTCTTGTTGTCGCCGCCGCCGCCACGCCAGCAGCAAAAGCCGCCATATGGAGCAGGCAGTAGCAAAAAGTAAAAACTTAAAACTATTCTAGTTTGTGTGTGCGAGGCTGTGTGTGTTTGCCTGCCTTCTTGTGACAGTTTTCATCGGAAATTTCAAGTGTTTCCGGGATGCTTCACAACCAAAACATACGTGGTGCAAATTATCGATTTTTACATAAGCAAATAACGTTAACTTGCCACGGAACCGGACAGAGAACAGAGAGTAGAGAGAAGGAGAATGGGAAGGAGGCGCCGGCCTGACACACTTAGTATCCGCTTGCTGTGCCCAGGAGGAGTGGGGAGAAGGAGGGGGGTAAAAATCAATTACAACAGCCCAAGCAGTGTCGAGCATTATGTGAATCTAGCTAAAAATCCAAGCATTAATGTCGCAAAGAACGACGCTGCTGTAGGCGTCGCTGCCGGCTGCGCTGCTTGGCATAATGACAAGATGTGTAGAAAGTGCCAAACGGGGGAGGTCGACCCAGGGGACGGGGCAGGGGGGAGAGGGGTGCACAACAGCAAGTCACCCCAAGCTACAATGGGCTGGCTTTGATTTGGAAACTGAAGTGGGCACAGTGAGTGTGCGAGCCAGTATGTGTGTGTCAGTGTGAGTGTGTGTGTGACAGTGTAAGTGTGTGTGTGGCAGTGTGTGTGCGAGTCTGCTGTGTGTGTGTATGTTGTGTGTATAGAAGATTTTCATCAGCAACTTTGTCTGGTTTTTCGGGTGGTGGCCCCGGCTCGACGCGACTTGACACGGCCTGGCCTGGTCTGGTCTGCCCCTTACCCATTCCCCTCCCTGGCCCATCACTGTGGCTATCTCTGCTTCGGGGGTGGTTTTGGTTTTGGGTCTCTGGCTGCGGCTTTGGTCTGTGCTCAGTGCGCTATTTATAACACTTGAACGGCCATTTATTTCGTGTTTATAACGCCTCTCTTACATCTCTTTTCTTCTTCTCTTCTTTCTTCTGCAGTGCCTTCTACAATTTCTACACATAATACACTAAGTTTAAGCCAACGATTAGGACTAGTACTAGAACGAGCTAAAGGAGCCAAGAGGAGACGCCGCAGGAGACGAGGCCAAGATGTCCACATTGTCGCTGCGCATACAGCTGGAGGGTGGTCGAGTGACCAAGACCATACAATTCCAACCAAATACGACAGTCTTCGATGCATGCAAAATCATACGCGATAAATTTGCCGAAGCCGTGCAAGGACAACGTAAGTCAAAGGGCAATTGAGTTGACTTAATCCTCCCCAGCTAACAAAATATTATTTCTCTCTCTCTCTCTCTTTAGCCAGCGAATATGGCCTCTTCATTTCGGATGAGCAGAACCAGCAAGGCGTCTGGCTGGAAGCAGGACGCACATTGGGCTACTACATCCTGCATAACCAGGACACGCTCGAGTATCGTCGCAAGCTGCGCACCTTGCGTGTTCGCATGTTGGACGGCGCTGTGAAGACCATTTTGGTCGATGACTCGCAGCCTGTGTCGCAATTGATGGTGGTGATCTGCACCAAGATTGGTATCACCAATCACGAAGAATATGGCCTGGTCCGCGAGGATAACGAGGCGCAGAATGAGAATCTGCCAGACAACAAGTTTGGCACTCTGACGCTGAAGCGCAAGTTCACGGAGAAGGATCGCGATGCGAAGATGGAGAGTTTGCGCAAGAAACTCAAGACCGATGATGAAAGTAAGTCGTGAACAGTCCAAGTTCTGTTTGGCAAGGATTAACTTATAATTTCCTTCTCTTCTACAGTGAACTGGGTCGATGTGGGTCGCACACTGCGTGAACAAGGTATTGATGAGTCGGAAACGGTTCTCTTGCGTCGTCGTTTCTTCTTCTCGGATCAGAACATCGATTCTCGGGATCCAGTGCAGTTGAATTTGCTCTATGTGCAGGCCAGGGATGCCATACTCGATGGCACACATCCTGTTACCCAGGACAAGGGTGAGTCCAAGCTGGGACTTAGCCCAGAGAGGTTTTGTTACTTATGCATCTCTTGTCTTCCTTTGCAGCTTGTGAATTCGCTGGCATTCAGGTGCACATTCAGTTTGGACCGCACAACGAGGCCAAGCACAAGCCCGGCTTCTTGGAGTAAGTAACCAGAGGAAGACCTTCCTAAAGAATCCCTTCCTTACTCCTTCTCTCTTTCTTTCTCCCCGCACAGCTTGAAGGACTTTTTGCCCACTTCGTATGTGCGTGTCAAGAGCATTGAGAAGAAGATATTTGCTGAGCATCGTCGTCACACCGATCTCTCGGAGATTGATGCCAAAGTGCTGTACACCAAGACGGCGCGCGAGTTGCCCACCTATGGTGTTACCTTCTTTCTGGTCAAGGAGAAGATGAATGGCAAGAACAAGCTAGTGCCGCGTCTATTGGGTGTCACCAAGGACTCTGTGCTGCGTCTGGATGAGCGCACCAAGGAGATATTGATCTCTTGGCCACTGACCACAGTGCGTCGCTGGGGTGCATCCCCGAATACGTTCACCCTGGACTTTGGTGACTACGCCAATCAATATTACTCGGTGCAGACCACGGAAGCTGAGCAGATTGTGCAGCTCATTGCCGGCTACATTGATATCATATTGAAGAAGAAACAGTGCAAGGATCACTTTGGCATTGAGGGAGATGAGGGCTCCACCATGGTGGAGGAGTCCGTTGCGCCGTCCAAGTGAGTGAATGAACTTTAAATTGAAGTACTTGACCGATTAATTGTTTGATCTCTTGCAGGGCAACCTTCTTGCAACACGAAACGAACCGCGTGGAGAAGCTCAATCTGGAGAGCTTGGCGCATCCCGGCGTTATGCGGCCCTATGACGGTAAGTCTTCAGTTCGAGCTATAGAAATAGTTGATAGTTTTGCACTAGCTTCAGCTTTTTTACTTAGTTTACTTTGATTTTTGGTTTTAATTTGTTTGCTATTGTCTCTCTGCACGCACAGGTGAACGCACGTTTACCCAGAACGAGGTGCAGACCGTGCAGTATGGCGCCTTTGTCGGTCAGGTGAATCACGCCCATCAACCGCCTACGGTAAGTTGTGAGAGACCCCCGTTACCCTTCATTTCATGCGCTTTTAATCTAATTTGCCATTGCACCATGACCTCAAAGTACATACACACAACTTAATATACTCTACTCTATCATACTCTTAACTCAATGAGTCTCTTCTACATTTCTAACATGCTGCCCCATAGAAAACGGTCATGAACAGTTTCACAACGTATGTGCCGCAATATTGTGAACTTGAGAACCTTCTTACTTACTCTCTCCTCTGATATCTTCCCCCCTTCTAGACTAAGGAAGTACGCATTAGTGCTGTGAATCTAACCGAGCCGCAGCGCGCGTTGCTTGGTTACATTTCTGCTGGACAGGATGTCTTAATTCGCGCTGACGAAGAGCTGCGCACCAAGGTAAGCAGGAAATGCAAAGATTTCACATGTCATAACTTACTTATCCCCGCTTCCCATCCTTTGCAGGCACCCATTCAGGAGTTGGGCAACGATTTGCGTTCGATTGAGTGGCGCGAGAACACGCTGGACACCTCCAAGCAGGCAGTCAGTTCGCATGTGGCCACAATGAGTGCAGCCACAGCGCAAATTATCACAGCCTCGCAACCCGATGAGGTTGATACGGAAGCCATATCCGCTTCGGTGTCGCAGATAGCGCAAACTATACCCGAAGTGACTAAGGAGGTGCGTTTGATAGCTGCACTCATGGAGAATGATTCGAATGGGGATCAATTGTTGGAGGCAGCTAGGAATCTATGTAATGCCTTCAGTGATCTGCTCAAGGCTGCAGAGCCCGAGAGTAAGGAACCACCGCAGCATTTGATCAATGCCGCCAGTCGCGTGGGTGAGGCCACCACACATGTGTTGAGCACCATTGCCGAGGAGGAGGCGCCAGAGAATCGTGATCTGCACGACATGCTGCTGGCACTGGCCAAGGCTGTGGCCAATACCACGGCTGCTCTGGTGCTGCGTGCCAAGAACATTGCTGCCAGTTGTGAGGACGATCAGGCGCGTAATCGTGTCATTGGTGCTGCCAGTCAGTGTGCTCTGGCCACCAGTCAGCTGGTTGCCTGTGCCAAGGTGGTGGCTCCAACGCTGCACAATGCTGCCTGTCGTGAGCAGCTGGAGGCAGCTGCCAGGAATGTTGCACGTGCCGTGAATTCACTGTGTGAGGTGTGCAATGATGCAAGCAATGATCCCAAGCTGAAGGCAGATCTGGTGGCTGCAGCCAAGGATGTGTCCAAGAGTCTGCTGGAGATGCTGGAGCACGTGAAGCTGAGCAGTCGCGAGCATGCAAATCGCACAAGTACCGAGCTGAGTCCCGTGGAGAATGTGATTATTGGCACCGATATTCTTGTGTCCACCAATGATCCACAGGAAATGGTGCGACATGCACGCACCTTGGGACAGACAACGGCGCAGTTGATCCAGAGCATTAAGGGCGAGGCTGATCAGCAGGAGGATGCGGATATGCAGCGTCGTCTGTTGTCCGCGGCGAAGCAATTGGCCGATGCCACTGCCAAGTTGGTGGAGGCAGCGCGTCTTTGCTCTTCGAATCCTCATGATTCCGATAATCAGAATGCCTTGCGTCGTGCGGCGGAGGAACTGCGTGAGATTACCACCACCACGGCGAATACGCCTGCCATGAAGCGCAGCCTCATTCAGCGTCTGGAGTACTGCTCCAAGCAGGCTGCCTCAGCAGCAACACAGTGCATCTCAGCGGCACAGAATGCAGTGCAGCATAGTCAGGATCATCAGACCAAGGAGTCGTTGTTGCAGGATTGCAAGCGGGTGGCAGATACCATTCCCAGATTGGTCACCTCATTGAAGACGACACGTGCCCAACCCGATGATGCCCACGCGCAGTTGAATCTAATTGAGGCAGCGGAACAGTTCATTGAACCAGCACTGCAGGTGTCCAAGTCATCGCGAGCACTGCAGCCCACTGTGACGGATATTCCCTCGGCGGCGCAGCTCTCGAAGAGCGCACTGCATCTGGGACAGAGTGTGTCCGAGTTGCATTCGGTGGCGCAGCGTGCACGTGACGCCTGTGGCGGGCAGGAGCTCGAGTCAGCACTGGAGGCAGTGCGCAAGTTGCATCATGTGCTTGATGATACACGCCAAGCTGCACTCGCGGGTCAACTGCGTCCACTGCCCGGCGAGACGGTGGAAAACACTGCCGATGAGCTGCGCAAGTCAGCCAAGAATGTTGGCATTGCATTGAGTCAGTTGCTCAGCTCTGTGCTGCAGGGACAGAACAGTTATGCAGGCGCAGCTGGACGGGACACTGCGCTGGCCCTGGGTGACTTCACCAAGAGTGTGCATGGCGTGGCAGCGACCACACAGAATCCTGTCATCATCGACTGTGCTGATGATGTGGTCACCAGTTCCGCGCAGCTCATTGAGCAGGCACAGCGCACCCTGCAAGGCGTGTGTGATCCACAGGCCCTGACCCAAGCAGGCCGGGATGTTACAGGTGCCCTGTCGCGCACTGTGGACTGTATTCCTGGACAGCGTGAAGTGGATGCCGCATTGCGTAATGTGAGCGATCTCAGTGAGATTCTGTCGGTCAGCGAATTCCCTCCTTCCAATCGTCCCTATGCCGAATTGCAGTCGGAGCTGAAGCAGGTGGCAGAGCAGTTGAGCAGCTCAGGTGGACAGATTGTGCAATCCTATGCTAGTCCAGCACAGCTGGCCGAGAGTAGCCAGCAGTTTGCGGCCAACTACAGGGATCTTCTGTCAGTGAGCATGCAGATGGCTGGACAGACACAAACGGATGAACCTGTGCGCTCACAGATGATTGAGAGACTGCGCAACGTGTCCACTCAGTCCTGTTCGCTGTTGTCCACTGCCAAGTCCATTGCAGCCGATCCTGGCCAGCCCAATTCAAAGAATCTTCTACATGCCGCAGCTCGCAGTGTTACGGAGAGCATCAATCAGTTGGTGGATGCCAGCATTCAATCGGCGCCAGGACAAAAGGAATGCGACAATGCCATGCGCAACATTGAGGCACTGCGTCTGATGTTGGACTATCCCCACGAGCCCATCAACGAGCAGGGCTACTTTGATTGTGTGGAGCAGGCCACGTCGAAGTCACGCAACTTGGGCTACGCCATTTCGGAGATGATCAACAATGCAAAGCAGTCGCAGCACGTGGAGTTCAGTCAGTCGGTGAACAACGTAAATGAGTCCATACAGGGACTCATTGAGAGCTCCTCGCAGGCGGCATATCTCATTGGTGTCTCGCATCCCAGCAGTGTGGCCGGCAGACCAGGCATCATTGATCAGGCACAGTTGACTTGGGCCTATCAAGGCATCAGACAACACTGCGACATTGTCAGCTCTGCCCAGTCGGGTAAGCCACAGATGATCTCCGCCCTGACCGTGATTGCCAAGCACACCAGCTACCTGTGCTCCATCTGTCGTCAGGCTAGCATGAATACCAACAATCCAGTGGCCAAGAATGAGTTCATTGTGCTGGCCAAGCAGGTGGCGACGGCCACATCGGATCTGGTGCAGGATATCAAGGCCATTGAGGAGCATCCCACGGGCGGCAGTCGGGAACGTCTTGTGGAACCTTTGCTCGAGGCTGTCAAGGCAGTGCGTCAATATGCCTCGTCTCCGGAGTTCATTTCGATTCCGGCCAAGATCTCTGCAGAGGGTCGCAAGGCACAGGAGCCAGTCATCCAGGCAGGACGTGGCGTCATCGATGGTGTTGTGGAAATGGTTAAGGCAGCCAAGTCGTTGGCCTTGCAACCGGACAATCCTCCCGTGTGGCAACAGCTCTCGATGCACTCGACTCCAGTATCGGAGTCAGTGAAGCGTTTGGTGGACAACATACGGGACAAGGCGCCGGGACAGGCACAGTGCGAGCAGGTGCTGCACACCTTGGGCACCTGCACGCGTGAGTTGGACAGCTGTGCACTGGCAGTGAATGCACAGGGCCTGAGCCGGCGAAGGGATAACAATCTGCATGGATTCAGTGGACAAACATTGAATTCTGCCGCGGAGCTGTTGGACAAACTGGAACCGATACGTGTGGCGGGCAAGAACAATGCCGAGCAGCTGGGACATGCTGTGGGCGAGATCTCACGCTATGTGGTGCCCATGGTGAATGGTGCCATCGGTGCCTGCACTCACATTGTGCACAGCCAGCAGCAAATGTCGCTGATCAATCAGACCAAGTCGGTGGTGGAGTCAGCCATCACATTGGTGCAGTCTGCCAAGGATTCAGCTGGTAATCCACGTGCCACACACGCTCATCCACGCCTGGATGAGTCTATCGACGGAGCCAGGGAGGCCATACAGGAGTTGCAGCAAACTGTGGAGAAGATCAATGCGGAAACAGGCATCGTGACGGGGCTGATGGAGCAAGTGAATCGTGCCATCACCCGCTTGACCGACAAGAGGCAATCCTTGCTGAATGCCTCCTACTCGGACAACTTTGTGGACTACCAGACAAGGATGGTGGCCACGGCCAAGGAGATTGCCCGTTTGGGTAATGAGATCAATGCCAAGAGCAGCGTGGAACCAGCGGCCCTTCCCCAACTGGCTATCGACATGACGCAGCACTATCAGCAGCTGACACAGGATTCAGTGGGAGCCAGTACCACCACCACTTCACCAGATGTAGCCATGCGCATTCGCAGCACTGTCATCGATCTGGGACGTTCGGTCAGTGCCATGATACAGTCCTCGGCGGGCGGTGCCAGCCCCACAGATGCCAGTGCCCAGAAGGAGATAGCACGCAATGCACGCGAAGTATCCGAGAAGGTTGCCCAAGTGTTGGCTGCCCTCCAGGCGGGCTCTCGCGGCACACAGGCCTGCATCAATGCAGCGCACACAGTGTCCGGCATCATTGGCGATCTGGACACCACAATTATGTTCGCCACTGCCGGCACACTCCACTCCGATGGCGATGGCAGCTTTGCCGATCATCGTGAGCACATTCTGCAAACTGCCAAGGCGCTGGTGGAGGACACCAAGGTGTTGGTCACCGGTGCAGCGGGCACGCAGGATCAGTTGGCCAATGCGGCACAGAATGCGGTGTCTACCATAAGTGAGTAACAGATGAGGAGTTAGTGCATCCATTAGTTACTTATGTCTTGCTCTTCTTTCTTCTTCCCTTGCAGCTCAATTGGCTGAGGCCGTCAAGCGCGGCGCCTGCTCGCTGGGCTCCTCGCAGCCGGACTCGCAGGTGATGGTCATCAATGCTGTCAAGGATGTTGCCTCCGCTTTGGGTGATCTGATTAACTGCACCAAGTTGGCATCGGGTAAACCCATACACGATCCCTCCATGCAGGATCTGAAGGAGAGCGCCAGGGTATGTACGACTTTCTCCACTCTCTCTCTCTCTCTCTCTTTCTTTCTCTCTGTCTCTGTCTTTACACTCTTCCCTTTAAGAGTCTCTAGTTTTCTTTATCACTTTGTCTTTTGCTATAAAGCTTTCGTTGTTGTGGCTTTTTATTTTTTTTGCAGTGTATAATAATTAAAATACTATTTAGGCAGTATTTTGTTGGTATTTTTTCCTTTCCATACACAGAATTGTAACTGACTTGAATGTGGTTATGGTTACTGCGTGATTATTAGAAAAGAACAAGCTGTAAAAGACTTATCGATAAGTTCCTTATTGATCGATTAATTACAAAATAATACTTAGCTGATATCCCGATAATTTTTATTGATTTTCTCTAATTCTCTGTGTAAGCTTAACTTTCAAATACCCTACACACACACACACACGACTACACAGACACACACACATACATAAATGTTGTTTGTGAACACTGAAAGTAAATAATATGTTATTATTATTATTTACCTAATATCGATCTCTACTTTGGCTTTGGCACTCATCATCTATAAGAAAAGAAATCCCGAACTGAAAAAGAAATAACCAAGAACATTTTCCTCTTGCTGTTGTTGTTGTTGCTGCACACGAGGTACTCCTCCTCCTCCTCCTGCCTCCTACTCTCGCTGCGCTGACCGTGTTTATTGTATTCACTGTTTTTGTCCTAAATGTTTATTAATGTTACTCAATGTTTAACACACAAATCGATGGATGTAAATATGTATAAGGTGCGCCCCTTCCACATCCACATATTCACTTAAAGAAATCTCATTCATCCCTTCCACCGCTCTGCATCTGCATTTGCTGCGCTCGCTCTGCGTTCCCACCCAATTTCTCTCCCTTGATCCCAACCACCACCCACCCTATGCCACCTAAAACTCACCGAACCACCCTCTCTCAGCCAGAGGAACATTTGTAAAAAGAAAAATCCATAAGTTTGTTTTTTTGTATATTTTTTTCTCGTTTTCGTTTTCTGCTAATTCGTGTGCGTTCGACGTCTCTGCTCTTATCTCTTCCCATACACACACACGTACATATAAACACTCTCACACACACACATACACAAAATAAACAAACAATCATGAATTGTACAAAAAACTCACTCCACGCCTCCTCTTCATGCGCTGCGCTCGCTGTGGAAACGAATCAATCATCAAACAAACGAATTCGAACTCAAAATCAAATATCGCATATCGAATTCGATATCGAAAATATATATATATACGCCATATACATAAGCAGACGCTTCGTGATGTTTGCCAAACGGCGGCAGAAACTAACACACACAGACATATTACGTCCACCACAACCGCGCCCCCCGCAGCAGCACAAGCAGCAACAGCAACAGGGTCCGCAGCCAGTAATGGAATCATGAGTCATTAGTGTGTGTGTGGGGGCGGGGCGGGTGCCACAGAAGCAACAACAACAACAAGAACAACAACAAAAGAATCCATTTGGAAACTTTGACGAAATTTGCGTTTTTAACATTTTACATTAATCATTGCACAAAATGAGAAATGAAGAAAACTCAAAGAACTTTTTGAATAATCTTTGCATCTTTGTAAAACTTGCGGATGACTGTAGATGGGCGGGGCTAGAGAAGGGGTGTTACTTGCTGACACTTGAAAGATGAATGATCCTTGATGAATTGCAGCTGTTTAATTCATTTTTTAGTATTTCTATACAGTATTTTAATTCTCTTAGTTTTGTTTGGCGATAAATTTATATATAATCTTTCATCTATACGACAAAATGATATAAATAATATATTATATAATGATATGATATATAATATGATATTTTGGCATTCTATTATTTATAATGATATTTTATTATCTTATTTCTGTCTGCCCCTCATCGTTGCCTTGCTCCTCTCAGACATTTGCAAGTTCCCCCATGAATACCTATGAATGTTGTGTCTTTTTTAATCGAATAAAATATCCATTTGAATCCATCAGTGAAGTCTTTTCTATGGAGCGTGCCAAAGCCATCATAAAGTAGTAGATCGTATTGTATATGTAGAACGTATATTGTAGAACGTATTTGTAGAACCTAGTACTGTAGCTGCATAGTGCTCTCTACTTCCCACATCTACCTCTCCCCCTCTCTCTCTATAAAACTTGACATTAATCACAAACTTCTCTCCCCATTCGACGAACCCCGACAAACACTTTGTTCTTGCGTATAGGTGATGGTGCTGAATGTTTCCTCGCTGCTGAAGACCGTCAAGGCTGTGGAGGATGAGCACACGCGCGGCACACGTGCCATGGAGGCCACCGTGGAGGCCATTTCGCAGGAGATACGCGTAAGTTAGCTTGGGATACCTTCAAGAGAACACCTCATAAAGTTTTATCTTTCATTTTGCAGGCCATGCAGACCCCACCACCCGTGGGCAGTGCTCAGGTGGGTCCCGAGGATCTGATACGCGTCACCATGAACGTGACTGCGGCCACAGCGAAGGCAGTGGCTGCTGGTGCCTCAAATTTGCAGGCAGACATTGTTGCTGCTGCCAACTTGGGTCGTCGTGCCATATCGGACATGTTGATCGTCTGTCGTTCCGTTGCCTGGAACTGCGCAGAGACGGAGGAGTTGCGTGTGCGCACCCTGGAAGCAGGCACCGCTGTGGGTGAATCCTATCGGGAGTTGCTCACTGGCATCCTGCACAATTGCAGCGCCGATGATCGCATGCATTTGTCGCGTCGTGTGGCCAAGTGTGTCACAGATCTGGTGGCCATGGCACGCCTACTCAAGGGTTCCGATTGGATTGATCCCGAGGATCCCACAGTGATTGCTGAGAATGAATTGCTGGGTGCTGCGGCCTCCATAGATGCTGCTGCCAAGAAGCTGGCGTCGTTGCGTCCACGTCGCCAGGCGGATGTTACGGTGAGTTAAGGGAGCATGCATCCGTCTTTATACATAGATATAACCTTAGTTTGTAACGGTGAATGTGAATGGTGAATTGAAACTAACTCGCAAGTCGATACACTGCACGACTCCCCCCCCAGTTGTCATCAAACCCAAACCAAAATCAACCTAATAAACTCAACCAACTACTCATCTAATGATCCCAGTGAGATATGTTTGATATTCTTGGTTGTTACATTCAAAAGTTCACCCAGGAATCAAACATATTATTACTGTGTTCGTTCAAACTCTACTAAACCAAAGCGAATAACTAAACAAAAGCTTTACTCAACAAGGTGTTTGCTCTGCAAGTCTAAGCTAAGTCTCTAATCCCTAAGTTAATCTCTTAGCTAATCCCAAAGTGAAATACCTAATCTCTCTCTCGTTGTACCTAACTAATCTTTCTCTTTCCTCTCCCACCTTTAGATCGAGCTGGATGAGAACATGAAGTTCGATGAAATGATACTGGAAGCTGCCAAGGGAATCATGGCTGCCTCAGCGGCACTGGTGCGTGCTGCTAATGCAGCCCAGCGAGAGCTTATCGATCAGGGCAAGGTAGCGCGTCGTCCCTTGACCAGCTCCGATGATGGTCAGTGGTCAGAGGGTCTCATTTCCGCGGCACGTCTTGTTGCCGCAGCCACACACAGTCTGGTGGAAGCTGCACAGAATCTGGTGCGTGGACAGGGCACCGAGGAGATGCTCATCTCCACAGCCAAACAGGTGGCTGCCTCCACGGCTCAACTGTTGATTGCCTGCAAGGTGAAATCCAATCCCAACTCGGAGGCAGGTCGTCGTCTGCAGGCAGCAGGCAATGCTGTCATCAAGTCCACCGATAATCTGGTGCATGCTGCGCAGCAGGGACTGGAAGCTGAGGAGGAGCATTCGTTGAAGATCAACACCTCCATGGTTGATGGTATGGCGCAAGAGATCAATGCACGTTCCGCTGTGCTGCGCAAGGAGAAGGAATTGGAGGAGGCGCGTCAACGTTTGAAGCATGTGCGACAGGCGCAACGCTACGCCAAGAATACGCAGGGATTCACCACAGATGAGAGCGACACGGAGTACGCGTATGGAACGCTCAACAAGAGCCAGAACAATGTATGATCAGGTTTCCTTAATTAGAGATTAGTTTAAGTTTATCCCACTCAAGAATTGGCATTGATTAGCTGACGAAATTGTCACCTGGTGACGGTGTCTAACTGTAAACAGCTCAAACTCTTGCCTAACCTTAACCCCAACGTTGTCTAACCACGCAAAATTCTCTCTCTCTCTCTCTAACTCCTCTAACCCTAACAGACCCTGGGTCGTGGAGGTGCCTACGCTACCTATGGCTCGCAGTCTGGCGGAGAGCTGCCCAGTTCCCCGAGCTACTATTCAGGCGGCAGTGCCCAGCAGAAGCATCATTACAATTACAGCAGCCCACAGCCGCAGCATTTCCATCATCCGGGTGCAGTGTCGCCACCGCCAGCCAATTATCCCCCAGTGGATGAGCAGAATGGAGAGTTTCCGCCACCACCGCCGCCGTTGTCGACAACGATTTCTAACATGCAAACAGCCACATCGGGTCACAGTTTTCGCTCTAATCCCAAACTAACAGCCAATGCAGTGCCACGTCCCTACCCAGGCAGTCCTGGTGCAGGCGGCGGTCTAGGCAGCAATGGCTTCTCATCGAACCAAACCACATCTACCACCACCAACACAGCGGGGGGAGCGGGCACACCAACTAATCCCAACTATCAGCATAGCTTTGAATCGTCCAGCATTAAAACGCACAACTCCTCAACATCTGCGCCCGTTGTGCCACCACCGCCACCACAGAAGCCCACAGTGAATCGCAATCTGGAGGCATGTGTACAGGATCTGCATGACAAGACCTTTGGCCAGGGTGGTGTGGTGCAGCTGACAGGTGGCAATGCCTATCCTGGCCAGGGCTACGAGGGCTACACATCCAGGTAAGCAAAGAGAAGGAGAGAGAGAGGAGGAAGATCTAACTAATCCACTGTTTCCTCAGCAGATACGAGACGCGCAACTTCGACAAGTCTGCGAACAACAGCAGCGAATTGGGAGTCAAGCCACTCGAGTCGAGCTTCTCACAGATGACACTCAACACGGATGGGGGCAAGATCAGCATTGTGGATCAGGGCTCCGAGCGTCTCACCTCGATGACACAGCGCGTCATGGAACGCAAATCGTTTACAACAACAACGGAATCACGTTCCGAGACGAAGACGGAGAAACACAGTTTTCGACTGGAATGAGAAAGGGGATGCCAAGCGATGAATCGATGATGATGATGATGAAGATGTTTGCCAAATGTGCTTTTAACATTTACATACATATACTAATAGTAATAATTTAACACGTAATTATAATTAGCCACTAGCGAAACTATGTCTATAAATATGTATCCCCCCACACACGTACCCCACCCCACTCTATATACACACCGCTTAACTCTTTGTAACTCTTCGAATCTAATCTTTCTTTCGTTTCGATTATTTTGTGTATACTTGTTGTGAGATATGTGTATGTGTATGTGTTCTATGTTTATCAGCCAACTTATTGCCAATCCGAACTATCCGTCTAACTAACGAAACGAAAACAATTCGTAACCCAATAACAGATACTAAATTTGACGACTTCTTGTTGGAGATCAATGCAATTTATTACTGCGCACACACAAACACTAAACAAACTTTATGATAAACTGATGTTGTGTCTATATAGAATATATAGAGCACCGACATCATGTGTTTTGTTCACCGTTAAGTTCTTAAACAGTCTTCTATCATAATTTCCGATTTCGTTTTGTATATACGAGTCTATACACACACGTATTTGCATATTTGAATTGTGTATTTTTTGTAAATTAATAAAACAATATTTTAACAATAATTGCAAAAGTTTGTCAATGTACATTCGGATAAAAACATATAGTAAGTATATAATAGTTCATATAAGTAATAAATGCAAAAGAAAGTCTGTTAGGTTTTTGTCCACATTGGGAGAATTGCCACAATTGTCGTTATCACATCGATGATGTCTCCGCGCTTTACTTGTACTCCTGGTTCAACTGGCGTCCAATCAGCCAGCGACGAATCTCCGATGTGCCGGCACCGATCTCATACAGCTTGGCATCGCGCAAGATGCGACCCGTAGGATTCTCATTGATGTAACCGTTGCCACCAAGGATCTGTATGGAATCAAGAGCAACCTGAGTCGCACGTTCGGCACAGTACAAGATAACACCGGCGCAATCTTTGCTGCTGCGTGCACCCGCTCCTACTGCACGGGCCACAGAATACAGATAGCTGCGACAGGCACTCAATGAGGTGTACATATCAGCCATCTTGCCCTGCACGAGCTGGAACTCGCCAATCAGTTGGTTCATTTGTTTGCGCTGATGCGCATAGTCGAAGGCCACGTCACAGGCGGCCTGCATAAGACCAACGGGTCCGGCAGCCAAAACGAGACGTTCGTAATCCAATCCAGACATCAGCACATACACGCCCTTGTTCACCTGGCCGAGCACATTCTCCACAGGCACCTTCAGGTCCTGGAAGACCAGTTCACAGGTGCTGCTGCCGCGCATGCCCAATTTGTCCAGTTTCTGGGCCACACTGAAGCCTTCCCAGGCAGTTTCCACAATGAAGGCAGTGATGCTGTGCCTGTCGGGCACATCATTGCCACCAGTCTTGGCATAGACGATCAGTGTCTGTGCATCGGAGCCATTGGTTATCCAGAACTTGCTGCCATTGAGCACGTAATGATCACCTTTGAGCTCGGCGCGCAACTTCATTGACACAACATCAGAGCCGGCACCCGGCTCAGACATGGCCAGACCTCCGATATGTTCACCGCTGCACAACTTGGGCAGATACTTGGCCTTCTGCTCGGGTGTGCCGTTCTTTGTTAACTGGTTTATGCACAGATTCGAATGGGCTCCATACGACAAAGCTACGCCGCCGGCAGCGCTGCAGACGGGAGGGAATATTTCATATTAATCAATATTATGATAACCTTTGGACTTTCATATTGCCAAACTGGACATGTGCTCACCGCGATATCTCCTCCATAATGATGCAGTGATCCAGATAACTGGCGCCAGTGCCTCCATACTCGGGCTCCGCCGTTATGCCCAGGAATCCAAGGTCACCCATTTTGCGCCAGAATGCGCGGAGATCTCTGCATAAGAAGAAGTATGTGAGTTCTGCTTGAAAACTTTAACCAGTAAGTCAGTCTACCTACTTGAAATTATCCGCCTTATCAATCTCCTTGGCATAAGGCGCCAACTCTTTCTGAAAGAAGTTAAAGGCAACTTCTCTCAGCTTTTGCTGCTCCTCATCCAGGCCGTAAATGGCATCGTTGATGGGGTAATGCGCCAAGGTGCGACTCCATGCTGCTCCAGGTGCCAAACGAAGGCCAGTTTGTTGCAACAAAGTGTTGCAGTTTTTGGCAATAAAGCGCAACGCCATTGTGTATCGAAGAAAGCACGAGTATTATCTAATTCTCTAATTGTTGTTGTTGATCAACGAGGCACATATGGTAGAATTGCCAGGCGCAACAGGTTGAGTCGAGGTGGCAACGCCAGCGTGATCGCAAACAGCGTTATCGATATATCGCGCATGCATATCGTATTAAACATGGCGCGCAAAATGAATTCAATTTCAAATTCAAAACAAAAAATCGTTTTCTACCAGGTACAAGAACCAGGTGTGCACTGCGCATGACTCTACAACGGCAACCGGTCGTGAGAGGGAGGGAGCAGGAGTGTGTGACAGTGCAATGGGTTACTTTGCCGCACGGCGTCCGCATCCTAACGACGAAAAATGCCGACATCAACAACAACAACACAAGAGCAGCAGCAGAAGCAGCAGCAGCAGCAATGGCAGCAACGGCAACAGCAACGGCAGCGGCAGAGCAAAAGGAATGAGGACGTCGACGCAGCGACGATAAACAAAAACAGCGTCAGTTCGTAGGGCTCCTGTAATGGGAATTAAAAACGCCAGACAGACCCATCAAATCAGTCCAGTTGTTGCCGTCGCTGGTCGCTGCGCGTTGCCTCCGCCCGCGAAGCGTGTCCTTGATCTGCGATACGTTTCAACCTGCCTCACTTCCTCCTCCCCCAGTGCTGCTGCATCTCGATGTGCTCAGCTGCGAAACAGCTAAATATTGTATAAGTTGTTTCAAAAGCAAATTGAGTGTGAATTGTGAATGCAATCAATAAGTGAGTGAGAAGAGAAGAAAAAACCCAAAAAGGGAAATAGAAATAAATATAAAATATGCATAGACAATACAGACGAGCAAATCGATAAACGCGCGCGCCCAACGCGGAGTAATAATAAAAGTAATGAATAAGTTGCCACACTCACACTCACACACACTCACACACACGTGTGTGCGTTCGATTAACAGCGGCATGCGGCATGCCCCACCTGCTCACTAAGTGAATGTTGTTGTTGTTTGTCTGTCGCGTCGCCGCGTCGCCTCAATATGCTGTCAATCAACTCCGCGCCTCGCCGCGTTCAATAAGGACACACACTCAGCTCAGCCCAGCTCAGCTCGCAGTTCGTATTGTATGTATGTAGGTAACTCGGCCCGATAACAATGCGCCGTTATGTTCATGTTGTTGTTGTCGTTACTGTTGTTGTTGTGGCACGTTCCTGCAAGCGAAGCTATTGTTATCCTGTCGTAGTTGCTGCCTCGCATGTGTCTGTTGCCATGTTGCGCTGTAATTACAAACTCAGCACTCAGCACCCTCGCACTGCCCCCCTCTCTCTCTCTTACGCACTCACGCAATCACGCACACAATCATCAAAGGTCAAATATCAATGGCATTAATAATATGCACTATAATCTATACATATCTAAGTCGTCGATAGCCCTGACTTCCAAAAACGGGGCAGGACATGTGTATGGGGCGTATGATTGATATGCCACGACGTATGCGTAACTTGAGAGCTGCGCACTTAATTAGCTGGGAGTGTAAGAGAGTGACTGTATGTGTGGCAGTGTGTGTGTGTGTGTGCGCATGTGTGCGTGTCTCTGCAGTTCACTTAAATGCCGCCCAGCTATAAACAGACGCCATCTCACTGTCAGTGCCGCGTTTGCCTGCATTCTTGAGATGCTCAGCGCGGCGCTTCTTAATGCCAAGTGGAATGAACTTGAGCAGCAGCAGCAACAGCAGAAGTAACAGCAGCAACACTTGCAGCAGCAACAGCAGCAATATCAACAGCAGCAACAACTAGCAACATCAACACTTGCAGTCGCGTGGACAGCGCCAACTTGACCCAACACTTTAGCCGAACTGAATTTTGTCATGGAGGAACTGTAGGCGCACTACTCCTACCTCCCCTCCCCCTGACTGCAAGCACAAACACGTCTGGACATGACTGACAAACAAGCGCACTTTGCTCTCCGTGCTCTCCAAAAACTTTGTCCAGCCAGACGCGAAAACCCACAAGGAAAACTCAACGGGCGCTTTTGCGGCTGCTTTAATTGATCATTTGGCAGGCGACCAAGAGAAGATACTGTATCTACAAGATAAGCAGCTGCAGAGGAGCGCAACTAAATGGACAATCAGAGAGGCGCAATGGAAATGGGAATGAAAATGAAAATGAATAGACGAGGCCAATATTATTCATAGAGCGTGTGACTCGGACTCGGACGCGCCTCGGCTCCGTTGACAGTCCAAAAAGTAAAAGCTCTCGCTGGTGCCGCTGCCGCCGTGT
Organism: Zaprionus africanus; assembly: GCA_018151435.1. Taxonomy (NCBI): domain Eukaryota; kingdom Metazoa; phylum Arthropoda; class Insecta; order Diptera; family Drosophilidae; genus Zaprionus; species Zaprionus africanus. The sequence continues at coordinate 701,843 of JAECXB010002310.1, read as the reverse complement.
GTCGCACCGTGTGTCGCACACCGCATGTGTCGCACAGTGTCGCCAGCCGCACACACCATTAGTCGCGCTCGGCACGGCAAACGATCGACAGACGACGACGGCGACGCGGCGGACTTCCGTGCGCGATATTCATTCAGTTTTCAGTTTCAGGTTCTAAAAAGATACGAACCGCAGTAAAAAAGTAAACGAGACACGGCGCAAAGCAGTTGACGAGCGACAGCAGCAGCAGCAGCAGCGACGCCAGCAGCAGCGACGGCGCTAATCGCTCGCTTTGAAAAGTGAACAAAAAGAAAAACAAAAGTAAAAAGTTAGTTTTGTAACTGAAACTGTTAACTGCAGCACGTAATGCAAATTAAACTGAACGATCTGTAGTGCAATAGTATAACAGTTGTAACACATACGTGTATAACACACGGCCAACTGCGTGTATAACAGTTGAAAATTGGAAAAACCTTTTTGCAAGTAAAAAGTGCCGCAAGTGTCGCCCCCCCTTTTGCCCCTCTGTGTGTGTGTGTGTCAAAAAAATTAAATCACCGCATTAAAAATAACCCGAAAGAGAATCTTAAATTTAAATAGCGATATATACTACGCACATATATCGCAAATATATATATAAATCGCATATATATAGGCGATATCTGCGCCAAGTAATCAAAGCGACAAAAAAGCGTGTCCACTGTGCCCGAGTGTGTGTGAGTGTGCGGGTGTGTGTGTGTTGTGCGAGTGTGTCTTGCCAAATGTCACTTGTGGCGACTGTGCGTCACTCTGTGCATGTGTGTGTGTGTGTGTGTGTGTGAATATATCCAAATTATATATAGTTTTTTCATTTGCGCGCTCGTGTATTTCTCGTAGCCCCAAATAATATTCGGACACAGCCTGCAAATGGAGTCCAACAACAACAATAACAACAGCAGCAGCAGCAGCAACAACAATGGCGGCAAACGCGGCAAAAAGGGACGCAAGCCACGTCCAGCAACACAGCATCATCCCTGGGACGAAGGTAGGCTGTGTTACGCCCTCTCAAGGCCCCCAAGTTCCCCAAGGTCTTCAACAAGGCAGACAACTTTGCCGCGTGGGCGCCAATGGAGGCCACAGTCTGCTCTATAGACTGCCCTGGGTAGCCCTTTCTTCCCCTTTCCCCTTTCTTCTACACTTCTCTCTTAGTATTCTCAGCGGCAATTTGAATTCAGCTGAGCAACACAAACCAACAGCATTGTTTGCTTGTCTAGTATAACAGTTGTCTACTAGAGCAGTTGTCTAGTATAACAGTTTGTCAGAGATCTCCAACATACTGATAAGAGGCTAGAAATGAATGAGACTTGGGAACAAATTTAGATAAAGCTATTAAAATTCTTAGCAGACTAATCAAACTTGTTGATAAGGTTTAAAGTAGTTGCAACTTGGGGAAACTATAGTAGTCATAAAAATAGCTGTTATTCCTTCTTAGCACACTTAGTAACCCAGCAAGAATGTGCTTAACAAGATTATAACAGTTTTTCTGAGCCAAAACAATTCAAACTTGTGATTAATCACACCTTATAGCAGTCATTTATCTTCATCAAAGATCACAGCATGAAAGCGTCTTTCTTCTCCCTTTCATTTGATTGTTTTGGGTTGGGCTTTAAGATTAAAATAGAAGAGGTATATGAGGTAGAAGAAGACACAGTTTAACGGCAACTGCCTTGGCCCCCGTGTGAACCGTCGAACAGGTTTCCCAAGTTTCACTGCCTTCTTATTGCCGTTACATCAATCAAAATGCAAATGAAGCTGGAGAATCAATGTGATCTATGGGCGTGCAATGAAAGTGAAAAGTAGTCGACAGAGAATGCATATAGTATGGCAATATAGAGAGGTAAAGAGAGGTATATAAAGAGGTATAGAGAGGTACTTAAATAGAGTTATACAGAGGTACTTAGTGGGATAAAGAAGTATAAAAAGAAGAGATTTTATATAGAAATGCATTGTACTTAGGCGAATGTGTAGGTTAATAGATATTGAGGGAAGGTTACAGGGAGTATACTGAGAGCTTTATATATAGGTATATAGAGAGGTTAAAAGAGAATATATAGAGTTATGTAGAAGCATTAAGTAGTACATATGAATGTTAAAGTGCCTATACAACCTATTTAGAGGTGAATTAAAGGGATATAAAGAGATGTAACGATGGAGTCATTGAAATATATGTAGAGTTGGTAAAGGAATATATTGAGATTTATATAAATATACCTATTTTATAGATGTTTATGTAGTTGGATAAAGAAATGATATATAATCTTGTTATAGATAATTATTTTTTATTGCTATATAGAAGTAAATAGAAAGTAATATACAATCTGTCGCACAATCAGCGCTGATGCAAAAGCTTTTCCGCCACTTGAACAGCAGACAAGTTGCAACATGCTGCATGCTGCCACACACACTGATTGCCACTTGAGGTGGCAGTTGCAGCTTGCAGCCTGATGCTCCCAAGTGGACTCAGTGACCGCAGTCAGGCTGTGTACACTGCAAGAAACGCACGTAGACACGCGTAATAAACGTAGGCAAAGCATATGACTGCGGCATTATCTTATCAGTTATACTATATCATGTTTTTGATAAGCCTTAGACATATTGAAATATTTAACTTGTGTTGCGCAATAGTGCAAGCCATTAATGACGTCATTGGCAGTGACAGCTGGGAAAGCCGCCAGAAAGAAATGTTTTATTTACTGTACATAAATACCAGAAAAGAGTTGAGATAAGATAAGGCAAATTGATTGTTTATTTGTAGGCGAAGTTTAGCTTCGAGTTTTAGTTAGGTAAAGCCTCGTGAAGACTAGGTAGAGATCGTTTGTGTTAGATATAATATAACTATATATATACACATAGTATAAGTATATACCTCCGATCCTCTTTAGATTAAAGAGGCCCTCAAAAAGGCAAAAATGTTTAATAGAATTTTCCCTGGTCCGCTTTGGATTATAGAGAGCCTCAACTAGCTAGAGATCTTTCTTGAGTATATTCCCCATACTACTTTTAATTATAGAGAGCCTGAACTAGGTAGATCTTTTTTTTAATACATCTTTAGATTATCTTTGGATTATAGTAGACCCTCAACTAGACAGAGATCTTTTATGATACTTTCCCTTATCCAATTTGGATTATAGAGACCTTCAACTAGGCAGAGTATCTTTCATGGTACATTCCCTTATCCTCTTCGGATTATAGAAACCCTCAACTAGGCAGAGATCTTTCTTTCCCCGATCAAATTTGAGTTGTAGAGAGCCTCAACTAGACGAAGATCTTTCATGGTACATTCCCCCGTCTTCCTTGGATTAAAGAGAGCATCAACTTAGTAGAGATATTTCTTTCCCCGATCTAATAAGAGTTTTAGAGAACTTCAACTAGAGGAAGACCTTTCTTGAGTAAATTCCCCCTTTCCAATCTAACGAAATGTGCTAAAATCTGTTACGGTGTGTGTCGCAATGCTCCTAATCAATTCTGCTGCCCGATTTGATTAGCATGACAAGATGACTCAGTTAAGGGGGGAAGTAGGAGTGTGGGGGGAGTGGCCTAAAGCAGAGCAGTTGCTGCCCTCCACTAATGGACTTCTGATTGATTTGCAATTAGCACTGCGCTGCAGCATCACATGGCTGGAGCGGAGGCTAACAATAACTATGGCTAATTTGGAACTGTTGACCTTATTGCAGGAACCACAGCAGCTGCAACAACAACAACAAAAGCAGCAACAAAAACAACTCCTACAGTGGGCACCGCCTTGACGCGTTTTCTGGTCTGCATGGCGCCTGTGATTGGTAAATGACCGTGCTGGCGGAGGCTTCACTGTGTGCCATTCATGAAGTGCTGTTGTTGTCCCCCTCTCTCTCTCTCTCTCTCCCTCTTTCATTCGTCTCTCTCGCGCTTCATTTCACGCATTTTGGGCCACTTGTTCGACAGCGTTTTGTGTTGTCGTCTTGTCATTTCGCACAGATATGTTTAAACATCCGTCCATCTACACACACTCTATGTATATATATTTAGTATGTCTGTCTCTCTCTCTCTGTCTCTCTCATTGCTGTCTTTGTCTGGTTGCACGCAGCGTATACGTTATATTTCGCGCTTGTTTGATTTCTTGATTTTCATACGCCACGTTCCCTTTTGCTCGCTCTTTCTCTCTCTTGTGTCGTCTGTGTCATCTGTCGTCGCGTGTTCTCCTTCCTCCAATCGTCAAATATGACGTAAAGGAAAATATAAACTATACATATATATACTAGATAAGTAAGCTATGTCTGTGCGTGTGTTTGTGTGTGTGTTGTGCTTGCCCTGAACTATATTTATAGGTACATAAATTATGGGATGCCAACAAGTCCAGTCAAGGTCAATACTTGTGTGAGTATTCGCTGGCGTTCGAGTATTCATTTGGCTTATTCGTTTGGGGCATTAAAATGCACTCAAATTTAATTTGGGGACAGAGGCAGGGAAAGAAGGAGGGAGGAAGGCGGGAACAGTCTGTGGAATAAACTTGGGAACGAACTGAGAAACGAACTAGGGAACAAAGTGGGGCATGAGTGTGGTAAGGGAAAGAATAAAGGAGAGACTGAGGCAAACAATTAAAAAAAAGTAGGTAACGGTGTCAAGGTAAGACGTAGGAACAGACTGAGGCACGGGGGAAGAGACAGGGGATTAAAACTTAGGGAAAGAACTGAAGTGAAAGTCTGAGGAATGAACTGGGAGAAGAGACTAAGGAAAGCACAAGGAACAGACTGAAAAAGAAACTGGGTAAGGGACTAAGGACGAGAATGCGGCACGAGCTGGCCAAGAGACTGGGAAAAACACTGTGGGAAAGAAAGAGGTATGAGTTAAAGAACAGAAAGAAAGAGGGAAAGACTGAAAAAAAACTTAGGGAAACCTATTGAAAATAATGAGAGAGTTACTAGGAGAATAATTAAGGAATAAGGACTAATGTGGGAATAGACTGAGGAACACACTGGCGAAGAGACTCAGGAACAATGCGAGGTAAAAGACTAAAGAATGAACAAGAGAAAAGACTAAGAAATAACCTACATGGTGATACATTTAGAACACACCAGGGAACAGCCTCAGGAAACAAACTTCTCAGTTCGACAAGACTAAGGAACAAACTGAGAAGAGACTGGGAAACAATCTGAGGGAATAAGGCTGCAGAAAAGACTTGGGGAAGGACTGATGTAAAAGAAAATATAATAGAAAAAAATAAAGGGAGATTATGAGGGAATGATTGTAAGAAAGACTAAAGGCTAAGGGTCAAAGTGATGAGCAAACTGATCAACAATCTGAGCAGAGACTAATGGAAATATTAAAGGAAATGCTGAGGTACAAGACTGAATAAGAGGCTGATGCACTGCGCCAGCAATTGTGTCACAAATGTATTTTCAAACAAGCTAAAATTTGCAAAACAAACAAACGAGAAACGAAAATGCGAAAAGCAAAAGCGAAACGCGCAAGCAAAGCGCCAAGGCAAATAAGCTACAATATACAAGTAAAATTGCACACATAACGCATACGCAGTGTGCGCCAGTTGCAGCAATTTGATTGCATCGCTTTGGCTAATAACTCAAATTAAATAGTTAATATGCTGCCCTTACTGGCTCTCGTTACGCTTAAATGATTCTATATATAGCGCATCTTGGCCAGCTGAAGCGACCTTGCTGCACGTGGCGAAAGTGACGCCCATTGGGCCCTCTCTTTCTCTCTTTGCTCCTCTCTCCCCACCTTTGCACATGCAACATGCGAAGAAACAAACGTTCAGCTTGGCCTGCTCACAGTCCGGTCCCAGTGCCCCTTCCTCCACTTCTCAGTGTGTCTGCCCGCCTCCCTCTCCTTCTCTCATTGCGTTACGTTAATGACAACGTCAAACGTGACGCAGCGACGTCAAAGCGTCGCAAACGTCGTCGCGTTGTTTTGTTTTCTGCCTTTCTGCTCACTCACTGCTCTCACTGTATTCTGGCGTAGTATTCCAAGCGCGATTAGACGTCGAACATGTGAAGCTCGAGAGGCGGTCGCCAGCACGCCCAGCAATTTTATTTTATTTTCAATAGTTTTTTAGTTCGTTTTCATTTTTAAGTTATTCAATTAATTTCGTTATTTATTAACCCGATTATGGTTTACCTGTTCCTCAGCGTCGTTGGAAACTACGGTGAGTTGGAGTTCGAAGAGAGCAGGAGGGAAGTGTGAAGAGAGGGGGGAACTGAAGCCGGCTGTATTGATTCGCAGCTTACGCAATAATCGCATAATCAGCCAGCGGGTGAGCGAGCGGGTGCGAGAGTGGCGTAAAGTGCGCGAGTAACGGCGAAATTACAGCGACACGGCATCGTTTATTTTTAGCTTGGAGTTCGGCCTGAGTTGGGTTTGTTGTGCGCACGTGTTACGTATACGCCGCGTGCTCTTGAACTTGCTGGAGTGGCGTTTAAGGGAGAAACATTTCAATTGCTTTGGCCCTGGGAAAATGTCAATTTTCATGCTTGAGAAGTTTTCCTCAAGAAGAAATCGAACAATTCAACAAGCTCAGAGTGTGTGTGCAAGTGTGTGTGAGTATGTGTGTGAGAGTGTGTGGCGACCGTGCAAGTCAAGCATGTCAGTTATGCTCGACTTGACAAAGAGGCAGCTATGCGGGAGGGTGGGAAATGGGTAACCTGAGAGGATTAAACTCTTGACTTTTCAATGAGTTCTAAACCTTAATGATAGGTTAAGCCTCTGCATACATAAATGTAATTATAGTGCCTGAAAATGACTATGATATCATAAATCCAAAGATACTTATTACATGCCCTCTAGACATGCCTTCAAATGCAAATTCAACAGGGAAATTAAGTCATAATCGAGTTATAGATGCATGAGTAAGGCTAATGATCAAACTGCAGAACTGAGTACTTTATTAGCCAGATTATACATACAAATACCATATATACTATGTACATATATTTAAACAACTACATCTCCTTAGTCTGCATAGTTCTCTATACTATTTGAGGAATTCGTGAACCTCTTGCAGACATCTGTGTCAGTATGCCAAGAGATCATTCATATTTTAAACAGATCATTCATTCGCGCCGAAGAGGTACAAAACAATTACTCACACCGTAGTACGTCATGAGATGAGGCGCCCATTCAGATCGCAGATCGTATTGTGGCACAACAAAATCGAAAGGCGTAACGCAACAATTTCATTTCGTGTGTGATTACATTACGAGTGTGTGGCAAACATGCTCTCCCTACATACTATATATATACTATATAGTCTAGCTATACTAGATGTGTATACTACATTTATGCGAGCACACGAAGTGCTGCACGTAAAATAAATATACGGACACGCGGACAGTAGGACAGACAGCTAGAATTGGGCGCATTAAAAGTGGACCCTGCACCCAGCACTTCAAAGAGCAAAAGGGCATATTGTATGCCCAAAAAAACGTGGCATAATTAAAGCTGCCCGCTCAACTGTTTGCTGAGGAAACTATCTAATAATCATCATTTAACAATTACAGGGTATACCTAAGTAGTGCAGGGTCAACTGCTGTGCTAAATTAGCTGTAATTGCTCTTTGAGAATTGAATAACAACAACACTAACAGCAATTTGTTTACGTCGATTCTCCAGATTTTTCTCTCGCTCTTCTCGCTTTTCCAGTTCTTTGCCGTACAATTATTATTGTTGTTGTTGTTGTGTCTGCAGACAAAACAAAACATAACCGAAACGAACCGAAAGCAAAGCCAAGCAAAGCAATCCAAAGCGAAGGCAACGCAGGCAAAAAGCCAAATTCGAAAACGAAATGAGCGCAAAGCGAGAGAAAAACTATGAAAATCGCATGAAAAACTCGGTACGCTACTGTTCAGTTTGCTATATGGTACTCGTATATGGTATATGTTATAGTTCGCTGTGGTCTCTGCTGGCATGGGGGGGGGGGGGTACTGAGATTGTACTCGCCAATCGCTCGAGCATTGTCTGGCAATTGACGGGGGCCTCTCTGGGTCTTGGGGCAATGGCAATGCGCTAGACGCCAGTTGGCCCCGGACAATTTCAGTGCACGGCTCGCTCGGTGCTCGGTACTCGGCTAGCGCTAGTAACCAAAATTCTTGCTTGGGGTTGAGCAAAGAAATCCTCAGTCAATTTCAATTTTCGATTCGCGCATTTTATTTGCACATAAAATTTTTGGCGAAAACGAACAAGAAACGAAACGTAAAAACGAAACGGGCGAAAAATCAACAGCGGATACGGTAAATATGTGGCGAAAATATGGGCAGGCATTTTCTGTGGATTCAGCTGTTGGGTAAAGGTTTTCCTGATTGAGGGAAACTCAGCACTTCTTTGGACTCATCACTTCTTCAGACTCATCACTTCTTCAGGCCACATTGTCTGTCTTTCCCGCTCTGTGTATCTCTCCTCTCCATTAGTTCCTCACATTTTCTCTTCGGATCTCCCTTCCTGTACATTTTTCTCACTGCACCCTCCTCTCTCTCTGTTCTCCGCTTCTCCCTTCTAACTAGAGAAACCTTCAACTGCTTCAGCAGCTCCTCTTGCTGCGTCCCTCATTCTGTCCGTCTTGTTCTCTTTGTAGATCCGCCAATCATCTCTGTGTCTCACTCTTTCTTGCTCTCACTCTCTTCCAGTACCTTTTTCTCACAACACCCTCTTATCATTTTATAATTTTCTATCTCCAACTGAATAATACAAATCACTTCTTCATGTGCTCACCCTTTTTGTCCCTCACCTTGTCTATACCTCGTTTTGTCCGTCTCTACTTCTCTGTGTCTCTGTCTCCCTCTACCTCTCTCACTCTCAGTCTCTGTGTCTCTGCGTCTCTCTCTCACTCTCTCAGTCTCTGCGTCTCTCAGTCTCTGCGTCTCTGCGTCTCTATCTCTCTTTCATTCTGTGTCTTTGCCGCGTCTTATGTAATTGTCATTGTCGCAAAATTCTTGTCGTCTGTTTGCGGCCCAAAAAGCTGCGCACTGTCCCGTTATTTTTAGCACCTGTTAAAGTAAATGAAAACATATGGCATATAGATCGTACAGATATACATATATATATATCCGATGTCTGCTTGCAGTGTCGCTGCCTGGCGCTGGAACTGGCCCCACGGAGCAGCCGACAATCCTGCTGATCAACGGCATCGCAGACGAGGCGACAAAGCATCCAAATCGAGGCGAGCTCAAGTTGCAGCTGGACGAGCACAACGGAGAGGAGCAGAAGGAGCAGCTCAGTACACAACAACACACACAGCAAGTGCCCACAACGCCGGGTGGATCGCATCTACTCGACTTGGAATCGCATCTGATCGAGGACGTTGACGCACAACTGAGCGGCGTAGGCATCAATGAACTGCCTCCCATCGAGCAGGAGCTGCAGCAGGGCACCTCAAAGGCGGAACTAGACTGCGTGGCAGACGTCTTCGAGGTGGAACCAGCGGGTGCCAAGACCAAGCAGCCCGTGGAGACACTAGCACCTTCACATCAGCAAGCCGAGGTCGACGAGACGGCGACAGCGACGGCGAAGGCAGAAGAACCAGTGATAGCAACAGCCACAGAGAGAGAAGCTGTAGAGGAGGAAGTGCGTCAGACTGCAGAGCAGCTGGTGCATCTAATTGAACGCGAGCTCATCGAGAACCTAAGCAGAGATGTAGAGCAGGCTCGGGAGGAGCACGAGCAGAAGCGGCAGGGAGAACTCAACGAACTCAACTCGCTCTCACAGCAGGTGGACGCGCAGCTGAACGAGCTGACCAGCATCCTCAAGAGCAAACCACAGCCGGAGATCGTTTTAGAGCGTAGCGCTAACGAACTGAAGGTCATCGAGGTGCCCACACCCAAGTCGGAGGCAGAGGAGCAACAGCGCAAGGAGTTCATCGATTCGTTGCCACAGATCGGTCAAGATCGTCTGGGCACGCACACGGATGCGGATGCCAAGCGACTGTCGGCGGATTGCAAGCGCGAGTATTACCAATCACTGAAGAAGTATCTACTCCAGAGCAGCCTGGATAAGCCACCAGTGCCACTGCAAACCTATCGCTGGGAGGATCTACGCAGGGCCAGAGAGAGGGTAGGTTAACTCACTCCTTCTTCCATCAATGCCTTCCTAATCTATCCCTTTCTCTCTCTCTCTTGCAGGGCGGCTACCCTTGGACACATTTGTACAAGCGTCCACTGGGACCCGACGAGGAACCTGAGATCGTTCTGCTGCTGCGCAAATCACAGGAACTGCGCTTCAAATCGGAATCCCCCAAGTCACTGAAGAAGGTGCGCTACGACGAGCAGGTGCTGGTCAAGGAGACCGAGCGGTACATACAGGATCTGTCCGAGGACGAGGTCCCCACACACACAGACGACAGCGAGGAGTCTGACGAAGATTCCGACACTGATTCAGAACGTGATCCGCACAACGAGGACACCCTCAGCGAGTGCATCTCGTGCGTTTCCGACTCCGTGCTCGCTGTGAAGGGACACGCCAAGCCGAGGAAGACAAATCGCCTGACACAGATACGGGACATCATAAGACGCAGACGTAGTGGACGCAGCCAGGACGACGCTCAATCACTGCCTGGCAACTCTGCGAATCCCAGCAGACAAAACTCCCTGCACGAGCTTGCTCCCCCGCCGGGATCACTGGTGCCCAACACAGACAAACCCCCCAAGGAAAAGAAACCCAAGAAGAGCTACGACATCATGAAGAAGCTTAAGAGTCTGGCGGAGCGCCAGAAGAAGCGTCTGAACATCAAGCGGATTACGCTCAAGAAGGACGAGAAGATCGTGCTGGGCGAGCAGCAGAAGATCATGAAGCTGAAGGCCTCCCCCAAGTCGACACGCGGCGAGATTCCACACTTCATCGAGAAACAGGATTCGGATGATGTGCTGGAGTTGGTCGAGTACGATGAGTCACCGTGCCGCAAGCGCATCAAGGATGACGACGAGCCGGCGGATGAGCTGCCCAGCACAAGTGCAGCCAGTGTGCCTCCACAGCCAGATGAGATCATTGAGCTGGCCGTGGAGCAGAGCAGCAAGACTGAAGCACCCGTCGTGGAGGTCACTGAGGCCGAGGCAGAGCCGCCGCAGCAAGAAGCCTCTGCCGAAGCGGAGGTGGAAGCAGAAGCGCCACCCAAGAAGACTCCACGCCTGCGTCGCGAACATGTCTACGAAGAGATCGGTCAAGGTGAGCCACAGCCCCCACAGCTGGAGCAGCCCCTTGTCGGTCTGGATGCACTCAAGAAGTCACTGACACGCCAGGACAACCTCGCTGCCGATGAGGTTGAGGCAGCCAAGCCACTGCCACTGGATCGCATGGGCAGCAGCGAGGAGGATCAGGTGGCCACTGGCACCACATCGGCACTACTGGCTCCACTCTCCTCTATAGACTCCACTTCCTCGGATGAGGATCGTGCGCGCCTAGCGCAACTGTCCCCCGTGGCCGAGGAAAGCGATGAGCCTGTAGAGATTGCCGAATTGAGCGAACTGCGCCCCACACTCAAGAAGGAAGCCTCCCCAGCTCCTTCCGACAAGAAGGTTACCTTCTCCCACATCGAAGACGAAGCGGAGCCACACCGCGAGGACATTGAGCTGCCCGAGGAAGTGCTGGAAGCCGTGTCCAGTGCGGCCAAACTGAAGAACGACAAGTAAGTAGAGAAGCATGTGCTTCCGCCTAGTTAAACCCAACTAACACACACGGTACTTGCTCCTACACGGCACTTGCCCCTCCCCCCCACTTCCACCCACTTTGCAGAGGCCAAGCTAACCCAATCGAAATGCTTATGAAATTGTTACTAACCCTGTTGACGGGCGGCAAGCGGCGACGCCGGCGCCTGCGTGGCCTGCGAAGCCGCAAACCCTACTACCAAGATCACCACTACTACACTGATCCCGACCCAACCCACACTGAGCTGCACCCTATTCCGCAACGCACCACTTGGACGCTCTGCTGCTGCCGCAGCACAGGCGGCACTAACAAATTCTGGTAACGGGCAAAGGTGACGCGCCACGTCCACGCCCCCATACACGCCCACACACAAGTCTTGACATGATAATGACCCAAGGTAAGAAGGTGAAAGTCCAAAAAACCTGGCAACTGTTTTGTCCCTCGTCCTCGTCTTGTCCCATTGGTGAAGGTGAATTAACTGTGGTGAATTTAAGTTGGGAAAATGAACTAGTTCCGTAATGTGGTGTAAAGTGTTAATGGCGTTGGAACGGTCCTAAACTGTTTAAGCTAGTTCGAAAATGTGTTGAAATTGTTGGCTTGAAGTATGCAGTTCCAAAAGCACACTGTACTACAAAGTAAGGCTGGCTGTCTTTATGGTTTTGTAGCTAAGCTAAGATTTAACTGAACTAGTTCCAATATTTCTTTACTGTTGAAATTGCTTGATAATTAGTTCCAAAATTTACAATATTCTACGAAATTATCATTATCCATTTATTTATTTTTATATTTGTAGCTTCAAATTTTTTATTTAAGTTACTTGATATCTTGTTCAAACCAACAATATTCACAAAATAACCAATCATTTTTTTGTTGTCTAAAAGTTAAAGTCACATCAAACTGGTTATTAAATTTCTTTGCTGCTCAATTTGCTTCTTGTCTAGTTCCACTGAACTACAGTATGAAGAAAGTAAAATTGCTTGATTATGTACAGTCTTTAGAAACGTATTTAAATGAGCTTTAGTTCCATTATTACATGTTATTCTAATCCAAGTAGTTCCCAAATTTATACGCAGTAAAATTAGATTTCAAAATGAGAAATTAATGCGAACTATCATTGTCTATATTTTAAAATACTATTGATCCTAGTTAATTAACTAGTTCCAAAATTTCTTTACATTCTCTAAATTGTACTTTGAGACTAGAAAGTAAATTAAGCTCTTCAAATTGTTTAGTAGTTTATTTTTATTTTTCAATTGAACTGTTGTGTATAGGTTTTAAACAATTGTTTGTACATTATTCTAGACTACGAATATCGAGAATATTTCTTACCTAATTGCTAGTTTATTTGCAAAGTTCAATTGAACTAGTTCACTCTAGTATTTAAAAACAATTCAATAACTACAATAGACACGGAGCAAATCATATTAGTCACACTGTGTGTAGATCTTGAACTTAGTCATAAACGAAAATATAAACAAATGTCTAATAAATTTTTAGATTTCCATTTCCATGCAAGGTCGCAAATTCGGCTCGCTTGCCAAACTTTTGTAGCACAGTGTAGGCACAAAGGAACCTTACTGAAAACGCCACGCAACGCTTTAAAGGTCAACGAAAGACAAAACAACTTGAAGATTTCCGGCAGACAAAACAAAAATAGCAACGAAATTTGCCGAGTCTTTAAACTGAAATACCCCCGAGAACTTCAGGTCGTGCAATTGCTGCTCTCCAATTATGAAGCAGCAGCGCAGTCGACAGAGCAGTCGGCAGAGCAGTCGGCAGCGCAGTCAACGTTGCAGGCGACTGTGCGAAATGCGAAAAATAAAACAGGGTATAAAAAAACCAAAAAGACAAAGCCAAAGGGGGAAAAGCGCGACAAACACGCAACCAAATCGTGTCGCACACAGTGACAGATTGTCGATGTGTGTGACTGTGAGTGTGTGTGTGTGTGACAGTGTGTGTGTGGGATTTGCTAATTTTAAAAGAACAACATTTTCATCTTTCGAAGAATTTCGTATTTTTTGTGTCGCCGCAAAATGAAAAGCTCTCAGTCCTGGCCGCAATTTGCAACGATGTAGACGCGCTCGCGCTGACTAAGTAAAGAGAGAGAGATATATAACGGCAGAGAGAGAGGCAAATATAGTGAGTAAAAGAGAGGCAGACAGAGTGTGAGAGAGAGGCAGATATAACGAGCCTCTTTCGATCCCTTAATTGCACACCTGCTGGAGGCAATTGCAATTGAAAAGCCACAGCAGATCGCCGCGCCTCGCCTGGCCTCGACTTTCCCCCGGTTTTCCTCGACTTGTGGCGAAAAGAAAAACCAGGGAAACTGCCTCAATACGAATTCAATGTCCAACGAATAAAAATAACTTGGCTACGGCGCGACAAAAGAAAACGAAACGAAGAAAGAACGAAGGAAAAGCTACAGCAGAAAAGTGAGAGAGGAAGGCAGCAAGAGAGAGGGAGAAGAGGCTGCAAGAGAGAGAGAGAAGAGGCTGGGAAAGAGTCAGAAGAGGTAACGAGAGGCACTGGTAGTCACTGGCAGATTACGCCCCCGGGGCCAGGCCAAGTAAATCCCACACAGCTGTAGTTGCTCATCCGCCTTCCCCTGCCCCTGCCACGTCATGCTGAACTCACGTCGCTCGGCCTCGGTGGGCGCGTTGCCGGCGGAGAAGAAACACTTTGTGTCGCGCACGGAGAGCGCCAGTGGCGCCTCGCTGGACGTGCGCTGTGCCTGCCAGTTCTTCATGTGCGACTCGCTGCTGCCGGAGCGCGTGAATCCCGTGGACTCGCGTCCCAGTTCGAGGCTGGCGCAGCACAGCGACGATTGTCCGCAGCAGCATGATGAGCTGTCGCTGCACAGCTTCGAGATTGTCAGCCATGCAGATGTGGCACCTTCGGTGGATTTGAGCTTCATGGAACGCTATCCGGAGCTGGAGCAGACGGCAAAGTCGCGTGGCCTGGTGGTGCGCAGCATTTCCGATGCCACGGAGCAGGAGCCAATGGGAGCTCATCATCCTGGCATGGGTGGCTTCATGGCGGGTCGACGGCGACAGCTGTCCATGGGCGGCCTCTCCACGGGCAGCGCTGGCGGCGGACGCTTTGGCGGCGACACTTTGTCCATGCGCAGCGGTACCTCACTGCGTCGCATCACCTCGGGTTACTCCAAGACGGATCTCTACTGCGCGGACATCAACATACCCCGCAGGGAGAGCGGAGGCGGACAACGTTCCGTCAGCGCCAGTCGACGCACCTCCAATGCGGATCTCTTCCAGGCGTCGATACTGCCAGGTTCCATGCAGCCGCCCCAGTTGAATCTCATTGCAGCCACGCCGGGAATATGCGAAACGGCGCCTCAGTTTGGCTCCTCGCATCAATCCTCGCCTGCACCAGCAGGGGGTGTGGGAGCGGCAGCTGCGCATGACTTCCGCAATGCCAAGCCACCGCTGTCCACGGATTACATGCGTCCCAGCGAGGTGAACAAGGAGCGCGTGCTGGCTGGCGACACCTTGCCACAGAATCGACCCATCGATGTCTCGCGCTTTGCTGGGGATGCAGTACGTCCTTCTGGCCTGTACGAGGCAGATCTGCAACCCTTCCAGAATCCTTATCAACCGACGGTGAAGCCCATCGATCCTCTGGCGGAGACCGTGGCGGAGCTGGAGCAGATCGCGCAGGAGCACAACATCGTCAACATCAGGGACAACATACAGACCCAAACACGGAGACCTCCTTCCATTGCCAGTGAGCTGAGCGCGAAGCCACTGCAGCTGGATGAGCTGACCAAGATTGAGATTGTCAGCGCGATTCCTGTGGTGGACATTGATGCACTGCTGCACGAGGAGGAACAGAAGGCGGTGGAGCATCGCAGTCGCAGTCCGCGACCCACGAGGAGACCCAAGTCGCCGCCAATGGCACCGCTGCCTTCGTCAACTGCGGCTACCATGTCCACGCTGCAGTTGCCCTCGAGTCGTCCAGGTAGTCCCGCGCAGACTCAAGCTCCCACTGCTCCTGCTACTCCGCTCAAGCGTCAGCACACGCCAGAGCGGCAACTGTCGCCGGAACGCCCCAACAAGTGGCAGCCCAGGCAGGAGCAGCTGCAGCCAAGGCAGGAGCAACTGCAGCAGCGGCAACTCTCCCCGGAACGTGCCACCACGTGGTCGCCAATGCCGGAGGAAGCTGCTCCAGAGCCCAAAGGCTCCTACACCTCTCGCTTCAAGTCCATGTTCTCCTCCAAGCAGCGCGACAAGTCGCCCACGCCACAACGCTCGCGTTCTCCCTCCCCCTTACCCGCCACCGCCACCTCGCAACTCCGTGAGAAGTCTCCATCGCCGAGCAAGCTGCTCTCCGTGTTCAACATGGGCAAACCCCAAGCCGTGTCGATGGTGACGGGCGGCGCAGGAGTAATGAAGCGCCAGGAGGCTGAACCACTGTCAGTGCGCGTGACAGAGACCTTCTCCCTGAAAGTGGACGACATGGATCAGTACAATCCGCATCCAGCCAAGTCACAGGCGCCGCCGCCACCTCCTCCCCACGCGCAGACACTCTACAGCAGTCGCGAGGACTTTGCCGCCTCGGAGAGGAACTCGGAGCACATCTCGATGGATATCAGTGAAGCCTTTGCACCCGTTGTGGTCTCCTCCGTGCCACGTGGCACGTTGAGCAGCTTCTCCGGCAGCCTGGGCAGCGGGGGCAGTTTCATGGCGGGCAATCGTAATCTCTACTCCAGTGAGATCGAGATGCCCAGCACTGGATCAGAGCAGTTCCGCAGCTCGAGCAGCAAGGAACCCTCCATGGTCAGTCATGGCAGTCGTCCGCTCATCTCGGTGCCCATACAGATCGGGGGAGCCAAGACTCCGGCTAGGCAGGCACGCACACAGTCCCACGATCGTGTAGGACTGCCTGGTGCCGGTGCAGGTGCAGGTGGTGGTGGTGGTATACGGCCGCTGACCGGAGCAGCCTCACAGGAGCAGCTGTTCGGGTCGGCGCCGCGCATGACAAAGACGGTTAGTTTCAATTTCGATGAGCGCAAGTCGCGTCTAGCGGACTTCGAGTCCAGCTCCAGCTCGCCCCTAACCCAAAAGCAAAGCGAGCATCGCGACTTCCTCGAGCGGACATATTTCTCTCGGTAAGCAGCAGCAGCAGCCGAACCCCCCTCCGCTCCCGGCCACCCTGATTCCCGCCAGACAAAATCACTCAAATACACGCAGAGCAAAAGGCTTTACTAATCCTCGCAAGCAATAAATCAATATACATAGCAAAAGATCAACATATATCAGTATATCATGCATATATCAATGTATCAATGTTCCTCCCCTGCTCTGCCCCCCTCACTCATCTCTGCTCTTCTTTCCCTCCTTCCAGTGATCATGACTACGAGCCCGTGGGCGTCGCCGAGGCCTTGGCACAGCCTGAGATCCTTGCCACGCCTTCGACGCCGTCGCCCATGGACATCGATGTGGAAGTGAGCTCTGCGGGCACAGCAACGCCACGCACTGAGTCTCGCACTGACTACGAGATCCACACCAGCCAGGTGGACTCAAGTGCACTGGAGGAGCTGCCACTGCAGCCAGAGAATCGCAAGAAGAGTTTCATGGCCTCGGCGCAGGATCGCACGCGCAAGATGCAGGATGGCCTGCGGAATCAGGCGGGCAAGCTGCGCACCAAACTGCGCACGCAGCCCAAGCCCAAGCGGGATGTGTCCGGCAGCCCCAAGGCCAAGGCCAAGGAGCGGCGACGCTTTGCGCCAGAGTTCTCCAAGCTGAAGATGCCCGAACTGAAGCTGAAGGAGCTGAAGCGACCCGAGTTCACCAAGTTCCAGAAGCCAGACATGTCCAAGTTCAAGCTGCCCGAGAAGCTAACGACGCTCAAGCTGCGTCGCAGCAAGAGCTTCAAGGAGAACGAGGCGGAACCCGAGGAGGAAGCTGGCGCGGCACAGGCAGCTGCGGCGCCCAAGAAGAAGTTCGAGTTCAACTTTGGCACTTATCCACGCGCCTTCCGCAAGAAGAAGACCGTGGAGGAGCCACCAGTATCCGCCATGGACTCCTCGCTGGGCACGGAGCGGCTGAGTCTCTCTGTGATTCCCAGCACGGAGACGCAGCCATCGCAGACCTCTACGAGCTCACCCCAAGGGGATCGTGGACCTGGTCCCGTGCGCTCCCGCTGGGCGGACAAGTTCTCCGACGTGAGCTACAATGACAGCGAAGGATCACGCTATCGTCGTTATGGCAGCGAGCTGGAGAGCTTCGACAGGGAATCCTCGCTGGAGCGACGCATGAAGGATGATCTGGAGACGGAGGACACCACCAGTGGTGGTGGCCAGGAGGATCAGCAGCAGGAGCAGACTCAGCTGGGCATTCTCAGTGGCGTCGCTGATAGCAAACAGTTTGCGGAGTTCGATGAGGAGAATCGCGCCATCCACGAGATCTCCAGCCAGCGCACGAGGGAGTTCAAGCGTCGCCCCATGGTGCATCAGGATTCGGATCTGCGCTCGGAGGACTCTCGCGATGCAGAGGGTTGGACCGAGAAGGATATACAGAAGAACAAGCTGCTGCGCAAGGCGGAACTGGATGCGGAGGCCAGCTACCACTACAAGTACCAGGATCTGCACCAGGACGCACAGTCCACCGCCAGTTCGGGCAAGAAGGTCGTCATGGAGCACATCGACGACGATGAGTTCTTCCTGCGCAAGCGTGGCATCTCCGAGGACAACATCCAGTTGAGGCAGTACATCAGCGAGGCCATCAGGGAGGGATACGAGATGCCCAATGCACTGCAGCATGTGGGACATGCCAGGGCACAGGAGCGGGAGCAGCAGGAGTTGGAGGAGGACGAGCAACGGCAGCGGGAGCAACAGCAATATGGCGACTACGATGTGCCACCTCCAAAGCCACGTCGCGTGCATCGCGCTTATCGCCCCGAGCTGGAGGATTCGCAGGAGTTCCAGCGCAGCGAGTATGGTGACGACCTGTCCATGTCGCAGAACGGCAGCGACTTCCTGCCCAAGCGTCCACTGCGCAAGGCGCGCAGTCGCAGCAAGTACTCCATGGAGGGCAGCAGCCAGGACATCCCCATGCAGGCGGACGGCAGCAGCAGTATTCAGTACTTTGACGACGACGAGGAATACCTGCGTCCACCCAGCCGGCAACAGCTACAGCAGCAGGCGGAGCAGTCGCTCAACAATCTTGGCAGCGGCACATCCAGTCCCGCGCCGCGGCCACAGGCGCCACGTCGCCAGAAGAAACGCACAAGAGAAGATGCTTCCGTGGAGAAGGAGCAGCAGCAGCAGAGCAGGCAGAGGGACCCGGATGCGGACTCGTTCATCAATGGATTTGGTGGTAGATCAGTATCGAACACCTTTTTGCAGCCACAGGAAGATGTGAGTAACAGTGGGAGAAGGGAAGGGGGATGAGGATCGGGTTGGGATTAGAAATATAGTTTGAAAGAGATCGTGATAGAATCAAATTGTGAAATTGATTTCATGAAGGTGACGATAGGATCAAGTTTAGATCTTGATATGATCCGGATCAGAATTCGATCAGTTTTTAATTGAAAAGAGATCGGCATAGAATAAAGATCAGATCAGATCAGTTCAGATTTCAATGGATTCAGAATTCAATTAAGATCAGGTTGAGATCGATATAATATCGAAATGAGTTCGGTATGCGACCTAAATGCGATTGATCAGGATGGGAAAGGTATAGAAATTCGATTAGAAAGGGATCAAAACAGGATTGGGACTTAGCAACAGAATGACATCGATACTTAGATGTGATTGGAATGAGATCATTAGGGATCATAATGGCATCAAACTAGGAAAGAGATCAGATTTGGATAACATGAGGATTGAAATGGAATCTGGAGGGATCACGATGGGATTGGAAAATAAAATTGGTACTAGATCAAGAAGGGAAAAAGCTGGGAACGAGTAGGGATCGGTTTGGGACTGCCTCAGGCATGGGATCGTGAAGAGATTAGAATATGATCATGACGAGAACATAGTGGAATCGGAAGATGATCGTGATTTGATTGCCATAAGAACAGGCTGGGCTTGCGTTGCGATCCAAAGTCTAGAATCAAATCTAAAAGACCTTAAGATGGAATCATGCCCCTAGATCGTGAAGTGTATATCAATTTTACCCTTCCCTCCTTCAGGTAATTGTTTATCGCACTGAGCACGAGTATCATCATCACATACCGCTGGCCACGCCGGATAACTTCACGGACGGCGCCTCGGCGCGTTCCATACTTCGCTCTGAGGACGAGCGCACCTCGCGTGGCGCCGAATCCCTTGTGCTGGACATACATGGCAAGCCGGAGCAGCAGCTCCAAGCGGGAGCAGGATTAGGAGCGGAGCAGCAGGAGAAATATGTCATCGATATGCTGGAGAGCGATGGGTGAGTAGCTGCTTCTCCTCTCTCGCTCCCCCTCCCTCTTTCTTTCCTGTTTCGCTTAGTGTGTGCTCTATCTTGCTCTCTCTGCTCATACGCTCCTCTTCCCCTCCCCCCTCTCTAGCTATGCCGTGGTGCGCAAGGAACAGCTGCCCAAGCCGACGCCCCCAGCGCGTCGCAAGAAGTTCACTCGTCTGCCTGGCGAGCAACGCTTCGCCACATTGCCCAACATGCGCGGCTCTCGTGGCTCTCCGCCCCCGGCACGCCCACCGCCCCCTAAGGAGTACACGCCCAGCGAGGATTCGCCGCTGCAGCCACGCAGCCAGCGCCATCGTCGCAGTCTGGAGGAGTTGCCCACCCAGGCGCAGGCTCAGTCGCCGGTGCTGCTGGTCAAGTCAAAGTAAGCATCGCCATCGCTGCTGCCGCCGCCGCTGCCGCTGCCGTTGCTTGCGTTTTTATCGTTTCCTGCTCGTTTTGTTAAGCTGTAGACTAAGCTAAGCTAATCCCCACACAGACACAGATACAACCTACACACATACACACACAACACACGAATAAACCAGCCCCACAATGCAAACACGCACGCCGCATCCGAGTTTCAGTTTCAGTTTCAGTTTGAGTTCTTTGATTTGTTGCGCTTCCGTTGCCAGTTGAGCTTGTCCAGGCTCCGTCCAAGTCTAAGTCTAATCACCCCCTATTCCCCCCTCTAGTTATGCAACACAGTCTGCTGCTGCTCCACTACCCGCGGAGCTTCAGGAGGAGGAGGATGACTACGAGGAGCCGCAGGTGCTGCATCGTCTGCAGTCCGATGAGGTAACCAACAAGATGAAGTTCCGCCCGCTCCCACCTCCGCCACGCCCACCGCGTGAAAAGCGCTCGGCACGTGGCGGCAGCAGCAACCTGGACAGCTACGAGGATAGCGAGCGTGGTGTGGTCAGCTCCGCCAGCGAGCAGGGCGAGTTCGAGGTGGAAGTGTCCACGCAAACGGATCCGTTGCCCGATGATTTTGTGTGCGAGGAGTTCGAGATCACGGAGGACATGAAGGTCATTGAGCCACGACGCTCGGGCAGCTCCACGGCAGGCAGACCTACGCTGGAGGATGTGTTGCGCAGCGTGACGCAGGGACAGGAACAGGACGAGATCGATGGCGGACGGGTACTCAGCGAGGATGAGCAGCTGGCCAGAGGATTGCAGCGATTCCGTGATGCCAATCAGCGCAGCTTGTCGGAACGCTCACGTGCCTCCTCCCAGGCGGATCGCTCCAAGTCGCTGAGTCGCCCACAGACGCCTTCCTCGGCGGTGATCATCGAACGTCGCGTGCCCACGCCCAGTTTGAGTGCCGGCGAGGGCGATGACACTGTGCAGGCGGCGCTCATTGTGCGTCCCATTAGTGCTGCTGATTTGGAGGATGAGGAGCTGCGCCGCGAGGAGGAGGAACTGAGACGAGAGGGACTACTCTCCGACAGCTCCGTGCAGAGCAAATCCGATGTGGAAACCGCTGGAGAAGAGGAGGAGCAAGGGGAGGCGCAGGCTTTGAGTGACTACGCTGCCAGTTCGGCGGATCTGGATGCCGCTGTGGAGCAGCTGCAGCTGCGGCAGGCACAGCTGCTGGAGAGCGACTACGATAGCAAGCAGGAGGATGATGAAGTGGAACGCACACTGCGCGACAGCGAGTACAGCGAGGAGGAGCAGGAGGACCCCGGCGAGAAGTACTCGGATCATGATGACGAGGAGGAGCAGACGCAACGCACAGAGCAGGAGCTGGACGAGGCACTGGAGAAGGAACTCAAGGAGGAAATGGAAAAGATGCTGGCGGAATACAGAAAAACAGAAGCAGCCGAGGAGGAGCGACTACTGTCCGATCTGGAGGAGGAACAGGACGCTGCACCAGCACCAGCCAGCAGTGAGCCCACCGAGGCGGAGGTCAGCTTGAAATTTGTTGCCACTTTGCCCACCGAACCCGCCGCCGACTCCGCTGCCAGCTACAGCCAGGAGACGCTGGCGGAGGAGGAAACTCCTTTGCCACCACCGCGCCGCCGTTCCACCACAGCACTGGAGCCAAGCACCAGCGAATCCTTGACCATTGTCGAGCAGCAACCACGTGAGGTGACACCTCTGCAGACGCTGCAATCCCCACCAGAAGCACAGCTGCCCACACACCTGCAGGAACTGGAGGTGGAGCGTCTGCGTGTGCACGCCCTGCAGGCTGGACAGATTCAGGTCTCGCAGCTGCACGGCGCGCAGATCAGCGCGGATGAGTTGGCCTGCAAATCGGGACAACTCGTGGTGCAGAACATCGAGCTGCCTCCGGGCTTCATCGAGGACATTGTGGAGCGCGTCAAGGAGCAGCGTCCATCGCTGCTGACCACCGAGACACAGACAAGTCGCCAGCCCAGCAGTGAGCCCGCCGTCAGCGATGTGGAGCCACCAGTGAAGCCACCACGTCAGACCAAAGGCAGCGAGACAGCACCAGCTGCTCCAACAGCTCCAGCTGCTGCTGCTCACCATAGTAATCTGGACGAGCAAACCCAGACAGAGGCAGCTCTGCTGCCTTTGCCACCACCACCAGCTGTGTACCCTAGCGTGGAGTATCTGCAATCTCTTGCTCCACTGGCCTTCTACAATTTGCAGCGCAGTGCGGAAGCGGAACAGGCGGAGGCAGCTGCTGGCGGTGGCGGCTGCGCGGCAGATCGTAAGGCGCCGCACAAGTGCCGTCGTCGACACATAGCGCAGGAGAAGCACGACTCTGAGTCGGAACTGGAGGAGCAGCTGGTGGAACGCCCACGCTCCCGTTCCCGTCGCTCACGCACGCGCAGCGCCACACAACCCATCGAGGACTATGACGAGGATCAGCCCAAGACGGTGGTGCAAGCGGGTCGCCAATTCATCTCCGCCTGCAGTCTGGAACTGGTCAACATTATCAACCAGCTGACGAACTTTGTGCGCGGCGACGCGGCACTGGAGCCGGCACAGCAGCCCCGCAACATATCTGCCTTGATGATGCTCTTCATCCTGATCACCTTCGGCGTGCTTGTCTTTCTGCTCACGGGTCGCCAGGTGCACACGCATCACTGGGACTACTTCAATCCGCCCGGCAACGAGGGGCGGCAGACGTGAGAACTGATGAGAAGCGGAGATTGGATGCCAAATGATGCCACAAGGGGCAGCAGTTTTGCATTTCACGGAGCATGAAACGAATTTAAAAGCGGCCACAAATTAAATGGACCGCTCGAAACCAAAGGCCTTAACCTTAATGATATATACTCTATATACTAACAACAACACTCTGCATACTTTAGGCAGGTCAAGGGGCGTTGCCTTTGCCACTAGTCACACAGAGACTCACCCAACACAAATCGATCGAACAACAACCACAACAACAGGAACAATATAAATCCCAGTTCAGTCATATAGAACACACATCATACTACTATATACTACTATATCTCGTATACTCGTAACAAAAGTACACCGACAACATCATTTTTAACATCATCAACAACTGCAGCAGCAGCAACGAATGTATTAAAAATGTACTTAAACTAAGTGAAAATGGTTTAATTTGACAGTTTTGACAAACAAGTCTCTTTCTATTTACCTACATTGATTGGTAACAACTCGAATATGTTTGCTCATTTTTCTAGCAATTGTTGTTTGATTTAGAGAACCGAAAGATCAATTGTTTTTGTCTTTTACAATCGTTTACTTTTCTCTTATTAGATATATATGATAATAAATTGAATCGCGAGAGTACTTAGCAAGAAGGTGAACAATATGTAAGTACATTATACATATATACAAACTTATAGATGCGTATTTTCAATAAAGCAAAAATCTATTTAAATACGACGTTCTCTTTGTGTTTGTGTTTGTGTCTGTGTTGCTTATGTAATCGGGATGACGAATCAAGTAAGTAATGAATATAGAATATATAACGATAATGACTCGAGGCTAGCCGAGACTACATCAGGAAATCGTCATTATATTGTACCATCTGTCGCTGATCCTTATGACTGCCCTTCTGCGATTTGCTGGCAGCTACAACAACAAGTGAGAATTATAAATAAATTAGCCTATGCACATAAATGTATGACACCTCACCAATGGAGGACCACACGGCTGAGGATGAGGCATCATTGATGGGCTCGATCTGAGGCTGGCGACGTGCCAGCTGCACTTGCAACACGATCCCATTGACGCTCTTGCCGTGCATCTCGGCAATGGCACGATCAGCTGATTCTGGCTTGGCGAACGACACGAATCCGCGACTGCAATCGAGAGAAGTTAAGTAAGTTCTATAAAATATATATGTATATATATATATATAGACCCCTCACTTACCTCTTCTCGATTTCCATGGAGACGTTTACTATGGTGCCGTAATCATTGAACGTTTTCTTGAGGAAGTCTTCGGTTACCTTGTTGCCCGACACGAATATGGTGTTTCCAGCACGAGGCTTTTCGGGCTGCGTCGTGTCCAACGTTGTCTTTTCCGACAGTCCTCGTTCCTCGCGATCACGTTCGGTTGCAAAGTGTTGGTATAAATTCTGGCGACGCGGCTCCTCCTTAATTATTTCGCTTATGATTGTCTCCTGCGCAACATCGTTTTGGGTGGACGAGAATGGCTGGTAAGCAGCAACACTCGTCTCTGAGGTAGAACGCTTGGCTCGTTCTTGGCCCTTGGGCCGCTTGAACGAAGTCTGATCCTGTTTGGTTTGTTGCTTTTGTATAGCAGGAATAGCACCGCTTTTGATCAACTTGCGGGCCACCTCTCGTGCATCACGTGCATCTGTTGGCCGTTTCAGTGTCAGCGCACTCTCGGGCTCCGGTTTGGGTGCCTTGTGTGCCTGCAAAGCCTTTTTCTGTTCACAAATAAAAAAGAGCGGCAAAGTTAGAATAAACCATAGCAGCTGCTACTGTACTCGTTGTTTACCTTCTTCTTTAACTTTTGATATTTAGCCTGAAGCATTTGCTCTTCCTCGGTAAGATTATTTGGAAAGTGTATGTACACCATTTTAATTAGTTTTCTCAAGTTTGTTTACAATTTCACGTAAATAAATAAAGACAAATAAAATTTAATACGCATACAATTTGAATATTTCGCAGCACTGGTTCATAGAAGTTGCCAGAATGTTGCAGAATTTGTCCATCTGGCAGCACCACAAATGTAAGTGGGCTGTTAATAACATGACAACAGATCATTCTAATACTTATCTACTTGTTTTCATGACATTATAATAAAAATATATCACAGGGTATTTTAAAATCTGCAATTTATACTTGATTATACCATAGTTTAAGTAATGAATTAGCTGGATTTTATAAATACTCAAAATGGTTCTGTTACAAGCAACACTGCATTTTAGTGCGTTCACCACTTTAAGAAATCTGATAATAGCAACCCTGACTTCTGCACACTATTCGCCATGTTGACGCAGAGCTGTCAAAATTTTTTCGTTCCTTCTCTTTCTTTCCGGTTAGCGTCATGGTAAGAGATCACAAAGTATTTTTCACATTTGGAGGAAAAATGTGAAAATTAAAAGGTTTAAAGTGTGCGTGCTGAATTAAATAATGGATAAAATGAAAAGGAGCAGAGTGTTGAGTTGCCGCAAAAGGAAAATAACAAAAGAATTTCGTTAGTGTCGTCATAAAATGCCTTGAAAATATTTCACGTGGTGGCTGAAGCAGCGCAATCGGCAACCAACGCGCTGTCCATGCACACACAGTGTCCAAAATGAACTTATTTTTACATAAGTTTTGTATTCTGTTTCTGATTGCAGCCTTTCGAGAGATTCGTTCAAACTGGTCGCATCGCCAAGGCCTCTGCAGGTCCCTTGAAGGGTCGCCTGGTGGCCATCGTTGATGTCATTGACCAAAACAGAGTAAGTGAACCCAACCAACAAAACGAAAGTGTCAGCAACAAATGTGTGTGTAAGCCTGGAAGATGTTGCACATGATGATAATTGTCTTCTTGATAGGAAGTGCCAACTGACACATAAATGAAGCTAATTTAACTTAACTGAAAGTAATATTCTTCACACAGAGGCGAAACACACAACTGTTGCTGTACAATTTAACCAATTCAATGGAAACTGAACTAATATAATTATTTACCGTTTGCAGGTGTTGGTTGATGGACCTCTGACCGGTGTTCCCCGTCAGGAATACAGATTAAACAATCTGCATCTGACCAAATACCGCATCAAGTTCCCCTTCACCGCGCCCACACGCATTGTGCGCAAGGCCTGGGTGGACAGTGACCTGAAGGCACAATGGAAGGTCAGCCCATGGTCCGTTAAGGCACAAAACATTTGCAAGGTATGTAAAGAATACACTACAAAATGTGGAATTAGATCGTCTCTTGTGCTGCACATGATGATAATTGAAAGTTCTTGATAGGAATTGCCGGCTGATACATATATGAAGCTAGTTTTATTTTTAACTGAAATCAAAGAACTAACTTTCTCTGAAGATTTTCTTGGAAACACCAACTAAATACTTGTATTATTCTCTCCTTACAGCGCTCGCAACTGACCGACTTCGACCGTTTCAAGCTGCGTTTCGCCAAGCGTCAGCGCAACAAGCTGCTGACCATCGCCTTCAACACTCTGAAGAAGCGCACCAAGTCCGATGGTACCCCACGCATCCTCAAGAAGGACCGTCGTGAGCGTCTGCGTGCCGAGAAGGCCAAGGGTGGCAAGAAGGCAGCGGCCAAGAAGTAAAAATATAAACAAATAACGAAAGTAACTGCTTGATGAACATCCAACACAAAGGAGCAAATAAAAGAAGTGTTATTTTTAGGAAAAACACATGAACAACCCTCTTTGTTTACCCTGGGAGGATGCAAACTTACAGACAAATCTTTGGCATTTCAAGTTTTATTTGCTTTTTAAAAACAAAACACGTTTACAATGAACGTAAACTAGAATTTTTATACTATCAACTAGCATCAGATTGTTGGCTTGCTGTAGATCGTCCTCCAGTTGTTGGGATGGTTATAGCCAAGCAATATAGGTAGATGTAAAAAGAGAGTGATATGCTCGCCTTGTATCGACATAGATACCTTAACCCATGTGCGTAGCCATTCGATCATGTCCTCAGAGCTCATATTGTTAGGATTCAGTCCGCGTAGATAACATGAGTAGCGTAGCGCCTGCAGGCTCAGATTATGCACTCCGCCTTCGCGCGTGATGCACGTGTCCATGTAGTGCACCAGGAATGCGTGCTCGTGCAGTCGATGTCGCTTAAACAAGCTATTCGGCAGGCCATGCATCTTGAGCAAGGATTTCTGCAAGGTAAACGATATAAGAGTAAGAAAACTGTATTCTTCCTGGTGGCTGCGTTGCATACGACGTGTTTGCGAGTCATGCCCAGCAGAGAGTAGGGTCCCTCGGCGAATATGTCCTTGACAGCAATTAGATCCTCTGCTGAGGGGTGAGTACCACTACCTAGCTGACCCAAGATGGTACGAAACTCTTCATACTTGTGATGACGCTCCAGAGATTTGAGCTTTGCTTGCAAACAGCGGAGCACCGGCTTGTTGCACTGCAGTCTGCGCATCATGTTGAGGTCCTGGAATTCTATACGCTGCTGTGGTGTCCAGAAGTGCGAGGTGAGGAAGACGCGAGGATACCAAAAGCTGTAGAGAAGATATGTTTTGAGGATTAGATACTTCCCGATGTTTTCTTTCTGCTTAAGAAAGCCTCTTTCAACTTACACCAGCGGAAAGAACGCATACCCTACCATGGGCAAAGAGCAGCCGATCAGTGCCGGTGCGACCTTCATCATGTCACGAGGCATTTGCATGTATAGCTCTAGCTCCTGTCGATTCAGGGCACGTATGCCCTGTGGTGAGTCGTTGGCGATTCGCGCAATCTTTAAAAACCGCTTCATGTCACCAAAAAACTCCTTGACACCATCAAAGAATGCGCGATAGATCTGCATGGCCTTTGGAAAGTTCTTCTCCAACACCTTGTCATAGTTCTTTACATAGTTGAAGTAGCGCGTAAAGATATAGTCCTGCATGTTGTCTCGCATCTGTTCACGCTTTGTTTTTACTGACTCCACCTCCTTCTTGTCCTTGTCCTGATCTGGTGTCAAGGTAACTGACGATTTCTCTGAGCTCATTACTATCTGCTGTTGCTGCGGGGGTTGCTCCTGCTTTTCACTCTCCTTTAACTGCGGTTCAAGCTTTGCCTTCGGATCCCATCCAGCATCATAGAGTACCTTACCCACACTGGTGATCTCCGCAGCCACATTTCGCTTAATTTGGGGTGGCGTTACCTTTTTCTGGGTTGTCTGTGTACTGTAATTGGCCCTATTAACGCTATATCTGTGATAAATGACATTTTAATGCCGGTCGGGGATTAGTTATCAATTGATTGTTTTGCTTGTTTTAGTTTACCTTCTGCCCGTTACCTTGGAGCTACTGGTGGCAGACAGTTGCGCCATCAGCCGTCGGCTATCCTGAGGCCAACGGCTACCGTGGGAGAAGCAGACCACACGCAATGCCAACGCCATGCTTACGAAATTTTGTCCGATTACACTCAACAGTGGGCGAAATTACGCAACGACTGCAACTCCGATGCAGGAGCCAGCCCACAACAATATCTAATTTCTTTATTTTCTAATTTTTACCTAATCTTCTTCTTACAAAATTACTACTACTGGCCGCTGCCAACTTCACGCGGCTCTGAATGTTTAAATGGCAGTGTTGCCAACTTAGCTTTTTTCTCACCAAGTTAGACTTTTCTTACAATGTTCAATATCTGTAAAATTTTGAAAACAATGGACTGCGGCATATCTGGCATTAATTTTTTATATAAACATTTTTTTTTCAACTTTTTATCTTTGCGCGCAATCTGTTAACTATCTGGCAGCACCATGGCAAAGTAGCTGTCGGTAGGCCACCTGTTCAATATATTATAACGGTGAATAAAACTTGCAACAATTGTTGTATGAGTTCATAAAAAATAAGTGTGTGTGTACTGTAAAACAATTATGAATTCAAAAATGTGTATTTGTAAATAGACAAGTGAAATTAAAGCTTCTGTCACAAAACGTAACATATCAGTGTGACGTCAAATCGTCAAAATAGAGAGTAAAGTGCGCATTGGACAACCTTATCCTTGGCTTGGCCAGGCTGTTTTGGATGTTCTCCTGCAGTTTACCCGGAGAAGGCTTTGGCATCAGTTCTCTGCACGCTTAAATTTATTTCTAGCCTGTTTTCCAAAACTTGTATGTTTCTTTTTGCCTCGTGCTACATCCGCAATTCAACAAAATAGCATCGAATAAAAAACAAATTTGATGTAAGCAACGGTAATCGGGCTTCGCGGCTTATACGTGAAATAAAAAAAAACTCCTTGCAATTTGATGCTTATGAGGTTTAGAGTTGTTTCGAGGCGCGAGTCCTTCGCACGTGTGTGGGTGTCTATGCGCGTGGAGGACCTTCAACAAGAAATATGTAAGAAAACTTAGCGCGTGTCCAACTTACTTTCACTTGTGCAAGGCAGCGCGAGAGAGTAAGAGAGAGGGGGAGACTGTAGTGGCAGAGTGGGAAGGGAGCAACTGTGTCCTTTATTGCTCTTTTTAGTGTGGGTGTTTTTCTCGCTTTTCAATTTATTTATCTGCTGCAGTTGGCTTTCCCGGACTTTATAAAAGTTTCAGTTACATTATTTACACTTGTTCCATTTGCCATTTATAGCATGTGCCACAAGTTTAGCTGCGGACGGTCGTACTGCCTCCCTGCCTCCCCCAGTGCAGCTTATACAAATAGCACGCGACGCCTATAAATATCACCAGGTTGCGAGATGCTCAATTGAGTAAGTGACATTGCAGGGTATTCCTGAACGAGGATGGAGGATATTAAGTCAACTCTGCAGTCGGCGAAATGAATAAATTGATTGTGTCGGACGAGACTTCTATATCTGAGAACATGACAAGCCTGCCGGTTCAAGGAAATACCTTCCCACACCTACTCTCTAATACCTTCTCCATCTATCTATGTATATCTGCTCTCTGTCTGTATCGAACCTGTGTGCAACCGAGCGACAGCAATGCCACATCATTATTTATAATTTATGAGCCTCGACTGTGTGACAGGCATTTTATTATTTTTGGCATTCGGTTTAAACGCCTCGAGAACGTTAATGTTCGTTTCGCCAAATTGTCCCAGTTGTGGTTTAATAGGCCCGATTTAAAGCAGGCCTACCAGAGCTGACAGCATTTCCGCTTTATTAAATACAATCTCGGGTAACTTTTCAAAGTTGGCAATTTCCCGAGAAGTTTTCTACTTGATTTCATCTGCATTCTCGAGTCACCGCCGAGGAGGTGACAACACAGCGCGAACACAATGCACACTATCTGCAGGTGTCATTTCACCATGCCAGAAGTTGGAAAACTATCTCGGCAAGGACGACGTGCAAGCTGCGAATAGCTCAACCAGACAGACGCCATGTCAATGTCTTGCGGCTACAAATTGCCTGCACCGCAGCACCTAAGGAGGGTGTGGGAGAGAGACAGAGCTCATTTAATGAGCTGCTTCTGTGTTTAACATGGTTTTCCTTAGTTAAGGATTCGTTTTAAGGCGTGTTTAAACAGTGTTGACAGAAGTTTAGAGGGTAAAGAATTATTTTGCGAAATTTTTTATTCAATTTTTAAATAGGTTTGTGACTTGGGAAACGAGTTGTCACCTGAGCAGTTTGCCTATCTCTGGGCGCAAAAATAAATTGTGCCTGTATTGCATACTTTTTGGAGCATATGTAGCTATTTCTAGCCATTTAGCTTTTTTTTACTGATGACAGCACTGGCGCCGCAGGTGGCGTTTTAATGAAGGCGCTGGAAATTTTATGTGCTGCATACTATTAGGGGCGACTAAAAAAGTGTGGGATTTTCCCCTGTGTGGGGTAATTTAATCGAGATTGAGGGAGTGAGGGAAATTAACGAATGCAGCTGAGATTCACCGCTTAAAGCGGGTAATTATCTTAAATTAGTATGTAATCTGCAGCTAATACACCCCTTATTTACTGAAAAGTAATGTGCAGCTGAAACCGATACCCCTCATCATAAACACCCGTATCAAATCTCAGCTATCAATCAATAAATTGCATTACTTTTATTGCACTTCGCAGAAGTACCGAGAAAAGCAATCAAGCAGCAAATGGAGACCTCCTACCGAGCAGCCACGACTCTTGAGCGCGACATGTAAACAGGAAAAGGAACAGGAACCGGATACGCGCAGACAGTCGGAACAGACCGGAAAGATGTTGCAGCAAAACGATTTGCGCTCTTGCAGCAGCTAAAAGAACACTTTCGTTAAGGAATAAGGATACTCTGCACCCTCTACTACAATGGCCATTAACATTTTGGGCCTGGATCATTTCGCCATTAGCGCCATCGTCATAGTCAGCCTGCAGTTGGTGTTCTTCGCCATGAACGCCCTGCTGCATCTGGACAAACTGTCGGACTTTGCTGGCGGTTTCAATTTCATCATTGTCGCGCTGTTGACCTTTTTCCTCGGCCAAATTGATCGTCCCTCCAAGGTGAGTTGAGAGAATGTTTTATGCCTCCAAGTGTGTCATAAATTAAACGGTGTGACTATTAAGACGAGGCACATAAAAATCTTAAATGCAGGGAGAGAGGAGACAGGCTGGAAAGGGAGAAAAGGGCACGCGAGATGGCTGCAGGGAGAGGGAGAGGGAAAGGGAGGCAGAGTGTGGGCATTTGTCGGTTTTAGTTACTGACATTGAAAAGTGAATTTCACACACGCATGCACACACGGCATTTAGGCGAGTGGCTGCGAAGAGGAAGAGGAGGGGGAAGAAGGTGACGCAGGGTGAGTAAAACGGGAGAATCTGCAGTAACAACAAAAGGCTGCGCCCAACAGGCCCACACTTTGTCGTTGCCGTTGTCGTCGTTGTTGTTGTTGCTATTGTTGTTGTTGTGGTTGCTGTTGTTGCCGTAGTTGTTTTGCGCTTCAGCTTGCGCTAGATGACCTTGTCTGGCAGCGGCAGCGGCCATGGCCCTTCGCCAGTTGTTTGTCATTCTGTCTGCCCGCCTTGTTCACACGACTCTGTTCGCATGTTGTACGTTGAACACTGACTGGGAACATACATAGAAGTGCATTTAACTGCTTGGAGGCCAGTAATTAGTTGAGATTGAAGTTCACCTCAACGTTAGGGTTCAGTTGTTAGATGGTACCTGTAAGTTTAATTGCAGTTACTTTGCCTTATGCACATGCAGGCTGAAATTCAGCTAAGATGTTATGTGAACTGTTTACTATAATGTTTGTTGCGTTGTCTTCCTGCCAGGGTGTTCCAGTGTATTTTGTTTCTTTACATCTTATGCATAACGAAGTTTTGCTAGGCCGTTTTATTATATATATTAATAAACAATTTACTCTCATTGAAGCTCACTTTCTTCAATCTGTATATCAACTTATTCCCCTTCTTTCTTTCGATTCCACTAAGATATTGTGCAAACTCTTAACTGCAATAGTGTCCCCCTTCATCTCTATTCTATACAGCATTTTCAATCCATGCTTTATTAAGTGTTTCAGTATTTTATTCAATTACTTTTTGGATAGTTCTTGTCAACTTAAATTGCACTTTGAGTTGAGTTTAATAGGTTCTGCAAATTTAATGTGCAGCGTCTCTTTCACTGGCTCTCTCTCTTGTAGTCTCTCTCCTTATATCTCTCTTTCTTCATCTCTCTGGGGCTCAGACATTCTTTTCCTCTCGAACTGTCGTATTAAATAAATAAAACGCCGTGTTCTCTCGTGCCAAAGGGAATTGCACCTGAAGTGTGTGTCGCGTCGAAAAACTACTCGGCCAGTAAGTGCCTCAGGGACATTCATTACTAAAGTGCTTTGCCAAAAAAAAAACACAAGTGAACTTCAAGCTTTAAACATATTTCCTAGCTTCCTCTTTAAGTTCCCAACTACAGTTTTCCCTTCTCTCTTCCTTCCGCAGGCCTATGAGAGCCGTCAGCTGATGGTGACCATCTTTGTGTGCCTGTGGGGAGTGCGGCTGACGGGCTACCTGCTGTATCGCATCATCAAGCTGGGACGGGACAAACAGTTCGAGGATACGCGCAGCAACATCATACGCTATGCAGTGTTCTGGTCCTTTCAGGTGAGTAAGCACGGAGGGGTCGGGTGATTGGCAAGGGCATTATTTATGAGCGCCAATTTGCGGCTTACGGCCCACTGTGCTGGTGCATAATCAATGAGGCTGACAATTTATGACATTTGCCAAGGTGTTTTGAATAATTCACAACTTGTCGCCGGCGCCAGCGACATGTGTGACGGGAGGGAGGGGGGTGGACTGGTGTGTGAATGTTGTGAGCACCCAAACAACAATTAAGCCTGCTTAGCTGTCGCAGGCATGTTCTGGCTGCCATGTGGCATGTCGCTGTTCTCCTTTCCCCCTCCCCTTCCGATTTCAATCATGCTTCCACATCTGCATTGCAGGCCGTTTGGGTGTACGTCGTCTCGCTGCCAGTCATCATCATCAACTCGCGTCACACGCAGCCGCAGGCAATCAAGGGAATGACCACACTGGACTCCACGGGCACTGGCTTGTTTATTGTCGGTCTGCTGGCGGAGACCTATGCGGATCTGCAGAAGTTCTCCTTCCGTTCGGATCCGGTGAATCATGGCAAGTTTTGCAATGACGGTAAGTGGAAGATGATTGCTCAATCATAGCCAAAATTCAGCACGTTTCTCCTTTCCGATGCAGGCCTGTGGAGTCTATCGCGGCATCCCAACTACTTTGGGGAGGTCATTGTCTGGTGGGGCATCTTTGTCATATCGCTGAATGTGATCAGCGGCCTGGAGTGGATTGCAATTGCCTCGCCCATATTTACCACACTGATCATACTCTTTCTGTCCGGGATTCCGCTGAGGGAACGCAGCGCCGATGAGAAGTACAAAAAGTAAGCGGAAATGGAAAACAAAATAATGTAAAATTAAATGGATTCCTTTTCTGCCTCCACAGCCAAGTGGAGTACCGTAAGTACAAGGCTTCCACATCGCCGCTAATTCCGGTGCCGCCGAATGTGTACGAGGAGGTTCCCGGTGCGCTCAAGTTCATTCTGTGCTGCGAGTTTCCCATCTATGATACTATGCGGCTGCACAAGGACACCAGTCCCTACTCGCTGTCCATAGCGCACTCCCACTCGCACATATAGCAGTCGGTGGCCCACTCCGGCAGTGGTGCAGCGGGTGTGGGTCAACAGTCACATGGACATTCCGGGAGCCAGTCGAACCATGCTCACCGTGGACACTGCTACGGCGCCGATGGGGGACATGCTGAGAGCCATCACAATTGCGGCGGCAGTTGTCGCAATGTACACGTCAAGTCGAATCCTTATCAGTGCGATGGTGGCTACGGCAACTATGGCAGCTACTGTGTGCGGCACATCGACGATGAGGACACGGACGATGGCATCATTTACGTGGCAGGGCATGCGGCAGCCCGCAGCAAGACACACTACTTCCATGCAGCTCCGCATGCGTTGGACCTAGATGACTCTGAGCCGCAGCGCAGGCAGCAGCAACAGCACGCACTGAAATGCAGCTACCTGGCCGAGGAGGAACTGGCCTCCGACTACGACGAGGATATTCCGCCCATAGACCTGAGCAAGACCAACAGCATCGAGAGCATCGAGAACCAAGTGCGGATCGCAAGCGAGAGATCTGTAAAAGCCGAAGGATTGCCGGTCACGGAGACAACGATATTGTGATTGCCATTATAAGCTTGCCTGATGGGTATATGCGCCATCTAATACCCTGTAGTATTTATTAAGTGAGCTGAGTCAACAGAATTTATTTTGTCCGCCTCGACTGTTAGATACCCTGTCACTAATGCTGAAGATCCACTGAGATTGCAAAAAGGTTTTATACACAGCATCAATGGCCTGCCACGCCTACTTCCGCCTATAACTCAACTCTGTAGTATGGAAAGAGAATATAGCTGAAACACATATCAAGTAACAATAGTATATAGATTATATATCTAACTCTATTTGTGTGGTACAGGGTATCTTCTAGTCGTTCACTCTTGACTTATCTCGCATAGCTCTAAATGCAATGAACATACGTGCACAGGTATTTAATGCATAGTTATATCCCCAGCTTTAGCTATGTCCCGGGTCGGACCAAGTGCCAAACTTATCGCCTTCGATCTCGATGCGAACACAGTCTATATCGATACAATATATAGAACATATATTTTGCTCAAAAATCGTGCCTATTCTACAAGTTCATAGAGTGTTGCGCGTTTTCAAAGTCTATTTACTCTCCCAGTTAGTTTGAACTCTTCTAGAATTGTTATAGCTATATATAAATATGATCTCTATTTACCCACTCCACTCTCTGCCATAAGTATATCTTCCTATTGACAACTCGACGCTCGTCTTGAGAACACGCCCCACCTACATGATTGATGAAAACGATCTGGAATCGTGACTAACAGAAACATATCCCAAGCCAACCCACGTTCGATATTTTTTAAGATATACAACGCGAACTCTAAAGTACAAGAAGCTTGTTAGAGGCCTACAGATACATATAGTTCGATCTAAGCTGTTGTTGTTTTATACATGTTGCATAATTATAGCAAATATATACATACTTTATAAAGATATAACTTGATTACCTATTTGTATATAGGCCCAACTACAATAATTATCCGCGTCTAGTTTCGATTCAATTCAGTATTAAAGAGTTTATAAAGCATTGTACCTAACTCTGAACTTAACGAGCTACGATAATAATAAAGCAAATGCATAGAAAAAATCCAAGTAAGATTATTCTGCATAGATTTGTTTCATTATAAAGAGAATCTCTATGAAAATCTGTTGATTATGTATGAATGCTTTACCTTATAAAGAGAATCTCCCATTGCTACTATGAATATCGAT
Organism: Zaprionus africanus; assembly: GCA_018151435.1. Classification (NCBI taxonomy): domain Eukaryota; kingdom Metazoa; phylum Arthropoda; class Insecta; order Diptera; family Drosophilidae; genus Zaprionus; species Zaprionus africanus. The sequence goes on along the minus strand of JAECXB010002310.1, from coordinate 665,899 downwards.
CGACTTAGTAGGCTTTGCCCCATCCCCGAGGCGTTGGGGTCGAGCGACGGCTCTAAATAAATCAGTTTCTACTTGTTTGTAGCAGAGTTCACTTATATTAAGAAAATTTAAAGTCAACAAAAAAAAATCAATGTTCTAATTGTGGAAAATTTAAAAAAATTTCATTTTATTAAAGTTTAAAAATAACCAAAAAAATTCATTGCCAAATTGTTAGTGTTATTATCTTTGGGAGCAATTCCAGAATTAACAGTTTTTAGCCGACCTAAACCATGTTCGGCCTAACCCGTCGTGTTGTATTTCGTTTGGCCAAGAGACACCAGCCGCTCTGCCGCAAGTATGCCTCGGCGGCCATCAACCAGATGCTGATGCTGCAGCAGATGGACATTTGTGCAGATCAGCCGTCCCGTGGTCTGATCATCGGCGTCTATGCCGACGAGGAGGACAAAAACGACGCGGGTATCCTAACCCAATCCGGCTGGCGATACAATGTAACGAAGACCAACGGGCGCCTCATCGAGGTGCTGCGTATGTCTGGACCTATGCCCAAGCGAGGCGAGGCTCGCCTCCTATTCGCCATCGAGCCGGAGCGCATTCCCTACTACTCTGTCGTGGCAGTGGTTGGTATGGGAAAGGAGTGCCTGGGCTATAACCCCTACGAGGTTATTGATGAGCAAAAGGAGGCAATTCGTCGGTCCGTAGCCAAAGCTTGTCAGATCCTAGCAGAGTTGGACACAGATCGTATTGAAATCGAGAGCTGTGGCCATGCAGAGTCTGCAGCCGAGGGAGCCGCCCTGGGTATTTGGGCTTACCAGGAAATGCGCGACCCTAAGACGCGAATTTCTGTACCTTCCATTGACCTGTATGCTGTCAAGGATGAGGTCTGTGACATTGAAGGCTGGAGAATCGGCCTGCAGAAGGCGGCGGCACAAAATTTGACCAGGCAGCTGCAGGAGATGCCCTCCAACATGCTCACGCCAACAGCTTTCGCCCAGAACGTTGTCGAGGTACTTTGTAAATCTGGTGTGAATGTGGAGGTCAAAGTGGAAGGCTGGGCTGAGAGCCAGTCCATGCACGCGTTCCTGGCAGTGGGCAAAGCTTCCTGTGAGCCACCCATATTCTTGGAGCTGAGCTACTATGGAACCTGCGCAGAAGAACGTCCTATCGTATTGGTCGGCCAGGGCATTACCTTTGATGCCGGTGGCTTATGCTTAAAGAAACGCCAGGAACTGTACCATATGCGTGGCGATATGACTGGAGCAGCCGTTGTAGTAGCCACTTGTCGGGCTGTTGCTGGTCTCCGTTTGCCGGTCAACATTCGGGGCCTTATCCCACTCTGTGAAAATGTGGTGGGCTGCAACTCCTTCCGTCCTGGCGACATGGTCAAGTCAATGAACGGCAAGACTATCGAGGTTCAATGCACAGATCACGAGGATGTTCTTGTGCTGGCCGATGCGTTACTGTACGGACAGAACTTCTGTCCCAAGTGCATCATTGACATCGGCACCTGTTCGGGTTACATGCGTCAAGCACTGGATGAAGCAGCCTGTGGAGTGTTCACCAATTCAGAAATCCTGTGGCAGCAGATCAAGCACGCCAGCATGCACACCGGAGACCGCGTGTGGCGCTTCCCTCTGTGGAACTACTACAGCAAGGCCGTGCGTGCTGGAGGACGCAGTGATGTCCAGAACTACGGCATTGGCCGTGGAGGCCGTCCCTGCAAGGCCGCTGCCTTCCTCCGTGAGTTCGTTCCCTGTGGACAATGGATGCATATCGTAAGTAGATGCTTCAATTGTTCAGTAAATCCATGCTAACGTATCCTCTTCCATAGGATGCCACCAACGTAATGATCACTAATGGCATTGACTTCGAGTACCTGCGCAGAGGCATGGCTGGTCGCCCAACTAGGACTCTAATCGAGTTCGTCGCGCAAACCATTTGCAAAGATACTGCGCCCAAGATCGGGAAATAACAGATCAAGAAGCTCATACTAAATTATTTAAATTTATGTAGATGTGAAACCTGTGAGAGTCAGAGTTTGGAGCTAATCTATTCCTTATAACATTGAGTCGTGTTAAAGCGTTAGTTCTATGCAAATTGTATATTCAGTGGAGTGTTAAATTCTGGATATTAAATGAATTCGCTGAATATTTGTGGTTTCTCTTCGGGGCACCAAGTTGACGATTGATTCTTGCAGATATCTATATACAGATATAGCCAGTGAATGTGATACGGTTTCAGTGTGTGTCTGTAATGGAAAAGGCAGCACGTGGGTCGCCTGGTGCTGTTTCGCTGCGAGACAGTAAGATTTTCCTTGTCTCGACACGAAATAATACCAGGCGCACAGATATGTCAGCAGGGATGTCAAAGTAGTGGATGCGTAAAGCGTGGAACATGTGCGTGTAGATGCAAAATTATAAGATACCATTTCATCAGAAAATTAATGGATTGCGGTACAAATGTATCTCACTGATAGAAAAGTATCTTTGAAACATAAATTTATAAGAAAATAACCGGGTTGCGGTACAAATGTATCTTAAAGATACAAATGTATCTTATGCATGCAAATTTCTCAAAAACTAAAAATCGGGTTACGGTACAAAAGTATCTGAAAGATACAATAGTATCTTTAGCATGAAAACTTCTCAAAAACTAAAAATCGGGTTACGGTATAAATGTATCTTAAAGATACAAATGTATCTTTTGCATGGCAATTTCTCAATAACTAAAAATCGGGTTACGGTACAAATGTATCTTAAAGATACAAATGTATCTTATGCATGCAAATTTCTCGAAAACTAAAAATCGGGTTACGGTACAAATGTATCTTAAAGATACAAATGTATCTTATGCATGCAAATTTCTCAAAAACGAAAAATCGGGTTACGGTACAAATGTATCTCAAAGATACAAATGTATCTTTTGCATGCAAATTTCTCGAAAACTAAAAATCGGGTTACGGTACAAATGTATCTTAAAGATACAAATGTATCTTTTGCATGCAAATTTCTCAAAAACTAAAAATCGGGTTACGGTACAAATGTATCTCAAAGATACAAATGTATCTTAAACATGCAAATTTCTCGAAAACTAAAAATCGGGTTACGGTACAAATGTATCTTAAAGATACAAATGTATCTTTTGCATGCTAATTTCTCGAAAAATGAAAATCGGGTTACGGTATAATTGTATCTTAAAGATACAAATGTATCTTAAACATGCAAATTCCTCGAAAACTAAAAATCGGGCTACGGTATAAATGTATCTTAAAGATACAAATGTATCTTTGGCATGCAAATTTCTCAAAAACTAAAAATCGGGTTACGGTATAAATGTATCTTAAAGATACAAATGTATCTTATGCATGCAAATTTCTCAAAAACGAAAAATCGGGTTACGGTACAAATGTATCTTAAAGATACAAATGTATCTTTTGCATGCAAATTTCTCAAAAACGAAAAATCGGGTTACGGTACAAATGTATCTTAAAGATACAAATGTATCTTATGCATGCAAATTTCTCAAAAACGAAAAATCGGGTTACGGTACAAATGTATCTCAAAGATACAAATGTATCTTAAACATGCAAATTTCTCGAAAACTAAAAATCGGGTTACGGTATAAATGTATCTTAAAGATACAAATGTATCTTTTGCATGCAAATTTCTCAAAAACTAAAAATCGGGTTACGGTACAAATGTATCTTAAAGATACAAATGTATCTTATGCATGCAAATTTCTCAAAAACGAAAAATCGGGTTACGGTACAAATGTATCTTAAAGATACAAATGTATCTTTTGCATGCAAATTTCTCAAAAACTAAAAATCGGGTTACGGTACAAATGTATCTCAAAGATACAAATGTATCTTAAACATGCAAATTTCTCGAAAACTAAAAATCGGGTTACGGTATAAATGTATCTTAAAGATACAAATGTATCTTATGCATGCAAATTTCTCAAAAACTAAAAATCGGGTTACGGTACAAATGTATCTTAAAGATACAAATGTATCTTTTGCATGCAAATTTCTCGAAAACTAAAAATCGGGTTACGGTACAAATGTATCTTAAAGATACAAATGTATCTTTTGCATGCAAATTTCTCAAAAACTAAAAATCGGGTTGCGGTACAAATGTATCTTAAAGATACAAATGTATCTTTTGCATGCAAATTTCTCGAAAACTAAAAATCGGGTTACGGTACAAATGTATTTTAAAGATACAAATGTATCTTTTGCATGCAAATTTCTCAAAAACTGAAAATCGGGTTATGGTATAAATGTATCTTAAAGATACAAATGTATCTTATGCATGCAAATTTTTCAAAATCTAAAAATCGGGTTACGGTACAAATGTATCTTAAAGATACAAATGTATCTTTTGCATGCTAATTTCTCAAAAACTAAGCATGCAAATTAGTCAAAAACTAAAAATTGGGCTGCGGTATCAATGTATATTAAAGATACACAAGTATCTTTGAAACATAAATTTATCATAAAATAACCGGGTTTCAGTACAAAGGTATCACACAGATATAAATATATCTTTAAAGCATGTTCTGGTCAGAATTGATCAGAAAATGACTAGGTTGCGATACAAATGTATCTTGCAGATATAAAATGATGTTTCAAAAACATCTTATGAAGTTTATCACTCACTCACTCACTGCTGCAGTTTCTCTGTGGAAATTTCTACGCGCCTGGTATTACTTCGTGACGAGACAAGGAAAATCATACTGGCTCGCAGCGAAACAGCACCAGGCTCAAGACTTGCACTCACTGACTACATTTGCACTTGTTTAACAAGGTATTTCACAGTCACAGTTGATACGTTTTGAAAAGTAATCCGATCTAGTTATAGTTGAAAAACAATTCAGTCCCACAACAACTGTGTAAGGCGTAAGACCTGTTCAGTTAGAATCATTCAGTATCATTCCTTCGTTTGGCGATAGAACACGCAAGAATTTAAAGTTTCAGGAAAAATTTTCGAATTAATGGTATTAAACCTAAAAAGTAAAAAAATACCGCTACATTTGAGAATAGTTTTTAATTTCGTATTAGCCCAATTTCATAAAAAAAATGTTTCGTGTAACTGGACGTCTAGCATGTCAAGCTTTTAAGCAGCACAGGCGGCAGGTGATCACGAGGAATTACTCGCAGATGATCAACCAGATGCTGCAGATTCAGCAAATGGAGATCTGCGCAGATCCTCCCTCCCGCGGCCTGATTATCGGTGTCTATGCCGACGAGGAGGACAAAAACGACGCTGGCATCCTTACCCAAGCCGGCTGGCGTTACAATGTTCAGAAGACGCATGGACGCCTGTTAGAGGTACTTCGCATGTCGGGGCCCATGCCCAAGCGAGGGGAGACCCGCCTGCTGTTCGCCATAGAGCCGGAGCGTGTGCCATATTACTCGGCCGTGGCCATTATAGGTCTAGGCAAGGAGTGCCTGGGCTACAATCCGTACGAGGTGTTAGATGAGCAGAAGGAAGCCATTCGTCGGTCGGTCGCGGATGCTTGCCGTATCCTCGCCGAGCTGGACACAGATCGAATAGAAGTGGAGAACTGTGGACACGCCGAGTCTGCTGCGGAAGGCGCAGCTTTGGGTATTTGGGTATACCAGGAGTTGCGCGATCCCAAGCAACGGTTAGCGGTACCCTCCATTGACTTGTATGCCCAGAAAGATGAAATTTGTGACATTGAAGGCTGGAGAATCGGCCTGCAAAAGGCGGCGGCACAAAATTTGACCAGACAACTGCAAGAGATGCCCTCCAATCTACTCACACCAACAGCTTTTGCCCAGAACGTTGTCGAAGTATTATGTAAATCTGGTGTGAATGTAGAGGTCAAAGTGGAAGGCTGGGCTGAGAGCCAGTCCATGCACGCGTTCCTGGCAGTGGGCAAAGCTTCCTGTGAGCCACCCATCTTCTTGGAACTGAGCTACTATGGAACCTGCGCAGAAGAACGCCCCATCGTGTTGGTCGGACAAGGTGTAACCTTTGATGCCGGTGGCTTGTGTTTGAAGAAGAAGGATGAACTATTCCATATGCGTGGCGATATGACAGGAGCAGCCGTAGTAGTAGCCACTTGTCGGGCTGTTGCTGGTCTCCGTTTGCCCGTCAACATTCGGGGCCTTATCCCACTCTGTGAAAATGTGGTTGGCTGCAACTCCTTCCGTCCTGGCGACATGGTCAAGTCAATGAACGGCAAGACTATCGAGGTTCAATGCACAGATCACGAGGATGTTCTTGTGCTGGCCGATGCATTACTGTATGGACAGAACTTCTGTCCCAAGTGCATCATTGACATCGGCACCTGTTCGGGCTACATGCGTCAAGCACTGGATGAAGCAGCCTGCGGAGTGTTCACCAATTCAGAAATCCTGTGGCAGCAGATCAAGCACGCAAGCATGCACACCGGAGACCGCGTGTGGCGCTTCCCTCTGTGGAACTACTACAGCAAGGCCGTGCGATCCGGGGGACGTAGTGATGTCCAGAACTACGGCATTGGCCGTGGAGGCCGTCCCTGCAAGGCCGCTGCCTTCCTCCGCGAGTTCGTTCCTTGCGGACAATGGATGCACATAGTAAGTATCTTCTCTGCTTATTGCCGAGGCGACTGTTAAATTCTCTCCTTTCCATGTGCAGGATGCAACCAACGTAATGATTACGTTGGGTGAAGAGTTCGAGTATTTGCGTAAAGGCATGGCTGGTCGTCCAACTCGCACTTTAATTGAATTTATCGCACAGACCATTTGCAAGGACACTGCGCCGAAGATGAACAAGTAAAGTGGAGGCTTTGTTGAATTTGTTATCGTTCTCTCGTCGCTTGAACGATAGCACTTTTTGTTCTTTTAAGTCGGACAATATGAACTGAAATTGTGGCTTTTATTTACCAGGATACTAAGGTGGTTCAAATTCAATAGTTTATTGACGTAAAAGATGTATAAAATTAGAAGTTTTATCAAAAGCATATGTATAAATAAAGGTTATTTATTGTGTTCACTTGACGTGCGTTGTTTTCCTTGGTTGTTTGGCTTAGGCTTAGTCATTGATTGCTTCTCGGGTTACTTATCAGACTATGGGACTCTCGGGGTGTGCAAGCTTGGGCTGAAATTTGGTAACAAGAGCTGGAACTGCTACGCCAAGGAGACCGCATGGCTTAGTACAACGTTAATATCGATTGGTGGATAGTTTTGCAGCAGTTTCACATTCGAGGCAAAGTCGTTCTCTAGTATAGACTCCCTTTGAATTCTACAAGGCATTAAAGCACTGGTTATTATCTCATGCACATGTATTCTCAGAGGAATACTTACAATATCATTGAACAGCAGATTTTGATAAGGAAATTGAAACGATGTTCGTCCGAGAACACGGAATCCCATATTCGCAGGACATCAGGCAGTGGAAATTCCTGTGAAAGCAACAGATTGATCCACCTGAAGCTATAGTACTGAGGGTGCAGCTCCTGGCTCTTCAGGTGGTTGTATATTCTCTCATCTTTCGACTTCAACATGTTCGATAACCTAGTCATCATGCACTTGATGCCGCCTTCCGCATCGTCCAGCGTCTTTATAAAGAAGTCACGTATTTCACTCATCAGAGCCGTAAAGCAGAAAAAACAATCGGCCTCAGCATGCGCACGATTCGAGAGATCGGGATCTGAGGCCATGACATAGTAAATGGGTCCAACAATCTCATTCATTCCCTGTACGTATCCTTGGCCAGGATTGAGTTTGGCATAGATAAAGAGTATTCGCTGTACAACCTCCCAATGCGCCTCTTGGCCTTCCTCCATAGCGGCATAGTTCTGCGCCGAACGCTTTGTGATCAGATTAATCTGTGAAGAAGTAAATGAGTTTATTATGATATCATTTACTAATGACCGGACTTACTTGCTGGCAAGTTTCACATGGTATGCATAATGAAATGGTTTGTTGAGCACTTAATCCTATAATCAGCATATGCTTTGCGACTCACCTTGGTCATACCCAGCCCCTTGCGTTCTACATTCGCAGAGCTGAGCACCGACGGCACTACACGCTCGTGCAGCCGTCTGCCCTGCTCACCCTTGCTGTGCACAACAATTTCACAGGGATAATCAGTAGGCTGCTGAAAGAAGGATATGTCGGGACACAGTCTCCTCACATCTTTGTCGATTTGTAGCAGGAATTCATTATCATTGAAAAACGTGTTCCAAGCACTCTCCGGTCCCTCGCTGAGCGGGTGATCTTGCAAGCCAACGCCCCTCGATTCGCCATCGCCATCGCCGTCACCTTCACCATTTTGTTTATGCCCTGGCGGTAGCACAAGCTCCACAATGAATTGCTTATAAAGTGCACGCTTCTGCGCCAAGGTGGTCGACCAATTACTCCGTTCGAGTCCCAAATAGCCCAACAATATCTTCCAGCTTAGAGCACGGAAACTGAGCACATCCGGTACACCTGTGGATTAAATATTTATATTAATAATCACAATATTTAATGTATACACAAGCTTACCATTAAATGCTTGCTGGCGTAGCTGCTTGAGATCAACAACATCCTGGGCAAAGATATCTTCGAATTCCTTCACTCTGCGTAGATAAAAACAACAACAATTCTTGACTCACTGAGATTTGTTTACTTTCTATTTAAATGGCTCATGCATACCGCGCTTTGAAAATTGACATGTTAAGCCCGATTCCTTGCTTGATCCATAGAGTACTGAATAGCTGTGCGATGAGTATTTAATTATTGCTTTGTTGTCATTTAAAATAAGAGCAGAGATGTAAAAGTGCAAATGCAATACGATAATTAATGTAATGCGCGAGGTGGCAACGCCAGTGACCAATGGCCACTCGCGTGAAGTTGGCTGTGCGCAATTTTGAACTCACTCCAAGCCGCGCAAATTGCGCAATTTGAATAGTTATTTTTAATGAATGAGTAAATTACAATTACAGGCTTCGTTCATTCAAAATCCCTTGGCATTGAGTTCTCTCTTTCGCATAATTGAATTGTTAGTCAGTTCGCTCTTTGTGTGTACGTACTGTTGCTTGAAGGCGTTTTTATATTACACACACACGTTGACGTGTGCAGACGCAGCGACGTCTGCTCGCCCGCAATAGAAAAGAAAAAAAAAGAGAGCAGAAGAAACAGAATTGTTTATATGCTTTTCGTGCCGCGTATTCCGTTTTGTTTACGCTAGTCGTTGGTCAGAAATGACGACCAACAGATCGTCATATATTCGACCGGCTTTTTGGAAGGTGCCCGGTTACGGTGCAGATGACGTTCCTCCAATGACGGTCGCAGTGGCACCCACGCTGGTACCGCCGACGTCATCACGACTTTCGCAGCGACGTCGCAGCAGCAACAGCGGCATCAAGAAGCGCGTCCACTTCGCCGACGAACTGTACAGTGGGGTAAGTCAAGAGACCCCACACCGCATACCACGACACTAGCTGGTGCAGCTTGTCAATCGTCATTCTTCGTTTTGTCGGGTTTGGCCCCAATTCCCTCTGCTGCTGCGGCGCCCGAAATCAGTTCAATAACATTTTGCACTTGGCGGCTCGTTAATTTGCCGAATGGAATATAATTAATTGGCCACTGCTGCAGTTTAAGCGATGAAAAAACAAAACGAAACGTTTTTAAAAATTGTTCATCTTTGGATTATTTATTGACGACGCATTGACGTAGCCGCTTCTTAGCTGCACTTGCGCCAATTCGATGATCTAATAATTTATTTGGAAAGCATCTTGATGCACTTTCGATTGCACACAGAATTTGAAAACTTAATGAGACATAACGATCTACGTCCACCAAATAAAAATTCTTGAAATAACCTTTGGTATGTCAAACATTTCACTTAAATTTCAATCAAATTTCAAGCTTTCTCGAGCATCGTTCAACTAGAAATTATGCTAAGCAATTGAAGACAAGTAAACAAGAAAAATAAAATCATTTCTAACTTGCGATAAAGAGAAAATCCTATAAATATGTTGCAAAAATAAATGCCAGTTTGTTCTATATTGTATACACAAGAAGAATGAATGCCGCCCCCACTGGCAAACGAGAGAAACGACGGGAAGTGAAAAGATTTTTCCGTTGTAAAGAAAACGCCAAAAAGAAAAACGCTGCAAAAACAAAAGCAAACAATTTTCACTTCGATCTTGGCGCTGATGATCGACAATTCCCTTTAGTTTTCGCTAGTTTTGTAAGCGAAAAATTCCATAGCGGGAATCGTACAAGGTACTATGGTACATGGCATCTGTTTGCCGCTGGGAAATTGTCCCAGTCAAGGCCTTCAGCGCATTGCGCATACGACGCGTTGGCCGCGCATTGACTAACGCCACAAACATTTGATTTGTTTATTTAAACGAGCAGAATGAGCGACTGTTATTATTATTTCGGCTGTTGTTGCTATTGTTGCCTCAGTTGCCATTTGAAGCGTGCCAGTAAATAATTTTAATTACGGTCTCTCAAACGCTTCGCTGCAAAGGCAAGGAAAAACCTCATAAAATGTTGTACAAAGTTCTCGACAAAAACATATGCCCCTCGATCTGAGACGTCTCTGTCGTCGAAAAAGATGATTTAGCAGTGCCGACGACTCCCAGACGATGACAGAGGGGTCATTCACTTTCAGGGTCGATTGGAACACTCTGCAAATCAATCAGAATTTCGTAAGGAAACCGATTTTATTTGAATTTTATTCGATTCACCAAGGAATATCGTGGCATCGTTCCTTCACTATAGAGATTACTGCCCGAAATTGAGTCTAGCAGGGTTGCCAAGTGGCCAAAAGAAGTGTTATGCACTTGGTTAGCGCGCACAATGAGCATTCATTATTGGCATTTGGATTGAGTTCATGTTTCTCTGACTACATCATCAATGCGGTGGCGCAGTATAGATCACTGTGTAGAGAGTATTCGTGGTATACCACGATCTGTTGCCGTTGCCGTTGCTGTTGCCGATCTGCGATGCTGCAAAAAGGAATACAAATTGTATTTTAAAATTAGTACTTGAGCAGCATTGCGATCGAATAAAACGCTAAAATCGCGCTGCACGCGCTACCTCCGCGCCTCGGGCTGAGAACCTCTGGCCAGATAAACAATTCAAATTGAACAATCGATCGGTTCATCGCGCACTGAACTGAAACGGAAACTGAAACTGAAACTGTTACACATTGTGCCTCCAATCCTGTCTAAAATATGCGCACTTAGTCTGCAGTTAGTGTCGAGCAAAGTGTCCGAAATTGTCTAGAAGATGAGCCCCAAGCTGCACGAGTTCGCAGTGCTGCTCCAGCGCGATGGGCAAGCCACGCCCTGGGGCATACGCCTGGTCGGTGGCAACGATCTGGATACGCCATTGATCATAACCAGGGTAATTGTGGATTGTGTTATGTAACTAGAGAAGAAGCTGTTGCAGTTGTCGCCCATCGCTTGTCGCTCTGTGGCCAATGTCGCCAGTGTCGCTGCATTCATCGGGCCATTCATCACAAACGCTGTTCAGCTGCTGCAGTGCACTGCACTGCGGACTGTCTGTCCATTGTCTCTTTGCCAGCAATTTGTCAAACCACTTTGGCCTTTGTCCCCTCTCCCCTGTTCCTCCTTGCACAAGTCAACAAATCAAAACAGACAAAAGAGAACTGTCGAAGAGGGAAGTGAATCTCAAAGGTCTATTGCCTTCTCGAACTCATCTTGAAATTGAACTAATCCTCTCAAGCAACTGCCCTACTAGTTGCGTCTGCTTGTGTTCCTAATTACCATCAGCTGCTGACCTAGCACACCCTACCCACCCTCTTGTTTTGAGTGCAGGGTATTAATAGCGAAACTGGCACGCAGCGAAAATGTTGGCGAACATTGCAACGTTGCCAAAGATTTGCGCATTCTGCGACGCTAGTAAAACTAATTGAGGCGCACCAAACAGACGCACATGTAAACAATGGGATTGGGAATGGGTCGCTCATAATGCTGCCTGTCCGACACTGTCCGACTGTTCGTTCCGTCTGTCTCTGGCCCTGCCGCATGCAACCATGCCAAGGTTGCACTCATAGGCGCGTCTAATGTTTAGCAAACATCTCTCATTCGTCTGCTCGACCTTCGTCCACAGGTGCAAGTTGGCAGCCCCTCGTACGGGGAGCTGTTGCGGGGCGACATAATCGCCAAGATCGGCGAATACGATGCACGCGACTTGAGTCACGCCGATGCTCAGCAGCTGTTCCGCGGAGCAGGCAACGAGATACGGCTTACCGTGCACAGGTGAGATCAGAAAGAGATGGAGAAAGATAGAGAGAGAGAGAAGAGAGACAGAAATGCTCACCTTTATTCTCTGCTGTAGGGACAACAAAATCGCCTACACACAGGGTGTCAATCAGGAGAGCGGCTCGCGTCCCAATTCGACCTTGCCGCCAGGCAGCCCGGACGTGTCGCAGCTGCCACATCGTGGTCCATCTCCCTTTCTGCCTGGACCCAGTCACTTTGAGCGTGCTCTGCAGTTGCCAGTCGACACCTTGCCGCAAACGGTGTTTCCTCAGCTAAACGCATCAGGCGGCTATGTGGCCCCACCGGATGTTTTCTCGCCAAAGCCAACGCGTGATCATCAGCAGGATGTGGCCGAGGAACAGGCCCTCATCATTAATCAGGTGAGTGGAAGGGAGATATTACAACTTATTAATGGGAATTGTTGTGCTGATTCTCGTTGGATCGGTTGAAAATTTATCGATACTTACCCAGTCTGTATTTCCCCTGTGCGCTGAAAAGTATGCAATGCATTTGATATATGTGCTGGCCCACAGAAATAGGCAAACATTTATGCACAACAAAAAAAGCTAGATCTCCCGCTAGCCGCTAGATCAACTGGTGAAAAATTTGACAGCATTTTACAAAACAAACTTTTACGCTGTGTATTGTTTAAGTGTTTGTTGCTTTAGAACTTTGAATAATGCTAGATTTTACGGAAAGAAGCTAAATTGGCTAAAACTAAAACTTTGAGGAATATACATACATACATATGTTCACTGTTTACTGTATACTGGCCATAGGCATCTTTGTATGTAAATACCTCATAGAGCATCCGCTGACATCAGAGCATAGACATTCTGTGGTCAAGGCTCTGCTGTTTACACGATCTAAATATAGCCCCGGGGGCGAAGACGAGGCGTTTCACTGCGAACTTGTAGGCGAACCCGACAGGAAAGTCTTGTGACGCAGTGTGTGCAGGTGGAAAGCTTTGGGGGAGCAGGGAAAATAAACAAAAACATAAACAGAAAAATGAAACAGAATCAAAATGAAAAACAAGAAAAAGATGCCCTCCGCCCCAAAAGAAGACGACGCAAATACGCCACAAAAACATGGCTGCGAATTATTTCTACTTGGCCGCAGTCAGGTGGGGCGTATAATAAAGTATAATAAACCCATAGATAATATATGTAGATAATCTATATAGATAATATATATATAATTGCCAAGTAGTGCAGTGTCTGCTGTGCGCATTGCCTGCTGATGTTGAGGGCACTCTCTCGCTGGCTGCCTTGTGATCTTCAGGCAATGCCAACGAAAGTGCCCCGCCCACTTCGCGCACCTGCCACCTTGCGCTCGATGACGCTGCTAATGAATCAAGAAAACACAAAATTTGCCACTCACCAAGGTCGCCATTTTATTTGTCAATGCAGAACAAAAATATATATCAAGGTTCTGCTATGATTCTTTTATAGCTCGCTATGATTTGTCATCGGTTTTACAAGCAGAAAAACTTTACCATGCTCTGTTTCTAACTTCTCGATCTACCCAAGAATTTTTATCTAATTTTCCTTCGTTATTCTGACTAAAATAAAGTAAACAACCTTCGCCAATGAAAAAACCAAAAATAATTATATGTAAATTATGAGTTCCTTGGATCTTTCCGTCGAACTTGTAGAGTTCTTTGACGCCCCCATCTAGAGTGGGGGCCTTTGAGAAGCGCGTGTGGGTGAGCGTCGCGCCCCTGAAGGTTAATTACACCTGTCCCAGCGCCCATTCCAGTGTCAATTGGTTTTGACATCGACTTGTCAATGTCAGATCCACAAAATTAGAAATATAGAATTGAAACTGACAGATCTTTTGCTTGACAAATGTTTCGTTTGGCAATTGGCAACAATCGATAAATCTTGAGCTGAGAATGTGCAAAATATTTTGAGTGCAATTTGCTATTTCTGCATTCGAGCGGAACAATAACCTCGGGCCCGATTCTCGAAATTATTGGGAACACTGCTCCAAAAGCTGCAATTAAAAGATATACACCAGATATATAGCGGTATAGAGATATATAAATATGTACAATGTTGTTTTCACAATAGGCAGGACAAACAAACAGACAACAGACACATAAACCTATAGACACCATTTGGTATATGGTATCAGGGGTGGGGGCACGGGATCTTGCAAGGCGCGTGGGCGCCTGAAGATGAAAAACGCTCTCGACAGCATCCAAGTCCAAGTTTATATGTAAGTGTAGTTGTTGTTTTTGTTGGGGGGTGTTACGCTCTGAGAATAGTCTATTTGCACAAAGCATTTAGCCTATATACAAACAGATATCTAGCTATATTTCTCGCGAATCGAGAGAGGGAGAGAGAGAGAGAACTCTGTGTGAGCTGGTGTGCGTGGGTTTGGACGGCCTCTGACCGTCGGCACGGCGATGTATTGGTGTCGGTCTCTGCTATATGGACAGACTCACACATCGGACAACTCATATATAGAGCCACCTATATAGATGGATTGGAATTCCGCGCAGCCGACGAAATAGCAATAATTCGCCAGCATTTGAAAATTTTCAAATCAGTTGCGTTCGGAATATTGAAAAATAAACAACGAGTATCTAGAGTCTAGACAACACACATCCCTCCTAGTCCTAGTGAAGCGATCTCCGCAAGTGGTGAACAAGAAGAAGAAGAGAAGCGTTGATTTAAACGTGTCACAAAAGCAAGTTTTCCAATTCAGCAAAAAAAAAAAATTCAAAAGAAAAACAAAATAAAGCAAAGTAAAGAAGAAGAAAATATAAACATTTATTGTGACATTCGAATTTTGAATTTGCTTGCGACAGTATTACGTCATTACGTAAGAGTTCCACTGTAATAATTTCGTTTCTCGTTTCCAATCTAATCTCTCTATAAAGGAGTTTAAATTAAAAACTTACCCACACACACACATTTATTTAAAATGGAGTACGTTCAGTTCAAAAACGGATCCCCCGTCTACTACAAGGAGCAGCCAGACCTCAATGAGTGCATTCAATACCAAGTAAGAATCAAGAACAGTGATGATCTTAAATCGATAACATTATAACCCAAATAGTCATAAATCGGAAAATAATATTCTACAATTTCCTGCATATGAATATAACGGGAAATTTCACCTTTACCTTATTTTGAATTCAATTCAAGTTCAAAAGCAAATGTCAAATTGGGCGACAGTTGGAAATCGTTTTCCGAATTTCTTTTTTTTTTTGGGTACTCTCACTCAGTTTAAATTATATATAGTATTTCTGTCGGAGTGCGCAAAGAATATATATTTCTTTTTATATATATATGCTATAGTCCTCTCACTCTCTCTGCTTCTTCTATATACACCCACCACATTTGGCTTATTATTCAAACATATTTGTTCTCCGTTCGTCAATATGCGTCGAAAGCAAAAACATTTTTGAATACGTTGTTCTCTGAAGCATATTTGCCATGGTGCTCAATGTAATTCATACCACCTCGTTGGGTATTTTTAGAACAAGCGCTCAGCGAGAACCGACAGCCATTTCGGAGGCAACAAAACAAATATACAAAATGATTATAAATGAAATTAATTTCTGTGCGATAATTAGGCTTTTTGAGGAACTAAATTAACAGAGGGAATAGAATAATAAAAGAAAAGAATAGAAATATTGTACGTAGAACTTCCCGTTAGTTTAGTCGCACAACTTGGCAACTCTTCAAAAATATTGTGGCGCAGCGAAAGTGAACCCATTGTTGTCGCTTTTCTGATAAACACTTATTTATTTTACAGGGTATTGCATTTAGAGAACATGCTTAAGAACTATTGGCAAATGAATTGAGAATGTCAACACTATAGATACTTATGGAAGATAGATACATGTGTCTTGCCCAACTTTACGATGATGGGGACAATAAAACCTAAAAGAAATTCAATTCAATTAAAAATTTCGAAAGTGACCCTCAAATGATATTTCAACATATTTTTGAGCTTGCGCCAGCCAACGATTTTAAATTTAGCATCGAGAAAAATTAACGTTTTTGAATTTATTTTTGTATATCTATGAAAAAATCCGTTCGTCCGTCCTCCTTCGTTGTTTGTGCGTCCGTTTCTATGGCCAAGGTGAATAGAAGAAATTATGAGATGATGCGCAATTAGCCAAAGAGATCCCAGAATGCTTGGCCATTAATCGTGTGTAAAGGTCAGCGTGGTTATGATTATATGATCCTCCTTACTGCTTGCCCAGGCAGGCAGTGTCGCTGAGTATCGATGCGATCAGCTGCTTGTCGCTCAGTGCTGCGTGCACCTCCTCCTCGTCCCACTGCAGCAGCACCTTATTCAAACGTGGTTCCTTCTTGCGCATGATACGCAGGATACCTCGCGTCTCCACTAGGTCTACCGTGCCCGCAAACTCGGCCTGATCTAGGGCCAATATGTTGCGCTTGGCACACACGCGTCTGTAGACCTCATGCAGTCGCCCCATGCTGATGTCTTTGTTGCGCTCATTGCGCAGCATGAGTACCAGCGAGCACAGCATCAGCTTCTGCTGCAGCGGAAAGGCAGCTTCGATGTCCTCCTCAAGGTTCTGTGAGGCACCGTACACCTTGTTGAGCACTGCAGCCACCTGGCTTACCTGTACAGGTTTCAATGTGTCTGCAAATTCAAATGAGTTAGTTATGGTTTTCAAGTAGTTTCATGTCTAAGTACCTTCTGGCTCTGCCTTGGGTCCATCCAGTTCCAACGCCTTCATGTTGAACTCCTTTTCGCCTGCGCATTTTTGTTGCTCGGCAATCTCTACAACACGTCGCCCAATGTCAAGGGCACGGCGCACATCTCCACTCACCGCACTCACCTTGGCCGCCAGCAGCTGCAACGTTACGGGGGGAAAGACATCCAAGACCTGCGCCTCAGCCAGGCGAGACTTGAATATCTCTACAATTTGTGGCTTGGTGTAGGGCGGAAAGTGCATCAGTCTTGGCTTCAGTTCGCAACGGGCATTTAGACGCATCAGTGCCCGATCTGTGAGATCCAAGCTGTTGGCAATGCCAACTAACAATATGCGGGCACCCGGCAGTGCAGGCCACTCGAAGATCGTGTACAGCACCTCCTGGCGTGTGGTGCACAGCTGATCGATCTCGTCTAGCACCAGCAACAACATGCGCTTCGCTTTACGTAAGTGACGCTGTATGGCCTCCAGATGGTCTCGTTCTGTGCGCCCCGTCGGTTTCAGTTGCAGCTCTGTGCACAGCTTTTTGTAGACGGCGCCCACGCTGGCAATGCTCGTGCAGTTGATATAGACACGTTGCAGTCGCTGTGCAAACTCCGGGGCACGCAACAACAGTGACAGGCAGGCAGTTTTTCCTGTGCCTGGTTGACCGGAGACATAGAGACTGCCTGAAGTCTGCGTGTCCAAGTGGCTGGTGAAGAACTCACGCAGTTCCTGCAACTGTGACTCGCGACCAGGCAGATTCAGTGTCTCAGCGCTGTTCAGCACACGACGTGCATTTTGATATTTGTTTCGCGGTGGTGAAGGTTCGGGCTCCTTCTCTGGCTCGGGTTTCTCCTCGGGCTTTTGTTCGATTTCCTTCTTTGGCTTCTCCCTCTTGGTTTTTGCCTCAGTCTTCACCTCAATCTTCACCTCAGTCTTGTTAGGTTTCTCTACCTCCTCCTCCCGCTCATCGATGCTCAGTCGATCCAGCAGCCGCGACGGACTAATCAGGTGCTGTGGCAGCGGATGTGTCCTGCGCTGCTTCGGTGGCGACACGTGCGCCGACTCATCATCACTGCTGGCACCATCGATCAGCTTTACTGCCCGTCTATTGGCCTCTGCATTATGTTTGGTTGTAGCAGAGTTCACATTTGTTTTCGTCACAGTTTTCTTGCTGCTGCGTGGCGTCTTCGGCTGCTCTTCGTGACTCAACTTCGCGAGCTCTGTTGCAGCGGTGGCTCGACGTCGGGTCACCTTGTCCATTTTATTCAACAGGTTGCTGTTTTCGTTATTTTCTGAAACTACACAAATAATGTCATCCTCGTCCTCACTGTCTAAGACTTGCTTGGCTGTTCGTCTACGCCAGATTTCTGATCGTCGTGGCGTTGTTGCCATCGGCGACTGAGGCAGCGCTGCCGTCGCTGCTGCTGCCGTCTTGCTAATACTGCTGAGGCGTGTGGAGCGGCGTACAGCGGCCATTTTTTGGGATAATTAACGTTAGTTAAGCACTTATAAACTTATTATGCAGTCAGTTTAAGTTATTTTAATTCAATTTTAGTTGCCAGCGAAGCGCGTTGTGTTTAAGGTAAAGCAAATGCAAACAAAAGGCGCGAAAAGAGTGTCAGCTGCGCGCCATTCGTCAGCTGCTTCAACTGCAGTCTGGCAACGCCACGCAACGTTGCATTCGATTGTTAGGCGCACAATTTGAATGTGTCGCCGCGAATATTGAATTACTTACGCGCTCGTGCGGCTGCGTGTGGCCAGACAAAGATTGTTGGCAAAAATAAAACAGCGAACAGCAAATGAAAATTGCTGGACGAAGCCAAAAGTGATTACGTAAGCGGCTATAAATATTAGTCTTGCTACACTGAGATATTTTTAAAGTATATAGACAGGCGGGTGCGCTCTCACTCTCGTACATGAAATGGAATTTTGGTAAATAAAGTTTATACAAAATTTAAGATAGCTTTGCACACAAGCACATGCACACTCACACACGTAGATAGATATATTGAGAAGATCACCAATATCTGAGAAATAAAACATAGCGAAATGTTCTAGAAACATATGAAATCTGCGGTGGCTCTAATGATCGGGTAATGTTATTGCCTTGACGGACAGATTGTACATAATTTCATTTATTTATACTTGATATACATAGATCGTACTCGTTTCGTTAGCCTGCCAAATGTTTGCACATTATTTTGGCATAAACAAAGTCGTAAATTAGCCGAAATCCCACTGATCAAACGCATCTTGTTTGCTCTGCAGCCATACCGAACAACTCCACTGGTTCTGCCCGGTGCCAAAGTGAAAAAGGATGCCCCCACCACAGAGTCTTACCTGAGACACTACCCCAACCCAGCTGTGCGTGCCCATCCCGGACACGATTACCATGACAGTATCATGAAGCAACGCGTTGCCGACACCATGTTGCACAAGGTTGTTGGCCAGGATGCCGATACTGGCAGAGTAAGTTCCACCAGATAAATGTAATTTCAGTTACCTTACTAATCTCGTTGCTGCTCTCAGGTTTTCCACAAGCAGTTCAACTCTCCAATTGGTCTGTACTCAAGCAACAACATTGAGGACACCATCAGAACAACAGTTCCGTAAGTTTACCTCACTCACTTGGAGTCCTTCTCTAATGCTATTGCACTGACAATCCTGAAATTGCTTAGCACCAATACAGTACACTAACAACAATTTTGAATTTTTCGATTACGCTGTTAACAAAACTGAAAAACAATTGAGATTTTTTTGAAAATTGAATAAAATACTATAATTTGCGTAGTTTATTGTCAAATTCTTTGTGCAGCTCAAGAAAGCGCCTAGTTAGCTTTAAACTAATCGGAAGCGAAGGTAGTCCAGTGCCGAATTGATTCTTGATTAAGTCGCAGCTCTAATACACTAACTATAGGCAAAATCAAAAACCAAATTTACTAAACAAGAAAACACAACCGAACAGGCAAGGGAGTCCATGGATGTTGTATGTCTACTAGTTCTATGTAAATTAAACTCACACACACACAAATACACGCTCTATATACACCACATACATATTTCTATATATATATACATATATTCTGTGTATATTGTTGTAGCTTTGCCGCAAGCGATAGTTATCGCTTGAAGGAAAGTCCTTTGCATCGTCCTTTGCCAACAAAACTTGACGGGTAAAATAAATCATATTTTGAGCACTCAGCCTGATACTATATAAAAAACATATATATTTTATGGATTGATTGATTTTTGCATCACTTGGAAACCATATAAAGAAACCAAGCATTCGGTTTCTGTAGAGACTTGAACTTTTAGGCTTATTGGAAACTTGAATGTTTACTACACAAATTTCCTCTGTCCAAATTCCAAACACTATAAAGTCTTGTATTTTATTCCGCCTGTCAAATTTAATTAACCGAATTGTTGTATACCCTACACCACAACAAGCGTAACCTGTGTAAAGTCTAAATCCCTTATCGAATCCAACAATATATACTCCACTAGTGTACCCACAGACCCAAAGACACGATACACAATACATGTGCAAGCCACACCGCATGTGCCTCTACTATATGTACAAACATCTGTTCCGATATCGTTTGAATTAGCTACGACTCTATTTCTCTCGGTAACGAAACCTCCAATGATCGGGAGGCGAATATTCTATATACTCCTGAAAGCTCAAAAGACTTGAGTTGTTCACCTACTTTATAAGGCTTTTGTTGTTGCCAGCGTGTGTTTGTAGATCTTCTCACTGAATGTTTATCAGAATGGCAAAGGTGGCGCAATTGCAAAAGGTAATCGAGTACATTGTAGGACAGACTGTGTATATATTCTACAATAAATTCGTGTAATACGTATCTTAACTTGTAAGCAGCAGACAGATCATTGATATACCTTTTATGGATACTGATAAGATGCCTAACAATCAATATATACCAACCAACAAAAACACTCTATAAAAACTATAGCCAATATACAATACTAGACATAATGTTTAGAACTCAGCTGCACGATTAATGTTAGAATTTTCATCGATCTATCTTTCCTGGAACAAAAACGTAAAATCCTGGAGCATCAAAAGCAAAAAGATCGGCTTGCAGAGCAACAACGTCATCAGCGCCAACAGCAACTGCAGCAGCTCTATCAACAAAAATAAAGAACAATCACAATGATATTCTTTTATAAAGAAATAGTAGCAAAATTTTACTAGACAAATGAACAAACCTATCAATCCCACCCACGCCCACTGATAAGCTACCCAGTCCCTAAACACCTACCCAGTAACAACAAGAGTTCCTATTAAGTTAACACACCGATATTAAAAAAGACGTTTGCTGAAATACTTCCCTAAGAAAAATGTCCAAAGACAACACCAACACACAAAGTTCCTATTCCCGTGCAACCTTTCCAGTATTAACCCGCTAACTGTGCATAGAAACATATCTAACTGAACCCTCAACTAAAAACTCACTCTATATAATACACATTTCTATTAAAAGTTCTATTAATTTTCACATTTTGTTATGCAGTTTTGTTCAATTTACTTTTAATCACTAGACTTAAGAGAATTGTTGACTTTTTTAAATATTATTAATTAAAGTTGTTTGGAAAAGTGTCGAGTCTTAAGACAACGAGTACACTATGCCCATTTGATTAGAAGATAACTACAAAAATCAAAATAATTCTAACGTATTTTGTGCACATCCTGTTTTTTCTTTCTATTCTCTCACTACTCTGTCTCACGCTACTGAACCGATGTAAAAAAAACCTCTAAATGTTCATATATGTACATTTCTATATATATGAATGTATGATTAACTTAACCAAAAACAAAACCAAAAAAAACCAACAAATGACAATGAAATAACTTTAAAATATTCTAAAAATTCGATAACCAACCAAAATATTGACAAATAATCGAAAATGACGCTTTCAACGATCTCAAAAACTCTCGAATGATAACAATAATTATAAAATATAAAAAAACGCGGACACACTATGCAGTTATAAGAAAACTGTTCAATACGATCCAAGGAATAGCGACACCTACAGAGCCATTCAAGAAGAGGGCGGCTACAGCAGCTACGGCCAATCTTCGCCACAGGAAGTTATCATACCTGTGCAGACTAAGGTCTACCAGCCGAATAGATTGGTTCCAGGAAAGGTAAGATCGCGCGCACTGTCAAATCGTCAAAACAAACTCGACTCAGCCATCGAAAACAAAAGTTCAAAACTAAATGTGAGATTGTACTACACTATATAAATCAGAATCAGACAAGATCGCTCGATTCTCCAGCTCATTGCGCTCTTTAAATACTCTATGTGTTTTCTGCATTCTCTATCTCGCTCTCTATTTAAATGTATCGCCGTCTCACGTACAGTCAAGAAGAACAGTCACAGCATATTTGTGTCCTCTATATATATTTGTATTCGTGTTGTGTCCATGCCTACGCTACATGATCTATATGCCTATCAGAATGCTATGCGCTGCTACCAGTCAAATTTACCGATGTACTGTTAGGCAGTGCAGAGATTACTAACTGGCCAATGTCGATACTAACTTGGTTTTTGATAACTTGTCATGGAATTTGCAAGTCCAACAACAGCAACAACATCATTAATCACATCTCTGTGTATATTTTCCAAATCACAAGCAATTTTTTAGCATAATTAACATAACGGACTACTAACCGAAGCACGCTCATAACATTAAATTATTGCGGTGAACGAAAAGAAACGAACTTTTTAAATTGTGGTATTTTTGAGCAAGTAAACGGTTGTTTTTTAACATTCCCACTGTACTTTTACAGAAACCAGTATCAGCGCCAGTATCCCGGCCGCCGTACAATGTAAGTGGCAACGCACTGTAAACAAACTCTTTATGGCACTGTTAACCGTTTCGTTTTCTGTTAACAGGTGGTAAACACCCACGACGAAAACATACGCCAGAGCGGCTCTTTCAATCGTCTGATGTACAGCGTCATTGGTGCAACTGACTACTAAAGCAGCAGCAACACAACAACAACAGGCTACAGCAACAACAATAGCAGCAAGAACAAAAACAACAACAACAGGAAGAAGAACAACAACAAAAGCAGCTGCTGGTTGAAAGTTACTTAACCAATTTAGTGGATTTTTATGAAATTCTGTTTAATTTATGCATAATTTACTTAGAGAACGACAAAACATGCAACTAACAAAACCTTAAACTATAACGAATCGGCTCAGAAATTGATTGGAGATGAAATAAATTTATTATATATTTAATAAACAAATCAATTGCTCATAGACGTGTAAACACTTGTCTCAGTAAACATTTTATTTGCCATCCTAAAATTTTATGTTACGTTGATTTTGAGTTAACAGCGCGAGAGCGCAAGTTAACAGCGAGTGGTTCTAGTCATTACAAATACATTTATTATTATTATTTATTCATATAACGTCTCATTTCTAATGCAATAAAAATAAAGAATATATAATACACAAAATGCGCTAATGCGGGGCGATGAAAACTCATTAATTATCGATCTCAATTGCCGCATAATGATCGAGCTGGGCTAGGGATTGTTTCCATTGTTTCCAGGTAGTAAGTACGATCGATATGCACGCTGCCCAACCCCGAAATAAAGTAGCCCAAACTTTGCATAACATGACGCTGCGAATAATCGCTGCGAGTCCATCAATCACGCAGGCAATTAAACACATTCATATTGAAATTAAATGCAAACATGAGTTTGGCTTTAATTTGATTGAAATTAGACACTTGAGTGTGGAGCACTGCGTGTACAGGGTATGCCATGTAGTACCTGCTATAACATACGTAACGTCTTATCTCTGCTGCTACACATAATGCACTTTCACTTCACGGCTAAGCGAGCCGTGATCCGTTCCCCGCTCGGCCCCATTAAACGGTCAATCGCAGCTTGCTCACTCGACAGAGACAGAGACAATAATTTCGACGACCTTGACGCACAACCTAACATCGTGTGTGTGTGCGTGTGTGTGTGTGCCATCCGGCGGGGGCACACAGGGCGTAAATCTTCCATGAAAAATGCTCAATTGCTTGAATGTTACTTTGGGGCGTAACGTTGAACGGGACGGACAGACAGACAGACAGACGTCTTGAGTAATCGGCACGGAGACGAATATCGAATTTTATGCATGTACAGTGGGAGCAGGGCAGGGGTACTCGATCTGCGTTGGCTTATTGAGGTTTGATGGCTACGTGCGATCACATGGCAACTACCTGCATCTGGTGTAAAAGGGCTTTAATGCAAAGATTTGGCAATCGGAGTGCCAGCAAATCACATCAAAGATCGCTGGCATACTTCGAGCTATTCAACCGCAACGTCGCAAGAGATACAGATACAGACAGAGTTATAGATACAGATACAGATATATCTATGTAGGCATGCGGATCGTTGGGCATGGCAAATGTTTCTTTGTGATTTGACGATTTGGGTCAATCGCAATAAACAATAGGCTCTTGCACTTGTCGGGTTAAATTCAATAAATTCGTCTTGGGATCGCATTGAACCCTTCTCTTAAACGGTAATTAGCCAGGCCGGAATCAGATTACTCTGAAGATGATCTAACGGTTGTTAACTCTAGCGAAACCCGCATAAAAATTGCATAAAAGCCAAACGAAGAAGACGACGGCAAATATTTGCATATTTTTATAAGTTGCCGCTGCAATTGCATGTTGCAATTAAATGTGCAAAACAATCATAATTGTATATTTTTAAAGAGTTGTGAAAGTTTTCTCCAAGTGCCGAAAAGGCTAACATACGCTGCTGCTGTTAGTTAACAGCCCACAGTCGGTTAACAGCTGCAAACATTTATTAATGACAATTCACAGGACCTTGTGGGGCGCACGTTGTAATGTGAATGGCAAAAAGTGCAACTGGCACTTGCACTGCAACTTGAAACTGGAACCGTAACTGGAGCAAACATTTTCACTGCAAGCAACAACAATAACAATGACGCACAGGTCGAGGCGAGGCACGCTGGAAAATCAGCTGAGAGAGCCCCAGACAATGCTGCCCATGATATAATGCCAACGGAAATGACAACTACAAACACAACAACAACAAGAGGAACAATTGCACAGCGTGTACCCGTTCGTAGGCCAACAACAGCTGTTGTAAATCAAAAAAGAGGCTACCAAGCGCCTCCACTCCACCAATAGAGAGTGACAGAGAGAGGGAGAGAGCCGCAACTAGTTGGCGCTCAGCTACTCGGCGTGGTTCGATATAAAAGTGCAATTTGGACTCGCAGACATCGCAGATACTTTTGTGGCTTGGAGTGGGACGTGCGCGCTGTGACTCTCTAACGGTAACGAAGTGAAGTGAAGTAATTGAACAGTTAAAGCAACAACAACAACTCGCTTAACAATGCAACTCTTGCTCGTGGTGGCCACGGTCGCGATTTGTGGAGTCGCCCAAGCGCAGCAGGGCGTCGATCCCGCCTACCTGCGTCAATACTATCAGCAGCTGCAGCAACAGCAGCAGCACCAGCAGCCCTCCGACGGCACGCCCATTTACGAGCAGAACTCGGAGCAGACGCAGCAATATGTGAGTGCTGGGCAGCAGATTCGCCTCAAGGACACCGTGTCCGAGCAGATACGCGCCCAGCAGCAGCAAGGATATGTGGCGCCGGCAGTGAGGGATTATCTGCAGCAGCCTCAGGTGGGTGGCAGTCGCAGCACACTGAACTTATTGCCAGGTAACTCATCTGTTCCCCTTTTCCCATCTCTCTCCTTTGCCCTACAGTACCAGGCGCAGCCGCAGCAAAGCATCTACCGCCAGTCGCAGGCCGCTCCAGCGCCGCCTCCACCGCGTCGCGTGCAACCCGCCTACCAGTCCGCCCCCGCTCCGCTGATCAGCAAAGGACAACACAAGCTGCAGCCACAATTGTCCGCACAGGAGGAGGAGGAGCAATACGATGATGTAAGTTCACCATAACGGGTTCGAACCCCAACTTCGACTGCGCCATCGACTCGCATGCGAATTCGGAATCGGAATCGAGCTCGCTTTCGCGCACTTTCGTTTTCGCCAGAGTGCAGCGAACAATGTTGCGAGTGCATAATTACAATGGAAGCATGCGGTGGCGGAGGGAAAAGAGAGAGGGGGAGAGAGACAAAGAGATAGAGATAGACATAGTGAGATTTCCCATCGGGTTCATTAACCAGCATGCGATGCAGCAGCAGCCCCCACACAAACAGCACGCGCATGCACCTCTTCACTTCCCCCTGGCACTCATCAACGGGTTAACCATGACCAAAACTATCTCCCCCTGCTCCTCTCCAACTGCACGAATGCATTGGCCTGTCTGGCGTCCGTCTGCCTCCGCTTGACTCGGACATTCGAACTCTTAGTAGACGTTTATTTATGGGCCTCACATGCGGAAGCAGCCGATTGTCGTTATCCATTTGCTGTTACAAAACTCCCCATTAATCTGCCGACTTGGGCAGCAGACGGGTTTCTATAGTGGATAATGGCATACTTAACCACAGACCAGGCAGAGAGACTTGCAGACAGACAGTCTGACGGGCATAAGGAGGTTAGAAAGGTGTTGCAGGGAATTGAGGCAAGTGGAGCACAGCTAGTAGGAGAGGATGCAGTACGTAAACTAGAGTAGACAAGATTAGGATCTAAACTGTAGATCAGTTAATTAGCTTGCAGTAGAGATTGTAAATCTAAGGGGATAGATAAAGCGATCTAGGAGGAGAGATTAGGGGGTCTTGCGCCATCTAGGATTTGAAGAGTGGGAGAACTACGTCCTACCATAGATCAGTTACGTCCTACCATAGATCAGTTAATTTTTAAGTGATTGAAGATCTAGATTAGTTTATCTGTTTACCAATTGAAGACTTGGAGATCTAGACTAAATCGTAGATCAGTCAATGATCTCGTAGGATAGATCTAACGGAACGATTGGGAGATCTAGCACAATCCGTAGATCAGTTCATCTGTTCACCAACTGAAAAATTCGAGATCTTGAGTAAATGGTAGATCGGTCACTTAGCTCCTAGTAGAGATCTAGGTGAAATGATTAGAACACCAAGAGCAATCCGTACGTCAAGTTAAAATACTCGCAGAGGAGATTCAAAACTTAGAGATTTAGATTAAACCGTTAATTAGTAAATAAACTCGCAGAAAAGATCTAGGAGGAAAGATTAAGAGATCTAGGAGGAAAGATAAGCTGATCTAGCGCAAACCGTAGATCAGTTAATTTGCTCTAACGAGATGAAACGTAGGAGAAGAGTATGAGGGTTTAGAGGAAACAAGTAGAAGATCTAGTGCAAGCCCCACATCAGGTAATTTGTTTACCCAATCCAGAGCAGGTTCTGCAAATTAATCCATTACTCAGCTGGCAAATTTACGGTTATCTTTACGGCCCACAACATGTCGCTCGCACCCGTTGCAGACCCATAAACTGTCACGGCGCATGTCACGAGCGCACTCGAGTCACACAATCACTTTCAAATGCGACCCATTTAGATGGAGATGGAGACCACTGGACACCACGGCACACGCATTAGAACCGGCTCTCTGAAACCCGCTTTGGCCAATTGCCTTTCCAATTTTTGTAGCTGCTGCAGTTGGCAACGATTTTTTTCTGGCTTTTTTTTTCATTGCATTTTGGTGCAAGAACAAATGCCACAGAGGGGCAGGGAGAGGGGAATGGAGACTGAGATGCAGCCACGCCTGGGGCCACGTCTCGACTTACCCTGACCCAGTTAGAACTGTGAGACTGCAGCGCCGACTTGACTGACTGATGGGCAATGCTTCCGACCTCCTCCCTTCAGCCCCTTCCCCTGCCACAGCCCAGCAACAGCAACAACCTTGTGCATAATTTATGCGCTGCCCGCGGGCGAAGCGCGATCCGAAGAAACCGCAAGAGAAACCAATTGAACGTGCCTCACTGCGCATTACGTGCAAATCAGGGGTAGGGCAGGCAGAAGGTGGGGGGTTTCTTGGGGCGGGCCACTTCTACTGCCGCCCAGTTGCATAAGTCGTGCATGCGATCGATGCCAGTTGCAGCTCAATTCCCCCCGGTGCCTGTGCCTGCCTGGGCCTGGGCCTGCTAAGCGTATGCAGTGCAAGAGTCCAATGTACTTTCACTTGTGCGTGGCCAGAGTCGAGGCGGGCACGCACGCGGAGTGGGGCACCCCCACACGCATGCGACGTGATGTAATCACCGAAACTGGGTCACAGTTTGTCGCGCATTTGAAATGATCAGCAACACGATCGCAATCCGATTGCCAAACTGGAGCAACTCGTTGAAGTTTTATGATTTCCTCTCTCGATTGCAGAACAACTCTTCGTATCAGTTTGGCTTCGATGTGAAGGACGACGAGTTCACCAACTACCAGAACCGCAAGGAGGTGCGTGATGGATCCGTAATCAAGGGCAGTTACTCGGTGGTCGACTCGGATGGCTTCATCCGCACCGTTAAGTACACAGCTGATCCCAAGGAGGGTTTCAAGGCTGAGGTTATACGTGAACCCACCGACATCGTCGTCAAGATTCCAACTCCAGCGCCGCCAACGCAACTGCTGCGCGCCGGTGGCCACAAGGCACCACAGGAGTACAGTTCCTCGAAGCAGCAATACCAGCCACAGCACCAGCAACAGCAGCAGTACCATCCTCAGTATCAGTAAACGTGCTGGCAGTGTCCGGATCTAGCTGAAGAATGTCCTCCTGAAAGTCCAAGGTGAAGTCGTCATCGACGGCATTTTCCCGGCATGCACGAGACTTTCCCTAGTTTGTAGCATATTTGTACTTGAGTTTGTATTATTCGAACTGTCGAAATTCTGTATCTCCAACTTTCTGGCTTAGTATATTTAATTAAAATTTATAAAGAAGGTTTTTTACTTTTATTGGAATATGGGGGGGAGAAGGTAGAGGGACCTTGGTTATCCTTGGGTTAAGGAGTGTAGATTCGGGAAGATCAACTGAAGATCGACTTTGTTCAGTTAGTTTTATATGCAAAAAACTTCTTTCTTCTTTGTAGTAACTGTCTTGACGAGTTCAGTACTGCCGCAACAAGGCTTCCCAGTAGACCTTGTGCTCTTTAAATCTTCATTCTTTCTTACTCTAAAGAAAGACTGGATAGATCTTGAAAGCCTCACGATCAGCTGACCACAAGTTAAGAAAATTTCTAAAGGCTCTTCACCTTCAGACTTCTTGCTCCTTTGCAATAAGTGTCTAGACTAGACCAACCTCAGCTTGCTGCAACAAGGTTTCGCAGCTGATCTCTAGAATATTAAAGCCTTTATTTTCATCCAATATTCCTCTCTCTTTCTCTCTCTCATTGAGGTAACTAGACTCTTCTTGACAGTCTCCAGAACAGCTGACATAAAGCAAAGGAAGTTTCTATGAAATCCTTTTCTTCAAATATCTTCCTCCTATGATTTAGACGAGACTAGACCAACAAGGTCGCGCAGCTGATCTCAGCAATACCTTTGCCATTATTCTCTCTCTCTCTTTCTATGCTCTTTCTCTCTCTGGCCATTTTGATTTCCATTGAGAGAGTAAACAAATTTAGCTGCTTAATCAGTGTCCTCGTAACCCTTTTGTAATTGGCAAGACGTACCCGTTTGGCCAGTTCGATTCTCTGTCTATTCTTGGTGCTGACAAAGGCCACCTAATGTGGAAGTTCTCACAAGAGGCAGCTCGCCCGATCACTCGTGGTCACCCAAGACGCTCGCCAGCGACGAAGCTTAGTCCGGTCAAACCGGTTGCGCCTTGGGAACTGGAACTCACGCCACATCAATGGGCAATACAAACAGCAGCAGCAGCAGCAGCAGTGGAGAAATAGTGTCCTTTTGCAATGTCCTTGCATAAATTAGACAGCGCAGTGTGAGAACCAAGGGTTATCACTGACGGCGATGATGACCTTATCGAACCTAGCGAACCGGTTCTGGACAGCAATGACAACCACACAGACAGACCGTCGAAGGACCCGCATGCCTGGCCAGACAGCCGACGGCATTTACATATGCTCAGCACTTAATATTGATCTTGAGCTGATCCGCTACCCCCTCCCCTAACCCTTTCTTAGAGCACATATGACTTGGTCAGCTGTGTCTGTCAGAGAGAGAGAAGGAGAGATGCCCTCTAACTGGACATTGCCCGCGGGGCATTTATGTCACTTGCCCGATGAGTCGATCAGGCGCCGCGACGGCCTATGCAAATGAGCTGCAACCCTTGAGGTCACCGACTCGAAGACTCTTACAAGCCTTACAAGGCCCGCGACCCGCTGCAGTCAAGACGGAATCAACCCCCGAAGCAGATCGCTGCTGCTGCATTTGCATACCCAGCTCATCCATGACCCGCATTTGCCCACAATCCTCTGATGGACTGTCTCTGTCTGTCTCAGTCCGGGCCGAGTTGTAACTAAGTAACTAGGCAGGACATTTCGGGTCATTGACTAGAACCAGTTTCGAGTCCGAAGAAAGTCCATCAATTGACCTTTTCCCCGGACGAAAGATGGGCGCAGAAAGCCGTGTAACCGGACTGTCCACTTTCCGAGCAACGGGATCGTGAGAAAATCAACTCGCTGACCTCCGACAAGAAGGAAGAACAGTGATCTCCTGCTCCTTCTGCTTGCCTTCTTCTTATGCAAATCTTTTGCGCGGCTTTTCACATTTCACGCCAATTCATTGCCGCTATATAAATAATACGCCAAAATTATGAAAAGTCACGATTTATATATACAGTGAGAGGGAGGGAGACAGAGAGAGAGAGTGGGAAAGCGAAAGAGACAGTGATAATGGTTAAGCACATTATGCAAATAGTGTGAGCCGCTCAGAGTTTTCCCTGCGCCATGTCCCAGCGATGCTCGCCCCGTCCACCCCGCCGATCTGTCCAGATCACCTGGAATAGTCGAGTTAATATTTAGTAGGGAGTTAATTACGAGATTGTCTGCCTGCTTACCTCGCCCTTGTAACGGTTTGTGCCACGCTGTGTCTCAAAGCGGCGCTTCTGCTCCTTGGGATGCGCCAGTACATGGCCCTGACTGCGTCCATTTGCTCCATCAAAGCGCATGAAGATGTCGCTGCAGAGGAACAGAGAATGAATAAAATCTTTGTGAATATTCCTAAGTGCACTCACTGAAAGTACTTGAACTCCTTGCGGGGTACACGCTCGCTGCGTCGCTGCGCGTTGGACTCCGCGGCCAAAGTGTCTGCGGCACGACGTGGTCGCTCTGTCTGTGGCGCTTCCTGTTGCTGCTGCAGTTGCTGCAGGTGTTGCTGCTGTTGTTGCAACTGTTGCTGCTGCTGCAGGTGTTGCTGCTGCTGATGATGCACTACAGCCGCCCGCGAGGGCACCACATGCAGCACGTCGCTGGTGAAGAGCGCCGGCGGCACATTGTAGAGCGACTCCTGTTCGATGCGACGCTGCGGCAGCGGTGGCAACTGTGGCGCCAATGCCACGCGCTGCTGCACGGGCGGTATGTAGTTGCCCTCGTAACGGTACTTGGCCAGCTCAACCTGCGGTGCAGCGCGCTGCTGATACTGCACACTCTGCTGCGGATAAATGGAGGCCAACTGTGGTGCAACTTGTGGTGGAGCAGCCGAGGGCACTGCCGGAAGCTGTTGTTGTTGCTGCTGCTGCTGATAATCCAAGGCCTGGGCGGGATACGTGGGGCGATAGTTGATCAGTTGAAAGTTGGGCGTCTGCTGCTGATAGTGGGCCGCAGGTGCAGCTGGGGCAGCATAGCCAGCCACATACGGCGCCGGCAGCGGCAGATACTCATAGCGACGCAGTCGAGGCGCCGCATCATAGTAAAGTGGATGTAGATGCGAATGCGGATGGGGATGCAGATGACGATGTGGATGCAGGTGCGCGTGTTGATAGTAGTGCTGTGCTTGCACCTGCAACAACAGTGGCAACAACAGCAGCAGCAGCAGCACTTGCAGACGCTTTTCCTGGGCAGGTTGCAGCTCCATCGCGTTGCAAGCTTGTCAAATTTGTGGCTGCATTTTGACAACGACTTTGGCATTTATAGGTTGGGCAGCCGCTGTCAGGGCTTGGCCCCAGCCATGCCGGAAGTCAGTGTGCCGCTGCTGCTGCTGCCCAGGAGTCAGCGGTGTGTGAAATCGATACACCGGAGCTGCCCCAGTTCCCCTCAGTGCCCCAGCAGCAGCTCCAATTGTGCAATGCGCGCTCGACTGGGCCGTTACGCTGGCTTATGTAAGGCGAGGGAGATGAGGAGTGTAAAGGGGAGGAGGGGAGAGGAGGAGGGTAGCTGGGAGACGAGTTGACAGTCGAGAGATCTGATGACACACGGCAGCTGGCCTTTAGAGCCATTATCAAGGTCAGCGCTGGCCAAACTATTTAGCATGCAAAGCGCTTTTCGCACTTCCCTGCAACGACCGTTAGAAGCATCAGATCCTCCTCGCTGATTGGCCAATGCTGGGCTTTGCTTAGGGGTTGCTCGCCTGCCTATGACCTATGGCAACCTAGGCGCGCCAACCCCTGTCAGCAGGAGCCGCAGCAGCAGAGCAACCCTCTGGCAAAGCTTCCTCATCGAGACTGCGCAGCTCTTCAACTCATTCGACTTCCGCAGTCGAAAGCCAAAGCAACTCAAAGAAAATCTCTCCGCGAGCACATCTTCAACTTGCAACAGAATCTTGCAAGATCTGCCAAAGGGAATAAACGAGCCGTAAGTCGCTTTAACACATTTATCGGTTCTCTTTATAGTTTCATACATTAATAATTAATACACGAGAGGAGGACACGAGGTCACGTCATTCAACACTCCAACTCCAGCACTAACTCCAGATCCACCAAAGTCTGCAGAGCGCGAGCCATAGACACGGATTATACATATACATATATATAGTAGATACGAGTAGATACTGAGATACATATATAGATACGGATACGGATATAGTACAAAGATTGTGGCCTCGATGAGACGATGAGACAGCTGCAACAGTTTTATCAGTTTCTTTTTTGGTTTTCAGTGCTTTCGATACGTTTTCGGTTTCGTTTTTGTTTTTGGTTTAGTTTAGTGTTCCCAGTTGACCTAGTCGGCCATGTTGACGTTGTTCATGCGCATCTTGGCAAAGTCCTCGAACACAATGTTGTCGTCGTCGTCCTGGTAGTAACCCTTGACATTGCGATGCTGCTCAATGGACTTCATCTTCTTCATGGCATTCGAACGCTTCTTCTCGATGGTGCCTGGCGAAGGGAGAGAGAAGAAGGGAGCCAATTAAACCCTACTCCTTAGTGGGTGCAACTTGTGCCTACCTGGTGCCGGCTGCAAGAGCTTGAAGGGCACATCTGTCTGCATTTCGCCGCCCAGCGTGCCGCAGTTCAACTTGATGCGCACCGAGTACGAGATGACAATACCGCAGGCATCGCCCGTGGACTTGCCCTCCTGCACCATGGTAGACGAGGCCAGATTGACGTCCTCATCTTTCAAGTGGCCATCCAGAGCAATGCCTGTGGAGTAAAGAGAAGTGGATTAGCTGCATTCAAAGGAATCTCTGTCTTCCTCTCTCACCATGTCGATCCTTGTTGTTGGCTGCCAGTGGAATCAGATAGAAAGTCTTGGTCAGATTGGCGCCAGGTGTGATGGGGCAACCCTCCTTGGTCTCCAGCTGGGCGACATGCTTGCTGAACTGCGCATTCACCATGGTGATCTCGGTGTGCTGCACAATGAAGCACTTGATGCTCTTCACCGACTTCTTCGAGTTGTTCGACACCTGCACGGTGGCGGCAACCTTCTCGCCGTGGTAGTAGATCTCGCGATCCAGAGTGACCTCCAGACTAATCTTGCCATTGGAGAAGGTGAATCCCTTGCTGACCAGCGAGCTGGGCAGACGTTGGCCACGATTCAGTGGCGCATACTGCAGCTTCTTGATCACCAGGCTGACCATGCTGCGCTTGTGCTGGCGATCGTCCTCCGAATCAGCGACATAGGCGCGAATGGTGTACTCCACACCAAGTGGCTTGCCCAAGTCGTCACCCTCCTGCTGCAGTGTCACAGAGCTCGGCGAATTGGGTGGGAAGTGGAAGGTGAACGGATGCGCATGGCTGCCCAGTTTGCGCACCAGTTTCTCCTGCATGGGAGTCATCTCCATGTTGTTGTTGGTCATGGGCACAATCTGTTCCCGCGATAGAATCAGTTCCTTCGAGAACTTAACGCCCATGACTTCATCCTCTTCGCGGCCATAGCGATAGGTGGTGGCCAATTGGCCAAATACTTTGCGGTTCTTCAAGTAGTCCGGCTCCACAACAATGACACCATCGACGGGATCACAATAATCCAAGTGATCAATGAAGTCGCGACGGCCCAAATAGAATGTGACCTTGCCGTTGGGTGTGGCCTTCTTGAAGACCTTCACAGAGACAACCATGTTGATGGATTTGTGGAAACTACACTTGGTTCGAGTATACGAGGTACGAGATTCGAGTTACTTCGAGATTCTTTGACTGAGTTCGAGAGGTTTTCGCGTCCGGTTTGCAAATGCGAATCGACTACGGCGTACAACCTGCTTATATACCTTTGGCTTGGCCCTGTCCGTGGGGTTTCACGGCTTCCACTAAATGGATTTGCCCGTTATGCAGCTGCTGCTAAGTGCAAGTGCGTCGCGCTGTGCCGCGTGTTATGCGCAGTTCTCTTGCGACAGTTCTTCCCTCGTCGCATATTTCCCTCACATTTTCCGCACTTGTTTTCCAAATTGGCTAGTGTCAAGTGGCGTTCGCGACCTGTCGCGAGGTCAGTTCACGTTTTTTGGTCGCTTGTTGTGGGCGCGGATTAGCTTTTGATTAGCTATTACCACATCCCAGCCAAGCATATTTCCAGCGAAGCCCTCGAAGTTTCTCTAGGTTCCAGATCGATATATTGATTTGAACAAAAGGTAAACAACTGCGGCAACTGGAAGTGAAAGAAATGCAGTCGGTGTAGTTGGTGAAGGAGTTGGGAGGGTGTAGTATGTTCTGGGGTATTATAGTTACTCTTTTCATCAAGAAGGGAGTGTCTCAAACGAGAACAGATGCTGCAGCTCACCCTGAGATGACCTTCTCTGTCTGATACCTGTTTAGAAGGAATGAATCTTAGCAGATCTATCGTCGAGGAGTTTCTTTTCTGCATAGGAACTGCGGTATCCAAACGAAGATTTGTAGAGAATGTGCTAGGTGGTTTCCTCCTCTGCTTTACAGAGTCTGTTGCCGGATATAGTCTAGAATATAAATAGAAATTAGTATTATGTATAGTGCATCGTACTTCATTACTCACCCGCTTCCCTCTCCTCTCTCTTTGCAGACACAGACAACATGCAAACACAGAGTCACACCACAACCGATCGACATGGCTACAGCCTGCGCTTCTCGCCTTTCGAGGCGAATCACATGCTGCTGGCTACCAGGTGAGTTTACAAAGCACCCTCAGACACACCAAGTACACAACTAACCTGCTTCTCTCCATCTCCCTTCCAGCCAATTGTACGGTCTTGCGGGTGGCGGTTCGCTGTTTCTGCTCGCCCAGAATAGCCTGGATGAGGGGCAGAGCCTTACGGAGTTGTGTCGCCTGGAATGGTCTGATGGACTCTTCGATGTGGCCTGGTGTCCGTATGCCAGCGATATTGCTGCCACAGCTTCCGGAGATGGCTCACTGCAGATCTGGTCTGGCCTTGATGGCGATTCGGCACTGGAGGAGTTGACGCCCAAACAGCCGCTGATCTGTCTGCAGGAGCACAAGAACGAGATCTACAGTCTGGATTGGGGCGAGAAGTGGAACTACCACACGCTGCTCTCGGCCAGCTGGGACTGCACACTGAAGCTGTGGGACTGCAATCGCCAGAACTCCATCACGACGTTTGTGGGACACAATGATCTGATTTATTGCGCAAAGTTTTCGCCTCTGATTGCGAATCTCTTTGCCAGCGTAAGTACCGATGGACACCTGAACTTATGGAATTCTCTTGATTTTACAGGTAAACCCCTGATGAGCATCGACGCCCATGCGAGTGAAGCCCTGGCCTGCGACTGGAGTCACTTTGATCGCAACGTGCTGCTGACTGGCGGATCTGATGGACTGGTGCGTGGTTGGGATTTGCGCAAGATGAGGACACACATCTTCGAACTGGGCTCTGGAGAGTTTGCCGTGCGACGTTTGGCCTGCTCGCCGCACTCGGCGACGGTCTTGGCTTCGGCTAACTACGACTTTACAACGCGGTAGGTGGAGAAGGAAGTGGAATCTTCATTCTGTGCGTACTATAATCCTTTTTCCTTCCTCTCACAGCATTTGGGATCTAGAACGCGGCGAGGCACCACAGGAGATCAACGAGCAGCACACGGAGTTTGTTTGCGGCCTCGACTGGAATCCACATCGTGCACATCAGCTGGCGGACTGCGGCTGGGATTCCCTGGTGAATGTCTACACGCCGCAATGTCTGCGCACTCAGCTGGTCTAGATGGAAGCCTCAGCAACCCCTCCTCAACTGGAAACTGAAACACCTGGAGCACGCTAACTGGTGCTCCGATATAGACGATATGTGATACGGCGCACGTGACGCCAAAATAGCCTACAAATGGTGGAAACCTGGACTAGATAGCTGAGCTATACAACCTCTAAGGATACGTGGAAACGATGCGAGACGAGCCGAACGTGTAAATAGTTGTGATAAACGAGAAACTGAACCCCCTTCACAGGTGCCTGAAATGTCAATGAGAGAAGCAGCGCCATAGATTATATGATTATAAGAGCTGATTGCAACTGTTGTCTTACCTGGGGGCGATCTTTCTTTAACAAGAACTTAACGGCAACGCTAAAGTGGGCATCATTTCTTTCCGGTCGTGGCCAAACAAACACGCAATAAGCGCTAATTTGCTTCAACATTTTATTGCCTTGACTTGGCAGCTCGTGTGTCCCGCCTCCTCCTCCTCTTTCCCATGACTCGATTTTCTGGGAATTGACACAGTCAACAAGCTGTGGCCAAAAGGTGTGCAACATCGCACTGTTGATGGTGTGAAAAGCAGCCTGCAGCCAATGTGCCCCATGTCCGTCTGTCTGTCCATCTGCTGGCGAGGATCACAGCGTCTCATCCTGTCATTAGGTTGCTGCTTTTTCTGCCACCGCGGGCAAATATTTGTTTTGATGCCAATTTGTGTTGATTTCTCTCGACAGCTATCCCCATTAGTTGTGGACGTGTACCATCTGCTGCCACTGTAATTATGTGCGCAGAAAATCAAGTTAAGCGTCGTGCGTCAAGTGAAAATAAATTTGATATTAATGCTTGTTTGCCTTAATAAAAATCCAAATGCGAATTTATATAATTTGTTACGTGGAAGTCAACAAGATGAGCAGCACACAAACTTGGCAACAACAATAAACTTGCAGTATAAATAATTACAATTTCTTATTGTTAAATCAAATAAAAACTTTGTTCGTTGCAGTTGCATAGCAGGCAGCCTCAGACGTGCTGCAAGCAGTGCTGCCAGACAGCCAGTAATGAAATACAGATCGCTCACAGCAAACAGCTTCTGTTGCAGAGCAAACAGTGTTGTGAAACAGAGCAATGCGCACTGAGCGCTGCTTTTGAAATCTGCGTTGTAACAGTTTAGGGTTATTTAAATTATTTGCTGCTTACATTATGAATGAAAACTTGTTACGTTGTAATTTATAGTTAAGCTGCAGCACATGCAAAGAAAACACTTATCAAACAAATGCTGCTGCAACTGGCACTTAACTCTCTTTCCCCCAAATTACCCGCAGCAATTTTGCGCTAAATCCATGCAACAAACTATAAATTAACACCGCGCCAGATTGGGGCAATCGTGCAAACTGCACACACACACACACTGACACCAGCACACACTGAGGCATGCTACATAGTTGCAGCCTAGACGCAACCTTGACTTCTTTAGCTGCCCGTGGCGCGTTCTGTTCGCGGCAGGCAGCTCTCGTTATAAATAACAGACGAATGCCAAATTTTTCAACACTCAGCACGCGAATGACAGCCCCAGCGGGCCTCTCTTTCACTCTCGCTCTTCCCCTCTCTCTCTCTCTCACACTTTGCACGCGTCGTGTCGCGCAGCAACTTCCACTTCAGCTTCGGCTCCCGCTCCAACGTCATCTCTGCAACGTCAGCTCAGCAATTTAAATTGCCTCCACGAGCATTCTGATGGCGATCACGCGTCCCTCACTGCGCCAAATCGCGCGGCTCAATCTTCGTGCGGGGCCATAAAGGATCACGGATCACGGCTTGGTTGGCCGCTTTTTACGACTGCCTGCCTTGGTATTAATTTTTGCTTCATCTCTCTCTCTCTCTCTCTCTCTTCACGTTGTTGTTTTTGTTTTTTGTTGTGCTGCCTCTGCCCGAGTTCGCTTTAATCGTCACTTTTGTGCCGACAAGCGACGCGCCAGAATCGTGAGACTGTCTGTGCGTCAGCCTCCGAGTCAGCCTCAATTTCTGGCTGACTCTGGTGGTCAGCTAACACGTGTTCCGCACATCGTACTGCACCCCCCAAGGCGCAGGCACAGCTGGTCACCCTGGTCGGTGCCCAGTGCCGGGGCGAAGTGAAGGCGAACATACCGCAAGAGCAGCAAGAGAGAGCGACGCCTAACTAGATGCCAACGAGATGATCGTTTGGTCACAGATTTTTCAACTGCCACTTGCCGCGGGGGCGTGAACCGACGGCAATCTTGATAAGGACGAAAAGGAGCAAGGGTAGGAGGATGACAAGAAGGAGGAGGGGCAGGTTTTTCTCTCGAACAGAGGCCGGAAATAATTGTCAAGGGATGAGGCTACCTGTCTTGCAATTGCTAATGAAGCGAGGATGGCACTGCCTCTCCCTTCCTCTATCTCTCTCTCTCTCTATTCACTTTCTTTTCTTGTTTCGTCCTGTTCGGAGCAATTAAAATGTGTGTGCGATCTGTGGAGCTGTCGCGCAAACGGATGCGACTACCGTTAGAACTTCTTGAGCTGAGTGTGAATTTGTTCACCTGCGCAGGCTTTTGCATTTATGTATGAGTCGTCGATCAGCGATCGCGACACAGGAAATCAGCGTAGGTGTTGAATAGCTTAGATCGTCACGCAATACTAATGAATGCACGATCACTACACACACGTGTGTGTGTGTGTGTGTGTGCGTGTCTGCTGGGCACGCTTGTCAGCCGCGTCTTTACGATCTTTTATGCCTAATTCCCGCTCCCGGCCATTGTTCTCGCTCACTGCTCTCGCTTATGATCATCTAACCTTGCGTAAGGTCAACGAGAAGAAGCCGGAACACAGTACGCACAGTACGCCGAAAAGAGAAACCCAATTTCGAACGCAATGTTATGCAATCTCAGTCGAGGGATCATAAAAACAACGACAGGCAGTCCGACTCTGTCCGGTCTGTCCCAGAGATCTGGGTCTCTAATCTAGAGTGAGCCATAAAAACGCTGCTGCTGCTGCTGCTCGGGCTCTGCCTGCGGCTTGTGCTGTAACCTTACCTAAAGGAAGCTAAGAAAAAAAGGGAAAAACAACAACAAAATCATCTTGTGATTATTTTCTATTTTCGCCTGGAATGCGCCAGGCGAAAATATTATTGCTCATCCATAGTGAGATTATACTATATTCATACTATATCTTTGATTTATATGCACGAAAATAGTTCATAAATTCTGTTTACATCGCGGATGACTTTGGCACGAGAGGAATCCTATTAAATTGTGAGTGCGCTGCGCACTGTGGTGCTGAGTGATCTGCGAGGGTGGCTCAAGAAGTTTGCTGTAACGAGTAACAGTCGAGCGCACTTGACAGTAGGATAAACTACGACCTATTTTAAAATGCATTAAGGAGTACTTAAGTATTGATATAAAGGTATAAAAACTATAATTTATATAAACTATTTTCTATAAAATGTTTTATAGTTATTTGAAAAACTATTATGCGATATTTTAAGCTGTTTTATTTATAGAAAAAATATATAAATATAATAAAAATTCAGTTCATTTTAATCAGGTTTTTCTTTCAGATTTTTTCTCAATTAGTTTTTCACTTCCCGCCCGCTGTGACAATCGCCTCGATTCGGATTTATTCGGCCCCAGAAATTCTTTTTTTTTTTTGGATTTATTTGGTATGCGCATATTTCGCTGGCATTTATGGCTAGCACAATAATTGAGGGTGAAGGACGCCTTCTGGCGTGCTCCAAGCCGTAACAGCAACAGCAGTGGCAACAACAACAACATGAAACAACAACAATAACAAGGTCGTCTCGCAGCCATTTATAAATAATTCCATGCGATTTTACGTATAAATAATTTGTTGGAAAAATAAAACTGTTCGTCCACCGATCTGTCCATCTATCTTTCTGTCCGCCTGTTGCTCAACACCGTCCCCCGCTTGTTTTCGAAGCGATGACCAAAAATACTTGAGCGGCTCGTCTCATGACTAAAATTAGCGGCCAGCAGTCGCCCCCACAGCGAGCCGGGACGCATCTGTTCTTCAGTTACTCCCCCCTGCTGCCGTAGCCAACGCTTCCCCATGCTCTCTTGTTCTTCTCTCATTCCCACGCCCCCCAACTGACGTGCGCCGCCAATGACGCGTTTTCCTCGACTGATTCTAAACAGACCAACAACATTAGCGTCCAGAGAGTGCTCCAGAACCAGGTGATGACGATCACCCTCGCGCAGCCATGGGCAAAGGGAGGGCAGGTTGCTTTGGGGCAGCCGTTGGTTCAAATGGCCTGCAAAATATATAACACAATTGCTGGGCCAAAGATCTGGGGCCCTGACCAGAAACAGCAGCGGCAGCACAAAGGCGTCAGCAACCTGAAGCAGATTCACATAATCTCTAGTTATGGCTGGTCAAAGAATAGAATCGATTATATACTCACATAGTATTGTATATGTATATTTGTAGTTTAGGCAGAAAACAATAGAAGAATTTCTCTATGTGCCACGCAAGTCAAAGACTCTTTCTTTAATACACATAAATTTTTATTGTAAACAATCACAACACTTGAGCACCTTGACAAAAAGCAAACTGATATGGCTTGCAAAGAATTACAGCGCCTTCTGCTATCGATTAATGTGGGGGCGCTTCGATTTCCCCAACTATCAATTAAGCGCAACCAACTTCGCTTTTTAAAATGCAAACATGATAAGAAAACTGAAATACCCAATTGCTCTATATAATACTTATAAAAGCCGCAAGCGTACAAATATTTTCACGAAAAACAAATTCTTTGCAGCACGTCAGTGACGTCAATCCGACGGCGGCCGGTTGAGAAAAACAGAAAAAAGAAAGAAAAAGTCTGCAGAGAATTTCGCCAAGGCGCCTCTCACACTGTCGAATAAGCCAGACGTGGGTGTCGGTGTGACTGTGTGCATTTGCGTGTGTGTGCGTTAGTGCGTCGCCACTGTGTGTGTGCGGGCTGCTGGCGATGACGCGTGAACTTGCCTTTGATTTGTTTTTCGCAGCGATCTGGGAACTCGAGAGTTGGCCAAAAATAACAACAGGCAGCACAATTTGTTATTGTTATTGTAATTGTTATTGCTGCCGCCATGGGAGACCGCACACGCGCCCCCGGGCCTATTCGAGTGTCTGGCTAGGTTGTGGGCGACTCCAGAAAGGAAACTCAATTTGCAATTTCTACTGGAGCGATTAGGGAGTCGCACGTGCTGCATACCGCCGATCCTTAGCTACCCCTCTGCCACATCCCTCTTGCTTTGTCATTTCCGCTGGGTGCGCATTAAATTAGGGCTCATTAGGCGGCTCCAAATGCGAATCGCCGGCAATCAACGTCCAA
Source organism: Zaprionus africanus (assembly GCA_018151435.1). Taxonomy (NCBI): domain Eukaryota; kingdom Metazoa; phylum Arthropoda; class Insecta; order Diptera; family Drosophilidae; genus Zaprionus; species Zaprionus africanus. Next base: position 624,217 of record JAECXB010002310.1, on the reverse strand, counting down.
TTTGGCAAATGCCGCCAGTTAGCCGGTTAGCCTGGCCAACACTTTCGGGAATTGGGGATATAGTTATAAAACTTGTGTTGCGGCTAAGTGAGTGGCCACCTGTTGTTGCTGCCACTGCTGATGCTGCCTTTGTCCAGGCTGCTGCTCGATCAGGCATTTTCGCAAAATCGCACGAACATAAAGGTAATTGCACATGGACATGCCAAAAAATTATCCAATACGCTTGGCGGATCTGTTGCTTAATGTTGTAAAAGCCATCGATGCCAGGCATTTATTGCCACAAAGATGCGGGCACGGCCACTCCGACTGAGACTGCGACTGAAGGTGCCAAGGATAGCCAGAAAACGCGAACTGCCGACGGCTGTGTAAATCAACGAAATGCGCTACATAAGCATCTCTAAATCGGTTAATATATTTACTTACTTTATGGCCAATCGATATGCCCTTCGTTTGCGGCGTAGCGTGACAATCCCCGAATAAAAGAGATTGTATAAAAATGAGTAAAATAAAAAGCGCTGCATCTTTTCAGCTGCTGCTGCGCTGCCTCCTTCTCTTCTGTCGCGGCCGTCTGTTTACACGAAACGCCTGCGTTGTTTCAGCCTGCGTTCGCGGCCTGTGACATATGCGAAATTCATTGTCGCGTGTTGCCATACCGTCGTCTGTCTGTCCCCAACGGGAGAGCCAACGACTTGTCCGGCAACCTTGACGCGTTGCCCGCTCCTTTTATCTGGCAATTCATCTGGCTCGAGTCGGGACGCACACAGGTGCTCTCCACTCCTCTGCTTACCCCTACTCTCCCCGCACCACCCCCCAGGGGCTGCCATATCGCGGACATTATGGGGCCGACATTATCTGGCAGCACTGATCGCATTTTAAGCGCATTTTAAGCTGTTCGCATTGAAAAATTGCCAATTGCCAGGAGAGAACGAGGAGATGAAGGGGCAGAGAGAGAGACAGCGAAACAAAAGCTGAGGCATTAAACGATCGCTTAACTACTGTTAAGCTGCGCTGCGGGCTGCGTCGCGTTAATCCTGCGCGAAGGTTAAACGGCATTTCGTGCGTAAGTGCAATTAGTGTAAGTCGCGATGCGCCAACGACAGCGTCGACTGCGATTGCGACTGCGCTGCGACCACAAACTGTCAACGTCAGTGCGGAAGAGAGAGAGAGAGAGACATAAAGAGAGTGTGTGTGAGGCCACGCGTACGCATACGCTTTGGCGTCAACGTCAGCCTGACGCACGTTTCCGCTCTACGTTCCTGCGCTGCTTGCGCGCGCTTAATGAGTGTGCGCCTCATGTGACTAAAAGAATTTATAGAGAAGGTGTAGCGGGAGGTGGACAGCAGACGCAGGGGCAGCTGTTTTAGCTATTTCGCTCTTCATTTTTTGTGTGCTACTATGCTGAATGCCCCCCATTCCCCCTTCTGGCCATCGCCTGCTGTTGCGGCCTTTCCCGTACCAGTCACACGGCCCACATTCATTGAGCAAATTTTCCCAATTCGCACACACACACACACGTAAGTCTGCGCGCTGTTAATCAATGGGGCAGCCAAATTAGCGGCAGCGTTTGACGTCAGCGTTTCTGGGAAGACTATGTGCTAACCCAGCGCACAATCGTGCGTCTAATTTCGGGAAACGTGACCAAATATGGAAGGCTGTGGCGGATAGCAGTAGTGTGGTAGAGCAACGACCTTGAAGGAAAAGTGGGGAAATGAGGAATCTTCTATTAAGTAGATTATAAGAAAGGTAAATAGATTAAAGGTAGAAGAAGGGAAGATTATCAAGAGAGGGAGAAAGTGACTTATACAAGTAATCTCAAAGTTAGTGAGGTTAGTAGAGCTCTTCAGGTTCCTGAGATCAAGATTTTAGCTTTATATGAAGTCAACTACCGAAAAAAGAAGGCGTGGTTGAAAGAAGACTTTCTTTAAGTAACATCAAAGTTAGTAAGGCATAGAAGAAGCTTTACACCAAATTTCATAAGCCAAGCTCTACAGACTGTTGAGATCGAAGGGTTTATGTTTTTATGGAGATAATTTTCAGTAAATAAAATTTTAGTTAAGGCATTGTTTACTTTCAATAAGAACGACTTGCATATGTCATAAGGTAGCTGCAGATCAAATTTAAAAGACCTAACCTCTAAAAATGCTGAGATCGAGGGGTTGAAAGCTAACTAACCTCACTTAGCCCATTAAGGCACATCGATTCGTATATCATGTACAGCTCTACCACGCCTACAACTGCCTAGTCAGCCATAGAAAGTCAACTTGCTGCTGATCTGTGAAACAATTCCAGCTCTTGGGATCTTCAACTCATGCACAAACATTGTAGGAGAAAACGAAAAGGCCCTCGGGGCCCTCGCACAGCAGCAGCAGCACGATTAGAAATTCAAATAGACTGGAAAACAAATTTGTACATCTCACTCGGCTTACTTGAGTCGAGAGTCGGCGACTTACCGATTCCCGGGAGCAGCGGATTCGCTGTGCAAACAGATCCCGACACAGTTCGTGCCACTCCCACATACGCACACACACACACGCAGACATGCCCAGAGGCCACACAGGGAACACTTGTTGCCGACGGTAGCTAATGGATCTACACCTCGGCTCAGGCTCGTCTCGTCTCGGTAGATCTCGCTAGATCGGTAGAGATCGCTCCCCAGACAATTGCCACATCACGCTTGTTTGCGTGCACATTAACGACTCCGACTCCGACGGCGACAGGCAAATCCTTTTTTGGCTACTTAGGATCGGGACCATCTCGTCGGAGGCATCGGCAGCGCGTTGTGTAAACATTTGCACAGCGCAGGGCATTAGGACAAAGCGGCGGAGCGCGTGATCGTGAGATCGCACAAACAAGTTGAGGTAGGCACTGAGGAAGAGAGAAAGGAGAGAGTATAAGAGCAAGGGAGATGGGTAGAGTAGCCTATGTCCATTTGGGTGGGCTGCGACGTGTACCAAACTATTTTGATAGCCACCGTTTTGGAAGTCGTCGTCGTCGTCGCCGTCGCGCTGTTTACTCAGTGCTTCAAGTGAAAAGTGATTAATGTCATGCGCGGCCAGCGTCCAATGCCAGCCTCCCTGCTCAGCGTAAACAACATAATCAAGCGCACATCCGCTGAGGGAGAAGGGCTTAGGTAGCTCATCCCCCTACTCCTCTCTCCCTCCTCCTCCTCCTGTCTCTCTCTCACTCCTCTGTGTGTTATGCTAATGGAGCAAGCAGCTTGTCACCAGGCACCAAACAGTGATTCTGAATTCCTGGAAGCATAGCAACCACAACGAGCAGCAGCAGCTCCCCCTTCTGCTCCTCGAAAGCTCTGGCCACGCTTTGTAGACAAAGTCACGCATGGCAGCAGCAGCGGAAGTTGCAGCAACGGCGCGGGGCACGCTTCGGCCCCTGGTGGGGACACTCACCAAACTGAAAAGTATCTAACAAGCGAATTATTCAGGCGCAGCTTTGTCAAGCTCGTTGCCGGGCCACTGGGCAGGCAGCCACAGAGAGAGAGGGGGAGGGAGAGTCAAGGAGACAGGAGAGACGTCGCTGTGCCCCAACAGAATTTGCAATTCGATGCTCTCTTTGCATTTCTGCGTGTTGGCATTTCATTTGTGGCCACCGCGAGATTTGCATATGAATAAGCCAAGACAAGCCAAGTCAAGTCGGGTTGGGTTTGCTTTGGTTTGGAGACGCGCGCGCGTCTTGGACACAAGGTCTGCTGCTCCTCCTCTCCTCCTCCTCCACCTTCCATCAAATGTCTGATGAACTGTCTTTGCGTTTGCCTTCAGGGTGTCGTCTTCGTCTTCGTTTGCGTCTTCAAGTGTCCCCCCTCTCTCCATCTGCCTCGCCATCTGCTTCGCGATCCGCGTCTATGTCGCGTCGTGATCGTGTCTTTGACCAGCGCCGCAATTAGCATTTGAAGTTGCATTTGCATTTGCATTTGCGCATAAATCAGTGGCCCGATCCCGGCCGATGGTAAACAAAAGCCTTGACGAACCACAGCACCCTCTTCCCCAACTCCATTCTCTTTCTCTCTCTCTGTGATTCTAAATTGAGCTGAAGGAATGCCGATGACACCTGCCTTTTAATACTTTTACTTTTGTATCCTGTTTAGTGGGCAAGTCTCAGTGTTCAGTCTAAGTACTGCTCTATAAGGTTGTGGCCGGCAGAGACCTTAGTGATCTGAGTACATTACTTAGTTAGTTAGTTATTGTAGCACTATCTTTAAACTAGTGCAGCAGAGAGTCTATTTAGTTCTAGAGTTCACCTAGTTTAAAGGGTTTAAGAAAACAAAGAAAGAAAAGAACTAAGAAAGAACTTATATGGTATTGAGAGAGCCTTAGCTCTACTCAAAAAGATTCTTATGCGATTCTTCAAATTGTTTATTATTCATATTCTCTATATTACTCAGTTCACTTCTTAAACTGATAAAAAAGAAGGAATCTTGAGTGTTAGCAATAAAACTCAACCACAAAAGCTTAACTTATCTTGCACATGTCTGCATACAATCTAATTATAACACTATTCTTAGTTTATTTTTTCTACTGATATAGAAAGAATCTCTTAATTCTAATCTAAGATAACTCTCTAAAAATATCATGGTATATAATCTCATTGCAATTCTTTCTTCACTTCACTTCCTCAACAGAAACGGAAATAATCTCAGCTCTTATCAATAAGTTCTTCCACATTCCTTTCCATATCTCATGTTCTACCTCATTATGCCACTTCCCACAGTTGCCTTTTGCAATCGCTCATTATGTAGACCAAGTACCTCCAAGCAACCTATTTATACCGAGCGATTCATAGCCAGAAACTGGCTAATTATAGCTCTACATGTGCATGTTATGGCATCAGCCCATTAGGCTATTTATATTCACCATATCTTACGAGGTAGATAAGGCATTTCTGCTTAATAATAATTATGATATAACTCACCATCAAGCGCAGCACTTCCTCTCTGTCGTGCGACATTGTTATGGGGTATATCAACTCAGTTGGTACAACATCATCGTCAGCACAATTTCGTTTTATGTTTGTAGGTTTTTTATATTTTTTGCTGTCGGGTGTTTTGGCTCACTTTAAATTGAATCGACTTCCATTAGGGGCAGTACCCAATGGCACCTGTTGCCCGTCCACGATGCTCGATCAGTGCTTCTTGTTGGCTTCTCTTTTGTTGTGTTTCGACATCGCCACCGACACTTTTACTTTTATATCCTGTTAACAACCCGTAATTTGGCCAATTTAACACTTGTAAACGCGCTTTCGCCGCTCTAATGAGGTACAAAACGTCGGCCAAGAAGTCTGCACAAAATTAACATATAAACGCGACTCCTTCAGACTGACCCATCCAAATTGCACGTTGACCGCACCTTATAATCACATCCCTCAGCTCAGCTCAGCTCGCATGGGTTCAGCTTAGGAGTCACTCCTGTTCCTGTATTAAAAGCTCAAAGGAGTCCGATTACAATGCCCCGCGGGAGGAGCCGATGCCGCTGCCGAAAACATTCTGCAATTACACAAATCTGTTGAGGCTGTTCCCGTTTCCGATCTCCCTCTCTCTCTCTCTCTGTCTCTCCGTCTGGTGTTAATTTATGCGTCGGGCACAAGAAAAAATCGCCACCGATTACCGACGGAATACTTCAATTATGCGTCGAGAGTCCGCAAACAGCTGCTGGTGAAACCCTTTTTAGCACTTGCCCGAAAACAAGACCGACAAATGGGAGCAAGCGAAATTTCCGTTGAACTGAGCCCCGAGACGAACCAAGCATATCTAATGCGACGCAGACGCAACGTGTCCAATGTGATCCCAAGGCCAAGTTGGAAATTAAACCCTCTTAGTGGTTTTCATAGATAGGCTATAATTTGGTTTGCCATTACGAATGCTTAGATCAAAGCAGAGCAAAGAAAAAGATGAAAGATCGAAGACAGACCTGAAATTGGGTAGAAATGTTACTTCAGAGATAAGATTTTACCAGGGTATGCAAGTTGGTATGAGAGTAATGCGAAAATTTTAAGAAAATTGAGTCATTTTCAACCACTTTGGGGTTAGGTCACTGATATTTCACACATTCCGGGTTGGAAGGAGGGTCTTTTATGCATTATGTGTATCATCCTTGAAAAACTCGTGTTAATAACACACACCATAAAGGCAACTCAATATTCATAAGATAGATTGTAAATTAAATAATAATAAATAAATAAAAAAAAAAATTAATTTAATGCTAATAATATTTTTATTTATTGATTGTATTACTAGACCTGAGTTTTTCTTGCCTAGAATTCTATATTAATTAAGAATAATAATGATACAAATTTGAGAGTTAATTTTCTTTTAAAAATGTAAATTTTTTTTTTTTTTTTTTTTTTAATGGAGTGATCTTTTAATTGGAATACATTGAGACACTCTGAAGACGAAAACCTGCATATAGTTATATTTCTAGTAATAATCTCTTCATTTTAAAGCATGTTTTGAATTTAAGAAGCCAAGTTTAGGATCAGATAAGCCTCGACTTAGTGTGACTTAATTTGGTTTGCTATTTGTTTACTATATTAAAATCGACCGATTAAACAAAGCATCATTAGCCAGCTCAGACTTGCTTTTTGCACTTGGCACTTCTCCTTCCCCTTCTACCTGGCACACCCCTCCCTCCTTTACCCCTTCTACGTGCTACAATGTGCATTTGCCCGACCATTTGTCAGGCTGCACCGGGTATTATACAATGCTTGAGAGCTCGAGCATGCGATAAGAAGTGGGACGCGTCAGAGTGCACACGACGCGGGCGTCGGGTATCGTCGCGGGCTTTGAGAAGCAAAAACAACGCGCATGCAGTTGACATTGGGTTGAAGCGTGTCAGCGGCGGCTCCACGAATGAAGCAAGTGGACAAAGTAGACTAGGGAGAGAGAGAGAGAGGAGGGAGAAGAGACTGATAGAGAGAGGGACTGTGCTCCACCTGTGGCGCAGGAGAAGCGCTGACTGTCGCTTGTCATTAGCTTTACTTTCAGGGTGTGTGTGCAGCGTGTGTGTGCAGTTGGTGTGTGCAGTGTGTGTGTGCAGTCTGTGTGTGCAGTGTGTGTGTGCAGTCTGTGTGTGCAGTGTGTGTCATGAAGTCATTAAAAACAATAATAAATGATTCGACAATTGCAGCGGAAACCTTGGAATCGAGTTTCGGGAATCGGGTATCATCGGGTATGGCTGGTGCTGAAGCTGGAGTTGTGGCTACCTCGATCGCCCCATATCGCTCCCCAGCGATGACAACAGTTCCAATTTACATAGAGTTTTTGTAATCACTGCAAGCTACTCGTTTCACGCAAAAACAGCTTCGATTTGTACGCGCTGATTAATGCGCCCTTTCAACGACTACAGCCTTAATAATAACGGTGCAAGCGATACCAAAAAAAAATCGACTCGAATCGAAATCGAATTGAAAACGGGATACGCGTTGCGAATGGAGCAAAGGGTCAGTCGAAATTGGGGACTAATGAGAGCAAAGCAGCCACGTTAATTGGCGACAATTGTTGGTTTTGTGGAAAGTTCAGTTTGCCAGCTGCGGAATTCGATGCGAAAAGGAAAAACAAAACATCCTAAAAAGGTCGCTACAACTCGACAATCTGCGATCATTTGCGGCGAAGTGGCGAAATTTTTTCGGCTGGGAATGCGACTCATTTGCAGATTGTGGGAAAAGTTTTCAATTTCGTTGACGATCGATCCTTAATAATGAACCTCGATCTCTCTATGCTGCTTTATATTTTACTCTCTTCTTCTCCCCAACTTCCTCTTCTTAACTCTCCCTTTTTAATTCTTTGATAACAGTTTAGTTTTGTAGCGAATTGAATTGAGGATCCTAGACCGATCACTCTTTCTTCATCTCGATTACTATCCCTTTTCTATCGATCTGTTTCCCTCTATAATAAATTTAATTGAAAACTGATCTCTCTCTTTCAGTCTATTACTCTCTCAACTCCTATCACCAGCCTTTCTCTCTCTTTATATTAAACCTAAAAAAGGATCGAAAATTCATTTGCTCTATTACTCTCACTCTCTCTCTATCTTTGTAATGCCATCTCTTCTCTGTTCATCCTCTCCCTCTCTGATCCTCTGCAAACAAATAAATATATTTACATTTTCATTATCATTAAGTTAATGTGAGGACCTCTAAGTAGTTGCGATGAATCGGCGATAAGGCAATCTTTAGTATATGCGATATCGTAACGATATCATCATCTTTGCGTCGTGCTCTACCTGCGGCACGATCGCAATCGAGAGGATTGTCAGATCAGCAGATCGGGAGCTGCTTTGATTAATTGCAGTGCGCAAGTCGTAAGCGGGAACTGGTTGCCGTACCCCGATCTCTCTCTGGCTGCAATCTCCTTGGTGAGCTGTCGCCAGTTAATGCCGCCAACTTAATCGCATTTGGACGGGCATCCTCACCCAGCCTGCCTGATAATGTTGTTTACGAGCTTGTGCAAAACGATTTGAGAATGGAAGGGAGACCCTCTCACGCGCTGCTCTGACGATAATTAATGAGTTGGCACTGGTGATATTATTAAAAACTTTTAATTACAGCACGCTGTGCTGGCTCTGCGCGTCCTTGGCTGTCGGGCAAAAATCGCGATCGCTGTAAAAATCCGCCGTCTAATGAGCCCAAATAAAGCCGAACAAAAAAAGTCAGCTAAAACTATTTCACAGCGAAATGTGTCGATCGCATTTTTGCGTAAACTCTCAAGGTGACACTCGCACACACACACACTTGCACACTGGTACAATGCAAGTAAAAAGGACACACTGAAATTCTTACGTAAGCGGGATCGTTTTTACGACCTCTCTCGCACTCATAAATTGATTTTTTCACGATACGCGAAGAATGAAAACGCGCTCTCGATGTTCTGATCTGGTTCCAGTCCCGCTCGACACGGCACGGCATGACATAATTTCACATAATTTGCAAACGTTCCAAGGACCTTAAAGAGGACAAACAAACACAGGCAGACGTCACAGCACGTGACAAGAAAAAAATAACAAACAAACAAGCATTGCCCAAAAAAGACCTAAGAGAGATTTCTTTCTTCGCATTTTTAGCTTGAATTCCGCAGGTCGCAGGTCGCTTGCCCGCAATTTTCCTTGCAATTTCGCAGATTTTTCGCAATTTCTTGTAGCGAATTTTCCCGCAGCAGGCAGCGTGAGCTCATTTTTTGCCCTAATTATTTTTTATGAGTGCAGTCCACGTGCAAAAATTGTCGCACTCCTCTCCTTCTCTCGCTCTGTGGCCAGCCGCAGTCGCATTCCTGTTCTCATTTCCATTTTCGCTTTCTTTTTCACGTTTTGTTCTGCGTGCTTTGATTTTTTTCGGTTTTTTTGTTTCGGCTTTTTTTCGAGAACCTGCTGTTCTTTTTTCGTGGTCAGTTCCAATTTTTGGTCTAATAATTGTTCTACTTATTGTGGTTGGCTTGGCGCAGGTTTTTTGTTCCACTAGTCTATGCAAAACTCAGCCATTGTTAGGTAGTGCAAGCAGAGCGAGGCACGCGTTGTAGAAAACAGAATGAATGATATTGTGAATATCACGACGGGTTTGTGTGAATCACTTAATTGACCTTTCGATCGCATAGCTAGGCTACTTTTGTACATATTGTGCTTGATTTCTGACCAGTCATTCTTTATTTACTCATATCATTTCCATTTCTTTTCACTTTTCATGTTGTTTGTCTAGTACTCTAACCCCAACTCGTGCATGACTAAGCTGAAACTTCTAGAAGTAGCGTGAAGACCCTAGGTAAAGCAAAGTATAAATTGATATTCTATTTCATTAGCTGCAAAAAGCCAGAACTAATGAGATAACTAGAATGATTATTAAAATATCTGGGATCTTTAAATAAGACATGACTGATTGCCTAACGTAATTTGTTACTAAACTCCAACACAATATAACTAAAACTATCTAACCAACTCTGTCCTTCTAGGGTTTGTAAAGTAAGTAGAGGTGGTGCCTTAGTTAGTACTTATTTCCCGTCTACAGGAACTATATATCTATCCTTTTATCAATGTCTCTATTTATTCATTAACTTCTGCTATTTATCTATCTATTTATAGGTTACCTACTCATCTGTATATGAACCTTACTTCCAATATAAGTATTTATCTATCTAGAGCTCATTTAGTTGATCTACCCCACAAAACATTTCTTTTAAAAACTTAAAAAAAATTACCCAAACTTCTTTAAATATTCCCTCTACCTCTTCAAGGTCTTACTCTATAACTTACCTAGTAATCAATTTTCCTGCCTCAACTCTTACTCTCATTTTGCCTTCTGCCTTCCGCATTTGCCTTTTGGCCCTGTCGCCTAATGATCCACTTTGACCTTAGCTAATGAGCCGCAGACAAAAGAGTTCGGATTGACAATCTAACTGCAGTCCATGACGATGTCAACCAGAAAACACTTTCCTTACCCTGCAGATTCTCCTGCTTTCCTTTCCCTTTCGCAATGGGCTCATAAAAGCAATTTCCCAGCGTTTTTCCAGCGTGCTGTTACAATTAAAATGTTAAACAGTAAAACCGTAAACCCCTAAAGAGTTGAGAGAGTTGAGTTGAGTGTGTTGACAGCGTCGTAAAACTTCCGAAATTCGCTCGAAGGCAAAAACGCGGAACACCCTGGAATTCTGCGTTGCCTAAAAGCAGAGCGAACAAAAAAGAAACGAGTGCAAAGCAAAGAGAACCGTTCCGGGAAGTGTAAAAGGGTGCAACACCCGAACTAGTTCAGTGGGTCGCGTAGACAAAAAACAAAGAAAAAAACACAAAGCGGCATCGTTAAAAAAGGAGAGCGCGACGATCGCGTAGAAACGATCTTGCTGTGACATTGTTCACGTTTTAGGAAACCGAAAGGGTATCCCTTTTTGTTAACTCTAGTTTTATGTCACTATTTTTTCCAGAATCGCTGAAATTGTAGCAAAAAATTGGTGCACGAAGAATTTACATAGAACTGATGAAGGACGAGAGAGAGAGTAAGGAATCTTCTGGCCTGGTTGACATTTCGTTTAACTTTTGATTTGGCATCTTGACGGGAAGGAATCGATCGCAGGGTAGTTCCCGTCGAAGTCGCTGGCAAATGGCTTTACAACTTGTTGTCTCTAATTATGGTCGAAATGGGCCGTAATCCTTTGCTAAACGCGACAACAGAGAAACGCCCAGCAGAGCAATTCGCCCGAAATCGTCATGGTTAAACGTGGCTAATCCTTCCACGGCAAGCCCTTCTTCTTCCTCATCGCTTCGGCGACCTGAACCCGCTGCGTAGTGCAGCGTTTCGTGGGCGTATTTGTTTGCTTTCGAAATCAAAATATTGGCAAACACTGCGAATACACTCGAACTGGAAACGGTTGGCAAGGATTACAGGGATTCACATCCTTTCTCACTCAATGTGCGACCTTGAGCACCGAACACGCGCGACTTTATGACCCCGGGACACATGACGATGCGCGATCATGTCCTCTGACAATGATAATAATGTGCAATGCGCGCGCCGCACTCAAATTGACTTTCGTTTTTTAACCCTAGCTCAGGGAAAGGAGGGACTCCTCACTGCGTCCTGGCCAAGCCTTTTGTTGCGGTCGCATTTTTTACGGCTTGCCTCGGCACAATTGCATCCCTTTTGTCGCGTTTTGTTTACCCTTTGTGCTCGATCGTTTTTTACAGCTCCGACCTCCGTGCCACGACCTTGTCCTCGTGCTGGGTCGGTTTTTTAAGCCTTTTCGCTCTGCTCTCAACTCTTTTTGGCAGAGTTTCAGGACGAACGTTGTAAATGTTCCCGTTTTTTATGCCCAATTCGTGGAATTCACCCGTTCTTCTTCTGCATTTTCTCCCGATTTCTGTTTTTTGTAGCGTTTTTTAGCAACGGGTTAGGCAGAATTCACGACGTTCTCTTCGCGGAATTCGCCCTCTTCTAATTTCAATAGTTTTTCAGTTCTGTTTTTTAGAACGAAAAGGCTTAAAAAATCAGTCAGCCTTGAGTTAATTGATTTTGCTGCTTCCTCTTCTAGCTGTTTTTTCTCTTTATTCCGAAGTCGATAAGCCAAAAAGTCACATTTTGCTGTGGATTCGAACAATGTCGAGATTTTAAACGTGAAAATCCTTTAGCGGAAAATTCTGTGGCTAAAAAGTTAAAGGCTTAGCGGGAGTATTGTTCGAAATAAATGGCAAAAAGTTAATTTACTGCAGAGTGGGATTCGCTGGAAATGGAAACGCTGAGAAGGAAATCGCCAGGAGAGTTAGTTAGTCAAGCAATGACTAAGGTTTATTGTTGAAGGAGGTTTATATGTTATTTTTTTTTGGTATTTAGTGGTAATTTGTTCAGCAAATCTTGCAAATGTTTGCTTTTTAATAGTCTCCATATTTTGAGATCTCTTTTCAACTAATTAAATTAACCTCTCAGCACCTTAATAGTCTTCATGAATCTAAATAGTATAACTCTTTAGAACTTTTCAGTATTGGTTATCTTAGTTCTTTTTATATTTTCATTCACTTTCACTCTCTAAGTTGTTCTTCATTGATCAAGTCAGATCACTTTATAATCTCTTAGTAATTTTGCCTGCTTTCTTCTGTTATTATTTTCTTCTTCTAAGGTGTTCTTCAGTATTCCCTTAATCTTCTGTCAGAATATCAATCTGACTTCATCCATCTTTCCATTTCAATCACTTTTCTTTTTAGTCCAGTATTCTGTATAAACCTTGAGTTTTTCCTCTCCAACTTATCACTTACATTAATCTCGAAAATCTCTTAATATTCCCTTGGCCACACTTTCCATTTCACTTGGCATTTTCCATTATCTTTTTTATACATTCCATAGATACATTCATATGTAGCATATAACATCTCTTAATCCACAATCTTCACTCTTTAATAACCATCTATCATTATCCGACTCTCACTTTTCCCTTTTCTTCTCAATCTTCCTTGCAAACCTTATCCAACCCGCTTAGTTCCGCACTTCGACTATTTCAAACAGATATTTCTCTGTATTTGGAAATTGAATTTCAATTTGCCGCAATCCACGATCGATTTACACGCTATTCTCCAGTTGCAACGGCGCAACCAGGTTAATTATCGCCGCATTGCCCAATGCCAGAAATTAACATTCGGCCAGGCAGACAGTCGATTCAGTTGGCCAGTTAGTCAGTCAGGCAGTCAGTCAGTACCTCAGTTAGTCAGTTCAGACTTCCTTTCCAGCACAGCAGATCATCATAAGCCTCCGTCCCGCTCGATGGAGAAGAGTCTCCTGCTGCAGTCTCCAACTCCATCGTCGCCGTCGTCTTGGGCCAGCTCATTACGCGGGTCGTGACTTGCCGAAATGAAAAACAAGTCAAATCGCCAAAGAGAGTATAAACAAGGCAAAAAACTGTGCAGGGTTTGGGCAAGAATTAAGCGACTTTTGTATGCCCTTTATGGAAAGAAAGAGGGAACTTTTAGAGCTTAATATGTGAGAAAGAGATCTATTAGGAGAATTTAGTATACATTACTTGGTAGATTAAGATACTCTCTCTCTTTCTATCTATGCAGTACACCCTACACCTCTATCTAACCTACATTATACCCTACACTATAAATCGATTCTTCTTTAGTTAGTTGATATTAACTATACATACTTTCCACAGCAACTCCTCCAGTCCTTCCCTTCTCTCACACATTCCTTCCTCTCTACACTGCCCAACCTCTCTAGCAAACCCATATGCCCTACTCTCTGTAGAGTGCCAGCAAACTGCTGCCAAGTTATTACAGCGGATGCTTTGCTGCCTGGCTTGGCTTGGCTTGGATGCTTGTCAGAGATGCTGATATCAGTCGAGGGCGGCGGCGTCGGTGGCGCAGCAGAATGTTAATCTCCATAAAATGAAGACAATGCGCCGGCGCAGCAGCAGCAACAGCAGCACAGAGATGGAGATGGAGACGGGCAGATCGCCATGTCTCGCTGTCCCAGTGGCAGTTGCCATGCTTCGCGAAGCGCGCTTTTTGCGCAATAAGTGTGCCAGCAGCATCAGCAGCAGCAGCAGCCGACAGAGAAGACGACGCTAGCAACCGGTCAGCCCCTCACATTATAATTTATGCAGCCGCAGCTCAAGGATCTCTGTGTATATGGCTGTATGGCTGTGCTGCGGCTGTAACTCCACTGCCCTCACACTCGACTGCAGCTTACTGTGCTCTACCTCCCGCGCTGGCTGTGCCCCCTCCTCAGCCCTCTCTTGCTGGCTCTGCCTTCTCTTCATCTCCTTTTCCCTTGCTGGCTCTGCTTACTCCTTTTCCCTTCAGTCGCTGCTGCTCTTCTACTCCTCGCCTGCACCTCCTTCTCTTGTCTGTACCTCCTCACCTGCACCTCCTGCTCGCCTTCCTCTCCCTCTCACCTCCTTGCTCCCCCTCCTGCACTACCTTCTCTGTGCGTTTAGGTAATCGCCGGGCATGATCTCGCCAACTACAGCCAAGCAAAGCTCGCGAGCTGGGCCGCGGCGTGACAAGCTGCCCGCTGTGACGACGACGACGACGACGCCGTTGCTCTTGGGATGCTGCTGCTGCTGCTGCTCTGTCGGCCGCCACGTCTGGCTGCCACAAACAACTTGAGGCAACGCCACCCCAGCGTGGATGAGGAGTGTAAATTACACGTTGCCTGCGGCCTGTGGCAAACGCCCGAGAGTGGCCAAGTGGTTGCAGCAACCCAGGCAGTTCTTGTCAGTTATTGTTGTGCCAGTGTTGCTGCTGTTACTGTTGTTGTTGCTGCTGTTGTTGTCGCTTTTGTTGCTGCTGCTGCTGTCTGTCGGTTTCATTCAAAAAGTTCAATAGTGCATGCCAAGCGAATTCTGTTGATTCTCATTCTCATTCCCAGTGCCTGCAGGCGCTGCACTGTCTCCCCTCCCCCTCTACTCCTCTGTTGCTTTAGTCCCTCTACTGTCCGTGTCTCCTGCTCCCCTCCTGCCTGTGTCCCTCTCCTGCTGTTCTCCTGTTCTGTTCATCTGCCTCCTCTGCTTCATTTATGATCGATGCCAGAGTCGATTGCTGCGCCGCGACTGGCGATTGTCGTCGTTGGCAGCTTCCCCTGCACGCGATGCCCTTCTGCGCATATACCCTGCACACGCACCAGGTGGAAGTTGTGGGGAGTTTAAGCTTGCAGTATAGACAGGGTTGACTGGGAAAGTATTTTATTTGATTTGCAATAAAGTTAACCAAAATCCTGTAAAAATCTCTCGTTTTCTTTTTATAGGCATCCATGTGCAATGAACCTCAATTACAGGGTATCTGTTAGTCGTGTATACTAGCTTTTCTTGAAGAATTCTACAGACAGTGTTTCTCTTCTATTTGTCTTCTCATAATCTTAATTACAGGGTATATGCTAGTCGCGCATATTCTCTTTCTTTAAATATGAGGATAGGGTTTCTCAAATGTTTCCCTTCTTAGATATTTATTACAAATACAGGGTATCTGCTAGTCGTGCATACTCTTTCTTCACTTGCCCTTCTGCCTTCTGTTTTTGCTGCGTTTTATATGCTCAACACCTTCTGTCTACGCTTGAGCAGCGACTCTCAGGGTCTGGACCAGGCTGGAGTCGGGAGTCGTCTTCGTCGGCGTCGCAGTCTGGTCACGATTTGTTGGGACTCGTAAAACATTTTTAGCACCTCGACGATCTTTATAGCGAGTTTTTTAATGGTATCTGCATGCATTTTTTTTTTTAGCCTTTTTTGGCCTTTTTTTCTCTGTTTTGTAGCCAGCTACCACAGCTAAAACACGACGCCCACTCGGCGCAGGCGGCTGTGGGAACCATTCGTGGCAGAGGCATCCTGTGATTAGGCAAATATTTATGTAGATTATCGACGGAGCCGACGTCGATCGTCTGGCAGCTGCTGCTCTTCTCGTTCTAACGGTATCTGGTTTGCAAATTAGATGCGAAATTAGACTGGAAATTAAGTTGAAAATTAGTCGGGCTGCCTTTGAGTTAAAGCGCAGCGCCCTCTGGCGTTGGCTGGCGGGCGAATTAAGTAGCAAAGAAGAAGAGGAGAAAGAGACACGCAAGCAGAAGGTTCCCGGAAATTGGCAAGGATTCGCTGTGCGTGTCGTAAACTCTTTGCGAATCGCAGTGGCAGAGGAAGAGGCAGAGGCAGCAGCAGAGCCAGTGGCAGAGGCAGCGACAGCGACGGCAGCAGCAGCGCTTCATCAAGGACACGCGGCACATTAGCGAAATGCTCATAAACGCAACCCGCGCCTCGTACCCTCTCCTCACAGCACCCTCTCCCTTTCTCTCATTCTCCGCTAATCCGTGGAAACTCTGTAAACCTCTTTCGGCGCGAGCCTAGGTAAGAACTCTTTCTCGGCAGCGCTGCTTACTCCTTCGTCGCGTCGCAGGTAGCAGCGGCAGAGCGAGAGAGCGCATTGTGAGAGAGCGTAAATTAGTCAGTGCCTGAGTGAGAGAGGGAGGGAGAGCGGCAGAGTTGACGTTTGCACGCCAATTGATTTGGCATTGAGGCGACGAGCTGCGTAAATAACCCTAAATAAAACCATAAAATCCTTCTGCATGTTGCGCTTTTGTTCTCATCCTCCTCATCCTCATCCTGCTCATCCTTCCTGGCATCACCTTGAGAGGCCCCGCGCAGCCGCAGCCTTAGATGAGTCGCGTTTTTTATGCCACCTCACTCCCTTACGCACTCTTCCCTCCTTCTGCTTACTCCCTTCCGCACTCTTCTCACTCTTCCCTTCCTTGTGCGTTGCCTTCTCTCGTAATCGTAAAGTGAAAATCATTTTTTATGCAATTTGTTGTCAGTTTTTTGCTGCTGCTGCTGCCGCTGCATTTTTTACTGGGAACTACGCGCGTTTTTTACGCAACTCCACGCAATGCTCAACGTGAGTTTTTTATGATCCAGCGAGTTGACTTTTTTAGACTTTTTTGTGCGCAAAGATTATGAAGGAAAACTGCACAAAAGTAACATACTTGGAAGTGACAGCGTTGCCAGACTGCAGCTAGAGGTTGTGGTGGGAGAGCGCAAATGGAGGTTGTGGTGGAAGTGCGAGAGAGAGAAAGCACGAATGCAAGCCTTTGCTGTGGAAGAGTGAGAGTGAGGGAGTCAGAGAGCGCAGTTAGTAAAGAGTTCGCTCTCTCAACGGGTTAACGGCGAAAAGGGCGTGCGGCTAACCCGACAACGGCGACGGCAGCCTTTACCTGCCCACGCCCATAATCCTTTTATGGCAAACAAACAAACACGTCGCTGTGGAAATCCTTCCGCGGCGTAGGTAAAAAGCGCAGCGAAGGGTGCAGAAAGGGTGCAATAAACAGAAGAGTTGAACGGGCTGCGGCTGCGCGTAGACTGCGTGGACAGTGTTGTTGTACTTCGGCTTCGGCTGCCGTTGCACGCGCAGTTGCCATTGTTGCACGCACCGTTTTATGGGTGTGTGGTTTTAGCCCTTTGATGTGCATGATCATCCTGTTAATAGAAAGCCAGCGGTACCTGCACAGTGGCACAGTCTCTCCTTCCCTTTCCCTCTCACCCTTTCTCTCTCTCTGTAATCCTTTCGCCCGCAACCCTACTGCGCTTCGCGGCAAGCGTGTCCAAAGCGATTTAATTAACGCGGTCGCTACTAAGCCAAGTCCAGAGTCCACGCGGAACGAGCTATGCTAATCCTGCGCCAGGCGAAGTGGGTGTGGCTGCCGCTAAGGGCCCAGCAGCTACTGTAGGAGTAGAAGGAGTTGGCGAAAGGGTTCACAGTTCGAGTTCCAGCGAAAGGATTTGTCCACTGTGCGTATGTTGTGGACTTGCCTCCTCTGTTTGGCTGGAATTTCTGCGATTATTTACCAAATAAGACCTGACTTTGCACCCGGATTTGCCGGCCCACCCTAGTCAAGAGTCCGTACTGAAGTCGAGAAGTCAAGTCGAAAATGGCCAACAAATGCAAATCGAAAGACTCAGCAGCAAAATGAGCACTGAGCAGGGTATCCAAGGAGGCTAAGAAAAGGGTAAGTTCTAAGGAAAATCTTTAATCTTTTAATTGAGAGACAAAATTCTCTATTTAATAATATTCCTTATACTATTCCTGTTACTGTCTCATCAATAAATCAATTAATAGACGAAATTTCACATAAAGTTAAATTAAATTCCTTTTTAATACATTTCTTTAAAATTCCTTCAACTTAACGAAAAAAGATTTAATTCTCCGTCTCCTTCACCTACAGATTAATAGGTCCCATACTGTACTTACTAGTAATTCTTCTAATATTTTAACTATTCTCCTCTAAAACTATATCTACTTACCTACTACTATTTCTCCTCCCTCACTACTAATTCTACTCCCTTTCCCACGCGTTCGCCGCATCAATTAATTTCGCTTATTTATTTTCGCCGCATTTATGGTTATTTTGAACCGCATATAACGGCATCTGTGCGCGTCTCCTTTCAGCTGCATTCCTCTCAAATGCCTGCGCCTCGTCTCCCCCACCCCTCCCCCCTCTCTTGCTGACGGCATCACGCGATCTGCGTGCTTGCCCTTATAAAGCTAAAGCCGCTTCCCCACCCAAAATAAAACCAAAAACAACAACAACAAACCAAAAACCGTTTGTTTTGAGCTTTTTACCTGTTGCTAAATTTAGAATGTCTGCCGTTTTTGTATTTTTCGCTGACGTTGATCCCGCGTCGGCAAACGCAAAAAAACAGCAAACAACAAACGTGTCCCCCACCCCCGTCTGCCCCCACTGCGTCGCTGTCTGCTGCTGCCCTCAGCCACCCGCAAAGTGAACTCTGTGCGACGTCAGCGGCGCCGTTAGCTGCTGACAGCGACGTCGACGGCGACTGCGGCCCCGTGGGCCCAAAATGCGTCGTTACGTTAATGAGTAATAAAATACTTGCACAACAACAACAACATCTGCAATTGGACAGAGATTTGTACAGCGCCATTATAAATACAGCCAACAACAACATTAACTATTATAATAATGCTCTGCGTTTAGCGCACTTCACGCGCCTCTGCCGCTGCGCTGCGTTGGCGATTTTTATGGCATTTTAATCACAAGACGCGCGCGCAGCCAAAGTTTCGAATGCATACGCGGCAGAGCAGCGCAGCGCAGCGCACTCATCATCATCTCATCACATCACATGCAAAGCTCTCTCACGAGACTGCACTCTCTCACACTGTCCCACTCTCTCTCTCAGCAATGGCGCACTGTTATTTTTAGTTACATGGGGCTGCCTACTACGGTTGCTGCTGCTTCCCTCTGCTACTGCGCCACTGTTACCAGCAGGGCAGCGTCTGGCGCGTGGGCGTCGCTGCCGGCATAGCAGGCTGCTGTAACACACACAGGCCTCTGCTCTGCTCTCTCTCTCTCTTTCCTCAGTGATATCTGTTTAAATTTAGACGCAATTAGCAATGCGCACATTTTTGCGTTGTTGTTGTTTTTTCTGTGCTTCTTTTTCGGCAGACTATAAATTTTTGCCACAGTTTATTTTCGACGCTGCATGCGATCAGGCGCGCCAAACAACACACACAAACACACATAAGTGAGCTACATCCTACACCTTCGCTGCCAGTTGCTGTTTTTGGCCAGAGCCACATGATGTAAACGTTGCCAGAGTGTTGCCAGTGTGTGCAATTAAATTGGCATGCACAAGTGCCGCCGCCAGCAATGCCGCCAACGACGACGGCGACGACGAAGCCACCGCCACCACCTCTAGTCGACGCTGCATGCGGCAGCCTTTTGATCAGTTGCCAAATTGTAATTGGAACGCGAAGGTGTTGCGCGCCGGGGTGGCAACCTTCTAAACAAACCATAAAACGCACTCAACTCGTGACTATGCAAATTCCCCCTGCCTCTCTCTATCTCTCTTTTCCTCTCTCTCTGTAATTGACCCATTTGTAACTGCATTCTCTATGCAACTCGTGCGTGAGATCACTCAACTCGTGACTATGCAGATTCCCCCTACCTCTTCCTCTCTCTTTATCTTCTTCTCTTTTTCTCCCTCTGTAATTGACCCATTTAGATCTCGTGTGTGAGCTTTGAGCTTTACTCTCATTACAAAGCTTGGCTTTATTCAGTTTGTCATTGAGCAGCACCATGAGTCTGACTGCTATAACACTCTCACTCTCTTACTAACTTTCGCTCTCGTTTGCACTTGACGGTTTAATTATCTCACACACATACACATATTTATGAGTGCGTTCGCACTTGCGTGCGTCTGCATAAGCATTAAGAGCTTAATTATCTTACAGACACACACACATACATACATGCGTGCGTATTTGTCATTCTTTGACGTAGGCAAAGGGATTTAAATAAAGTCGATGAATCTTACTGTGATTAAAGTCCAAGGGGAACTGATAATAACCCTACAAATACACACACATACACATACATCAAACGTGAAAGTCTCGCACTGCACGTAGAGCCCATTAAAATGAATCTCAGGCGTTGCCAGACGCACGTGTAACACCCCCAACAGCCTTGCCAGCACTGATCCATTCAAATGTGAGTGTATGTGTGTATGTAAATGACCTTCACTTAATTAAGGCGGAATGGGTTACAGTTACACACACACGGCGCCGTGTGTCCGAAATTATTTTAATGATTAATTTGGAGCATTCCGTTTTGTTGTTGTGTGGGTGACGCAGGTGTTGCTGCTTCCGCTTGGCGTGCGCACAGCCCCAACAGCGCAGCAAGCAACCCAGCAACCTTGTGATCTTGTTTACTGTTTAGCGACCCCACCGATCACGACATCATATACACACACACACACACAGACAAGCACACACAGGCGGTAGACAGAGGCACACACACACAGAGACAAAGAGGCGAACCTGTCGACGGCGACGGCGCTGGGGTGGCGTCATATCACAACGATAAGTCTCTGGGTGAGCAGAGCAGCAGCAGCAGCAGCCGTCGTTTGCTATTTTCACCTTCTATGGGACGGCGCGACGACGACGACGTCGCGTTGGCCGCATGAATCAGCACTGCGCAGCGCTCTCTCTGTCTCTGTCTCGTCTATGACTCTCTCGGTGGATTGTGAATCCCTCTCAAACTGACTGGGGGTTTTGAAATTTCCAAAAAGGAATAGAAATTCTCAACTTTGCAGTGCTTTTTCGCCCAGTGTGTGTGTGTGTGTTGGTTGGTGTGTGGCGCGCTCTCGCAAAGGCAGCAGCAACAACAACAGCAGCAGCAGGTAGCCCCGACAAAGCGAACTTCGCTGTCTACCTACACAAAGACAATTTGTATACACGTGTCTGTGTGTGTTTGTGCGCGCAAGTCTGACTATCTGCATGTATGTGTGTATGTGCGCCGTTGGTCGTGTGGCTCGCGCTGCTCGCGTCGTTGTCGTCGTCGTCGTCGTCGACGTCGCTGCGGCGATTTCGATTTAGCCAACGAACCTGTCGATCAATCGTCAGTCGTCTGCTGTAAGCCCAGCGATAAGGTGTTCGTTGTCGTTGCTCGCACGCAAGCACACACTAATACAAACACACTCAGACACACACACCAATACTTACGCACGCCCGCACGCAAGCCTTCGTGTGCCGAACCGATCGTCATCGTCACTCGTTCGTGTACTTCGTGCGCACGTTTAATCGCGCTGCACTCAGAACCTCACAGTCATTCGCTTGCCGTAACTCGTAGCGTGCGGTTCGTTCTCAATCGAGCGGAAGAACAGAAAAGAAAGAAGCAAACAACAAAAACACTCTCAACGTTTTTACGTAAATTCAACGCGAAAGTGAAAAGAAAATTGAACTGAAAATCAGAACAACAACAAACAAATTAAAAAAGACTAAGTGCGCAGCAATTTCGTATTCTGCATTTGCTGCCAGTGAAAACTAAACTCAAACTGTGTCTTAAACTGCATAAACAGTATATAGCCGATATCGATATGGTTACCGGCGTCACCACAAACATGAACCCAAATGTGCTGGGCAACGCCGCCCCCGTTGTGGTGCCCACGCAGCTGAAGGAGACGCCGCTCAAAAGCGATCGTCGGGTAAGTGTCTAAAAAAAAAAAAAAGAAAAAAAAAGACTACGGACAACTCCAGCCACAAACTTGGATTAAACGGCTACAAGACTGAACCTAGCGGGAATACCTCTAAAACTTAGTACTTTAGCTTGGCAGAAATTTAGCTAAAAATTGAAAGCAGCTTAGCGTGAATTTGACTAAGAATTTAGAGCAACTTGGCGGAAATATCTCTAAAATTATTAAAAAACTGAAATATATTTTAAAATTGAGAGCAGCTTAGTTTGAATTTCACAAGAAATCAGACTAAAAATTGAGTATAACTTAGCGGGAATACCTCTAAAACTAACTAAACTTGAAAACTGACATTCGTTTAGCGGAAATTTGACTAAGAACTGCTAGCACCTCCTCAGGAATTTGTTTTAAAGTGCCTTAGCGGGTAGAAAAAACTCTCTAATTAGTAAAGACTTCTGTCCATATTTCGTAAGAAATTTATTACAAGCTCAGCTCAGCTTGGAGCGTATCCCACACACGCACAGCACAAGTTGCCAATTCTGCTGCCCAAATGCATTTCCTTTTTGGCCGCGTCGTCGTCGTGGTCGGCTCTCCCACATGTCGTCGGCTTCCCCCGATATAGCAAAAGCCGTCGGGGGCTGTCGCCAACACACACCATACACCGCACACCACACACGCCACGCCGTCGTCATCTGGCGTTGGCGGCTTTTACGCTGCCTTTTGCTTCATTCATGGAGCGAGGCGGATAGAGAGACAGACAGACAACCAGATGGATGGACGGACAGGTTCATTCATGAGTGCCACCCAAAATTGGACAGCGGTGCTGCTGCCCACTCGAGGCGGCTTCCATTTGGCGCGTGGTGGTGGTGCAATTGACTTCGGTCATCAGCTTCTTTTTTGGCCGTAAAAAATAGCGTCGGCGCGGCTGACTTCATGCACCAAATTTGGACGCAGAGCACAAAAACAATTTCGCAAAACAATTTTTTTCTGCGTCTTCGAATTTCCCACGACGACCTTGTTGTTGTTGTTGTTGCTGTTGTTGTACCTGGTTGAGCATTTTATTTTTGGCCGCTTTGGCTCGTTGCTTATCGTAATTTATAAGAACCGCCAAACTATTTTGGGCTGCGCGAGTGCATGAGCGCATTATAAATAGAGCACGCGCCGCCGCCAAGATTGGCCCCCAGCCAGAATTGAAGGCGACGTCGATAGCGACTGCGACGCTGACTGCTACGTTGACTGCGACTGCCGACCGAGTCCAATTAAAGCCACACGCAGCTTCCTCGCTGCATGAGGTCAAATGAACCTTGTAACTAATTTCGTCTCTTTCTCTCTCTCTCTCTTCTTACAGTCAAATAAGCCGATCATGGAGAAGCGTCGCCGTGCACGCATCAACAATTGCCTCAATGAATTGAAGACTCTGATACTGGATGCCACCAAGAAAGACGTAAGTATCTTCAAAGAGATGCCTCCAACTCCCTCTCACCCCCTTTCACCTGCACCCCCAATCTCCCGATCTCTTTATATGGCCCTAACTAATCAATTGCTTCTTCCTTTCCTTCTCTACTTGCAGCCAGCACGTCATTCCAAGCTGGAAAAGGCCGACATATTGGAGAAGACAGTGAAGCACCTGCAGGAGCTGCAGCGCCAACAGGCCGCCATGCAACAGGCCGCAGATCCCAAGATCATCAACAAATTCAAGGCTGGCTTTGCTGATTGCGCCAACGAGGTGAGCCGCTTCCCTGGTCTGGAGCCCGCACAGCGTCGTCGTCTGTTGCAGCACCTGAGCAACTGCATCAATGGCGTGAAGACTGAACTGCATCATCAGCAGCGCCAGCAGGCAGTGGCACAAGCACAATCTCTGCACGCACAGGTTGTGCTGCCTTCGCCGCCCTCTTCGCCCGAACAGGAGCCCGCAACAGCAACAGCAACAAGTGGCAGCGGGAGCAGCCTGCCCCCAGCAGCTTTCTTTGGCCAAATCCAACAGAATGCCCAGGGTTACTTCCTGCCCAATGGCATGCAAGTGATCCCCACCAAGTTGCCCAACGGCAGTATTGCACTTGTCTTGCCACAGAGCTTGCCCCAGCAGCAGCAGCAACAGTTGCTGGCACAGCAACAGCAGCACCAGCAGCAGCAACAGTTGGCAGCCGCCGCCGCCGCAGCAGCTGCAGCAGCAGCAGCCGCCCAACAGCATCAACAGCTGCAATCGCCCATGCTCGTCTCAATGCCACAGCGTACCGCCAGCACCGGCTCAGCCAGCTCCCACTCCTCTGCGGGCTACGAATCGGCGCCAAGCAGCAGCAGCGGCAGTTATGCCCCACCAAGTCCCGCCAACTCTGCCGCCTACGAGCCAATGGATGTTAAGCCGTCGGTCATTCAGCGTGTGCCGTCAGTGTCGCAGATGGTGGTGGATCATCAGCAGCCACTGTCGCTGGTCATCAAGAAGCAGATCAAGGAGGAGGAGCAGCCCTGGAGGCCCTGGTAAACACACAAAACACACAGACAGAGACACAAAGGGAGCCAGGTGCTCCTCCAGTGGTTCAACAAAAGAATCTCTTCTCCTCCTTGTCCGCCTGCCCCCCCTCAACACACACGCTTTAAAGACTGATGGGCGTCGCATACACACACGCACACACTCACCACACACCACACACACACACACACCACACTTGCGCAGGCGTCGAGAGCATGCGCAGTGGATACATTTCATCACATTTCGCCAGGATTAACGCAAATGTCGCTTCGAAGTGTTCCGAGCATGCGAAACTCCTTTTTCAGTGCTGAAATTTTGCTGTCTTTTTCCCCCCAGTTGAGGAAAATACGCAGCGAGATGGAGACACACACTCACCCGCACACACATACACACACAAATTGTTATAAATTATTTATTATTATTATGTAATTATATTATTATTGTGCTCTCAAAAAAGAAAAACGGTATTCTGCATATCGCCAATCTACCTCAGTCGTCAACGTACGTTGGTGTTGAATTGCCTCATGAATCATGTATTAGAATTCGTTGTAGATCGAAAAACAAAGCACAACTTGCGAAACACACCCACACACACACACACACACAACACACACCACACACACGCGTACAACAATGAAATCTACAAAGTCTTCCAGACAAAGTTGTTGACAAAACAAGAGAGTAACCCAACTCTTTATCACACACACACAATATATCTCTTCATTTAGCTATAGTCTCACACACACACACACACATAGTATACGCTAGGCTTAGTAAGAAAGTAATCTATATATCATATTTCTAATTATAAGACCACGTGATATAGTGAACATAATGAGAGTATAAGAAAGAATGAGAAGATGAATTTGAAAAGAAAAAAGCTAAAAAACAAAAACGTTGACAAAATCAACAAACAAGATACTAAAAAACAAAATAAAAATATATCAAAAATCTTACTAAAATTTAAATAATCACTGAGTTTTTTTATAATGGGGAAGGGTGGGTAGACAGCGTGGAAACTGTGGGATCCATTGTGAAATTCATATATATGAAGTACCAGTCACTGCGCGTAACTGCGTCTTCGCGGGGAAGTTGTGACCGTGATATGCGATAAATACAATTATGCTTAGTAGTTGTTTTTTTTTTTTTTTTTTATTACGCTGCGCACATTTTGGCGTCGCGTGCGATAAGAAGCTGGGATCTACTTTCATTCTTCATTCTTTTGTTGCGACTACAATTTCAAAATATTTTGCAACACAATGAGCAAAAAACAATTCTGGAGAAAAATGTTAAGGAAAATAACAAATTATGTATCGTTTTTCACTGGAATTTTGAAAAATATCAAAACACTTTGTAACAGGAGCAATTGTTTACTTCATTAGTGCATTTGCAAATTACCAAGAAATTTGCAGAAGTGATTCCCCAAATAAAAAATCACACTACTTACAATAAATCAGATTTTAACTACTGAATTTTTATTATAAATTTTTTTTTTTTTTTTTTTTTTTTTACTATAACTATAAATTTGTCGACTGTTTCTAAAATGTATTGCATGTGCTATAATTAGCATCGTAGTTCGATTGAAAGTGAATGCACGACATTGAGACAGGGCAGAAAATCGTGCTACTCGTAGTATTATAATCTATTTGCAGTCACTCTGCGAATGCTCCAGTTTTTTTTCCACTTGTAATTTTCCACCGCAACGTTATCAGCTATCAGATTGCAACAGATTTCCACCGCCAGATGCACAAATACTGGCATTACACACACAGATCTATATAAATACACTCATCTCATATATAGAACACGCACTGCGGTTGCCAGCTAACTAACTAACTCAACCCGTGACAAAGATGATGCTGATCATGAGATGACTCTATGACGATGTGACACAGTAACGGACTTCTCCACTGTAATTTTCCTTATCACGTATTCCGTGGGTATTCACAAGCCTTACTCAGATATGGACCGAGAACGGAACGAGATGGAACGGATGGAAAAGTCAGCGGATCTAGTTCTAATCTTCAGGCAAATCCCCAGTTGTAAAGACAAAAGTTTCCGCGAAGTCTGCTGACTGCAATATCATCGACAAGGCGAGGAGGAGCAGTTCAAGCATTTGTGCCTAATCATGCTGATAACATGAGACGATATAGCGGGCCTCTACCATATGGGGTGACTTAAGGGAATCACGATTTTTATGAATCAAATGCATAAAACAATAAACAATCCCAGTCTGGTCTCGTTCCCAATTGCATTGTTGCATGAGTATATCACTATACTATATATAGAGTGATATACCATACATGCTGAGTGTTACCATCATTCAGTTATCAAGATCGTGATGGAAACAGCGACGCGTTGTCTAAGATAAAAACTCATAAAAGAGGCGCGCGCGCGTTAAAAGTCCAAAACAAAGTCATAAGAAATATTTTAGTATAGCTCTAAATACACATGCCGCCCACAGACCGGATCGGGTACAGCTGTACCCACTCATCTCTGATTGTTCAGGAACTCTGTTGACTCTCACGCTCTTGCTGTCAAGCTTAGTCACGACAGACATTCAAAAACTGCACTACTTTAACTCGATATGCGTCAGGGGATTAATCAGTTACATATAATACAGACATATACAGATACATAGTTCAAATCGGTTTATCAAAACATTCAACGGACAGTCAAAAACTCCCCATGAGGCATTCATTCATTGCTGATGAGTCATTTCATTCATTATGTTAGTCCAAGAGTTTAGCAGATGTTTAAAGCGAATTTCAGGGGAATCATTAAAGGTGTTTTGGTATTTCTAAAGTTAGCATCTACATAAAGGTATTGTCAAGTGTCATGTTATAGTAAATTGATTCCCGATAAGCACGTCGCACGTCATACGGTGCCATGAAAATTGTTTCCACTTATTTTTCCCCAAAGATAATCTAGAAATTGGGTGGCACTAGGGCACTACCGGGGTGGGATGGGTAAAACCACAATTTTTATGGCTGTTTAAGCATTGCTATTCACAATTTGACGAAATTAAAACGAAAAAACAGTTAAGAACATTCGGCAATCCATAAATATTGACATGAAATCGCATATTCTAATCGATCTTAAGTACATTTTCGAGAACGGGTGCTAATTTTGAGATTACTCGGTAGAAATAACTGATAATGTTTGGAATATGCCGAATATGTTTATGTTAACTCCCTCAGTTCTTGACTTGTTGTTAATTATAGAATTTGTAATATACGATCGATTGATCGTTCGCCTTGTTGTTGTTTGTTTGCGAACATCTGTGGGAATGCGAGAGAGCTTTAAGTGATCTTCCAGGGGTTGCCTCTACGAGATCCCACATACTACTACGACCGACCACACACTATTTTACCGATTTCGTATTATAACTGCGCCATATTTCGATATAGTTGAGTGCAAAACGCCACTTGGCGTGTTGCGCGTGACAAAAAACGTGATTTGCTTGGGGCTTTTCTTGTTGTTGATTTGTTTGATTTCCGAAAATAAATAACTATATTTAAAAATTAATAATAATAATGAATTTCGGCATGGAAAATGCATTTTCTCTTGCGCTGCATTTTTTTCCAGCTTGTAAATGGATGCGGCCCAAACAGAATGAAATATGTATGTGAGGAAGGGAAGGGAACTGAGTGTATTTTGTATACAAGACTAGCTGAATACGCTTTCAGAATGTTTGATTACAACAAAAATCAATCAAACTTGAGGGTGAAGAAACTTGACTTGAATCTACTCAACCGATTATAACTATTTACTATTTATAGCGCCATTACAGACGTTACACATTACGTGACCAGACTCAAGTACCTTTTTTTCAAGGGTATTCAAACAAAAAGGGAACAGACCGAACGAAATTGGAAAAGAACGCAAATCAAATTGCAACGACAACGGATGCAAGATTCGAAAGATATGCATTCCTATATAGTGCTATATATACAGCAGACATGCATGTGTGTGTGTGTGCAAGTACCGTTGTTATTTGCGACACCAGCGCCGCAATTCCAACGAAGTTGAGGCGTAAAATAACGACGCCATAGCCCCATACAAATATGATCAGGTTGCCTCCGCGCCAATCCCCTTCCCAGTCCCAGGGGCGATTTTTGATTCTTGGTCACGTGCTGCACAAGGTGATGGCTAAGCAAACAGAGGCCCCTCATTCACACACACACACACACACACATACACCGGACTGTCGACTGACATACTCCCCTATCAGCTGCTCGAGCTCGCCCGATACGCTGTGTAAATATCCCGATTGGACTTTTATGGCACAAGCACTACAACTGCGACTACTACCACAACTACTACTCTATATATAGTCTATAGTATATAGTGTAGTGTAACTGGGTGACTGAATGCCTTAGGTTAGTACCCGCCGGGCCAGCTGCGACCTTGGGCAAACGCTTTGAGTGCCACTTGAACTGCTGCCAGGCAAGTTGAATGTCAAAGTCAGGCCCAGACAGACTTTTGACTATGCCAGGCACGTCCAAACACACACATACACTCCGTATGTAAACAATAAGCTGACAATAGACGACCTTGTGAGCGGGCGGGGCTGGGCAGGCAGGCAGAGCCAGGTTTTGTTTTTTGGGCTGTTCTTTGCTCAGCTTCGGGAACCAGTTGGGGACCCATGAACTAGACAAGCTCTTAGTTAACACCATCAGCTCACATTTCCTGCATAGACTTCTCAAAAAAACATCAAAAGTCACAAAACAAGTTCAATAAACCAAAAGTCAAAAAGAAAACGAACATAAGGTGGGTAATTGCTGTTGTAGATGTTGCTGCTGTTGTTGTTGTTGTTGTTGCTGTTGCTGTTCCGATGCGGGTGTCAAGAGCAGTCACACTGTATTTTTGGCCGCACGGCGAAGTCATTAAACTTGGCTCACATTTGACATTGTCGCAAAGAGCGACAAACAAAACAGGCAAAGTTTTTCGATTTCATTTGATTAGCAATAGCAGACAATACATAACAAAATGTGGCGCGGTTCATTCAACTTGAAAAAAACTCATGTTTTTTTTTGTGCGCGCATTTTGAACTCTTTTTCGCAAATGAACGGAAACCTCGCTTTGAATATGTTTCCTTATCAGGGGAACTCTGTGTTTTTTCTGCGAATTCGCCGCTTGGTCAGTCACATGAGTTCGCCTCTTATTTCTATGAATGAAAACGCCGCATGCCGCAGAACGGGCAACAGTTCCGTTGAATGCCACCCGATTCGACAACAACAACAATAACAACAACAACAGAGAAGCTGCTGGCCTGAAACGAAAACAAAAGCGACGCGCACTCTTTTTCCCCACTGGGGTCATTTGCCAGAGCGAAACGTGACAACTGCGTCGCCGCAATGGGACAAACAGAGTGTGTGCGTCTCACTCTCACATGCAGACGACGCCGCCGCCTTGGCCCTGAGAGCGCCACGCAAGCGCGTCACTGAAGGGGAGTTCTAATGCATGTGTGTGAGTGTACATACCAGCATGTGTTTATGTACATTCTCGCAGTGTTGTTGTTTTGCAGTTTCAATTTCATTTGCGCGCAACTGGAACTAATTTTTGGCGGCACCAATTGCCAAGCAGCACGAAGTCCAGAATCAGATTCGCCGTTGGCGTCGCGGTCTGCGTCGGCGGCGACATGGAATAAAAGTTGGCAGCAGCAGCAGCAGGGCAGCAGCAGACGACACGCTGACTGGCACTTTCGGTATGCAGACGAAGGCGTGAAAATTGCAATTCGCACAACAGTTGTTTGTTTTCAAATTAGCCCGTTCTGTTCTGTTTTTGGCTTCAAATTCTTTATTTGTTTTTCACTTAGCTAATTGCAAGTTTTAAATGCAAATTAATTTATGCAAACTCCAATTTGCAACGCTCTCTGCAAAGATGGCGCGACTGAAAGCTGCCAGACTTGAAGTTCAACTGTTGTCCTAGTTGGTATTTATCAGACAGGTGGCAGCACTTTAAGTTCAAATGTGTTCTAGTTGGTATATTTTAATCAGCTGGCAGCATTCAAAATTCAAAAGTGTCCTAGTTGGTATTTTTCAGTCAGCTGGCTACACTTGCAATAATAAACTGCGCAATTAGTCTGCAATTTATGGCTTCCCTAAGATTAAGACGACTTAAAACAGCTATTAAATTCCAATTAACCAATAAAGTGAATTTGCAACTAGTAAAGCAGGCCCCTTATCAGGGCACAGCAAGCATACTTACGTGTTTGCCTAGCGGACGAAGCCACCACGAATCTTTTGGACAAATCTTGCACAGCGTGCGCGTGCCTGGGGAAAATGCTAGGGGCATTTGTCCTCTGCCTTCACTCTGTGCGTAGTGGAAAGTTTTTCGTGATTTACACCAAATAATTTAAGCGCTGACAATAAGCTATCTAAATATGTAGACGCTTGATTAGCACCCCAACGCGCGATGATAATACAGACCCCCGACCAGATCTTGTCCAGCCGGCCGCCAGTCACGCCCACTCTCCATAGCCGGAAATTAGCACTCATCATCAAAAGCATTGGGGCAGATGGATTTTGACTGCGACTACGAATCTGCTGCGAATCGGCGACGAATGGGCCCCAGACAATTTGCAATTTGCCACGGCGTTTACCAGGTTTTTGTTATTGTTGACTTGGCACATTTTTGTGATTTATTTGCTGCGGTGTTTTCTGATTGAAATCAAACAATCAAGCCGAGCGCAACAGCCCCTTGACGCAACTGTGGGAATATTCCATTGCAGCGCGCGCACGGCTGTGTTTACCTTCCCCCACTAGGAGGAGCTGCTGCACAGTGAGCGCACGCCCAAATGTGTTAATGGAGCAACAGTTTTGTGTTAGTTTGCTCTGTAAATTGTTTTGGCAATCTCTGTATATACCATATACATATATTGTACATATATATGGAACATGTTTGTTGCCCCATTGGTCGACAAATTGCCCCTCTAATCATTCAGGCCGGTCGCACTTCGTCGTGTCAGTCCGTGCCGTGCTTGGTCGTGCCGAGTGCGGTGGCGCCAGTGTCACATATCAGTTAGCTCTTTTCCGCGAACTGCGATGTGGGAGTGCTGCACTGCCCTGCTATTTAGAGCGTGCAAAAGGCTGCAACGCGCCGCATACGCTGACCAGACACGGGAAAAACCCCACAGCAAGCACAGTACGCTGCTCTACAACCACAACATGTGACTGTGACAAGGCTCGCGTTGCTGCAAAACGTGACAGTGGCAACTCTGCCTCAACTTTAAACTGAGTTAACCCAACGACCAATATCTTTTATGCATTGAACACACTCATATAAATGTATGTATATGTTTACACATATATCTTCTTATGCCTTATATAAGTCTCGCACGTGGTGCTTCATTTTGTGCAATCAATAACATTTTTCTTTTTTTTGGAGATCGTCGCATGCCTGTCCGCGTGCTACGATTTCAAGTGCGGTCTCGGGTTCGGGTTGGTACCCGACCACGCGCTATATTTAGATATACATTTTGTGTGTTTAATTAACGATTTGAACTTTCAGCAATTCGTTTTATTGACAATTTAATTTGCCGCGTCGAGCCCATAGATCACTGGCACTATATCCCTGAGACCCGGGGGCTCTACGAAAATGGGGGTCGCTCGTTAAGTCGAAATGGTTTGGGAATGCCCAAAACTGCCTGAGGTTGTGTAGGTCAGTCAACGCAGCACGGGAGCACTACGGAGAGATAGAGAGAGAAGTCACTTTCTAGTAATCATAAAAATATAAAGACATCCTACCTCGCAGTACTGCAACCTGCGTCATTAGCATACTATTTGGAACGTGCTTTGCACGCTTGTTTTGTTCGCCAGGAACATGACTTGGAATAGATTACAAAAATAACTATATGACTTTGTTTTGACTCGTTCCAAAGATTAATAGGCTCGACTAAGGGACGATAGGGTCAGCGAAAAAAAAGTTGTTGTTCAAAAATAATTGGGGAAATACCGAGCATTAACCTCACGAGGCCCCCCAACTCTCTCGACTCTCGGGGTTACGTATGACTCTCTCGCATTAAGCATGGCGAATCGGGGAATTATTTATGAAGTGTGGATGACGAAATACATCGCACAACACAGACCATCGATCAATCATGCTGTACCGGAAATGTAGAGACGACTCCCATCACACTAACCCAGTGAGGATCTGAACTGGCCCCTGACTTGGCCGTGCCTGCTCGGCGACACGTAACCCGCTAACGACATCTCTAAACGCTTGATTAGCGCTAGAAATTAACGTGTGCCGAAACTTGTCGCCGTGACGTCACACGAGGCACAGCGCGACATGTGGTGCTGGTGCTTTTGGGGCATATAAATTCTCATGCAATCTGCGATCGGCGACGAATCTCGCACGCGCCGTCGCACAGCGATTGTGAGCGAGTGAGACGGGAAGCTGAGTGGAAAATTTCAGAGCTCTATGAAAATATAAGCATTACGGCATGATAATGAATGCACTATAAATCGATTAGCACCTTCCGCCAGGCGACGACGACGACGAAAAGCTGCGTGCAGATACCGCCGAACGAAGCTAATGTCTAATGAGCCGCACATGGACTGATAGAGAGCAGGGCAGCTCCTATTTCTACCTCCCTCGCTTACCTCTCTCGCTGTCTCTCTCTCTCGGTGCCTCCCCCACCTCCTATAATTCGCTGGAAAAGATAAAGCCAACTGTCGTTCGGATTAGTCGCAGCATTTGACGTTTATGAGCGCCGATGATGCGGCAACATTTCGCAATGATGCCCGACGGATGCGTCAGCCGACGACGACGACAGAGACGGCACATGATGATGATGATCGTCTAGGTCTGGCTCAGCTCGGGGACATGCGTCGACTGTCGCGAGAGGCTTAAGCCCAATTAGCACCGGCTGAGCTGGTGATCTCGGGCGCAGCCACTTGTCGCCTCATCCGTCTCCGTCTGGCGATCATTAGGCGAATCTCTGTTGTTGCTGTTGTGTTGTTGTTACTGTTTCTATTGTTGTACCTTTTGTTTTCGCTGTAGGTGCTAGATGCCACAGCTTAGGCCCGTCGATTGCGTCAGGGGCAGGATTAGTAGGTCGCTAAGCCGCTGTGGATTAAGACGAGTCGCAGGCACAGGATTAGACACAGTTGCCGCTGACTTAATCCGCGGCTTAGCCTGGTGATGCAAGCGGGTAGCTTGCAATAGGTATACAGGCTAGGTATACCCTACACGAACTAGGGATTCCGTGAATCGACTAGGTATGCCCTGTACTGGTTAGGTATACTCCACTTAGGCTGGGTACACCCTGCACAGACTAGGTTAACCCCTTCACCGGCACCCTGTGTAAGCCTGCGTAGCTTTTTCTTCTATCTTTATTCCACTTGGGTATTGGTTTGCCTTTTATCAAACCCTTTTTTGTGCCGTCTGTTTAGCTGTGTTCCAGGTTGACTTCATTTGGGCCAGCTCCTGAAGCATAAACCCTCTCCATGTAGAGCTCTGCCTACGCGTCTGTTTCCTTGGGAGTTTCACTCCCGTTTTTTGGGGTTAACATCGATACTTGTTAAGATTGCTCATATAAAACATCAAGGTTTCTCCAGTTCTACTCCAGGTCCCACCTGACGATGCTACTTGGGCTCTTTCTGTATACTTGTCCTATCTTTGGCAATGTCTATTGTCTCTTCTAACCTGCTGTATACCCTGTACATACCCTGCCACTTCTATCATCATTATATCTCTCTTTTAATGAGCTCTCTCGCAAATCTTCTCCGCATCCAAGTCGTCATCGTCGTTATAACCCATTGCTGGGCGAATGCACGTACGCGCAAGTCTCATTCATGCCTGGCCTTGAACGCGGCCGGTTCAAGTTCAGCGGCATCACTCGCAACACAATAACAAAGCTGTTTCGCTTTCGGCACTGCAAGCACCCGCAACACAAGCCCAGCCAAGTCAAGCCAGTCCCAGTTCCAGATAGCGCCAATGTTGCTGTTGTTGTTGCTGTTTCTTCTCTCAAAGTTCCGGCTGAGCTGGTGCTGCTTGTGGGTTTGTCTGCTCAACTGCGTTGCGCATACGCCGCATGCGCCGTTACATTTGCCACGCCCCCCTCCACCACGAAGAAAGGGGGCAATTGGGTTACTGCACCCGCTACAGACGATGACCTTGCGCGACCTTGAGACGTTTTGTGTTAGGTAAAACAATTATCAATGGTGGGGGGGCACTTTTTTTTTATTGCTCACCCGAAATAATTCACGTTTATGTGAAATCATATACGCAATCTATTAGCGGGTTTACCTCCACTCGACTTATCACGCATTTAAAAAAAAAATATCTACTGATTTGTTCTTTTCGCTCTGTTCTAACACACCTAATTATGCTGTTGTTTTGTTCGCAAACTACGCTTTAATTATAGCCCTTTGACATAGATAAACACATTTGAATAGACACAAAAAAAGGTGTATATAGTATAAACCTTGTATTACACCCCGTATGTGTGTGTTTTTATAAATAGAACTTATTATCGTGTCACCCAATAATTATAAATCAACATATTCTTGTGGAATTCTGTTTTTGTTTTTCGTAAACAACCAAATAATCGAAAACAATACACGAATACCCCTCAGGTGGCTTGGCTAATTGGTTAATTTACAAATTGACTTTTGACCCTTTAAAGAATACCGTATATTTTGATAACTTTAACAACAAAAACAAAATATTATCAATTATCAAAATATTAAAAAAAAATAAAAATTTTAGTTTAGCTTTAACTTGATGAAAGTAAACGAAAAAAATTGTTAATAGAACAATTACCAAATGAAATTGAATAAACTGACAAGAAGAAAACCTTCTTTCAAGGACAGTATAGAGTATTTAAAGTCGTGTACGATTCTCTGTAAATGTTCTTATTTGTTTTAGCTTTAAATTGATAAAACTAATCAAAACAAGTAATAAAACCGATGCTAAAACAATTCTGATTGAATTAATAAAAACAAACAAGATTATAACCTAATTTCAAGTACTGTAGAGGGTATTCCACAGTCGTGTGCGATCCTCTATAAAAATCGTTACTTGTTGCTGTTTTTATTTGATCTGAGATCGCCGGAATTTGTTTGATTTGGCGCTTGGGCTACTGTTTAACTCGCTGAGCCAAGAGCCAAAGTCAAACAAACAAAAAAAAAAAAAAAAAACTCAATTCCAGTTATTTTCGACTGATTTACGGGGAATTTCATGTGCGTCAGCATTTAGTCTCCCCCCTATTGTCCCAATCTTGGTGCGTCCCTCTGGTTTCGCCAGAAAAATGCCAGCCAGCTAACAGAAATGACAAACAGCACGCCAATCTATCCGATCTAGCGCTCTATCCAGCTTCCAAACACACACACACACGATCATTTACATATGATGCAGAGACCTGTCTATACACACTTCTAGTATTTAAATCAGGCTTTTATTGTTTTGTGAGTTATAGCGTTAGCCTTTTTTTACTCCGACTCTTCTTCATTGTCGTTTTGTTCCCTTGCCAGCGACAGCGACGACGAAATTCCATGCAAGGTGACTTTTTTTTTCAAAGGCGACGACTTTTTCTGGGTGCAAATTTGTAATGCAAATTTGTGCGGTTTCTTGATTTTGGCCAATCATAATGCTATATAGCTAAACATCATCGTGATATTTGTTTTTCAGCGCACATAAAAATAAAAGATATTAATTAACAATAACGAAAACTTGACTGGGGGCACGCTTTGGTGTTATTTCATATTTGAGGTAAAAATAATACAAAAAACATAACGGCAAAAAAGTCGACAACAACAAGTATGTCATCAATCGTGAAACTCTTTGTTATTTGTTATATTTTTGGCACTGTTTATTTATATAGCCCCAGCCGACAGTTGTCGTCTTTGTCGTCGTCGGTCTCCAACGCTATGTGCATTGTTCGTGTGGCTCCGGCTCAAAAGCCAAAAATAATATTCGATTCGACCGCAAAGATTTGCGCCTGCGGCCATTGGTGGCGACATCGTCGCCGGCCCCCCAATGACGCAAGTAGCACCTCAAGAGATCTTAAGATCTCACACACACACATACACACATATGTACAGACAGAGCGAAACCGAAACCGAGACTCGACCCAGACAGTGTCGTGAGAACAGACTAATCTATCACAGTGGAAGTTTTCTATCATCATCAGTTGCAATCAAAAGAGGCCCCCCAAAAATAAAAGGTAAATAAAACCAGTGAAAACTTGTTCTAGTTTTGTTTCGGACATGGAAAACTACAAAACTTTTTCTACCTTCGGCCCTAATTCCCTTTCGGATCTCACATAGCGCTAAACATCTAGATATATCTAGCTCAGGTCTAGCTAATATGACGACTACTGCCTACCTACAGCGCTATAGCTTCACAGCATAAGTATATTATATCTATATGCATATGAAATTATCATTCTTTAAGGTGTCATTTGGATTTTTAACACCTGATAAGATTTCATTATGATATCTTATTTAGCACATGAAAAAATTTCCATATCTTACTCGGATTTGGGGTGGGGCTTAAGCACTTATTTTTGTCCCAGCTTATGGCGGTTTCCTATGAATTTGCAATTTATTTTTGGCTCTCTTTTGCGCTTGATCTATATTTAGCGGTTAATGGTGGTGCCAATTTGGAAGACTCATCAAACGATCAATGGCTCAATTTCTTGATCGATAATGAAATAATCTTGTATTTCCTTCACTTACGTACTTCACACTTCCATGCAGGAAATATACGTCAGTGTAGAAGTTCCAAGAATAACTATCTGTGTACTATATATAAAAGTAGTATATAATATAATCCTTGCTCTTTATTCATTGGAATCGATCCGGAAATGAGTCGAGCCCCTTGGAAATTTCGCAATGCTCTGCTATCGCTGTTAAGATCTTATCTAGGCGTGATTAAGCGACGCGTCAGTTCGATTAGACATTGTATGTATATAGGAGAACGCATAACACTCTATGCCGGACTTGTTGGCTGATCACATGCATCGTATGATGTTCGTTCCGAAGTTCCGGAACGTCTCTCTGCTGACGTCAGAGAGATCTAATCGAAAGTCGCAGTGACCCATAAAGAATCATTAACAGCCCTTAGCTGGAGGAGGAGAAGGGAGGCGGGAATCCGTAGACTGCTGCTAGGCTGACTAAAAGACGAGGTACTTACTGATAAGCCGAAGCGACCCACCGATCGACCCACCGAAGCGACTATACGACCGTACGACGAGCCGAACACGTACTCCTACCGCTAGAGGCTACGTGTGTGCGTGTGTGTGCGTCCGCCCCAAAGACGTCTACGTGCGCTGCAGTATTTCACCATTTCTCATTTCATACTCCCATATTCCGCGCGATATTTCGTACACTAACCGCCCTCATGATAAGGCACCTTGTTATGACTGATTGTCTGCCGTTGCGACCGTGGAGAGGCACCCGAAACACTCAAGCCGGCCTTATCAGCCTTAACAACGCGCTGCCGGTGCCGCTGACGAACATCGTCATCAAGTCAAGTGCCAAAGTACAGTGAAGACGTCATTGTTTTTGCCGCAAAACGTTGACGTAACTAAACGTGTTTCGCAAAAAACGCTAAATAGTCATCGTCTTTTTCTTTAAGACGCAATCAATTCCAGGAGATGAATTAATTCCCAGGTCCCAACTGTGATTCACCTTCAATCTACGCACATTTTTCAATTACTTTTTGACGTTAATTAGTTGGAAATCATTGCTATTGCAGAATTCGATACATTGCAAAGCTGTTTCTGTGTAACTGAGAGCCCCGTATGCCGTCACACAAACTCTAAACAAGCTCTAATTGACCCTTGTCCGGTAGCATGTTCGATTTGATATCGCGTATCCATATGATTGACGTGCGTGCAGCGCCATATGAATGATTCATTCGCAACTAACGTACTTTGAACTAGAATAATTGAATAATTAAAACGGCTTCAGTTACAAAAATTGCTGACTAATTGTACTAGAGAAGGGGGCGCAAGCAAACAAAGAGAGAGAAGGACAACTATCGCAAGCAAAGTGTTGCATACTTTAACAGTTCAAGTATCGATAAGAGCGCTCGCGTCCTGTGCAAGGATCTGTCGATAGCTATCGCTGTT
Organism: Zaprionus africanus; assembly: GCA_018151435.1. NCBI lineage: Eukaryota > Metazoa > Arthropoda > Insecta > Diptera > Drosophilidae > Zaprionus > Zaprionus africanus. Next base: position 585,724 of record JAECXB010002310.1, on the reverse strand, counting down.
AATTTGCAGTTTGGTATTCAAATTCAAATCCAAAAATACTAGCATCGTATTTACTTATTCTACTATCGATATCATTTACATCCTGTGAAAGGATCGATGTAAATTTGCAGCTAGAAAAATAAAATATACAAATTACCAAAAATACTTCAATTTGTTTCAAATTTATTTTACTTTTATACATTTCTAGAAGTGTTTAATAAATTGTTGCTGCCAAAGAAAAGCAATTAAAAAAGCAGACTTTATTAGCTTTTTGTCAAATTTGGCGCCGTTTGTCATCGAAATTCAAAGTAGAATTTATTTAACTTATGCAGAACTCTGTGTGAGGATCTCGTTTTCGTTGCTGCTGCTTTGAAACCACATTAAGCGCGGTAGACGATTGCTGGAATTCCCCCGTGAAAAGAAAGCCAAACAGACAATAGCAACAACAACAACAGCAGCAACAAACAAACCGCAAACAGCTAAAAAATTTGCTAGGCGGCAGACGAGACGCGCGCGTGTGCAAAAAACGAAAAGAGTTAAAGTTAAATATAATAAAAAAAGCAACAAAAAAAGTGAACAAAAAACAAAACCAGTTAGCCCGAGACGTCGCGCCGGCAGTCGCACCAACCCAACAGCAGCAGCAGCCGCAGCCCGCACAGCAGCAGCAACGGCAGCGGGCGGGGCACTTCAAGCCACACACGCGCCACTGGAGCAATTTCCAGCGCGTGAGCCGCTGGCAGCGCAGTCGACGTCAGCAGTCGTAGTCGGCGCTTTTGTCATAGATTGTCATTGTCCACGCGACTGCAGCAGCTGAGTTCACACGGCTCATTGTGGCTTTTTTTTCTCGGAATTTGCGGCGACATTCCCGGCGAGTGCCATATTTGGTATAAATGTATAGATATATACAAAGTATTATATAGAGATACAGTTGAGGCTGTCTATAGCGAGTCTAATAGAGGTAGCACTATGTAAATTAAGCCGGACTTGAGGTGTGATTGCAATTTCCGGATAGATTTCATATTGCTCCAGCTTTTGTCTGTGTCAGTCGATATAAAAAGATTAGTTTGAAATCGATTTAAATTTAAAATTCAAAAATGCACTAATTTTGTTAGATTTCATAGTTTAGCAGCTTTTGTCTGTCACAGGCGAGGTGCAAATCAATCGATGTTCATACAATCGATTTTCTAATGCAACAAAGAAAAAACGTATTTTTTCATCCATCTCTAATAGGCAGCGACACCTGTGGCAGCAGATATCGCACAACTGTCACGTTGCGTTCCAATTTGACGCTGACGTTCTGTCAATTAGTGCAGTAGGCAAGGAGCAGCGGCAGAGGTAGCGGCGTGGGCGTTTGATGAATGTTGCCTGTTGGAGAGTCAAAGCCGTTACCGACGCCGACGGCAACAGGTGGCAGCGCTGTTTGCACACACGCTTAGAGCTCAGGTTTTCCCCGCGCAGCTCTGATAAAATGGCTCATAAATCAAACTATATACTATATACATACATACGCACATGTCGATGGTATATGTAAATACAATAATTCTGGCATCACCAGCCAGTGTGTACACACACCACAAGCGCGTGTGTGTTCCCATTTTATTTGCCCATTGAAACTGATGAGCTTCAACCAGCACAGATGATTTCTTATTTGCCAGTTACTTTTTATTTATGTGCCTCTTCTTATTCTAACTCGCACGGGGCACAAATAAAAAAAAACGAAATACAAGAAACAAGAGTTTCTCAAAAATTCGCTGAAGACGCGAATCGTGGCACGTTTTGGTCATTACGATTCATTACCCACAAAGTCCCATCCCCAAGTCAAGTTTTTTTTTTTGTTGTTGTGCACACAGAAAACGCAGCACGTTCCTCTTGTGCAAACATGGCAACAAAAACGAAACCAAAAGCAATTTTTTTTTAGTATTTTTTTAAACAAATACCAATTGGTCAATGTGCTTGCATAACCCACAAGCACACACCCCAAATATCAAACTATATCATACTATACTATACTATACACCTTGCCATAGCATATCCCCCGTGTTTTATATTCAGATTAATTTCGATTTCTTACATAAGCAATGACTATGCCCCACCGTCGGTGAAACTTTGTACTTTTGTTCTAAATATTTCTTTTACATAAGCGAATTATTGAACCCGTCACGAGTGGCGAAATTCGAGGCGGCATTTTCAGTTGGGGATATCCATCGCATTATGACGAATTTGAAAGCACTTACCTTGCTTTTTGGGTGGATCAACAAGTTATAAGCTCTGTGAATTTTATAAAAAATATTAACTGCAAAAATAAAACATTTCATGTTTGATTAGACAGTTATAATGACAGAAAGACATTATGGTGATGAGATAAGTATAGATTTCAACTTGTTTAATTTGGGTTTTATTTATTATAGAGATTATAAACAAGTGGGAATATTTATTTTTATTTGGTATTTTGTATTCATTTATTTAAATTTCTAAATCAATAATCTGTATTAATACACAATTGCATCGATATGATAATATGATTAATATCGATAAAATGAGTTAATTACTAGATAAAGCCATTATGGGTATTCCCGATATCTTTTTATGCATTTGTGCAGTAATAACTATAAATTTATCACTCGATTGTTTTGTTCACCTGACTTCGCTGTCGCCCTGCGTAGGGTGCATGGAACAGTTTATCGATGGGGCAATAACTTCTATAAAATATTGGAGAAATTGCACACTCTGAACTTATTCGCACTGGAATTCAAAGTCAATGCAACGCTTACATAATTTACACGCACACACAAACGCACGCACACACACACAGTCACGTGTCAGTGTACTTACGTAAAAGAGGGCGTGAAAGACGATAAACAGAAATGCGAAGAGAAGAAAAAGACAAGTTGGAGGAGCGGGAGAAAGAAATGTGTACAAAAAAGAATGCAAAACTGACACGCGCTGAAAATCGATCGGAATTGAAAAATTGTTAAGACGCATTCGAGATTGTCCAATAAAAATGTGTAGCCTGGAATGGATGGAAATAATTGTTGGGACTGCACACAAACACATACAAAGAAACCAATGCGAAGCAGGAGGCAGAGCAAAAGACAACGACAGCGACGTCTGGAAAATAACAAAGCAGCGCTGCGGCTGCGGACGACGGAGGCGTACAATGTACGATTGAGCGGCACGTGCCGCGGCAAGCGTCCGCAGCAGCGCCAAAATGGGGGCCAATAGTAAAAAGTAGCAACAACAAAAACAATACTAGCTGTGGGGGCAGACAGAGTAAACAATAACAACCTCAGCAGCAACAACAACAATTCTCATTTGCAAAACAAGACGACGTGCAGTTGATCGCGAAAGCGCAGCCCAGTTCAAGTCGTTGAATGTACGATAGATTTGTGATTCTCTGCGTATGTGTGTGTGTGTCGTGGATTGCCGTTGCCCTGGGGGTTAATGGAGCATAATGGCGAGCTTAATTAGAATGTACGAAAAAAATACCACAAGTCGAGAATGCTATTGAAATTATCAGCCCACCGAGCGCCAAATATATACATACATATGTAGCCTATAATGGCTGGCATGCGAGCTGAATTTCGACAGTATAAATATGTATATAATATACACACTGGGCAACAAGAAATGATTGCTTGAGAAACATAATAATTTGTGAATTTTTACATTTTATATGTATATTTTTTAATTTTAACTTTTTTTGTTTTTCTCTTTTTTTCCAGTTGGACTAAGTGTGAATAAATGGAAATGCAAAGCAGAGAGGTGTGGCAGCACTGTTTTGCAATTGCAACCATGAAGGAGCTGCCATCTATTTTAAAACTTAATTTGTGAACATTTGCAATGCAAAATGAAACTAATAAGAAATCACGAGAAAAAATAAAGTGGAAACTAATTAAATTAAGTGTACAGTATAAAAGTGGCAAGTTTAATACTATATATGCTAAGATATCTATTCAAGTACATCTCATTTGTGTTCTACAGTGTAAAATTGCTGACAAATTCGGCTGCTGCCTCTGGGTTTCTTTGCACTGACCGCAGACGCCGCCACCGACGCCACCTCCGCTTCTGCTTGCCTGCTGAGTGGGCTATGCAAACAGGCAAACAGCACATCACACAGGCATTTCGTGGGCCTCTGTCCCGGGGCCTCTTGCCATGCGTCGTCGGCTGCGGCTCAAGTCCAAAGGGGCGGGGATTGTGGAGCTGCTGTTGCTGTTGCTGCTGCTGACGCACGAGATGATTATCAAAACGGGGGACAGCAACGACAGCGGGGCGTGCCGGCAATCAGCAGCGGACAACACGAGGAGCCATAGTGCCAATTGAGCGTATTGCTCGTGCCGCCAGCTCGTGCCGATTGCGACGATCGGGCGATCGGTCGATCAGTCAGTCGCTCGAGTCGAATCGAGCGTCCGTCAAATTCGTTATAGTAATCATCATTAGCGCGCTCTGCTTACGACCGGCTGGCGCACACACTCACACTCGTGTATATATGTATTTGTGCCCGTCCAGACGCGGCTTATTTTTGCCAAAGGTCAAGCGCAGCAGCGTCGATAGAAAAATCATCAAAATCCAAAAATAAATCATTGCCATAAATCAAATCGTATGAATCTCTGCGCATTATGCGACGAGTTGAGTCTGAGATGATGTTCAAATGTCGCGTATACGCAGTGTATTGCCACCAATCGGAATGTCATCTGTTTCTTTTCTGTAGTTGGAAAAGCATTTCCGTTTAACAGGAAAACTGAGTCTTGTTGATCTCTGGCAACCTGTTCGCGCGCTTAGTTCCATTAATGTAAATTAGTACTCTCGCCTGTTCTCAGAAACACACTATACTATACACCACACGTATAACTTATCACAGCTAATAGAACTCGCTTCCTATAGCAAATAACATACTTGGCATACAAGGGTCAACTTCCCTATTTGCTTACTGTCTGACTAAACTTATCACTGCAAAAATTTCCCGAACGGAAGTTCTTTAACTCAATGACTTTGAAAAACCCCCAAGGAATGTTCCTATATTTAATTGGGCAATATCCGTGAGAATAAATCAAACTTTGGAGTAACAGGTGTATGAAAAATCCCCCAGAAATGTATCGATCTTTAATGTATTAACATATTTTATTTATTTTACACATTGCAGATATGATTCAACAGCAGACTCCACCAAGGAATGTACCCAACTTTAATTGAGCAATATTCTTAAGAATAAATCGAACTTGGCAACGACGTTTGCAGGTAAACCCCTCAGAAAAGTATCGATCATTAATTTAATAGAACATAACTAACTTCTTTTAAATTTTACAGATATGATAGCGATAGGACTGCAGTTTCATTCAATTATGTGTCTAAGGTATATGAAGAAAACCCCCCAGAAATGTATCGATCAATATTCGAGAGAACATAACTAACCTATTTAAAATATTGTAGATATGATAACAATACGACGTCCGCTTCAAATAGTTATGGGTGCCACTGTGGAAGCTACCAGACCTTTTTTATTGGCCCCAAACAAGCAACTATGCTCGTCTGCTTTATAGACAAGAAGCTTTTCGGCTTGCGGTTTGTTTTCTGGCATTAGCCACAAAGTAAACAAAGCATATTCCGCATGGAAACAGCTCCGCACGTCGCTGATTTTCTTTTATAGCCGATTTTGACTCACGGTGGGTTAGAAAAGCGGAACCACCGTCGCCATGACAAGGTCGCAGACTGACATTTTGGCACTGGACCAGACGCGTCTACGGCCCAGAGCGAAGTCCATGTATTGTATTAAGGTCAACATGTCACAGCTAGTCAGCTAGTGTCAGATAAGGGGTCTAAAGTGTTTTCGCAGCGGCGCCTCGACCGTCGACAGATGTTTGGCTGCGGGGCTGCTATATGAAATACCAAAATCACCCGGGTACAGTTTGTTCTCTCCCTCCCTGTCTCTCTCGATCATAGCTCTATGGGTTTGTTTACCTAGACGCCGTCTAGGTAATCGCCTAGATGCGATTAGATTAAGTCGCCAAGTCGCATTGTACTATCATGATTGATGGTTTATTTTTAGCTAATTTGGATTATTAATATTATTGTGATTATTATATGGCTAGCTAGCTCTCGATGTGCTAATCAACACACATACACACTCGATTGTGGCCCATTCGGATTAGGTTTCTCGATTTATAGTAGTAGAGTAAGGAATCGTGTAGAGTGAGTACAGCAACATTAACTACACGAACTTTGCGCCTGTCTCAGTCAATTGATTGTTTTGGGGGTTTTATTATCTAGGCAGGGGGTAGCAAAATAACTAGTTTATTGATAGGTAGTCGCAGCTGATATCGCTCCTACTATATACTACATACGTGACTGAGTGGCACACGTTGCGTATTTTCTACTGCGTCTTAATGGAGCGACGACTTTGACGGTTCGATATGGTAGTAGTAAAAGAATGGTGTGATTAGGCAAGCTACTGTCAATACATATATACTATACATCATATGAGCAAGTCTGTCTATATATATAGGTGATTCCTCAGCGAACTTCAGTGGAATTTTATAATTGAAGTTTGCTCAGAGCCGAAAAAAAAAACCAATTAATATGACAGGTTTCTCCGCTTTGACCTTTCTTTCACGCTAATGATCTTTTTGGCTTGGTAACCGGTTGATAGAAGTTTGTGGTTGTGGTGGTGCTACCGTTCAATCGTTTGGTTATCTATCATATTTACAGCCGAGCCCACTCGACGCGGAGTGAGAGAGTCAACACCGAGTCAATAACACTTGCGAAAATTGACCAAGTCCCCGGGTTCAGTTGGGTTCCGTTTTATGGGGACCGCACGATAAGCACGAGAGGCGCAATAAACCAGCAACAACAACAACAATAAAAGCATACAATACAAGTAGCTGGAAATGAATGCGTGACCGGAGTCAACCGTCACCTTCTCCTACTCCCCACTCCTCAAATTGCTTCGTCTTCCTCGTGCCCAGCCGATCGTCCCCTTTTGACGATGCGACTCTTATCATGAGATTCAAAACCCGTGCTCGTGATTATATGGCGACAGCGGAACGTAACGCTTATCAACAGCGTCAGCTCGTTGATCAGCTGCTGCCGGGGAGAGCAAGGCAAAGCGACTGGGAGTGGGAGGTGGCACGGGGACGGAGGAATGGTTGCCTGCCCGGTGATGTTTTATCTAGTCGGGGCATGACTTTTTGCGTGTGCCATGACGAATGCGCTTGCCGGCAACAGTGGCTGCTATTTATACACGCACACACACACACACACACACACACAATACAAACGAAGCAATGAACTGTGCGTTGTTGAAAAATTTTCCATGAATTTGTGCTGTAGTTATTTTGTTTTGTTTTGTTTGCAACATGTTGTCGTTGTTGCCTGCCGCTTTTATCAATAATTATTTTGTTGTGCTCGCTACGAGTCGAGTGTTTTCCTTATCAGCAACAGCCCGTCCCCCAGGGGGGGGCTGTAAAGGGGTGTAGTGAAGTCAGGCCTGTAGAATTCTCTGGACTGGTCGTGTGACACAGACACAATCACGTACGCCCGGCGGACTGTGTGTGGGGGCAAAGCTTGTGCCCGTGCTCGCTCGTCTATAATTAGCTTAAGTCGCGAGCAGCGGCAGTCAGAGAAGCGGCAGCGACAATAACAAATAAAGCCGAGTGTAACAATTACAGCTACACCAACAACAACAATAAAAACACCAACAATGCTATCGCAAGGCTGATGATCGATTGTTTGTCGCGACGACTGTTGCCATGTAAATGAAAACCATACCCTACCTAACTGTCTGGCAGCCCTCCTCCCCCACACACACTGCTATTGCCCTGCTCTTCTAGCACTCGTAAATTAACAATAGCATTCGTCGTGTTTGTTAATTGATTGACGCAGCAACTATCGCGCCTATCTCTGCGTATCTATCGAACACGATGTCTTATCGATAGCTCTATGATAGCGTTGCCAACTGCCTTGGAAGGCCGGCTGAGTGACTGTCTGTCTGGAAATATCCAATCGGCTGTTGGTGGCCATTTTGAAAACAGCGACAAAAATCAATGTGAAATTTAATGCAATTTAATGCAGCGGCCATTATTCACGTTGCAAAATAATTAAACTTGCTGCAGATGCAACAAAAGTAGCAGCAGCAGCAGTAGCAACATCCAGTCATTGCAGCTGTGGGGTGTTAACTTGTTTAGCGTGCAGCAAGTCGCGGGCAATTATGAGTTGCAGGGCCGCTTTGATTCGCCATAAATGCAAATTGCAGCAACAGAGGCAACAACGACACAAACAACAACAACACAGCAGCAGCCCTTGTGTAATTGAACAATTTGCTGCGCTGGACCAGGCTGGCAGCTGCTGCCGCTGTTGCAACAACTTGCAACAATGGCGTCTTCAGCATTCACCGTGGGCCATTTTCAAATCGATAGTGACTAAAATTAGCTCTAAATAAATCAGCATATGTACATATATTTCACTATCATTGTGTGTGGTAAGTATTGATAATGCTTTTGTTATATGATATGTCTTAGAAGCTCAACCTTTAATTTATTGACAGCCCCAACACTTCACCTGAGTTCTACCAATCAGAATCACATGAGTTAATGGGTATGTGTATATTAAATATTCGCCTAATTAATTGCGTCTCCTTTTTTTGCAGGTGTAATTAATCTTAATTAAGATTAATAATTGCAACCCGATGCCCTTGTCATTTTAATTTGGTTGTGTAAGACGTACGTGCTGTCGTCCCACTGTGCGTCCAGTTTCAGTTCCACTCTCTGTGCGGACTGGTGATTGTTTATTTAGGCCCAACCGGCTCCTCGCATCGCCAACAGCCGCACACGACGCTGACAACGACAACAAAAGCAGAAGCAACAGCAACAACAACAACTACAACATCAGCAGCAGGGCAAACAAAGGCGTTGGCCATAACAACTCAATACAAGGCACAGAGGGCCCTGGCACGCTGAGATTGCGATCGTCGTTGTCGTTGTCAGGCCATCAGCGATGCCACCACCAGTTCCAGCCTGGGAAGAGATTGTAACCGAAACTGGAACGAGGACTGGACTGGTAGTCGGAGAGTTATCCCAGTGGCCATTTATGTTAATGGCCTTGATTTCCAAGTAACTTGTGCCTCCTGCTGTGCGCGTCTCCTGGGCATTAGACAGGTGTGAACTACTTGCAACTACCTATTGTGACTGTCCCCCTCCCTGCCGCTGTATTTGCTCAGCCAGAGGCAGTACTAATAAGCTGCAACTCTTCTAATATGATCTGGAAGGCGCGCCACACAGGCGTATGAGTAATATCTCACCTAGTGGATTGTCAATATTGATTTGCCGTAGGGGTTCAATTTGGGCATGATGAGTAGGTAGGCCGGTAGGTAGTACGTGCCTGGTTAGGGGTTCTGAATGCGTAGTGTCAACAACGACTACGAAGTCGACGGCAACGTCAACGACTCCTAAACAAGTGCGCTGCTCCGATGTTTTGCAATAAGGCAAACAAGCAAGTGACTGGCAAATATTGACAAGATCGAGTGATAAAGACGAGGCACAGAACAACTGGAAGAGGGAGACTACCCAGCAGGCCTGATACCTAAAGAAAATTGAACACACTGAAAATTCTACAGCCCACGCCACCTCCCCGCCACTCTCTTGGTATAGGTATACCGAAATTAATAAAGTACTCAGGCCGTCGGTTCTCACCTGGCACCTGGCAACGCCCCGTTCTCCTGCCACCTTCAATGACGCAAATGCTGCGGTTCTTTTACAGAAAATAAAATGCGAGCAACAATAACAACAACAACTAAATGGTATTTGAAATGACGCGTGCTGCGCCACACCGCCGCCACAGCCTGTCGCCGTTCCCCTGATAAAAGTGTTTAACATTCATTAAGATTAATAAAAGCAGAAACAGAAAAAACGAGTTTCAAATAATTCTGCTAACCGTGTCTGTCCTCTGTTGTGTTGTCTCTGTCTCCCTTCTGGGTCCCTGTGCGCGCAATTTGTTGTCATCGTGATTTTTGAATGCACACACGGGTTAGCGATGGCAGTAGAATGCGATATTTGAATATCGCACAACTTTTAATACCAAAAATGCATTTTCAAAGCCAAATATACTTATTATTGTTGTATGTGATAGTTATCGATTTTAAAACAGCTGTGTTGATCATTGCTATTTATCCTATTGGATATTTAGGGCAACTTTAATACCAAAAGTGCAATTGCCATGAAAATATACTAGCTAATCTAGTACAATCGATTCTTAAACAGCTGATCACTGTGTGTCCATATTTTCTTATTAGTTATTCCTCTCATCTCTAGCTGGCAACTTTATTTTTTAATATAATATTTTTGTGGTCTCGCTTGACAAAAAACTCACGCGACATACCCCATAAACCAGAAAAATTGTGCTGTCTAATTTTTCAACTGGTTCTCGTTCTTCTCGTCGACGTCGCCATCGGCGTCGCCTTCTTAATATGCGACGGACAACGTACTGATTTGTTTTTGTATTGTTTATTTATATCAAAGCCGATTCGCTTCGTGTGTCTTGTTTTGATACAAAATCCCAATTTATGGAGTTCGGGGGCCAGGCCATGAATACTTACTGCAGTAAGTGGAGCAGCAGGAAATTCTGGAGGTCGTCTTATCGATATCGATGGGGGAGCTTGACCACCTGCACTGTTACTAGTTCACTATGCAATCAGTAGTTAAGTAAATACTACGTCTTAGTTGAGATTCCTAAAATTCCTTGCCCTCGATCGAAAGCTATATAATTACCATTAATTCCCGAATGTAGGCCAGAAACAAGGCAGCTGAGATATCATTGCAAAAACAAATACTTGAGAAATTCGAGTAACAAATAAGCGCCATCATTGCCAATGAATATTCATAAACACTCATCAGGTTTGGAGATTTGTTTTTGGTAGAATCGAAAACAACAACAACTGTAGCTGAAATATTTGCGATCAACGTGCGACAAATCGTCGACTTGTCGGCGGGACAGACAGACAGAAACTTATAAATATTACTCGGGGTTGCTTAGCATAAACATGTAAATAATTTAACTTCATTCTTGGCGGTATAAATATTTATAGAGAATTAACATAGAACTGCTGACAAGTTACCCAGCAGAGCGTCAGTTGGGTCTGGTTAGGGCAGATCTGGGTTCGGATGGAATGGCGAATCTCGCGATCGCGAGACTATTTCTAATTCGATTTTAACTGTTTTGATGAACCGATCGTTCCGTTTGACGTCAATGGAAATGGAATTATAAAAACAAATACTCAAGCTTGTCCCCCCGCTCTCCCCGTCGTGCCATTCTATGTAATAACTGTTGTTGTTGATTAGGAACTGGTTCGTTTTGCAAGAGATCTCTGTGAGGAATAGAAACCGTGACATTATTTACAGCACGAATCGTTGCATTTACTACTAGGTGGGGTGCTGCATGTGACTGGGACTGCACACTGAGAGAGTGAGAGAGGAGAAAGGGGGCGTAACGCATTTGTTTGCCTGATTTGATTGCTCTCTCTGTCTCTCTTTGCTCTGGCGACGCGATTTCTGCCTTCGCGCTTCGCGTTTCGTTTGGGTAAATTTCCATAGCGTCAAAAATTTATTTGTTTGTTTGTCAGTCCCCGCACAGCTCTCTGTGTGTGTACATATAAATGTGCACACATGTGTGCATATTTCATACACCAATCGTTAAATAAAACCCATCCAGCCGAAGCTCAACGAACTGTATTTACTCTAATACGTTGCAAGCTCATGTCAAAGAGGCGAAGCAGCCAAGGATGAATGGGACTAGGAGTGAGTAGGACCAGGAGTGACTAGGACTAAGAGTGAGTAGGATTTGGAGTGCGTAGAACTAAGACTAGAAGTGACTAGGATCATCTATCTAAATCTATAAGTGACTAGGACTTGAAGTGACTAGCACAAGAAGTGACCTAGACTAGGGTTGACTAGGACTGAAAGTGACTAGGACTTAAAGTTCTAAGGACTGAGGAACAGTAAAGCAGTAGAATACTTCCAGGTCACTTCTCTTCATTATCCAAGATCAGGACTAAAGGTGACTAGGACTTAAAGCTCTAAGGACTTTAAGAGTGTAACAGTAAAGCAGTTGAATACTTCCAAGTCACTTCTCTTCATTATCCAAGTAACTAGTGACTGAAACTAGGCCAGACAAGGACTAGTAGAGGGTCAACAGTAGTGCAGGTGACTATATAATCTATATTGAATACTTCCATGTCAGTTCTCCTGCTGATAACAGCCCCCACAAAGTGGTGTAAGCCCACCTGTTATTGAAACCCATAGATAAACTAGCTTACGTATCTTCCCTTTCGAGACCTTCTTCGACACAGCTGTGCCTGGCTGACAACCTTGATGACAATACCGGCATACTTCAGCGCGGCTAGAGTAGGCCTGAGTGGTGGTGGTGCTAGTGCTGGTGGTGGTGGACCTTGTTATCAGCGCGCACGCCGATCGCAAGTCACAAGTGGGCGCGCTCCCGGATTGGTGGGCTATAAAAAGCAAACGCGCTGATATTGCGCTAGTTCGTGCTTATCACGGGCGGCCCGAGTTGATGGGACTATAAAGGCATAGACACTCACACACACACACTCTCTCTCTCTCTCGTACGCACTGTCTGTACTGTGAACACGAATTATGTTATTATCACGCGACCTTCGTGGGACTCACGTGTTGACTGTCGCCACACGATCTGCGCGTGATCCTCAACCAAGTCGGCCGAGAGCTATAAAAATGTGCATTGCGGTGGGTGCCGATGGGCGGCTCCGATAAAGCCAATTGTCGAGCGTTGATTGTGTACGTGTGTGTGTGTGATGTAGTATTATTTATTTATTTCTCGCAACACTTGACGATCGCCCCGGCAACGCAAACAGACTCATACCATATATTATATTATAGTTTGCTCGGCTATATTGTTTGGGTTATGATGATGGTGATGGTGATGATGTTGTTGGTGTCGTGGATCTTTTGTGTTCTGTTTTTATGATTATATTTCTATTTTGATAGCGAGCAGAGCTACGAAAAATCTTCCATTGTTCAATTGAAAAACGTGACAAGCGCGCACGGCATGGAACGGAAACCTGGCGCATTCTGTCTCTACGAGTATAGGAAAGCTTCCAAAAACATGGAAAATTTACGCGCGCTGGACCAAATGAAAAGCTGCTGCTGCTACCGATGCTACTGCTGCGTGTGCAGCCTCTTTTGATCATGTTTCATTAACACCCCGTCGCGGCTCAGAGATCAGATCAGTCAGTCGTCAGTCTGGCTCGTGGTTTGGGATCTCTCTCACGTCTCTCCCTCTCTCTCTCTCTCTCTGTCTCGCCTCATAAACTGTTCGCACAAATTCTAATTTGTGTCATCGTAAATAGCGTCAGGTTATCAATTAAGCTAATGATTTATGTGCCGTAAATCGAAAACAATAACAGCAAAACAGGCCGCGATCCCCATCGGTACGAGTGGCTGGCTTGTTATGACAAGCCGTTAATAGCTTTTCCATTACAGCAGGGACTGCGAAACGTGGCATGGGGGAAACTTGGGCCTTCAATTAACGCCGCAATACCAAATAACCACAACATGCTATCATATATATCTACCTGCTCAGGTACCGTTGCTGTCTTCTCGCGCTCGGTATCCTTTAAGGTTTTTTAATTAAATTTTACATGTTGAACTCGTCGGCGTTGCTTTTTAATTGAAATGTGTTAAAATTACTTTGAAAGTGTGAAGTCCGACTCGAACTGAAGCCAAGACTCGACTTGAGAGTCTCCTTCTCCTTCTGCTGCCCTGCCTTACGTCTTTCGCAATTTACGTTGTCAATTTTCACGCCCCAAAACATCAACGACACGTAGGGCCTCGAGTCCGAGTCTCTGTCTCTGTCTGGAACTTGGGTTTCACTTCTTCACTTTGCCGGGTGTGAAGTGGCGTTGATAGCTCTCCGAAGGCTGCGTCTGCGGCGGGTTTGCTTAATTGTTATAGCACATGGGTGTAATGAATATTTAGTGAATTTACGAACGAGTGCCCTGTTGAATAGCTCACACCGCATGAAGGTCTCTCAGACTTGTCTGCTAGGAAGATTCATCAGAAATCTTCCATGACGAATCGTTGATCAAACAAACTCGCAATTTGTCAATAAGCTGAGATTCCTCCTATTCTCAGTCAAGCAAATATATTTCTAATATTAGCAAAGCTATATAAAAGATCTTTACTTTCCCTATGATAAGTAGATCTATCTATACCTTTCATAATATTTGAGTGATCAAGCAAACATACGCAACACAAGAACTTCCGACCCTAATTTCCTTCCGTTTCTTTTTCTAACAAATATATCCAAGACTAGAAAATATATCTTGATAGACTCTCTTTATACTCAAGATCTTTACTTAATAGGGGGAACGGAAGCTAGCCCCTATTTAGGCTATTTATAGCAAAACCCACCTAGCTTGAATCCCTGAAATTTCATTGAAAACATTTCGCGCATTGTTTGTTATGGCAACAAACCGGATATCCAGCGCGATATATATATAACTATATTATATATGTGCACACATCTGACTAGACTATAAACAATATCAAACACGATGAAAAATTCCGCAACAGAAAATTCCAAATTACACAAAATAGCCAATAAAAGAGAGGAAAAATTACAAATATTTGCGTTGGCGAAACAAAAAAAAAAAACAAAAACAAAAGGAAGAGAAAGAAAACAAGCTGGCGAAGTAGGAGAGGGGGCAGGGGAACAGTGTGTGTGTGAGCCCGAGGCAAACACAACAAATTTATTAGGGGCAAATTTAACAATTAGCCCGATGCGACGCGGGTAAACAAGGCTGCAAAATTATCATGCGAAGCGCGGGCAAATAGAACTGATAAACGCCAGTGGAAGTTGAAGTAGACTAGGAGTGGGGGAATGCAATGGAAACAGAAATTGAAAACGAATCAGAGACAGACAAAGCGAAACCGTAACAGTTAATAGATAAATGTGCTATCGGGAGAATTGGAATTGATAAACTTGACCCAGTTTCCGCTTCCGATTCATAGAACTCGAGCCCGTAGCGACCTTGGCGCGATAAAATGGACAACAAATGGAACACTTACATGGAATGAAAGCTACCGCAATCACAGGATCATCATTGAATGTGCTGCAGACCCGCAATGTTGCGTGACTCGCTACGGTTTCCCCCGTTGCTGGTGGCCACAGCGCCGTCGCTGGTGGCCTCTGCTGCTGCTGCTGTTGGTGCTTCTGCCATTGCCTTGTGTGTGAGCTTTCGTTTCTTGGCTGCAACTCATTTCCATATTTGGACCATTGCGGCGACCTCGTGTGCGGCGACCGCCAACAGTCATTCTCGTCCTCTGCGGTCCATTCATGTGCCGCAGCAGTGCCAGCCAGCTCTTGTGCCTCTTGCAGTTTGCAGCCGGCGTCGTCGTCATTGCCAGCGCCGCGCGGTGCACTCAATTACTATAATTTGCCTGTGCCGAGAGTCGTCTCTCTCTCTCTCTCTGTTGGCTCACAGTCTTGTGTCCAGTCCAGCTTGTGTGGCGGCAGCGCAGCCTGCAAGCTCGCAGCTACTGATTGAATTTCAAATTGCTCAATTTTTGGGTGCAGATTTGTGGCCATCTCCAGTGCTGTTGCAGCGTCTGAAAAGCGAAATTATGTTATTCCAGCGATAAACTGTATGTTCCTGCGGCATCCGCCAGCGCCGACCTGCTCCGGCGACCACCATGTGTGTGGCAACAGCGACCGCAACAGCAGCATCCCATCGGAAGATCGCGCTCTGCGCCGGGTAATTAAAAAGGCCCCCAAAAAATGTTTCTCTTATCTGCGAATGCTGCCAATTCTGTATACCCTGTGCAAGAGTTTTTTGATGGGTATATGCCGTTTGTTGTCAAGTAATTTAATACGTTGAATTGTATACAAAAGTTAATATACAATTAGAAAATGGCAAAATTCTAGCTGGAGTATACGATATTAGGGATGTAAAGCAATGATTAACGGCGAGAATAAAGATAAATCGTGGCTTCAATGTCTGTGTTTGTTTACGTTTAAAGAATGAACGATGTATATCGATATTAGCGATGTTTAGCAGCAAATAAGCCACGGAATCGATACCAGTGCTAGTTAACGTTTTAAGGGCTTGCTTAAGAAAAATCGAAGCCGTTTAAAAAACCACGGCTTCAGTGCCTGTCTTTACATTTTGCAGGGTATACGTTTCACATCATTTCAGCTTCTCAGCTTAATGTTTTCTCCAATTTGGGGCGCCGGATGTTATTAATTAATGCTTCAGCCAAGCCTGCGAACGGCTGGCGATATCTGCAGGCCGGCGTTATATGGAATTTATTTGTTAGAGGCGACGGCTAATCAGCTAACAAGCCGCTCACGCCGCAGACGGAAGATGCTGGCGAAGGCGAAAAGATGGAGAGGGAGTAGATGAAAATGAAGATGGAGACGGGTCTCGGCGTCGCGTCGGTCGACAGTCGTCGCAAGTCGCGACAACGAAGGAGCTAGAGAGAAAGAGAAGACTTTATAAAGTTGTTATGTGCCGCATGCGCCTCGGATTTTGGCGGCGGTTTGGCTTTGACGCGGTTTTCCATTCATTTGCATATGGATATGTATGCATGTGTGTGTGTGTGTGCTTGACTGCTGCACATGGTGAACAGACGTGGATGCGGATACACGCTCCAGACACGAGAGTTATGCGCAATCTGCGGACCATGTAGGACAGAGAAGGCATCGCAGGGGGAGGAGAAGGAGGATGAAGTCGAGTGGGAACCCTTTGAAGCTCGTAAACGCCAACCGCAAGTGCATTTGTAGCGTTTTTCACAACTTGTAGCTAATTTTTTGTCTGTTTGTCGGTTTCTCCATATAGATTCTTTTTATTTGAATTTTTGTCTTGGTCTTTTTACTGCATTTATGCGAAATATTTCAATAGTGTGGGAATGAACGCCGGTCGGAATTCAGCTGGCTTCGGTCTCTGTCTGTCTCTGCTTGAGTGCCGACGCCCGACGGCGGCGTGAGTGGGGCAACTTTGTAAACTTATGCATGATTCATTGAAGCATGCACCGCCGGAGGATGCCAAAAGCTCTAGCATGGAACCAGTTGCAGTTCCTCCAGTTGCAGTTTCTCATTTACCAGACACTCTGTGACTAATCGATAGATTGTTATCGGAATCAAAGGCAATTAGTATGCCAATAAGATTCTCGATTTGAAATTGAGTATTAACCTCCAACTGGCTTCACGCTTCGACCAATTTGGGCTGTTTGGCGGTTTTGAACCACCAAATTGGTGGCGCATGCGTCTCGACATGCTCCGCTGCCCCGTCGGCAGTCAGTCAGGCAGGCAGGGAGTGAGTACATTCGGTCGCAATGTGAATTTCGAGCATGCGTTAAATGTGGTAAATAAACGTGTTCGGCAATTGCGGCCTTTGCTTTGCTACGCTTTGCGCCAACAACAATTGAGGAATTTTGTTTATTATTTACCGGACTGTTAATCGTAGTTCGTACCTGGAACGTACGAGGCAACGTACTCACACGCTGCGATGGTGTCATTGATGAATGCACGGTGTGATAATCAGTTGGAACGTGAGTGCGGGTGCTGCTTCTGATTGGGAATTGGATTAGTTGCATGAGCTTAGCATACTTTTTGGGGCACAAATGTCATGTGGAAAATTATTGGGAATGTTTGTGAATGATCTTGATAAGGAACTTGTTGAGGGGGAAATAGGGGAAGGATGGAAAATATATTGATAAGGAACTTGTTGGGAAAGATAGGGAGAGATGTTGATAAGGAACTTTTGGGATATTCATACATTACACCTGAGTTAAGGGCCCCATAAGTAGTGCAAACTCAAGTTTGGTTCTTAGTTAGGGTTTGGTGTGCAAGGAATAGATTCTACTTAAGTATTAAAAAAAAAGAGGTTACATGGTAGATGTATGTAGAAAGCATATTTACCTTGTTTACAATGTTTGAGTAACCTCAGCCTGGTAATGATTGATAATAGGGCGCTGAGCTGAGTTGTTGCCAAAAACTTCATGGCACTTGGGCCCCTGCCAAGTCATTCAGATCGTAGACCCTTTTTGCTACACCACAACACATTGCTGCTGCTGGTATCATTAAGTCGCATCACTTGCCTCGCCTTATGCAAGCCTCGACGCGGCTCGAACCCTTACCTTGTCTCACCCTGCCCTGCCTTGTGCCGGCAGGCCCAAAGTACAGACCAACTAACCATATACATTGTGCTACTATTAACGCTCCACTGACAGCAACAAAACACGCATCACTCAGCTGTATGTGTGTGTGTGTGAGTGTGTTAGTGAAACATACAAATCAGCCGAATGAAACATCGGCAGCTCTTCGAGGCAGCGGCTCCAACGAGCGTAGAACGCTGCGAATCAGCGATGCGATTTGATGGATATTAAAATGACCGTAAAAAGGAATTAAGGTCTGCCAGACTTGCCAGCAAACGAACAGTTGCAATTGAGTGAATATGCCGTGCCAGAGCGAGCAACAACAACAACAACAACAACAGCAATAACAATGACGAAGATCTTTACATATTAACAGAACAAATATGCCACATAAAGCCCCGAAATACTGAGGAGTCCCGGCTCAAGTTGTCGGCAAACTTGCAAAGAGTAGGGGGTGGGGCGGGGACAAACGACACAAATCACACGCAAGCGAGCGAGAGAGTGACAAGGCGCAGCGAATGCGAGGAGGCTGCGCGATCCGCGAGAGCTAAGGAACATGGAGAATGGTCACAAACCGCAGAACTTAATTAGTGTCATGTTGTACGCATGCCGAGACAAACGGAAATCGGCGCAACTAACTGCAGGACGCCAGCACTGTCGAACAAAGAAGGGACAACTTCCAAGTTCATGTCAGTGTTGCCAGAATGCAAAAAAAAAAGCTTAATAGCAAGAAGCAAAGAAAACACTAAAAAAGCTAAATTGTTAGAGTTATCGGCAAAAGAAGCTAGATAGAGCCTTTGATTTGTAAAGACCAAAAAGCTAAGTTGGCAACACTGATGCAATCCTTAGTTGAGTGCGGCAGGGTTGTACAACAAGTGATTGACGTAATGAACTAGTTCATGAGTCACGCGAGTGTCATGTTTGTTTAGTTTGAAAAATAGAATTATGCTAATTAAAATTGTTATTATAAAAACAAATTTAAAATGAATTTCTTATACATTTGAAAAATTCAAGTTTATGGCAAAAATAAATAAATAATTAATTAGTAACATTTTAAATGTTATGGCAAAAATACAAAAATAATTATTGATATGTAAAAATGATTTTTTGGTGTTGTGCAACCCTGCGCAGATTTGCAGACTGCGTTGCGTTTGTCGGTTTGTTTGGTTTTTGACATTGCGCAGACGACGCTGACACAGTGAGAGAAAGAGAGAGTGACGGTGAGAGTGAGGGAGCGAGCGAGTGCAAGCGATTGCAGTCGATTTGAGTGATGAGCGACCCACACAACGGACGCCGCAAGCTGCGTGAGCCAGAGATAGCCATCATTTGTGGCCAGGCAACGTGTGAAGTCCATCAATCGTCGTCGTCGTCGTCTGTGTCTGGCGTGCGACTGTGCTACCTGCCCCTGTGCCAGTGCCAGCTCCGTGTGTACCTGGGTGGGCAGCAGATTCGTTTTCGTTTTCATTTTTATGTTTGCTGTCGCTGCTGCCGTCGTTGCCGCGCTGCCCTTCATGTACGGAACTCACACGTTGTCGCGGGCGCATTAATCATGGACGGACGACGGCTCCAAACACAGAGAAATAAACAAAAAATTCAAACCGTAGCCCCAATTAGTCGACCCCAATGCCGATTTGCCATGGACTAGCAGCGGGTTTTGCACAGGACACGACCCTGGTGGTCAATGTGTCTCTCTCTCCCTGCTGGTGTGTGGTCCTTGTGCTAAAATTTGCAATAGGTGCTGCCAACTGAATTTTAAGCACAGACACATAGGCAATGAACTAAGATTGGCAACGCCGCGCAGAATGCAGCCCTGGTGGCTAATTAATATTTCTCTTTTCCTTGTTCTTAAATTTGCCAACTGAAATTTAGGCACATTAGTTGGCAACACGATCGAAACAATCGAATTGCTCAGGCAAAACAACATTCGTTTCAATTGAATTGTTTTTGGTGCAGCTGTGGTTGCGCCTCGCTTGTCGCCTCCTTTCTGCCGGTGTGGCCACGCGTGCGCCCAAAGAATCGAACATGAGAGAGGCCGTGAGAGGGGACGACTGTTACCCCCGCCGATGCGCTGACTTATTACTCACAC
Source organism: Zaprionus africanus (assembly GCA_018151435.1). NCBI lineage: Eukaryota > Metazoa > Arthropoda > Insecta > Diptera > Drosophilidae > Zaprionus > Zaprionus africanus. The sequence continues at coordinate 565,486 of JAECXB010002310.1, read as the reverse complement.
ACACGACTAATTTTCCAATTGGAAAATCATGTGCTTTACATATGAAGAGAAGCCTGTTGCGCGTGTCGCTCGGCCAGCCATGTGTGCGAGAGTGGTGTGTGTGCGATAGTGTGTGTGAGAGTGTATTCACGAAAAAACGCAATTATATCGGTCGGTTGCATTTCGATACATTTGGTTGCCTTACGCCGCACACGACTGACCGCGCATGTTTTCGGCTGGCGGAGCAGCGATCCAAGCCAAGCCTCAAATTATAGAAAATCAAAAGTGTGACCGCCACACACACAAGCACACACAACTCATACACACACACTCACGCAAAGGTACTTAGATTACCTGTACTTGTTTTGAATTTTGTACACTGCGCCGGCGCTGACTGCACCCTTCCCCCGCCTACCTTATCTTGCCATCCTCCTTTGCTTCCCCTCCTGCTTCGTCTTCTCCTTCACCGACTGTTGATTAATTTGCCAAAGTCAAAAGCCTTTGATAGTCGGTAGCGTGCCGCAACGCTGGACCTCTAGCATAGCCATATCGTATAGTCATATCGTGCCCGTTTAGACCGCCTCCCTCACTCCACCTGCCCCCTGTCGTTGCCCCTGCCACACGCTTGAGGCCCGTGAAGCGTGCTTAAGTAATTTTGTTGCGCATTTGCATTTAGATGGTGGAGGCCGCACTTGTTTATGGCCCACACGTTAGCGAGGCGAGCGGGGGCCCGAGATAGAGAGATCAGCTCGACGGATTCTCTTTTTATCTACATATCTCTTGAGGTGGTGCCATGTAAATGAGAATCATTAGCAATATCGCCCAAGAATTACAGTAGCAGCAAACTAAGCTCGGCTTAGGGAACAACTTTATTGTTATCGATACATCGATATGTGTATATCTGTTAAGCAAATGCACGCTATGCTTAAACTAGTATTGTCATCGATATATCGATATGTAAAATTACCTCTCTATTAAGGTGATGCCACCTAATAGAAAATTAAGCAAGCTAAGCTGACGAGTCTTAATTTGTATGCTATCGATATATCGATAAGCAATTTAAAGCAATTCTTAAGCCGCGCCACTTTCTTAAAATAACTTCATATTGCTATACTCGCCTTGTGACTTTTCCCTTACCCTCCTCGCGTTGCCCTTTCATTTCAGTAGCCACAAATTATGGCATTTATATATAATTTGCTATAAAAATAAACCATAATGAAACAGCGCGCGATGTGCAATTGACACGAGATGCAACTCTGACAGCGACGCCAGCTTCCAAAGCAAACAATCTCACGCACAGGCAGAGAATGGCGAGACAAAGAGAGAGAGAGAGATGGAAAGAGAGAGGAGACGCTGCTGCTATAATTATGCGTACCTTGCAGCGCGTCATGCAGGGCAACGTTTATGGGGCAACAAAGCTTCAATTTGGCAACAAATTTCGCAGCTGCAGCGCAGCATTATAATTAATCGGAAATCAGAAAACAATCATCAAGCCTGGCTTAAAGCAAGCGCGCTGAAAGAAAGTCAGTTGCAGACTGTCTTCTGCGGCAAATCAAACTGCTGGCACATACCTTCTTCCCTCTCCCTTCCCAGCTCCCTACGGGCGCTACAATTTGGCGTTACATGAAAATTGCGTCCGCGTTTAATTAGATGCCGCGTCAACAAGGTGCTAAATGGCCCTGCCATTATATGGAGTACACACTCAGGCACCAGACTCCAGCGGACAAGGGCCGCGTGGGGCGTGGGCAGTGCCAAAAATGAAAGCTAACTGGCGGCAGCTGTTGCAACATACCCAGCGCGCAGCCCGGGGGGCATGCGTTGCTCTCGTTGTTCGACGATGCTGCGCCAGCTTCGAGTCCGTCTCCCAGCTCCGTCTGCCTCCTCTCCGGCTGATTATGCAGAGGTGATAATTGCAGTGTCCGGCGCGTCAAGATTTATTTTTTGAGCTTTAACGATGTGTTAAAATAAATTGCATGTGTGGCAGACCGCGTTGCCCCCAAGTGGCCCGACACCTTGTTGTTGCCACAACAATTCCCCCCTTCCCCCAGCACCTTTACCTTCCTCCCTGGCAAGCAACTAAAAACCCACAAAACGTCGCGCCTGTGTACATAAAAAGCAACAACAACAAGGCTGCACCTTTCGCTCTCAAGTCTCAAGTCGCTGCATAATTGCGGAGCAGGCTTATTAAAATATATCGCATCCAGAGGGGCGGCATAATTCCCCGAAACCGCAGCAGGAGTTGCCTACCTTCCCAATGCCAACCCGATGCCAGTCAGTTCCTGGCCCAGAGTCGCGCACGCGCAGCATAAATCGCGTATTTACTTTCTAAAAATCGAACAAAACGAGGCTTCAACTCTGCAGTCCCCAGTCCCCAGTCCCGGACTAGCCACAGTTGGCTCCACTAACGGTCTCTCGCTCTCCCTCTTTGGGGTAATTCAATAGGACACGCAGGTTAACCTCAGCAATGCGCAACTTGTCTGGACTTCCAGTGAACTGTTGCCTGGGGCACAGGTAATCGGAGCTCCAGCCGAGAGTATCGAGTGTTTTTTTTCGGGCCCCACTCTCGCTGGTAAAAAAACGCCTGTTGCATTTGTCAGCCTAATCAGCTGTGCATAATTTGCAGCTACTGTGTACGCGCCGAGGAGCTGTGCTCCAATCACAACCAGAACCAGAACCAGCACCAGAACCAGACTCGGGTCGCCTCTCTTCCGCTTGGCTAAAGCGTGTCTGAAACATATGGAGTCCGTTGTCGGGTTGTCACATTGTCAGCTGCAACTGGCAAGAAGTCTGGCTGCACTTGAGACCGATCTGTCGCTTTTTTTCGGGGGTGTGTAGCACGTGCTCCAATGCACATGACACTGAGGCAGCAGAGAGTGCAGCTGGCAAGGGGTCTGCCTTGGGGGATGGGGGCAGAGAAGAGCAGGAAGTAACAATGGAGAGGGAAGTGATAAGAGGAGCTAGATGTGGAAATAGAAGGGAGTGATTAGAAGGGGATTATAAAGGGGTCTAATTGAGACAGAAGAGAGTCAGATCGAAAGGGAGACGGAAGAGAGAGATAGAGAGGAGGGTGGTGAGAAAAGAGAGGGGAAAATTGAATAGGAAGATTGAAATTATATAGAGTGAAACAGAAAGAGACGGAGATTAGAGTGATAGAGAAGGGAGTTAGATCGACAGGGAAAGTGCCTAGAGAGTTAGACAGTGGAGAGTGGAAAAGATTGAGATAGATAAAGAAAGTGATACTCTTAAGAGGAGAAGTAGAAATAAAAGGCAGCGATAAGACTAAAAACTAATCAGATTTAGCGGGAAGAGAAATAGATCGAAATTGATAGAGGAGAGTAAGCTCAAGAGACAGACAGACATTAGAAAGGAGAGAGGGAGGAGTCAGAGATACAGCAGGTCACCCATTGCCCTCTACGAAATCGAAACTGAACTCATTGATCACTCAACCTCAGTTGATCCTCGCGCTTTTCCTCGAACTCTCGTCCATCAACGCGGATGCCACCAACGTTGGCCAAGGCAGTCAAATGGCCAAAAAGCCATGACAGCCTCGGATCTTTATGGCAGCTGCTGCCTACTCTGGGACAGCTTTGGCACATCCGCCCAGCTCCACTTCCCCAAAATGTTTCGGCAAATCTCAAAAGCAGCGTTTCTTAGAATTCTCCTCATGGCAGCCTAGAAATTCTATCTATCGAGCTCATTGATTTCTCTCTGGCGGCTGTTCTGATCTTTGTTGGCCACTCGCTTGATCGATCGATCCATCGCTTGAGCGATCGACAGCTGCTGCCCTTGCCTTGCCTGCTTCATAAGGAAAGGTTTCAAATCGCGAAAAAGGTTTGAAAGCTTGCGCATGCGCCAAACATTTAAGCATTTGGCTAATATGTTTCTGGGCCAGTTGGTACTGTGGCCTAAGTTTGACGGATTAGAAGGGAGCAACAGCTGATCGGTCTCAAGAAGGAGACCATGTTATGAATGAAAAGAAGAGAAGGTTCAACAATTTAAAGTGTCACTTGGTGGGGGGCAATGAGCTGAAATTTATTCAATTTATAGAAATTGATAAACTTTTGATTATTGTCAACTGAGCAGTGGTGCCAACACAGCCTTTTCTTTCGTTAAATTCGAGCTTTTTTTAAATTTCGGGATGCGGATCAGCGGGAATTTAGCTTTTTTTGATTTCCTGTTTTTGTTGGCCGTACTTTAGCCAATACAACAACCTTGGGTTTATGCTCATATGCAAGCAGTGCTAATCAGTGTTCTGTTGACACAAATGGGTTCGTGTCTTGGGAAACGAGCTCTCTCAGTGCATACTTTAAGGCGTCACTCATGGACAGTGAGGAGCAATACTGTTGAGTGTGGAGTAGTCTGTGAAATTTTCTTTGGCGCCAAGGCAATATCCCTTTTTTGTAGGGAATTAAAGTTTAAGGGAATAATAATAAAAAAGCAAGCCCATTGGGATTTTTTCTGTTTTATATTGCAAAATTAATTGATTTCTGCAGTTCATAATTTAAGTGGAATTTCAATATATTCTTGAACTCCTGTCACTGCAAGTTGAGTTAAATATCATCGTTTTCCTTTCTAAATTTGTCAACATTTAAAAAGTTTATTCGTTTCGTGAATCTTATCAAAATGACCTAGCAAAACTAAGGCTAATCTTACAAAAATTCAATAAAAGGGAAAGGGCAGGCGCCAAGGTGGAGGATAGATCAACTAAAGGGTATAGAAAATGCATGCGACTTTACGCTGAGAGCGTGTGTGGGAGGGAAGTCTCTGCCTGCTGAACCATTTGTCGATTGGGATAGGATACGATGGTGTGTTCGTAGCAGTTCAGTCCGTGTTCGTAGTAGCTCAACCCACCTTGATTGACAACTTACAATATGCGGTCAATCCACTCGGTGAGATGATTCAAATCGTTGTCCTTAGCAGAGCTCTCTTGGAACTGCACATTCTGGGCGATGTGTGCGAACTCGAAGTCGCGTCCTGGCTTGCCCAGCACGACGGGTTTGTTGGCATCGTCGTCACCCGTGGACTGCAGTTTGCGACTGCGTGTATCGCGCACTGTGTGACTGCAGGAGGAGATAGTTGATTAGTAACAGGGTATTCTCTAAGAGTACCATCGACTTACAGTTCCTTTTCCAGCAACGTCTTGACCACCTGTGAACTCTTCGCTGTCGTTTGATCCTGTTTGTTGCACAATATCAGTACGGAGCAGGGCTGAGTGGCGCTATCAGACAACACGGTGTACAGGGAGCTGCAGGGAGAAAGTTGTTAGAAATGGGAACATGACTTGCAATTTTTTTCTGTCTACTTACTCCGCCACGTCACGAATGTCCTTTTGCACAGTCACAGAGTCAATCACGAATATAATTCCCTTGGCGTTGCGTTTGTACAGCTCGAAGCACTTATCACGCACGCGATAATGTCCGGGAATGTCCACCAGACGTCCAGACGACTTTCCACTGCTGTATTCGCCAATGTTCTCCTTGATGGACGTGAATGTCTCCGGCAATTTTCCGTGCACCAGCTGCATAAATATGGCACTCTTGCCAGCCTCAGGGAGTCCAGTAAGTAAAAAGTCGCGTCTGCCCGCAGAGCGTCGTCGGAAAACGACAAAAAGCGCTGGAAAGTGTTTTGGGGGACAAACATGAGTCCAACTTGTTGTCCAGCTACGTGGCGTGGTCACCACTTACCTATAGCAATGAATCCTATGATGAGCGCTGCTAGAATAGGTGTCACATCAATATTGTCCAGCTTAACTGGCTGTTTGGGGGGTGTATTCTCATTTCTTTTATCCATTTTATTTAACTTATTTGGGGAAACGCAACTTTCCGCACACGAATTACAAATAAAATACTTTCAACTAGAGCTGTCAAACGAAATTATCGATACGCTAGCGATAACTATTCCCAGGGTTGCATGATGTACAAGCAATACTTACTTGAGCGCGCTTTTTTAATTGTGAGAAGTAAAGAGGAAAATGAGTCGTGGTTTTTCTTGTGTGAAAATACATCCTTCGCTTGTGTATTTCTTTATAAAAATGTTTGTCGTGCAAATTGAAGCTAAGCAAACTAAGTATATCGAGCACATTGGACAGTCAACTTAATTGAAAGTAGAGTAAAAGACAAAGTTAAGGCTCCTTGTCCACGTCACTTCTTTACCAATCCATACAGTAAACTAAATGTAAAATTACAAGATAATGCCCACACGGGCACGGAAATTGCATTGTACACGCCCGTTGGGAAGCTCAGGATGCCACCCAAGGGCACCAGACTAAAACTATCCTCGAAGATCATCACAGGTGTGCTGCGATTGCGGGCGCACACTACCACTACGACCAACGAGACCAGCACTTTAGACACATAGTAGGCCACGGTGTCGATGCCCGTCTGTTTGATTGACTCCATTTTCTTGGCCTGTTGAATTTTGGACTCGGCCATGGCCACCTTCTGCTCGGCCCTCATTGTTTTGATTTTCCTTGCGTATTCGCCGGCATGTTGCGCCTGGTGCACATTGTCCAGTTCCTCGCGTGCCGCGTCCAGTTCTGTTTGCATCTGTGCTGTATCCACTGCACTCTTCTTCCAGAAGCGTGATACCTTGAGCTGTTATGAGTGGGAGATTTGTTTCCATTAACTTGAGATTGGTGGTCTCATCGATTTCGTTACTTACGTAGTTTCGTAAGAAGTCTGGCAGGAGTGTTTTGATCAGGCACAGCAGCGCTATCAGAAAAAACAGTTTCATGTTGAGTTTGTGTTTGGTTTAATACAAATTGTTCTAAAATAAATTAATAATTCGTGCCGGAAAAACTAAACGCAGTAAACAGCTGAGCACTGCGTGTTTTTCTTTGCACAAGCGAAGGCAACTCTACTGGCACCAGGGATGCATGCTCAATCTGCTAGTCATTGCTTTGTTATTGCCGAGAATACCTGCAAAACGTTTATATTCGAATAATCTAGTTGGCAGGTTTGTTAAAATAAATAAATAATTATTTTATGAATGTTCACTTAGCCTGTTTACTACTGTTTTAATATTGTAGCCGTTTTAGCAACTTTTCGTTTTGTTATTTTAACAGTCTGGCAGCCTTGTACTGCAACAGCTGATTGCCGGCATAACAAATGCTTGCTTTGTAGAATATTCGTGAACAATTTGATTTGATTTGCAATTGAAATGAATAATCAACGCAATGGAAGATAGCAACGAAGAGGTAAGTAAATGCATAATGTTAAATTCGATTTACTTGACTCAGTAGGCGTCTCATTTTCAGATTGAACCTTGCCGTAGCATCGAGCCACATGAGCTGGAGGCAATTAAAAGTCAGGCCATCATCAAGTTGTCACCTGTACAGGTGCCAGCGCATTTCAAGCGTCTAGAATGTAATACGAATCTGAATCTGCCGCCCCTCAACTGGCTCACCACCTCGCACAGCAGTCATGGATTACATCAAGCACTGTATCAGAGCGCTGGCTTTGCCAGCTTTCGACTGGGACAGATGTTCCCCGATTGTGTGGGCGAGGTGGACGTCGTGTCGGATGCCGAGAACATTAAACAACTACTTAAACTGCCATACAGTGCCAAGAGCCCCATCAGCATGGTGGTGCATAAGGTGGGCAACACATTGCTGCTCGACGAGTTCGATATACAAAAGTATTTGCTGCGTAAGGCGGATGATGATTGGAAATGGCTGCGAACCTTTATACTGGAACATATTCTTTCTTATGGAGATGAACAGCACAATTTCTGCTTGAAAGAGCGCTCGAGGGAGGCTCTGCAAACGAAGAATCTACTCTCAAAGTTTCTCTATCACAGTCTGAAGCAAACTGGCGACGTGGATTATAGTTCGCCTAGTGTGCCCACGCAGCTTACAAGTCGTCGTGCTAGTTTACCTATCATTGGTCCAGTGCTGCCAGAACCTAAGATCGAGGAGAATGTTCCCGATCCCAAGTCCAGTCATGCCTTCAATCGCAACGTGGTGTGGACTTTTGAGGACATTCGCATGCTTATTGGCACCGATATGCCCATCTTTGGTGGCCCCAACAGACCCTGCATCAGCCTGAGATTGCGTGATGCTGCGCAGCCCATCAATGTGTTGACTGGAATCGATTACTGGCTGGACAACCTGATGTGCAACGTGCCCGAGGTGGTCATGTGTTATCACCTCGATGGAATTGTACAGAAATACGAGATTATCAAGACTGAGGACTTGCCTTATTTGGAGAATTCACAATTTTCACCGCAGGTTGTGCGCAATGTGGCCCAAAATATCTTGGCCTTCCTCAAGGCGAACGCCACAAAGGCGGGACATACTTATTGGCTGTTCAAGGGTCGCAATGATGATGTGGTCAAGCTGTACGATCTCACTACACTTTGTCAGAATCAGAACAAGGCTACGGAGAAGTCAGAGCGACCCAACCAGCAGCAGCAACAGCAGCAAATGAATCCGTTCACTGTGCCCGTTGGCATGTTGCTCTACTCTGTGGCACGCAACATGAAGAACACACAGGATCCTATTAGTCCCAAGACGGCAGGAAATATACGTGCTCTGCTCGATAACTGCATCAAGCTGCTGCCCAAGGAGCAGTATCCGCAAATTGTGAGTTCCTCTCACTATATACTCTCCGATTTGCATGTGCCCGCTGGCATAGATCCCAAGGCGCCCAAGTTCAATGACTCTCAGACTGTGTTCGATGACGATGACGAGGAAGATGAGGTGGAAGAAGAGGAGAACTACGAGGAGGATCTGGACTTCGGTCACTATCAGAGCGCTGCGCAGAGCGGGGGCAAGGCCAATGTTGCAGTGCGTCACATCTGCGATGCTCTGCGGGATTTCAAGTCCCACTCCAAGCAATCCAAGCCTGCTCCATTGATTGCTAACACCACAGAGCGTTGCGATATATCATTGCAGCACATTAGTGCAGGTCTGTCCTGTCTGCAGTACTTCAATGACAATCAGGAGGAGAAGCTCAAGGAGTCCGAGGTGCATGCCAAGCAAGAAGAGAAGCAGCGCATACTGCATGAGGAGCAGAACCCGAATATGGCCAAACCCTTCAATGCCATCCCGTTGCCCTATGAGCAGCTAAAACTAATGCAGCAGCCCATCCGTCAGACTGATTCCCAGCAAAAGAAACGTCCGTCGAAAGCAACCAAGAGCAAGCGCAGTAAATCGAAGGAACTGGCAACCACTAGCACCACTACCAAGATAAGCAATCGCCAGCTGAGCGCCAAATTTAATGCACAGAACTTTGGCTCCTGGAATGTGCACCTCAAGCTGTTGCTGCTGGAGAAGGCCTGCTTGACATATGCCACACTGGCGGAGCATCACTACGAGACACAGAGCTATGGCTGCACGCTGAGGGCCATTGAGCTAGCCTATCGTTGTCAGCAGGTGCTCAACAAGTACATGGCCAATGTGGTCTCACAGCAGAGTTGTTTGCTGGGACGCGCTGGAGATTGTTTCTTTCAAATGTCCAAGCATTGGAATGCAATTGAGGAGTATGTGCAGCAATATGAGAAGCTTGACGAGTCGACGCGGCTCATTTCACAAGAACTCGAACAGGAATTGGAGCATGCAGAGCTACTGCCATTGGCGCCCATCAAAAATGTGGAGCAAGTGATGTTGCTCAGCTGTAAATGCTACGAGGATGCACTGCAGCATGCGCAGAGCGAAGAGAGCAATGAGCTGCTTCGTCGGCTGGGCAATGTGCGCAATGAGTTGGGCCTGAAATACATGTACTCAGCGCAGGGTGAGTTTCCAGTCCTTCTTTCTTTATTCTCCCTTCTCATTATACTTAACATTTTGCAGAGGAATACAGTCAACTGAAGCGCAAGTCGGAATCTTCTGGCGACAGTAATGAAAGTTCACCTGATAAAGATGCCAAGGTAGATCCATTAAAGCCTGAAGCGGAGCCACTGTATGTGAAGCTGACTATCAACTCCTATGACTGCCTGCGACGCGGCATTGAAGCCTTCACTGCCGTCAAAGACAATGTCAATTTGGCCTTTCTGTACTGCAACATGGGCAGGTTTATGCGACTGCGAGCGCATCTCACGATGCCCAACGAGAGGTGGGTAGACTGACTGTTCTCTACTATATCATCTACTTATCATAACCTTCCTTTCACAGCACTGTTTGTGGCTTTCTGGACACGCAGAAGACCTTCTACAATGAGGCCTTCAACTACTATGAGAAGGCCAAAGATTGCCTGGACACACGCAAAGCTAATGCTGAACTATGGGATCTGGTGCAGTGGGAACTATCCACGGCCACCTTTACGCTGGCCAAGCAGCTGCAGGATTTCAGTTCAGCAGATAAGAACAGTTTGGCAGAAGCCTCCAAGGAAGTGCTCGACTTGCTGCAGAAATCTCTCAAGCTCTGCGATGTGGAACATGCTGGGGCACGTCAGGTGCTCTATAGTTTCCGCTCGGGTCTGATACACAAACGGTAAGTGGTGGAAGTAATCTACTCTGTTGCTAGATCTATCTGTCATGCTTATCTTCTTCCATAGCATTGCCTCATTTCATTATGCGCAGCTGCGTGCTGGAGGCGTCTGTGAGCTGTCCCAGCTATCTAAGTCCACGCTGCAGCTGTGCAAATATCATTACGAGAAGGCCACACAGATCTTGGAGAGTCTCAAGGAGGTGCGTGATCTGCTGGTGGTGCAGCTGGAGCGCATCTCACTGCATGAGTTCTTGGCGGAGGGTAAGCAAAGGTGATACACTTGCCAGGAGTATAACTGAGTAATGTGTTTCCCCCCTCCTCTTTTCTAGTTTCCACACATGCCGCACAGAAGTTGAAACAAATGCAAACTGCACTCGATATTTGCCTACAATGCCAACTCATATTTGGCCACGTCATCGATACCAACAGCAGCGTGAACATTGACGATGACGAGTTCAAAGCACATTTGACGCTCTACGAGAGCCGCTTGCAGAATGCATTGAAAACACTAATCAAATTGCTGTTAACTACCGGCAAGGATCCCAAACAGTTGTCGGCATTGTACAAGCGCATGTATATGGAAACCTTGACTGGGAAACATGGCATAGGGGCCCAGCAAGCAGAGACTGCGGCGATCTTGCGTGCACAGCATTTGCACACGTTGCTAACCCGGCTGAAAGCCATGTGCGGCGCTCAGCCAAGCAGCGACTAGTCGCCCCAGTTCTCTGTCTCTCTTCTCTCTGTCTCTCTGTGTACGTGTTGTCTACGAGTTTATAAAAACATTTCAAATTTTGTATATGCATCATCGAACCAGGCCAGCGAGAGTTTATTGATGTATGATTAGCGTTTGGAACTGCAGATGGAGCTGTAACTGGAGCTTATCTTCAGCATCTTTAGCCGCGTCTCTGGCAGCCGCAGTCATTGGCCACTGGCTGAACCACAAGGCTGGCGGCATTGAGCTGCATCACTGCCACCACTGCCACCATTAGGGCAACCTTAATGATCTACAAAACAGGATCGATCGATTAATAAGCATCACACTCAAGTACACCCCCCTTATCATTGTCTAACTCACCTTATAGCACAGTCCGCGCATTGTAGGGTAGCAAATATTGTATTTTGTGTACTACCCAGCGGGCGCGCGGCACTCTTATAAGGTCGCGTGGCTGCCACCAAAACGTGTCGCACATCAAGATTAGCCAGAGCGAGCTCTTGCTTGCGCCAATCTTGGCCAGCTTCTGTTAAGTTTTGGGGCAAAGAAACTGTTAACTTATTCACATATATTGTAGATGGTAGCAACTGTTTCATTTCATGTTATAACCATAGGTTCAATCGATGATATTTTAAGCTGAACTAAGCTCTGCAAACTTTGAATTAGTCTAAGCAAACATTTTGTGTATTTATTATAAATAAAACATTCATTGGAAAAGAAAAGATTTTGTATTTGTTATGGTAAAGAATAATAATAATATTAGTTCAATTTTGTATTATATTACTACATCATAATATATTCTTATATTGTATTATTATACATCATGTTATTATGCATACTAGTGAAAGTTCTTAAGATCATTGAAAAAAGAAAATATTATATTTTCATGGTATAAATTAATGAAAATAATAATACTATATTGAATGAAGTAGTTTATTATTATACTTTATTCTGATACTGTAATCTTTCACTATACTTATTCTTGAACTAAATTCTTACACTATTTTAAGTATCATATTAAACCGTTCTCTTATACCAGTGAAAGTGCTTAAGTACTTACTGTGAACTGAGATGACTCAGGCGACGCATGTAGCGCAATAAGTAGTACAACATATATAAGTAGCTTGTATACTATAACATAATATACTATACTTATACTATACTCTTATTCTATTATATAATTATACTACTGAAGTCTCCCAAGTTCTTCTCGACGAACTGAAAGGCCTCATTTCTCGCTTGTAGCGCACTTTCAAATCATTTCGTTTATTGTTATTATTAAATTCGAGAATTATAAAGTGCTTAGTGCAGCAAGTTCTCCCGCCCGCTTTGTTGTTTATAGTTAATAAGTTTTATTGTAATTTTATCGTAATTTTTTTGCTTTTGTATATAAATTCTACCAACGCAGCAGAAAGCTCAAGTCAATGCCTTGAGACGCCGCGATTTAAAATTGTGTCAAGCGCGCCCAGCCACAGTGGGACAAGCCTCAGCAAACTGTGGCGTAAATGTGACGCACCCACACACACACAGACAAACAAAGAGACGCACACAGCGCTATACAGTGTGCTGGGCACGCACAAGAGTCATCCAAGTTCGAGTGCTACTTCGCGTTGGGATTGGGCTTGCGTAATGACGCGCCAGGTTCGCCTCGTCCGCAAGACACACTCGAGACGCCTCATATCTGGACCCGAGTCCGAATTTGGTGCATGTCGCCAGCAACGGCTACGACGACGACGTCTTGAGATTGCAACACAACAAAGAACAGACGAGCGTCTGCGACTTGAGCTGAACTTGCATCATATTCGTCACGTAAGCGAATTGCGGATCGGGTATAGAGACTTTGCCTGGATTTAGTATATAAACAAAACGGGCTGCTCCAGTCAGACATTAGTTACCTGCCCCACCAAGTCAAACTAAGCCACAACAAGCCACACAATGTTCAAGTTCATGGTAAGTGTCCTAAGCGCATCCTGCAATCCCTAAGAGAAACCCATTGCTCATCTCCATCTTCCTTCTATAGTGCATTTTCGTCTGCGCCGTTGCCGCTGTCTCGGCCTCGTCCTATGGACGCCAGCAGGGAGGATATGGTGGCCAGCAACAATCATATGCCAGCCAGCTCGGAGGCTATGCCTACCAGGTGCAGCCTGCTCTCACCGTTAAGGCCATCGTGCCCGTTGGTGGATATGGTGGCTCCAGCTACGGTGGTGGCTCCAGCTACGGCAACAACAACAACAACTACGGCAACAACAAGAACAACTATGGCGGCAACAACTACGCTCGCAGCATTGAGGTGCCCGTGTCATCGGTCTACACTTCCAGCGTGAAGAGCTACGGCGCTCCCATTGTCGATCGTCAGGCTATCAAACTGGCCAAGCTCTCGCTGAGCGCTCCCTCTGCTGGCTCTCCTCTGGTCTGGAATGAGCCCGAGGAGGTTGTCCTCCGCTCCCACGAGCCCCAGCAGAGCTACCAGCAGAAGTCGAACTACGCCGAGAAGGCAAAGGGTGCTTCCGCTGCTGCTGCCGCCGCTGCCGTTGCCGGCAAGAAGCAGGAGTACTCTGGTAACTCTGGCTACCAGCAGCAGAACGCTGGCTACCAGCAGAGCTCCGGCTATTAAGCAACTTAAGCGACACACACACAGTGATCAGGGAGTTAGAGAGTAGAGCATAATAAAAACCAACAAAAATCTAAAAAACATAAACCAAATTCACTTTTAACTTTGTCATATGGGGGCTACTTAAGTGGGTATGGTGGCTTGACTGAGCTGAGTCTGCTACACTTGGCAAAGTCTAGAAAGTTACGTATTGCTTCAGCTATACAAATCTTTGGTACTATAAAGAGTTTCAAGAAGTATTTTATGAACTGCAAAGTCTGTAGAGCATTGCTTAATAATGTCTTTAGTTTGTAGACTTCTGAAACTTAAATTCTATTATATATTCTATAATACTCTATAATATATTCTATAATATTTAAAGCTCTATATGTACAGTGTATTTGAGGTAACTTAGTTGTGCATAAAAGCTACCCCAATCGTATATCGGAAGTGTATAAATAGCACCCCCTTATACATTCATGCAGGTCAGCCCTATAAGCTTGCCTACATATCTAGAACCCCTCAACTTTACTTCCGTCCGCACCTCATGTCTATAGCTCTATAGAGCAAGTCGGCGACTGACATTACCCCTAGGAATGTGAAATGAACACATATAAAAAACAAATATAGACAAAATTTGAGGGCTACAAAAGTCGCGCGCGTCGCGTCGTCCGTGAGTTCATTGAGAACTCACGAAAGACTCGTTTCAAAGCGGCACATGTATGGGGTATGGGGGCCCCTCATTATCAGAGTCGAGAAACAGCAAAAAACATCGCGCGTTACCCAACAATTTTATAATGACTCGAGTGGTAGAGTTCCGTTAGTATATGAACGATATACAATACCAGTGTCGCCAATAGTGCTCAACTTATGTATTTACTGTGGCAATTATGAAATATATCAGTTGCATAGAACTATATACTGTGTCGGGCTATAAGCTGTTATTGTTTTGGCACTATATGGGGGGAGTGTCACGTCTATATCCAGTCTAATTTTTGCATATAAAAGCCCGTATTGTCGCCAGTTAAATTATAGTTTCATTGATTACTACAACCAACAAAACTAGCTTGTTCAACATGAAGTTCCTGGTGAGTAATCCTGAACAAGTTTCACCCACTGGACATTGTAACTAATCCCTTCTTCTTTGCCTTCTCCTTTGTAGATTTGCCTTGCTTCCCTCGCCCTTGTCGCCGGCATCAATGCCAATCCCTATGGCAGCAGCAACCGTGGAGGCTACGGCGGTGGCTACAATGCTCCTCGTATCGCTTACCTGTCGGAGGTCTATGGAGGCAGCTCCTATGGCGGTCAGTCCGGCTACGGCGGTCAGTCCAGCTATGGCAGCCAGCCCAGCTATGGCGGTCAGCAGGCAGGCTATGGAGGCAGACAGCAGAGCGGATATGGTGGCAACCAGGGAGGTTATGGCGGCAACCAGGGCGGCTATGGTGGCGAGTCTTCTTATGCCAGCCCCCTGATCGCTGAGTCCTCTGGTGCCCGCGCTGCCGCTTCGGCTGCTGCCAACAGTGGCTCCATCCGCCCAGGAAACTACAAGCAGGCTGCTGTCATCGGTTACGATATTGATGCCAGCATTGATGCCGCTCACGGACACAACAGCGCCCGCTACTAATTCAATTCGCTACCTGTTGAAGCAATAGCTCCAGGGAATTGCAGCTACACTGTGACCAAATAAAAAAGCAACCGCAGAAACCAGCGGAAAATGTTGAACAAAAGCTTTTAATGTTTGTTTATTTCTCTAAAACAGTGTTGCCAAATGGCGGTAAAAAAAACGTCACGAATTGTCTTGTGGGGAGCAGAAAATAAGTGTTACATACTTTTGAGCGTCGTATTAAAGTAAATGCAGCGGGAGCTGCAATGACAAGGAGCGAACTAGTTTAAGTTGAGTGAGTTGAAGTTGTGTGTGAACTTCTGCTACTCAAATTGGCACAGTCCTTTGCAGGTGTGGGTGAACACTGCCAGTTGACAAGGAGCGAACTAGTTAAGTTGAGTGAGTTGAAGTTGTGTGTGAACTTCTGCTACTCAAATTGGCACAGTCCTTTGCAGGTGTGGGTGAACACTGCCAGTTGACAAGGAGCGAACTAGTTAAGTTGAGTGAGTTGAAGTTGTGTGTGAACTTCTGCTACTCAAATTGGCACAGTCCTTTGCAGGTGTAGGTGAACATGCCAGTTGACAAGACAACTAGTTAAGTTGAGATGAAAAATTGTTTTTAAAATTCTTCTTCTCAAATTGGCACAGTCCTTTGCAGGTGTAGGTGAACACTGCCAGTGGACTATGCGAAGAGAGAGAGAATGTGAGAGTGTAAGTCAGTGAGTAGGTGAACAATGAGCGAGTGTAAATTAGAGAAAGCCTGCACTGTTGCTGTTGTTGTTTACCAATTAGCATAGTATGAATACTCTATAATAAAGGTGAACAGTAGAACAAAGTTACATGAGAGAGAGAGAGTGTAATGCCTGCACTATTGTTGTTGCTGCTTATCCAGTTCTGCATGCTCTCACGCAACTCTCTGCCTAAAAATGGCGTCTTCAAACAATAAATAGGTGAACACTGGAACTAAACCGGCGATGTAAGGTAAATTAAATAACAATTTGTATTGCAATAGGTGTGAAAACGAGTGGCTCAACGTCTAATTTAAGTTGCAGCTTATCCAGCTGCATGTTCTCACGCAGCGGGTGCTCATATTAGGCACCACTCTAAAGAGACCAGCAGCAACCGACAACCCCCGAATGTCGGCGATACCAGCGGAGGTAAACAAGCTGCTTGCGGGTGCGCTGTGAAACTCTGCTCAGCTCAGTGGGCCAAGCTGCCGAGTGCGATATGGTGCTGCAGCGATTTGGATTCAACAGAACAGTAGAATCAAGAGCTCGAGAACTGGAGCTCGAGTTGGGGCTGCTTCTGACTGTTGCTACTGCTATGTTGCTGTTGCTGTGGCCGCCCACTGCCCACAGAGATGAAAGCTGAAGACGACGATGGCGGCGAGCTGAGAAATGAACTCAGCGCCGTGATAAATTCGCAGCGAGATCACGTTTCGAGCGCTTCAATTATTTTGCTTATATAAAGAAGTGTGCTTGGCATTTGGTTTGTTAATTGTGCCAACTGTTTCAACAGCAGCGAGCGCTACCCAAAAAACTGCAAACCACAACCATGAACCAATTCAGCGTAAGTACCACATGACGCCGTCTTCCCGCTTCCACTTCCCGTTACCCAACCGAACCGGTACTCATGATTCTTCTATGCTCTTCTCCAACAGACTCTCGCAATCTTCTTGTGCGCCACTCTGGCTCTCGGCAGCTGCAGCTATGGTGGTGGACAGGGTGGATATGGTGGTCAACAGGCACACCGTGAGCTCTCCAGCTATGGACAGCGTCAGAGCGGAGGTGGTGCTGCTGCCAGCGCTGCTGCTGCTGCTCCCGTGGAGATCATCGCCGGCGGACCCCGTTATGGCGGTAGCGAGCACCTGAGCCCCATTCTGTTGGACTCTGGCTATGGCAACAGCGGTTCCCAGTACGGTCAGCAGCAGCAGCAGAGCTACGCTGCACCCCAGCCGAGCTACTCCGCTCCCCAGCAGAGCTACTCCGCTCCCCAGCAGAGCTACTCCGCACCCCAGCCGAGCTACTCCGCACCCCAGCATCTGTATGCTGATACCAGAGAGCAGAGCTACTCAGCACCCCAGAGCTACGCTGCACCCCAGCAGAGCTACTCCGCTCCCCAGCAGAGCTACGCCGCACCCCAGCAGAGCTATGCCGCACCCCAGCAGAGCTACGCCGCACCCCAGAAGAGCTACGGTCAACAGCGCGGCTATGGATCCCGTCCACGTTGGTCTGTCCAGCCTGCCGGTGCCACTCTCCTGTACCCCGGCCAGCACAGCTACCTGAAGTACGCTTCCGCTCCCGAGATCTCCAAGGTGCTCCTGCCCGTGCGTGCTGCTCCCCCAGTAGCCAAGCTGTACATTCCCGAGAACAACTACGGCAGCCAGGGTGGCTACCAGGTCAAGCAGCAGTCTGCCTACTAGAGACCTTTCTCTAGGGTAACTCTGGACTTGCGCTGTCCGCGACCGAAACAGAAACAGCGCTAATAAAAATGTAGAAAAAAGAACACACACATCAAATCTCTTATCGATGGTACTCTGGGTGGTGACCTCGAGTGGGTTGGCCAGATAACTGGTTCCGGTAGATCTCCCAGCTCTGTCAATATTTGGCAGCTGCAGCTGCCGAGTGCGAAGTGCGAAATTCAACTTGATTGTGAGCCAATTCACTGGCGATTGTCGAGCTTGGCCGTGCCTATGAAAGAACTCAGCTGGGTGATCCAAAAAAGTGTGGAAGTGTTGACGGAACTTTTTGTAGAGCAAGAAAAACATAATTTCTTTCTTGAGTTGGGTTACTTAAGTCGAGAACTTTATGTATAATACTGATATAAGAGCTTGTTTGAGCAGTGAAAGATATGAAAGACCTACAAAACATTGGTTGTTGTTTGATGAATTGATTGAAACCTATGAATAGGTCAAATAGGTCACTTAGGAATAGGTTCAATTAACCTAGAAAATTGCTAGAGCTTGCGGTAAAGTCTTTTTTCCTTTGCTCGTGCAATTATACAATATATTCCCTATAAGAAACACCTTTAACCCATGCTATATCTCATGTTTCCAACTCTCTTATGATCAATTTTAGTATATTAATAACATAAATCATAGCTCAATCTATGCACAACCTGTTTTAAAGAACTTTAGAAGGTCTATTGATTTCTTTACAAGTCAATAAATACGCTAGTTCATTTTAAGTTGAACCAATTCCGATATTACTGGTTCCCACTGCAAGTGTTACCAACCATGTGCATTGCAACTACCAAAGAACCAAAGATGAGCTTAAAGCTTTCATCTTAAATGTTGCTGCCAAGTTCAAGAGTAGCATCAATGCGCTCCCACACACACGTGCAGACTCTCCCCAACACACACACACAGTCACAAGCACCACACAGTCTCTCACACACACACATACCCATCGACACACACCTATAAATTGATCGCAGCTCACACGTAGCTCGCGCTGTCGAGCTTGGACCAAGTTGGCTTATCTGCTACGCAGCCAACTGCGCTGCATGGGAGCAAGCAAACCAGACAAGAAAGACACAGCAGAAGAGTTTGGCGGATGAGCTGTGCATACCAGTGTGGCTTCGCTGGGGCTATCTAGCTGCGTTAGAGACGGCGCTGATGAAGCGAACGCATCCGCAGCCAAGAGATGATGCTACTGCTGCTGCTGCTGCGATTCATTGAGCAGAGCAGAGCGGAACAGCGCAGAGCCGAGTCGAAGCGAGTAATGGCAATGGCAAAGACCTGATACCGCACACGCCAAAAGCGAGTGGAGCGTGCCAAGCAGGGGGAAGACCATATCAATGGAGAGCTGCCTCTGTGGCTCTGGGGGTTGTCTTGGTCGTGGTCAATTTGGCGCGCAATTTTCAAGTGTAAACCGACACCGTCAGCGCCAACTTACCGAAGCTGAAACCGAAGAAGATGCAGACTCAGTTGGGCCTTATCGCAGCCCCTTGGCCCCCTCTTTCGCCCCAGCTATGGGGTTTGTTTTTGTCGAACGGAGGCTGGCCGGGCTCTGGGCGCAGAGCAGCAGAGCAAAGTTTCGTCATGACTCGTCGTCGTCGTGGTCTCTCGGGGTTTTGGTCACGTAAAGCGTGCACACAAATCGCGAGCTGAACACAAATAATATGGCTATAAAAGCAATTTGGCCATGCGCAATTGTTAATTAGTTTTGAAAAGAGTCGCCTCCTCGCACCACATCAACATCAACACTATGTCCGTCAACTACATGCGCCTGCTCTGCCTGATGGCCTGCGTAGCGGCCTGCCTGGCCAGCAGCTACAACCAGCGTCCCAGCTACGGTGGTGGCGGCGGTGGTGTCAGCTATGCCGAGTATGTGCGTCCACAAGAGACCGCTGAGGCTCAGGCCGCTGCATTGACCAATGCTGCTGGCGCTGCTGCTTCATCGGCCAAATTGGACGGTGCTGACTGGGCTGCACTGAACCGTTATGGCTGGGAGCAGGGCAAACCTCTGCTGGTCAAGCCATACGGAAACCTCGACAAGCTCTACGCCGCTGCCCTGCCACCACGTGCCTTCGTTGCCCAGATCGATCCCGGTAAGTTACTCGAACTAACTTCACAAGTAACTGAGAACTAACTGTCTCTCTCTGTCTTTCTCCTTGCAGTCTTCTCCAAGAGCAACTACGGCGGTGCCTACGGTGAGCCCAGCGTCATCCTGAAGACTGGCTCCAAACTGGCTGTTTCCGTTGCCTAAGTGACTAACTCTGATCTGAGCTTGGTCGTGAAAGCGCCAAGTTAGCCGAAAGTCTTAATAAATAGTGATAGTTTAAAAACGAAATGCTTTTTGATCTGTTGGGGTGTATGTGATATCATGTGATATGTACTAAGGTTTATGAATAGATCGTTCCTTTCGAACTTCTCTCAAAGAGTTGGTTAAATGATATCAAATTATATTTGGTTTCTATCTCTAGATTCTTTCTTTCAGTGAGAAGCCTACTCCTTTTGTCCCGACAAGGAGGAGGCAAGCTATCTCTTTACTATATTCTTCTCTTCTTAACGTTTTAAGGAGTTGCAAGGAAGTTTGTTCATTGGATATATCCACCCTACTCTTTCTGTTTGCTAGCATATGATAAATGGTTCCTTATGGGGATCTTTCCAACCTACTTTCTCATCCCTTTTTCCTTTACAATATCGGTTGCAGTTCGATGACTTAGTTAAACCTATGAAAAGGTTACTTTGGCCTAAGAATAGGTTACTTTAACCTAAGAATAGGTCACTTAAACCTAAGAATAGGTCACTTTAACCTATGAATAGGTTACTTTAACCAATGAATAGGTTACTTTTCCCTATGACAAAGTTAAAGAAGTTACTTTTGAATAGGTTACATTAACCTAATAGACAGTTAAGGTCGGAAGAATATTGAAAGCACCTTTGGTATTTCTCACTCTACCCACATATTACCTATACTATATCTCATATAAATTTAATACATGATATTTCTATTGCGTAGGAGCATCTAATATCATGACACATGGGTTTCTTAGCTACCTCTCTTCTCCTCTCTACGTACTCACCCAATGAGAAGACAACTCGTTGTGTTATTAAATATATTATGAGTAAATTCAGTTTTATTGCAAAATACAAAGTAAAAGTATGAAAATCGCTCAGTTTTTTTTTTTTTGTTTGTTTCTTAATCGTTTTCCTTTAATGTGAAATCAAGTGTAAATTCGTTACGAGCACACAGAAATTTACCTACTAAACATAAAATGAACTAAAAACACAATCAGAAGCGGTTTCAACTTGGGTAACTCGTTTGTTGTTTGTTGTTTGTTCTTGGGTCAACTTTGATCTTTATTTCTGGATAGTTTTTTGGGTGCTTGTTATCGTTAATCAGCCAACAAGAATCTCTACAAGAAACACTCTCTCTTTCTTCGCTCTCGCTCTCTTTCTTTCTCTCTCTAACGCTGCAAAACCTTTTGAGTTTTCCATTGTTTTTGTTTTTATTTGGTTTTTTTGTTTGGTTTTAGGTTTTCATTATTTTAATTAAATTACATGAACTTCAAAATATTATTATTATTATAGATAGACAGGAGATGTGTTTGTGTGTGTGTGTGTGTGGAGGTGTTACAGGTGTGTTTGTGTGTGTAGTGTGTAGCCTATATACCGAACTCTTGCAAGCTCTGAAAAAAATTTCAATTATAAAAGTTTCTCAAGCGAATTTGCCATTTCTCTCCCTTGCTCGCTCGCTCTCTTTCTCTCTCTCTCTCTCTGAAAGATGTTAGATCTGCTTCCCTTTCTTTCTTCAAATTATAAAATCTCTGTGTGTTTGTGTGTGGGTGTGTAGTGTGTGTGTGTGTGTTGTTTGTGTGTGAGCGGATCAAGGATCATCGCATCTATTCGGTGATCGTTCTTGTTGTCTCCTGGATGTACACCTGGGATCCGGGAACGGTGGATGTTGTGACGAATGTGCGGTGCTTGGCGCGGATCAGGTTCAAGTTGGACTCAGCAACATCGGCACGATCCTCGGCAGCCTCCAGTTCGCGCTGGAAACGACGCACACGAGTGGTGGTCTGCTGGGAGAGACCCTCCTGCTCGGACATCTGGCGTCTGTAGATGTTGATCTTGGCAGTGGTCTTGTCCAGGGCATCCTGCAGCAAGATGATGTTCTTCTGATCCTCCTCGCACTGTACCATCACCTCCTTGACGGTGCGCTCCTTCTTGCGCAAGATCTTGATGGTCTCGGCGTGGCGACGCTTCTCCTCCTCCAACTCCAGTTCCAGATCACGAATGCGTGCCTCCAGTTTGCTGATGATGCGCTTGCTGCCGGCAACGGCGTTCAGCTCAACCTCCTCCAGGCGAATGGACAAGTTCTGCCAAAGAATTCGATCAGTAAAAGGCTCCGTGAAGCTCTCAATGAAGACCTACCTTGACTTCGACTTCCAACGACTTCTTGATGGTCTCCAGCTTGACAATGCGCTCCTGCTCCTCATGCACCTGCTCGACAACATGCTTCAGCTCGACGGTCACCTTCTGGTAACGCTCGTCGCTGATGCGCAGCTCCTTGGACACCTCCTCGTAGTCGGAAGCGACCACAGACAGCTCCTGCTCCAGCTTAGACTTCAGCGACACCAGGTTGACATTGGCAGTGCTCAGCTCATTGATGCGGCTGCTGGCCTCCTCGTACTGCAGCTCCACGGTGCGCTTGGCACGGTTGGCGCTGTCCAGGTGAGAGCGCACCTCCTCCAGCTCACCATTGAGACCGGCCAGACGACGCTGGGCAATGCCATACTGATCGAGGGTAGCCTGCAACTGGCGCTGCACATCCTCGTAGTGGGCCTGCAGTTCGGTCAGCTGCAGAGACTGCTTCTTGATCACCTTCTGCAGATCGATGTTGGTCTTGTTGGCCACATCCAGAGACATCTCCAGCTCGGTGATCTGGATCTGAAGCTTCTTCTTGATGCGAGTCACCTCGGTCTTCAGGCGGGTCTCCGCCTCAATGACGCGGGCATTGAGCTGCTCGATCTCAATGCTGGTCTGCTTGCTGCAGGAAGAACATCATGGTGGGTTAAAGAATAGATCGATTATATAGTCTACATAGTCTGCTGGAAGTTGCCCACAGTTGCTGAAGCGGCCAGTTTTACCTCGAAGTCTTCTCGCAAATTCGCTCGCATTCTGCGTTCTATTTTCGGCCCCAAGAAGTCGAGTGACCCACAAAAATATGATGATCGTCAGCGCAATCGCCGAGCGATTCTTCTGTGCGACTTCTTGTGGCATTGTCAGAAATCGCGCATGGCGTATTTTTCATTGGATTGCACAGCATAACAACATACTACATAGTACTGTACAATATAATAATAGTACGAATTGTACGCGCTGATAAAGACATCGAACTTGTCACAAATAGCGCGTTCGCATGCCAAGCATTTCTCTACCTTTGAGACGGTGGCAAGTGCATCATGTTTCTAATTTTAGGCGTAGGTGAAGTCTCTTCTCTCCACCCATTCTTTTCAATCTCTCTTCCCACTTGTTTGCGAATTTGCCAACACATTTTTGACTAATTCCTATTCCTATTCCTATATACTTGTAGCTGTTGATTCATTTGACAAGTCGGACATGATGTTCATCTCAAGGCAGCAGGAACTACTAATGGGTTAGTCAGGGTGAGAGCTAATGTAGTTGTGTACTATGTATTAGGGTGTTTTCTATGGGAACTGTCTTTTATCTACAATATTGACGTAGTTGGGTTCTAGACTATATGACCTAACCTAAGAATAGGTTGAATAGGTTACTTTTACCTATGAATAGGTTGAATAGGTTACTTTAACCTAAGAATAGGTTGAACAGCTAACTTGCATCTACGAAAAGGTAAAATAGTTTGCTTATCTATTATATTTTGGATATTTAAATTAGAGCCTAGACTATACTATACAGTCTAATCCTTGTCTATAATCTTATAACTGCATGAGTAAAGTTTTACTATCCATTTTAATAAAGATCAGACTTACAATACTACAGAGCTTTAATCTATGATTAAATGGGAACTTTGACTAGCTTCTGTACATCAAATCTAATCTTACATGTCTACAACTAGATGTACTTTATTAACTACTAGATCTACCTTCTCTAATTAGACCTCTTTCCTGTTCTACCAGAACTTTAATCTTCACAAAGTTCCAAGCCCTGATCTATCAACTATAAAGAACATAAATCAGAAAACCTAATTTACGAGTACTATAGATCTACCTTTATATAGACTCTTTTTATAGACTTTTCATTCGTTTCATCTTCATCTCAACCATAGCTTCAATCTTCCCAAACTTCCAAATGCTGATTAATCTACAATATATTATATATAGTATATGTGCTTAATAGTTACCTTATCTCATATTCCGACTCATTATAATCTAGCTTCCATCTTCCTCAGACAGTTCCTCATCCATCAACTTTCATCTACTCTCTCCGATCTTACTTCCCACGCATTCTATATATCTATCTATTCCCATTCTTCTACGCAAATCAATCAGACTATCTGTTTGTTTTTCTTCTCTAGGTTCTAGCCCATTCCCATTTCTCAGTTACTTAATCTATGTGAGCTCATTGCTGTCGCTTTGCCAAGGTATTTAGCTTGAGTTTTCTTCATCTTCGTCTTCGGTCTTTGCTCGCTCGCTTGCTTGCTCGCTTTGCGAACGTAAGTATTTTTCATTTTTCTCATTTAATTTTAATTTTTTTGCTGCCTCGCTTTCAATGTTTATTGTCTACGCAGAAATATGTGCAGAATTTTTTCTTTCATTTCGCGCTTTCTACTTGTGTTTGGGTTGCTTTCGTTGCCATCGTCATGCGACAGATAAAATAAGATATTATTTCTTGAAGGACACGTCAAACAATGGAGGACACCATCACTCTGCCAAAATACCTGTCTGGCGTGCATTGTTTGTGTGGGTGCGAAACACGATCGTACTATATATTGTAGTAATCTATAGTACGCCATAAATCTTTTATTTGCTATGGGAAGAGTTGAACGGAACTTGACAAATTTGATAAAGGTTTTGAGAAGATTTAACTCTTTAATGGATCAGTTTCCATAGAGATCTTAAGTTTACCATCTTCTTTATATTGAAATCTGATCAGTAGGCGAGCCAACTGTTGCTGTTCTTCAATATGCCCAAAAACTACTCGATCATCTTCCCAGAATCGTCATCCTGCCTATTCTTCCCCCAAGAATTATGATGGTCAGCTGCAAATGGCGAGCCAAATGCTCAGCGGGTCGTTGCAATTAGCCATAGATAGAGTGAGTAAGAGAGAGAGAAGAAGATGGAACATTTAAGAATTTTCAGCAGAATTAATTTACAAATGACCAAACAAAAGATGCGATGTGCCAGAAGAATTGTGGCCGTAGCCAGAAGAAGAGCGACGAAAACAGAAGACAAATAACCCAAGCCAAAAACTCAAGTGCATGAATTATACCGGGGAGGGAAGGAAATGGGCGAAAGACGACGCCGCGAAACTAAAATAAATTGCAAATCTACACCAGACAGAGAGAGAGAGAGAGGGAGGAGGGTGCTGAGCAAGTGAGACAGCTAGAGACAGATTAGAGAGTGAGCTAAACGAGGAAAAAAAGCTGTTCGCATTTATTCAGAATTTGTCTGGGGGCTAAAAGAAAATTGAGTTTTCCAATTTTTCAATTTCGTTGCGTTTTTCATGCTTAATGAGCGTGCGAAGGGAGGGAGGAGGGTAGCAGGCAGAGGAAGGTAGCGGAAGAAGGACAGAAAAGAGGAGAATAGATAAGGCGCCTTACTGGCTGGGGGGATTAAGCTAAGTGAACCTGTTCAATGCTTCCAATAGATATAGCTATAGTCCTTCAATTTGGGATGTGTGCGCAGGACCTTGCGACAGATCCAACACTTATCCTCTATACCGCACCTGCTGTCCGCATAGAACTCGACGGTCTTCTGATTCAGCGACGACAACTGACGCTTGACATTGTGCAGCGACGAGGAGACGCGATGATCGAGCTTATCGACCAGTCGATCATCCATTAGCTCCACATGCAAGGTATGGCTGCGTAACTGGCCACCTCCGCCGCCACCTCCGCTGCTCAACACTTCGATCTCGTAGGGCGATGTGGAACGCGAGGTACGCACACGCGAGACGGCGCGACTGGAACGAACCATGGCCTGTGACATATAGTTCTCCTCCTCCTGCCTGGCCGTCTTGATGTTACGCTCCGATTCGGAGAGCAGTGCCTGGGCAATGGCACTGGCGGACTTGCCGCGTATCGAACGCTTAAAATCGTCGGACATTTGATCGATTTCGTTGTCTAACTCGATCTTGCGAATGCGCTGCAATATCTTTAGAGTATCACGCTTTATGGTATCCTCGAGCTCCTCCTGACGGCGACGACGACGTTGACGCGATCTCTCGATTATTGTGTCCGGTTCCAAGTGCTTGGCCACACGCGTTGCGTCGACGAGCTTCTGCACACTGAACGGCGTTCGTTTCTGTGCCCGAAAGCTAAGCAGAATCTCATCGGCTCGCGCCGCGCAGGTGCGCGACAAACGGAGAATCTCGTCCGCATTGTACTTTCGCACAGTGTTCGAGGAACGATATTGCTTGAGGCCGCGTTCCGAGGTCCAAGGCAGATGCGGTTGCTCTACCTTGAGGCCCTTGGCTTTGGCATCCAGATAGTCCAGCATGGGCTGATAGAAGTTCATGGTGTAGCCATAGTTATCCTCATAGGTGGTGCCATGACGGAGGCGTGACTGGCGCTTCTGCAGTGCCAGAGACATTTTGTAAAGGGGGAAGGGTTAGGAGAGAGAGTGAGAGAGAGGGGGAGAGTTCAGGGGCTGAGCTATGGAATGCGAGTGAGCTGTGTGTGTACTTAGAATATGAGTACTCTAATTAAAGCTAAAGCAGAGAGGGAGGCTGCTTGGCTGATAAGGTCTGTTGCCTCTTGTCGCCTGCTGCCTGCTGTCTTTGTTGCTTTGTCGCCTATGTCGCCTCGTTGTCGCTTTGTGGTCTCTCTCGCCGATCTCGTCGCTGATCGTCGTCGTCGTTAGTTTGGCAACGCAAAGCGAATTTCAAATTTGTCGAAATCTATAAAAAGATTACAGTTTCTTGTTCAGCTGTTCGCGCAGTTGCCTCACAAAAGGTATCAACATAATGACGACAGTGTGTCCAACAACAACAACAATAACAACAGCAGGCACTACAGGCATAACAACAACAACAAGAACAACAAGAAGAACAACAGGAAGAGCAGGCAGAGCGGAATTGTTTTGCTCGATGATTGATTCATTTTGGCAAAAGAACTTGACAAAATGTCACGCAACAGTTGAGAAAGATTTCCACATGGAAATCTCCAAACTCAATCTCCGACCTACCTATGCCAACTATGTCTCAGTTTGTAGAGTGGGGGGACTCTTTTGAACTTCCCTGCTTCCCTGCTGCGTTCCGTAAGCTTATGTAACACACACAACAACTGCGCAATTTTCTGTTGAGAAAATGTTGGATGAAAGACTTGCTAAAAGCTACCTCATGTTGCCCAAGGGGGAAACACCAACTTCTTGTTGCGCACGATCGCAGGAGAGAGAGGTCCTGAAGAGGAGCAGTTAGCGTCTGCAGCGGGAAAGAAAACTAATGCCGTTGCTTGGGCCGCGACCAGACAAATCGTACTGACTCAACGAAATGGGTCAATTTGATATCAGTCTACGATGCGATCGATCGATCGATCGTACGAACGATCAATTCACTGATCGATCGATTGTTGATGCGAGCGTTGCGATGCTTCCGTTTTGGCAGCAGCCAGTTAGGCCCTTGACTTGCTGCCAGCTAACCGAGCATGGGCGCAGCTTCCAACAGGGGCGATCGATTGATTTGTTGATCACTTACCGAATAGCCTCGACCTCCTCGTCCTTCTCGGCCAGACGACGCTCGGCGTCGTGGCGGTACTGGTTGAAGTCAGCGGCCAGACGCTGTCCGCGCTGTTCCTCGGCCTTGCGACCCTGTAAGGTAGGTAAAAGATCGGTTAGCTAAGCCACTACTTGGGATGATCGTGACGCGAACTTACAGCTTCGGCTTCCTTGTAGGCAGCGGTCAGTTCATCACGCTCGTTCTCCAGACGACGCAGCTCCAGTTCCAGCTCGTGCAGGCGACGGTTCAGCTCGTTGATGACGCTCTTGGCCTCATGCAGATCATCTGTGGAAGAAGAGACAAGATCAGTGATCTGTTGCAGTGAGAAAGAGAGAGAGAGGTGTCTGCTTACCGCCCAGCTTCTTGTTCTCGCGACCCAGCTGACCGTTGGCATCCTTGACCTTGTCCAGCTCGTGAATGGTGCGCTGCAAATCAGCGTGCTTGTTCTTCAGATCGCGCTGGCTGGTCTCGTACAACACAATGGTCTCATCCAGGCGGCTCTTGAGCTCAACGTTGTGCTTCTCCAGTGTGTTGACAGACTTCTGCAACTCGCGGCACGTGTTGTTGGACTTCTCCAGATCGATGATCAAGACCTCAACCTCACTGGCCAGACGAGTCTTGGTCTTCTCCAGATTGTTGACCTTAACGATGAGGGTTTCGATATGCTCCTCCAGTTCGGTGATGCGCACCTGGTACTTGCGACGAATCTCTTCAACCTCCTCGGCACGAGCTGCCACTTCGGCATTCCATTTGTTTTGCCACGAAGTGGCATCGGCATTGGCCTTGACCAACTGACGTTCCAAGTCGATGCGAGCTTCCGACTCTTCTTCGAGTTGAGAGCGAGTTGAGTCCAAATCGATCTCAAGCTGATGAAGAGACGATTCGAGCATGGAGCGACGACGGTCTTCGTCTTCCAATCGGCGGCGTGCATCCTCCAGCTGGGAAATGACTTGGCTCTTGGAAAACGAGACGGTGTCCAATTGCACCTTGAGATCTTGGACGTCCTTGATCAGCTCAATGTTCTCCTGCGAGAGGCGAGATTTGTGCGAAGTGATATCGATGACGGTGCGATTCAGTTCCTCGATTTTCACATTCAGCTCGGTGATCGAGATCTCCAATTTCTGGATATGCTTCTCCGAGACGATTTTCTCCTTGTTGTAGGATTCGATTTGCGAGAGCAGCTCGTAGACTTCGGCCTGGAATTTGGCCTTGTCCTTTTCGGCTCTGCAAAGTCACAAAATGATCACGAAATTTAATAGAAAAGTTCATCGGATCAAAGCTTTGGATACTTAGGCATGGCTTGTGAGAGCGGCATGGCTTGGTGAGCGGCGGAGGCAACAACTTGAGCCAGTCTGCCGTAAGCTAAGGAGAGAGAGAGAGAAAGAAAGCTTTCGCGCAAGCTGCGCTCTGCAAGCTTTTGCAAGATCACTCAGCAAGGCTTTTTAAGTTTCCACGAGGCTTTCAAAAGCTTCAACTGGATATGGCAGCTTTTACAGCACAAAAAGCTCTATGCTGGATATGCAAAAGCTCACAAGGCGCACAGGTTTAAGGTTAAGTGAGTGTGCGTGCCTGGAAACAAGCTTTTTTTGGTTTAGAATTCGAAAAAATACACAAAATGAATTTCAAACAAATTCCAAACACACACAAGTTGCACAGCATGCAGGGGCGTGGTCGGGGCAGGGGGTGAAGGGGTGTGCACACCTACACGTTGCAAAAGCCAAAAAAACGTATCGAATTTCCATAAAGTTCAATGGGACGGAAAGAGACAACAACAACAACAATCAGCACATTTTGAATATGATTCAATCAAAGACATATTTGGCTGGGCCAGATAGAGAGAGAGCAACAACAGAGAGGGAGAGAGAGAGAGAGAGAACGAGAGAAGAATGTAGATGAAAATTCAAAAATCTTTTCTAAAAATAAATGCCGAAAATATTTGCTGCTAGTTAGTGTTGTAGTTGTTGTTGCTGTTGTTGTGAAACAACATATGGTTGCGTGCGTGCGGAAAACGCTGAAAGAGAGCTTCGGTTGCGAAAGCTTCTGAGAAGCTTCTTTCTTCTGTCGTGCGAGCAAGCGAGAAGACTGCTTGTTGGCCCGTGGCAAGTGCGCAAACTCGAGTTCTTCTCTTGGGGGGCGCTTCTTCTGTGTACCTGGTGGCGGGTCTAACGGACCACAGACAACAACAGTTAAGCCAGAGAGACCAGCAACTGGAAAAGGTTGCAGATTGCGCATACGCCGCGTTGCAGAGGCCGCCGTAGGCAGAACAGCCTTGAATTCGCTTTGATTTGATTTTGAAATTTGCTAAAGAGCGAAGAAGAATTCTTTAGCTTTTTTTCGGAATTCCTATGCATTTATTTTTGGACTTTTCGATTTGGAAATATGAGTCGAGCAGCAGCGAAATTTGTGTCAATAGAACTTGCAAGCGCTGCACGAGCTGTTGCAGCGTTTTCGCGCTGTTTCTTTTCTGCTTGTCACGGCATTTTGATGGATTGTTTATGAACTGA
Organism: Zaprionus africanus; assembly: GCA_018151435.1. Classification (NCBI taxonomy): domain Eukaryota; kingdom Metazoa; phylum Arthropoda; class Insecta; order Diptera; family Drosophilidae; genus Zaprionus; species Zaprionus africanus. The sequence goes on along the minus strand of JAECXB010002310.1, from coordinate 535,309 downwards.
TTTTCTTCAGCGCTGATTGGTGTCAGCCACACACACACACACGCACACTCACACACACATACAGTGGCGCAAGGTTAACTAAGCCATTGTTGTGATCAGACATTGAAAACTGGACGACAGCTGACGCCACTTTATCATGATAAACAATAAACAGGCTGCAGATATATATATATGTATATAGAGTACGAGTATATATAGTGATTGGGATGATCTATGGATGGTCTGTGGCATGTTTATGTTTGTGCAACAATGTTTTGGAGGTCACCAAGCAAATTGGGGGCAGCAGGCCGAGGCAATGTGGAGAATGAATGTAGCAAATGAATGTTCTAATTGCGCGAGGGTTACTCGAGTTGTACTGCCTACCTAGCCTTATTTTTCGTTAGGATTTCGACCTGTTCCTGGAAATCCGTAATAATTTCGTTGTGCTTTTTCTTCAAAAGCGTGGCGGTCTCCTCAGACTCAAGATGAACATCCTCAAGCAGCTTGCGCAGCTTCAGCAGCTCAGCGTCGCGCTTGCGATTGGCTTCAAACTGTGAAAGAGAATCATTAGAATCATTAGTCTATATAATGGTATATATATTGTGGATGCACTCACTTGATGTTCAGCACCACCCTCGGCCTCCTCGAGGCGCTCGGACATCTGTATGACCTGAACGCTGAGGTCGGCTTTCTCGCGCTCGATCTGCGGAGGGAGAAGGAAAAATAGATCAGATTAGACATGACAGTTTTTCATATTTCATAATTTATAATTCATATTTCTTTGCTATATTTATACAGCTGTGCACTGCGCTGATGCATCAGCCCATAAAATAAATAAATCAAATTAATCAGTCAGAAATAATTATGCGCATGTAACGCCCAAAATAACAATGGCAAATTGCCAGCTATGGCTACAGCTATATGGCTAGGTGTAGTGATCTCCCCCAACTTATACCATTATACGAGTATATACCCTACATATACGGCACATATATCTTGCTGCATCTGCACTTTTTGATTGCATTTCCAGAAAGGCATTAAGGCATTTTTATTATGCTCGATTCGCCTGAACTCAACTAAGGCATTTTCCAGTAGTTCCCCCCTCTATATATATATTCCCATCTCTTTCACTCTCGCGCTGTGTGTGACCTAATTTAGTAGCTGCAAATTTGCGAATAGCTTTTTTTCTAGCTGGCAATTAAAAGGCGGTTTTATGGCTTGTGGGAATTGAAGGGAGGGGGCCAAGAGAAGGTGAATGGTTTACGGCTTACAGGTTTATATGGGTATAATGATGTAAACTGTTCTACAACTGTTCAATTGCACCTCGCATTGTTGGAATATATGAGAATATTGCATGAAAAACTAGGGAGAGGGATGGGGAGTTGAAAAGGTTATGTTTTATAGGTTTATATGCTACATATGCTCGAGGATCGTACTATAAACTTTTGTATAACTCTTCAAACTCACCTCGCATGGTACAAGTATGTGCGAAGATATATATATACAGGAAAGGAAGATGAGTTAATAGGTTTATATACCATATATGCTAAAGGATCATACTAAAAACTGTTTTATCAACTCTTCAATCTCACCTCGCATGGTTAGAGTATACGAGAATGTTATATATACCAATAAGAAATGGGAGTTTTTAGGTTTATATGACATATATGCTCAAGAATATTATTTAAAAGTATTCTACAACTCTTTAATCTCACCTCGCTTGGCACGAGTCTATGCGAATATCATGTATTCCAATAAGGAAGAAGAGTTTACAAGGTTACTATGCTCAAGGCTCATACTGTAAACTATTCTACAACCCTTCAATCTCACCTCGAATGCTTTGAGAGGGAAAAGGTGCATAACATATGACTTAATCTTTTATGCACCATAAATGCTCGAATGATCTAACTATATAACTTCATTTTCCATACAAAATCAGCCAGGATCATGCAATAAACTCTTCCACGTTATTGCTTTAAATCTAAAACTCTTCAATCTCACCTCTTATGCTTTGAGTATATGAAAACTTTACAAATACAAAGAGGAGTTGTATATTTTATGGCTTGAAGATTTATATACCACATATGTCCAATGATCATACTACATATATATGTCTTCCTATACCATCCTATCCTAGGATTATACCATAAACTCTACTTCATTCCCTTGCCCTTCTCTCCATAACTCTTCCATCTCACCTCGCATATTTCACACACATTCTATTTGGCAATATTATATATACAAGATCAGCTCTAATCTTCGGCCACATGTGTGTTAGCTATAGCTAAAAAGGCCACGTAAGTACAGCGGTAAATCCGTTTGCGCCATGTGTATCTTGTAGATACTTTTGTGCCGCAGATACATAGATACAGCTGCGCCTGTATTTGTTGTTGCTGTGAAAACTTTTAATGTGCAAGAAAATTATTTAATTTTCCAACACATTGACACCGACGCACACACACACACAGAGAGAAGAAGCAAGAGAGAGGGACGGAGGCATTTGCTGCCAGCGAATTGGCGCTGCTCTCTCGGTCTCTCTTTCTCTCCCTCTCTCTCTAATGATGATGATGATCGTGTGTTTTTTGGCTACTTTATTTTCCTTTCTTCGTGTTGTTGCTGCGGTTGTTCATATTTTTGTTGTGCGCTTCAAGTTAATCATTTGCTTGTGTATTGAATGTCGTGCGCTAATTTTAGCCATTTTGTTCCATATCGCCAGAGTGTGCGAGAGTGTGTGTGTGTGTATGTGAGAGTGTGTTGAGCATGTGTGCCTGTGTGAGTCAGTTTGCTGATCCATAAAGCAAAAGTAATTAAAATTATTTCCACTACTGTGTGGCATATCTAAATACTGCCACGCCCCACACACAATACCCCGACAACGCCCAGTCTCGGCCGGGGCGCATTTTTCTAAATTTGTAAATGGCCAAACAGGAACCGATCTGGGCCTGAATGAACCAAGCAAGAGAAGAGCGTGCCCGAGGCGGCAAATATTTTTGCCCATTCGCTTTGTGCGTCCATTTATCATTTCAAACAACAAAAGCTATTGAAGTTCAATGCACATTTCATTAACGTCCCTCCCTGCCCCTCCTGCTCACTCTCTAGAGTACCCCCTTTCGCCGAAGGGTAACTTATTCTTAGCCGCATCTCGCGCAGATCACAGATAGATAGGAGAATAGATAGATAGCAAGATAGATTGATAGATAGCGCGTACTATCGCGCGTTCTATTGTTTGCCGCCTTTCTCTATGTGCATCTCCCTCTCTCTCTCTCTCTGTCTGCCCACTTTCCTTCATTTTCTTTGTTTTGCGACTCTTTCGCATATTTTGCTGTTTTTAGGGTGACATTTGCAAAAGTGAAAAGCGCTAAGGAATTTCCCGTTCTGCACGCAGGTGCGAGTGCCCTATAGAACACAGATGCAGCTAGATAAACAAACCAACTACAGTATGAACTGCCACATAAACTACGCTTAACTCTAGTTAAGATACTAAATGTTAAACTGGAGTTTTTTACTCACCCTTTGGCGCAGTTCACGTTCGACTTCAAGATCATCTTGGAGCAAACGGATCTTGTCCTGCAATGAAATTTATACATTCTTCGATTACATATATACGCAAACATATACACATATATATATATGGATATATATATATTCATTATCTATATAGTTTCTCTTATAATTTTCACACTGAGTTTTTGCACAAATTTCTATGAATTTTGATTCGTTTTTTTTTGAACTCGTAGGTGCCGCGTTACATAATTTTCACCGACGCACAGATATACACACACTATATATGTGCATAGATAGGTGTACATACAGATAGATAGATATATATATATAAATATATATACAGCGCTATATCTGTAGATATTTTTGCTCAAACGAATTTTATATTTCCACACACGCACACAAAGAGTAACGCACACACAGACACTCGCGCGTAGACACCTACGAATCGTCTTCAGTACATATATATATACATATATTTTCACATTCTTTAGCCGATTGCAGTGTGATTTGCGATCCTCCTTACCTCCAGGCGCGAAAGGGAGCTCAGATCGGCGATGTACTCGATGTTAACATCGGCCGCACCGGGTCCAGTCGATGTGGCCCGGTAGGAGTATTTCGAGGAGCGTACAGCTTGCGATGACGACATTATCTTCTTGATTGATTTCTTTCTCTTTTAATCAGTTACGATTTCGCGTAAACTATATTAAAATATATATGTTTCGGGAATTTCTTTTTTGATTTGATTCAGCAAAAAAATCCCTACAAACACCGATCACGCTGAGAGGTTTCTTGTAGTTGTCACCGAGTCGCCGGATAATTCGTAATAAACGTCGGAGTGAGGCTGGTGATCTACTGAACAAGAGATCCCGTTGTCGTTCGAATAAAGAGTATTTCGTTTATTTGCTCGTCGCTCGCTTGCCGTTTCGTCTATTTCAACGATTCCAACGATCCCGATTCCGAATCCCACTTCGGCACACTTCGTACGCATTCGTTTAATGTTCTTCGTGTATTTTGAGTGAGATCTCCCTCGAGCTTTTTTCCGATATTGTGTCTACGTGTTAATTGCTCAGTTTTCTTCATTGTGTGTGGAAAATTCTTTCTTTCCCGACTCGACTCTTTCTCTGTGGTGTGAAGGCATTTTCACGTCTGTTGGCCAGAGCGGCCCGAAATAAACTCCAAGTTGTTGTTTTTTCGCTTACCTGTAATTAGCCGATGTCATTTCACGCATGTGTGTGCGTGTGTGTGTTGGTGTGTGTGTGTGTTTTTATAGATATAGTTTCTACATATGTTCTTCATGCCTTTCATTTTGTGTATCTGCTGAATGTATACACACATCGAATTGCCTTCCTACACGAAACGCTTTGAATTTATTTGCTTTACAAACATATTTTCTACATCTTTTATGGCAGATCATTAAAACAACGTATAGCTTATAGAACTTACTATAATATTGGCAATTCAATTCGATTTTGTAAGCGTGAAATTGGGGAATTGCTTTGTTTCTGTTTTTTAAGTTAAATGGAACTCGAATACTTAGTTAGTTGAATATAGTTTGTTAAAGGATCTTGGGAATGAAATTGAAGTACTTAGTTATTCTTATGGTTTTGAAAGGTTAAAAAATGGAAATTGAATTTAAAAGCTTTCAAAGGATCTTAGAAGTATATATATATATAATATAAAAGATGTTTGAAAAGATATAGTTTGTGTTAAATAAAAAAATATATTGGGAATTCTTTGTTTGATTCTGATTTAATGTATCTTGAATTTAGATCTATGACTCCTAAAAGATCTTGGAAAAGAAACTGGAACAGTAAGTTATCTTTAGCTTCTAAAAGATCTCAGGACTTGCATTGGGACAGTAAGTTGTCAATTAGCTTCCTGAAGATCTCAGCAATGAAATTGGAAAAGTCAACTTTAAATAGTTTTCAAAGGATCAAAGAAGTTTATGAGTTAGGTGCCTAAAGAGACACAGTTTTTATTCAACCACGACCTAAAGATGAAAGTTAGAAAACAATACGTTCGGAAACTTGTAGAATAAGGGTTAAATATTTAATCAAAGATGCAAGATACGGCATAAAGGAGACTTTCCATACTAGAAATCCAAAGGATTCGCAAGAAAAAATCTTTTGAAAACTTGTTTAAAACTTTTGTAAGCCAAAGAATTCCTAAAAGTCTAAAGTATTAATCTTTAAAACTACTACATCAAAGAGAGGAAAAGAAAAGTAAATTACAAAAAAAAAAAATTCCAAATCATCATTTTCTATTAACATCCTTGTTATCTCTTCTTAGATGTACCACAAGCAGTTACCCCACACCTTCTGCAATTTATGATCTGCCTTGCTAACATTCCATACAATCCCTAAAAGCTCAGCGATTTAATCAATTGAACCTAAGTTGGCCCACCCCAGAACAGATCAGAGATATAATCAATAGATTTCGCATATCTTGGCCCACTCTAAGAATGCAATTGCCAAAAATTTACGTTATCCGTTGCGTTGGTGAAAAATGTTTTCATAATTTCTATAAAAATTATGAAATACATCTTTGCCAGTCAGACGAATTCGAATTTATCGTGATGTCTGCTAAAAATATTTGGCATCGAAACAGTTTATTCTGTGTCACAAATAAATAAGCGTAGACTGGCAAATGAAAACAAACAGAGAGAGAGAGAAAAAGATGATGATGATGTTTGTCTTGAGTTCGCTTCGAGTGGATCCTTGGCAATGTCGAAGGCGTAGATTTGCCTGATGATATTCTTCTTCTCCTGCTTCTTCTCTACTTTGTTGTTGTTGGCACAGCCATTAGCCTCGCTGTCAGCTTACAATTGTAATTTAATGGCCTGACAAATGGTGGGATCTGTGCAAATATTGGCCGGATCGAGGCAATATGTTTCTATATAGTTTTTGTTTTGCTTTTCGCAGATGTTTTCCAAAAAGCTCTTCGAGTGAAATTTCGGCTGTGAGTTCCTCCACCTGTGCCGAGTGCCGAGGCACACACATACACTCACACACACACATATATATATGTATACACACACACATACATCGGCACAGTTATACTCGTGCATGATTTTTCGCTTATTTTTAGCAAACGATCTTTGCGTTTCTTCATGTTTTCTTTTTTCTCCCGTTTGCTCATCATAATCATCATCATGTTCATTTTCCACACATTTCACCTGAGTGCACAGCTATATAGTTGGGGTCTCTAGCCAGCTATATGTGCATAGATATGTGTGTATATATGTATGTGTGTATCGTATATAAGGCTTGCTGGCTGGCCAGTTCGTATCTTCTAGATACTCGACTCGACTCTTGCTGGCCATAATTTTATTTATTTTATGCCAGTGTGCTGCTAAGTGGCAAGGGAGAGCGGGGGGAGGGCCAGGTCGGACGGGGGTCTAGAATAATATTTAACATTTCGTACGCTTGCCACATTTTGGAATGTGTAATAGTCTAAAAATACCCTGGCAAATATACTCGGCATATCTGTGTGTGAGTGTAGAGATAAATAAGTCAGCCTAAAATAGCTTGCCACAGAGGACAGTTCAAATCAAAATCGATCGTTAGACTATATAAGATATGCAGGAGCAAAGCACACACTAACTACAATATATACACTACCTGGCTCCACACCTGTCCCAAGCAGCATCCGCCCCGTCGGAGGTCAGTGATGAAACCGGGAGTTGTCGCTCACTCTCCGTCTCTCTTGCACGCTAGCTGCACTCGAAATTGGGTCAAAATTGTTATGATCACACAGATACACACACACACACACACACGCAGAGGCATGCCCCACCTCTCTCTCTGTCTCTCCGTCTCTGTCAGGCACGCCTGCTATGCAGTTATATATAGAAGACGAGGCATCGAGGCGACGACGAGGTGTTTTCCTGCTTTATAAAGTGTGTGTGCCCATTCGACAAGGCGTCGAGGAAGGCACTTGAGGGCCAGCACTAGCGAGGCTTCACTGTTTGTCCCGAGTGGTGCCAAGTGCCCAGTGCGAGCAGCAGCGAGATAAGCTCGCTCGAGTGGGCGCCGTCCATGTGGGTGGTGGGCTGGCTGTGCCGCAAAAGGCCGCAAATTCCAACATCGTACCAAAATAAACTTCCTCTCTAATGCATTCGAAAACAAAACAACAACAAACCAAGCTGTGCGCCTTAATGCATTCCCCCTCTCTCTCTCTACAAGCTCCTCAGAGTTTTCCTTTTGCAATTTTGCCGACGTTGACAACTTCGAATTGAGATTTGCCTTTTGATGATTCACAGCGCGACGTGCGGCGGCCCATTGTGAAGCACTCAAAAGTCCATTTGATAAATCAGCTAGCATAAAGCATATAGCATATATACCTACTATATATACTCACGATCCGCCCCTGTGACGTGTGTCACGAAGCAGCTATGATTCATGTGAGAGAGAGAGCTCTGCCTGCCGACAACGTGGGAGGAGCTCGTCGTCGTCTTCGCGAACTTGCCAAATCTCAGCAGTTGCAATAAACATTTATCGTTCCAATTTGAAATATATATAAATATTACACGACAAGCCAGAATAAATTTATAAACAAGGGGAATATGAATATCGAAATACCTCATCGGTTTATTTTTAGTATTTCCAGACTGAGTTATCGTTATCATTTTTATTCACCCACAAATAGATTTCACAATCACTTCCCAGTATTTTATTGTCTTTTCCCATTTCCCCCAAATTTCCCCTTGGCGTTGACACAATTTCACTTGACAAAGTGATTAATCATCAAAACAAATTCGCAATTGTGAACAATTGTGACGATAAACTCAATGGGGAATTTAATTAATGTTTACAGCGCGCATTTCGTCTGTCGATTTTCATGAAAATGAAAATCTGCCTAAAACGATATTTGTTTGCATTTTCTTGTTGCTCTTGTTGTTGTTGTTGTTTTTGGGGCTGCGTCATTTGAGTTGTAAATAGAATGTGGCTAAAATTAATTTATTGCATTTTAATACCCCTGCAGAGTGCAGACAGGCGTTGATATTGGGGTGTAGCAGATGTACTTGAATATTTTCTATGCATTTTTGTAATTAATATTTTAATTAATCGGTGTTTATTGGGCGCTAATTTTGGATTATGCATAACATAAACATATGTTATATGGGAATTATAATAATGTTAGGGTTAACATAGGTTATAAATTAATAATGTAACTTGATAGCAACATAGTGTATTAAATATTAAAATAGTGTAATAAACATAAGCACACTTTATATGAACATACATTTATAATACTGGGAATTGTATCAGTAATAATGTTGAGGTTAACAGAAGTCATGTTAAAACGGCGTAAATTTAGTGTTAAAGTTGTAAACATATATTTGTATTTAAATAAAATGTATAAGCAATATAAATTTGTATATAATTAAATTTAATTTAAGTAATTAATTAATTTAATTTATATTAGATTGTATAGATTACAGGGTATGCCTTATGCATAGAGTAGGTTATTATTAAGCGAGTACATGCTCCCTCTCTGTGCGTGTACAGTACAGACAACCTTCCTGCTTAGTTCACCGAACGACACACAGAAGTCGCTTAGCTGTTAAGTAAATGAAAAACTGCTTGTTTTTTCGCTAACAGAGCTCTGTTAGCCATGACACGATCCCATTTGATATGTGAATAAGGCAAGCTGTGCACTGCTTGGTATACTTGCATATCAGAGCACTCCCAAGACATGAACCAATTTGTGTACTGGATGAGTTTGATCAAAGGAGGTCGGTGGGCAATAATGGGCAACGGACTGGGACCTCCTTGCACTGCTGAGCGTATTTCAACGTTCACCAGCAAACTAAGATCAGTGTTTAAAGTCTTTTTACTAATAGGTATCTATATACTCACTGTTTATCTAAGCGATATATCGACACCAGAAACGATCGATAGGGGCAACCATCTATGCCTTTACAACTCTACCCCACATGCAGTAGGTGATCTCTTCTAATCAAACTATGGATAGAATCAACAATTTGTATTGTCAAAACAACTATATATTTATAAATAAATAAATAATTTAAATTTAAATACAACAATATAAATATTTTAATATATAAATAACAATATAAGCATAGAAAACAAGTGAACTTAAGCTACAACTAAGTCAAAAAGAATTCAATGAGGTTCGTCAGGCGCCGCACGTTGACGTAGTTGACCAGCACCACATACGCGTAGCAGGTGTATATGTACGCCCACCATTGAAAGTGCAGTGGATCCTTTGTCCAATTCCCCGTAGTACCCCTACCTCTGCCCCACCGACCAAAACCACTGGGCGGCAACAGAGCGTGGGCGTGGACATGCCTGCTCCTATCGCTGAGCAGACGACGAAAGACGGCGCCGCTGAGGTACACAACGCTCAGCAGCAGAATCAGGCGACGCAGATGCACCAGCACCAGAGCCATGGCTAACTTCTCTATATATTTAAGATATATATTTAATACTTTATAGTTAGACTTCAATTTTCGATTTGAATTTGATTTGATTTACTTACTTTTACTTTCCTTTTTTTGTTTTTACTTCAAAATATCAGCGAAATATTTTTATACGTTTCGTCTTCTTGCTTTGCTTTGTCGTTTTGTTTTCATCGCACATTTCGCTTGCCTCTAAAGAGAGTATTTTTTTGCAGTTGGCAATGCTGCGACAGAAACTTTCGAGAAATTGGGTTCTAGAAAAGTTTGCATGGTGCTTTTTGGCGGTATTTTCTATATACTAAAAACAATGTTTGAAAATGGAAAAGTGGAGGAAGGGAAGCAATTTTGTAGTGAGTTTTGTAGGGTGTGTGATGAGCCGATTTGGATGAAATTTGACAGAAATATAGATAATATATTAGACTTATAAACTGCAGAGTTTGCCAATTATAAACACTGGAACAAAGAAGTTATAGAAGAAAGACTGTCATACAATCTTCATTAGCTTTTACTTGTGATAAAATCTTTACAAACTTTAACTTAAGACATTTAAGTTTCATTTGTAGTAATATAAAGTTAATTATAATGTATATTAAACTAAAATAAATAGATACAGTCAAGAATTGTACAGTTTTTCTTAGTCTTCAGCCTCAAAAAGAAGATCTTCCTCAAGCACCTTCATTATCTAAGGGCATCTCTGGCCTACTTCCCACAATAATTTAAACAATTCGCCGGGTCTAGCAAACTATTTACCCAGCTGACAGTCGAAATCGGCACTAAAGTTCCTCAAAAGTTTGGCCCACTTTTCTGCCAAGAATTTCGAACATAAATTCCAAATGAAGAATCTCTATCATGTCTCGGGGCACTTGAGAGACGCAACCCAAGAACAACAACAACAATAATAACAACAACAAAAGGAGGAGACGTTGGCGGTGGCTTCTTCAAGTGTCTTTCAGCGCTGTGCCTGAAGAACCTACGATTAGGGCCATAAAAAAAGAACCTGAAATAAAAAGTCGGGAGAGAAATATCAACAAGTAGCGACGGACAACGCGGCGTATTCGCAACCTTGAAATGGAATCCAAAATCCACGCGGCGTAGCGTGGCGTGGCGGGTGTGGAAAGTTGCAACACAGTTGCGTGAGGTTGGTTAAGAACAATATTTAAATTAAATATTGGCACACACAGAGGCGAACACACACACACTCGCGCACACGCTTGCCACAAGATGTGTTGCAAGCGCGGCGAATGTAAACTTTGCTGTGAAATGTTTAGCCAAAAGACGAGGCGAGCCGCCTGTAAATAAAAAATAGAAAAAACTATTAACTGCATTTTGCGTTTATTATTATTATTTTTAGCCAAGTGACACGCGCAAATGGAACAATCGGCGCGCCTCACAGATTTGCTTCGCCTTCTTCTTCTTCTTCATCTTCTTCTTCTTGTGCCTTTTGCGCAATAGTGCGTGTGTGTTTGTATGTGTCTGTAGGTGTGTTTATGTGTGTGTCTATGTTTTATGCTTTGCGAAATAACGGTTTAAACGAGCAGACGAGGCAGACATCTTTGATCGCATCTGTTGGGCAGACGAGGCTGATTATCTAAATACTTTTATGGGCCTAATTAGCAAAGCTGTTGAAATCAAATCGTATAATCATTTTCAGGCGAGAAAAGTTGCTATAAATCTTGAGGTATTTGCAGGGCAGAATGATTGCCATAAATCTAACAACAGATTCATTACAGATCAGATTGTAAAAGTTTTATGTTAAGTAAAGAATTTAATTAAAGATATAAATTACTGAATAAGTGTATAGAATATTATAGCACTCTATTTTTCAAAGGGAAAAATCGCTATAAATCTTGCTATTTTCTAACTTTAAATTCATACCTGCTATAAATGCAATAACTTTTAAGTACAAATTATAGCAATCAACAGTTGTACTACGGAAAAGTTGCTATAAATCATATTATTGAAGAAATAAATGTACAGCTTTTTAGTATTCTATATTTGTTGAGGTAAAAGTTGCTATAAATCTTGCTTTTTATGAAAAATAGTACCTTATATTTGCAAAATAAAATTTTTAAATCTATTGCTATTTTCAAACTTCAATTTTAAAGTCGCTATAAATTAAATTACCTTTCATACAAGTTGTGTAAAATTATAAAGCAATACTAATTTGTCGGGAAAAGTTGCTATAAATCTTTCTATGGAAGAAGAACCATAACTTACCATCAATCATTATCTATAATTATCCGATTCTAACTTGCTATAAATGCAACTATCATTACTAATGCTGGGAAACTTTGTGCCCATTGCATAAGCACTGGCAACCGCCCACTACTCCCTCTCCACACCCCTTTCACTACGTCTCTCTCGTACTCCCCGCGGACATGCATAAATTACAAACTCAAAAAAGTCGTAGAAATGATTGAAAGGCCTGCGCCAGTTCAACTCATTCAGGCCATTCTGCGGGGCTCTCCCAGTGGATCATGCCGGGGGATACACGTATGATTGACCGCGAGAGCTCAATGGCTCAACTGGCCCAGTGGCTGCTGGTGCTGCTGTTGCTCCCGGGGATTGCGCCGGGTCTGACTTTTATGGCTGTTGGTGTCGATTTTTTATGGCCTGCCCGAAAAAAAAAAAAAAAAAAATTCATTTCTCGTTTTGTATTTGCTGCGTTTCGTTTTCTGTTTCGTTTTCACCGATTTGTTTGCATTCGCTGCTGTGCGTTGGCGTCGCCGCATCTTCCCCTCCACTCCCCAAACTCTCTTCTACTGCCCCTCTCCCATCCGCCTGCCGCACGCACATTGGGAAAATATTTGTGGAAAGCATGCGAAATGCGGCGCAGTTGCCTGCGTTTTAATGCAGCGTTGAAAGCTATTTGTATCTGTCGGTCAGATTAGGTTAAGTTTCCACGCCCCCCCCAGTGCACACCCTACCCTTCCTAACACTCCTCCTCCTCCTACTCTGTGCCTGCCCTTACCTCCCTGCTGCCTTGGCCTGCACACTGCAACCACTGCATGTCTTTCGTCAAAGTGTCGAGCCACTTTGTGTGCCCCGCCCACACCCCACTCCCCACTGCCTCTGCTTGCCCCTCTCCCTGCACCTTCCCCCTCTCTCCCCGCCACTGCAGACTATTAGCTATTGATGCGCCTCTTGGATTTACAGTCGCTTCCCTCGGATTTTCAGGCAATTTAGCTTCTTTGTCTTTGTCGCGCATTCTGATTTATGTGCAGCGTGGAGGGTGGGAAGGGGGGCATCTCTTTTGGCATATTTAGTGAAAATGCAGACTATATAGAGTATATATTATATATGTATCTAGTGTAACAGACCGATCTCTGAATGAACGTCAGCTCAGCTAGCCAGATCCACATGCTTCTTCCGGTGCACATGCTGCCTGCTCTGCTCTGCATCTCCGTCTGTCTGTCTGTCTGTCTGTCTTCCCGTCTGCCGGTCCATCTTTCCGTCCGTCTTCCCGTCCGTCTGTTGATCTGGCCGGCAGAAAGTGGCACAACGTACGTTATTTATAAATGAAAAGCGAACAAATATCGCTGCACACATCGCTGCGATCATATGTGTCGTATCTGTCGGATATATTCTCACAGCGAATATCTGAGATAAATTAATGAGTAGCGCAGAGGGGGGAGGGGAAGCTACGCGAATGGGTATATACTGTATATAGAGCATATATTGTTGTGGGTGTGCGCATTGCCGAAATATTGACTCAAAGTAGCGTTCACATTTGTGTAGAATTCAAAAGGAGATCTTAGTAAAATTGCCGCCATTTAATGTCAAATATAATTCACACTATATCTGTGGGTGTAGTACTCAAATCTTGACTGAAAGTATCAGCTGAACTTGTATAGAAATTATAATATAATCTTAGTAATATTGCCGGCACATAATACTTTGTATCATATATAATTAAAGAGAAATAAATTCTTATTAATCATCAGATTCTAAATTTATAATACGATCTTAGTCAAATAGTTTAAATATATGTAGCTAAACTAACATGAGTATATTAATTGAGGTTAAATTCTATTGAAATTGTGGTTAAATCTAAGAAAATAATGTTATGGGCAAAACCTAAAATAGTATTCCATATAAATATAATTCATACAGTTAGTGTTTCCTAATGCGGTAGAATGAATAGGACTGGTGACTCTAGACTCTAAGTATCATCGTATTATATGACTTGATCTTCGTCCATTTCCTTTAAATATAAGTTGTGTATTAGTAGAACCGTCATACAATTTTAAAGCATATATTATTGTTAGCTTCTCCATTTTTGAGTCATATATATTCTAACATATATCTGACATCTTTTTTCTTAGTATCTAGCCATCAATGATTTGTAAAGAGTTCAACTTAGTCTGTTCTTAGTATCCTTTCTTTATCTCTAGAAATATCATTCATATATGTATAAGCAGAGTTACCCCTATAAAACACTATAAATATGACCTATATATTCAAGTCTTAGAATCTCTTACTTAATCCATTTAAATTTCGTATGCCCCAGACTTTAACTGTTTCCTATATATATCTTGTTCCCCAAGTTTGTACACAAGTTTTATAGAGTTCACTTGATCCAATTTTATTTTCATTGTATTTAGAATATTTCTGCAGAGTTTATGTTTTGATCCCCTATATAATCAAAGTTTTATAGAGATTCTACCTCAATCTTCATCTTCTTCTCATATCTTCACAGTCTTCAACTGTTTCTTATTATATTGATCGTATTTTTTCCACAGCTCTACAATAATCTATAAAGATCATGCTTTATATACTGTTCGATCTTTATCGATCCTTCCTACATGGTTCATTAATTATTCTATATATACCTATATATTTCTAAATATCTAAATTTATATCCAGAAGTACCCTCCACACTATATCCTTAGTGCAATTACCATCAATAACTCGTATAATATCTCTCTACTCTCTCTCTCTCTCTCTCTCTTTCTTTCTATATTTTCCCTTTCACATTCCCATCGACAATTTATAACCCGCTCTTCTCACGATTCCCAGCGCATAATTCATATAATATCTGTCGCCTATATGTCTATATATCTGGCTGACAATTCAAATTGTCGATTAGTCACGCCCTCAGCCTGTCGCAGGGTATTAAATGCTTCTGCTATTTATAGACACCCTGCCCGACCGTATTGGGATCATAAATAAAATGGGAAATAAATGCAAAAAATATAAAATACCTAGAGAGGTGATTATCAAAAGTGTTATACAGCCGATGACGTTGCTGCAGAGAACTAACGGCACTGCACAGTGGGGCAAAACAAGCCGGAAATCAGCTACTGACCGGGACTGACCGATTTCTGTGCGATCTGCAAGCAATTTGTATTTGCTGAGGAGAGAACTGAGAGAGAGAGCGAGAATGCTGGGAGAGCAGCATAGAGAGAGAGAGACAGTTAGAGGGAGAGGGATGGGGAGAGAGATTGACTGGCAGAGCGTGCAAGGCGCGCACGGCGATCGCACTCTCTCTCTCTCTCTCTCTCTGTGGGCCCCAAAATACACCCAGCGTACGCACGAAAATGCTTTTTTCCCGTGCAGGAAAATCTCGGCACACGATTTTCCACACAGTTTTTCTTTGACAACGCGCCGAGTCGCACACGCGCCGCAAGTTTGAAAATTTTCGAATTGGAAAATCGCCGCGACGGGGCGGATGCGTGCTGCGTTTTTTGCTAAATTTATAAATAAAACGTGCGACAGGCGCGACAAAGAAACGGGAGAATCGGGAGCAAAGGAACAAAACAAAATGTGAAGTGAAAAAGTTGAGAGGAAAATAAAAGAAAAAGGCAGCGCTGAAAAGATCAGCGCATAAATAAAACGCACTCACTGTGACGTGTCGCATTTGTTGCCGCTGCCACTGTCGCTGTCGCTGTCGCTGCCTGCGTCAACGTCGCGTGCCGGCGGATTATGTAAAGTGTCGCAAGCCGCAGGAAAAAGTATTTGTATCTGCAACTGTTGCTCTATCCGTGTATCTTTGCAACTGTGTATCTGTATCTGCATCTGCGAGCTGCGAATGTATCTGCAAAGTATCTGCGATCTGTCCCGATCTGCTGCGATCTGTTGTCGCTATTTGCGGCGTTCCGTGCCCGTTCAGTTGTGTCAACTAATTTATTTTGCATCTATTGCAATTGAGCACTGGATGCATCCGTGAGATACTTAGCGCGAGTTCTCGTGTGTTTTTATTTAATTGGAGCTACACTCTGTGTGTGTGTGTGTATGTATTGAATTACAAGCCAGCAAAATGCCTGGCAAGTGAAAACGAAAAAGTGAAAATTTAGAATTGAAAATTCAGAAAATTCGGAAAATTCTTAAGGAAACTTGAGGAAGAAAAAGGAAGGAAAGAGATAAAGTGAAACGCAATTGGGAAAGACGTAATCAGCATGTCATCCTATCGCAGTTATGTAAGTCAACAAGTTGCTCTATCTCTATCTGTATCTGTATCTGCTTGTGCACTGTATCTGTATCTTTTGCTTTGTGTATCTGAAACGATTTGAAAAAGTTTTTTGTTTTTGCCATGTTCGCTTTTGTTTGTTTCTAATTGTTGCTGCCGCACATTGCACGAGTATTTAGCATCTCGTTCGATGCCGTCACTCGCCCACCCACACACACACACACACACACACCCCTGCACACCCTTCTTCGCATTCGCACTGTGGCTATAAATTTACGTTTTTCCTTTGGTCTCCCTCGACTTTCTATTTGTTTTTGCCAACTTTTTTCGGTCGCGTTAATGGCCCAATTCGAATTCGAACACGAATTCCGATTCGGATTCGGAATCGGATTTCCATGATAAACAATTGCCGAAACTTTTGCCAGACACGCTTGGGACGTAATTGATACTTGTTTGCGCTTTTGTCTTGTTTCATTTCATTCAGTTTTTCCACAACTGCTGTCATTGTGCCAAGTGTTATACTTGTTATACGCGCATGCAAGTGTTTAGCACAGTGTTGTTGGCAGTTTCTAGGTGTGATCGCTTCAACAGGTGTTATAGTCGAGCAGGGACGCGTTTTAGTAAAAACTGTTATACGCGTAGCACAGCTTTGTATAACAGTATAACAGTTTTAAATATGAAACCTCTGTAAAGCTTAAGAAATGTAATCTTCTTACATAGAAACTAACCCATGAAGAGCACAGTTATTAAACCAGTATAACAGTTCTGGAAACTTCTACTACTGCCTGGAATTAGGTAAGACATTGCAAAGAGAAAGGTGTATAATGCTAAAATACTGGAGTAGGGACACCTTTTAGTGAACACTGTTATACACGTAGCACAGTTCTGTATAACAGTTTAAATGTTAAAGTAAAAAAGTGCTCTGTAAAGCTAAAGCAACGGAATCTATTGTTTTCTACTGAAACTGTTTCATGTGTAGCACAGTTTTTATACTAGTATAATAGTATGACAGTCATTGCTTAGATACTCCAAACAAAAAACCATCTTCTACTGCCAGAAATAAGGTGAAGCATCGAAACAATCATTTTTATTTCGAAACTGTTATACTGTTATACGCGTAGTATAGTTTTGAAACTAGTAAAACAGTTGTAGTCATTGCTTGGACCCCAAAGTAGACAGTTCTACTATAGCTTCGAAAAGTTCTTTTGGTTTATAAAACTGTTATACTATTATACACCTAGCACAGTTTTTAAACTAGTATAACAGTTCTGGTCATGGTGGAAGAAACGTTAAAAAGGTCTACAAATTCTTCAATTAAGACAAAACATGCTAAAATTCCTTCTTTGGTTCCTTCATCTAGAAACTGTTATACGCCTAGCTGTACCTCCCATCCAAGTAGCACCTTCTTTTTATGCCCCTGCCCCGTTAAGCCCTTGGCCGTGGAGAAAGTGTGATCTCGGCGATTCGATAAACTCTCGCGCCATAAATCAATTAAAGATTTCGATGCGAGTCAATGCGAGTTGGGGGCGCCCAACGAGGGCGATCTATTTCTGGTATACGCCGACAATGGAGACGAAGATGATGATGATTCCTTTGCTTTTTGTGTCGCTGTTCGCTTCGTTTTTATGGCCCCAAAAGGAAGTTGTAAATATTTATGGGTCGAGCTAATTAATTAACAAAGTGTGAAGTGCAACGCGATTTGTACTACAACGAAAAGGGAAAGCTCAAGAAGGGGTACTGAGAGGGAGGAGAGAGGTGGGGGGAGGCTTGTAACTGAATCTGGGAAGGCTGCGTCATAATTAACAGTTATTTGTCGCAGCAATTTGAAAGCCAGATTCCAAAAACAACAACAACTACAACATGCCCAGACGTCGTCGACCCCGTTGTAAGGTGAGGCCACTCAAAGCGCTCCATTCCACGGAGGGGGAGAGCGATGGCAGCCAGGACGAGCTGATCGAGAGTACCAGTGATGATCTCGAGGTGGCACCTTCATTGCCGACGACGCACGACAGCATCACGCCCAGCAGCCAGCAACAGCAGCAGCAGCAACATCAACAGCAGCAGCAGCAGCAACAGCAGCAGCAGCAGCAACAGCACCAAGAGGTCAATGCAGGGAGATCCAACGATTCGGAGTACAAACTGTTCCCGGAGCTGCACAATCAGCAGCCCCGTTTGCCGACGTTCTCCGACGTCTTTGCCCAGTGCCAGGAGAGTGAACCCGTTGTGGAGAGAAAGCTGCCGCGACAGACGGATTTGTCGGAGTTTTCATCCTCTACACCGGATGTGGCTGCCTCCTCCTCATCCACCTCGCCCGACTCCTCAATGTCCACATCGACATCGCATCTGTTGCCGCATCCGGATCTCTTTGGGTTGGCCGGTCTGGTCGCCAAGCTGCGTGCAACGCGCTACAACTTGAACAACAACAATGCCAACACCATGCAGCTGGTCATGGGCGAGGATCTGACCACATTCGGGCTGGATCTGGCTAGCCACGGCGACATCTATGTCCATTTCAATGGACCCTTTACGCAGCAACCGGCAGGACGCAGCTCGGCCAATTGTGCCCTCGAGCTGGGCATGCGTGGCATGCGCGATGCCATGGACAAGTATCACAATCGGCCACCAGTCTGGGATCCATTCGTGCCCGAGACCCGCAATCTGGGCCTGCTTCTGCCGGTGACCAACTCATCATCTTCATCAACAACAACAACACGCTAAATCGTCGATACGCGCCTGGCTAAGAACTCTTCAAATTGCTGTTCGTTTCGTTTCCAATTTCTTGTTTGTCTCCAAGTGCAGCCACCCCCCTCCCTCCCCTCCATCCCCACTCCATCTCAGAGCGTAGCTGTAGATATATATATAGCTATGCCGGCTGCAGTTGGATTTATTGTCGAGACCCTCACACTCCCATTGAACACTTCTACCAGAACCTCTTATTTATTACAGAAATTTTATATGTAACATACAAATATATTTCAAAATCGACAAATTTGTTATCAAAGTATCCAAACTATATATTCTTTTGGGCTGTAGAATCGGGATTTATTGAAGATTTATATTAAGGATATTGAATTTGCATTAGTACAGATCTTTTTAAATGGAGTAAGGCTTGTTTAATTGAAAGGTTTTGGTTTGGTATTAAAGAATTATATATTTTAGAAATATATTTCAAAATTGACAAATTTGTTAAAAAAGAATCCAAACTATATCAAATTTTGGACTGTAGAATCGGGATTTATATGAGGGTAATACAAAGGGAACTCCAACTTTATTTATAAAGGTTTCTTTGTTGATCTACTTATTCTAACCTTGGTATCAAAGAATCATATATATTTAAGAAAATATCAAAGAATCAAACATATTTAATATTTTGGGCAGTAGAATCGGATTGAGGGATATTCCACTTGGTGCATTATACATCATTTAAAATAAAGTAAGACTTTGCTTAATTGAATGTTTCTTCAGTTGATCATCTGATGGGTGTTTTCATTTTCCGAAGAATTCGATTTAGGTTTTGATGCGATCTGTAGAGTCGGCATTGATATAAGGTTAATAAGAAGAAAATTCCAACTGTATCAGTACATCTATTTTAAAATAAAGATAAGCTTCTTTTATTTTAAGTTTTTTTCATACAATTAACCGATCCGGCTTTTTATTACCTACATTAATATTTAAGAATTCAAATTATATATTGTTTAAGAGTTTAGAATCGGAATGTAATAAACTTTGATGTGAAAAGTACAATATAAATCTTTTAAAATTAAGAAAGGCATATTTCAATGAAAGTTTCTTTAGTTGATCTACAGACAGTATCAGTATCAGTATTTTTACATAGTATTTTTAACACATTACCATCTTCTACTTCTTACTTATCAGGCATATGCAGATCATCTACCTTTAAAATAAAGATCGAATTTCATATTGATATACTCGTATCTTCCATTTCCTCATCTGTTAATCAGTTTCTACCTCAACACATTCCATTCACTGCCCACTAGGCATTATCTCATCAGCTGCAGTACATTTCCAAGTCGTTCACCTTTCTCTCTCCTGATCTCATCCTCTCTATAGATCTCTCTCTGCCTGTCTCTCTCTCTATCTCTCTCACTCTCTTTCTCTCTGCGTTGCTTGTAGATCTTTAAGATATATGCATGAATATCTGACACTCTGACACCAAAAAACTAAAAACGATTCAAAAATAAATCATTTGTCTGGCACGCGAATGTTTTTCGGTTTTCTTTCTTTTCTTTTTGGTTTTCGCTTTTCTTTCCTTCTGAATCAACTTGCTCGTCTTGCCCGAACGATTTTATAGACTCGCCCGACTGACAGACAGGCTAGGTTTTATGGCTGCACTAGGTTGTTGTTGCCACATCTTCTTCTGCGTCTTCTTCTGCTTCTTCTTCTTGTTCTTCTACTGCAGATTGTAAGTGCTGTCCTGGCTAATTGAGTGCACATTAAGGCGCTGTCAGTTGGCCAAGAGACGCGAGAAACTGCACATGGAAGTCTTCAATGCTGGGCAAGTTCTCTTTCTAGCAAGCCTATAGATTGCATTTCTTCGTTTCTACTGTCTTCTCTTTATCTTGTAGAGAGTGCAAATTCTAATTCCCCTTTTCTCCCCTCACTCTACAATTCTCTACTTCAAATCTTCAGCTTTCTTCTCCCGTCTTCAACCTATCTCAATCATCATTCTATGAATGGTACGCTCCCTTTCTTTTCTCTTTCTCCCCTTTCTAGAGGCAGACTCTTCTACTTCTTTCCTTTCTTCCTCTCCCTTCATTCTCATCTCTCTCTCTCTCTCTCCCTTCCACTCCCACTTGCTTGTTTTGCACATTGTTGTGCTATTTGCTTTGTGCATTCCATTGCAACAATTAGCTCAGCTGAATTCCCTTGCACCCACTTCTTCTTCCACTCCCTTGCCCTTCTTCTTCTCCATTCTTCCCCTCTTGGTACTTAGCCGCAACGTAATGTGCATTTTTTTTATGCTACATGTCATATGCGTGGGCGCGTGCCGCTTGTGGCGCCAACGTCAGCGCCAGAGCGCTCTCTCTCACTCTCGCCACTTGGGACACTTGAGCAATTATCCAATTGGAATTTCACGCACGACGCTCTGTTGAGAATCTCTCTAGAATCTCTCGCTTTATGAGGCTATTTTAGCGGTTTAGCTGCCATTTGATTTGGGTTACGATCAGGGCTGGAATTCTTGAGTTGTGCAGTGGATATAGAAGCTATATTTGTTATGAATATATAGAATGTTGTTTAGGTTTTGACTTCAATATTATTTTGTTGGATTTAAGCTCAATTTCTCATTGAATTTAACCTGACATTTAACATGAGTTTTACCAAATTTATAAATTGAATTTTACCTATTTTTAACCTATTTTTTTAGCTAGTTGCATTTATGCCTTCAATAACTAAGTTATAGATGTACTATTTGTGCTATATAGTCAATTAATATATAGATTATTGTTAGCTATTATCTAGAATATTATTCAGTTAGATTTAAACTCAATTTATCCTCAACTCAACTGTAATTTAACCTTTTTTTTTAACCTATTTGCATTGGTTTGCATTCACGCCTATGAATAACTAAATTATTGAGTGATATATGCGCTATATATGTTATGAATATATAGATTATTGTTAGCTATTATCTAAAATATTATTCAGTTAGATTTAAACTCAATTTAACCTCAATTCAACTGGACATTAACCTATATTTAACCTCTTTTTAAGAACTGGTTGCATTTAGGCCTCCAATAACATTGTTATCAATGGAAATATCCGCTTATATGCTATTACTATAAAGATTATTGCGTTAGGTATTACCTACTTATAATATAATATGATTCAGTTCGATTTAATCTCAATTTAACACGAATTTAACCTTTTTTAACCTATTTTTACAACTTGTTGCGTTCTCGCCTTTAATAACTTTTTTATCAATGGATATATGCGCTATATATGCTACTATTATATAGAAAATTGTTTTAGATATCACCTACAATAATATTCAGTTCGATTTAACCTTAATTTTCCATAAATTTAACATATTTTTAACCTAAATAACCTATTTTTTACATCTGGCTACAATTACTTTATACATATTAGCTAAATCAGTAACAGACTGAGTTCCTCAGTTGTATATGCAAGATTTCTCCCTCTTTCATCTGCTAATCAGCTTCTCATTATGTTCCTTCTGTTTCTTATTTCTTGATTCGCATCACAAACTGTGCCAAAAAACTATAAAAAGCTCACAAATTTTGCAACATTAATTCTCGTTCTGCTTGTCTGTCTTTAAGTGCGATAGGGGCAGAATGCTCCCTCTCAACTGCCCCCCCCCTCTCTCTCTCCCTCTCCTCTACTCTCTCTTCTCCCTTGCCCAGACCTTTCCTAATGCACTGTGCCATGCCCGAGATTAGAAGGCAGATGTTGAAATAATCGAAATGAATCTGTTTACACGTCCAAATTAATTGAAAAACGCATGCAGCAGCGCCATTTAATTGAAACTGAAATTGAAATTGAACGCGACGAGGCGATGGGCAAAGGGCGAAGCGAGTTCAAAGCGAAATGGAGAGGGAGAAGAAGGTGGTAGGAGAAGGTAGTGCTGTCCCGCTGTGTGGGTGACTACGAGGAAGGGGAAGAAGGTGTCGCTGATGGGAAGGGAGGGAGAGTGATGGAGAAAGTAAAGAATGAGGAAGCTGGGGAAGAGATGAGGTAGAAAGAGTTCGATAGTAGAAGAAATGAGAAGAGAGATCGAGGGAGAAAGAGAAAGGAAAGATGGGAGAATGACAGCGTAAGGTACTGGGGGATGGGGTTAACTGAATGGGTGTGCCTTCCCCTTGGTTGATGGAATGTGGTGCGAATAATTGTCGAGTGCATCGCTCAATGAAAGAAATGAATGAATATATGAGAGAAAAGTGCAGAAGATGGGGAAGTAGGAGGAGAAGAAAGAGGGGTATGAAGAGCGGTGCAGTGGCAACCCTAAGTGCGGCAATCTATCAATTGCAGTTTGATTCATGTTATGAGAAATGTAAAAAAAAGGAATGAGGGAAACTGTGACTCATAGAGAGAATGTGAATGAAGAGATCTATGGGAGTGTTTTTAATCAGATGAACTAGATTATTAATGATGATTTATTATTCGATTAGAATATGTTCTGTACAATGCAACTTTGAAAATATTATAATAGAAAGAAGGAAGGGGAAGAATGATATCGTAGAAGATCTTAATGATATCTTACATTATTATTAAGATCATCTATGATAAAATTCTTCTGTTACTTTAATAGGTTGGAAAGGATGTTAAGGGTTTAGTTAGCATTAACCCTCCGTCGGGTGGCAGTTTCTATAGAAATTTTCGCAGATGGATAGCTAATGAAATTTTAAAGAACAGTCAAGAAATTCGATAGCTCAATTAAAAGTTTTTTTTTTTTAATCAAAATCGAAAATCCACCCGACGCAGGGTTAAAAGTAAGGTATTGCTATAGCACTAGCCTTAGCAACTTGACATGCTAACCTGACTGTAAGATCTGTGAGATAAGTAAAGAAAGATAATAAAGCAACTAACTGAAGAACTGGGAAGATGATCATAACTAAGAGGATAAACCAAACATTGGAATAATGGACAGAAGCACAGCAGCAAGATGATTTTGATTGCAAGATCTTTGTATATGAAGATTAAATATAGAAGAAACATAATGATAAATAGAAATATATACAAATAAATTTTTTATTTATTTGAATATCAATCAAAATATATAGAAATAAAAAAAAAAAAAAAAAAAAAAAATAACTAAACACCTTTAGACCTTACCTAACCAACTCTACATTCTTTCTTTGCAGACACCCTGGAAGTCGAACCTGGGCAGTTCCTACAAAACGAGCAGCTCCACGGTAAGTTAAATACTCTCTCTACCCACAGAGACAACCTTAACCAATCCTCTCTCTCTCTCTCCTCTTTCTCGCAGTACGCTCTGGGCGCCGATCCCACAGCGCGCTACACATCGCTGGCCACGCCCAGCGCGTACAGACCCTCCTTCTCGGGAGGCACCTATCGCATCAAACGTGATCCGCCAGTGGCTGCCACGCCCAGTGTAACCAGCTATGTGAGTCGCTATGGCAGCAGCTCCTCAACCAAGACAGACGCCAAGGATGCCACCAGCTCCAGCACGGAGCGAAGTAGTCCCATCAAGAG
This sequence comes from Zaprionus africanus, assembly GCA_018151435.1. Taxonomy (NCBI): domain Eukaryota; kingdom Metazoa; phylum Arthropoda; class Insecta; order Diptera; family Drosophilidae; genus Zaprionus; species Zaprionus africanus. The sequence goes on along the minus strand of JAECXB010002310.1, from coordinate 510,800 downwards.
ATATGCAGGTGCTGCCAGTAAGCTGGGCAAGTACGGCCGGTCACGTGATCCCAGTCCGGTGGCACTGGAGCATACAAATCGTGGCAAGTCCAAGTCGCGAGACCCTAGTCCAGTGTTGGAAAGTGCACGCAGTAAACTAACTGGCGCTGGGTATCGCAGTGGAGCCACAAGAAATACCTATGGCAATCGCTATGGGGCGAGTGGCAGCTCCACGGGCAGACTCAATGGAGGCAGCTCCACGCTGGACAAGTCCATCTCCTATCTGACCACAAGTGACTTCCATGCACGCACTGCGAGTCGCGCCAAGGCGAGCAGGGAGAAGGAACTGGAGCCGGAGAAGGTGCTGGAGAAGGAGAAGGAAAAGCAGGAGGCTAAGCAGGAGCAGGAGGAGCAAACGAAAGAGGGAGAGACCTTCATCTCTGTGTCGGTGGTCACACGTGCTACCTCGCCCACGCCACCGGGCAGCACTACCGTGCAACGCACGCGCCGCATTGACATAGCCAAGACCATCGAGAAGACCATACAACGTTCGACGAGACCGCGTCAGATGCTGGAGAAGGAGATACAGTCGGATCGGCTGGACGACTCTACGCGGTACCTGCGCTACAGTGCCGGAGGTGCTGGCAGCAGTTCCTCCAACTACTCCAGTCCACATCGGGATAGAATCAGCAGCCTGCGCTACAGTGCATCGCCCTTGTCCAGCAGCGTCAAGTCGAGTCAGTCGAGCCAGTCGGACTTGCCTCCAGTAGCAGAAGCGGTGCCCAGTAAAGGTAGCAGCAGCACTACCACCAGCAGCACTACCTCCTCCACTCGCAGCAGTACCAGCAAATCCAAGTTGTCTCCCCCCAAGGCAGTGCGTCTGGCCTCGTCACGTCAATCCTCTGTGGAGAACTTGGCCAACAAGCCGCCCGCAGCGCCCAGCAAGGCGGAGTCACCCACCAAGACCTCCGTGGGTAGCAGCGCCTCGAGCAGCTCGCTGTCCAAGTGGCCCTGGCCCAACAAGGACTTCCGCAAGAGCTCGCTCAATGTGGGACCCACAGATCGTCCGCGCAAGTCGCGCACACCCAGCAGCGGCGCCTCAGAGTCCGAGGAGCCTAACCAGAAGGAGGAAGCCAGTCAGGAGCTGGAGCGCTCACCCAGTGAGGCTAGCGTGGCCTCCTCCACAAGGAAAGTGAAACTGAGCAATGGAAGTGCCAGTAAAACCTCCACAAGCAGCTCGAGTCGCGCACTGAAAGCGCACAAATCATGCACGCCCAGCAGCAGCACCTCCTCCTCCACATCCACCTCCACCTCCGCTACCTCAGCCACCTCCGCTACCTCAGCCACCTCGGCGTGCTCCTCCTCGGACAGTGAGCAGCGTGTGAAGACGCCGAGTGCCAAAAAGCCGAGCAAGAAAAAGTCAACAAACAACGGCGGACAGCAAAAAGAGAAGGCCACGAAGGAGGACAAAGCAAAGGGGAAGGTGCTTAAGAAGCGGGAGGAAGAAGAAGAGGAACAGGTGAAGGTGCAGGTGGAGGGGCAGCCGGGGGTGGCCACTCAAAATAGCTCGCAATCGGCCACTGATTCACGCTCCCTTGCGCTGCAGCGTCTGTCGGCGGTATCGAATTTTTTGGCCTCGCGTCACCACGACGCAAATAGTGAACCGATCTTCCTCGAAAGCTCCGAGAGCGCTGGCGAGGCAGACACCTCAATGGCTGCCGTGATCAGTCTCACATTGGACACACGAACGAACGAATCGAAGCGCGTCGAAGCAGCTTCACCAACGATAACGACAACGACCACGAATCCCACAACGAAAACCACCACAACGAATTCTTCCTTGAGCGGATCGAGCCCAACTCATCTGCCACGCGAGAGCAGCACTTCCAGTGACTGCAGAAGCAAGTCCAAGCAGCTGACCAGCGAGACACAGCAGCAGCAGGATCAGCACAGTCTGCTGGAGGAGCCCAGTTGGTGGCAGGACACAAGTTTGCAGATCAACACAGCCTCCGCCTTGGATCGCGGCGAGATGCCTTACAGATTGCGGCACATTGACTCGGGGGATGAGCAGGCCTGGTGGCTGCGTGGTGCGGGGGAGGAGGATGAGGATGACACACTGGCAGAGGAGTCACACAATCCGCTGGACGATGAGCAGGATGTGAGTGCAGCCACCACGCAGCAGGGCTGGTGGAGCAGCGAGGAGAAGCAGCAGCAGAGTGGACAAAATGGACATGCCTTACAGGAGGTGCAGCAGGAGGAGGAGGAGGAGCCATCGCAGACCCGGCGCATGCCACGCAGTCGCATCTCGCCGGAGCACGCGGCCTGGTGGCTGGACGAGGAGCAGCAGCAGCAGGAGAGCCAGAGCTCCAAGCAGAATGGCTACCACAAGCAGCAGGAGAAGGAGGAGGAGGATGAGGAGGTTGCGCATGTGGAGGTGACCATCAAGTTGCCCAGCAACAGTGGCAGCAGCTCGAGAAGCAAGCTGGGTCCCTCGCAGTCCAGCGATAGCAATGGCCACTGGTGGCTCTCGGGTCCCGCCAAGAAACTCTTCAATGTGCAGCGCGTGGAGTCCGGCGAACGTGCCTGGTGGCAGGAGAAGGAGAACGAGCCGCCTCCAGCAGTGCAGGCACAGACACAGGCACCTCCAACGCCTCCACCCCGCATCATCAAGCACTGGGAGTCCGGGGAACGCGCCTGGTGGCTGCAGGAGGAGCAACCCGAGGTGGAGGAGCAACAGCAGGAGGTGGAGCAGCCGCCGCCTGGCCAGGATGAGCTGGACCATCAGCTGAGCAGCTCCTTCAACTTCTCCTACTCCGTGCGCCCGCCGCCGCTGGGTCAATGCGCCTCCCCCGTGCCGCCCGAGCAGGCGCAGCTGGCAGAGGCCGAGCAGCTCCTGGCAGAGGAGCAGCGCAAGCTCTGCGCTTCGCCCTACGATAACATTCCAATGTCAAAAGTTCAAAAGTCACTGTCGCCGCCAGCAGCGCAGCCAGCGTCGCCACCTGCTGCTGCCCGCTACAGCTGCCACTACACGCCGCCGCCACCTGCGCGCGTGGGCGAAAAGCTTTTCATTTCGCGTCATCAGAACATCGATGAGCTTTTGGGCGGCGCATGTCGCCCCCTCAGTCCGCTCTTCATGGCAGCAGCAGCGGCGACGTCGGAGAGCAGCGCAGCAGCAGCAGAGCCGCCGGCGTCGAAGAACATGTTCCTGCTCGAGGAGATTACGCCGGATCAGGTGCGCATCCACGACAGCACGGCGCAGCTGCCCGTCATACAGCGCATGCAGCGGTGAGTAAAGCTCTCTCTCTCTTACTCGCACTCTCTTCACCTCTTTGTTGTGTGGTGAGTTTGGCACTCAACATGTGGTTGTACTCACGCCTGCACTCTCTTTTGTTTACTCTCTCTTCCACTCGCTCTCTCTTTGGCTGGCGCGCTCTCTTGATCTTGCAGCGACGTGGAGTGGCTGGAGAACGGCAGCAGCAGCAACTTTTATGAGCAGCAGCAGCAGCAGCCGCAGCAGCGCAGGGTAAGTGGCAATTCTTTACCTCCTCTCCCCCTCACTACCTCCCTCTCTCTCTGTCTCTCTCTCCCTCTCTCTCGTGTTGTCACACATTGCAACAATTTTGGCAACCTGCCCGTGGCGTGTTGCGTTATCGACTGCACGACGGCGGCGGCGTCGACACAAGACGCCCACGCGCTGCTGTATTTACAAATGCACTAGATACCCTGTAATTTTAAGAACTGTCAGTGGGGTATATTGGTTGTGGTAACTGTTTTGTTACACTTGGAGTAATGAATGCAGGCAAGCCTTAGCTGAGTGTTGTCTATCAACTTATATACCCTGTAAGTATCCAAATGGGGTATATAGGGCTAGTCTACCATTACACCAATTGGAAAGCAGCAAGGAATGCAGGCAGAAACTAACTGAAAGGTATCTTAAGGCATATATACCCTGTTAACTTGAAGGTTGATATTAGACATACCCTGTAAACATGCGTATGGGGTATATTAAGCTAATCAATTGTTAGTCTTGGGTGAATCATATTGAGGAATGTAGGCATAACCCAACTTGAGGGTATCTTAATGCATACATACCCTGTAAATATGCACGTCAGGCATATTAGGCTATTTCAACTGTAACACTTCCTTGGAAACCCTCGAGAAATGCAGGCATAACCTAGCTGTGGAGTATATTAATGCGTACATACCCTGTAAAAAAGCAGGTGGGGTGTATTAGGCTCGTCAACTATTTAACTTGACTGAAAACAGCTAGGAATGCAGACATAACTCAAATATGGAGTATATTAATTCATACATACCCTGTAAATTTAAATGAGGGGTACGAGTATATAAACCAATAAATTTGCACACCTAAGGGCAAAAACAGCAATGAAAGCTTACATAACCTTGAAGTTTATTGTATTTGTACACAAATACCCTATAAATAAGTAACTGGGGTATTTAAACTCACTTTACTACTTCAAATAAGGTCACACCTGCTTTTCAACTCACTTTGTATCAATAATATCCTTAAAATTCATTCCCAAATATTTTATATTTACTATTAAGTGTGACTTCAACTGATGGAACAACCCTCGTTGTGCAACAAGGTAAGCAAGCTTCAATTCTGTCACTCGTTCCTTCTCGCTCGCATATCGCTTGCACATACGATATGCAGCTGATCCTTCTTTGTTATCTGCGATTTTGGCAAAGGGCACGGCAAGTCACGTTAAGCCCGACACACACACACACACACACACACACACACGCACACCCACTTCTTGCGCCACTTTGGGAGCGCATTATCTGAGCGCCAGCATCAGCATCGGCATCGGCATCTCCCTGGCGCAAGTTCGTCTCCAATGACAGCTCTCGGTGTGGCCCTCCACGTGTGTGTGTGTGTGAGTCACAAAGCGAAACACGGAAGAGTCGAAATTATTATCTTAATTACAAGAATTCAGGCAGAGTCGCACAGTGGGGCAGAAGAAGCGATTAAGGGGAATTTAATTGAAGAAAAGGTTAAATTAAAAAACTTTTGTTTATTATCCAATCCAAAGTAAAAGGTTATGTTTTGAAAATATTATTAAATTAATTCCACTACATTTATCTTCTTCCCACTGTGCCACTGCAACGTCGCAAACTTCACAACTTCGGCGACAGTTGCACAGCTGCAGTTCTTGTTCTTGTTGTTTCCTTTCTTCTACTCTTCTTTCTCTCGCTCCAGTTTTGTTTTTGTTAAAATGGGTCATAAAGTAATTAACATGCACATAAAGCTAAGTCAAGTGAGCGAAGCGCAGAGCTTTAACTGTAAAGCCGACAAAGGTTAGCAGCGGCGTCTCTGTCGCAGTCGCCGTCACAGTCACCGTCACCGTCACGACGGGCAGCGTTGCGTTAATTTAGCCTTTTTGCAGTTGAGCATGAAGATTGCAAATATTTGTTCTGTTCTGGCTTTCTTGGGCAATTGTTGACTTTGTGTGACCATTAAAAAAACCCATAAAAAACGTCCAAATCGAAATGGAAAGTGCATTCAACTCGTCGAACATCAGAGAATATCAACAGAATATCAGCATAATACATTAAAAACGTATCTACTATATGTTTTACAATTCAACTCTGACATCTGTGGCGATTAGTCAGCGGAAAGTAGCCAAAAATAGCCGAAATTTAGCTGGCATTGAGGCGTGAAACAGAAAATACCCGAAAAATTACACAGAGTACCCTCTATAAACACACACACACACACACACACTCTGCTCCATTTGGCAGATGTAAATACGCAATTGTCTCTCGTAATGAGCAAAAACAACAACAAAGTTGTCGCCTCAACTAGCTAAGTGACTCATGCGATGCTTCTCAAGGCAACTGAACTCAACTTACGCACTCTCAGGCAATGCCAAATTTTATCACTCATTTGATTTTACTCTTTACCGATTCAATTAACTGTTATCGGCAGCAGGAAGGTCACACTGTGCTCTCACTAAGCATGTCTTGCTCTCCCTTTATAAAATTGCATATCATTTGCGCGGCCGCCTCTCCCTCTCTCGTTGTTGCTGGACTGCACGCACTCGGGCAATGCCGAATTTCATCACTCATAAGAATTCACTCTAAGCACGACTCTCTCTTATTCTATTTCGCTCTCTTAAGACTAAGCTTGGTTTAATTGCATATCATATTTAATGCGCGTCCCTCTCCCTCACTCAGACTTCGTCTGTCAGTTACCCTCTATCCCACTTCCTCTCTCAGACTCCCTCTCTCACTCCTCCTCTCTCAGACTCCCTTTCTTCCACTCCCTCTTCCTTGCCTGCAGGCCTGCACGCACACACCCACAAAGCGCAGTGCACACACGCCACATCTTCCTCTTTTCCTCATCTCACTCACCTCCCTCTCACACACACACACACTCCTTCAAATGTCCAGCTAATGATAGGCTAACGCTCAATCAACGATAAAACTAAATTGTGGCACACGCGCGTCTGCTGCAGCTGAGCTATTTTTAGGCGGGCACTCGCTATCAGTTGCAGTCGCACGTTGCACGTTGCACGTTCAATTAAAACCAAAAGGTAAAGAGCAGCAGCAGCAGCAACAACAACATGTTGCTGTAGGTGCAGCGAACGCAAACTCACCTGACCACAAAGCACGCGAACACAGCCAAAGATATTCACCACAGTAATCACCACGCACCACAACCTGCCTCAAGTGCGCACTTACGTCACGTAACGCATTGGCGTCATTTACCTTTGCCTAGCCGGCACCTTACGTCGTTCGGCACTCTCTCTCCACTCCATCTTCGCCTTCTCTTCGACGACGACGACGACGACGTTCGCAGCGCTGCCGTCGGTTTTGGTGCCTCGTTTTCCCACAAGCCGCACGACAATTTTGTGGCTTTTCAGTTGCTGTCCGACTGCGCTCAAGTTTGGACGTTCGTTCGCCTCAGTCGTTCTCACTCTGTTTGACGCGAGTGTAACGGAAAACCAACAACAACGAAAACGCAGCTGCCGCTCAGCTGCGCGCGTCGCGCTCTGCCCCGTGTTAAAGTGAGTGTGTGTGTGTGTGCATTGGTGTTGTTGTTGGCAACAACAAACACTGCATTAGTTGTTAATTACACGGCAAAAAAGATAATAAAAGAGCCACAAAAGAAGGCAACAAATTGTGCAAAATTGAAATTGAAAACGAAAAATAATTAATAATATTAATTTGTCAGTGTGTCTGTGTGTGTGTTGGTGTTAACTGGGCAACATTAGCGCGCAGACAAATTGTTGAAATTGCAATTTATTTTAAATATTGATTTTTGCGTGTCACTGTGTCAGTGTCAATGAGAGGAGAAGAAGAGCTTGGCTTGAAGAGCTTTAACTGTTTAAAGTCTTTATAAAGCGCAATTGTTGTTGCGTGGGACGTCATTCAAATGCCCTCTCCTGCTCCCTCTCCCTCTTCTTCTCTCTGAGTTCAACTCAAACTCAGTGTCAAAAGTTCTTCAGCAAAAGTGAGTGAGAGGGATGCAAATAAAGACAAACAGCTGTTGTTGCTGTTTGCCTGCACTGCCTGCGCTCTCTTCCGCGCTCTCTCCCACACACACTTACGCTCTTTTCGCACACTGCTGTTGATCTGTTTGAGCCTGTGGCCCTTGGCAGAAGGAGAATGAGTAGCAAAATTTAAAAGAGAAGGAGAAGAAGCAACAACTAGCAAATAGTGACACTAAAAATTGAAATAAACGAAGCAAACGAAAATCCACACACCGAAAAACCGGAATTGTGCAAATAAATCTCGATATCAACTGTGCCGGGACTGTCTTTGCGCGTGTATGTGTGTGTGTGTGTTTCCTGCTCCGCTTCGTTTCTTTGTGCCTTCTTCTCTGCCTATTCGTCTTTACTTGTTGTGAAGCACAGCACAGAAACACAACAAGGAAGCGAATCGAAAAAAGAAAAGCATTATTATTTATTTTCACCCATTAATGAAATTACTCTTTCGGTTTTCCCTTCCCCTCTCCCTCCTCCCTTTTGCATGGGAAACTCTTGAGCCGATCTGCAATCTGTCGCCTCGTAACCCACAAAGTACTCGGAACTAAGTCAATCTTTGCTCTGCTCCAAATTCCACAGCCTTTGCGAATTAAACATAATTGCATTATAAAGCACATGACCAACTTGAACCTCACTGAGAATCTTCTGTCCCTCTCTTTCTCTCTCTTCCTCACTCTCTATACTAACTTTATTTATGCAAATAAAGTTGTGGAATTTATAATGAAGCAGAAAACAAAAACAGAACGCAAGCTGCGCTATCTGTGCAAAAAAAAAGAGAAACAGAAGATGAACTAAGGAAAACGCGGTTAGGTACGTAGTACCTGACACTAAGCAGCGCTTCAATTTAGTTATAAACAAATGAGCAGAAGAGGAGAGAGCGCAATAAGTACAGTGAGTGCAGGCAGTAAGCGCACGCTAATTGCAGAAAAACTAGAAATCAGTTGAAAATAGTGAATAAATGGGCAGATAAATATTTTTTTTACTATTTTATATAGAAGAGCAGACAGCAAACTAGCTACAGTGACTGCAAGCAGTATGCGCACATTAATTTCACTTGCACTAAAATATTAGTCAGTTAAAAACCAAAGAAAATATAAATAAACATATAGTTATACATAAATAAATATAGAACAGTATATACAGTGTCTGCAAGCAGTAAACGCATCGTCCTAAATATGTGTAAGGCAAATATTGGTTATATATGTATAATTAAAAAATATAATATATATTATAAAAATATAAATCCTAGTACCCAGTTCAGACTGCAAACCTTCACGCCACTGTGCGCTAACTTCTTGCAGCGACTACACACGCTAAACGTAGTTACAATTTTAATTATCTGTCAGCGTAATCTTTGCCCAGGCGCTGCTGGCGACAGCGACTGCGACGTCGTCTGCGACTGCGAAACACTTGAGCAGCAGCAAAAAGAGTTGAAAAAGTTTGCTCTGCTGTTGGCTTTGTTGGCTTCTTCTGCAGCGCTAATCCAATTTTTTTAATTGTGTGTCGAAGGAAAGGAAGTGAGTGAGAGAAGAAGGAAGGTGAGGGAAAAAGAGCGCAAAGTGTGTTTGTGCGGGGGGAGGCTAAGAATGGCGCAGAGAACTTGGCTTAGTTCGAAGCTTAAGCAACTAAAGCAGAACTTGCGTGTAGAGTGAGTGCAGTGTAGATACCCTGTAATCAAGTTAGAAATGTATTGAACATTCTTTAAAGTTAATATATTGTACAAGCTTATACTACCCTTCCCCTTACAGGGCATTGCCAGTCACTTATTTGTTCTGCTCACTTGATTTCTTGCACATATTTTCGCCTAGTTTGACGCGTTATCTTTTGCCCGCTTATCTGGCTACCGCGTTCTTTTTCTACGTCTAGTTAGCTACAGTTGTTGTCTTTGTTCTCGTTGTTGTTTGTTCTATAGGCCGTGCAAAGTCAAGGTGAGGTTAACCAGTCTGGGATCTCTCTAACTCGGTCTATTTGCCAGCTGACAGTTAATTATAATTCGCATCTGATTGTCAAATTAAGTTTCTTCTCGCGTCTCTCTTTAAAGTTGCGTGGGAAAACCTTTTTTGTGGCTTACATAAGCCGACAGTCTCTATCTACAGACTCTCTACAGTCTCTCCGCAGTCTCCACTCTCCACTTACTGCTAATCTCTTCGCATTTTCGGCTCATTAGCTAACAAAGCGCATTAGGGTAGTGAGTAATTTCCCTTTTGCATTTCGCGCATACATCATATATACGATATAAACTCGCATATATCTTTCTTTCTTTCTTTATGTCGGACATTTACCGATAAACAATGAAAGTGTTAGTGCGCCAGCCACGCCCTACGCCTTGCCGAAAGAAAGAAAGACAACAACACAAAGTGGCAAAAATTATACGAAACATTTTTTGGTTGCCTTTCTTTCTTCACAAGTCTCGCGGGGTAGAGTCGAGTCGCTTGGACGCCCTGCTAAATGCTATTGGGGTCAGTTGTTTAGTGCACGCCATGAGCGACCATATCTACACATCTATATATCCATATCTATGTCTGGTATTCGCTAGAAAAATAAATAACCTATTAGCACGAAGGTTTTTTGTTTTGCTTTTTTCCCCATTTTTTTCTTCTGCTTCCAGTTTATTGATTTTCCTCAGCTACACACGATTTTTCTTTTACTTTCGTTGGCATAGATCGCCTGCGCCGTTCTGCTTGTTCTGTTTTCTTTTTCACTTAGCTTTCCTAAGCGTGTCTAACATTGAATTAGAGTACTTACATATTTGTTTATACTAGATATAGACGAGAATTTCCATACTTTTTGCTTAGGTTGTTTAGGTCTTTGCCAGCATGTGGGTCAAGGGAGGTCTTGTGTAAGTTTTGCATTGAAAAGAATTTAGGGCTGTGAAGTAGGGTATTAGAAATAGAAAGAATAAAACAGAAGTCAAAAAAATATAAAAGATTTAGTATGTTATATGAAATATCTTAGGTTAAGAACTTTATTATGAGTTATATCTGTTTCATTTAGCTCAAAATTCTGAAAGATTCTGGTGTATGAGATATCTATGCAAATTCTTTAGTATATCATATTGAATTTCTAAATTGAACAACTATATTATGTGTTTTACCATTCCAATTGGTACTAAAATCAGAAAGATTCTAGCATTAGACATATCTACATATGTTCTTTACTATATCATATATAACTTTTCAATCAATCAACAATATCAATAATCAATATCAATAATAATATCAATTAAAAAAAAAAAAAAAAAAAAAAAAAAAAAAAAATATTACTAAAAACTAGAGAAATGCTGCAAAATGCATCTTAATATTTATATTTCACTATATCATAGTAAATTCACTAATTGAACATATACTTACATATGTATATAGTATATTAAATTATACATACTATGAGTTATAACAGTTAAAATTGATGATTAACTTTCATTAAGTGAACATTTTCTTTCGACTCTCTCTCTCTCGCCTGCTTTCGGTTTCTCCAAGTTTCTTGTGCTCTAATGAAGTGATAACTGAATACATCGTCGGGCTTCACTTATCAGTGAAAATTCAACAAATTTTCTGTGATTTTTATCGCCAGTTAAAATGCATCGTCAACGGTTTTCAATAGTCAATATAATCGTAGAGTAGTTGGCCCCTGAAGGGTCTATAAAATGCAAAGCACTTTGATTGTGCGGCCATAAAAAAGTTTATGGCACAAAAAGTGACCATAAAAACAATTAGGTAAAAACGAAGCTCGAATGAAGGATTGTACCATATCAATCGAAATCTCTGGTTAGGGAATCTTTTGCTCATCTGGTGACCTCAAAAGAAGATGAAGAGAGAGAGAAAACTGTCGATTTCAAAACGATTTGCGGTTTTGTGCGCGCAATAAAATCGATTACCTCATGAGGGAAGGAGTTGAGGGGGAGTATGATGAGTATGTGGTAAAATAAAGATATGCAACCTTGAATAAGCACAAAGAGAGCAGGAATTTGATCTGAAGAAAGATATGCCAAGTTTTGCATATAAGGAAAGATTTGCAGCTATGGATGTTACTTTTGTTGCTGAAATCCCAATCCTAAGTTCAAGATCTACACTTTTTTAGCTCATCCCATTCCACTGCTAAGTTCAAGACCTACTCTTTTTTCTCCCCCTCCCTCCATTGCCGCAGCTTGTCAGCCTGTCAACTTGTCAGTCGTACATCAATTGGTGACCTTTCACACGTCGCTGCCTGAGGAGGCAACACTTTGCGATAGATAAATATAAACATGAGATGCATTTTCAAATCAATCAACCTCAACTCGACCCCCACTTGACCTTGCCTACCTGTTGGGGGAGGCGTTGCAACTGTCTGTCTGTCTCCATGTTGCAACACATTTTGCGGCAGTTGAAATTTCCAAACTCAATGGCGATTTATCAAAAAATCATTTGCAACATTTACTGGCAATGTTGGTTGCATGAAATCTGCATAAAATTAACGCCGTCTCGACCATTGACCATTGCCAGAGCGTGCCGTACCGTGCCATACCGTGCCATACAGCCAGCTCTTTCAAATATTTTTCATAAAATTCAATGAAGAAATTGTCCGTTTGTCCGTGTGTGTGTGTGTTGGGTGCATTATGACTTGTCTGGCTTGATTTATGTCTTGGAATTGCTTGTTTTCCCCAACTCTTTAAAGATGCAATCGAAATGGAAACTCCAACAAGAGGCCTGCACAATTTATCATGACGGTGAAAAGATCAGCTAGAGAGAGAGAGGGAGAAAGAAAGAGGGGAGAGGGGATTGTTTAATAGACTATGATGAGTAAACTCTCGAAATATTTGCCAGAACATTTGTGCAAACAGTGCGTATGATTTCGTCAACAGCAGTTGCCAGAAATATAGCCAGCTTATGGCTAAAAATAGCTGAAATTGAACGTGTTCCCAATTCCAAATGAAAACTGTCACACACACACAAACACAGTGGGAAAACTGGGTCATTTACCGGGCAACATTTGCATTTTCGTCTGCCAAAAAGTAAAGTTCCTTTATTATTATTACGATGATTACAATGATTACGATGATTATCGGCTTGTTGTCATTTTGCCGATTGCATAAGCGACAAATCGTGGCCAACTTTTGTCCCACTGCACTGCAATCAAAATATTAGTCACGCACACACACAAATTAGTAGAGCAAAGCTCGGTGTGTGTGTGTGTGTGTGTGTGTGTTTGTATACGATATTTATATATCGTATTTTGTAAGAAATCATGTCAACTGCATTAAAAATAACCACAAGTTGCCCGAGCAGATGCCACAATGCGAGACCTGTGCATGAACTGGGCAAGTGTTAGAGAGAGGGAGGGAGAGGGAGGAGAGAGGGAGAGAAGAGGGAGATAGAGGGGTAGATATAGCGAGAGTTACGAGCTGAAAGACACGACTAACAAATGCAGAAACATGCTGGGGAAAATTTACTACGGATGCTGTGGCAATTTATCAACATGACTAAATATTCCAGGGCAGGTTGGGAGTGGGAACTTATATAGATTAAAGATATTTTCTGGCATTTCATTTGTGCTTTCATTAGCTCTTCAAATCTTTGCTGTGATTGCAACGAAATCCCTTTGATTATAATCTTAAATATTTATCCAACTTTGATATTTTCAGTTTTTTCTTTACTAATTGAAAACTTCAACATTTATCGTCGATCTTGGAGGCGAGCAATTTATTAGTGGACTAACCTAATTTCTTGTGCTGCCGCTTGACACTTTCAGCTGCGGGTTCTGAAGAAGAAAGAGGGGAGAGGGGGGGAGAGGGGGAAGTGTGCGCCTTTTATGAACTATGAAGTTGATTTCAAACCTTTTTTAAGTGCTACCGTTTCATCTGCATTTGAATGCAGTGCAGAGGAACTCAGTCATTCTCCCCCCTCCCTTTCTCTACTCCTCTCTCTCTTCTCTTTTTCTTCCCTCTCCCCCTGCTTGACCCCCTTGTGTCTGCGAAGCCCTTGCAATTACGCTTTTGACACTTGGCAGTTGACTGAGCCGCGGAAATGTCACGTGAACACGTTGCTCGCGTTTCATTTCCGCTCTGTACCGTTACAGTGGCCGCTGCCCCTTCCTCTCCCCTCTCTCCCCCTCTCTCTTAACCCTTTTCTTACTACTGCTTGCGCCGCATAATGAGTTGGCATTCTTGTAGAACGCATCCGTCGCATACACAATCAGCTTTGGAGCTCGCTGCGACGTTCAGAATTCAATAAATCAAATGCCTTCAGAGTCGAGTCCAATCCGAGTCCAATTGGAGTCCGGGGCACACGCACATTATGCGTTGGCATGCCACAGCTATCTATGCAGCGCTGCATGTGTATCTGCAGCCAGTATCTATAGCTGTATCTGTATCTGCAGCTTGTATCTGTATCTATAGCTGTATCTGTAGCTGTATCTGTGTCTGTGTCAAAAGCGTTTAACCGTTCGTGACACAATTCTCTGGCTCCGTGTGGCACAAACTCGTTTCGAGCCCTATTAGAGTACGGACCATCGTTGTTGTTGTTGTTGCCCTCTTTGTTGTTGTTGTCTCTGTTGTTGTTGTCTCTGTTTTATTGGCAGCTGAAATTATTTTTAAATGCAGCCGCTTAACAATTTCATGTGCTGCACACTCAGTCAAGAGGTCAAACAACTTTTCTACTGATTGCTCGACACGCAGCCCCTCCCCCACCCTCTCTCTTTCTCTCTCCCTCTTCGTCTCCATCTCTGCCTAATTATTTGGTCATTTGTTGGTTTATTTGTTTACACCTCCCCTTCGTACTGCATGTGAGTTCAGTTCAGTTGAGTTCAGTTCAGTTGAGTTTCTTTCTTTCGGCGTGACAAATTGCCTTGGAATGTGCCCCGCCCCCTTAACTGTTTCTCTGCCTCTTTTTCCTATATCATTCCCCTATTTGGGTATTGTCCCCCAAAAAACAAACATATATTCACTGTCTACTGAAGCGAGTCTCGGCTGGAATTTCCATTTGTGGGCTTCATTTTGCGCATTCTGCGAATTTTCTATTGCGTTGCCCATTTGGCTTTATGTCTTTATTATTCGTATTCGATAAGTATCGATTGAATTGCTTGTTCCCCAAGCCTATAAGAACTGCGTGGCGTCGTCAGTCAGATTAGCGATAAGACAAGCCCCGATGGCGTTGTACAAGCACCTAATGAAATTGTCCGATTGCCCGAACTTGAATTATTGCACGTGTTCTTTTTCCCTATAAAATTAACTGAAGATCTTGGAATAGTTAGGAATAGTCAGTAGTAGTAGAAGTGAAAAAGAAATAGAATTTTTTTTTTATTTATCAATAATTTGTCATCATTTGTGAACGTGGAATTTCAATTGATTTCTACATAAATGTATCTTAGATGTTGAGATAACGAGGGGAAGAATGTTAAAAAGTATAGAAGAAACTGGAATTTTCTGTTGAGCGTTTGTTTATCTACAATTTGTCTTTATATTGAACTTGTATTGGGAATTTCTTGAGTTTCTAATCAGGCTATTCCATTTTAATTAGCCTGGTTAGGGTTTCAATGGAAACTGATCTTGAGTTTGAAGTTTAAGAGGAAATAAATATAAATAGAAAGAGAATTTAAAGATAAAATTTCCTGCTGAAATTCTTTTTATCAGCATTTTTAAATATGTAATACAATTTCAAGAGATTCTTCTGTAGGATTGTAATATTTATTTTTTTAGATCTAATGAAAAAAGGTTATAAAGAAGGGAATAAGAAAGAATTTTCTATTGAACCAACACTTGAGTAAACTTTTCAACTAAAACGGATTTTTTTCTTTGCTTTTGTTCATTGAGTCTTCTTGTAATTACGAACTGACAATAAGTTTAAAAATCTTAACTATAACATTTTATCTGAACAGTTGTATCGAAGAAGTTGTAACTAAGTTGTTCTGTTAATTTCACAAAATTAAAATGTAGAATACCAATTTATAATTAAGATCTATAGATAGGAACTAAATCAAGTAGGAATAGAACAGAATTATATATTAAAACTACCTTTATCTACATTTTATAGTCTTCTTCCTCCAATTCTATGCCAGGAAACAGTCAGTTTGTATATCAAACTTCCTCTTCCCCAATTCCCACACACAATACTCCACATTATGATTATAACATTATTGTCATTGTCTAATTTAGGGCGTGGGCCATGGGCAATGGGCGTGGCCTGGCTGTACACAGTAGCTGTCAATTAGTTGAGCTTGTGAATTGCCAAGCTATTGACAGAAATTTGCATAATTGATGGCAAAAATCTGTTGGCAGAGCAGAGGATAATAACGAAGACAGGCAGAGAGAGAGAGAGAGAGAGAGAGAGAGGAGATAGAGAGAGATAGAGAGATGCAGAGAGAGTGGGCAGGAGGAAGCTGGAGATGGCAGAAGTTGCTGTTGGGATGTTTGCAACATGCAACGGGAACAAGACATAGCAAGATGCCAGTGCCGAGACCGAAAGACGGACAGGCAGACGAAGAGACAGACGAGGTAGTGGGTTAGGGGCAGAGAGATGGACGGACTGTGGCACAGACAGAGACGGACAGTCTGAGTAAAAGTGAAAGTTCATTTGGCAAGTCAAGGCGAGCTGAGCAGAAAAAAGAGGAGACCCAAAGAGAGCTGCGAGTTTCCTTGAGCCAGCGGGCGGGTTTCATTACCTGACAACGACGACGGCAGCAGCAGCAGAGGCAGCAGCAACAGTTGCTGATGTAGTTGTTGCAGTTGTTGTTGCTGCTGTTGCTGCTGCATTTGTTGTGGGTGCCGCTGCCAAATTGCGCGACTGCTGCAGCATTTGCATAAATTATTTACCATTTACCATTTAATATGGCCAGCATTGTTGGCGGCGACGTCGATGCTGACGCTGACGCTGACGGCGACGTTGGCAGCGTTGTCGGCGCCATTGTCGTAATTTGTAACTAAATATGCGACGTTCGACGTCGCTCGCATTGACTTAACAACTTACAACAGCAGCAACAACAACAACAACAACAGCAGCAACTACAACAAGGGGCAACAGCAATTGCCGCCACTTAGCCAAACGTTTTTTCTTTACTATAATATTTATTTAATTTCATTAAATTTCTGCACGTCGCCAATAAGGAAGCCATAGCCAAAAAATGAAAAAGAAGCAAAAACAAAATGAAAAGAAACCAAAAGAAAACGAGGCAAAGCGAAGCCAAAGCGTAAAGCGCAAAACGTTTGCCACTTAACTTTTTTCGGTAGATCGCAAAACCCTTTGGAATTGGCCAAGCCAAGTTAAGTTCCGCCTCTCCCTAAATGTACGTGTAGCTCCCTTCCTTCTCCCTCTCTCTCCCTCTCTCTCTCTTAGACTGTCCTGCTGTGTGCGTGAAAGTAAAATGCTAAAGAAAATCGCCAAGTTTATTTTCAATTTCGTTTGAGTCCAAGACGCGACTGACTTCTTGACTTTCGCATGATGGAGAACGAGTTGTGCTTGTTGTTGTTGTTGCTACTGTAGGAATTGTTGTTGTTGTCGTTCTTTGGCTTGTTATTGTTGGTGTTGCTGTTGTTGTTGGCAACCACTTTTGAAACACCTGCCCTGCGCTGCAAGGAAGCCTGGCAAAAAGTGCTCGAAATTACTCAAGGGAGTCGAGTGACTTGGCTGAAGTTGCTGATGTACGGAAAGGATACCCTGTAATTGTAGGGGAGTAGTTTGCTGGTGATACTGTACACTTTATTTACCTCTCTACTCTTCTTTCTACTCTTCTCTACACTCTTCTTCAGATTCTCCTTTACACTCTTCTCTACACTCTGCTATGAATTCTACTCTCTGCTTTTCACTCCTTTAATAATGTAGGCAGACTCTACAGTCTACTGTTCAGTCTAAGCGCTAAGCAAACTCTCTGTACAGAGTTCAGCTCAGTTGTCCTGTCCCAACAATGCCCTGTAATTGTAAAACGGCAGCTTAAACTCTACTCTACTTTTATTGAGTCTCACTTTGTAGAGTTTCGTTTATAGCAAAGTCCCTAAAAACAGAGTATAACTCCTTTTTACTTCTCTATCTTTGTCATACTTAAACAATACCCTGCAATTCTAGTAGCCTTCCCGCTACTTAAACTACACTCTACTCTGCCTTAGTCTGTCCCTGTAAAGTTTCTTCTGCAGTAAATACCCTGTAAACAGAATTAAGCTCTTTTTTCATGCAACTTCAACTCTACCTTGGCCTTTTTATAGCCACAATGCAACTTCCTTTGCGCTGTGCCCTCTTTCTCTCTCTTGCTCCTTCTTTCCCCTCTCTTTCTTCCTCTCTCTCCAACTCTCCCTCCCTCTCCCTCTAAACTTGTCCCTTTGTTGCTGCTGCACTTCCTTTTTGGCGAGAAACCCGCATGAAACACTTAACGAGGCGACTTTGTTGTTTTTTTTTTATTCTTTTTTTTTTTCATCGCGCATTTCCCGAGAATCTTCTACACCGTCCAACAGCTGTTCACGTTTTACGTTTACACAATACTACAAGCTCGCAGAGTACAAAAGTCTTTATACATATTTTACTTTTATTTGTTGTTCCGCAGTTTATTAGCTTTTTTACGGCTTTCGTTTTAATTTTATTTCGTATTTTGTTTCGTATTTTTTGTATTTCTTCGTATTTTGTATTCTTGTTTTTTCTCTCATGCGCTTCGCTTCGCAGTGAATTATTGCAATTAAGCGCAGTTTTTCTTTTTTTGTGGCTTTTTAAGAGTCGCCGCCGCCTTCTGTTTGACCCCCTCCCCCCACCTCTCCACGCCCCCTTCCCGTATCGAATTGGCAGCTGCGTTTAGAGTGCCAAAGTGGCGAGTTAGTAGCAAATATTTAATAATTACACGTTCTCTGGGTGTGTGTGAGTCAGTGTATGTGTGTGTGTGTGTGTGTGTAGCAGAAATTACAAAGTGTTTGCAGTTGGTTGTGCCGCATGGGGCAATTAAGAGAACCGTCGCGAGCTACGCAAATTGGCCAAATACGCAACAAGTTGAAACATTTCCGAGATTGGAGATAGGGGAAGAGTGGGAAAGGGAAAGGGGAATGGGAATAGTAGTAGAATTCAACTACTCAATTTGTTTGCTATGGCCAAGCTTTAATTGCGAGCAATTAAAACGGGTGACACTCGAGTCCAAAACGAATACTCTGTGAATAGTCTGTGGAGCACACAAATGATTCGTTAGTTATACATCGCTCTGGAGTGGGAGAAGTGAGAGGGAATTTGAGATTGTTTCTATATGGATTGTCTAGTGGTTTAATAGCCTATAAAAGTGGCTGTAAAGGGGCTAAGAACTCAAGTACGAGGGTCGTTTGATAAGTCCGTGACTTTTTGTATTTGCCGCGCACCCTCTAAATACAACACTGCTCCTGTCAGCAGTTATCGATTAACAGCTGACTGTAAAATTTTGAGAAAGCTGCTTTTTTGGTTTGCGTTTTATAGGCATTGAAAGCAGACAAAAAGTCACGGACTTATCAAACGACCCTCGTATATTCGGTGCTATATGTGTTATAAGAAGATAGGTTTAATTTAGGTAAAGGTAAAATACTTGTATGTGCCCTCATCACAGATTTTCTTTAATTTCCTTTTTGCAGGTTTGATTATATTTATGATGAATTCAGTTCAAAGAATTATGTCTCGGAAGCTTCTAGTTTTTTTAATTGAATTTTAAAAATAATTGAAGAAAATCAGTGATGAGGGCACATATTTAACCTTTACCTTAATTTAGGTAAATAAAGTTATACCAAGTTCTTTGGCATAAAACTGCAATAAATTACAGATATAATCAGTTCTATATATGTGATATAGGTCGGTAATCTACGATAGGTTTAATTAACGCAAATAGGTCAAGTTACATCTCAAGTTCTTTCTTATATATCACAGACATATTTCGTTCTTTATGCGATATACATTGATATGCTATGTTAGGTTTAATTTGGTCAAACAGATCTCGTTTTTTCTCAAGTTCAATGTCACTGGTATATTCTGTTTTATGTATGATATACCATGATCAGCTAGGTTCGGTCTGTTGTAGGCAAACAGATTTAGTAATATCTGAAGTTTTTTTTTTTATATCACAGATTTATTTCGTTCTATATTTTGGTATGCTCAAACAGATCTAGTTTTTCCCATGTTCTTTCTCTTATGTCACTGATATATTCTGTTTTATATATGATATACTCTCTATATGATCACCTATGTTTGCTCTGTTCTAGACATACATACCTAGTAATATCTCAAGTTATTTCTTATATAGCACAGATATAGTCCGTTCTATATTTATTATATGTTTTGGTCAGCTAGGAAAGGTTAAATTTTGGTCAACAGATCTTGTTATTCGTCAATTTATTTCTCCAAATTATCAAATTAAGGCAAATATACACGTATCTTGTTTTTTCTCAAGATCTTTCTAGTATTTCACTCTCATCACATATGTATTTAGACTTCTCTCTCCTTATATCTCAACTTCTTTCTCACAATTCTCCCATATATCACACTTAAAACAATTACGCTTAGTACTTTTCGCTTCGTTTGAACTCCTTCTCTGCTCAACTTAATGATCTCTGGTTTCTCAACCAACTACCCAACCATATTCTGGTCTAAACTTGACTCTGACTCTTTTATTCTAATTATGCCTTATGCCTTACGCATTTTCTCTTGTTACCACATCGAGTTTTCCCTTACATAAGTCGAGTTCTTCTTGTTTTTTGTGCGAGTGCCGAGTTCAATGTCAGTTAGCAAGTGCTCCCAAGACAACTTTGTGCGATGGGGGGCAAAGTCGAGCCCCATTAGAGAGTCACGTTATGGGGAATGCGCACGGGCAGACGCACACAGACAGGGCCATAAACCACTGCACAACAACAGCCACAACAACAACAACAAAGTGACTTTACACAACAACAACAACAACAACTACAAACAGATTTGCATAAACAACTTACGCACATTCCGTCGCCCATTTAGCGGTACTTGTAGAGGAGAAAGAGACAGAGAGAGGGAGACCGCTCCAAGACTGGCCAAGACGCCTTACACGTTGCCCTGCTTTTCTCTCCCTCTCTCTCTCTCTTTTCTCTCTTTCTCCCTCGCTCTCTGTGTGTTTTGAATTATTTTTGGACTTGATTTGCTTTTGATTTTGATTTGAGGCGATGCGCTCAGCATGTTGATGAAAGCAGCGCAGGCAATGTAGGAGGAGAGGAGGGCGGCTCGAGAGGGGCGTGTCAGTTGGCCGTTAAACTGACATTGAATCGACTGTTACACAACCATTAGCCGGGGAAGGGGTGAGGAGGGGAGAGAAAAGGAGACGAGGCCTGAAGACAACCAGAAATCAAGGCAAATATTTACACAGCGAGCCGGTTCGCATGGCAATTATCTAGCCCCATATACACGTACACGTACATGTGAGAGGCGTGGGGGCGTGGCACTGTGGCAGTGCCACAATTTGCAATGTTTAGCATAAAATTGCGCAACATGCGTCGTGTTTGTAATTACGCAACTGAGAGAGATTCGAGATCGTATTTCGGGATTTCTGGGATCGTCAAAATCAAAAATTAAAATAAATTGCAAAGTTAACAAAGGTTAATCTACAGCAACAACAGCAACAACAACAACAATCAAAGTGAAAAATGTGTGAAAACTTGTGAAGAAAAAAGAAAAAAAATAAATAAAAATTGCAAATCAAAACGAAACGAACGAATACAATCGCAAGGAAGTCTTCGGTGTTTGCGTGTCAAAATGATTGTGAAAATGGAACCCGACGAACTGATCACCTTCCGTGTGCAATATCTGCTCGACAGCGATCCTCTGTCGGCCACCACCGCCTTTCCCATTCCCGTGCGTGCACCGACCTTCGCCTTTGCCACCACAATGCCCCTGGCCACGCAGCTGGGCACCATCTTGAGGCTGCTCAATGCACCGCAGAGCGTAAGGAACACACTCTCTCTATATACCTATATACCTATATATTATAGTATCTATTAAGATTGTTAAGATTAACCATAATCCCGTTTCAACAATGCAGTAAAGGTCGAGAAAAACTTATCTGCGATGCTTTATCAGTGCCTCGAAATCTTCCACGTTTCTCTTTTGTTTTGTTTTGAATTAGCTTAAAAGGTATTTGACTTGACTACCCTGTAAAGAGGTATGGGTGGGGTATATCAGAGACTAAGTGAGTCTGCATGAACATTTGATATAATTATATAGATATAATATCAAATTGATCTATACAGGGTGTGTCTTAGATTGCTACCTTTCCTCAACGTTCATAAAAGGGTATCTTCCATTCTTATATAGTTTTATTTAGTCTATACATTTTTTCTTTAAGCTTTCTTTAATTGTTATACAAGGTATCTGTTAGTCTATTACATAAGCTTGAAATATTTTGTCTTTCTTACAGGCTATGTCTCAGTCTATCAGTATAGTTAACCTTTATCTTGCCTCAACTTATGTTACAGGGTATCAAATACTCGTTTATCAAATTTATGTTATATTGCCTCTGATACTTTAGATACACCCTTCCTTAATTGTAATACAGGTGTCTCTCTAGACATCTTAAGAGGAAAAGTTTTTATCTTTTACCTAGCCTTAACTTGTATTACAGAGTATATTTTAACCTCTTATTTACTGGCTTTACAGTTTTTATTGGTAGTACAGGGTATCTCTTAGTCAATTTCAATCTCATTTTAGTTGCGTAAACTTATTTGCACTGTATCATCTATATAAAGGTATGTCATAGTCTATTACCTTTCCTTTACAGGTATTACAGGGTATCTATTAGTTTAATATTTACTTATCTAGTCTTTTACTCTAGCTTACCTTCCCTTACTTATATTACAGGGTATCCTTTAATATATTACCTTCTCTCACACTCTCTCTCACTTGTCATACAGGGTATCTCTCAGTCTATAACTTTAGTCCACGCCTTTCTCTACTTGTTTTCAACAATAGCTTTTCTTTATTCGGTACTTTATCAGTTACGCTCTCCAACACACTCACTCACTTATCTACACTTAGTATATACTAGCAGCTTTATCAAGATCTTTTGGTATTTTTTTGCATATTTATTTTTTGCCGAAGGTCTTGTTTTTATTTATCGCGATTATCGTTTGGCTGGCAGATTAGACTACTGGTCTAAAACTGGAACTAGACACAGTGATCAATAAAAGTTGTGGCATCAAAAACTATTTAGATCACTCGCATATATAATGAGGTTATGTTTTGATCAATATGCATAATGAGAACATTAAGAAACCGTAACATATTTGTGCGCTAACTTCACACACTCAGTGTGGCCCGTAGTGGAATTAGTTTCTTGTCTGTGATCGCAATTAGCATAGCGTGTTTAGACAGTTTCATCGATAATATTAGATATATATGTGCATAAAGATCGATTTTAGCAAAAGGAAGAAGTTCAAAGACGCAAGATCAAAGAGAAGTTATGCCATATGGCAGTAGAATAAACATTAACACTGGTCAACAAATTGTGTGTGTGACAGAACAAAGTCAAAGTCAAACACGCCCCTCAGCGTGTGAAGGTTGCGCGACTGTGAACTTCTATGACGCACTGTGCGGAAAAACCGTACAGAGTCTTAGACGATAATTGGGTAAACAGAGAGAGAAAAACGCGGAATGTGCAGGCATTTGCATGAGCATTAGAAAGAGAGAAGGGAGAGAGAGGGAAGAGTTTGTTAGAGGGAGGAAGGTAGCTGTTCTGGCTGCCACTCATTATATTTTATTGCTGCGCACACTCATCGAATGATCCATCGCTGCGACTCCAGAGCAGTGCCAAGACAATGGAGCAGCCAAGCCTGGCCAAGTCTGGCCCGGCTGAGATGCAGCTGCCCCGGGACCTGGGGCTAACTTATTGCTATCGCACAATCTCAGGCAACTAATAGGAAGTTGCTTGCCAACAGGGTAGGGATTGGGGCAGAGGGGAGTGGGGTGCAGTCGACTTGCAGCACTTTTCATTGGCATTGTGGGCAAAGAGGCTTCTTGGCCAGCAATTATCTAAGTCCACCATTGTTCGTACCGCCGATCTCTCGCTCGCTTCTGACTTTGACTAATTTGCAAAGCGAGCCAAGCAAGCTCTGCAACAAGCCAGCATAGATCGTGCAGGCATCATGCAACAAGCTAACCAAACGGCGGCCCCCATTGCCTGTCATCTGTCATCTGGACTTGGAGTTGCCATCGATGTTGCAGTTGCAGTTGCAAGTTGGAGCGTCGAAGCTGGAGCTGCAAGGATACGTAAATCTTGACAAGCGGCAGCAATAAATTCTAATGAGCAAATCGCAAAAGGAAATGCAACGTTCTCGCAGTCTCCCTCCCTCTCTCCCTCTCTCTCTCCCTCTCTCTCTTGTTCACTCTCCCTCTCTGGCTCAGGATGTTGTCGTAGGCAGATTTATGTGGCAGGCGGCAGCTGTGAATGCCATTTGTCCAATTAGTCAGCCCAGTGCGAGTAGGGACAGGCAGGCAGGGAGGGGAGGGAGACAGGCAGGCAGGGAGGAAAGATAGGAGGTTACCCAGAGGCAGGGAGAGGTAGGCAACCTCGTCGACTCTGTTGCAACTTGTTAAATTTAGCGCATTACAATCGTTTCATAAATTTTCGCCTGCTCTAATCGACAATGATGATGTCATGGCCAGGCAAAGCTCCCGCGATCGAACTACACCTATAAATAATCATTTTTCGCTTTGGTCAATTTGTTGTTGTTACTTTGATTGCGATTTTGCTAATGTTTATTTTTTGATTCTATTTTGTTTTATTCGCGTTTTGCACGTCACCTCTCGATAAGCTCTACAAGCGGGTTAGACCTGAAAAAAGAGAAGAAAAAAAGTAAAAAAAAAAATGAAAATAATTTCAAATCGCATTTGGTCATTAGATCATTTGTTATATGGCCCAATGGGCAGACACAAAGGAAAATCAACTGTAAGAACAATGTAAAGAGTGCGAAGGAGAGTATAGGAGGGAGAGAGAGGGGGAGAGGGACAACAACATTGCGTCATTTACATATGTCATTCGCACCGAGCACGAGATAATTTCATTAGTTCGCTCGAGTTGACTTATTTATTTGTTGTATTCCGATTCCGATTTGTTGTGAAATCTTGTCAACATTTGCATATCAAGTATACGCAGCGTGTTGGCTTACGCATCATTTACAAATATTTGCCTAAACAATTTGTATAGTTGGAGCATTGACTCAGCAGCCTAGACCAGTGTGGGATGATGAGGAGGGCTTAACTTTGTGCCGATTTGTGTGCTGCGGGAAGGTTTCCAATTTCAATTAGCACTGCCTTAGCATTGCGGTCAACTGCTAGCTGGTGGGGTCAATTAACTCTCGCACATTGATTGGAAAGCAAAAGTGACGGAGCCATTCATCACATTCACAACAACAGCACGTTCATTGGCGAGGTGAAGAACGACGACGCTTTAAAAAAGCGCGTCTTGTGAGGGACTGCCATAAATTTGCCATAAAATGTGAAGCCTGAAATGAGCTGAGTAAAGTAAGACAGTCAACTTTCTAGGCCACGTAGTAAGGTATGGGCATACGAGTATATAGAGTATATGTTCTTGATAAGCAACATCTTTCAGATTTTAAACATTTGGAATATTGTTTAAAATTAAGGGATATATATATGAACTGTCAAGTTGCTAAATTGTTGAATTTTATATTACAATAAACAATCTAAGAATTGAAGAAAATCAATTATTTTCCATGGTAACCCGTTACATAATTAAACACATTTTTTTTTTTCATATTTGATGCCCTAAATCGATAAAGGGAATCAAAGTTAATATGTATATCCACTCTGAAAGAATTCTAGACTAAAGTTCTTCAAGCTATCAAAGATATTCACTTATAATTAATCTAAAAAAAAGGATATAGACACGAAGCTGTTAAGCATACATTGCTCTTTCTCCATAGTTAATCAATAATATTTTTTATTTATTTATGTACCCGAGCAAATCAAATACATCTACTCTCCCCGCCAAATTATTATTATGCCTGCTGCCTTAACTGTGTCAATAGCCGCATTTATGAGTTTGGCACTCGCTCGCCAATGTCCAACAACAATAAAAAAAACCAACAACAACAACTACTACAACAAAAAATGACCACAAAACGTGAAACCAAAATTTGATTAAAAATCTTGTCACGCTTCAGTCAAAAAATCAAGCAAGCAAAATAAAAACGGACGCCGCCTCGATCAAACATATTTGCATAGGGCTGAATGAATGTAAGAAAACAAACGAAGAAAACCAAAACCAAATACGAAAAAAAAATAGACTCGATATAGTTTTTGGCCAAACTAAGTTGGCTTTACCTGAGGTTATTTACGATTTCTTTTGTCGTGCCCATAGACACTTGTCTCGCCTTTAATTGCCGCGTGTCTTATATAAATTATTGATAGATACCATATGCGATCTGCATAGTTTGATCGCTCGCACACTTCTCACACATCATAACAGACACACACATATACATCATCATCATAGACATCATAATCATGGCAAGATGTCATCGACAATGTCAATAGAGTCGATGTGGCTGGAAAGTTTGACTGATTCAGCATGCAGGAAGTTAAGTTCGCGACATCTGCGTCATTTGTTTGCAAAGACTTGAATGAATATAGAAACTACTCATGCTACCAGCGAATTTTGATATTCGCGAATTTTTCGCGCTGATAAGAGAGCAGACTGCTGGGCCCCACTGTGCAGTACTTGGCCTCGATTGGCTTATTAATTCTGGAGTATTCTGTTTACCCACAGAATAAATACCCAGGCGAGTCATAGAAGTAGCAGAAGCGTGACTAAATTAAACAGAATATTAGTGTGTGCTATGCTATTGTGGAATTAGTTAGTCAGTATGGGAAGTGGGAGAGGAAAGTATTTTATGATCAACTAGAAAAGGAAATAAATAAAGAGAAAGGGAAAGAGAAAGAGGCTATACATTTAAGAGATGCCAAATTCTATTGTTTGCCTTAATGGCTTTATATTTATAATCCAATTTATTCCTTTAAGTATACAATTTTATGCCTTTATTTATATGGTACATTAATATTTTTATAACAGTAGACAATTATACCTCCACAACCTTACACAATTTTCACGTGTTTTAAAGTAAATTTCTTTTCAAGTTATAAAAAATAACTAGTTATCATTATACCCTTTCTGACATAAACTATATACACGTATTTATACCAACATACTTTTTAAGTTTACATTATGAATTATACGTCATTTTACTATACATAGACATATTAAAAGAAATCTATATTTTTTAACATTATATATATAATAGCATTATTTATGCCATTTTACTGTCATTAGACTTTTATACCAGTTTTTATACCATAAAACTTTTCTATTTCTTCATAATTTTAATTTTGTGCCTTGCAATTTATCATTATTGTAGAAAATGGTACTGTTATTATTTATTCCTAATTTATACCAGTTGATTATACCAAATTTATACTAGTTTCCAACTTTCTATTCCTTTATTAGTATTATTTTCTTCTTTTGAATATATCATTAGAATAAAATGTAGAAAATGGTATAGTGTTAATGTTGTTATTTATACCAATATGTATTCAAAATGTATACCAATTTGTATACCAAATTTAGACAAATTTTTACACAATTTGTATACAAAATTTATACCAATTTGTATACCAAACTTAAAACAATTTCTATACCAAATTTATACCAATACCTATAAAAAATTTATACCAATTAGTACACTTAATTTATAACAATGTGTACCCCAAATTTATACCAAATTTATACCACTTGGTATACTAAATTTATACCAATTGTAACCAAACTTAAAACAATTTTATGCCACTTTTTATACTACATTTTTACCAATTTTATACCAAATTTATACCCATTGTATACCAAATTTATATCAATTTGTATACCGAATTTAGACCAATTTGTATACTGCTGCACCTCTCTACGCCTTTCTTCCTTTATACCTTTATACATGTCTGGCATTCTTCCTTTGTACAGTCTTTACTCCCATACGAATTTGTATACATTCCTGTGTTGAACAACCCCCTTTGTGCCACACACTTACAGGGTATACTAACTTGCCATACAATAGAGCTGCCCTGGCCACTTGCTTCCGAGCACTTTCGAACAATAGAACAGCGCAGACAGACTTCTTCCTACATGCCAAGCGTAACCCCAAGACAGCACATAGCTCTCCATTCTTCGGGACGCACCTTAAAAAAGAGTCATTGCCCAGCGGCGGCTGCCTTGGCTCGTCGTCGTCGTCGTCGTCGTCATTGCGAGGTGAGACGAGGCGAGCTTTTAATTTACCAAATGGCCCCTGGGTGCAGCGTCAAATGTTCTGAAAGACTCGGAAAGCAGCTGTGGGGCACGCGATGCAGCTTTACCTACTCCCCAAGACCCTCTGCACCACCTGCTTCTCCTCCTCCCTATCTCTTGTAGCTTGTGTGTGGGGCGTGTCTCAGGGATTTGCGCGTAGGAGGCGGTCTGAGCAGCTAATTCCATTTCGATGCAGGAGGCGTAAACCGCAAAAGCAAATAGGCGTATGTGTAATCTTTACCCGGATGAGATTGCCCAAAGATTTTCACGAGCTGCTGCAGTTGTTGTTGTTGCTGCTTTTCGCGCTCTCTCGCTTTTTTCACACATTAGTCGACACACATAATTCCATGTTGTCCGGTAATTGTTCTGTAAATGCAACAATAATTACTTTCAATGCGCCAATAAAAAAGCAACGAGAGAGAGCGTGAGAGCGGGCTGAGAGAGGGGAAGGGGAGCAGGGGAACTACCGGTAAGCGTAGCTGACTGCCTCAATCAGCGCAGCGCATTTGTGCACGCTCAGCAGGAGCGAAGCTCGAGTCGAGTTGAGATTGGATCAATCAAGCGCTTGAAAACTGAAAGCAGCGCGAAGAAGAAAAGTAGGTGACCAGCAGAGGCAGCAGAAGATGATGGGTAAGGGGAGAAGGAGACTGAAGAGCAGGCAGAGGTAGAAGCTGAGTAGAAGGTAGAGGCAGAGGCAGAGGCTGAGAGGAGGCAAAGAATGAGGAGGCTGTGACTGAAGAGGAAGGAGACTGAGGCAGAAACTGAGGCAGAGGCAAAGTCAGATGCAGAAGACTGAAGAGAAGAGAAAGAGTAAAGAAGAGGCTGAGGCTCAGGCAGAGGCTGCTGTAGAGGCTGTTGCATGGTCTGAGGCAGGGGTAGAGCCGGGTCTGCTGCAGAGATCGAGACTGCGTCTGAGGCGATGACGGCGCAACGTCATCATCAACAATCAAGCTGAGCTGAGCTGCGCTGAGCTCAACTAAGCGTCGCGACGCCCCTCGCCTCGTCTTGCCTCGTCTGGTCTGTTTGGCATCCTCCTAAACGAAATCGTCTGCCGTCGCACTTTCAATGCAACGCTGGCAACGTTGCAACTTGCTGCTGCTGCCGTTGCAACCGTCACTCACTCAAAACGTTCTTTGGTCTTCGGCACTTGGCATCTTTCTCTTTTTTCGGCCGCAACCGTAAACAACTTTTACTGCGTAGTGCGGTAGTCATCGCTTCGGCGTTGCAGCCACATTTCGCTGCAGCTTCGATTATAATTACAGCTGCTGAACTTTGTCTCACTCTCTCACCTTTCTCTCTCTCTTTCTGTTTCTCTTTCACTTGCAGATCGAAGATGCCGCTATACAAGTCTACAAGGATGGCGACTTTGGCGCCTATTTGGATCTGGAATCATCGCTGGCCGAGCAGACGGAGGAGATTGAGGGACTGCAAGCCAGGTGAGTGCACAACTACCCACATACCCTGTAAAGTAGGAGTAGCCACCTTGATTTTCACTTTTCTTACCTTGAACTCATTTTCCATTTTGTTGTTTGTCGGGAAAGTGCGGAAAATGTGCATATGGAGCTGGGTTTCTGGGGCAGCTGCTCGTGGGTGGCTTGCAGCCTGTTGGCCTTTCACCACAGACAGCACACACACACACAGATACACACACAGACACTCTGTGCCTGGCAGATGTGGGAGACAAGCCAAGGCGAACGCGAGCGCCTTCTCCATTTGCTAATAAAGATATTGCCAGGCTGCTGTCAGGCGTGCGGGGCCATAAAAAATGTCGCTATCTGTGGCACAGGAAACTGTGCAACCAACTGCCAAAGGAGGGGGGAAGAGGGGCAGCAGACACAGTGCCTGCCTGTTGGTACTCACTGGCCAGCGACATTTGCATATTCGCATTTGCACATTGCCTCGTCTCGTCTTGTCTCTCTCGCTGTACGTGCAACTTGTTGTTGCTCCTTTTTTTTGGGCTGCAACTTGCAGTTAATTTGCATTTAATCCGCTGAAAAAACGTAACGAAAGAAACCTAAATAACATACAATATATAAAAATAGTTGGGTGTATATAGAGAGAGACAGACAACGCTCATAACTTTGGCAGGTTTCGCGTCTATAAGTCGCTCTGGAATGCCCAACTTGGGTAATATATTATATGTGGGCAGTGTGGCTTGGGAAATATTTGAAATATTTCTTGGGAATTCATAATGAATGATTAAGGGAACACGAAGAGAATAGAAGAACAGAGATTCTTAGGAATTTGTGAGGAATGAATAAGGAAATATAAAGAGAGTTAAGGAAAGGGAATTCTTTGAGAATGAATAAGGAAATATAAAGGGAATAGGTGGAAGGGAGTTCTTAGGAATGTGTCTTGAATCAATAAGGAAATATATTTAGAATGAATATGCTGAGGAATTTCTGATGAATTAATAAGAAAAAGTATTGAAAAGGCTTAAGGTGTGATTAAGTATAGGCTAAGAATGCTTAATACAGATTAAATAAGTACAAGAATGAAGGGTAAGGAAGTTATAAGAATTAAGTTGGATGAAAATATAGAAATGTGAAAGAAGGGATTGAAGAAGGATAATAATGTTATAATTGTAGAAAAAGGTAAAAGAAAAGAAATTATATAGCAATTTGGTATATGTAAAGGAAATTGGGAGGTTAGGCTAGGTTAGGTTCGGCTTAGGTTAGACTAAGATTAGATTCTGTTAAGTTTGGTTAGACTAGAGTTAAGTAAAGTAAGGTTATGTTAGGTTATGATTGTTTTGACAAGGTTTAAGGTTCGGTTTGGTTAGGGTAGGTTACGTAAGGATAGGTTAGATTAGGTTGGTTTGGATTATGGATTAGGTTTGATTAGGTTAGGTTAGTTTAGGTTGGGTTAGTTTTAGGTTAGGTTGGTTAAGGTTAGGATAGTATTAGGTTTGGTAAGTTTAGGTTAGGTTAGCTTAGGTAAGGTAAGGTTAGGTTAGGTTGATTAGGTTAGGTTGTTGGTAAGGTTAGGTTAGGTTAATTAGGATAGGTTACGTTAAGTAAGATGAGGTTGGGTTAGATTTGGTTATTTGATTAGGTTAAGTTGAATTCTAGGTAAGGTAGTTTAGGTTAGGTTAGTTTTGATTAGGTTAGTTTAGGTTAGTCTAGGTTAGGTCAGCTTAGGTTAGGTTAGTTTAGGCTAGGTTAGGTTAGTTATAGGTTAGGTTAGAAATAGGTTTAGGTTAGGGGAGATTATGACAAATAAAGTTTTAAAGGATAAGTGGATCGGATATATCAAGAACTGAAGAATTAAAAATATATGAAAGAGGTCGTCTATTTACACCACCCATAGAGTTTGGAGTTAGTAATTATATATACTATAGCTAGAACTAAACAACGAAAATATTCCCTTTAAGCATGCTTTGTTATACTTCGTACAGTCTTTTATACGAGTTAAACACATAAAAGATATCATTATTTATAGTCCTATTCATCATGAGCAGAAGTCACAGCCAAGTACCCAACAAACAGATTGCTTTATGCTCCCGCCAGAGATCTGCACTGTATCATTCGCCAGATAGTGCATTGTCACATTCAACCAGTTGCACGTCCACAGTGCACAGTCCTGCTCTGGAAACGTGATGTCAGGCAGGGCAAGGGCGCCGTACGCGCAAGGGCAAAGGGGCCAAGCCAGAGAGGGACGGCGGGACTAGAACTGTGACCACGAGAGGGGCAACTAATGACGTGCCTGGGTTGCAGATAATGGGATTAAAATAGTTAAGAGTCCCAGCGGAGAGAACCTGCACATGCCCAGGAGCGACTTTCACTAGCTGCAATTTATTTATTACCAGCTCCCTTCCCTGCCCCCTTACCTGCTCCCTTCTATGCAAAAATTATAATATAAATGTCGCCTGGACTCGCGCAAATTGCTGGCAGTTAGCCAAGCCAAGGCATGCCGTGGCTCTGCTCCAGTTAGTGGCGCCAATGAGTGCAGCAGAACGAGCTAGAGGAGCTGGAGGAGCTCTCGCACTAATCATGCTTATCGTATTAGTCATGGAAGCGCGCTCGCATGCAAATCATTCGCTTCAGTTCGCATCAAAATTCCACAACAGGCGTGCGCGGGGCTGGCGCATGGGTCGATGCCTTCGCTGGTCCCAATGGGTTCCCTGTCTTGTTGTCTTGGCTTGTCAATCTGCAACTCACACTCAGACACACACACACACACACATACACAGGTGTGTGCGAACAGTTTCATTATGAATTCTTGGCTCGGCTTATTGGCGGCTACGTTCGTTCGTTCTCTCGCAGATGCTTCATAGTCCATTTTCAATTATCTGCGTCGTTTGTTATTACTTTTATTATGACCATGAATGGGCAGAGGGGGCAAAGGGGAGGTGACTGTGGCAGCAGCGGGCAGCCACAGCGGGTAATCAATGTTCTTAACTGGTCAATGAACCGTGTCTAGCTGCCATTGTGTTTCACTAGCAAGCTTAGTTCTCGCGCTCCCTCTCTCTTTCTCCCTCCCTTTCTCACTCTACTCCATTGCTAATGAAATTACATACAAAATTAATTTCAATTTTTCCCTCTCTCCTCGCTTTGCAGTCGCAAGAACTCGCTGGTGGTGCGCACACAGCTGAGCGTGCGCGTTCATGCCATCATAGGTGAGTGCAGCCCGTAGTTGCGCATACGCCGCATTGTACTAACTTTCTAACCTTTTCTTCCCTTCCCTAGAGAAACTCCTCTCCTCGGAGGGCAGCGATCTGCGTCGTGCACTCTTCTCACTCAAACAGGTCTTCCAGGAGGACAAGGATCTGGTGCATGCCTTTGTTGCCCTGGGCGGACTCAATTGCCTCGTGCGCGTTGGCAATTGTGCCGATCAAAACTATCAGAACTATATACTGCGTGCGCTGGGACAGGTAAGTGAACCTCAGTTGATCCCCTCCTAGTGAGTCATAGCTAATCAGTTCACTCTACTCCGACAGGTCATGCTCTATGTGGACGGCATGAATGGTGTAATGAAGCATCAGCCCACCATGGAATGGCTCTACTCACTGATCGCCTCCAACTATCGATCGGTGGTTAAGACGGCACTGAAGTTGCTGCTTGTCTTTGTGGAGTATGCCGAGTCCAATTGCTATGTGCTGGTGAGCGCTATACATGCTGTGGATGCGGCACAGGGCACAGTGCCCTGGACCAACATAATGAGGTGAGCTCAATGATCGCAAGTGATCGTGGAGGAAACTAAATTATTCCTTTCTTCTTTAGACTGCTAAAGGACTACGACAATGCGGATGCGGAGCTGGTGATCTATGCCACATCGCTGATCAATAAAACCCTGGCTGGACTGACAGATCAGGATAGTTTCTACGATGAGAGTGATCTGCTGGAGCAGCAGGGCATGGAGAGTGTCATACAGCGTTATATATCCAAGCCTGGCACCGATTTGGATCTGCTCGATCAGCTGCACTTGTACGAGGCGGTGCTCAAGTGAGTAGTGAATTAAAGATTAACCTGGCTAGGGGATTCTAAGAGAACTTGCTTTGATCTCCACTGCAGATTCGAGGATGGTGAATCCGATGTGCCGCAGCATTCAATGCGCAAAACGCAGCGACATCGCCCTGGAGCGAATACCACAGAACGTCGCAAGTCGCGACGCCACAGCACAGACAACAGTCCAGTGCCGTTGACCAAGGTGCTACCCACCACAGTCCTCCGCATGACACCCACACAGGCCACACTGGATGAGGACGATAGTTCTGGTTCGACGAACTCCACAGAGTTTGGCAGCGGACTCTTTCAGGAGAAGAAACGTAAGTGGGGCAGGAAGAAGGGAATGAGATCAGTGCAGTTACTAATTGATACCTTCAACTGTTTAGCCCGAGATGGAGCTGGCGTCACGCCAGGTTTGAGGCGACGTCGTGAGCGCGCCGAGCGACACAAGAGCTTCCTCAGGGAGCAGGAGGAGGCGGCTGCCAATGGCATCTTTGCGGCACGTGAACTGCGCGAGAGTTACGGTAAGTCTCAGTCTTCAATCCCGCTCCCTCTCTCTCTCTCTCTCTGCTCTGCTTACTGCCAGCTGCAAGACTAACTTTTGATCTCTCCACATGCTAATCGCTCGCTGTCTCTCTGTGTGTGTGTGTGTGCCTTCTCCTCCATTTGTCACCTGCTAACCAAACTCGCACCGAATTCACCCGCTAAACAAAAATAGGCCAAATTGTTACGGCCATACCGGCGACCATACAAGCTGGCGACAGTCCGCCGCAGTCGCTGCAGGAGGAGCTCAGCAACAACAGCAGAAACAACCACAGCAACAACAACACTATCAACAACAACAATCACATTCACAACAACAACAATCAGAACAACCAGAACCATAACCAGCAGAACAACAGTCACATTGAGACGCCCAACAACAGCCTGCTGCTGCTGAGTCCCACCAAGCAGCTGCTGAGCGGCAGCCACAGCATCTCCATCATCAACAACAGCTTCGACAAGGCGAGCAACAACAACAGCAACAACAATTGCAACACTCAACACGAGTTCCTTACCAAAAAGATGCTCTTCCGCGAGCACAACGCAACTGTGATCAATGGCATCATGAAGAACATACAGCAGACGGGCGTGGACAGTGCCTACAAGAAGTATGAGAACGATGCGAATCGTTTGAATAATTATTACACGCAGCTGAGTCAATCGCCAAAGCATTTGACCAGCGCCGGGCAGGATGTGTTGAGTCCCAAGAAGACATTGAATGCTGCAGGCACGACGGGATTTGATTTTGGAGTAGATGCAGCGTCGACACCACTCAAATTGGATGCCCCACCTGCCCCAGAACCCTTGAGTCCCATACATAAGCCTGTTGCTGTGGCACCACCACCACCACCGCCGCCGCCTCCACCACCGCCACCAGGCTGGTGGAACAACCTACCCCAGCTCCAGCTTAATGCCCAGCTCACTAACCAGAACAGCATCATCAGCAAGCCACTCGAGCCGCAGCAGGCAATGGAATTGGCAGGTAGGACAGTTAAGTGTTGCATACTTTTGCGCGCTGCCACAAAGTCATTCATCCATGCGCCCCCATCTGCCTACTTTTGCGCTCAATAAATTTTACGTTTACAGTGAAATGTTAAATTTTAAAATTTCCCCGCCCCGCCGCCCCCTGGCGCTAAAAGTCGGGTTTAAAAAGGGTTTTCATTTAAAAGAAACGCGAGAAACTGAAAAGTCAGCCTACAAAAGGTTTTCCTTTTCCTGGGCGAGCTATACACTTTTCGAACTTGGAAGCGGTGGGTACTGATCGATGAAGAAAACAAGAACGAAATCGAAAAAGCCCCAAGTCGCTATCTGCTCTAGTTTCGTTTTAATTTCCATTTGAAAAGCGAAAAAAAATGCCGTTACTCGAAAAAATTGGCAGCTTTTTTTACGCTAACAGAAAATAAGCGCTGCTCGGTATGCAATACAATAACACATGTTATCTGTGAATTATTCTGTTAAAAGAGGGAGGCGCGATAGAATTCTATGTAAACACTGCTGCTAAACAACTAAGGCCTCTGTTAATAACAGCCATATTACGTCCAAATATATATTAATTATATATTATAAATTAACAAATAAAAGCCATAATTACGTCCAACGCTAATTGATTTTGGTGCTTTCTTCACAGATACGGAAGATAAGGAAATGCTGCGACAGCTGAAACGGGATCACACCGTCAAGGATCTAACACAAAAGCTGAGTAATCTGCCCAGCAGCCCCACCACAGCTGCACAAGAGGCCGCCAATAGAGCAGCCATAGTCGGCGACATGTCCGGCCTCATATCGAAAGCCAAAGAGGGTCTTGCCAAGAGCAAGAGCAAAGGTGAAATATCGCGGTAAGTAAGTCAGGCACTTGTTCGCTTGTCGCGTGTTGCGATACTTATCAATAATGAGTAAGGGGTTTTTTTTTTGCGATTACAAGTGCAACCTTTCATTTCTGATAATCTGTTTGCTTTGCAACTTGAAAGATATACTATATACATTGAAAATGTTGAGAGTTTAATAGAAAATCGTTAGGTTTACTTTTTTTTATTGAATCAGGAAACTTTTCACATGTTTTGCAAGTGGTTGAGGTACTTAGGCGTACTTGGGTGCGTACTTCTCGTAGGTGGCAATGTAGGCAGCCTTGGCGGCATCTGTGGACAGTCCCTTGTGCTTGTTCCATGCATTCCACTTGGCCTTGCCCTTCAGATCCAATGCACCAGGCTCGGCGGTGTTGTTGTCACCAACGGTAGCCTGCTTGTAGAGACCGTAGAACTCCAAGAACTCATCGTTGGTGGGGGTCTTGGTGAAGCTCTTGGCTTTCTCGGCGGCGGTGGCGAACTATAGTTAGAGATGCGAGACATATCGATAAATATCCTTGCGATTCACACAACCTTTTTACTACTTACATCCATGTTTGTTCTTTGGCTTCAGTTGCTACAGTTGCTAATGAATGCTGACTGTGCACAGACCCAAGGTTTATATAGCAAAGAGTAAACCCACATCAGCTGATAGCGAGTTTATGGCATTAATCGCTAGATATCGATATCTCGATATGCTGCCCCAGCAGCAGCAACAGCAGCGATAAGGCGGCACTGCACAGAGACCCGGGACTAGTTTAATTGCGAATATTAAACGGGTAATCAAAGGTTATCGAGGGTGTCCAGTTTGTTAGTTTATCATCAGCCTTGACGGTCGATTCATTCTTTCTTTTATTATCAGAGTTTCCAACAATGTATCAACTTAAGTGTAGATGGGGGCGTATTTCTCATAGAGAGCAATATAGGCGGCCTTGGCCTGATCGATGGTGAGTCCCTTGCGGCTCAGCCAGGCATCGTATTTGGCAGCACCCTCGGCATCGGCGGGCTTCTCGATGTTGATGTCACCCTCCTTAACCTGCTTGTACAGGCCGTAGAACTCCAGATAGACCTCTGGTGGGGGCTTGCTGCTGAAGGCCTTGGACTTTTCTACAATTGCGTCGAACTGCAAGAGCGAGAGAGAGAGAGAGAGAGGGAGGCAGGTGTTAAATCCAAGTCAATAAAACCGTATCCGAGGCGATTGCAAGTTTTACGATCTGTGCTGCACTTACATCCATTTTGTTTGAAACCTATTGATAGACTATAATTTGTGACTAGTACAGCAGCGTCTTTTATAGGCGCCGCAGCTGGGTAATATAATTAAATCTTATCATTTTGCACTGTACAGTCATAAAAAAAACTAGAGCGAGATAGAGGTAGCGGCAAATCGAGAGATTTACGAGTGTTATTTTTGCGAATTTGTACTCTTTTAGAGAGTGTTTTAGTTTTTGCATATATTGATTTGACTGCAATAGAGGTTTAATTCATGAAATAGGTATATTTCTAGAAATAGGTCGAATTGACCATTTAGTTCTTCCCACACACTCTTCGAACTTCACTGAAATCTACTCTTTACACCTTTTACGATTGGAAATGACAGTTTTCTATGCATTTATTGATTGTGTTTCAAGATAACTTTCTTTACATTTTATATTAAACTATAAATACTATTGAAATGTTATTAATATCAGACCACTATATACAAAAGCTTATATAGAAACAATCAGTCAAATTCATCAATTATACAAATTGAATGAATTGCTTCCAATGACTAAGGTTTTGAGAGGTTTTGAAGGTCTTTAATGATCTCCAATGTAATATAGTTACGTATATACAAAGTAAGTACATTATATGACAATATATACGATACTTATATTTGTCTAGCTAGAACAGCAACGATCATTGTAGACCAAAGTCATAAACTGCAAAGAGTATAAAACCTTCGTCCAAAGGTTTAGTTGCTTAGTAATTATTATTATTATTTTTTTTTTTTTTTTTTTGCAACTGAAGCATTAGTTCCATATTTCAACGCGGTGTTATTGATCGAACTTTCATACCAACCCAAAGGGGGATTGTCTTTTAACGAAATTTCGCCAAGAAATCGGAAGGTTTTCTTCGATTTTTTTTTTTTTTTTTTTCAATCGCGCTGCGATAGTTGGTAATCTAGCTGCCAGGCGAAAGTCTGATAAGTTTGATAAGGATTATAGTCCATTTATGATCGAGGGGTCCCAGTACCGCTCATTATGATATGGTCTATAACTGAGTGTGTGTGTGTGTGTGTGTGTGTGTGCGTGTGTGCTTACGTAGCTTGCGCACCTTGTACCGAGTTCTCCTACTGATAAGCGATCGTTCTCTCTCTTTCTCTATCTCTGCCAGCTCATCGAGCGTCGATCAGGAACTGAAAAAGGCTGAGCCGAAGAAATCGGAGAATGAACTGCACTGGGAGGAGCTGGTGAGGAATATGGTGAGACCACTGAATCTATGTGATCTGGACTTCACGGATCTGCATTCGGATGATGAGAAGGATGTGCTGGCGCCACGTGGTCTGGGAGCGGGTATACCGCCTCCACCACCACCACTAGCTGGGGGCATGGTACTGCCGCCGCCCATGATGCCGCCCAGTCTGGTGCCGCCACCTATGTACGGGTACAGTGGCTACGGAGCGGGCAGCCTGACGAACAGTGTGAACAGCTCACTCAACGGTTCCATCAATGGTGAACTGGCCAATGGCAATAACACCATCAAGAAGAACAAGAAGACGGTAAGAAAAGGCAACTATAAAGATCAATTTGAAGCTAATTCCCTCTCTTTCACTCGCAGGTCAAGCTCTTCTGGAAGGAAGTGCGTGAGGACATGATACCTCAGGTGGTGGGTAAGACCATTTGGGATGAGCTGCCCAATGCCAATGTGGATACACAGAAGCTGGAGCATCTGTTCGAATCGCGAGCCAAGGATCTCATGACCAAGGTGCGTATCCCCTTTTAAAAATGGATTAAGTGGGGGTTAGTCATAGGTTGCATTGGCGCGAGGTACTTGAAATTCCAATTGAATGTGTCAATAATAAGTCTGTCAGTCTCTCTCTCTCTCTATCTGTCTCTCTCTTACTCTGATTCTTTCTTAGTCTCTAAGTATAACCACGATATAATTTGCGAATGATATTTGTATTTTGTATTCTCTTTCCGGAAATGTTTTTAAATTTCTCAATATATGTGAACGGTCTGTTTGCGGATATATAACTCGATCTACCTACCTACCGTACATAAATGTTGTGCTAAACCCTCAATAAATAAAAAAAAAAATAAATAAATATCTAAAATAAACAAATCTATCCGAATGTTTTAGGAGGTGAGTGCAATGTTTTATGTTTTTTACACTCTTTACGCGATCTCTCACTCTCTCTCTCTGTCACTTGTATTAAGTTAAGTTGTGTTCGGTCTGTGTCACTCTGTTTGTCTCACTCTCTCTCACTCTCACTCTGTTAGCACTCAGTTACACTCTTTCACTCGGTGTCGGTTTATTCTTTGTTACACACACACAGAACTACACACACTTCCCCACACACACACTCTCTCTCTCTCCCGATTATGTATTTAAAAAAAAAAAAAAAAAAAAAAAAAAAAATCTCTCTCCCCACACAAACCGTACTCCCCTTTGTTCTCTGTTGTTTGCCTCCTCCCTCTCCCCCACACACAAAATTCCTGTTTCTCAAACTCCCTCTCTCTTTATCAAAGCATAGCTAACTCTTTCTCTGTCTCCATTTCTCTCCCCGCGCCTTGTAGAAGCAACAAGAGCTGAACAAGAGCAAGGAGATCATCGTGCTGGATCACAAGCGATCGAATGCGATCAACATTGCAATCACAAAGTTGCCACCGCCACGTGCCATCAAGGCGGCCATTTTGAAAATGGATGCAACTGTGGTGACTCGTGAAGGCATCGATAAGCTGTTGAACATGCTGCCAACGGACGAGGAGCGTGGCAAGATACAGGAGGCACAGATGGCCAATCCAGAGTTGCCACTGGGCAGCGCCGAACAGTTTCTACTGACACTGGCCTCCATTTCGGAGCTGGGCGCGCGTCTCAAGCTCTGGGCCTTCCGACTGGACTTTGACAACTGCGAGGTGGGTCAAGTTGGATATTAAAGTGTTCCTCTTATAACTCTTCCTCTCTTCTCTCCCCCCTGCAGAAGGAGATTGCCGAACCGCTGATGGATCTCAAGCAAGGCATTGAGATCTTGCGTCAGAATCGCACGTTCCGTTGCATTCTCTCCACGCTGCTGTCGGTGGGCATCTTTCTGAATGGCGCCAACGTGAAGGGTTTCCAGATCGAGTATCTGGCCAAGGTGCCCGAGGTGAAGGACACTGTGCACAAGCATTCGCTGTTGCATCATCTCTGTCACATGGTCATGGAGACGTGCAGTGATACCACAGATTTGTATTCGGAAATTGGTCCCATCACGCGTGCCTCCAAGGCAGACTTCGCGGATCTGGCACACAATCTCACGCAGCTGGAATCGGAGTGCAAAGCCTCATGGGATCGTCTCAAGCTCATTGCCAAACATGACTGTGCACCGCCGCTGAAGCAGAAACTGGTGGATTTCCTGGCCGATTGTGCCGAGAGGATTATCATACTGCAGATCGTGCATCGTCGTGTCATGAATCGCTATCGCAAGTTCCTGCTCTGGCTGGGCATGCCGCAGCACAGTGTGGCCGAGTCGCGTCCCAATGAGTTCTGTCGCACACTCTCGGAATTTGCGCTGGAATATCGCACCACACGGGAGCGAGTGCAGCAGCAGCTGGAGAAGAAGGCCAATCATCGGGAGCGCAATAAGACGCGTGGCAAGTTGATAATCGATATGGCCAAGTTCAAGACCAAAGAGGATGTTGCCGATGCGGAATTGAAGTGAGTTAAAGGGGGAACCTTATGAACCTTACCTAACCTAATCTCTCTCCTTCTCTCTCTCTCTCTCTCTTAGGCAACTCCTGGGCACACCCAGCGCGGATCAGGCTGATGGCACGCTCACCTGGCGTCGCCGGCGTGCCGAGCAGCTGCGCTCGCCCATTGCACGCCAGAGTGAGGAACAGTTCACCGACGGCGATGATGAAATACTTGAATCTCTCGTCAAGACCGCCACGAAGGCGTCGGGCACACGCACCACGCCCCGCGAGCGCAAGCGTACGCGCAATGCGGATCGCAAGTCCTGTAAGTTCTTCCTGCGCGACGTTCCTCTCCCACACACACTGCCTCCCTACTCTCCGTCTCTCTCACTCTCTCAGCCAGTGTTGGCTAACCCCAAAACTGTCATTGAAATTTAATCAAGGTGTTGGTTTATCTTTTGGATTACACACACAGCGCGCTATGTTTAGTACCGTTAGCTGGCCACGCCCACACACAGACACGCACACACACGCACACTCACAAAGAAACTGATGTGATCAGAGAATGATATCAAGGAAACGTCACAAACACACACGAGATAATTCCAATTTTATACCAAACAAAACCAAAAGAAAAGTTCTTGAGAATTTCCCCCCCTTTTTACCATCTAATTTCCCCCTTCCCGCAGCCCCTTCCCTGCCGTAAAGTGCTTTGGCTCATCTTTTTAGTTACGCTCGCTTATGAATCGGTCTCCAACTTATATTGGGTTTTAATTTTGTGTTTTATCTATTACCATTAACGCACCCAACAATACCAACCAATCAATCAACCAACCAACCAATCAATCTGCCAATCAATCAACCTATCAAACGATCAATCTGCCAATCAATCAACCAATCAACCAATCAATCAAACGATCAATCAATTCAATTCAAATACCGAAGTGAAACGCAGCCGCACGCGCGAAGGATTCACAGTTGAAAGAGCACCATCGCCCTAGAAGGGCTAACTGTTGTTTTTTAGGTTAAAAACACCTTTTTTGGTTAGTGTTGATAAACGTTGCATTTGTTTTTCTTTGCTTTTTGTTCGTTGTTCAGTTACGTTCTTTTGATTTTTGTATAACGTGATGGAGTTGAAATGAAACTCTTCATCGAAAATTTGTTCGCGCCTGGCTCGCATTTCTTCCCAGTTCAAAATTCTATAAAATTTGCA
Source organism: Zaprionus africanus (assembly GCA_018151435.1). Taxonomy (NCBI): domain Eukaryota; kingdom Metazoa; phylum Arthropoda; class Insecta; order Diptera; family Drosophilidae; genus Zaprionus; species Zaprionus africanus. The sequence continues at coordinate 469,130 of JAECXB010002310.1, read as the reverse complement.
TGTTCTTAACAGAGTTTTCAAAAAGAAACAGTTACACCAAGCTACACACTACTAATATACAGCATGTGCCACGCCTTTCGATATCGATAAATTGTGTTGTTTTTATTTTTTTAAATCGTTTCTAATTAAAATATTCTCTGTGTATTTGTTACAGTGCGTCGCACGCTGAAGAACGGTCTCACCGACGAGGAGAAACAGCATGTGGCCGCCCTAATACAAACATATTAGAGCTAAGGATTCGTCTGATCCCTCAACACGAGCCCCAAGTCCCCCCTGGAACCCCCTCAAAACCAAACCAGTGACGTCACAAGTCGAACTATGCGTGCACAGACTGAAATTTGGCGATCTCACGTGCAGCAGCAGAAGCAGAACTGGAATAAGAACAGTAGCGGAACAGAAGCAGATAAGGAACTGGAACAAAACTGGAACAATAACAGTAGTGGAATAGAACCAGAACATAGGCAGATCCGGAACTGGAACTAGTAATAGAACTGAAACAAAAGCTGATCGGGAACTACAACAGGAATTACTATCAAGAACTGTAACTAGAAATAGAACTGGAGTCGGAACTGTAACTAGAAATGGAACTAGAACCGAACTATAATTAAAAATGGAACTGAAACAGAACCAGCACTCGAAAACGGAGCCAGAACTGCAACTAAAAATGGAACTGAATCCAGAACTGTAACAAGAAACGGAACTACCTTCGGAACTGTAACCAGAAATGAAATTATAACGAGAAATGTAATCAAATCCCAACAGAAACTGTTACTGGAACTGCAACTGTTACCGGCACTGTTAACGATACTCCCCCCTCCCCTTCTTCCCCCTACTCAGCTTATCTGAAACGACAAGTGCGCAAGACACACACACAACAACAACAACCACAACAAACAACGAAAAAGTCCTTAAAAAGTTCTTAGTTTTTTTCTCTGTTATTCGATTTTTGTTTTTTACTTGAGCTAAGTATTAAAATTAATCATATTCTTAACTTAAAACACTGTAACTGTTATGCATAGTCAAAACAAATTGTATTTTAGCATGTCCGAAATTGAGAATTTCTCTCTGTTCCCTGCCCCACCCCCTTGATCTTCCCCCAATCGGATTTTAATTTGTACATCGCATTGCGAAAAGATTTGTGCTTTCGAAATGAACTTAGCTTAAGCGTAATTTAGCCTTAAATTAACTACGAAAATAAATAAAATACGTATTTATTAAATTGCAAATTGAGTATAGAGTTGCCACTCTCTGCGCTCAGAAGCCGTTTGTGCAGGGTTGCTGCACATAGTCGAGGCAGAAGCCGCGATTGTCGATGTCGTTAGGCGCCTCGACGCCGTCGGTGTGAAAGTAGAGACGAAAGGGACGCACGCTGGCTGCAAGGAGAGAGAGGAGAAGGAAATGAGAGAAGGAATATAAAGAGTTTCTTTCCCCCCTCCACTTACACTGCACCGTCTTGGCCAACATGCCCGCCTCGGCGCTGAAGGTGCCTCCACAGACGCGATCTTCGCAGTTGGGCAGCGGGGGAATCCGATCTGCTGACCTTATGCAACCGATGAGCAGCCAATCACTTATGCAACCACTGCCCGTGGGCACTGCAGCACCACTGCCTCCGCCACCACCCACCATGGTGGGCACCGGATTGTTCGAATTGCCCGATATGGCGAAGGCACGCGAACGATTGTTCTCCAGATCGGGGCAGGCATTGTACTGGATGCCACAGAAGTTGCGCTCGCTGCGTATGCAGATGCTGTAGTCCTGGTTGGAGAGTTGCCTGCCCGCCATGGAGTTGTAGTTGAAGCTACGCACACGGCCACTGATGGCCGTATAATACTGCAGGCAACCCTGATCCGCACGACTAATGCTGCCGCAATGGATTTGGGTCACGCGAATGCGCCACAAACGTGGAAAGCTGCCGCTCGTTATCACCGACAGCACAATGGGATTGCTCTGGCCCAGGCCCGCATCAATGTACACTAGAGGGGAGGGAGGTAGGGAGAGGGGAGTGGCTTAATTAGCCTATTGGCTTTTTGGCTTTTGCACTCACTGTGGTCGCCCGTCGAGCTGCCGCATATGGTGGGCGTGGGACTGCCGCCCGATATCAACAGTTGATCCTGATTGCACAAGTGGTTAGCCGCCTCTGGTGGCGCTATGGAGAACATATCCAGGTCCAGCCGCAGCTGGCATATGTCCGGATGCAGCTTTTGCACAGTCACCTGGCAGCTGCCCGTGCCATCGAACACGTCCGGATGATTGGGATTCACAAAGTACGTGGAGTTTTCGCGTATCACGCCGCCGCAGGTCTGAAGGACTAGGGAAGGGGATTGAAGAGGAATATATGTATAACTTATGTGTTAAGCATATTGTGTAGAGATTATGATAGAGATGTTTGTCAGTAATAGGAGAGCTGAGGAGCGCAGATAACATATTGATACACTACTTACTACAACAGGAGAAACAACCGATGTTTGCTGAGGTTCTTTATATAAAACATCGATGGTTGTCGGGGTTCTTTAAAAAAACATGATTTAAGCGATGTCTTGCCGGGGTACTATAGTTTAAGAAAGCATTTTTGAACCGATTGATATCATCCTTAATCTCTATTCTTTTCAATTAATTAAAAAATGATACTGTAAGATGGACAGATGATAACATTGATACTCAAAAAGAATCCTTATCTTAGTTTTGTCTTTTCTTCATATGATTCCTTTTGAGTTTAAATGCACTTTATCTATTAAGAGGTTTTTTGAATGAAATAAGAAAACTCATAGTACTTACCATATATGCAAACTATTGGGATATATTGTGGGCAATTATTAAAACGACTTCCCACTTGGATAAAAAAATCCTATAGTACTATTTTTGAAACCTAATTTATAGACATTTATATTTTGCGGTTCCGTGCTTCCAGTAATTCGCTTGTTTTAATGCTTTTTTTTCTTCTCTTATTTACTCTTTCTTCATCTCTAGTTTAGTTGAGTTTCAGTTTTTGCTTAGTTATCCTTGAGAAAATGTTGCAAAATTCGAAAAACTTTCATCTGTTTAATTCTCACTGCACTTAGATTGACTTTAAAGTGCACCTGTAATCATACCACAGAAATCAGTTTGTATACATACTTCTTTCTTTTCTTTTTCCTCTTTTTCAACTATTTTTACACTTTTCTCACTTAACTGTCTTTGAAAAAACTCTCTAAGACTCTGGAAAGCATCCGAACTGTTTAACTCATTTGATATTCCATTCTTTCCTTCTCTCTACACATCCTCAGCATTTTAGAGGTGCAGAACATATGTTTGCTGATGTTTTCTTATGAAACATGATGACTCTGCTGTGCTTCCTCCGCCTTCTCCCTTCACTTACACACACAACACACGCCATATCCGCCGCCACAGGGACCCGCTGGAATGCCATTGCGCAGCACACAGTCCTTGCTGGGAATACAGTTGCCCACCTCGCCAGAGGGTGCGGCACAGCTGCTCGGTCCAATGGGCACCAGTGCGAAAATGGGCAGAACTGCCAGGGAGAGAGAAAGAGAGGAATCCGAGAGTGAGTATAACATCCACTAGCATGCACTGTGCTCTAGCCGGACCCACACTTGGCTTCCCGTTGACGCGGCGTGGGCGAGAGCCACTTGTTGCCAAAGATCAGATCCCGCCAGCTGTTCGTATGTGGTCTGGGCGTGGGCACCTTGCAGGCAACCAGCAGCAGCAGGCAGCTGAGTACCGTCGCAATGTGGCAGGCCTGCATGTTACTAAGTACTTGGAGTATTCCTGGGGGTAATGCTTGAGGTTATCCTTAAGGTACTACTTGGGATATTCCTTGGGGTATTCCTTGGGGTATTCCTTGGGGTATTCCTTGGAGTATTCCTTGTGTTAATCCTTGTTGTATTCCGTGGGATATATTTGTCGATTTTGTGATCTGGAGCTGCGCACGCGTTGCGCTTTGGGGCTTTAATGTTGCGCCGCGTCGACGAGGCGACAATTTATGCTGTGAGGCATGAGGCATGAGAGGTTTAATGACCGCAATTTGTTGACGCTTTGCGCTTTTTAGTTACTAAAAAAAAAACAGTTAAATTTAGCTCGAATATTAATTGCAATAACAAAATGCCAACGCAACGGGAGCAGCAAACAACAAAAAAACAATTAGATGCGGCAGAGTCGGATGGAAAAGCTGGAAAAGGCAGTCAATGGCATTAGGCGGGGGCAGGCACGGGTTTGGAAGAGAAAGAGGGGGGATTGGAGGGCGTACTCTCTACTCTACATAATACAAATGTTTCCTGTTGCAAATTTGCCTCTGCTTCTGCTGCCTGCCTTACACCTTCACATCGATTAAATGTTGGGCAAGGCCTGACAGCGCGTTGCCAGCGAGCGTGAAAGTGCTGACAAATTGCAGCTGCCACATGCTACATAACACCTCTATAAACGTGCCACATATAGTAATAATAATATTATAACAATCATCATCACAGACTGTGTTACGTCGCAGGCAAATCATATGTTAAATTTGATTAAATTTCCATGCGAATTTGGGTCAATGTTAACTAATTCAATTTTATTATTTATTTATGTAAAGTTTTTTTTGCCGAAATTTTTGTTTGTAATTTTCGTTAAAGTTTATTAACCAAGTCTGCAAAACTGTCAGCCTCGGCTTCGAGCGATAAGCGCTTTTGATTTATAATAATTCTGTTGTTTTGTAGAATCTTTTTTCACGGTCAGCGATGAGTCCAGAGCCAAGTTAGACAACCTTTTCGCTGAAATTGTTTTGCAAGTAGTGAAGAGAGTGATAAGTTTTGGTAAAGTTTCCGGAATAATATTTGGAAAGTAAGGGAGATAGCGCTAAGTTCATCTTACGTCTCAAGGACTCGAGCAGGAAGATATATGAACAGGAGAAGGTCAGTCAATTTGGTTGGGTTTCTTGAGAGACTCCAAAAAACAGCGCAAGCAACCTGTGTGCATGATCAAAAAAGGGTTGCAACGAGTTCGATTGTGAAGAAAATAACAGCAGGCACACAGAGAGCGCAGCAGGCAAAGAGCTGCAGTTGATGAACGTGCCAAGGAGAAGGAGAGAGATAGAGAGAGAGGGGGAGAGGGAAGGGAGGAGTGAGAGTAAGAACGGAGTCAGAATAAGAGGGTGAGCCGAGCAACACTCGATCAGAACCTCGCTTGTGTTTCACTCCCTTTATAAGGGCTTCTCTCTCTCACGACGATCTCCTACGCTCGCACTGCCTTCGCTCTCTCACACTACGCTCTACCTCACTACGCTCACTCTTCCTAAGCTCTGCCTTACTACGCTCTCCCTCAATACGCTCATTCATTGTTCTCCCCACCTACGTTCTCTCTATGCTCTCCCTCAGTATGCTTCCTCATTCTCCCTAACTACGCTCTGTCTCGCTACGATTTGTTCCTCCTTAACTCACTGTGCCTACGCTCTCCCTCGCTGCACTCTTCATCGCTACACTCTCCCTCACTACGCTCTCTCTCACTACGCTCCCTCTCACCATACTCTGCCTCAGTATGCTCAGTTTGCTTCCTCGATACGCTCTCTCTCACTACATTCCCTGTCTTTAAGCAACTTCAGCCCTGCTGCTCTCTCTGTGTGCCTGTTCTAATTTTGTGTTGTGATGAAGAAAATCGATATTCATCGTCCCGCATTGAAACGAATAAAGAGCACACTGAAAGAGAGAGAGAGTGAAAAACAGAAAGAGAGAGAGAGTGAGAAACACAGTCCGCACGTGCTGCTTTGTTTTGATACCTACTCCCCCGCTCTCTCTCTTTTACTTCCCTCTCCGACTTGCTGTTCATTCTGTTTGCCTGCTTGCTTCGTGTTTCGATTGAAGAAAATCGATATTCATCGTCGTCTGATAAATGAGCTGCAATCGAAGTTCGTTCGTTTGAGGTTATATTCTGACTTGCGCTGCTCTGGCCTGCTGCTCTCTCTGTTTGCCTGTTAGTTATGTGTTGCGATTCAAGAAAATCGATATTCTGGCAGCGGAACATCAACTGTTGAGTAACAGAGAGCAGTGATCTCCTTCTCCCTCACTCACTTCTCTCACTAATTTGTGCTGCTGTTTATTTACTGCTCTTTCTGTGTGCCTGTTATAACTTTGTGTTGTGATGAAGAAAATCGATATTTGTTACTTCAAATGATCTTCTTTTCTCTATCCCTTTCCTTCCCTGGCTGTCAAGCACTCTGTGACTCTCTTGACTGTGCCTTGTTGTTCTTTTCTGTGCTCCTGATATGATTTAACAACAAAACTCCAAAAACTCAGCCACGTAATCTTTCTAATTTAAACTTCCATCACTTTCCCCACACCTCAGCTCGTTTATTTTCATCGGACACTGCGCTCTCTTTTCATTTCTCCTGCTTTTCTAGTAAGTCAAAAACTGATCTTTCATCTTCAAAATATTTTTATTATAATAATATTTATTTATTTTCCACTAAAAAGAGAAGTAACTTCATTTATGGCGCGATCTTATCGCAATCGAAGTTGCCGTTGGGCAGAGCGCACTCCTTGACACAAAACTCGCCGGAAGTGATGGAGCAGTAGGTATCCGTGGGGCAGGTAAGGGTCTGACCAGTAAGGGCGGTGCCATTGCACATCTGGAAGGTTGTGCGACTGGTGCAGACTAAGAGCACACTGCCATCGCAGCTCTTGCAGTTGACTTCATCGGCCGGGCAGGCAGGCTGACCGATGGTCTCGTCGATGCAGAGTACGCCCAGGTCGGTGCAGACCTTGCCAGCACCACAGGGTAGCACCTGATCGTTAATGGGGGAAGAGTTGATGCAGTACTTGAAGTGGGTCTCGTTGACACACGCGATGTTGTTCTCCATGCAACGGTTGCAAGTGCTGGCAGCGTAGGCAACCAGGCAGACGGCTATGGTCATGACGAGGAACTACAAAGGAAGATGGGTGTTACTCCATCCAGGCACCTCTTTCATGGCTGCTACTTACCAGGCTTTTGTGCTGCATGTTGTGCTTCAATTTCAGTGCTTGCCGAGAGACTAACGTGATCTTTACAGATATGTCGCTCTTTTATACGGATAACTCTCTCGGATCTCTGGTTATATCTGTGATAAGATCTCTACCGTTTTATGCTCGGCTTTAGATTGCGCAAACAGGCGCTGTTTATCCAAGCATTCCACGCGCAGATTACCCTGCACAGTAGCCAATATATTTATGAGTTCCGTGTAGCATTGGGAGATAGCAAGCTGGCATTGTAAAGATAACGTTCCGTCAGGCCGTAGCATTTAAAAGGCATTAGACAACATCCGAGTGCCTCATTAGACTCGCAGAAGCCATGTCGAAGATCCAAAACGCTGCACTACTCTCCCTGCTGGCCGCCTTACTCTGCCAGGCGGGACTCGTCGAGGCCATCTGTGGACACTGCTATGGATCACATGCCTGCATCAATGAGACCACAGCAGTGATTTGCTTTGATGGTGAGTGAACTAGGTGCTATCTAAGGTTCCCATTATAATGATAGTCTTGCATCAGGTGTACCCAATGCCAACTATACCATTCCTTGTCCAACGAATACGCCCATCTGCACGCAATACGGCGACATGTGCATGGCCAACCTGACAGCAATCAAACCCGCCTGTGGCGACACCTCGCTCTGCAGCGATTGCTCTGGCGAGCAGATCTATGCCTGCACCTCCCGCACTTCATTTGGATACTGCTCGAACGGAGCTGTGCTAGGTTCCGTCACCTGCCCTACTAATAACTTCTGTAGTGTCTCCGGTGCAGCCGGAGGTTATCCATGTGTTCTGTCCTGCGAACCTGATTCGTCGGATACTTGTGATAGAGATAGCGCCGACGATGGAACAATAACCACCACTGAGAGCCCTGTGACCTCCACAACGGACACCTCCACAACGGACACCTCCACAACGGACACCTCCACAACGGACACCTCCACAACGGACACCTCCACAACGGACACCTCCACAACGGACACCTCCACAACGGACAACCCCTCGAACGGCACTACCACCACATCGTCCTCGACTGACACCACCACCACACCCTCGACTATCACCACCACCACAGCAGCCACACCCACCGATGCGAGCACCTTCTGTCAGCAGCAACAGACAACAGGCCGTTTTGCCATACCCAATGACACCGTGTGCACGAGGTAAGTGTAGGACCTTGCGATCTAAGTCTTTAATAACATCATCTTCTCTTGCTTCTTCTTCTCTCTACAGCTACATTCACTGCAGCTACAAGGGCGCCTGGCTGGGCAGCATATTGAACTGTCCTACAGAGAAACCTTACTTCCTTGCCACGAACACTGTCTGCGGTACTGTGCGACCCACTAGGGCGGGTTGCCTGGCGTAGAAATGCTACATTTGTTTATATTATAATATTCAGATATATCTGTTAAATAAAAAATTGGTTTATCTCTTAATAAAACTGCCTTCTTAAAAAAACTGCCTTCTTAAAAAAACTGCCTGTAAAATTTGGAGAGAGTTTTTTGCGAACTTTGAATATGATGAGTAGTAATGAAAGAAAAAACATATATCTTTATGACATTTTTTCACAAGAAATAGACTTATTCTTGTTCATTCTTTATATGGTCAAAGGTCTCGCAATACTAAGTTATGTTAAGAAGCATTCCCACTCCACGCTTCAATCGCGATGATTAACCCAAATTCGTTTTACAAATTCGCTTGCAAACTCTTGGCAAGATGACAAATTAGAAACTTTACCCACGAGTCTTTAGTTAAATATGTCACCTCGTGCGACATTACATTAGATTACAGTTAAAAGAAAGAACACTCCGTCTCATTATCGGTGTATGGCTTTTTATGCTGAGATCATAAACCATCACACAGGGCAATCAAGTGGAAAGCCTAAGACAAATAAGGCAATTAGCATGCCGGCGATTTATGAAGACTCGACAAACATAGAAAATTTCACTTGTTAAGAATGATTATAATACGGTAGCCAGAAGATAAACGCACTTTAGTACCACGAGAACCTTGACAGTGAGCAGAGCTCGACGAGAAAAAAAAACTTTTCCATTCAAAAAAAAAGGATAAAAACTAAGCAGTAAAATGAGAGCTGAAGTTGCGAATGTTATGCAAGTTGTGGCAGTGGTAAGGGAAGAGATTGAAATATGCAACAAGATAAAGCTAATGATCCTATATACTTATAATACTTAAACTTATATAATATACTTATAGCTGATCTTGGCATGCCTGGTAGGGCAGACCCTCGCCGACTGCAATGTGTGCCAGACAAACAGAGCAGCCTGCATCAATTCCACATCGTACTACATGTGCTTTGGAGGTGAGTGATATACACTAATAATTATAATATATATATATAGCACTTTTATCCGTCCGCATTCCCAGATAACACCCCCTACAGGGACTACGTTTACCACTGCCTGGATGGCTTTCAGTGCAGCGATCTGGACGCCATTTGTGTGCAGAAGAGTGCACAGCGTCCGCCCAGCTGTGGCGACACCAGCAAGTGCGGCCAGTGTAGCGCACAGAGGAACTACCTTTTTGCCTGCCAGAGCAGAGGGTACTTCCAGATGTGCTATGGTGCCTCGCAGCCCACTGGTCCGTTGGGAAAGTGCCCTACCGGCATGGTGTGCGATGCCAACAGTGACTCGGTTTGTGTGGCAGAGCAGGCTGGACAAACAGTCACATGTGATATAGACGATGATCTTGTGAGCACCTCCAGCAGTACCAGCAGCACTACCAGCAGTACAACCAGCAGTCCTAGCAGTAGTACTAACAGCAGTACTAGCAGCACTACAGAGATCACAACGACCACTGAATTATCTTCGAAGACGGCAACTGAGGTCTGTCAGGAGAAGGCCAAGTCGGGACTGTATGAAACCTACCCCAGGGATGTCTACTGCAAACGGTACAGCTAAGAGTGTTTCTTATATTATATAAAATTTTATTAATATCCCTTTTCCTTTGCAGCTACATCGATTGCTACTATAAGAATGGCACTGTCAAAGTTTCGGAATACAACTGCCCCAGCAGCTCCTACTTCGAGGCGGACAGCCAAAGCTGCGTTTACACTAAACCGAGCAACTGTTCTTAGTAAATATAAGAACTAACAAGCACCTTCTTCTCGCTCTTTTACTTTTTATACTCTCGTAGAGTGTATATTATTTCTGACCAGAAGTTTGTAACGCAACTTATGAAGCGTCTACGACTCCATAAAGTACTGTATATATATTCTGCATCAGTATTAACAGAGGAATCGAACTAGCCCTGTCCGAGTGTCCGCTAAAGCGTGTGTCCGTTTAGTGCAATGCAAATTAGTCTCTCAATTTTAAAGCTATCCTAATGAAACTTGGCATACATGCTTCTTATTGCTGCACGCTGCAGACAAGTCGTGACGAGCCGGATCGGGCCTATATATCGTGTAGCTGCCATACCAACTATCGGCCGATTTCTGTTATTTGTCAAGATATTGCATCCAGTTTTGCTACATCGGACTTATTCTGAATGTGTAATATGCATGTACAATTTTATCGAGATCGGTTCACTATATCATATAGCTGCCATAGGAACTATCGGCCGAAATGAAGATTTTTGTATGAAGAATAGTTATGATTTTTGAAATAACTTATCAGTGCCAATATGAAACATTATATTGAATATATATATATTGAATACTTAATGCCATTCAATTCTGCAGCATTCCATTCAAGTCAATATATAGCTAGTATTAGAGCGATCCAAGGATGTAAGAACCTGTAATAGTATAGGACCTTCGCTCAGCTTAGGACCTTAGCTTTCCTCCTCGTTAGACATATTTTTAGATTTATTGCCCATACGGTAGAAGGATATTGTAACTTTGCACAAGAAAGAGATATCTCTGAAGGCACAAAGTCTATTTCTTTCTAAACAGAGCCAAGTTCCTCTGAATGTTCGTATGGACACCCAGATCTCAGTTGCTGTAGGAGTTAGGACTATCAAATTTGGTGAAGAGTTTCTTAGTACTGCTCACAACATTTTAAATTATTGAAAATTAACGATAAGCAAAATTTTTTTTAAAGGTATAAGGTTTAATTTTAGGTATTCACAATCTTTGTTAAGTCTATCTAGCAATTGCTCGGCTGCGTGCTCTCACAGAGTCTGCTGTCGCTGTTGAAGTACAAACTGCCGGGGCAAGTGTACTTTGCTCCCAGCCAGCTGCCATTGAGCTCGAAGCAATCGATGTACTTCCTGCATTTGGTGTTGGGTACCAAAAACGAATCCTGCGTCTGCTTCTTGGCACACCAGGCCGTGGGATTGTTGGTAGTGGGAGCAGCCGTAGTTGTTGTTGTCGTGTAGGTCGGTGTGTAGCAAGTCGAGGGCAGATCCGTCACACAGGTGCGTGTGCTGCGACTGAAGTAGGTGCTGCCGGGACATGTGTACTTCTGTCCCAGCCAGCTGCCATTGAGCAGGAAGCAGTAGATATACTGGCGACATGTGGTCTCCGTGTAATCCCCCACAGCAAATTTACCCTGCGACTGCACCGCAGCGCAGTAGGTGGCTGCATTGCTGGTCGAGGGAGTTGCTGCCGTGGTGCTCGTTGGGGTGCTGGCTGTGGTGGTAACTGTTGTCGTAGTGTTGTCATCAGCATAGGAGCAACTGGGCACGGCACTGCTGCTGGGCAGGCAGATGTACTCGGAGTTCACGTTGCACACGTAACCCGAGGGGCAGCTGTAGGATTCTGCTAGCGGAGTCGATGTGCCCTCGCAGAGCGCGAACGAGCTGGTGCCGGTGCAGGCGAAGGTGTTGTTGGCATCGCACTTGTTGCACTGCTCGCAGGTGGCCACCGTCGTGCTCGACTCCGGCTCACACAGCACCCCAGCCGTACCACTCACACACACATAGCCGGAGGGGCAGTCGTAGGGCACGTAGGTGGGTAGATTGCTGCTGGCATCGCAGGCCTGCGTCTGGTTAACCGAGTAGCAGGCCATGTTGTTCGCCGTGTTGCACACGTTGCACTCTGCTGCCGCACTGCCGGCCACGAGGCCAGCGAGCAGGAGAAGCCGCAGCTGGCCTAGAATTTGATTCATCTTCTTGTCTCCACACATATTTTTCCACACTTCTTTGGATTTTTCCTGTTGACTGTTGTCTGTCTGCGGCGCCGGCCAAGTTTAAATAGCGTTTTTTTTTGGCCACAATCTGCGAGGCGACCTTGCCGGCTTAGCCCGCAATTTAGATAAGTTCCACGGGGCATACTTTGCGGAGGCGTCGAGGTGGATTGTCTTATCAGTCCATAAAGAAAGTGTCCCTCAAACCGAAACTGAACCAAACCGGAGAGAGAAACCAAACAGAAACTGCTCCTCTCTCCCACTGTTTCTCTCTCTCGCCCATTATCTCTGTCCGTCTCTCTCTCTCTCTCTTACTATTACATGTTATAGTTTTCCAGTCAGATTAGGCGTCGATTCGGTTCCGATACGGTATAAAAGCGCGTTGCACTCTGTCGATAATGCACTCAACTTGCATTAGCCCGCCATGTTCCGTTTCACGTTAGTTCTGCTCGGTCTCGCGCTCTGCATACTTCAAACCGATGCTTGCTGGCAGTGCAATGAGGCCAGGACTCATGCCTGCACTGGCCCGCGCACCTTCGTCCTGTGCTTGGGCACCGAAGTGCCATCAAGCATTGGCGGTTCTTGTACTGGAGACTATTTCTGCAACAGCGATCTGCCAACGATCTGCGGCAAGAGCTCTGAAACCCTTGTGACCTGTCCAGTACCAGTGCCAAGACCAACTCAGCCAGCGGCTGAACCAACTTCAGGGCCAACTCCCGAACCTACTGAAGAGCCAACTTCCGAATCAACTCCCGAACCAACTCCAGAGCCAACTGAGGAGCCAACGACTGAAGAGCCAACTCAGGAGCCAACGTCTGAACCAACTCCCGAACCATCACCAGAGCCAACTGAGGAGCCAACTAAGGATCCAACGTCTGAACCAAGTCCAGAGCCTACTGAGAAGCCAACTGAGGAGCCAACTGAGAAGCCAACTCAGGAACCAACGGCTGAACCAACTCCCGAACCATCACCAGAGCCTACTGAGGAGCCTACTGAAGAGCCAACTGAGGAGCCAACTGAGGAACCAACTCAGGAACCAACAGCTGAACCAACCTCCGAACCAACTCCAGAGCCAACTCAGGAGCCAACTGAGGAGCCAACGGCTGAACCAACTCCAGAGCCAACTGAGGAGCCAACTCAGGAGCCAACTCCAGAGCCAACTGAGGAGCCAACTGAGAAGCCAACTCAGGAACCAACGGCTGAACCTACTCCCGAACCATCACCAGAGCCAACTGAGGAGCCTACTGAAGAGCCAACAGAGGTGCCAACTGAGGAACCAACCTCCGAACCAACTCCAGAGCCAACTCAGGAACCAACTGAGAAGCCAACTGAAGAGCCAACTGAGGAGCCAACTGAGAATCCAACTCAGGAACCAACGGCTGAACCTACTCCCGAACCATCACCAGAGCCAACTGAGGAGCCTACTGAAGAGCCAACAGAGGTGCCAACTGAGGAGCCAACTCAGGAGCCAACTGAGAAACCAACTGAGAAGCCAACGGCTGAACCAACTCCCGAGCCATCACCAGAGCCAACTGAGGAGCCTACTGAAGAGCCAACTGGGGAACCAACTGAGGAGCCAACTGAGGAACCAACTGAGGAGCCAACTGAGAAGCCAACGGCTGAACCAACTCCCGAGCCATCACCAGAGCCTACTGAGGAGCCAACCGAGGAGCCTACTGAAGAGCCAACTGAGGAGCCAACTGAGGAACCAACTCAGGAACCAACGGCTGAACCAACTCCCGAACCATCACCAGAGCCAACTGAGGAGCCTACTGAAGAGCCAACAGAGGTGCCAACTGAGGAACCAACTGAGGAGCCAACGGCTGAACCAACTCCGGAACCAACTGAGGAGCCAACTGAGGAGCCAACTGAGGAGCCAACTGAGGAGCCAACTGAGGAACCAACTGAGGAGCCAACTGAGGAACCAACTCCCGAACCAACTCCCGAACCATCACTCCAGGAGCCAACTGAGGAGCCAACTGAGGAACCAACTGAGAAGCCAACGGCTGAACCAACTCCCGAACCCACTCCAGAGCCAACTGAGGAGCCAACTGAGGAGCCTACTGAGGAGCCAACTGGGGAACCAACTGAGGAGCCAACTGAGGAGCCAACTGAGGAACCAACTGAGAAGCCAACGGCTGAACCAACTCCCGAACCCACTCCAGAGCCAACTGAGGAGCCAACTGAGGAACCAACTGAGGAGCCAACTGAGGAGCCAACTGAGGAGCCAACTGAGGAGCCAACTGAGGAACCAACTCCCGAACCCACTCCAAAGCCTACTGAAGAACCAACTGAGGAGCCAACTGAGGAACCAACTGAGAAGCCAACGGCTGAACCAACTCCCGAACCAACTCCAGAGCCAACTGAGGAGCCAACTGAGGAACCAACTCAGGAACCAACGGCTGAACCAACTCCCGAACCATCACCAGAGCCAACTGAGGAGCCTACTGAAGAGCCAACAGAGGTGCCAACTGAGGAGCCAACTGAGGAGCCAACTGAGGAACCAACTCAGGAGCCAACGGCTGAACCAACTCCCGAACCAACTCCAGAGCCTACTGAAGAGCCAACTGAAGAGCCTACTGAGGAACCAACTGAGAAGCCAACTGAGGAGCCAACTCAGGAGCCAACGGCTGAACCAACTCCCGAACCAACTGAGGAGCCAACTGAGGAGCCAACTGAGGAGCCAACTCAGGAGCCAACGGCTGAACCAACTCCCGAACCATCACCAGAGCCCACTGAGGAGCCAACTCAGGAGCCAACGGCTGAACCAACTCCCGAACCAACTGAGGAGCCAACTGAGGAGCCTACTGAAGAGCCAACAGAGGTGCCAACTGAGGAGCCAACTGAGGAGCCAACTGAGGAACCAACTCAGGAGCCAACGGCTGAACCAACTCCCGAACCAACTCCAGAGCCTACTGAGGAGCCAACTGAAGAGCCAACTGAGGAGCCAACTGAGCAGCCAACTGAGGAGCCAACTCAGGAGCCAACGGCTGAACCAACTCCCGAACCAACTGAGGAGCCAACTGAGGAGCCAACTGAGGAGCCAACTCCCGAACCAACTCCAGAGCCAACTCAGGAACCAACTGAGGAGCCAACTCAGGAACCAACGGCAGAACCAACTCCCGAACCAACTCCAGAACCAACTCCAGAGCCAACTGAGGAGCCAACTGAGGAGCCAACTGAGGAGCCAACTGAGGAGCCTACTGAAGCGCCAACTGAGGAGCCAACTTCCGAACCAACTCCCGAACCATCACCAGAGCCCACTGAGGAGCCAACTGAGGAGCCATCTGAGGAGCCAACGGCTGAACCAAACAACTGAGAAGCCAACTGAGAAGCCAACTGAGGAGCCAACACTGAACCAACCTCACCAACTCCAGAGCCAACTGAGGAGCCAACTGAGGAGCCTACTGAGGAGCCAACTTCCGAACCAACTCCAGAGCCGACCCCTGATTCAACAACTGAAACAACAACCGAACCGGCTTCAACTCCTGCATCTCCCACAGATATTTGCAGCACATCCCCCATAGGCAGTCTGAATTACGCGATTCCCAACGACACTGTGTGCACCAGGTAAGCTAAGGCGCAACAATTCCAAGTCTCCTCATCTGATCAATGATATTTACTCTCTCTTTTAGCTATATCTACTGCAGACACCTGTTGATATTGTGGTCAGGCACCATCAAGAACTGTCCCTGGTATAATCCCTATTTCAATGGATCCACATTGAAGTGTGGCCGCATCAAGCCATCTCTGCCGGGCTGTCTTTAACTTACGTTATTCATAAAAAATAAAAATAAAGAACATTTCTACTGTTATTTTGTAACAGATTCGACAAGTTGTTTTTCTCGAAATAACGTAAATCAGTTTGATATTCCCCCAATTAGTCTCTGGCCGTCATACAAAGTTGTTGCTTTAGATAAGAAAACTCTTGATGAACGATAAAATGTGAAATGCCAAGGATAAGTTATCTCTTTTCTAGAGATAGTTATGCATTATCTTATTATCGCATCTATTTTTATGTATAGTTATGCCAGGCAGCTTATGAAAGCTTGTGTTTTTACTTGGAATGCATTCTTTATGATCCGAAAACAGTCTCATTAAGGGATTTTATGATATCAATTGACGATATCTTTCTATTTACATTCCCATTCTATTCACAAACCGATGACATGAGCTGCATGTAATGCGTAATGTTTGCACAATTTAAGTAATAATAGTTAATTGGCTTTATATCTTTACAGAGAGTGCACGGCAGCAATAAAGCTGCGTAGATAGCAGATAACGTGTTCAATGGGTGAATTTATCGCACGGACAGTACTGTTGTTTTTGGCTATTTCCAGCCAAATCTGACTGTTTTTCAAAATCAACTAGGGCAGAGCTTCAAAAAATGTGGGAAATTCGAACTTATTAAAAAAAATTGTGATTTTATTACCTTTTTCGTATAAACGTAAGTATTGCCATGATTTTTTCTCTCATTTCATCGATGATTGCCAAGGTTTTCCCTAATTTTGATTTACAATGGAATCAACCTTAATATAATTATTTTGGAATCATTCCAGTATATATTTTCAATTTAACTTTTTCAATATAGTTAAAATTATTTTATTTTTATGCTTTTATCTAAACTCTATTTTTGGTATTTTCGGCTTTTTTTGGCTTTTTATTGCTATTAGTGGCTATTTTGGTCTATAATTTTAATATTCCATTAAAGCTTAAAATTACTTTATTTTTATGCTCTTATCCTAAACTATATTATTGTCAGCTTTTTTTGGCTTTTTATTTCTATTTGTGGCTAATTTTTTTATGCTTTTTTCCGGCTGTCTCGCCAACTCTGACCACAGGTTAAATTCTAAAACAAGCGCTCAGAAGTATGCAACAAAAAAGTCAATTAAATTGTTCGCTTGTTACAAATTTCATTGCACACTCTCCTGTTGCAGCTTTAATTTGCCACTAATTCAAAATTTAATTTAACAAATTTAAAGTTGCGTAGCCCAAAGCTAAATTGTTTATATGAACTCTTTGTTTATTATTCATAACAAAATCAAATTAAATATGAAATAGCTAACAAATGTGCTGGCATAGTTTGCATTACGAGCAGCTCAAACTGTGTGCATTGCTGTTGCCTACTTGCAGGCTGCCTTGCATATTCATTGCTTTTGCTTCTGACTTTGTTGCTGATTTTGATGCAATAACGTTGTTTATAGCTTGTTTATCGCGCTGCGCTGTAACTGAGTAAACCCTAGATTTGCCATTTAGGATCATAATTTGTTTATCTTGTTGGGTGATTAAATGGCACGCCAAGCTGTTAAAAAGCCGAGTCGCATTTCTCACTGCAGTTCAATCTACAAGATGTGGCGCATCATTATACTCTCTCTGGCCATTGGAGTCCTGCAGATCCGAGCAGATTGCAATGTCTGCTCGGGCATAACCAACGCAGCCTGCGTTGGGATTACACAGTTCCAGTTCTGTGTGGACAATAAACCCAATGGAACCATCAACAGTTGCCCCAGTGGAAATGTCTGCACAGGGGAGCCACAGATCTGTCAGACAAACGCCTCGCTGGCTTCCTGCGACAGCTGTCAAAAGTGCAATTCAGCTGGAGTCTTTGCCTGCCTTGGAGTACGCACATTCGCCCTGTGCCTCGGCTCACAGAGCATATCGGGGCTCACTGGCAGCTGCGCTCCTGATCGCGTCTGCAATATTGATAATCCGAATTTCTGCGGCACAGCCGACGAGGGTTACCAGGCCACCTGCCCATTGGCCGACGATGAACTCTTGTCTACCACAGCATTTCCGCCGGGCAACTATACAGCCAATGAATATTGTAACCTAATTCAGCAGGTCGGACGCTTTCCCTATGGCACGACGGCGGGCACCTCCTGCAAGAAGTAAGTACCAAGTACGCTCTTCCAACCTACTACTAATGTCTTCCCTTTCCTTGGCCAGATATGTTTCTTGCAATGTCAACGCCAGCATCTGGTATGGCGCCATCTACACTTGTCCCGGCTCAACCTATTTCCAGCCCACCACACGTAACTGCAACACGACGCTACCATCCACCTGCACTACGGCTGTGCGTAGCCTGAAGCTGTATAATCTGCGATTGATCTAGGGTTGCCTTAGGACCCTTTAATATTTTTACTCCCTATATACTTCATATTGTATAATAAATTCCTTGCTCTGCCTTAAAGTTCAAGTTTTGAGGCCTTAAGGGTTGTTTAGGGTTTTCCAGTTGCTTACCCTATGTACTCTAGAGTTGCCTAGTTACTTTACAGCATCCTCTACTTATTCTAACCTATAAATATTCTATTAATAATGAGATCTTCAACTTTATCGAGTCTTAGAATTCTACTTTTTTGCAGCACCATAATAGGCGACTGCTTTAGGGTTGCCACTGCATCGATAACTCTGTAAATATATACTCTACTCTGCTTATTTGTGAATTAGAAACTGGCACTTCTCTAGGTGCTTCCAGTAGCGGAGCTCATCTACTCGAGGGTTGCCTACTGACTACACAGCAACCTATACTGTATACTTCATTTCTAATGTATACCCCAGTATACAAGTTTCTCACAGTAAGCTAAACTATTAAAAATCTGCAGCAGGGTTGCCAAGTGCCCGCACAGCACTCTAAACTACAAAACAAATATCGCACACTATTTAATATAGATTTTTCTCAGTCATTTAAGTTTTCCGGCCCATTTATTAATAGGCATTATTCATAATGCTCTTGGCCTCAGGTTTTGCCATAATTCACAAGCAAAATTCTTTTTTTTTTAGTTGATAACTAAGGGGAAGGGAGGAAGGCGGCGCAGGGCGCCAACCCACGTTGAGATTATCGCATTGTCATTTATATTTATTTGCCGTGGCAGCGTGGCTATAAATAAACGCATTAGCGCGCGCTGTTGCCAACTCTGTTGCCAACTCTTGTACGCAGAAAAATAGGTCTAAAAGTGAATTTGGGGGCAACTTTAAACCGCACCACACGTGCCCCCTGCATGCCCCAGCACGCACGCCTAGCTGGTGCGTGTTTTGTATGCAGCTTGAGTTCCCATGGCACCTCCACCTCTCCCCCCCTTTCTCCTCCTTTCCCCCTTTGCACTCGCATTCAGATGCAGATTGGGAGAGGTTTTCGTTTTCGTTTTCGTGCGAAATCGAAACCATTCAAATTGAAAACACTCAATGAAAAGTTTTGCGGCTCAGCCTTGGCGTGGATTGCATGCTGACCTGGGCATGCTGGGGGCATGGCCTGTTAGGGCTCAATTCTGTGGCCACGTAACTGACCCACATCAAAAAAAAAACTTTTGGCCGAGAGCGCATTTTATAATTGTACGCGAGAGCACAGTGTGCACACTGTGCAGTGTGTGCCGCACAAAAGTTCGTGCTGTACTCTCTGTGTTGGAAGTTTCAAGGTGCCAGCAGGCGGCACAACGCGGCGTATGCGTCATAAATGCCACAACAGACGCCGCGGCGCATTGTAAAAGCATAAAAAGAAGTCGGCAGTGGGGCAGAGCTCGCTTTTCCTTCTCTCTCTTGTTCTCTTTATATATCTCACTCTCTCTTTCGGTCTTCTGCACCTTCTTTCCTCTCTTTCTCCCTCTCTTCTCTCCCTCTCTTCTTTTCTACCTTCTCTTGCTCTTCTCTGCCCTTCTCTATTACTTCCCTCCCTCTCAATTCAATTACAAAACTGAATACGCGCCCAGATCACACAGCTAGTTCTGCATGCCACACTCGAGCTTAAAGTTTTGGCCAACTTTATGTGCTACTGCCACGCCTCCCCTTTCTACCTACTCACCTCCCTCTCCCTGCCACCTCTTCTCTGTGGCTGCTTCAAGCTCGAGTACCAAGCTATAATGACTGCACTCAGCGCGCTGATGAATTCATTAATTAATTTTTCTAATAGGCAGCCGAGAGAGAGAGTCAAAGACAAAGCCAGCCCGGCCAAGTAGATACCACTTACCAGTAGTGCTGTGGGCATGATGAACTAATTGGATTATGTCTTCAAGCTGCAGCTGGAGCTGTGAAGTACATATGAGTAATCTTTGGGTTTAATGTCACTTTAAGGCGAAGTAGATGAAAGCTGCACAGCAGGAGGGAAAGGAGAGAGATGGAGTAAGGTAAGGAGAGGGAGAGAGTGGAGGAGAGAGTGGTTGGAGGGGCAAGACAGTTGGCAAGATAGAGAGAGAGGTGCTTGGAGTAGCAGAGGCAGCCAACAACCTTTGAACCGAGTTCATGTGGGCCACAAACTGTGTCTCTGTGTGACAAGCTCAAGCTGCGGTAGGGCGCAGCTCAGAGAGGGAGAGAGAATTCAAGGGGAAAGATGAAGAGGGAGAGGTGGCAGAAGGGGAGGTGGTGCAGAGCTTACTGGCGGCACTCTCACTCTGCAGCATCTTTAAATAGCAGACAACCTGCTGTGGCTGGCTTATTTAGCCTTCTACTTGCGCTGCCTCTAATTAAAGTTCTATTTTCATTTCGTAGGGCAGCGTGGCGCCTATGCCCCCCTTCCCCCTTCCCCTCTTCTCCCCTACCCAGTCCAAACCACCCACACTCGCATACCTCGTACTGCGTGCTGACCACCTGCCGGGTAGCTGCTGCGGCAACTGTCGCTGTCGACTCCAATTAATTTCCAACTCCATAAACAAAGCAACCTGCCTGCCTGCCTGCCTAGTGCATTGTTTATATGCAAAGCAATTGGGTTAATCACTATGAACGGAGCGGGAGAGTTCAGTTCCGTTCAGTTCGGTACAGTTCAGTTCGATTTGGTATAGTTCGCTTCGATTTTGAGGCAGCTGTTTATGTTGTTTATCTATCGAGGCTCATTGAAAGCCAATTTCGATGGCTTAATTTATGGCGCACGGCGCAGCGAAAGTTCTACATAATAATTACGTCTGAAAGGCCGAAAAGAAGAGTTAACAGGGTATAATGGGGCATGGTTTATGAGTTTGTTTATAGGGTATGTTTGAGATATGTGATAGTGAGAAAGGTGTATTTGAGATATGTAAGTGCTGCACAAAGTGAGCAGCAAATCGGACAGGAGGGAATAATTTTTAGCGGAGAAGAATTTTCACCTGTTTGTGCAGCTTTTGTATGTTTAGCTGAGCTAAAACTCAGTTGTACGCTATATTTATAGAGTATTACAGGCTATACCTTATGATTTCGTGTACAACATATTGTACCCATGTATATATACTTGCTTAATTATTTTGTTTTATATTTGCAGTGTATAAGCAAGCTTGAACTAGTTTAGGCCTATTTGCAGTTAGTTAGCTAGCTTTACTTAGCTAAAACTCATTTGCAAGTCATATTTACAGGGTATAGTATATAATGTAGTCGATATGGCATGGCTGTATGCCTACTAAACCACGTTTGCTATAAAATATACCTAGTAATGAGGCAGTACTGTGGAAAATAGGTCTTATTTGGCTTATATTGCAGGTTATGTTTGCAGGGTTTACAGGATACTTTATATAAGTTTCTATTAACAATATGATATAGCCAACTGTAGGCTCAGCGCACTAAGCCATCTTCGCAATAGCAGAGCATAAGGCATAATATAGAACATTTCAAAACCGATTTAGGTCTAATTAAAACATAACCTCGTTTTGAACTAACTTGCAGCTGTTTTGCTTAAGATTCATTGAAGAATATGATTCAGTAAGCTGTAAGCTCATAAAACTAACCTATGCTGGCACTTACAGTATAATAGTCATAATACATAAGACTTCAAGCCAATTTAGGTCTAATTTCAACCTTACTACGCTTAATACTTATTTGCAGCTTATGTTTACAGGGTATGCAAGGTATTATATTTAAGATTCCTTTTAAGAATATAATATAGGAAACTGTAAGCTCATTTAACTAAACTTTGCTGGCTCTTATGGGATATAAGTTATGATACATAAGAGTTCAAACCAATTTAGGTCTAATTTAAACCTCATCAGCTGCAAACTATTCCCCTTTTCCACTGTGCAATTCGAGAGCCAAGCTCCTCCGCTCACTCCCCACATACCCTGTACTATTCTCCTCTGTTTGGCGAACTTAATTATAAACGTGTCAAAAATGCGACAACAATTTGGCGAGTTGGGCCGAGGCGAGCTTGGGTCAAGTGCGCCAGGGGCAAAGGAGAGAGAGATAAACAAAGAGGGAGAGAGAAAGAGACAAAGAGCGGGAGAGGCATGCAACGAGTGAACAACAACCGAAACTATTATTATGCCACGCGGTGTGTGTGGCATTGTTGTGGCGTGTTGTTGAGGGGGCGTGGCATGTGTCGTCGGCAGGAAGGAAGCCAGGAAGGATAGCTGCATGACGCGCCCTGGTTGCGAATGCAGGCCGGGAAATGCGCATAATGAAGCGCGCGCCGTGGCAAGCACGGTATGTGCCACATGCAGCCGTAGCCGTGTGGCAGAGGCAGCTGTCAGCGCGACGCGTTGACGAACTGACGGCGTGACGAACTGATAGGCGAGTGTCAATAGTGCAAACTACTCCCATTCCCCCTCCCCCACTCTCTCTCTCTCTCCTGCAGTGCGCTCTAATGATTGCGGCTTTTGTTGCACGCACGGGTGCTGCCACACGTTGTTGCCACGCTCGCATAATTATTAATAAATGGAAATAAAATGAAAATAAACAAGGCGCGGAAAAAGCCTTAATTGTGCATCAATTGCGCAATTTGCAAATAAACAAAACGAGCTGCACTTGCAACAACACAATGGGGCAGCAACTGTGCTGCAAGTTGCAAGTGCTGCAAGTCGCTTAAGAGAACTCTCATTGAACTCTACTCTCTCTCTCTCTCTTTGATTTGCAGTCACATTTGATTTATTCGCGATTTTAAAGTGTTGGCAAATGTTTGCACATTTAATGCATTTCCATGTTTGCCTTCCCTTTCCTTTGCTTTCCGTCTCTTTCCCCCTCTACAGCGGGGAGGGGTCCTGTGGCGCATGGAAGGTCCTTTTCCCCCACCCGCTGTGCAGGCTGGCATAAATTTCAGTTAGAGAAAACATTGCATAATTACAACTGACAGCGACGCTGACTGTGCTGCAAGGCTGTTTAGCGTGTAACTCATTTTATATGTGAGGCTGTTTAAAAAGATGTTGGGTATATGAAGATATATCTATTGGCTTACTAGCCAACAAATTTTAGGTAGATCGTGAAAGAAACTGCCGAGATATAGATACTTATGTATGCCACTAAAAACAAGGGCCTCTTTAAAGAACTTCTAGGCACACAGCAGCTTTGCATTCGATAATAGATCAGAGCTTTGCTTTGATTGACTTTAAAACGTTGGAATTACTTCAAGCAGATTCGTAATATACATAATTCTATATACTATATATGCTAGCTATACTATAAGTTGCAGCCAGGTACCCCTACAAGTCACAGGGTTATCGGTAGCTCATTAGGGTTCTCAGCTGATAGCAGTTGTTTTACTACACACATACAAATATATTACACGTATTCTACTACAACTGATAACAGATGATATAGTAAAATATAAAGCAGCTTTTGCTAATAATACAAGTTAATTGGGATCACATATCAATCTCTTAGATTTTAGTTGGAATAACTTCTTTTCATTAGTCTATATATGTCACAAGTTTTCTATATAAGACTCTCCATATACTTTGTAGCTAAATGCAAGTCATCTTATTTATATGAATATGTTGCCTAAAATTTTACTGAAAAAAATCATTTTATTAAAGGGTTACTCAAACTCATACTTGTACTTATTTCAAAAAGAACTTGCAAAATAATATTTTCTTTTTTTATTGCCATACTTTCGTGAGGATTCCTCCACAATTTCTTGAGTCATTTACTGAAAACTAGTCACACTCTTTGAAACTAATCATGTTTCTGTGTATGTACCTACATATCTGCTAGCTATACTGTTAACTGCAGTTAGGTATACACATGAATCACTAGTTTAGAACTGATAACAGATTCCCCCACAATTGCCTGAGCTATGCACTGAAAGCTAGTAAAACTATATAATATGTTTATACACATATATGCTCGCTGTACTCTTAATTGAAGCCAGATATTTAAACGGATCAACAGTTGAGAACTAATAATCAGATCCTATAATATACTAATTGTAAAAATTAATTGGAATCTTGAGTTGAACACAAAAACAAACTCTCTGATTTCGTTTGCATTTTAAAGTCGAATCAATTTTTCAATTTGTTAAAAATGTGCCTACAAAAGACTCTCCATATATTTTATAGCTGAATATAAATCATCTTATTTTTTGTGCTACTCAAAAACTGTTTGAGTTATTTCAAAAAAATTCTAACTACACTTACTACATTATATTATTATACATACATATTTACTCTCATATTTTTTTTACTGCATTATATTATCAATTTATCCTCTCATTTTTCTTACTGCAATACATTATAATATCTATTTATTCTCTTACTTTCATAAAGATTCCCCCCACAATTGCCTGAGTTATGCACTTCAAACTAGTCACACTCTCAGAAAAATCTTCTTTCTTCCCTCTGTCTGTGTGCAATTTATTGACTTGCTTAGCTTCGACTTTGTTGCAAATGATTAGCGCCGGCAGCAGCAGGTTACCCAGTAACGAGTCAATTAAGGCAATTGATATATGTGTGTCTATATATATATGCCTGATTCCAGTGACCGATCGGGCTGCAGTAGCAGCAACACAAAGTGTCAAAGTCAAAGCTCAACGAGCGCGAAGCATGCGCGGAATGCGGAACATCTTCGGGGTGAAGTGAATAAATCAACACAATGAGAGAAGAGAGAGAGGGGAAGAAGGGGAAGAGGGGAAACAGGGGAGGAAGGAGGGCGGAACATAGCTGATCAACAGTGCTTGCAAATTGTTGATTGACAAGTGTAAATTGTAAGCCAAACATTTTGACACGCGCTTATCGAAATTTGCTAATCAATTAGGTTGAGCGAGAGTGACAGAGAGAGGGAGAGGGGGAGGGAGGGGAGAGGGAGATAGATACCTAGTGCCGTCTACGTGGGCTGATCCTGCCTTGTGCACATATAAATTCTATTAGCGTGCGAGTTGCAGCCGCAGATAAATCATGTGGCAAGCGTCGTCGTCGTCGTCGCCGTCGTCGAGTGGGCCGTGCAACGCGTCGCAATAATTTTGCAATTTTTATTGCACAACTGTCGCGCTTAGCCGACTGCTGCGACTGTCAAGTGTTTGGCTGCCAAGTGGTCGCCCCAAACCCACCTCCTTCCCCCTTACGTGCCCCTGCCACTTGAGGCACGGCAAATAAAGCCATTAAGTGCAGGCGACTTTTTGCTGTGAGAGTGCGCTACTTTCGCTGCTCACAGGCTGCGGGCTGCAGCCACGGCACTGGGCAGCCTATCTATCTATCTGTCTGCCAGTCTCCCTCTCTTTCCCACTCTCTTTCCATCTCCCTCTCCTGCGCTATCTCTCTCTCTGTCTCTGCACTTACTTTCATTAAGCAAACAGCGCGCACGCAGACTGTGCAATTGTTTGCCCAGTGGGTCACTCAGTCAACTGGCCACCCAGTCAACAAGTCATGCACTCACTCACTCACTCACTCACTCACACACTCATCGAGTCATTCACTCAGTCATTCGCTAGTTCACTCTCGCATTCAATTGGCAAGTCATGCCGCCGCAAATTGCAGGCGAGCAAACAATGAAAATATTAATGAACATAATATAAATTAATAAGTGTGATAATTATTATGCAAACTGCTGTTCACATGCCCACTACTCCCTCTACTTCCCTCTCCCTCCCTCTCTGTCCCCTATCTCTCCCTCTCTTTCAATCAAATCGCATTCCAATCACAAACCGTTTAACGACATTTGGTCGCCGCATTCTGTTGGCGCCATTTGTTAATAACAAACAAATAAATTCAACAAACCAGTGAAATTAAAAGATTGGAGAACCCTAGATGGATATATTGCATGTATAAAGAGATGGAGCATATAGAGGGAGATAGAGCATGTGTAGAGTATATAGTAAAGGGAGTCTGCGCTAACTGATATGCTGTGCAACATGAGAGTGTGTGCGACATCAACTAAGAGGCAGGAGATGAATAGTTTGAACCTCTGAAGTCGCAATACAATCAAGTTTAGTCTTTATACCTATGCTTTGAATACTTTAGAATCTATAATATACCATAGTATATTCTGTTTAATATAGAGTATATTTGAAGTAGATTATTAGTTTAATTATTATAAAAAGTTCGCATAAAGCTGTGAAAACAAGTCTAGCCCAGTTTCATCAAAGTTGATCACGTTCAATTATGTTCAATTGATTTTAATCGTGAATATCTTCATAATGCCATAATAAATTCAAGTATCGTCATTACATGGATATCTATACTGTCCATAGAATACATTTTTAATAATAAAATTGTATCACAGAAAATTGCGTTTTATCAAGATAAGCCATGTTGTATCAGATCCAATCACTTTCAATCACTTTAAATCACTTCAAATCACTTTTAACCACTTTCAATCATTTTTAATCCTATTCACTCATGTTCAATCACGCATTTAGATGAATTTCTTTCAGAAAAGTTGGCTAATATGATACTGCAGTCATTGTTAAGCCAAGTGGAATATTTATGTGAAATATACTTTAAATCTATACTATTTCATGGAAAACTTGATCGAAAAGCAGTTTCTAAGGATGCATAAACGTTCTCAAGCAAAATTAATCATGTTGAAATACTGAAAATCATGTTAAGCACTAAAATCTTATGCTTTTAAGTTAGATCACATTCAATCACGTTTAGTTGCATTAACTTATTTGCAATCACGCATTAAAAAAGCTTTTCTTCGAAAAAAGTACAACTTCTTTTTAGGAATAATGGAAAACATTATACTGGAGTCATAATAAGCACAAGTCGTAATATAACAGTATATATAATAAATTTAGATAAATTGTATAAATATAGGCTGTTCAATCAATATATATTTGATTCAAATAAGAATCCATTATTATGATTTATGATACAAAATTGTTAAGAATGTTAATCAAACTGCATTTATAAAATCATGTTTAATTACAAGAGACCGTCTTTAATCAGTTTCGATAGCGCTTAAACGGCTCCAATCCCGGTAGATCTAGTTCGGCTAGCTTAGTTAAACACGCATTACCATGCATTTCTTCAATAAAGTTACAAATATTTTCAGCAAAGATCAGGAGTTTATTATGCAAACTAAGTAAAGTCTTAAAATAATAAATTTGACTACTATAGATCATCACTTCACAGCGCTAATCAGAACGATACGATCATGTTTACATACGCTAAAGCGCGTCTTGCATACTCAAATAACGTTTAATCAATTTTTATTCCGTTTTATCGCTTTCAATCATATCAATTCCTGCTCTAACATATTTTCCCACGCACTTTCTCCATAAAAATCACATTTTCCCACAGCAGCTTCGTGCTTTACAGTGTATAACGTAGTCTGCCTTCAGCTGGTACTCTTTTCTCTACCCACAACTCATTGAAAAACAATGAAAAATCACGTTTATCAATATTTCATTTAGTTTTCCACCCCTTTTTTTTTTGCATAACGTGACGCAATTAAAAGCCAGTTGCGACCCCCAACGCAGCGATTTGCAGTTTGGCCCCGATAAATCAGCGCTAACTGAGCATCCCAGCCTTGACTGACGTCATGACTTACATGAGGAAAGCAGAAAGAGGTAACCTTTTGGCGTGGCGCCACTAGCATGTTGCCTTGTCTGGGGCAATGCTGTTTTGGGCGACCATTTGTCTGCTGCAACGACTACTGCGACTGCGACTGCGACTGCGACCTTGTGCAGTTCTTGTGTCAACTATCGAACGCGGCGTATACGTAATGAGTGGGTCGAAGTGCCACGCTGCCTTGCCACGCATTGTGGCATTGGTTAGCCACTTAGCTGCACCTCTCTATCTCTCTTGCAGGCTGACCCTTGACCCACACTGCCTCCCTCTCTCCCTCTCCCTTCCTCTTTGTCTGTTTTCCCTGAGGCAATTTCGTGGTCATTTAGTTGGCGTATGCGAACTGCGGTTGTGCGGCGTGTGTGTGTGCTGGGAGTGTGTGTTGGCAGTGTGTGCTGTGATTGTGTGTGTGCTGTGATTGTGCGTGTGTGTGTACGTGTGTGTGCGTGTGCTGTGCTTGTGTGCGTGCCTCCTTTGAGCTGCGCCCGCTTTGCCGCCATTGTTTCGGTTAATTAACATTTGTGGTCCGCTCTCCTGCACGTGTGTGTGTGCATGTGTGTGTGTGTATGGCTTGACTAAATTAGTCAAGAGCGCAGCAGGATTATGCACCCTCCTCCCCGTGCCTGCCCCTACTCCCTGCCTGCCTTGTAATATTAAATATGCAGAACCTGAAGAGGAACAAGCCAAGCTGAGCCACTCTCGAACTCGAGCCCCATGCGAAGCTATCTGCATTCCATTCTGCTGCAAACTGGTTTTCGCGCAGAGCAGGCTCCTCTGCCTCTCTGCTCTGCCTCCCCCACCTCTCCTCCCTCTGCTGCTGCTGCTGCAGGCGCGATGATTCATGCCGCGCGCAGCTCCAGACCGAGCAGCGTCGCATTTGGTTGCCTTTTTTTCGGTCTTTGCTGCGTCTTCGTTTGCTGCTCTCTCGCTTTATAGCTCCCTATCTTTCTTTCCCTCTCTTCCTCTCTCTCTCCCCCTCTCTCCTTCCCTGTCTTGCTGCTTGTGCTCCCCATTCAACAGCATTTTGCGCATTTTTTGCTGCTGTTTCCCACGCCTGGGCCAGTTTGAAGTTCTTCTTCACATTTGCGACTCACTGATGCACATTCCCCGCATGCCACGCGGCGTATGCGTAATCAGTTCAGCCACCAGTCATCAGCCTAACAAGTTTGCACTTCACCACGTCCCCTCTCTCTTTCCCCCCCCTTTGCACACACTTGCCACACTCGCAAATGCCAATTTTATGACAAACTGCAAGTTTCTTCGCCGCCAGCTCAAGCCAAAGTTGCCTTCGCTTCTGCGGCTTCTTCTGCTTCTTCTTCTTCTACTAAACTCAAATTGTTGTTAAGCCCGCAGCTGCTTACCCTTCCCCACCCCTTCTTTCTCTCTCTCTCTCTCTCTGCCTCCCAGCTGGTGGCAACTATTAAACTTGTTTCCGTTGTACTTCTATTTTTTTGTGGAGTAATTTCATAGAATTTATGACCGTCTTTTTCGAAGGGATCACAAAGTTTTCGCTCGCAAACTTCGCTGCTCCTCGCAGTGCTTCGCTCTCCCCTCCTCTCTCTCTCTCTCTCTCTCTTTCTTTCTTACTCTTTCTCCCTTACTCTCTCTCCTTTACTCTCCCTCTCCTTGCTGCTCTACTCTCTCCTTATTGCCTCAAGTTCTCGCGTGGCGACTTTTGACAGCTTCGACAGGCGACAGCGCCCCGAAGTCAGAGGGAGAAAGAGAGAGAAAGGGCTAGGGCAGGCAGTGACAGGGGCGGGCGCGGGGCCAATGCAGTTTTCGCGGCTTTAAGCGCTGCATATATGCTAGAAAAGTCGCTTATAAAGCGGGGTCATTTGCAAAGTTTTTATAAGAATGAAACTTCCATATGAGGAAAACAAAAGGAAGCTGTGGTGGAAAGAAAGCTAAGAAAGAGAGAGAAAGATAGACAGAAAGGGAAAGGAAGATATAGTAGAATGAGGAAAAAAAAATGAACAGATACAGGGGACGAAGGGATAGAAAGGGGCCAGATGAATGGGGAAAAACATAGCAAAGAGAAAAGCTCATGTAAGAATGGAAAGAGAGTATAAGAGTTAGAGGAAAGTTGTGAAAATTAGTGATCCTTGGTAAAGAGATAACGAATGGAAAGAAGGACAGCAATATTAAATTAAAAAAGGACATATAATAAAAATATTTATATAGAAAATGTTCTTCTTTCATCCAAGCAGACATAGAGGCAGCAGGCTAAAGAATAGAGAGCAAGACAGCACCAAAGAGAAAAGTGCATGTAAGATATTATATACTCAATTTCCAGCTATAGTCCCATAGATATTGTTTTTCTTCATTCTAATCAGTCATAGAGGAAGCTGGATTAAGAGAAGGAGAGCAAGACAGTAACAACAACAATCAACAGGAATCGCACCGTTAAAAAACTAAATACTTTAAATTCAAGTTGAAATCGCAGCTGAAACTAAAGTCCAATTGGGATTCTCAACTTTCGCGCTGGAAAGCGAGTTGACAATGCTCCCACTTCCCCTCTACCCCTTCCTGCTCCTCTACCGCTTCCCTCCCTCTTCCCCTTTCTCCTTGCCCCTCCCCCCGACTGGCAGCGATGTGGGGCCTTTTGGCACGACAACTTTCACGCTGAGCCCGAGACAATGTTATCATAGGCAGCGCATTTGTGTGGCATGTCAGCGTGCCACCAAAAGGGGCAGACAGACTGAGAGAAAGAGAGAGGGAGAGAGAGGGGGAGAGAAAGAAAGAAAGAGGGGGAAAAAAGAGAGAGATAGAAATAAAGACAGTGCAACTTCATGAGGCCAAACATTTAAGGTACAAAGAGAAAGAAGTAGCAGAGGGAGAAGAAGGCGAAGCAGGGGAAGCAGGAGAAGAAGCAGGAGAAGGAGCAGGAGAGGCAGCAGGAGAGGCAACGAAAATCGAAGCGAATTCCATGCGGCAAGCCAAAGAAGCCGCCCGAGATACAAATACAGGCGCAGCTGCAGATACAGATACAGATACAGATGAAGATCCCGGCGAGATGCTGTGCGCAGAGCGCAGGCATAACTAAGCGTTGCACGAATTCGCAAAATTGGCCACCGCGCAAAAGCAGCAAGGGGTAGGGAGGAAGAGAGGGAGCCAGGGCACAAATATTGAATTTCAGCACTGACCTTTAGAGGTGCAGGGGGAGGAGCAGGGGAACAGATAGAGGGAAGCAGGCTAAGGCTGAGTTTAGTTATTAAAATGAATGCGAATTGAAAGCGCAGGCGCTGCGGCAACTGACTTAATTACAGGTGAGGCAGGGAGGGAGGGGAGTAGGAAGGGGGAAGAGGGGTAGAAAGGGAGGCAAGACAGTAGACTAGAAGGGGAGGCTAGAAGAGAAGGCTAGAAGAGGAGACTAGTAGGGGAAACTAGGGCTACGAGAGCAGGAGGCAAGTAGAGAAGGCTAGGAAGGGGAGGAAGGCTAGAAGAGAAGGCTGGGAGAAGAGGCAGGAAGAGAATAAGGAAGAAAAGGCTAGCAGGAGAGGAGGAAAGAAGAGGAAGTCAGAAGAGAAGCAGAGTATGCAAGGCAATGCAATGCAAGGCTCGCCCTGGCTCGGCCATGTAAAGCAGCTTCTTCTCCTGTGTCCGCCCTGTCGTTTTATTTATAGAAAATAATGAATTGAACAGGTGAGATCGGGCAAATGATAAGCATAGAAATTCCAGCATGCAACGCGGCAGTGCCAACTTGGACTGCAACTTGCAACTGCCAGTTGCCAATGCCACAGAATGTGCCCAGCTCAGCTCGAGTCAGCTCAGCTCAGCTCGAGCAAAAAGCAATCCAATTTACTGATTTATTTCTTATTTTACTTTGACTATGAGCAGAGGAAGAGGGGAAGAAGGGGAAAAAGGGGGAAGAGGGGCAGCCAACGGAGGCAGAGTCACGGCACACACAGCTTCGGGAGCAGCTTCAGCTTCAGCTTCGGTCTCGACTTGGGCCTCATCTCCTTGCCGGCGATGTAGTTAGTGGGCTTTGCTTTGATCTTGATTCTTGATGCTGCGCTACGCTCTGCCTGACAATGATGACGAGGCAGAGCAGGGAGAGGAGAGTGTAGTGGAGTGGAGCGTGGAGCAGCCGATACAAAAGGTATGTCAAAAGCGAAGAAGAAGAGAGAAAAAACAATGCAAGCAAAGCAAACAAAAACAACTGAAATGGAAAGCGGAGGAAGGGTAGACAGGACTGGCGAATACGCTGACTGTTCTACAGGAATATATAACATATAGTGTATATAACATATATCCTTTTGGTATTACGTTAGAGTCTCCCAAGTGAGCGATAGTTTGATAGATATTGCGATATTCTCTTTCATATTGTAGCGATCTTGAGCGTGTTCAAGAATATATATGCTTTATGGGTGATAACTTTGCTGAAGACTTAAGAATCTACTAGGTTGTTTTAGCAATGTTTTACTTAAACAAAATCTCTGCTTTAATGTCGAAGTCTGTATATTGTTCACGAATATATATATGATATAACTGGTAAACTTTTCTTAAATGCGGACAAAGAAAGTCTATAGAAACTAAAAAGGTACTCAAACGAGTTCGGAGAACTATAATTAATTTTATTTACTTATATTCAGTTATTTTATTTCCAGATTACCAGTGGCGGTCAAGGGGTACCACGTGTGCCTCTATTATATAAGCAACCATTACATAACCCTTTCTAAATAATTCTGTGGTCAGTTGTGAACAAACAATTCCTTATCGAGAATAAATATACTTTCGATTTTCAGTCGCATGAGTCTTCAAGTAATAAGAAATGTATAATTACCACATAAGTTCTATATAAAAGATCTTATCACTTAATTTTCGAATTCCAGTAAAATGTTAATAGGTCACATAGGGAGATAGTTTAAACTAAAGGAGTCAGTCATGCGGGTCCTATATTCACATGCAAATTATGGTAATTTTTTGTTGTCGCGTGAGTCGCACTACTGTTCAAGAATAAATATGTCTTATACTAAATTCATGCAATATAATAACTTATAATATAGCTACATAAGTTATGTAACTTATACTTATACGTATACTTATACTTATATTTCACATTTCATATTTTATACTAAAACTTATACTTAAGCCTACACTTGATATAACTTATATTAACTTATACTATGTCTTTTACGTAACCTTTTAAGTACATCTTAACATTTATACGACATCTCATGTTGGGTCTTATACTTTGTCTTACAATATAGAATATAATATATCTAAGACAATATCTATACACTATCTATATACTATATTATACTTTATTTACTCAATCTAATACGATATCATTTATATTATCATATAATATATCTTGAACTCTACCATAAATATCTTTACATCATATACCACATCTCATACTATGCCTTATGATACAGAAAATTCTGCAATATATCTTATATATTATCTTATAATATATATTTTAGTTCATCTTATACCATTTCATATATCATATAACTAATTCTCTTCTTCATATTACACATTATAATATAGCTTATCTTATACTACACCTCATGCATTTACTTTTTCAGACATTGTCTAATACTATATCTAAAGCCATAATGAAAACAATATTCAATATATTATCTAATATCTTATCTTACATATGTTCTTAAAATATATCTTCTTCTTTTATTTAAGTACTTCCTCTTCAGCTAAAGGGTATCCCCGTAGTCATCATCCTCCTTCTTCTCCTCCTTCGTTTCGTGGCGCATTTCGTGTAGGCAAAAAGCTGCTGCAGATGCAGATGCCACGACATTATTTTTGCCACTTGGCCTGGGAGCCGCCGCCGCCGTCGTCGCAGTTGCAGTCGCAGCCGAAGCCGGCGAACACGAACTGGCAACCTGGCAGGAGGCTGGAGAAGGAACAGGGGTGGGGAAGGCGGTCTCTCACTCGGTTCGCATCTTTGTCGCTCATGCTTTATTTAGGGTCTCATGTATAAATATTTTTATTTATTGTGCAACACATTCGCACACGTTGCACAGCCGCATCCTGCAGCACGATGCGAAGCTGCAGCAAGCGGCAGCAGCGCGGCAACAATAATGATGATGATGTGTAAACTCGCGGTTGGACGCTTAATTTCTACCTTGGCCCAGGCTCAGTCTCAGCTCGAAGCCGAGGCACGGAACTGCGCCACGGCGAACTGCAACTGGGCCGGTTGTGGCTGTGTGGCTGCGTGGCTGTTGCCGATTGTGTATGTGGTGTGTGTGCCGCTTGCTCTTGTTGCAAGTTGCCCGCGCTGTTGCCAGGCGCAGGCCAAATGCGCTTAGTCATGCCATTGATTCAATCCCAACTGCAATCAAAACTGCTGCAGCTTCTCAATAAAATAAGCGAATTTATTTCGGGCGCTGAGATTTCTGCGAGTGTAGATGGACACCTCCCTTTGCCTCCCTTCTGGATATGCCCCTGCCCCTTACCCTGCTAGCTGACACCCGCTTGCCTCTTAATGCCTTTGGATGCGTCCCTGACCCTTGCTACCTTCCCACCTTCCAGCTTTGCCACCTCCTTCTCTTTATCTCTTGCTCCTCTCTGTTGCTCTTTTCCTTGCCCCAGCTCCTGCTCCGTTTCTAGCCCTGCCTTCGCTCCTGCCCACTTTCCTATCACTCATACCTCCTCTGCTACTTCCTCTATCTTCTTACTCCCCTGCTTTTGCCCCTGCATCCGTTCCTTCCTCCTCTCCCTACCTCCTTTCTAGCCTCTCTCTCCTTCCTCTACCTTCTAAACCTGCCTCAGTCTAGCTGCCCCCATCTAGCTGCCCCCGCCACTGCCTCTGCAACTGCCTCTCCCACTTCTCCCACTACCTTGCCCTATCTACCACCCCCTGCCCTTTCTGCCCCTTCCTCTTACCCCTCCTCCTTCTCCATTTCACAATAAAAAAAATCGATTTCATTCATTCGCAATTTTTGCTGAAATCTGTCAATGACACGTTCGTCATGTTGCCAATGCGAATCCCTCAGCGCAAAGACACCTGCGGGGATGAGCTCTCTATGTCTAGCAGTGGTAGGGGGAGGGGATGAGGCTAGATGGGGGCTTGGCTTGTGCACTGGCTGACTGGATGGTTGGCACACACTCATCACAGCGATTGACAAGTAGCTGTCAGACAGAAGGCAACAAAGAGACGATGGACCACTTTTGATATGCCCTTGGCCATGTGGCAGCCAGCTATGTGCAGCCAGCTAGACGAGGTGGCAGGTGGCACGAGGGCACGAGGGCAGCAGGGGACAGCAGGGGAATGTGGTAGCATTGCTGTAAGGTGGCAGCACAAGCGACAAGCGACACACAATGCGCCAAATCAAGCGCAAAGATCCAATATCCTGTAATGGAATAGAATTACAATTAGAGGTGGGAGTAGAAGAGGGAATAGAGGAGAGAGAAGAAAAGAGAGGAAGGAGGTAGAAGTGTGAGAAGAGAAGAGAGGAACACGGGGCGGAGGTAGGAGGTAGGAGGTAGGAGGTAGGAGGTAGGAGGTAGGAGGTAGGAGGTAGGAGGTAGGAGGTAGGAGGTAGGAGGTAGGAGGTAGGAGGTAGGAGGTAGGAGGTAGGAGGTAGGAGGTAGGAGGTAGGAGGACGGGAGCAGATGAAGGAGTAAAGTTGCTGATTAGGGAGAAGCCTCTGCAACAAGAGAGAGAAGAGGAAGGAGCCTTGGAGTAAGCAAAATAGAAAAGAAAAAGCAGGACAGGAAGTGGGAAAGAGGAAGTTGGGAAGAAATCATGAAAGAAGGCAGATAAGGAGGTAGCAGTCTAGCAGGCTAAGAACCTATCCAAAAGTGGAGCAAGGAATAAGGAACAGGGGTCAAGGAGTAGAACCTGAGAAGAGCAGGAAGAAAAGATCAGTCTGAAGTCTGGATCCGCTTGAAATCAAGAAGGTACCAAAGCGAGAAGGTGCCAATGATTGTAGCAGAACATAGTTAAAGGAACTAGGTTCCAGCTGCCTCTGTTTCATTCTCCCCCACTTACCCCCAAATTTCTCGCAGTGTACTACGTAGTCAACTCAGCATCGGCATCGGCACATTGATTGTTGCCATGATGAAGTGCTATCGATGTCTGTTGCGTTTGACTGATTTTCAGTTTCGCTGGAAAAACGAGACGCCCTCAAAGTGCGACCGAGCCAAGAGGAATTCAAGGCGCCCCTTCTCCCCTGTTCTGCCTTCTACTCCTCCTCCCCCTCCCCATACTCCTGCTGCTGCTTGGACAACTGCAAGTGCCGCCCAGGTCTTTAAAAATGTAAGAGCTGGAGCTCGCCACGGCTCGACTTGGCATTCAAATGCAACTTGCGCGCGTCTGTGCATGTCTGTGCAGGTCTCTGCACGTCTCTCTCTCCTCTCTCTCTCTCTCTCTCTCTGTGTGTGTGTGCCGCCCCGATGACTTCACACATTCCTGGGCACACACCGGGCAAACAAGAACTTCCTTGAGACCAAACAATGTCTTCACAGCCAGCAGCATCGCTTGGCAGCGCCGTTGACTGCGCTGCTGGCGTCGCAGTCGACGTCGCAACTCGAACCAGTTTTTCGGTGAATGAAAAATCAACAAAACCAACAAAAATTCTTGCACAGAATCTCACAGAATGCCCACAGTGCACTGCAGCATGTGGGCCAAGAGAGAGAGAGGGAGGAGGAGAGAGGGAGAAGGGTAGAGAGGGTTAGCAAGTAAAATACTTATAATAAAAAGAAATTAAAATAAAATTCAAAAATGTGCAAAACGAGCGAGAGCAGTAGAACGAGAAATGC
The DNA here is from genome assembly GCA_018151435.1 of Zaprionus africanus. Taxonomy (NCBI): domain Eukaryota; kingdom Metazoa; phylum Arthropoda; class Insecta; order Diptera; family Drosophilidae; genus Zaprionus; species Zaprionus africanus. Next base: position 432,687 of record JAECXB010002310.1, on the reverse strand, counting down.
TGCATGCCACCGCTGCCACAACTGGAGGCAGAGTCAGAGAGAGAGAGAGAGCCCAAGTCAGGGCCAGGGCCCGCTCAAGAATCTCCATCTCGACTGCGACGGCGACTGCAGCGCAAGTGCCAGTCAGGCTGGAACCTGTTGGACCAGTCGAGACCAAGTGAGCGACACACACACACACACACGGACACACCATGACACACACACACACTGGTACAGGAAAATGCCACCAACGTGTTTGCAACGGAGTCCAGGATAAAAGAGCTTGGCTTGGCTCGGTTCCGTTCTGCCTTGGATACCGCTCTGGGTTTGCCTCTCTCTTACTACTTCTCTCTCTCTATTTCTCTCTCTATCTCTCTCTCTCTCTCTCTCTCTCTCACTCTCCCTCTCTCACTCCCTCTCTCTCTATCTACTTCTACTCTGCCTCATTGTTCCTCTTTATCTTGCCTAGTAAGGAGAGTACTCCCTCTCTGTCTGCCCAGTGGGGCAGTGGCCCGCTCTACTTCTCCCTCTTCCTCTCTCTGCCCTTACTGCCTGCTCTTCTCTTTCTTTCTCTTTCTTTCTCTCTCTCTATCTCTCTCTCTTTCTCTACTGCTGTCTCTATGTCCATCTGGTCTCCCTCCCTCAGTCACTCTGGTCATTCTCTCTGTCTTCCTCTGCCTCCCTGTTTCTCTCCCAGCTTGATCAACCTCTCTGCCCAAACTTCTCTTCTGACTTCCTCTACATCTCCCTCGTACATCTCATTGCCTGCTCTTCTCTCTCTTTCTCTATCTCTCTCTTTTCCCCTCTCTCCTCTTGCATTTCAAGTGTAAAACGCTGTCGCTTGTGGAATGCGCCCTGGACAACATTGGCCATATTTGCTGCACTAAATCAAGCGTTTAAACGAAATTTGAGTTGCCCCCCAAAAACAACAACAACAACAAAAGCACAGAGAGCAGGCACAACAACAGCAACTTGCAAGGAACTGCCTCCTTCTTCTCTCTCTAACACGCTCTCTATCTCTGTTGAGAGAGATCAAAAACTTTTCGCCAGAGCAGAGCATAATTTATAGATGCCGTTTGCCTAAATTCGTTTAATTTCAACACACACAGGGACACTGTCACAAACACAAGCAGAGGGACACTGTCACACACATACACAAGCAGAAGAACACTCTCCACACACACACACACGCACATGCAGACTCACTGCACACTCTCTCACGGGCCACGAATAAAAAGGAATGTTATTGAGTTTACGCGTTTACCTGTTGCCTTTGTGTGGGTTCTACCTCTCCCTCTCTCCCCATAACCCCTCTCTCTCATTCCGTCTCTTTTTTACTCCTCCTTCCTCTCCTTTTTCCAAAAGGGTTCTCGCGATCGTTGCGTACATTATAATTTATAACTTTATCTAAACGATGTGGTGGTGTTTAATTTTCGACTTCACCTTTTCAATCTTTGCCTGTTTTTGTTGTTGTTTTGTTTTCAGTTTCCTTCTTTCTTCTTCTTCTTCTTGTTTTCGCGTTTTTGTGCTCCACATTATATGTGTTATTCGTGAATCATTTATGTTTCCGCTTCGCATGACTCATGGCCAAAGAATAACTCCTTTTCGCTTTTTCTTTCTTATTTCTTTTTTTTTTTTCCTGTTCTTTTGCCGTTTTTGCTGTTTATCGCACGCTAATTTGAATAGAGATCGACACCGAGTTCGGATGAACATATCATCGAACCGAATTGGATGTCGATCTCCGTCGTCAGTCCCCCGACTGATCCCCGGTCGGGGGTAACAAGGCCAACGAGGGCGTTGCTCAGCTCAGCTGGATGTCCGTAACTGACCACCGTGAAGTTTCGGTTTGGTTTGAAGATCTTCAGATCTTTAGGTTATCATGACTCTCCCTCTCTCTCTCTCTCTCACAGTTTTCTTGTTAATGAAGAAATAGAGTGTGTGTGATGCCTGAGCAGACATTGCAAAGTGCTGAGTAAGTGCCGTCGGGCTCTTTCCCCCGCAGAGATGAGTGAAAGTTGAGTTGCAAAAAATCGTGCATTGTTTGTTTTCTTGAGGGCATCGCAAAAATAAAAGAGAGAAGGAAAACAAAATTGGAAAAACAAAACCCATTTAAATGGTGTAAAATCGCACACGTGCTGTGCGAAGAATGGGTCGGGTCATTCAAAAGAAATTGCCAAAGAATACTATCGATCGTTTGTTGATCGATCAGATAATCCGGCTTAGGCCCGCTACACTTCATTTATCTTGATGAAGTTAAAAGAGAAGGTGCTCTCTCTCTTTCCAGAGATTCGCAGTCGTAGCACATATCAGATGATTATAATATAATCGATCGTTAAGATCTATTAATAGGTAAATTAGAATTCAATCATTTGTCATTTAATTCCAACGATTTAAGTGCATGCAAATTAAACGCGGCGCCGATGAAACGATCTCCCGATGTGGGATGAGAGATGCGCATTGTCTTATGAACTGGATGGGTAGCAAATCATAGATCAATTTACGTTCTTTATTTGTATGCAAATCACGTTGTATATAAAATGTGTGGCATACCACTTACTTACGACTGAACACAGATGATCTATTGTCTAGGCAAATGAGCTTTAAGAGGCTGGACAGGAATTTATATTTCATTTTAATCAAGCGCAAGCAGATGCAAACGTGTCAAATTATCATTAAAAGCTCGTTATCAATTAAAATGTTGAATGTTCTCTAAATTCCCTGAATATATATTACATTTATTACTCTCAAATTATTTTTTATAGTAAATTTGCCTTTTTTCCTATTTATTATTATTCCCTCTTTAATTCTCAATTTAATTTTATGATATTTTACACTTTAATGCCCATTTTACTGCTCAATTATATTTTATACAAACACTTTATAATAATTGTATTGCTCTGCACATTAAATTTCCCGCATTGCGCATTTCGTTAACAGTTTGCGCGCCTTGCACCACAGTGCCAAGCACTGAGAGAGAGCGAACTGTGCAGTCTGTGAGAGCCTTACAGTGCCGTTCTCTGTTAACATGCTGTTAACGCCGCACGATTTGAACAGCATACGTTATAAATTGTTCTTGGCAAGAACAACAACAACGAATGCATTACAGGTAAAATAAATCAAAACTTGTTTGTCCCACTGTCTGCTGCTGTTACTGCTGTTAATTAGCAAATATTTATATTTAATTTTAGTTAAATAATTATTAATTAGGCAAATATTTCACATGAGCCGCGCTCCGATCTCGGCAAGTGTCTGAATGCTGCGCTCACTCTGCCGCTCTCTCACTCGTTCAACAGTATGCACAACAGCATGAGAGAGCGCCGCCAGACAACAGCGTGAGAGAGCGCTGCTTTAACAGACAGACAGTGGGAGAGCGACGACGACGACGGGTAAACGAGCGTGGTTGAATAAAGTTACAGTTAGTTGTCTACGAATCGTTGGCGTGTGCAGACGTGTCGTTGCGTGACTTTTCTCCCATCCACAGTGCGTTTTGACGAAATATCTGGCGTAGTCTGTCGTCGTCGTCGCCGTCGTTGTAGGCACGTCTTGAACTACGTCTCAAATACTCCGCGAGTGCAATCGAAATCTCGGTGTGGTGAATATCAAATTGATTGAGGCGTCGATTGTGCTGCATTATCGCTAACTGTAAACTGTTGCTCGTGCTGATAAAACGTCGCAGCAGCAACAACAAAGTATTAACCTGCAGTGCAGCAGCAGCGCAGCAGCCTCAGTTGCGTCACGCAGAATTGCAGGCGCCAGAAGAAAGCTGCAAGAAAAGCATTCAAGAATTTCTACTTCAATTTGTAGCAATATTTTAACAACAACAATCGCGATAAGCAACAACAGCAACATAAGCAATAACAACAACACTAATAACAAGGCCAGACACGCATGTTTTTTGCACACTGTTAACAAAGGTAACAGCAGCAACAACAACAGCAACAACAACTCTCTCTCACTCTCTCTGTCTGTGTTTATGTGTGTGTGTTTTACGGCCTAACCGGCAAAGTGCAAAAAAAGAAAGAGAAAGAAAAGTTTCGAGTGTGGCTCTCTTTACAATCGCGCTCTCTCGCTCTCACTTACGTTCGTCCACCGTCTCTCGCGCTCTTCCCCGTGCTGTGCCCTTTGTTGGTGTGTGTGTTGTTGTTTTTTTCGCATGCTGCGTGAGGCTGTGTGAGAGTGTATTAGTGTGTCGAACAGCTGTTTGAGTGCAATATGCAGCAGCAGAAGTAGCAGCAGCGCAGTACCAAAGTCTAACAAACACACACGCACCTCTTACGCACACACACACGCACGCACACAGGTGAAGTGTTGATTGTGTGTGTGTCCACTTCGTACATTTTGCGCATAATTCCAAGCCAAGAAGGAATTTCACACATCATGGCCGGCAACAGCAGCAGAGGCAGAGCCAGAGTTAGCAGCAGAGGCAGCAGCAGCATCATCTTTGTAGCGCTGCTCTGCTGCAGCGCAGTCGCTTTGACCGCAGCAAAGCATTTGTCCAATGATGGAGGCTTTGGCGACGTGGCGACTGCCAACCACGACAACAACAACCTGAACCTGAACAACCTGAACCATCATCAGAATCTTCACCATCAGCAGCAGCATCAGCATACGCGGCAACATCAGCACAGCGCCGCAACGCATCATCGGCGACGCCTGCAGCGCGACTCACGCGCCAAGGATACAGCGCCGCAGCTGCAGTGCGAGGCAGTCAAGGGTTACTTCGAATCAATCGACATCAGGACAAGCGGATTTTACACTGAAAAAGGTAGGTGGCAAGCACAAGAGAAAGGGAAGGGAAGGGGGAAGGTAATTGTTACCAAAGTGTATAAAAACCTTACTCATCCGACTTTAATATAATAGGATTATAGGAGAAGAGGGTTTATATAGAAGAAGGTGTATGAGATTGACAAGCAGGAAATTCATAATTAATAAAAAAAGATAATAAAAACGTTGGAATCATAAGCAACTTGGTACAATAATGTTTCCTAATCGAAGTGTGTGGATTATCATTATCATTATGGGCTGTTACCATATATCTATAAATTGATAGCATTTTTATGTGATCCAATATTAAATGATTCTTCGTGTTTGCTTATCGAATATTATTGATATTACTATGTCTTCTTCTGTGTAACTTATGAGTATAGCTGGCTTTATCTGATATAAACTGAGTACATTTATAGAAAAATTGATAGCAAATTTAAAATGGAAGATTTGACGATAAATTCATGAAATTTTTAATAGAAAACTTCAAGAATATTGTAAGTTTATGAATATTATATGTAGTATATTATATATACATTATACTGAGCATATTATAGATATAATATATATTATAATAACGCAAAGTATATATTAAATCTATAAGTCGCTTATCGCAGTGTATCTTTATAGATCGAATTGCTAATCTTTTCATAGATAAATTTCTGAGAAATTCATACCTAGATTGTTAATCATTTTGGAGATAAGCTTGTGTGTGAATTTTCTGGTATTATCTTGGTATCAAATTGGTAATCATTTGCGAGATTAGTTTATGAGACATTTGTGGTTTTATGTTGGCAAAACTTTGACTTACTCTAGAATAAGTTTGTATAGCAAGTTTGCTAAGCTGTTAGCTACTCTTGCTTTTGTTTTGGCCGTTTTCAAGCTGCCATCGAAGTCAAGTCGTGCAAATCACTTGCAGTCAAAGTTTAGCGCCTACTTAACTATCTGAAGATAGCTCAGTTGCACCCTAACTGAACTGTACCCCCTTCCACAGCTATGCTTCCCCTCTCCACCCAACTGCACCCTGCCTTCACTCATACTTCCCCCCTTCTCCCCTTGCAAGTCTATGCAAATTCATTGAGCTGCTCAAGTGCGCCTCCTTTCAAGCCAAAAATGCGAACTATATGAACAGCTGGCATGCAGCATGAGGCATGAGGCATGGGGCATGAGGCAAGTGGCGCGTGGTGTCCGCAATTAGAAGCGTATTGAGCAACGCGATGCGGAAAAGTTGCACGCACTGTAAAAGTTTTCCCAAGAGCAGCGGAGGAGCGGAGGCTGCAGGTTCATTATACACAAGTATCTGGCGCTATCTGCAGACGTATCTGTATCCGTATCTGAATCTGTCTGTCTCTCAGTCTCTGCTCGGCGTCTGTGGCGGCATCATCATTTATTATTATTCTGGTTTCGGGCATATCAAGTGGCAGGCATCTACATAGATCTACTAACTGTGTGAAGGCTGACGGGCTGAGCGGGTGAGCGAGGCAAAGGCAGAAAAGCGAAACTAAGAAAAACATACGAAATGTATATTTACATCTGAAAGATACTCGAAATTGCTTGGCATATATATTCTTTTTTGTCGGTTTATGTTTTTGGTTTTTGTTTTTTTTTTTGTTTTTTTGTTTTTGTTTTCATTTCTTGCATATTTCACACATGAATGTTGCGCGCCGCGCTAAGCCAAACAAAGTGCGATAAGAAGAAGCGGGGGGAAAATTATGAAACTTTATAAAGTGAATATTTGTAGCCGTGTATCTGTATCTGTATCTGTGTCTATCTATTGTATCTGTGGCCAAAGAATGCGCGGGTAATTGAGTGAAAAATAATTATTATTGATTAACCGACCTTGACTTGGTATTTACACGTTTACGCACAATTACAGAGCGCAAGGCGAGCAGATACACTCGGCCATTTGTCTAGTCGAGTATCTGTATCTGTATCGCTGCCTCGCTGTCTTGTTGTATCTCTGTGCGGCATGATGTTGCAAGTTTGCCGTTGTTACCTGCCTGTCTTTTTTCTCACACACACACACTCACGCACAGGTAGTTAACAAATAAACACACAAGTAAAAGAAAAGTATCTGCAAGATACACGCCCGCATGGAGCCCAGAACTGTCTCTACTGTGTGTCTCTACTGACTTTTCCCAAAGATTTATCCACATGAGCGCTTACTCAATGGAGCCGCGACTTTCAGCAACTTTGCCTCCTCTTCACATTGACTTTGTTAGTTCTAGAATCTTAATTTGAAGCCACAGATACACAAAGTATGTACACGTATGTGTACGAGTATCTGCAGCAAAGTATCTGCTCTCTTAATGGTCTTCGTCTTCCTATGTTATGTTTACACAGCCCCAGAGTAGTTGCTGCCCCTGCCCCTGCCTCCGCTTTATTTATGCCCCTTCGGAATGTATCTGTGTGTGCGTGTGTTACTTTTACGATTATGTACTGTTTGTGATGCTAATCTCTTGTCTGTGTCATGCATACGATAAACGTTTTCAGGTACCCCCTCCCCCCTCCCCCTCCGGGGTACCTATTTGGTATGTACACCTTGCCACGCACTTGGGCGCACCACATAAAATTCAATTTCGTTTTAATTGCGCGCTCAATGCGACTACTAATTGAGCTATAGTAACAACCAAAGACTGTAGACTGTAGAGCGAAGACTGTAGAACGTATGTGGAGTGCGGAGTGCGAAGACTGTCTCAGAAGAGACTCTTCTGTGTAAGCTTTTCTGGGCCCATTAGCAATAACACGTTACATACTTAGAATATGCCTCAGCAAGCAAACAGGAAGTCGTATCTAATCATATCTCCAGCTCTACCTGCACATGTATCTGTATCTGTACCTCTATATGTATCTGTATCTGTTGCTGTGTATCTGTAGCTGCGGCTGTTGCTCTTACTGTGCCTTGTAAGGCGACGAACATGTTACTAAATATTTAAGCAACTTGCTGGCAACAAAAATTAGAGCAAACTTTGTACAGAGACTGAGAGAGAGACCTGCACAGACGTGCACAGACGTGTACAGTATCGCTGGCTAGATAAGAGAAAAGTGTGCAAATAGAAAGAGGAGAAAACGTGAGCAACTTTTCTAGCTGACGGGGGAGTAGGAGGAGAAAAACTATTGCGGTTATGTTTGCCTGCCTCGGCACGAGACAAACAAAAATGTAACCCCAGTGAAGTGAACTTTAAACAGAACTAATTAAACAAGTGCAGCTGATTATGAATTATAATTGAATAGCTCCATCTCCCTCTCTAGTAATACAAAACCTGCTGAAATGTAGCCGGTCTCGGAGCGACCTATTCCCCATTCTTACCTTCTTCAATTGGAGAAGCTTGCCAAAATTTTGGCAACGCTCATTAAGGTTTAGCGAATCCATCAAAGCTTATCAAAGCTAGGCAAGGCAGGTTGTGGTATAAATATGCAGTATATTATATTGTAGTGGTATAAATGTGCAGTGTATTATAGAGTAGTGGTATAAATGTTCAGTATAGTATATACTTTAGAATAGATATCTATTTTTATTAAGGTTCAATTGCTCCTCAAAGGGAATCCATCAAAACAAATCAAAGGAAGGCAATGAATAGTATAAATACGCAATATATTCTATTGTACTGTATTAAATTGTAGTAGTACAAGTATGTAGTGTATCGTATTGTAGTAGTATAACTATGCAGTATAATATAAATACCTGTCTATTTGTCTGTCTATATGTCTGCACACAGACCTATTGCCTATAGATTTGTTTCGAGCTTGTTTGGCTTTTGGGACAACATTTTTATTGCATTCGCTTTGGTCTCTCTCTTTTTATTTGGCAATGAAAATACTATAAAAATGTATGTTATATATACTAGTATTTTCTGCTCTCCCAAATGTCACACGAGTCTGTGTTGCTGCTGTTTTAATGGACATACCTAAGCTGCCCACTAGTCTATAAAATGTCTGACCTTAAATTCTCCTTACGAAACTCGAACTCAAACTCAAGCTTGAACTGGAAATCGAACAAAATCCATCAATTAAGCTTGGACTTTTCACTCGCAAGTCCGGCAGAGGGTTATCAATTAGAACAGCCCCCAGTCCCTCCCCCCCCCTTCCCCTCTTTGTCTAACATTTCCAATTGATTGCAAGTTTGAAAGTAATTCGAAGTGTTTTCCTGTCTTTCGATCCATTAATGGCACTGGGAAATGAGCTCAACTTCTTTTCAACTTGTGACTATAAATAATCACTGTGTTGTGCGTGTGTGTGAGTGACTAGCTAATGAATCGAAGAGATGAATATTTGAACCACAGTGAAGTGTGCTTGATTGATTATAATCAAAGAAGAAAAAACCCCAAGGACCGAGCGAAATCTTTGAATTCATTTCGATATTTTATTGTTTTATATTTGCGCTAATTAGTTTCAATTAAAATTAACGACGCCTCTGCGCTTTGGCGATTTCACACGCACTTAAAAGCGAAACAGAGAAACGGAGAAACAAAAACAAAACCTCAAGCGAAACAATCGAAGAGTATGAGGAAATGTTTTACTTTGCTGCTTTGCTGCCTTGTCTCGGCACTTTCTTAATGTTTGCTTTAATTTTGTGCGTGTCTGTTTGTGTTTTTTACACTTTTGACCTCAATTTGACTTGAGAACTGTTGGGCGCTGTTCTCCACAGTTCTCCACTGCTCTGGGTTCTGTTTAGTTTCAGTTGCTGCCTTGATGATGATGTCATATGGATGTGGCTGTGGATGTGATTGAAGATTGCCAATTGGCGATTGGTTTGGTTTGCTTCACTTCGTTTTGCTTTCGCGTTTGGATATTCAAATTCGTTTGCCTGCCCTGCACTGCACTCATTCATTCATTCATTCAGACATTCGGACATACATTCATTCGTTTATTCAGCCAGTTAATTCATCAGTTAAATTTTCTTAGAACTCAAAGCGTAACTGACTCGGACATGTTTATGATGTCAGTCATCTGAGTTCAAGTTCTGTAAATATTCTTTGCCTTTTTTCTTTGGCCTTTTCTTTGGCTCTTGTTGGCCTTTTTGTTGGCTTTTTTGTTCGCTTTTAATTCATGAACCTGTTTCTGTTTTGTAGCTCAAGTTGTGGCAATTAGTCGCGGCTCGAGGAAGTTGTCAACTTGCGGAGGTTTCCGCTGGCGAATCTGCAGCTAAGCGAGGTGATTAACTACAGGTCAGACGTGGCGTATGCGCAATTAAATATTAAATGAAGAAATATTTGCAGATAATGATTTAGCTAGAAGTAAGTGCAGAGAGATTTTCAGAGGAAGATACAGATAGAAACAACTAAAGATACATTTACAGATACAGAGACAGTTATAGGTACATTTACACATGCAGTGGCAACTACAAAGGGTAGCTATAGTTACAAGGGGCAGCTACAGCTACAGATACATAACACGGCAAACGTGTGAAATGTGCAAGAAACAGACAGACAGAAGGAGAAAGAGAGAGAGACAGAGGGAGGCCAGACAGCAAGAGCAGCCCAGACGCAGCCTCGCAGCTCGCAGCCCGCACTGACAGGTAGTAGATACATTTGTATCTCACGCTTGTACCTGCATCGCTTCGCTTTGTGTAGCTATTTTTAAACACTTTACAAGTAAATTCATCAAACAAACAAAGTGCCAGAATGCAGCTCCGATGTGTTGAGTCGCCCATTCTGATCTTCTCCGACTTCGACTTCGAGTTCGAGTTCGAGTTGATACGATTTTCCACTCATTTTGGCCGATTTGAGTTGGTCAATGCTTATGTAACGCCACACTTGATGATGATGCAGTAAGAACTGTATGCATGTATATGTGTGTGTGTGTCTGTGTGTCCGTGTGTGTGTGTGTTACCTTCTCATTGTTTGCTCTCATGCCTTTTGTGCCGCGTAATCGTCGTTTTCCAATGAACTCAGGTATGAGTTGAGGGCATGAGATACAAGCGTCGCCGTCGATTCTTTCTTGAGAGAAAGAGAGAGAAAGACTGTGCTGCCTTAGTCTCTCTCTTTTCGCTGTCTGCACTGTGGCTTCTTCTGCGTTTTTTCACATATTCTTTTTATTTTTTTTTGATTCATGGCTTGAAATATACTTATGTTCACGGAAAAGAAAAGGTTAATGCCTACTGAAGTGTGCACAGCATCGAAATCAGAATACACACACACACACACACATATAGCACACACACGCACACTGCACACACACACAATTGCCTGGCTGTTAAATAGTTGGCATTTCCGCTTGATCTGGTGTTAGTTAAGACTTCAACAGATTACAGCGCGCATTAGCAGCATCAACAGCGAGAAAGGAGGTAAAGAGAAGTGAGGTTAAAGAGCTGAGGAGTAAAGGAGGAGAAGAGGAGTAAATGTGCTTGTCTCAGCGCCGTTTAGTGCAGCTTATTAAAGCCTTTTCTCCCTTCTGCTTACCTGCCCCTTATCGCATATTTCACACCTTGCCGCGCCTTATCAGTTCTGGTTATCAGCGTCAAGTATTTATCAAATTACTTTGCTGCAGCGCGACTACTTAGTGTCTGGCATGGCCTGCACATTCCTCTAGCTATGTCTGTGTGGATTCTCTCTCCTTTCTCTTCTCCCTCTTGACTTTTTCTTATCAGACACAGCGCATTGCACAAGCCACAAGGCGGCACAAGGCGGCGCCCCTCGCATAAATCAATTATTTGCACCTAAAACTCATAAATCAACTCGGGAACAGAGACAAGAATAACTACAACAAGAGCAACAACAACTCGAACAAGGCGAATTGGTCAGCAAAATGGAAAGAAAAGAAAAGAAAATGAAAAGCGGCAGAGCAAATTGTGCGATTGCTTTATAAACGGGCATGAAAAGCCAGGGCTAATATGGCGTTGGCGGCGTCTTGTTACCGCAAAATGGACAAGCAGCAACAACAACCAAAACAATAACAACAACAATAAAAACAATAACAAATATTTGAATGATTTCAACAACAACACAAGCTACAACAACAATAACAACAACAAGAGCAGTAAAAGCAACACAAAACTCCAAACGGATTTCAATTTTTACGCTTCCCGCAGACTGTCGGTGTGTGTTCCCAGTGTGTGTGTGCCCTGTGTGTGTGTGTGTGTGTGCTTTGCTGTCCAACATCCATCTCGCATTTAGCCCTCCCTGACTGCCCCGCCCCCCACACTCTTTGCACCGCCCCCACAAACCTTCAGTCTCCACTTGGAATTCTGCAACTGCGCGTCGACTTGATTCTTTTTTATTATTTGTTTGCCTCCGATTCTGTGGTTTCTATTGTTGTTCTTGTTGTTGTTGTTGTTATTATGTTGTTGTTCTTGTTGTTGTTATTGCTCTGTTGCTGTTGTAGATTTATACGGTTTATTGACTTTGGTTTCTTTTTCGCACACTAAGCGCAAATCTAAACATTAAATGAAGTAAGTGCAAACAAAAACAAAAATCTGCTCAAAATACTTATGTGAGCAAAAGAAATACAAGAAAACATTTGCCATATATCACCAAGAAGAAGAAATAAAGAAGAGACTACGCTTCATTTACTATAGATGGGTCTGACCGAGGGCACTTTACGTATGAGGGAATTTCTATATTTAACTGTGTTTATTCTTTGCTAATTCTTTATTTGAGTTCTTCTTCTTTATTTTATTTGGGTTTATGTGGTTTAGTTTTAGATGCTACACATACTTTACTATCTGTATAGTATGTTACTATATATAATTTCATTCCAAGAAGATTCACAGTCTCATATAAGGCATACTATAAAGATAAATGTATGCTGTGCCTTTAAAGTCCAGTTTTGTTTTTGCTGGAATCCCTTCGATATATCTTTCTTCATAAGAATGAACGAAGAAGATACGAGGGTCGTTTGATAGCGCTATCCGTTTTATAGGAAATGCCTGATCGATCTAAATACTGCAGTTTCGTTAAAATCACGCAGATCGTCTGCTCTTCAAACCTTATTCAAACTCAAAAAAAAAAAAAAAAAAAAAAAAACCCTCGTATATTTGCATCTTTCCTACAGCTAATTACCCTAATCGTCAATAAAATCTATAAAGTCAACATAGATTATACTGATGTATAACCTTATTCAAACCTTATTCTAATTAAAAAAAAAAAAAAAAAAAAAATTATTTTTAGCTCTTCTAGAGCAAATTACGTTAGCTCCTTCCTTAGTTCCATATAATCTATAAAATCAGCATAATTCTACACTTGTTCCCTAAGCAAACCTTTCTCATATTATCTAAAAGCCTTACCTAGAACTCAGTTAGTATCTTTGGACTACAATCCCAGTGCAGTTCCGATGACTTGCGCAACTCATTCAAGCGTTGCTGCATGGGAATTATTTTGTACCACTGTAAACTGATGTTTATCTTAGTAGAAAGAAGTGATGAACAACTCCCCCAGTGTTCCCATTTCCATGCACACCTTTTTTCCGCCTTGCATAATTTCCTTTTAAACTTCCAACTAATTTCAATTCCTTCTTCTTCTCTTTCTCCTCTCTCTCATTGCAGGTGCGTATTCCCTCCGGTTGCAGTGCGATTTTGTATTCCGTTTTCCTGCTTATCGCTGAACATAGAACATAGAACAAATAGCGAACAACGAATACGAATAATTATCTCTCTCTCGCTCTTGATTCGTGTTGGGTGAGTTAACGCCCCAGCTAGACAGCTTGGCCTCAGTTCCACGAGCGCGCATTATAATATCGCATAATATAATGGGTAAATAATGCCATGTTTGCTCTCGCTTCCCGATGGTGTGTGTGTGTGTGTTGGAGTGTGTGGGAGCGACCTTTCGAAAAGACCATCAATCATTTAACAACAATTGTGAGGCGCTCCACGCCAACACCACCACCGACTATGTAAAGTATAAAGAAGAAACAACCTACCCCACGCCAAGTAGATAGAAAAAAAAAAAAAACAACAGAGCATAATAAAAAGGCGCGGGAGAAGTGGATATATTACCAAATATGAATATAAAGCGTGTTGGCAGAATCAGAATGATAATGATTATAGGCGAAGATAAGATACTCTTGGCTAGTAGTTCTTGTTTGAAGAACTGACAAGGTAGGTAGTGTTAAGTTGAAAGAACTTCTTTGAGAACCTCAACTGAAATGGAAAGTGCGTTCAATAGAAAGAGTTAGGTAGTATGTTATATGATTCAAGAGTACTTGAAGTTGCTGTGAGTTTCTCATAACTTGGCATATTCACTTGAACTGGCAAGAAGGTAGTGTCAGACTGTGAGAACTTGTGGGGTACCTTGAACGAAAAGTAGAGTGTGTTAGTTGAAGAATTCTTTGGCTTATAGAGTAGAAAGGTAGCAACCTTAAGATATAGTAGGAGTTTAAAATACGAAGTTTAAATATGAAATACTTGGCGAATTCACTGGTACTAGAAAGAAGGTAGAGTTAGAGGACCTTGCTTAATAGAAAAGTTTATCATATATGACAAGACCTTATATTTTCCTGTATTAATATTTCCATATTAAATATTTAATAATACAAAAAAAACCTTTTCAACTTTAGCAAACCATCCAAAGTTCCTGCAGCTACCCTTACGAAAGGGTATTTCCCCCACAAGAAGGGTACATTCATTCATAAAGAGCATCGTAGCCCCCTCACCCCATACTGAAACAGTAGGAAAAATTTTAATATTTTTGTCAAACTTGCTGATGGGGCTATGCGAGGGTAAAGCAGGGGGAGGGACAGCAGGAGGTAGCTCGCCACCATTCACTTTTCATTATTAATATTTTGTGCGTGTGTGTGTGAGGCTGCGTGTATGTGTATGTGCGTGTTTCAACCCAAATTATGCTAATCCGTTGAAATATGATTATGCCAAATGACAACAGCTTGAAAAATGAAAACTTGGCGGGGCGTGGCACCCTCCAGCTACCTTCTACTACTACCGTTTGGCAGGTGTGTCTGCCAGAGGGAAAGTGGAGACCTTCTGCATAATTTGATTACCTTTGGCAGCTAATTTCGCTGCGTCTCTTTCGCTCTCCCTCCCTCCCTGTCCCTCTCGTCTAATTAAATACGCGAAATTGTTTGGCATATTAAACAATTTTCGCGATGGGGCAACTTTTTCAATTAAAGCGCCAAAACGGGCGCAAAGCAAACAAGGAGCGCGACCTTCAAGGACGGCAGTACCGAATGGAATTGCAGTTGAAAGAGTAATTAAATTAGCTGCGAAACGAATCACAGCAGCAGAGCGAGAAAGTAGAAATGAGAGAGAGAAAGGGGGAGAAGAGCGAGCAAGACAGACAGAGGGTGTGAGAGAGGGTACTCCCAGAGAGAGGGTACCTCGCGGGCAATAATAATTCTCAAAAGTGAAAATAATTTGGCAGCGCAAGCACGAAAGGGTTAAACCCAAGAAAGAAAAGGGGAGAGGAAATGGAAAAGGGGTTAGCAAGTACCTAGGGGGAGGGGGTACCAGCAGCAGTACCGGGACAGCTTCGTCACATCGCGTGTTTGCGCGCTGAGCAAAGTTTGGCGACGCCGACGAGAAACTTTGAAGGCGCCAACAAAAGCGAAACTAGCCGTAAAAATACACAAAAAGGAAAAACCCGCAGAAAATGCAGCCAGCAAATCCAAAAGACGTGGCTAAAAGCTATGCAAATTGTGTGGCTCAAGTGCTGTGCAGGGGGGCGTGGCAACACTTCTGCATTGCCTTGACCAAGTGTTGACTTCCGCCATTTTGGCTGCGACAAAATGAATTTTGCACTGAAATTTGTAAATAATGCAAAGAGCAATTGAGGCAGACCAGGTGCAAGGGGGGACGACAACGAAGCGGGTAAGGCAAGCAGTCAAGTTGGATCGATAGTAGGCGAGTGTACACTGCCTGAACACTTTGTAAAATTTCCTTTTTTTTTCTTTTCCTTTCCTTTTGAAAACCTAAAACTATCTAAATTTCCTTCACCATCATCATGGCACGCATTCTTTGGACGACGTTCTGCCAGGCAACGCCTGAGCTTCGCCTGGAATTGCGACTACAGTGTCGCCATAGCCTACTGTGGCTGCGCAGCTATTCAGCAACCTCAGATGATCCGCCACCAAGCGATCCAGCAAACGATCAAACAACGGCTCGACTACCGCGTGGCATGCTGCCCAACAAATCGTTTGTGGGGCACAACAAGTTGGACACCTCGGTGGTACCAGTGCCAGAGTTGACAACGCCGCCACCCGCCAACAAAATTGGCTTCGAAGGAGATAAGCCAACGGGGGAGTCGCTGCCAGCGGTGACGAGCAAATCCGATGGCGGTGGTGGTGGTAAATCAGGCGATGGCAAGGGGAACGCACTAGTTGCGGGCAATAAAGATGGCGGTGCAGCGGGAGCGCCAGCCAAGGTTAGCAATACTGTGGCAGTAACACTGATGGCTGGCGATGGTATTGGTCCAGAGATATCGCTGGCTGTGCTGGAGGTGCTCAAGGCCGTGAATGCGCCGCTTGTCTTTGAACCTGTCGACGTGACGCCAGTGATGAATGAAAATGGACAACAGTCGATACCGCAGCTCGTCATCGATAGCATGGAGCGCACTAAGCTCGGTCTCAAGGGGCCCCTCATGACGCCCATTGGCAAAGGTTTTCGCTCACTGAATCTCACATTGCGGGTACTGTTCAATCTCTATGCCAACGTGCGACCCTGTCGATCGTTGCCGGGCGTAGAGACTGTGTACGGTGATGTGGACATCATAACCATACGTGAGAACACCGAGGGTGAATACTCTGGCCTGGAGCACACACTGGTCAAGGGTGTGGTGCAGAGCATTAAGCTGATCACGCGACCAGCCTCGTTGCGTGTTGCCGACTATTGTTTCAAGTACGCGATTGCCATGAAGCGCAAACGGATTACGGCCGTACACAAGCGATCCAGCATGCGTATGTCCGACGGTCTGTTTATCAACTGCATCCGCGAGATGTACGAGAAGTACAAGGATCAGTTGAAGGCTGCAGGCATTACGTACGACGAGGAGGCCATCAATACAGTTTGCTTACGTATTGTGGCCGAACCCACGCGATACGATGTGCTCGTCATGCCCAATCTATATGGCGACATTATGTCCGACACCTGCGCCGGCTTGATCGGTGGCCTGGGCTTGACGCCATCGGGTAATATCGGCACCAATGGTGCCATCTTTGAGGCTGTCCATGGTACAGCACCCGATATTGCTGGCAAGGATTTGGCTAATCCCACAGCGCTACTGCTCTCCACTTGCATGCTGTTGCGCTACGTCAATCTGAGTTCTCATGCCGACAAGATCGAGAATGCTGTGCTCAAGACCATCAGGGATGATAATGTGCGTACGGGGGATCTGGGAGGCAAGGCCAAGTGCTCGGAGTTCACCAAGGCACTCATTAAGAACTGCATTTGATCGGTTATTTAAAGAATACACTCTATGCCATATATAAATTGCTTGTTTTGCTAATTTACAAGTATAATTTATTATAAAAAGGAACTAAATGGCATTTAAAGCGATTATAGATTTAGATCTTTGGGGCAAGGGACAGTCAGGGGGAGATAAAAGGGTAGATGGACTTGATTGTATCCTTAGGGATCGTTAGTTTACTCAGCCAGCTGAGCTCTATAAGAAGTGCATTTAAAATACTGTTAATATATGTGGTAAATCGATCGATCTGGGCAAACAATGATATACGACTAAATAAATGTATTGCAGAAGCTGAGAGGGTACTGCGTACTGCAGTGAGTTTTAATACTATTATGATTTTTAGACTGTATAGGCAAGTACGCAAAGATATAAGACCAAGTACATTTAGAAGTTTAAAAGCTGAAAGGGTACTGGGTACTTCAGTGAGTTTTAAGGGGAAAGAAAAGGTAGCTAGTCTGCGAGTCGAAGTTAGTGCCACAAATCAATGACTATTACTATGTTGCGCAGTACGTGAAAATATAAGACAAAATATGACAAATGAAGTGCAAAAGCTGAGAGGGTACTGCGTACTGCAATGTGTTTTGAGCGAAAAGAGGGTAGCTAGCCATGTTGTATGTCTAAGTAAGTGCCTTAAAACTTAAGACTATTAAGCTATATACGCTATGTAGGGCAGTACGTGTAGATATAAGACAAAATTTGATAAATGTAGTGTAGAAGCTGAGAGGGTACTGTGTACTGCAATGAGTTTGAAGAGGGAAGAGGGTAGCTAGACTTGCTGTATGTCTAAGAATCTTATGCTTTATGGACTATGTAGGGCAGTACGCGAAGATATAAGACCAAAACTAAGAAGCTGAGAAGGTAGCTTGACCTACAGCGAGAGAGGGGAAGACAAGGTACCAAGAGGTATGAGTATACTTCATATGAGTAACTTAACCCCAACAGAGAATCCATCTCTACAGACATTATCTGCACATTCTTACTTCTGCTATATAGTAAATCGGCATTCCAAACTAACAAAGAGTCCAAAAGAGTATGAAGATAAACAAAAACAGCTTCAAGTTCGCTGCATGGCTTATCCTGCGTAAGCTAAGCTGCGCAAACAGGACACTTTACTATATAGTAAATCGGAATAGAGTGAGTGAGAGAGCAGATAAGCGAGTCTTACTTAGTACCAGCCTAAGCCAGCAGCAGCTTACTCAGCCAGTGAGGCTACTAAACCTTCCAACAGGCAGCACAGCAAGGCAAGCAAAATACCAAGCTTCCCACTAAGCCTCCTGCCAGTGCAGCTCAGGCCAGGCCAGCCAGGGAGGCAGCCAGTCAGCCAGGCAGGCAGGCAGCCAGTCAGGGAGTTAGTCAGAGCAGCCAGCCAGTCTAACCAGTGCCAAAGTCAGAGTCAAAGTCAGCGTCAGCCACAGCGTCGCAGTCAGAGTCAGAGTCCGAGCTGGTGAGTCGAGTCAGTCAGTCGCCTTTGCGGGCACGAAAGCGAGAGCCAAACAGCGCAAGTCATCAACCGCTGCCCTCTGCACTGGCAACTCCTCTTCCCTCTCCCCTCCCTACCCTCCTCTCTTCCCTTCGCTTGCAGGCACTCCCTCGTTGCATTTTTACATGCATGTTTGGACCACTTGAAACTCGCTGTGAGCTGCGTTTAAAAGTGCCGACCAAAACTCTAAACAGACCAAGCTGGCCAGGAGGGAAAGGGGCAGGGAGGGGGAGAAGCTCAGTGGCTCAGCGGAGCGTGCAGTAAGGAAGAAAATGCCACAGAACCATATAAAAAATTAAAAAAGAACAAGAGAAAAAGAACAAAATTTAATTTTGTGTGTAAGCAGGCGAGTGCAGTGCGGTGTGAGTGTGTGTGTAGGGTGTGTGTGTGTACGTGTGCTGTTTGTGTGTATGATGTGTGTGTGGTGTGTGTCTGCGGTGTGTGTGTGTGTGATATTGTGTGTGCATTTCAAAGAATTTCTATAAACAACAACGAAGCCAGCAGCAGCAGCAGGGCGAAGACTGATGAAGAAGAAGCTGAAGCAAGGAGAAAGAAGAAGAAGAGAAGGAGAGAGAAAGAGAAAAGGAGAGAGAGGGAGGGAGAGAGAGGTAGAAAGAGAGAGAGCGAGAGTTAGTAAAGATAAACTTCGTTTTGTGTATGTGAAACAAAAGTCAAAGAATTTTTTCGTATATCTTTTTTTTTATTTTTGTTTGTGTTTTCTACGGACTTGTTGTTGCTGCTGTTGTTGTTGTTGCAACCGGTTTCTGGTTGCTGCAGCAACAGCGCATCAGCCTGCCAGTGGCATGGCTCAAAGTGAGCTTCCAGAACGTAGCTGAGAAAGAGTAGAAGGGGCACGAAGGAGAAGCAAAGATAGGGCGGCTGTAGAGAGGCGTGGCTACTGAATCGCCCTAGTTGTCGCTGTTTGTCTGTTTGTCTGTCTTGCCCCCCATTCATAAATGCAAACAGCAAGTGCAACTGGCAGCCCGGCAACGTGCAACATGCCACAACGAGATGCAACTGAAAATGAGGCATATTTCAATTGGCCAAACACGCAAGAGCATGTCGAGGCAGCAGAAACAAGAGGGAAAGAGTAGGCAGAGGCAACTGCAGGGGCAAGGGAAAGGGGCAGGGACAAGGAGGGGGGCAAGAGGAGTGCAGGAGGGGAGGGGTTGGCCCGCCTAGACTAGCGGCACGGCGCCATAATTGTCATGCCGTGCCGCCCATTTAGAATGCTAATTTGTGAATGCAATTCCAATGAGGCTCCCCTTACTCCCCGCTCACCTTACTGCGCACACTAATTGTTTCGCCAGAACTCTCGTGTTCGCTGGAAAAGCCAAACAAGCGAGAGAGAGAGAAATTCATGTGTAAAACGTGAAAACGCGTAATTCAAATAAAAAATTCAGCATCGCTTCGCTGACGGACAAAGGTCAAGCGTGGTCTATTTTAAATATGCATAAGTAGAGCACAAAATTCACTGGAATTCGTGGAGGGAATTCATGCTAAAGCTGGCGGGGATTAACAACAGTAAACAGCAGTCCCCTTCCCTGCCTCCCTCTTTCCCTTTCTCTGTGCCTTTCAATTAATCCGAGTGCACTCTAAATCATTGCAAATTAACTACGTGCGTGCGCTGTTGCTGTCTCTCTCTCTTCCACACTCCCTCTCTCTCTCCTTCTCTTCCAGCCTCTCTCTGTCTACCCCTCTCCTCTCCGTCTCTCCCCACTCTCTGTGGCACGTTTGGCAAGTGTTTGACAAGCCTTTAAATCGCTTTTAACTGATTTCGCCTCGGCATACTCCATGCAAGTGCGTGAAAGAGAGAGAGAGAGAGAGCGTGCTAGAGAGCCACTTTCACGGGGTCGCAGCTTGACAAGGGTTGCCACCCTAGGCCCCCCTTCCTACTCTGCTACCCCTTGCACGCCCAGGCACTTGCACAAAGATTTACGTCCGCTGTCAATAGTGCTTTGCATGACAAGCCCCCACAGACCTGCAAAGAAGAACTTCCTCCTCATCTCCCTCTCCCTCCCCCTGCCCCTTTGAACTTGTCCTGCACACACACACAAAAAGCATTTTCGAATTTAAATCTATTTGTCACTTGCGCAACTTGTGCTACCTTTAGCCAACTTGCAACTTGTGCCGCAATCAAAACATGCCTCGCCTCTCGTGGCACGCACAAAGTTTGCCCTAAGCTAGAACCGGACGAAGAAGCCGCCAGCAGACACAGACACAGACACACAGGAACAGGAACAGGAATTGATTCACATTCTGATTCAGTTTTGCTATGCCTAAGTGAGGGAAGGGCAGGGTAGTCGACTGGCAGATGCCCTGTAAAAGTAAAAGAGCATACAATAGAATATATAGTATATAAATAAAACCTAGAATATAACTAACAATTTCTAACTTTGTTAACTGAGTAGCTTTGTCGATTTCCATCAACAATATTGACTTTTCAAAATTATGAATAAATTTAAGGAATTTTTTCAAACTGCAAAATGGTTTGTTTTCCAAATTCTACAATTCTTTAATCTCAAAAAATATTTTATTAAGTCATCATGAAGCCAAAAGAAACTTGACAGTTTGCCATCTTATGCAATATAATCTGACGATCTAAAAGAAATTTATAACCTAGGCAAGTAAAAATCAGCGGAAGAGGGTTGAAAATATGATTTAAATTTTCAATATTTTGCATAACATCTTCGAAAAACTGTTCTAGAATAAATTTTTCAATGTGTGTCTGAAGGGTTTAACTAACTAAAAGCGGAAGAATAAAGTCTTTAATATATTTCAACAGGTTTAATTGATTAAAAGCGGAAAATAAAGATTTCAATATTTCTAAAATATGTTCAAGTTGTAAGTTTACAATATTAAAATAAAAAATCGTTTTGTATGAAACTAAACAGCATACTTTTCTGTCTTATGAGCAGTTATGAATAATGCAACATCTTAATATAAAGGTTAAATCTTAGGTATATACAGGATATTATAGGCTATAGTTACCTATTAAACTATTTTACCTGAAGTAAAATAAAATATATTGAAAGAGAGTTCGAAAAGTGTTTTGCATATACTGCACTTCATTACACTGCCTAACACAAGCCTAATGTATGAATATACCCTCTTGCCAGCCACCTTCACAGGGTATGCCGGGCATAAAAACTTAGTCCAAGTGACAGTTACAAATTTGCTGAAATAAAATGGGCAAAATGGAATTGAGAGAGAGAGAAGAAAAAAAGCAGCAGGCAACGCAAAAAACCCTGAAAGACAAAGGGAAAGGGCAAGGGCAGGGACAAGCACAAAAGAAAAGCTGGCAAAGCATGCAAATGAGGTGAAGAGAGGAGGTTGGGGTTAGGTGTGAGGGGTGTGGGCCAGCCACTTATTAGGCCTGTCCAGCAGCGGCACTTACGAAGTGTGGCAACTTCATTTTAAGCCGTAACATTTGCTTTAGATTTCTGCTTGAAACAACACGCACTTGAAGTACCTCCCACGCACAGTCCCCTTATGCACCCCCAACCCCCTTATATAAAACCCTCTTACACCTCCCCTTCCTTACACACCTCCCTCTCCTTATCACACTGCCATTCACAGTAACATTCACAATCGTCGAGGCCATAATGCGACGCCCCATCGAGGAAAAAGAAATAGAAAATGATTTGCATTTATTTTTCCAGCGCAGGACGCAGTGCCTGCCCTATCCCTCTCTCTCTTTTCCCCTCTCTATCTCTCCCTCTCTCTCTCTACTTCCTTTTTCCTTCTTCTACTTCACTCCCTCTTCACACTCTATGTCTCCCCAGCTGATAAAAATAATCCCATTTATTGTTTAATGCTTAATAAATAAAGCAATTTTTATTTATTTGCTGCGTTTTGTTTGAGCTTTTATTTCTTTGTTTCTTCTCTGGTTTCTTTGCTGCCTCTGCCTCCTTCTCCTTCCCTCTCTTTCTCCTGCTCTCTTCATTTGTGTTTTATTGATTTTCTGTTTGCTTTTTCTTGTTGTTCTTGTTGGGGCCTCTCCTAAGTAAAATGCCATCAATTGTTGATTGTTTTGATAATGCGTTTTGTTCCATGAGCATTTGATTGTTGTTGCTCTTGTTGTTGTTGTTCTAGCTGCCACAATTATTGTTGTTGTTGTTGCTGTTAGAGTTTATTGTTGTTTGTGGAGTTGAAGCTGTTGTTCTACTTCTTGGCTCTAGTTTTTTGTGGTTGCTTTAGTTTTGTTTATAGTTACTTTATTTGATTGCATTTTTCCACTTTAAGTTGCTCGTACAGCGCGGCGTATGCGTAATATTTGCACTGTCTCTTTAAGGTCTGCTGTAGAATAAAAAAAATATATATATAAAACACTGTGATAAACATTTATGAAACAAGCAATAAAAACAAATTGAAAGCTTTAATTAATAAACAAATTAATTGACAAAGTGCGCGGCGAGACTGACAGAAGAAGTGCAGGCAGAGGCTAATTGGAGGGGCAGACAGAGGGGTGAGGGGTAGGAGAGGAGAGAGAGAGAGAGAGGAGAGAGAAGGGAGGAGGAAGAAGAAGAAGGGAGTAAGGCAGGAAGTCAGTGGTGGAGCTGAAGTGGGAGAAGAAGGGCTGGAAGGGAGAGACAGAGAGAAGATGAAAGAGTTGCATGTGCCTTTGTGTCCTGTTGCCTGTTACATGACTGTCAGGCAAGTTAAAGGCAGCAGGGAAGAAAGGAGGTGTAACGGGACAGAGGTAGAAAAAGGGACACATATACCAACATGCAAGTACAGCTGTCCCTCTTGCACACTGCTCTCAATTAACGCCGGAAATGTGGCTGCAGTAAAAAGGAAGAGTTGCTGATAAGGACGCAGCCGCAGCCGGCGCAGGCAGACATAAAATGCAGGCACAGAAAGAGAGAGAGAGGGAAGGAGAGAGAACAGAAGAGAGGGAGCAAGAAGTAGGAAAAGAGGGTGCACAGTGCAATGAATGTTTAAGCATCTCGTGTTGGTTTAATTAATGCAATTAAATGCTCCCAGCGAAGATAATTGAAATTGCCCATAAAAATAATGCGACACATGTGCAACGCGGCATGCCCCAGGCTGCTCCACCCCCTCCCCTCTCTCTCTCCTTGTGCAGCATATCGATAAGGTGGCCAGTTAACGGACATATCGATGTGGCCCTGCAGAGTCGTAGACAATGCTCAAGGCTCAATTAGAGTGTCGCGTCTGATTGGACTAAAGTGAATTCCAATTGGAAACAGGGGGAAGCAGGAGGGAGGGAGGGGAAATTAATTGAAAAGTGAGCTATATAAATGACATGAGAGATATTGAAATAAAGTATGAATTAAGTTGGGCAATTTGTCAAGCTTTAAGAGCAGAAATTCAACCCTTTTTCTGACAGTGTAGCAGAGTAAAAAGTTGATCAGAGTAAAGAAGAAGTAAAGCTGTAAAAAGTGTCTCAAGACTTACTCAAGATACTCTCTATAAGCTATGGCAACAAAGTAGATTTAAAGCTGACAATTTGTTGTCGAAATTTAGTGCGCAATTTCGCGCAGTGTACGCGAACTTGGGGCGTGGAGTTGTGTTGTAGTAAATAAAGTTGTAAAATGGTGACCAGTCAAAGCAGCTGCCAAAGCCAACAGGAACATGCCACAAGAAACAGCAAGAGGGGCAACAACAACAACAGGGGCAGGTACAACAAAAAGAGGAGAAACAACAGCAAGTACAACAACAAGGGAAGGTACAACAACAGCTACAACAACAAGGGACAACAAGGGCAGCTACAACAACGTGGCTAACAAGCAGGCAAACTTGTAAGCACATTTCTAAGCACTTTCTTGGCCCAAACCACATTGCTGTTGTTGTTGTTGTTGCTGTAGGTGTGTGGCAGACACTAATTGCAGCTTGTTATAGTAGCTTGGGCAGCCAGCAACTTCCGGTAATTAAGAATGGAGGCAAAGTGCGCTACGTGAGACGCGCCAAGCCAGAGCACGACACGAGGCAAGGCAGGGCAAGTCGAGGCAAGATGGAGCAAGGCTTGGCTTATTGGAGGTCAACTTTTTGGGCGACAAAGTCACGAAGGACGCAACTTCAGCAGCAGTCACTTGTTGCCACAGCTGTTGGCAAGAGCAGAGGAGCAGTGCGAAGGGGGAGCAGCGGGAAGGGAGGCAGAAGGAAGTGAAGTAGCAGGAAATATATGCAACGCATTCCTGGCCGCGTGTTTTTCAATTAAAACTTGCTGCAATTGCCGAAATTAATAAAAACAGCATACAAAATGCAAGCTAACTGTGCCCAGAGGCAGAGGCAGGGGGTAGGTAGAGAGCAGGGAGGCGGACAGTGGGCAGTGGGCGTGGCCTGAGGCCAACAATGGGCAATGAACCTTTGTGTGGCTAAGGTCAACATGTGCCCAATGCAGCAGTGGCCAAAGGGGGCATTTATTATGTATGAAAAAGAGAGGGAAGCAGGAAGAGAGGGGCACGAAGAGAAAAGGGAAAGAGGGGAGGAAGCAGGAGGGAGGAAGAGAGAGGGCACGTCTGCAGCCAAGTGCAGCGCATTATGCAAAAGTTGTGCCTGGATTCATTTCACAACTGCAGTTTATGGACGAGTGTGTGAAGGAGTGTGCGAGGGTGTGTGAGGGAGGTGCGAGGGTGTGCGAGGCTGTGCTTGTGTGAATGATGGTGTGCACACTCCATATAGAGCAAGCAGGGCACTTGAGTGAGCCAAGCGAACTACTTAACTGGGTCGACAAGGCGAGTTGAGCGCAGCGCCGTGTGAAATGCAATCAATTTTTTGTTTGGCTACACCTGAGACGGCATAGCAGGCAGTCGGCGAGAGGGGGAGAGGGGGCAAAGGATATGCCAGACAAAGCAGGCGTGTGTGCAATGTGTGTGCCCCCTTCCCAGCTCCTCCTGCTTCCCAACTTGCCTGCAAATTGAAACATAAATTGAGCTCATAAACTCGTCGAATTGCTTTAAATGGCGATTTAATGTCTACAAGGAGGCTGCAGGAGGAGAAGGAGCCTGCAGGAATCCTCGGGATTTGCTGTGCTGTCAATTAGGCCAGGCTTCATACGTTGCCAGGCCATGCGTATATTTATGGTCGCCACTGTGGCTCAGCTTGGCAATTGAAGTTGTCGCTGCTCCTTCCTGCTGCTGCTCCTGCTCTTCCTGCCTCAACAAAGGCCAATGCCACGCGCCAGCATCCCCTGTCAGCTCAATGGCTGCTCCTCCTCCTCCCCCTCCCTCTCTTCCTTCCTCCCACTCCGGCGACATCAATAAATAATTTATTAAACAAAGAGCATGCTCAATGGCAACAATGACACTTTAAGCAGCAGCAGCCGAGGCAGCCCAGTCAGTTTTGGGGCAACACTTGGCCTGCCACCCCTCTCCCACTCCTGAGGCGCACTTCAGTTCGCGCTGTGCCAGACATCCGGCTCTGGCTCTGGCTTTGTATGCCTGCCACTTCTGCCTGCCTCGGCTGCCAGCAAAAGAGAGAGAAACAAAGAATAACAACAATAATAAAGCGCATAAATAAATGATAAGCCGAGCACATGCAGAATGACATGTCACAGTGAAGAAGAAAGGCAGAAAAAGAGAAGGAGAGAGAGAGGGGGGGAAAGTGAGGTAGTTGAAGAGCAGTGTAAGTGGGCTGAGTCCTGTGCCCTTATGAAATTGTCAAGCTGCAACGGACTCTGTCAAGTTGACCAACAATTGGGAGCATCATCATTGCTCTCAACATTCATCATCATCAATCTACTTTCAATAGTTGTTCAACTGGGGTATGTTCTTTATCTGTAGGATAATCACATAACAACTTAATCCATCATAAGCATTTTCTTTAACATCGTTCTGAACCAGCTTATCAACCTAATTATCTTTTACATCATTAAATTCATCTTTATTCTGCTCTACATCAGTATTTCTACCTTCAGTAGGGAGACATCTTTGTTGACATCCTTGTTTACATCATTATTATGAAAATTAGCTTCATTCCATACTTTTTCATACTACATATTTCATCTCTCTTTCATTATTTTATTTAACATCATTCTAAATATCTTTACAATCATGTTTCTTAACAACTTCTTCATGTTCTTTCGCATCAGACATAATTGTCCTTGTCTTCATTCTCAATATTATTCATCTGAACTATTTTTACTATCATCTCTTCATCATCATCTCTTCATCATCATTTCTTCATCATCGTTTCCATCACAAACCTCCTCAACAACATCATTCTTATTGCCATCTCTAACCACTTACAACCTCATCTCTTCAGCATCATCCTCCAAACATCAACATCATCTACATCATTTTTTTTCCTCCTTAATCTTGTCTACCTCCTCCTCATCATCATCCATTTATTAGCATCAGCATCAGTTCTCTCATTTATTTCCTCTACATCCTCCTCCACCTTCTCCTCTTCCACCTCCTCATCATTTGCTCTTATCCTTCTCATCTCTTCTGTTATTGGCAAACGTGACATGCTTCGACAGCAAAGCAATAAATATCAAACAGAAACAATTAATGAAAACAGTCGCATAAACAAAAACCCTGCACAAAATACCCTGTAGCAAATTTACGACAAGTTTCATTTATTATTTTTCTATATATTCCTTTAAGATTTCTCATTTCTTGCAGTGTAAATTTGCCTACTACATTTAATACGCATAATTCCCGACTCTAATGACAGGCGCCCAAACAAATACAAGCTAAGCTGACTTATCTTATGCTAGCTAAGCCGACAACATAATGCGGTGGAAGAGGAAAAGAGAGAAGAGTAGGGAAAAGGAGACAGAGAGGGAAATAAGTAGAGGCGAGTGGAAGAGAGAGGGAGAGAGAAAGAGAGCCAGAGGAAGTCTCTTCCACTTGCCTATCTTGCAAATCCCTGCACTAAAAAACTGTCAGAAAAGCGGGAACCTCTGCTCCTCTTCCTCTTTCTCTCTCCCTCTCCCATCTCTGCATCCCTATCCCTGTCTCTTTCTCTGGCGTAGAAAACAAAACTTTGACAATTTCTCTGAGCTTGCCTGGCTTATAAGGCGAGTCGAGAACTTGCCAAAGTTTTGCCCCAGTCTACGATGAAACCTATCGAAACCGAAACCAAAACTGAAACAGAAACCGTAACAGCAAAGTCCCTTTCCTCCCTCTCTCTCCCCCCTCCTTGCCGGAAATGTTTGGTACATTTTACATAACTCTGTAAGCAATAAAAATTAATTTGCTGCCCATTTGGAAGTGCTTAATTTGCAAACGAGACCATTGGGCTCACTTTCCGAATGCGAATCCCCTTCCACTGTTTGACTTTCAGCATGTCAAACAAATTGTGCACGGAGAGTGAGGTTAGGTTGAACTCGGCAAAAGAGGGGGGAGAGAAGGAAAGAAGGAATGTAGCTACAAGGAAGTCATAAAATTTGATGGACACGCTAAAGTTCTTCAAGCTAACTGTAGCTAAATAAAAGCAAATGACTTTATTACGGCAAACATTGTTACTATCGATAACTATCGCATACGAGTATGTGTAATCGACTGCACAGTTATGATTGGGAACTAGCAGTACTGACAGCTGAATAAGAATTGGCTATTTACAGCTGTTAACATTATTATCGATATGTTATCGATTACTATCGCATAGGTCATGGTTGTATTGACGCCAAGTTGCATTTGTTTGACACAAATAAAAAACAGCGACCTTCATTATAATGGTAAATTAGTAAATTGGTGTGATTACTATCGATAGCTATTGGATGTACTATCGATTGTATAAAGGTTACATTTAAATAGTTTCTTCTTTACTTTAAGCATTAAGATTATAGTTTTACTTCACTCATTGACTTCTTAAAATGTATTTCCACTACTGTCGATAATTATCGATAACCAACAATACGATTATCGTTTGTTTTGACTGTACAACTGCATAATAATTAATATTATTAGCTATACTTAAGCAAATTATGATATTCTTATGCAAAGTAATTGTTATTTCTTAATTATCGATAACTATTATACATACTATTGAAAGAGTAGTGGCTAACCAGTATAATAAATAATGAAATAAGACAATTTTTGTTAGTCTGAAAAAAAGCCTTTACTTCCATTTACTTGAAATTTTCGGCCTTCATATGTAACTTTTTGATAACTATCGATAACTATGGCAAATACTATCGTTTCTAAAAGGTTACATAGACCAAGCTTGTGTTTCATATTTTCTTCCTTTACACTTTTCTTCATAGAGTATACAACTTTCGCTCTGCCTCCGCACTTGTTTCTGTCGTGTTTCTCCTCTTGTTTTGCTCCCCTCGTTTTTCTTCTGATTTTATCGCCTCCTTCGCCTCCCCCTCCCCTGCAGAAACACACAAGCACAACAAACAGGCGACATTTGTTGGGACAAAAACGCAAATGGCGTTGAATGTTTGCAATAAAACAAATTTTAGCAATGTTTTTTCCCAGCTCTCTCTCTTTTTCTCTCTCTCTCTCTGTATGCTTGACCCTTGTTTGATGTTTTTTAGTGGTTTCTTTGTCTCGCTTCGTCGTATGTAATTTATGTTTATTTTAAGCACAGCAAAGAGAATTTCACTCAACTCAAGTAACAATTTCCTCAGCGAGAATTTTCCATATTTTCCTGATTAATAATTGTCGCTAAAGTGAGCTTAGCTCACTGTCGTCGTGCTCTTGACTTTGACCTCTGACTCGATTGAAGCATCCGTTTGCTGTTGCCCTTTTCCCAATTCCCTCCCCTCCCCCTCTCCCTCTTCCCCTTCTATCTGCTCTTTCGCCCACGCCTCTGACAAATGTCAAGTGAAACGCGGCGTCCGACTGTACATGGAAACGACCTCGCTGGCCAAGGGTGAATCGCTGTGTGAATCCGAGAGTGAATCAGCATGTGAAGCTGTCTGTTACATGGGCATAGGGAGAGGGAGAGGAAGGGGGGCTGCAGGGAAAGGGGGCCTGTTAAGCACTGTTCCGGGGGCACTTGCCGTGGGTGTCATTACGTAAAGCTTGACGCAGTCAAATGTTGTGCGCGCTCTCTATCATTGCCTCTCGCTCGGCTTTGCTCTGCCTCTGCTGCTCTTTCTCTCTGCCACTCATTCTCCCCCCCCCCTATCCTCTCTCCTTGCCTTTCTCCCTCTTGTTCTGCATTTAATGCATACAAATTGCGCTGATTTCAAAACCCAAGCTGAAATTTGTCTAGGCTCGTAGATCATTGCATATTTAATGCACACAATGCAATGGGGAGAGTGAAAGAGAGAAAGGGAGGGAAGCAGCCAGACACGGAAAGAGGGAGAGAGGGAGGAGGGACAGCGAGAGAGCAGCTAAATATATGGGGCAAATAAATCTTTGCTTCACAATTGAAACTTCCCAACTAGTTAAGGCTGCTTAAAATGCTTAGAACTTTAATGAGCGCTGAGTTTTGCTATTTCTTTCAATTGGACTGTATATGGTAATGCAGAGCTTTCTATAGTGATAGAAAGAGAGGGTGAGAAAGGGTGAGAGGGGGAATATATCTATGTAAGACAGTTGTAGTTTCCCTAACTAAAGTTTAATTCAAAATTACTTCAATTTGCAGAGCTTTAATGAGCTTTCAAAGCTTTATTTTCTTTACAAATTCATGAAATCAGCAAAAACTCTTTCCCACTCTGTCATTCCCTTCTCTCCTTCTTTCTTTTTCTTTTCCTTTCTCTCTCTCTCTCTCTCTCTCTCCCTCTCTCTCTCCCTCTCTCTTTCCTTCTCTTTAAAGCTCATCTCTGTCTTTCCTTCTTTTTTCTGTTCATTTCTCACTCAGCTTTTCTTCTCAAGATTCTAATTTACTACTAATTAGTCAGGTCTCTTTCTTATTTAAGTCTATGCTATAAATTAGCTGCAAGCTGTGTGACTTGTCCACACCTTGCCACAATTGGTGGCACATGCACGGGGCACAACGAGTGGCTGCTGTTGCTGCTGCTGCAAGGCAAAGCATTTATTACACGTGCGACTGCGAGAGAAATTTATATATTTTTCGAGCAGCAGCAGAGGTAGGGACCCCTCCTCTCCTTCTACCTTATGCCCTGCTCCACTTTCCCTACCTCCCCTTCTGCCTTCACCCCCTCCCCCCTCCTTCCCTCTACTGCGTGTCAACAGCAACGATTTGTGTGGCCGGGCGCGTCTGACAAACTGTCGCGCCGTGTCGCTGGCAACCCCTGCATGGACGCACCTGCCCCCTGCACCAGCTTCCTAGCTCTTACCCCTTCTCCCTCTTTTTCCTCTGCAGCTCCTACCTCTACCCCTTTTCCTGCTGCTGCCCCTTTTCTCTCGCCAAACCACTTGCCGCACAGCCAACGCGTTATTTGTCTTTCAACACGACGCATCATCATCAGCAGAGGCAGAGACTGTGGCAGAGGGAGAGACTGGGGCAGCGACTGTGGCAGAGGCTGTGCAGTCAAGGCGACTCTCCACGCGCCTCGTCGAGCAGGCAGCTTCATATTTTATTCACGGCAAGTGGCACAAGCTGCACGTGAACTGCGACGCAGCCACTTGGCCAGCGCCAAGGCTTGAACTCTGACTTCGACGAAAGGCGTTGCTGATGGTGACGATGAAGATGAAGCCGACTGCGACGCCCACGCCAACGCAGACTGAGTGTGTGCCTTGCGATGTGCTGCGGCTGCTGCTGCCAGTGCGAGCTGCGTTGGCTCCTGCTCTCTCAATTGTCTGCTCCGATTCTTTATTCAGGCTGGCTGAAGATTGGAAGAAGAGGTAGTGTTTCTCTACAACTTCTGTGCCTTTTCACTTGGCTTCCCTCAGCGCTGCTGCCCTTCTACACTCCTTGCTCTTGCCGTGCCTTACCTCTTGCTCAGCTCTCTCTAATTCCTTTCTCAGCCTTCCATCAGCTTTTCATGAGCTCTCCCTCAGCTTTCTCTCAGCCCTTTCTCAGCCCTTTCTCAGCGCTTCTCTAGCCATACATAAGCTCTCCCTCAACCCTTCTTCAGCGCTCCTCTAGATTAGCCTAAGCAACCCGCCCCCTCCCAGTCTTTCTTCAGCCCTCACTTCGACCTCCCTAGGACCTTCCCCTGTCTACTATTACTGACCCTTTTCTGCCCTGCTTTCTGCAGTTTTTGTTCTGCCCTATTTCAGACTCATTTCTACTACTATATCTTTCACTCTATCTTTCTCTCCTCTCTCTCTCCTTCTCTCTCTCTTTGCTCTCTCTCTCTCTCTTATTCTTTCTCTTTCTTTTCTCTCCTTGTCTCAGGCCCCTCTTGAGCCCTCCCTAAGCCCTTCTCTCTTGCTTCTTTCTACTCAAAGTCTCCTTTCGACCAGTGCCTTCTTCCTCCTCTCCTCGTTTATCCCTACACTTCTTCTCCTTCATTTCCCATTTTCTACTTTGTCTTTTATTTCTCCTTTTCTAGTCTCTACATTCCCTCTCCCCCTTTTCTTTCTTTCATGCCCTTTTCTTTGCATACGCCCCTCAAATTTTTCACTGTTT
Organism: Zaprionus africanus; assembly: GCA_018151435.1. Classification (NCBI taxonomy): domain Eukaryota; kingdom Metazoa; phylum Arthropoda; class Insecta; order Diptera; family Drosophilidae; genus Zaprionus; species Zaprionus africanus. Next base: position 400,713 of record JAECXB010002310.1, on the reverse strand, counting down.
GCCAAACTCTTTTTGCCCTTCAACTTTGCATACGCTACCCCTCCCTCCTCCTCCCCATACTGCCAACTCTTTGCCCTCTACCTATTCTTCTTCTTTCTCTACTTCTTCCTCCCCTCTCCCCCTCCTCTTCTACCATCCTTTTCAATCGCTTATCGCATCAGTTGCAGCTCCAGCTGGCGTCGCCTTGTGTCGATGCCATTCTCAGTCAATAAACTTGCCTCGAAAATAGACGCCGGGCATGTTGAACTTTGACACGCGTAGCCAACAAACAAATTAACTGCATGCAGCAGACTACAACACACATACACACACTCCCTCCTACACACCCCCACACACACACTTGAAGAGCTCAAACAGACGCACAACTTCGAACTATAAACAAAATCCATTTGCAATCCATTTCAATCACAGTCCGAGTCACGTCTGTCAGTGAAAAACCAAAAGGAAAACCTGGGAAAAGTTTTCACTCAACTGTTGCCGACATGTTGCCCCGTTGCCCCGTTGCCCCTTTCCCCCTGCCCCCTCTCAGCTGGCCAACTGATCTGCTTGTTGCCACATAATTAAATCTCAATTCAAACAAAACGCTAAACATTTCAAACTATTTTATGGCTGCCGCCAGCGTCTGTGCTATAAATAGTGCCATAATAATAATACAATCCACGCATTTGTTTGGATAAACAGAAGGAGCAGAGGTGGCAGAGAAGGGGGGGAGGTGCAGTTGCATCTGAGTTAGCAGAGGCAACTGCAGCCTGCAACAGATTCCTTTTGCTTTCAAAACTTTTACTTTCTATGCATGTTAAGCTCTCTCTCTCTCTAACTCACACTAACCATCTCTCTCTCTTTCTCTTTGCAGGTAAGCGCACAGTTTGAAAGTCATTGCAATGGCTGCCCCAATGCCCCGCAATGAGGCGTGTGGCAAGTTGCAAGTTGCAGAAAACCAGAAACAGAATCACAGCAATTGCAAAAGACAGCGGAACAAATGAAGGAGAAGGAGAGAGGAAAGGGGGAAAGGGAGTCGTGGAGACAATAGACAGAGACGGAGCAGAGCAGCAGCAGACTGAGTAGCGTCTGTCTGTCTGTCTGTCTGTCTGTCTGTCTGTTTGTCTCTTGGTTTGACAGCAAATGAAGAGCAACAATTGTTGCAGACACATTGACGACGACAATGAGGCTGGGAAGGAGAAGGGAAGAGGAAGAGAGGGAGGGAAGGGAGAGAGAAGTTGAGAGAGGAGCGAGGAATAAAGAGATTGAAGACAGGTAGAGTCTAGTCAAGAGGCAAGACGGGTTAGGCGAGAACAGAAGCAGACAGAGGAGACAGCAGAGGCAGAGAGAGGTAGGAACTCAGAGAGGAGATGCTGCCTAGGAGGAAGAGAAGCTTAAGAAGAGCCTGAAGAGTGGAGGTGACAGAGGAAAGAAGTAGAACGAAGAGAGAAGGAAGCATGGGAGGGAAGAAGGTAGTTGAGAGATAGAGCTGAAAGAAGGAGGCAAGAGAAGGAGGCTCGAGAAGGCTACAAGGTGAGGTGGCAAGTGAAGAAGGCCAGAAAAGGAGGTAAGAGATGGAGGCAACTGAAGAAAGCAAGAGAAGGAGACAAGGGAGGACAAGGAGAGGACAAGGCCAAAAGAAGTCTAGTAAAGGAGGCAAGACGAAGAGGTAACAAGAGAAGGCAAGAGAAGAAGGCAAGACGAGGAGGTTAGAGTAAGAGGTAAGAGTAGGAAGTAAGAGAAGATGGTAAGCGAAGGCTCCAAGGGAAGGAAGTTAGAGGAGGAGGTAAGTGAAGAAGTTTAGTATAAGAGAAGGAGGTACAAAGAGAAGGAAGGCATGAGCAGAAGGCAGTTGGTAGTAGGACAAGAGGCAGCAGAAGGCAGGAGCAGAGTGGGCAGGCAATTGAGGCGCAACTAGGCTGTCTCTGCTGCTGCTGCCCCTGCTGCTGCTGCCCCTGCTGCTGCAGTTCCCGCTGCTCTACTGACTGCAACCTTGGCTCCTGCCGCTGTGCCTTCGACTCATGCTCTTGCCTCTGCGCCTGCTGGTGTCACTGACAGTTGCATAGATTGCTGCATGTTGCACGTTGCCCTGCCTCCCTCCTCACCATGTCTCTCTCCCTTTGTCTGCCGCTGTTGCACGCACATTTTGCGCCGCTGTGCAGCATTGGAAATTGATAATGAGGCGCAACAACAATAACAACAGCAGCAGCCAGTGGCAGGCAGCAGCTTGCAACTGGCAATGGCAATGGCGACTGTTGCCTTATTTGGCGCAGCGATGTTTGATAAAGGCCACGACGGACAGATGAATGAATGAATGAATGGCCAACCAGGGAGTTGAGTGACTCACTGACTGACTGACTGACTGAGTGAAGAGATGAATGAATGAGTGAGTGGGTGAATGAGTGTGGCTGAATAGGCATCAAGGCTGAACTGAATGACAGACGCACTGACTCCTCGCAGCCTCTGCCGCAGCCTGGCAGAAGCAATCAGGCGCACAAGCAGCCTCCCCCCACTGCCACGCCCCCTGCTACTCGCGCAAGCTGCTGCTGAAAGTTTTAATTATGATTGACATGCGGTTGGCAGCGACAGCGACGCGGGCAGAGACTGAGGGCAGCGACTGCGGGCATCGATTTCGACACAACTTAATTTCTGAAGAGGGTTGCACGATTGAAACTCATCAGTCAAGCGACAGTGGCAGCGCACAGTGGAGCAGAACGGACGCACTGTGGGAGAGACAGACAGGCAGAGAGGGGGAGGAGGGGGGATAACTGACACGAGACAATTGCAACACAATTTGAGTAGCAACCGCAAGTAACCCCCGAAAAAAACGAGAAGGAAATCGTGCAATCAAGGGATGAACTGCTGCCCTTGGCAACCCTCGAACCCTCCTCCTCCCCTGCTCTACCTCCCCTCCCACTGCCCTAATCCACAATCCACCTCCTCCCTCTTGAGACTGTAACAGTTTGCGAATGAGAAATATTAAATTATAGTCGCATTAACTGCGAACACGCAACGCGACAACAAAGTCAGTTGTGGCAAACAAACAGGGGAGAAGCAGGGCAAGAAGCGAGGATAGACGACTATGGCATACCCTGTATTGAAGAAAAGTAACTCTGAAACTTGTGACTTGCCATTAGCATAGTTAGCATTGCAGTTAACTAACTTCTAGTCTTGTATACCCTACTTAATGCAGCTATAATTACAGGGTATGTGCGCTGATTGCTTATAGTGTGCTTTGTGAGAAGAAAAATCTATAATGGGAGGTTTAGTTGTTGTTTGAATGGTATGAAGCTTGAAAAGACAGTCGTGCATACCCCACTAACCTTAACAAATATTATTGGGTATGCCCAAAAAAAAGTATCAGAACAATCTGAAGTGATATAAGTTAACTTAGCTCTGACTTCTCGGCGCATATACCCCAAATCACACTCAAAACATTATAGGGTATGCGCAGAAATAAAGTAGAAACATGCAAAACATGATGCCATGAAGAAAATTGCGTCTACAGAAGAGATACCCCCCAACTACACTTACAGGGTATATAAGGAAATGAAAGCTGTAACTGAAAAAATATGAACGATTTAAGTTTATCAAGTCTAAACACCCACAAAATACAGGGTATACACAAATAAGCAATAAAAAGAAATAATAAATACAAACCTTTTCAGTTCATTTCCTTGTCATATACACCCCACCACCTGCACAGATAATTACAGGGTATGCACACAAAATAACAAGCTTGCTATACATAGAAAACATAAGTAGCGTATCATATCGCAAATCGCATACAAAGGGGGAGGCTTGTTCCTACCCTACTATTGATTTTTGCAGACACCCTGTACGTACTTGAGACAGTCTGACAATCGTTAAGGGGGGAGAGGGGAGGTAAGGGTACTTAAGAACTCTCATGCGGAAATCCGAGCCATAAACTGATTAAGAATAAAAATTAACTTTTTCAGCTAAATTGAATTTTAATTGAACAGAAACGAACGACGAAAATCTGAAAATCTGTTTGAAATTTGAAAATGAATTGCAAATATGCGGAGTGTAGAAAGAGACGAAGAAGATAGAGAAAATATACCGTTAAAATCTAATTGGAATTTCGTTATCTGCCGTTTAAATTTGTAGTTTAATTTTATTGCAAATTAATAGCGCGAAAATGTGCACGAAATTTCACTTTATTTTCCCATTTTTGTCGCAATTTTCTTTCCCTCTTTATTAAATTCTTTTTCGGGAGGGAGTTTAATACCCTTGCAGAGAGTATAGCGGTTATAGCGGTTATAGTTTGCAATGCAACCTAGGAGACAGCTCCGAGCCTATAAAGTATATATAAAAAATTCTTAATAGGCATCAGCAGAGAAAGGCAACTAGCGCTGTCCGTCTGGCTGTGTGTCCGTTATTCGTGTGTCCGTCTGTTCCAACTCAAATAAGTCTCTCAGTTTCAAAGCTATCTTGCTGAAAATTGGCACGCATGCTTATTATTGCTGCATGCTGTATATAAGTGGAAATGAGCCGGATCGAACCGATGTATCGTATAGCTGCCATACAAACTATCGGCTAAACTTTGTTGTTTGTTAAGATACTGCAACTAAATTTACTAAATTTGACTTTTTCTATATACAAAATATGTTTATAAATTTTTATCAAATTCGGTTCACTATAACATATAGCTGCCATAGGAACAATCGGAGAAACTTAAGGTTTTTTTATGAAGAGCGGTTCTGATTTTAGGAATAACTTAACTTATAATTTCCAATCAAAGTGAGACATAATATTGAATTAACACAATTACATTCAATGTTCCACAGTTTTATATAACTATTAAAGGAACACTTAGAGGATATAGAAAGCTTCAAGGGTATTTCACCTTCAGCGCAGAACCTTCAAGCAGCTTTTCTTTCTTGTTTGTCATATGCGAATTTCCTTTGGCGTCGATTTTCCTTTGCCGTTCCAGCTTATTTGAATATTAAAGATTATGCGCTAAAAGGTTTTAAGGGTAAAGGGGTAGCGGGAGAGAGAACGGAGCGAGGTAGCTGGGGTAGGTCACCCCTTTTGTTGAGAAGGTCACGCCGTGGGACATCTCTGCTTGGCAGCGCCCCATTTGCCCATATGGTTATGCAAAAAGTAAACAGGCAGAGCAGACAGAGAGGCAAGAGAGAGACAGAGAGAGAAAGGGAGATAGTATCTCTTTGGCTACGCGTGTACACTGCGCGAAAAAGTTTTGGCCTGCGTTTGCATATCCTCAATTAAACCCGAAGCTGAAGGTGAAAACTTCCGTTCCATTTAGGCAGCGCTAAACGCGCAACGCATTCATCTTAATTAGCAGAGGCTGCCAGCAGGTGTGGGAGGGAGAGAGAGGAAGCAGGAGTAATGCGACTACACTTCTACTCTCTCTCTCTCTCTGTCTCGGCTGACTCGGCGCAGTGTATGAGGCAAAGGGAAGGCCCGAAAAAGTTTGCCCTTGTACAGCAGGCATGGCATGCAAAAAAAGGATTCGTGTGCGGCAGTAACAGCAGAAAGAGGGCAGAAAGAAGAGAAAGAAGGAGTAGAAAAGGAAGAAGAAGGAGCAGGAGAAGAGGGGGAAGCAGTAGCAGCGGCAGCGAACCGTTGGCAGGTCACACAACAATGACGACGATGCCCGCCATGAATGATTGCCGCGGCGCGCTTTGTTCATGTTTCCAACGCGATATATGTATATACTATATGCACTATATATATTCCTATACATATATATATAAATTCAGCTAGCGCACCAGACAGGCACAGCCCACTCCCCCCCCTCGTTGCCGCAGCGGAAGCGCAGCAAAGCGGAAGCGCTCATACGCCATGTTGGCCGGCGGCGTCAGTTGAAAATTGAATAAGCGCAAGTTTTCGCGTGCCAAAAATGCCACACAACAGTTGCTGCTATTCTTGTTGTTGTTGTAGTGTGTTTGTCTTGCTGTTGTTGTTGTTGTTGTTGTGGTAGTGCCGGCCTGGCCATGCGACGACGCTCCCTTTTATTCATTACCAAAGCTGCCACAACGAAATTACTTGAGCCGCCAGCAACGACTTCGGCTTCGACTTGGCGACTTTGTAGATACTTTGCAGGCGATAAAAAGGTCGACAGTAAAAACAACAACAAGCGGGGGGAGGAGAGAAGGCAGTGGAGGAGGGAGGAGAGGGGAGGTGGGGCTGGGGCTGTACAACTCAATAAGCCAAGTTAACAGTCTATTGAGGCGCGCATAATAACCCAGCATAACCTTCTTGTTGTTGCTCCTTCCCCCCCCCCCCCTCCTTTGTTGTTGGTTGTTCCTTTAGTTGTTCTGTTTGTTGTTGTTGCTTGCTTGCGGAACTGACAGTTACCTAATGGCAGAACATACACAGATAAAGCATTAACTTGGCCCAAGCCAAGCACACAAAACTCTCCTGACTTCTCCTCTTCTCTTCCCTTCCCTGCCTTCTCTTGCCACAAAATCGATCGATAATTCGTGCTAAAAGATAAATTACCGTTATGCCGCGACGTCGTCGTCGTCGTCGTTGTTGTCGTTTACTTTTTGGCCATTTCTGTGCATAGACAGACCGAGTCGGCTACGTAATATATACATGGAGCCAGCTCCAGCTCTGAGTTCGCTCTGAGTTCGCCTCGTTGTCGTTCCTTTTGGTCGCGGCAGTTGGCTAATAGCTGCGCTGATTCCATTAATTTGGCAAATGACAGCAGCAGGGAGGGGGGAAGAGGGGAGAGAAGAGAGGGGTCACCGCAACGATAGCCAAGTGTGACCCGGCACGAGTTGAAAGAGCTGAGCTGAGATTGGGATGAGCTGGCAAGGCACGAGAGATGCTGACTGCCTGGCTGGCTGGTATAGGCAGGGCTGACTGTACTGTGCTGCCTCCTCTTGCTTCTCTGCCTACTCTGATCTACCCTTCCCTACACTGCCCTAGTCTGCCCTAGTCTGCCCCTGCCTTTGCCTCTGCCTCAGCCTCTGCCTTTGTCTCCTTCTCTTCCTGCTGACGACCTTTCCTCTCGACTATTTTGACACTAATTAATTGGGCTGCTTGCGCTTTTCTTTGCGACCACATTTTTTATGCGGTAATTTAGCAGAGATTAATAACATAGCAAGCAAATCAGGCAAAGCAATATGAAGATATAGCTGACAGGGAATGTGGCTTCAATGGAATAGAAAAGGAATGTCAGAGTTGCTTTTAGCTGTGATTTGCTAAAGACATATAATAAAGAGACTTCTAATGCTGACACTGTAATAGGCATTTACTTTGTACTATATATACTCTATATATACATAAACATAGTTAGATATATGTATTATATATCATATGTATAATTTTTTTAAGGGATCTTTATTACTGGGCTAAGGAAGAAGAACTGAATTGATAGCTTGAGATGCCTTCATCATTTTTCATTTTGTTGGCTTTGACAATGGGTTTGCAGCAACGATACTGTAATCGATGCTCTATATATGTTCATATGTATAGAATATATAAGAATTGTATATGATAACATATTATATATATCATATTGTGGTATATGTTCATCCATATTTCATAAGCAACCTAAAAAGAACTGCCTGCAAACTGTCAAAGTTTCCTTTTTTTTTAGCTTTTCACTTAGTCTTAAACAAACAGATGGAATCTTTATATACCCTGTAATTTGTACACTAAATATGCAGTATATTTTTATATGCTCATATATATATTAAAATTTTTTATTTATAAATGTTCTCTATATTTAATAGTATATCTCCTTTCCTGCTGCCTTACCTGCAACCTCATTGTAACTGTCTTTGCTCTTTCCTCCTGTCTTTATCAATCATCCATGCCCGCCCAGTCAGTCAGCCCAATGTGCTCGCTGCTGCTGCTGCAACATATGCAAATGCAGTGCAACAATTTGTGGCAAGATATCACGCACACCAATGCCATTAAATATATCAAGCGGCGGCATAGCATAAATCCCATCAGAGACCTCACTTTGGCCCCCTTTCTGTGGGGTGCAGAGACGACAACTCAACAGGCCATCAAATAAATTTGGTGTGCGAGGGGCAGGCAGACAAGGGAGAGGAAAGGGGAGAGAGATAGATGTGTGTGTGAGGCGTTGCACAAATCAACGCAATATGAAATATCGATTACAAGTGTCAAAATAAAAGCAGACAGAGAAGGCAGAGAGAGAAAGGCAGAAAGGCAGACAGGGAGACGCAAAGAGAGAGAGAGAGAGAGAGACAGAGAGAGAGAGAGAGAGAAGGACAGGCAGACAGACATGCAGAGCAGATCAGGCCAGACCAGACAGTCGGCATAAGTTATTGCCACTATAAATAAATATTAATTAAAGAGCCGCCACCAAAGTAAAATCTGCAGCAGCCGAAAAATGCCGCGAAAAATGCCAAATCATTTTCACTTTACCCCCTCCCCCCTTGCCCTTATCCCCTGCTGATTAATACGCCAAATATTTGGGCAATCAAATTGATGAAAAGCACAAAAAAAAAAAAGGCCAAAACTAAGTCGAGCATGGCGAAAAGCGGCTAAAAACAAGTCACGCGTTCATTAGAAACCCGCTGAAATTTTCTGTTTAATTTATGCGGCAACGGAAGAGGAAGAACTTAAAGAATTTATGTGCGTGTGTAAATGTGTGTGTGTTTGTATGTGTATGTGTGTCGCTGTTTTTCTTTTGAACTAGCCGAAAACTAGCCAAAACTAAAACTATGCGAACTGCTTCGCAGAACGCCTTTTTTATGTGTTTTGACGCGTTGCTAAATTTAGCTAGGCAAATATTTCTCTGCACAGGCCAATTTGATGCGCTACCTTGTCCCCCTCCCTCTCTCACTCCCCTCCCTGTGGCCTACCATGAGTTATGCAATGCATCCGGGAATGATATTTCGAGGCAATGCGATTTAATTGCGTCTCCTGCTGCTGCTGCCTCAGCTTCTGCCTTCGCCCTGAAAGTGTCAAAGACCCCGTGACCGAGTGTACCAGAGAACGGCAGAGTGGACAGAGAGGGGGAGTAGGGGAAAGGGAGAGAGCGAGAGAGATGCCAGAGAGTAGTGAGTAGGAGGGGGAGGCAGGGAAATGTCAGCAGTTGCTGTGGCACCACATGAAAGTCGCCAGATATCCCACATATATAAAAAGCGCAGCGTGTCCACTTGGCAAACAGTCGCAGAAATCGCACTGTCGCGCTTGACAAACCCCCTTTCCCACTCTCTGGCAAGGGTGCAGGGTATTAAAGGGAGGCACTGACTAAAGGACAACTTTATTTCTTTCTTTCTTAAGCAACTGTTTGTCTACAGGGTAGACTTCAATGGTATATCAGTATATTGAAACATACACTTATTACAGGGTATAAAGCAGCAATTTGTTGATATATACAAATATTACAGGGTATATTTAGATAGTATATTGTTTCTGACATATTTTACAAGGTATATACAAGCAGTAGATTGATGCATTCATAAATTACAGGGAATATACGAGCAGTATATTGAATGATACATATAATACAGGGTATATAAAATCTGTATATTCATAAACTCATAAAATAAACGTTATTTATACGCAGTATATTAAAGCATACAATATTACAGGGTATAAAGCATAATTATATTAATATGTGTACATACTACAGGGTATATTTATGCAGTTTAATGATGCATACAAATATGCAGGCAGTATATTGATTCTTACTTATTTTACAGGGTATACACAAACAATAAATTAATGCACAAACATATTACAGGGTATAAACAAACATTATATTGATGCATACATATATCACAGGGTATATACTAGCAAAAGAAGTTAAATATTTTTATAATCAATGGATTTTCTAAAGAATACCTCTTTACCACAATCTACCCAACATAAAATCTCTCTACAGGGTATTTCTCATCTGTAACAAAGACAAAAGCCACAGAAAACTGACATAGACAAGCGAAGAGTAGGAGACACAAAAAGAGGAGGCGAAGATTACGCGTTGCAGTTGCCAAATTAGCAAGGCACACAGACTTACAGCACACACTGTGTAGACAGACTGTATAAGTTGCGATGAGTCAGTCGACACAGTCTGCAGTAGCGATGTCTCTATCTGTCTCTCTCTCTCCCCCTCTCTCTCTCTCTCTCTCTTGCATTGCATTTCATGTGCGCATTTGGCTGTGGAAATCGGCATCTATTTTGGGTTGCTCAATGAAAATAGAAAGATAGAAGAGATGAAAGGAAAGGAAAACCTCTCAATGGGTTACGATTTAGGGTTCGGTTTGTGATCTCAAGTGTTTGCTTATGACACGTGACAAGAAGGAAGAAGAAGAAAGGGAGAGAAAGAAAGAGAGCAAGAGATTGAAAGAGGAATAAAAAAGAAAAGTAGAGATAAACAAACAAATCTAAAGCAAGTGACAAAATCAATATTATATAAACAGTCAGGGGAAATCTGAAGACAGAGAAGAAGGGGAAGAACACTAAGGAAGTGGAAGAAAGGCCAAAGGCAGTGCAAACAGAGAAAGAGGAAGAGCTAAAGAAAGAAAGAGGAAGATCACTTAGAAAAAGAAAGAAAGGGCAAAGGTAATGTTGACAGAGAAAGAAAAAGAGCTAAAGAGCTAAACCCATTCAAATCTTAATTCTTCATTACGTACGACATTTCTAAAAAAGGTTTTAACACCTGAAGTGCCTATTTCCGATTGTTCAGATACGCGACGAAAACATTTCTTTGGAAAAGCGATAAAGAGGCAGCGATAAGGGGCGATCAAGTGAGTTCGATTCATAATTCAAGTTCAATGTCAGCACTGTCTGGCTTCTATTTGCTCATCCGATAAGCTTATCGAAGTTGCATCAGCTCAACCTACTTGTGTTGCTCTTAGCGAGTGAACACTGTGTCGCGACACAGACAATGCGACGACAGCAACTGTGTCAGCAGCAACAGCAACAGCAGCAACAACAAGGATAGTTGGCAACGCAGCCAAAGCCCGTTTATGACCATTGTGTGTCGTGTGACAAGGCTAAACTGGCAACTGGCAACTCTAGCGACGCCCCTCGCACACAGAGGGGATGGAGGGGGAGGATGCTGCTGCTGCTGCTGTGACATCATCCCGCGGCAAAGCAATTAAAACTAATGTATTTGCCAGATTTGCCGCATGTTGCCAACTCATTGCGAATGACCCAAAAATGACTTAACACTTGTGCCATTGCTGTTGTTGTTGTTGTTGTTGTTATGATTGCAACTATTGCTGTTGTAGTTGCTGTTGTTGCAACTGATGTTGCTGCTGCTGCTGCTGTTGTTGCTTCTGTGATTGATGCAATTGCCTTTGACTTTTGCGTGGGCGATTGTTGTATGAAATGCGCTCGTAATTGTTTTCCAATTGCCCGACTGCAATTGAAGCTCAACTCATTAGCCAGGCGTATACCCTAGAAATATGTAAGAGAGGGGTGTATTGTTTATTGAGTGTGCAAAGCAAGTAACTTATGATAATATTAGTGCCCGAGTTGGGGCAGATTGTGTGTTGAGAGTGTAGAGATGTAGGTAACACTTAGAAAAGTAGTAGCTGCTTATAAGAAAGGTACTGCACTTGTTTAGGGTGCTGAAGAAGCCTAACTTTACCTTAAGCTATACCCTAGGTACCTCTTCCTACACTTATACCCGCTTATTTTCGATAAAAGTGCATTAAAAGGGGAATATTGCGTGTTGAAAGTGAATAAAAGATTAGCATTGTACTTGTTCAGGGTTTAGGGTGTTAAAAGACCCTAAGGGAGCCTAACTGTACCTACACCTATACCTTGTTCTCGATTATACCTTATAAAAGTCCAAGAATCTTAGAATATTGACTGCTTAAAGTGTATAAGAGACAAGCACTGTTGTTGTTTAGGGTTAAGGGTGTTAAAGGAGCCTAAAGGTGCCTAACTGTACCTACATCAATGCCCTAGGTACCTATACCTATACCTTGTTCTCGATTATACCTTATAAAAGTGAAACTTGAATTTCTGTGCTAAAAGTGAATAATAGACAAGTATTATACTTGTTTAAAGATTAAGGGTGCTGAGGGTGTTAAACTTATACTCCATCTACCCATACGTACACAAGATTCTACCTGATATAAGTGCAAAGAAGTGTATATAAGTAACTGCCTATAAGTCAAGCACTCTACTCATAAGTAAGGTTTAAGGTCCCCAAGGAGCCCAACTTCACCTACACTTCCCTTCTTTACCCTACAGGGTAACTGCTAGTCGAGCAAGTAAGCTCTACCGACACTCGTAACTTTGCCGAGTAGCACACGCTTAATTAATGCATATTCAAGCGAGGCTGGCCAGGCAATTATATAGCGCTGGCTAATTACAAGTCCATTTTGCACCCAGGGGCGTCAATGGGTTAATATCGAGAGATGGACGGGGGTGGGGGGAGAACGCGCAATCAAATTCGAAATTCAAAATTGTAAATGAGCTGCAAGCTGACTAAGGGTTACCACGTGGCAGCAGGAGATAGTAGAATAGGCTAGACTAATTGAACATTTTAAAGGGTATATTTGAAGTAGAAAAAGGACTTGAATGGGACGTAGGAGGTATATATAATATATAGAAGATATACATGGATTCCACTCTACACTTGCCAGCCCAGCATACCCTCTATAATGAGTCGCACTCCAGGGTATACTAAACGGTCCGTACAAACACGCTAACTTGACTTGACTTAACTCATTTGCCTAACTGCCGAACCAGGCCCGAGACAGCGACGGCGGCCCCTTTGACACTTGCCTCAGTCTGTTGTTGTTGTTGTTGTAGTCCCTGTTGTTGTTGTTGTTGTTGTTGTTGCTGTAGTGACAGGGCCTGTCATTTTGCATTTAACTCAAAACGCTGCTGTAAACCGTATACCATTATCACTTTATTATAATTATTCGGGCTCGGGTTCGGGTTTCCCCCTTTGGCTTTTCTTTCGCTTTTTCTCGCCTTTCCTTGTTCTGTTTTTGTTTTATGCCTTATCAGCAGCTTCTGCTTTGTCTTGTCTCGCCTTCCACTCGCTTTTTGTTCGACATTTGCTGAAGTGCCATAAATTTGCTAATTTATTGTTAATGTTCTTTTAAGTTAATTACGCAAAAGACAAAAAAGCCTTTTAAAGACGCAAAAAAAAAAACGTTGAGGTTGAACATTTTTTTCAATGGGTTACCACATATGAGAGTGTCATATTATGTAGCTAGAGCTGTAAGTGATATGGAAGAAGTTGACAGAGGGCTAAATTGTATGGGTGTTAGGTGGTAAAGGCAATTATAGTGAAGGTAGAGTTGAGGTAGAGATGTAGTTGGCTTGGGTATAGTTGGTTTTGGTACCGGTTGGTTTAGGTGTAGGGTGCTTAGATTTAGGTTGATTGACTATAGGTTCCTTAGGCGTAGGGTTATAGAGATAGGTTATTTAGACGTATAGGTATGCTATCAAAGTGTAGAAGGTGCTGTTACATTGTAAGAAGAGTTTGTGTAGAAATGGAGGTATACAGGAAGTTCGTATGGGTAGGACTGGAGCACAATAAAAGATAGTCTATTTAGTACAGATATGGTTAGTATTTGAACAGAAGGGGATGTCGGTATATGTTAGTATAAGTTTTATAAGTATGTTATAGGTATAGGTACTGGCATAGGAAATAGTAGAGGTAAAGTTAGAGGTATAGGTATAGGTATAGGTATTGATAGGTATACGTATAGATAAAGGTATAGGTTAAGGTTAAGGTATAGGTACGGATATAGTCATAGGTAAAGGTAATTGTTACTGTATAGGTATCGATGATAATAGTGTAGTTGGTGCAGATATCAATGGTATAAGAGATGTAAGAAGAGGAAGAGGTAGAGGTATAGTTATAGGTGCAGTTGGTGCATGTATATGCAAGATAAAGCAGTGTAACACCTGTTATATAGTAACAAAGAGATAATAAATTATATATAACACCTATGTTATATAGTAACAATAGAGATAGTAAATCTATAATTAGATTAAATATAGGATTAAATATAGGTATACTTAGTACATGTATAGATGGTAAAGTTATAGTTAGGTAGTTTTAGTAAAGGTATGGAACGCATAATAAGTTAGAGTAATAAGTCAGTATGCGAATAATTGCTTAACGTATAGCTGCTTTAAGGTTAGATGATCTAGGCGTATTTGAGGAACTAATCATAGAAAGTGAAGAATAAAGAAAATATTGAGTTAAACTTGGACAGTTTCATTAGTGAGGCATATGTTTATATGTCTCAGCTTCCCCTTCATAGATTTTTCTTTAAAATTAATTGTACATCATATATAATAGTTCCCCCAGTAGATATACACATAATATATAAAGTTCTTATAAAGTTGTAAATGAAGCACAGAGAATGTCAGCTGTAGAACATATTCACATTTGTTTCTCAAATACTTAATTCATTTATCGCATACACTCTGCACTCTCATCTCTCCCTTTACAAATTGATTTCATATCATAAGCGCTTCAAACACACTCCCTCTGCTCACACTCTGCTCTTCTCTCTTCACATGCCTCACTCAACATTTCTTCTTCCCCCCAAAAATATTCTCTCAACTTTGATTTTAATTAAGTTTAATTTCTCTAATTATAGAGAGACTATTGCCCTCCAGGCCAGAGTTGTGTATAACAATTAGTGGGGTTCAGTTAATTAAACCTAATGACTATTCCTCCTCTCCCTACCTCTCTCTCTTCTCCCCTTCTCCCTCTAACACATTTACCGCAAGCCAAAAAGCCTATTAGAGCCGACTTTCGTGGGCTTTTTAAAACTGTAAAAATATGTATTATATATTGGTATATTGGCATGGTATATATACATATATAATATGCGAAATTCGTTGCGTTGTCAGAGACATGTGCAGACATGTTCGGACATGTTCGGCTTGTGCGAGGACAGATCAATGACACGAAAATTGGCCAAAATGCAATTGCCGCAAAACAATTTCAGTTTCGCTTTGACAAAAGGCCATGTTCAGCTCAGTTGTTGTTGTTGTTGCAGTGATTGTTGTTGTTTTTGTGTTTGTTTTTTGTAGTTGTTGTTGCTGTTGTGGTTTTGTTGGCTAATTCGGAAATTGTCCAACTATGAAACGCTTGCCAAATTCGGACATAAGACAAAATGTCAAATGCGTAATAAATTATGGAAATCATGCAAGAAATTTTGCGCATGATGAAGCGAATATTTTGTCAAATGAATTGTGGCAAACGTTTTAAATGACAATTGTGGCAAGAGGGGGGAGGGGTGAGACAATACACAATAGATATATACGTATATGTACATGCATATATGTATATACATATATCCAGTCTGTCTTTGTTTCTGTTAGTCAAAGGCGCTCAACAGCAGAGACTTGTGTGGCTTCTTCATTGTCAGAGATTCCTTCTCAACCAGACAGAGCAGGGAAGTTCTACTGCCTGCTAAACCTTCTCTGCCTCTACTCCCTCTTCTTTCTCCCTCTTCTGCTTCTTCTACTTCCCCCCTCCTGCTTATTTGCTCTGTCATGCTTGTCATTCTCTGCTGCAATAACAATAATGGTAACAACTATGAGCACTAATCAAGAGCGACTCAAGCGACTTCATTTGCGCCTGCTTCTCTTCTAGCCCCCCCCCTCGCGCTGGGCACTTGGCATACACGCATCGCATAGCTCATATTACACGCTGTCTATGCCCCTCTCTCCCTCTTCTCTCCCTGCTCATCTTGGCCGTGTCGAACTCATGCACAATTAGTCACTTGCAAGTCAATTAAGTTGCCAGCGCCAACCGCAACAGACGCCTTTGTCCCCCCTTCGCTCCTGCTTAGCCAGACACAGGCACGTATGGGTTCAGCTTGGGGGACAGTCTGCTTGGCAGCCTGGGGGATACCTGTGGCCGGGTCTGGCAAGGCAGAGGGGGAGAGAGAGGGAGAAGAGGGCGCTGTGGCTTGTTGTAATGTGCTGGCGCTTATTTGCAGTAAAAAGCAATGACAAGCAGCGACAACGGCGACAACTGCGAACAAGGTGAGAGGGAGGGAGGGGAGAGAGGAAGATAGGGAGCAAGAGGCAGCAAGGAGTTGCGGCAGAAAGACCGCGCTAAAGTAAAACAAAAAGTGTATTATTAACGCCTCATTAAACTTTTAACGATTTTAAATTACAGCCTGCGAACGGGGCCAGTTAATGAATACAAATTAGCCTGGCCAGGCATTAGAAAGGGATAGAAAGAGGGAGAGAGGGGAAGAGGGAGCGTACGAGCGAGTTGCAGAGCTGGGTTAGACAGTGACAACACGTGTGCGCGTGACTGCAATGCAAATTTTGAAGGGACTACGACAACAACTTTGTGGTACAGCAAATGAGTTCGAAGACAGAAGTTTACCTTGGGTTTGCCTCTTCTACTTCTTCTCTCTCCCTTTCTAAACTTTATTCTTTCTCTATATATCTTTCCCTTTCATTTTTTGTTTTTCCCACAAACATCTTACAAATTTGAGGGAACTCAGACTAGAACTTCATGTTATTGAAACAGTTCTAAGACAGAAAGAGTTGTAACTCTTTTGACCTTTTTTGCCTTATTTCTTCTTCCACTCTCTAAATATCTCTACCTCCCTATATATATCTCTCTCTGTCTCTCTCACTCTCTTTCTCTCTCTCTGTTTATGTCTCCCTTTTTTTCTGTATCGGTTCTCCCTACAAATACCTTTGAAACTTGAAGGGACTATGGCAAGAACTTCGTCTTTTCGAAAGAGTTCTAAGACAGAAAATGTCCCAACTCCTTAACCTTTCTTGCCTCCTTTGTTCTCCCACTCTCTAAGTGAGAGATCTCCCTTTCTTTATATATGTTCTCTCTCTTTCTCTTTATATCTAATCCCTTTTCTATATCTCTACTTCTCTCAAATATCTTTCAAATTTGAAGAAACTAAAACGATAACTTTGCCTTATAGAAAGAGTTCTAAGACAGGAAGACTTCTTACTGCATTAGCCTTTCTGACTCTTTCTCTCTTTCTAGATTTCTCTCCCTCTCTATATATTTCTCCCACTCTATATATCTCCTGTTCTCTATAACTTTCTGCCTTCCTTTGTCAGTCTCTTACAGTGATACCTTCCTCAACATTTGTGTTCTTAGGCAGAACTTACTTCAGTTACCTCAGCCAATCTTTTCATGTCTCCTTCATCTACTATCAATATCTCTATACCCCTCTCTACATCTCCCGTCTCCTCTCCCACTCTTCGTTTACATGTTTCCCACCAATACCTTCCTCAATTAACAAACTTTTTGCATACCACTCTAATCGTTTTTCCCAGCGCTTACTCAGTAAAGTTCCCGCTGTAAAGTTCTTCCCAAACATGTTCGAGTCTTAATTGTCATTAATTGTCCACAGAGTTGATGGCAACTCTGGGCGTGAGCGAGAGCTTATTAATCAGACATTTCACAATTTCAAACAATTCACAATTGACAGCTGTGACAGTGGGACAGTTGGGACACTGGGGGACAATTGGACAGTGGGCTCGCCAATGTTTAATTGTAAACACTTGTAAAATGCAAATGAGTCGCGTCGAGCGTCGAGTCGAGTCGCGGGTCAGGGCTCCGTTTCATTGTGCGATATATCACAATTTGGATGCCTATATAGCTAATGCATATTCAAAGTATTCGTGTTCGTCTATCGGCGAATTTAAATTGTAAATACACATGAGAAAGAGACAGAGAGAGAGAGAGAGGTGTAGATGTATCTATAGATCTGTCTGTACAATGTATCTGTAGATATATTTGCTTGTGTATCGCATGCGATATTTATAGGCCTAGCCAAAGTTTTGGACTTCGCTGTTTAACTAAAAATGCGTAACATATATAAGAGTCGATATATAAAGGGAAAGAGAGAGAGAGAGGGAGAGAGGGAGGGAGAGAGACTGCCCGGGGCAGTATGTTGTCATTAAAGTCGCGTTCGCATGGCAAATTAAATGTATAATTATGAAATTAACTGCTTCCGTTGATGTTTATTGTGTGCCAACGTTTATTAAGTTTTATTCTCAACAAAAGAAATCACGAAATATCAAGAAATGCAGAATCTGCAAAAGAGTCGTGCTTGGTTGCTATGTAACTGAATAATATATACTCCCATTCAGCTTAAATTTGGTTTATATAAAGTAAACATATCTAGCTATATACAAGCTAAATTTAATCTTTCTAGCTAACTTATCTGCCAAGTTATGTATCGCGACAGTTTCTATAATTACTTTATGTGTTTTCAGATTTATTTAAAGCATAAAAAAATATTTAATATCTCAAGCGAAGGTCTCGTAAATCATCGAAGCACACACAACATGTGTTCCAAAGTTATTCAATAATATTTTAATGTTTAGAGATGTTTTCTATTTCAATCTGCGAGTAAATTAAACAAATTTCGCTCTACTTTATCAATGTAAACCGAAAGGCGGCTTCATTTTCTACTTAGCAACTGCGCATATTTTCCCCCTCCCTTCCTCTCGAAATATAATTCTATAAAAATAATAAAAAATACTAAAAACCAAGAAGAATTCGTTCCTTGCCACGCTCTGTAGAATTTTCGGGTAAACTTTTTCGGGTTTTTGCATTGTTGTTGTTGCTCGATTTAATATCAAAGCAAGCCGACAGCAGCACAAAAGATACAGATTCGAATACACACACACACACACAGACACATACTGGGGCAGACTGAAAGATACATGAGTAGCCACGCCCCCCTGGGTGCACGTCCTACGCGGTCTTCCACTTTGTTAGTTTTTGGCATTTTGGCAAGCAACCAAAAACACAAAAATAAAATAAAAAACAAGACGAAAAGCAAAACGGAGGCAAAACTCAAGTTATACGTAACGAAAACAAAAGCAAGGGGTGACTAGCAGCACTCTGTATACCCTATAAAAAGTTACATATGTTAACGAGAAGGAAGTCTAAAGAAAACTTCAACTTCATTTGAAGTTTCTTCTTACTTTGTAAGTGTATTCCCGCTTCGTTTTAGCCTTTTTTTTCTGCCTGCTTTCTTGTTTACAATTTATTTAAGGTCTTCTGTTTTGGGTGCAAGAAGCAAATTTGAAATGCACAAAGCAGAATGGCAGAAAAGCAGAGCACAAAGAGGAGAGCGTGGAGCGTGGAGGCAACAAATTAAAAATCGAGACAAAAACACAATAGAAATTGTCAAAATGCGGCTAAATTTATGCAAGACTCGCGCGATAAGCCATCTCCAAATGGTCTGTTAAGGGGCCACCAAAACAACCACACCAGGCAGGGCAGGCAGAGGAGGGGTAGGGAAGGGGAGGGCAGGCTGGGGGGAGGTCAAACTGGTAAACGCTCGCTCGGCATTGTGTGGGCGCGCGTGAGAGTTGCCATTAAAGAAACTACTTTTTCAGCGGGTTCCCAATCCGAGAACAGGTCTCTGTCTTTGTCTCCCTCCCTCTCCCTCTCTCTCTCTCCCTCCCTCCCTCACTCTCTCTCTCTCTGCGTCTTTCAATTTTCGAAAATAGATTTCATTTTTATTAAAATTATGACATTCATCTTAATTTGCCTTATCGCATAACTTATTAATTTTATTTCTCACTCACCCTCTCTCTCTCTCTTTGTCTCTTTGCAGGTGAGTTGTCTCTGTCGCTGGCATTGTCTCTCCGGGGAACAGGTTCCTGCCTGCAAGTATTAACGACATTCGTTCGTTAGTCACAGTCGAATAGGCGATGCCAAATAATATTCTGCTGTCTCGGCGCAACTCATTAAAATTCGTAATCTGAGCTGCGGAGTGCACTCTACACAGTCAGCAGAGTCTCCACACTCTCCTCTCTCTCTCCATACACTTCTCTGCTCTGCACATTTTGAGAGACTCTTCTATGCTCTACTTAACTATTTGTACAACTTATGTAAGTTGATTAGATAAAAACTTGATCGGAATAATGTTTATGGCATAAGTTTGAATGTTATTAGTCTGAAAATTCCATTCTCCTGCTCCCTCTTTCTCTTTATCTCTCTCTTCTCTGTCTCTCCCTTCATGGGAAACTGTCTGCTTATCAAATTCCAAATTAATTATCTTGTTTTTTGAAGGGCATCTAAGCTTCGTCACGCCTTGCACCTTGTGCAATTCATCTCATAGTTTGCTTTATGCCAGACATGCCACATGCCGCATTGCAGGGCTGTAGTTAGGCATGTGCAGTGTGTGAGGGCCCCCGATTGCCAGGGGCCTAATGAGAAAAAAAAGGGTACAATTGTGTGGAGCCTTCTGCGTACTTATTGCAATTTATAATGGGAAAAGATTAATTGAATGCATAAGAAATATTAACCATCAAGAAAATAAGGATCTAAAATATAAATTTCTCAAAAAATATTGATGTTTTTGCCAATCAAAAAATCAAAAATAACTAAGATTTCATTAGTATAAAATAGGTTTCTTCCTTTTGTAAAATGTTTTTATGAACTAAATACTTACTAAACTTGAAGGTAGAACTGGAAAAACATCCAAGTTTCATAGAAAAAACCTCAGTTCATGTTGTCAATGTTTCCTTCATCTCTACTTGAAAGTAAGTCCATTACATTAGGCGCCCAATGACCCCCACTAGCATCACTACGGCCCTGGCCTGGCATGTCTCTCTCTCCCAGCTGCACATGGAGTATCCGTTTTGCGCTTTTCTCCTCTCTAGTGCACGTTGTTGTAGTT
Organism: Zaprionus africanus; assembly: GCA_018151435.1. NCBI lineage: Eukaryota > Metazoa > Arthropoda > Insecta > Diptera > Drosophilidae > Zaprionus > Zaprionus africanus. The sequence goes on along the minus strand of JAECXB010002310.1, from coordinate 380,137 downwards.
GTAATTTAATTAAAATGCAAGTGTATCATTAAATTGAGGGCATAGTCAAGGCCTCAGTATCTCTCCCTCTCTCTCCCTCTCTCTCCCTCTCTCCCCCTCCCTCTGCATGTCCATGTGTTCGCCCGATGTTTTTGCTGTCATTAATCTTTCGACAGCTTCTCCGACTTCTTCTCTTCTACTCGACTCCGACAAATGTGAAAATCGTAGGCGCGCACAAATTCAATGTGAAGGCTTTGTTGCTGCTGTCGCTGTTGTTGTTGCTGTTGTTGTTGCTGTTTGTCTAATGATCGCGTGCAGTTTTTCACATGTTTTCCATAATGGGGCCAGGCGTCATATATCATAATTGTGCCAAACTATAAACAGATATAGCAGCAGCGACTCCAGTTGGACTTGGACTTGGCCAGATGCAGATTAAATAAAGCCGGGGGTGATTAATGTGCGCAATGTGCACAGTTGTCAGCTTTATAAATGTGCCTGCCTCGCTGTTAATCAATGCAGCAATTTCTATAATAAATATATTTATGTACATATGTATGAGTGTGTCACAAATTGATGATGCATGTGGTGGTGTTCATGCAGCAGTTGCCTTAATTAGATTTGCTTTTGCTGATTAAACAAATAATAGAAATATGTTAAGGCGGCTTAAGTCTCTCACTCGCACTCTTTGCTGTTAAATCGATATGTTCTATCGATGTGCTTAACAGCAGACTGTTAAGCTGAGCTGAGTTTATTTGCAAGTTCGTTGCCTGCTTTACCAACACACTGTTGTCGTTAACATCTTCCTCTCTCTCTTTTCTCTCTCTGCCTTGCTTAACAGCACACTGTTAGTGCCTTACAGAGGCTGTAAAAAATGCATATGCGTAAATTAATAAACTAGCGCATTTTTTGTTTAACGATCTTGTAACACATTTTGTACTTACATTTTATTTGCCCCCGCCCTCTGGCTTGAGTTATGACCCAAGTGTCGCAGGGGCCAAGCGCGTCTCTCCTCCCTCTCTTCTCTCTTTGCCGTTTACAGTCTTGCAGTCGCTGTTCCTATGTGATTTGCATGCCAACTAATTGCAAGTCGCAGTCGCAGTCACAGTCGCAGTCGCGTTCGTTTTATGCAAATCACTTTTTGCGCTGTCTGCTAATAAAGTTAACAACTTGTTTGGGGCATTTATTTAAATCTTTTTGCTGCACTATGCGCTAATTTCTTATAGCAGGGACTCTACGCGTGCGCCTAGTCTGTCTCCCTCTCCTTCTCTGTCTGTCGACATAAATTTCACATTTGACACTTTTCACGGCGACGGCGGCGACGCACAAAACTCAGCAAACGCCACATGCAACATTGGAATTCGCCGTAGGGTGGAGTAAGGAGAGAAAAAGAGACAAGAGGAAGGGAGTGGGAAGGGGAGGGCGGCCTGCTATGCTCTCTGCGCGTGGTGACATGCGTCGTTTGTTGTAAATTTATGCGCCAAGGTGTTGGCTGTGTCGCCACAGCGCGTATGCGCGTGTGTGGGGTGTGTGCCCGAGTGTGTGTGTGTGTCTGTGTCTGTGTGTGTGGTGTCTGGCCTGACATGTAATTAGTGCAATCTCAACACTTCTGTTACAGTTTCTTTTTTATATTCTTTACACTTTTATTATGGTGCTGGTAATTTGCTTATGAATATGTTAAAATTCAATTGTCACACTTCGTGACCTGTCATTTATCGCCTTCTCATGTGGGTGGCATGAAAATGGATTATAAATTGGATTGTGTTGAATACTTTACAGGATTATTACTAATCGAAAACGGGGTGCAGTCCCAGCGGTGACTTGCAAAAAAGTACATAAAAGACAAGCTAGAGACTGTTAACAGACAGCAAACATATCGATATAATATTGTTGAGACAGCTGTCGAGCTTAACCGATAGCTGTTAATTGCTCAGAGCAGGCATTACAGTGCGCTGCTTATTGCACTGCAGTCTCATGTTAAGCACATCGATCACTCTGCAGTTCATTAGGCTTAGTCTGGTTAAGGCTTACAGTGCACTGTTATGGCTAGCGTAGTGTTAAGCATATCAATAACACTGCAATTAAACAGACTTAGCTAAGCTCCAGTATAACAGGTTGCTGTTATTGCTGTGCAGTTTAAGTCAAGGATAACAGCTGACTGTTATGGCCCTACAGACTGTTGTGGTGCTTAGCAGTCAGGCTGTTCTGCTTAACAGTCAGGCTGCTGTGCTTTACAGTCAGGCTGCTATGCTTTACAGTCAGAGAGTCAGGCTTAGCTAGGCTAACATAACAGGCCACTGTTATTGTTTAGCAGTCAGCTGTTAATCTGCCATGATGCGTGCTGCTAAAAGTCAGCTTACTAACAGCGTGTTATCAATATGCAATCCTCTGTTGTATAACATGCAAAGCCGGCTTACTCTGATATCGATAAGCGATTTGTGCTGTCAATTAACAGTCTGCAGTTACAGCACCTCTCTCTCTCTTCCTCTCACTGTGCAGTCGTTGCAAGTCATATGTCAATCTGCAGAGGTCGCCGAGTTGCACTTCAATTGCATGTGGCATGCAAAATGCTGCATTTGCAAATTGGAAAACATGAAATGTGGCACACACACGTCCATCAAATGCAATCCCCCAGCTTATCTTTCCCTCTCTCTCCCCCTGCCTGTCCACCTGTCCAGGCTTGTCTGCTCATCAGTCAATTGGTCAATTCATCAGTTGCGTTCGCTGAAGCGTTGCGGTTTTTGCAATTCAATTCAAAAGATTCATTCAACGAGTGTGAGTGACTGACTGAGTGCCAGTGAGTGTGTGAGTGTGTGTGAATGGTTGTTTTGTTGTTGCGTGTTGCATTGTTGTTGCTGTTTATTAAAATGTTGCCCCGCTTTGCAAACGGCGACAGCGCGCACAAATTGAGTTCTTACATGTGAAGTTTTTCAGTGGAAAATATGAGGAAAATTCTTGTCAAATTCAAATGAGCATATAACAATGCACGCACACACACACACACGCATACACACGCACAGGCACAGGCGCAGTCACCCGTGGGAGGCAACAGAATTGGAATTTCATTGCTGTTCCTGTCAATTCTCATAGATATGTCATGTAGTCGCCTCTGTGTGCGTGTGTGTGTGTGTATGTGTGTTCTATATTTAACATGCCAGCCCAAGCCTTGCATACTCATGAGTACTCACACTCGCAGGCATATGAATACTGTGAGTGTTCCACAAGTGTGTTCAAGCTGTCAGCGTCGGCTCAAGGCTATTTTGATTGATGGCTTATGGGGCTGCCTGCCTCGTTGCCTGCTGAGTGAGTCATGCTGTCTGCAGTGCCACTCTCTCCCTCTCTCTCTATCTCTCTCACTTCCCCCTTCTCGCTCACTCTTGGCCAGGCCACTTAGTGCTCTTTTTTTGTAGCTGCCCAGGCTCATTAGCGCAATTGAAGCAGACGCGCTGCGCCTCGACTCATTTCCTGTCGTCGCACTGCGTGGGAAAGCCAAAACCCTTCAGCAGGTGAAAACGTATCAAAGCAGAGAAGGAGAGGGAAAAGGGGAAGAGAGAGGGAGAGAGGTATACCTGGTTTAATATGCTTTTAATTGCAATTGGCAACTAACGGCGCCGCATTGCAGTCAGTAAACGGTACTTTCACTTCGCCACAGCTCCCAAAGGGAATACACACACTCACAAATACACTCATGAATACTCCAACTCAAACTCGAACAGCAACTTGCAATTACAGGCGGACAAGTGATAAAAAACGCATAAATTACAAGCCAAATTTGGTGAAGAACAACGAAATCAAGCGCAAAACATCAATAAAAAACACGCAGAGAAAACCAGAGAGGGAACAACAACAACAACAACAACAGCGGCAGCAACAACTGTTACAGTGGCAACTTCATAAGGAAGTCGAGTGTGTTGTGGCACGCTCGAAAATGCGAATGTTTTTAATTGAAAATACAAAAAATACAAAAAAAAAACAAAAACACAGCGAGAAAAAAGCGACCTACATGGCGTATACGTAATTACAGATTTATATGCGAACGTCACTCGATATGGCCGAAAAAAAAAAGATGAAAGAAACGGTATAGGGGGGCAAGTTAAAGACAGCTAGAGAAGGTGTGCAAGGGGGTAAGACTGAATAATACCCTGTAAAGAGTTAAAGATTAAATAAAGTGAAATAAGAAAGTTTTTTCCCTTTAACTGTTGCTTCTGTTAGGAAATGTGTATCAGATAAGCTCTAAAATACCCTGTAGTTGTTGGCCAAGTTTTCTATTTGTTACTGATAGTATTCTCTATATTACATACACTCTAAAATACCCTGTAAACTGAACTTAGTTGCAGCACAAAGTTTTCACATTGCAACTTTGGAAACTAAAGAGAAATATGTAGAAAATACCCTATAAAATACACCACAAACTGTGTTGAAATGCAGAATAGTGTTACAATTTCTCAACTGTTGAAACTGCTATTCTCATAATACCTTATTAAACACCCTACAAAGTGCAATCAATTGCTCAATAGTGTTTCCCCTTTTCAACTTCTGAAATTCATGAGAAATAACATAGGCAACCCCGCCCTACTCTGCCCTAATAATCCCCCTCTTTGACCCCACTCACTACAGGGTATAGCTGCCACTGCAACCAACTGTGGCACCCCGTATGCATAATGCATACGAACGGCAGCCTGCGGCGACACTTGCCACGCTGCCACAGGAGTTTGCCATCGACAGCTGCGCCTGCGCATCGTTACCTGGCTGCCCTGCCCCGCCTTGCGCCTGCCCCTCCGCCTCTGCCACTGCCACTGTCTGCCTGGGCGTTTGCCACACGCAAATGCCTTGCGGGCTGCCTGGAAATCAATAAGCTTGCGTCGCGCGCGCGCGCTACAAATTTGTGGCAGCCCACGAAGCTTTGCAGATTTGGCTGTGATTTGAAAATTTCGCAACGCCTTCTTCGATAGACTCGCGACTCGCGCCTTGCGCGGTATCTAATGAGGCGCGAAGCTAGAGGCGTGACAGACGCCTCCTTGTGGCGGCCACAAAATGTCAGCAGCTTTTCGCTTACAGCGTTTTGCACTTACAAGAGCGACAAACAGACAAACACACACATAGACACAGGCAGACACAGAGGCAGATACACATGTGTGAATATGTCTACACTTTTTGTATACCCTGTAGACGATGGAAGTGAGTGTAGAAGGGAGTATGCAGTGTGTTATGCTGGGAATACTTTGTGTAGTGAGTACTTAAATTGTTTACTAGGTATTTATGTATTCAAGACTCCCCATCATTTACTTTTTCCACCTGTTCACTCTGAAAGTTGCTTAACCCTCTCCTGCCACTTGTATTCCCACTTGCCACACTCAAAACTTGCTTGAAAATCAAACGATTTTGCTTGGGAAAGTCAGTTTATAAAAGGTTTTTATAGTTTGATTTGCGGATGAAATATTGTGACTTTTAAGTGTTGTTAAATTTGCCAAAAAATCTATGCTAGCCCCTTATAACATCTTTGAATATTTTTCAAAATTTAGTCACCTTATTTTTTGACTTAAGTCGATGAAGCTCTTAACATGGAGTATACAAACCTTTTTTAGATTGCTTACTGCATGAAATCGAGGAAAATATCGGAGATAAACTATATATCGATAACTCTCCCGATAACTATCACTTCCAAAATTCTCGATATTCCTTAAAAACAAAAAATTTTCAAGTGGGGTGTCATTTTGTTGAAGGTATAAAGCATTTACTGCTATGGTATTAAAATTAGGCATTGATAAGGAATATTAAAATTTAAAAAATATTACAAAAAAGTCCTTTTACAAATGTTCCTACATATTTAAAAAAATTTCAAAAATAATTTTTAACTAAAATTGAACATTTACATACTGTAAATGCATAAACAAATCTTTTCCTTGAAGATTTCTGAGTCAAATTGTTAAAAATATACAAAATATTCACTATGTTCTATTAATAATTAACCCCTGAATCACCCCTTTGTCTATTTCTCTTCTATTTTTTCCATATTGTACACAGAGTATTCAACAGTCATTCACCCCTCAGCTCAGCATAGTCTTTTTTTCTACTTGTTTGCATTATTTAGGTGACGCCCGTTCGCCGTCTGTGCGAGAGTGGGCCGTGAGTGCCTGCCTGCCTGCCCGCACGTCCGTCAATCCGCTCCTGGCACAGGCAATGACAGCAGCAGATGAAGCCATTAAATGGAAAATTGAAAATGATATGTGGCCCCCTTCTCCTACTGCTCGTTGTCGTTCCATACGTTAATTGGCCCAGTTCAGTGTGTGAATTGGCGCTTGTTTGAATTGCGAGAAATTACAGGGTATATGCCAGAGGGTTGCTTGAACTTTGGCGGGAAAAGAGGTCTACAAAACGAACTAAGTTTGATTAGTTTGTTATATGAAATTCATTTACAGGGTATGCCCTAGTCGTGCTAGGCAGTTCACTGCACTCCCAGCTAATCCCTTGATTCGCCGCAATTTCTGACAGCAACAAAACAATTCTCGCAGCTTATTTAGCGGTTTTTAAATAGAATTCCGCCGCGTGAAAAATATGCACAATGCGAAGGCGGAGGGGCGTAGGAGGCGGGGGCGTAGCAATATCTAATTGCTTCCGGGAAAACAGATAAAATTATGAAAATCTTCTGGCTAGAAAAGCGCTGACAATGACGTGCAAAAAAGAAAAAGAAGCCAAAAATGAAAACAAACAAAGCGAGAGAATTTTGTGAATGCAAAACAGCGTGAGTCGTGCAGGTGCGAGTGAGTGTGTGAGTCTCTCTGTGTGTGTGTGTGTGAGTGTGAATGTCTATTAGTGTGTGTTGGTGTGTGTGAGTGTGCAGCTGATTTTGGGAAAACTGTGCACGCAGTGGAAAAATTGTGAAATCATCACGAAAAACGCCTGCGAAATTCTTCTTCATTTCGCCCCAAGGCAAAGTTCTACGTGCGTCGAAAACAAATGAATGAGTGAATGAATAAATGAATGAATGAATACCTTACTACCAATGAGTGTGAGTAGTTGACTAAGTGAGTGAGTGAGTGAGTGCCCCAGTGAGTACCCGCGTGAGTGAGCTACCTGTGGCAAAGACAACAAATGTTGCCAAAGTAAAGGGAGAAAATCTGCGCGCATTGTTTGCACACCCGGCTGGCGCTTTTCACGGCGCTTTTCCCCCACATTTTGCGCAGGTTTTCCTCGCCAAGTTTTCCCTAGGTTTTCCTTTTGTTTGCCACTTTGTTTGCCTTTGCGGCAACTCGATATTTATTCTTTTGTATTTACCTCGCAGCGCGAATCCTTTTTGGCATTTTTATGGCCAAAGAGTCGCCTCCCTCCCTCGCCCCGCCCACTTCCTCGCTGCACAGGGGCGTAATTGAAAGCCAGCAAAATTTGTAAGCCAACTATTTAGTGGCCAAATCAAAGACGAAGCCAGCAGCAGCAGCAGCGGCGGCAACAATAAATCGCAGCCCAAGCCGCAGGCGAAGCTGCCGCGTTCAACGTGGCGTATGCGCAATCGCTGTGCATGCAAGCGCTGCTAGAGAGGGGAGAGTGGGGAGAGGTGTACTATGCACACTTGTGGGCGTCTGCCACGCCCCGCACTCCGCACTCTCTCCTGCCACGCTGTCTGTAATAAAAATGTCGAGGGAAAAAAAGGCTGCGAGCTTGTGGGCATTTTGCTGCTGAATAATTTGCAATTGTGAAACTTCGATGCGATTTCAATGGCTCTATTTGTGTGCCCAGCACTGTGTGTAAGTGTGTGTGTAGCAGAGTGTTCGTGTCCGTCTGTCCGTGTGTCTGTCCAGCTGTCCGTCCCTCTGTAGTGGGCAGTGCTAGGCAAATATTGAGCACGTTTCAGGCAAATTGCATTTTTATTGCCGAGTGTTTTGTGAGCGAATGAATGAATGAATGAGGGAGTGATTCAATGAATGAGTGAGTGAATGAATGCCTTAAAGAGATTCACGCATAATAGTGCACTAATGATAAAGGAATGTAGCAGATAAAGTTAGTGTAATAATAACTGAAAGTTCTTTCCTTCTTTTTTCTCTCCCTCAACTAACTCAATTTTCTATTGTCGATTTTTCTGCTCTTTAATCCAATTTCGTGTAGAGCACGTGCAGGAAAAATTCTGAATTGTCATTGAAAATCTGCAGAGATTCTTTTCAACAAGTTCACGTTTCAACTGTCTCCCTTTTGCTGCCTCTTCTACTCTCTGCTCTCTCTTCTATCTGCTTCCCTTTTCGAGCTGTGCAAATTCATTTGCATGCACCTGGTTTGTTTGAGTTTATTGATTGGAATTCGAGAGGGAATGGAGGGAGTGGAGCGGGGAATGACAATCAGCAAACTTAAGGTATGCCCTGGTCAGCATATGTTTTGTTGCTGCAGCCCTGGCAAATACTTAGACTGCGACACTAAAACTAAACAGGCATTTGCATGTTAACTAGCTAAACGGCAGTTTAGTTCAAGCTTAGCATTGCTGGCAGACACCTGCCTGGGTTTTATTTAATAAACAAGGATTAGAGAGGGGTAGGGAAGGGGGTAGAGGGAGGAGAGGAGAGAGGAGAGAGAGGAGAAGAGTGTAGAGGTTGTTCAGTGCCTTGTCATTGTTGTCATGCAATGCGCAAACACAAAACTAATTGAATTTTTAGCCAGGCAGAGCAGAGGCACCTTACTCTGCTCCCCTCTCTCCCTCTCTCTCTCTCCCTCTCTCTCTCTCACCTCTACCTCTCTCCCTCCCTTTCTGCTACTCTCCACTCTGCATTGTTTCCTCTCTCCTCTCTACCCTCTCTCCCCTCTTTAGCTCAACTATTTCTGCAAGTCAGCAGCCAAAAACGAGTCAAGCCTCGAACGTGCCACACAATTTGGCTTGTCGCCTTGTCTCGCCTTTGGGTGTGTCCGCTTGTCTCTATTGTTGTTACTGCTGTTGTTGTTGTTGTTGTTGCTCGTGTTGATTGTGTGTCCCGCAACATAATCAGCATATAATTAAAAGCTACTAACATGCAACAAATTACACGCAAAGTATCTTGTAGTTACACAATGCAAAGCAAACAGAAATGAACCCGAAAACGGAACCTAAACACGCTCTTCAAGGTTGCCCCGCCCCCCACCCTCCTTTATTTCCTTTACTCATGTCTTTTGTTCGCATCTCTGCTCTGCGTGGGCGTGGCCCAGTTGACCCAAAAATCCCATTAACGCCAGAGACAATAAGAACAACAACAAGAGCGCGTGAATTTTGCTTAACATTCTCAGTTTTTATGCTGAGTCGCCTGTGCAGCTGGCACCATTTTTGTGGCCCGCACTGTATGTGGTTTTTGACTATGCAATTACAACACACTCTCGAAGGGGTGGGGGGAGTGGTTTTGGGTACTTGAAATCGCACTCGAGTTGCAGCCAACGCATTTTTCGCTGCTGACCCAATTTTCTATTTATGCTTTTTACTTTTATTTCAAATGCAGCTTTATTCTTTTTTCTTCTTCTTCTTCTTTTGTTTTTCTTTTTCTTCTTCTTGCACTCTCAAATTTATATGCAAATTGTGCAGTTATTTTATTGGAATATGTTTTGTTTTGTTTTGGTTTTTGTGCCTTGTAATGTGAGTGCAATTTGGGCTTCGTTCATTGGCTTAGTTTGGGGAAGGAGAAGGGAGGATGGGGAGGGAGGTTGGGGAGGGGAAACTGCCGCCACTGCGTAATTGTAGACGAGCCGCAGAGCATGCTGATAGTGTGTAGCTGCCCCCCTCTCTGCCTTCCCCCTTTGCCACTACTCTTCTATGTTGTTCCACTTAGTTTTCGTTTCTTATCGACTGAAATTAATTAAAGGCAACCATCGAATGTGCTCATAATTTATGAATATACAATAAACTAATGTGTTTTATGAGCAGCGGGCAGCAGCAGTGGCAGCTAGCAACCTCAGGAACAGCAGCAGCAGCAACAGCAGCAGCAACGACAACAACTGAAGCAGCAGCTACCTTAGCAACAGCAGCAACAGTCTCTAGGCAATAGAGATCTTCTTCTGCCTGTATGTGTGTTGCAAGCAGAGATACAACATGTTCTTGCTATTGTTGCTGTCTATGTTTTTGTTGCAAGTGCTGTAGACTATCAATGATTCTGTGCTCCATTGCAGACTATAAATATATTTTTTATAACTCATAAACATTGATTGATATTTGACCCTACAATACTTAAGTTAATTCATTTTTACATAAGCACGTTTATCGAATTAGTCAATCATTTAACGATCTACTATAATCAGCTAAAATTTAGAAGAGTCACATACTAAAAGATGCCTAGTCAAACTACTAAACTTGGACTCACATCGGGTGTCGCATTCCATAATCAGACTGCAAACTTTTTAGACAAACTTTCCTAATCATTTTCCCTTCACATACGCGCCCAAAGGTGTTGATATTGTGCATTGAATACCATATCTGTTATGGAATAATATTTGATGTGTATGGAATTACTTGATACTCTATTAATTCATTGAATTTTGATTGTATTATTATTATATTATATTTGATTTAGACTAAAATACCTTACTGATATTCTTCAATCTTCTGTGATTTCCTCTTTGAGTTCTACTTTAATGAATTCTTTAGTTTATTCTTCGAGCTCTTCTTTGAGTTCAGCTGTAAGTTCTTCTTAGAGCTCTTCTTAAATAATATATCCTCTAATAATCCTCTATAATATCCTCTATAAGTTTTTCTCTGAGTTCCTCTCTGAGTTCTTCTTTGAGCTCTTCTTTGAGCTCTTCTTTGAGTTCTTCATTGAGTTCTTCTTTCAAATAGTTATCGATACTTTAATAAATTCGTTAGTTTATTTTTCGAGTTCATCTAAACTTCTTTGAGTTCATCTGTACGAAATTCTTTGAGCTCTTCTTTACTATATTATTTTATATCTCCTTTAATATCTTCTGTAATATCTTCTTTAAGTTCTTCCCTGATTTCCTCCTTGCACTCTTCTCTAATTTCTTTCTAGAATGCTTCTTTCAAATAGTTATCGATACTTCCTTCCATACTCCATTTGAACCAGTTCGATCAACTTTAAAGCTGCTGCACTTGTTTCCCAGCAGTTTCTCACTTGCCGCAAAATCTTCTCACCTGCTGCACACTATATATTACATGCCTTCTTTAGCTGCCTCTTCTCCTTATCCCCTCCCCTTTTACCTCTCTTCTGCCTTCATTCTGCTCCCCTTCTGCCTTCCCCTTTGATGTTAATTAAGCCTTCTTATTGCTGGCGAACATGAAACAAAATTGGTACGCACATTAGGCTCGCGCTCAGTTGTTTTTGCTGACATTTGTCGGTGGGATAAGCTGAGCATGACCACGCCTACCTTCGCTCTAGCCCCTTAACCCACTGCTTACCTCTGCGCTTAACCCTCTGTTGCCGTTTGCTGCAAACTGCCTTGCTGCCTCTTCCCTCAGGTCTGCCTTGCTTCTCCTGTTGCTGCTTTTTGTAGCAGCTCATAAAATAGGGCAGGCAAAGAGGAAGAAGGAGCGAAAGAGAGAGGCAGAGAGAGAAGGAGAGAGTGTGAGTAAGAGAGCGAGAGAGATGAGCATGTAACTATGTGTGTATGCTGGCATTGCTCGCCTGCGTTGCAATCGCTCGTTGATGCGTTAATTTGCATGCAACATGCACTATGATTACCCGCAGCAATTTGCAACAGCAACACAGCAGCAGCAATTGCAGCAGCAGCAACAGCTAGGGGCAACAACTGGGGAGCAATTGCTGCTGGCAATGATGGCAATGGGACAACACAGCTGGCCATGCCCATTGGGCGACTGGGAGCGCAGCGTTTTCAGTTTGCAACTGTTGCCCGGCAGTGGAGAGAGAGAGAGGGGAGAGGGAGAAGTTGACGGGGGGCAAGGCTGCACATTCAGCTGGCTGCTGGGCTTAGTACTCGTCGTAGCCATTTGCCCAGCTCCATTTCCATTCGCATTTCCATTCGCATTTGTATTCGCATTCGTATTTGTTTTTGCGTATTTGTTTTTGTTTGTTTGCACATCTGCAACGCCGTCAATCGTTGAGCAAATGCAACAACTGGACACAGGCACAGTGGGGCAGTATAGGGAGAGTTGGCAGAGAGAGAGAGAGGGATAGAGAGAGAGGGGGTAGAGAGAGAGGGGGAGGGAAAGAGTGAGCTGTTCGCGCTGTGCCTTTGCTGTGCGCCCAGTTGTATAATTTGCAATTGTTTGTTGTTGTTGTCAATTGTTCGCGCAGCAACATCTGCAACAGCAGCAGCAGCAACAATAACAACAACAGCAGCAGCCACAACAACAACAATAGTAGCAGCAATGGGAGCCGCTTCAGTTTTTAATTATCACAAAAAAAATGTTGCTGCTGTTGCAGTTTTGTGCAAATCTTGAACAGTTGCAGCTTCAAAAGTCTTCCAATACAGATATATATATATGCTATATATATGTGCTACTTACAAACATACATACATATATACACATATAATCATTTCATCTGCCTCTCCCTATCCCTTCAATCTCTCACAGTTTTCTCTCCTCTTCTGTTATTGTTTATCTTCGTTTTGTTTAACATTTGCTTAACATTTGTCGCCCCTTTCCCCCCCTCACTCCATTCCCTTCCCCTTCTGCCTGCACTTCAGCTTGTTATTATTGTGTTTTCATTACTTTTATTGTTGCTGCTCCAGCTTCATTCGGCCTGCTCATCCTATTTATAGCCAGGCGTGAATCCATTTGCTTTGGCATTCCTCGAGCAGATCGAGCCAGCAATTTATGTACTTCACATCGATTTACACATGTATTGCTCAGCCAATGAACTGCAACTGGGCACAGTAAGGGGGGAGGGGGGAGCCTGGGGCATGCCTCATGAGTCTTTTGTTGCAACTGATGCAGAATGGAAGGAACTACGATATGAGGTAGGCATATGCGGGGTATCTTTAGCCAGCATGATGAAGAGATCTAAAGGTGTCGTGGAGAGAGATAAGTAAAGGCAGAAAAGGGAAGAGAGAAAAGAGAGAGAGGAAGAAAGGGGGAAGATAGAGGAGTGAAGATGAAGGGGGAGAGAAGGGGGTTAAATAGAGAAAGGGGAAGAGTTGTGTAGAGGGGCAGAGCGACATCAATGTTATGCGTGCCTTGTCGATTAGCTGTGATTACATGAGCAGGAAATGCTGCTCATATTGCCTTCCTAACTCCATTTAGAGCTTTCTGTCTCTCTCATTCTCTCTCTATCTTACACACATGTTCAATTATAGGAAAAGACGTCTTTTTGTCTGTATGAACGTCTATATCTCAGAGATTCTTGGAGTAAGAGCCATTGAAATTCGCTGACAATGTGGCGTATTATTGCACTTGGCATAAACAGGCTTTACAATGGTGCCACGCCTCCTATTTGCTTCTATAGATTGAAAAAATACCTAAAAGAAGCGTTGTTCAATACCTAGAATATTCATATTAGGTACGAGTATATAGAATCTTTATCAGGCTACCAATGATTTTTTTTGTTTTATTTATATAGAATTTGTTTTATTTCTTTTATTTATGGTATTTTTAGATAGAAAATATCTATTATAATACTTAATAGTTCAAATTGATCTATCTTTTTACCTGGAACTACAATTTTCATTTTCTTGTTCCCCTTTCTTCTTCTGCTTCTTCTCTGTATCTCCCTCTTTCTGTATCTCTATATATTTCTGGCACTTTATATATCTGTATCCCTCTATATATCTCTCCTTACATCTCTCTATATATCTTTCTTTATATATCTCTCTCTATATGACTCTCACTCTCTTTATCCCTCTCTTTCTCCTTGTACATCTCTCTGTTGTATATGTCTCTCTCTTTCTCCTTCTATATCTCTCAGTCTCTCTGCATCTTTCCTTTTTTCCCTACTAAAAAATAGGAAGTAACCTACTGTATTTTGCATTTCACATTTCGAATTCGAGTTCGAAATACGCCTTCGCTTTTCTTTTTCGCTTTTCGCATTGCACATTGCGCATTTGCATTGCATATTTATTTATTGTTGCTGTTGTTGTTGTCAGTATTTTCGATTATTTTGGTATTTTGCATACGCCGCAGTTGATATTTATTTATAACTTTTATGCGGATCGAGGCAGCGTGGGGGAGGCTGAGGGGGAGGGGTTGAGGGAGGCTGGGGAATACCAACAATGCGGCTGATAAATTGTTAATGTGCGCATAAGTTTTCAATTTGTGTGTGGCAAATGCTGCTGGCACACACACACACACAGGCACACAGAAAGAGAGAGAGAGACGGAGGCACGGACTCACGACTCGACAGCTTGTCAGTTGCAGATGCAACACACACGCGATGTGGCGCCACTGTGCGGCGTGGCAAGTTGAATTTATTGCAGCAACTGCTGCGACACTCGCCTTGGCTATTTATTCTGCATGTGCAGCGCGTGTGTGTGTGCGTGTGTGTGTGTGTGTGCCGCACTCTGTGCTAATTTTGCAATGAAAATGTCAACTGCGATTATGGCCAAAACAAGCCAAGGCAAATCCAGTCAAGAGTTCAACACACACACACATGCGTCCAGTGCACACAACTCTTGCCTCATGTTGCACGTTCGCACATTGCGCATTTTTGGACATTTGCAAACTTGCAACACTTTCGTGCTGATTGGCTTACAACGCTGTCGTCGTTGCGTCGTCGTCGTTGTCTTTGCTTGGCGCCAGGCAGACGCGCCACACGCCACACGCCACATGCCACATGCGAACAAACTTGTGCCTGCCTCAAAAAGCGTATTAAAAATTTAATTGAAAATTCATTTCGGCTGCAAATTGCGGTTATATTTGCGCTATCTGGGCCGCTGCACCTTCTGTTTAGCTGTGGCTGCCACACAGCTCTCGTTGTTGCTGTTGTTGTTGTTGCAACAGTTGCTGCTGTGGCAGTTGCTGTTGCTGAGGCAGGCACAGTGGGCTGGGTAAATATTAATTATTAAGATTTATGATGCGCCAGTTTAGTCTATCTATATGCAAATTTAGATCGCAAGGAAGGCGGCAGGAGGGGGTAGGGGGAGGTAAGGGAGAGTGAGAGGGGGGAAGGTTGGACTATATCTATAGCAGATCTGCCAGTGTTGCAGTGCAAAGAAATTGATGAGAAAGTTACTGAGCAAGGCAACACAAGTGGAGGATGTGAATGAATATTGAGTGTGAAAGGGTCAAAGTGTCAGCTGAGCAATGATAGCAAGCTAGGGAGAATAGAGAGAGATGGGTAGCATAGAGAGGGAGAGAGGGGGCCACGGAAAGGGAAGCATAGAAATAGATGCTAGTTTGTGGAGTACCACATGGCTTAATCTAGCTGTCTGCTCGTGTAGCCTATGGGCAGAGGGTGAATGACATTGGCAAAGTAATAAGTTCAATATATTACTATTTATATTTCGAGATTGGACAACCCTAGTCGTATTGGATGATTGTTCCTATAGCAGCTATATATTAAAGTGTTTCAAATTTGAAAAAACACTTATATGCATATTTTATATATAGAAAAAGTACGAAGTATCAAATTCTGTTGCAATTTTAGGACAAACAACAAAGTTTAGCCGATAGTTTGTAATAAAGCTATACGATATATCGGTCCAATCGGCTCATACCAACTTATTTAAAGCGTGCAGCTATAAGCAGCATGTGTGCCAAGTTTCATTAAGTTAGCTCTAAAACTAAAAATCTAGTTTACATTTTAACAGACGGACTTACGCACTAGCGGACACTCACAGAAACGGACAAACGGACTTAACTAGTTCGGCTCTTCTGTCAATGCTGATACAAAATATTATATTGTTTATACTTTAATAAATATACCCACTGCAGGGGTATAAATAAGATAAATATAATGTTGAATTCTTTATATTCATATAAAAAACTATAACTCATAAAACAATATTCCCAAATTTCAGTAGCTAAGCCCGTAAGCAGCTCGTATTCATCGTCACGCTAACAAATTCAGCTCACTCCAAATGAGAAAAGAGTTAATAATAGTTTAGCACACATAGTTTGCCTATCAGTCGCTTGATAAGCAGCGACTCCATAAATTATAAAGGTATTTTAACTAGCAGCAACTGCAATTAGCTTTAGTTGGTACCGTTTTACTTAGTCGTTACGTTTAAGTGGCGGCAACAGAACAAAGAGAGAGGGAGAGAGAGAGGAGGGTAGAGAGCGGGAAGGAGAGTACTTGGAGAGAGGGAGAACACTGGAGAGTTCAACGAACCAGAGCAGGCAGGCAGGCAGGCACGAGATCTAGACTGACTGCCACAACTGATGACGATCTACAACGCGATGACAAGCAGCAACAACAACAACAACAACAAAATGTGTCATAATAACCAAAATCAACGAACCATAAAAATGTATAACAGTTCAAGCATATCGATAGAGTCGCCTGCCCTCCCTCCCCTCTCTTTCCTTCACCTTTCCCTGCTGCAAACTCTCTTCCACTCTTGCTCCCCTTTTCTTTGCCCCGCTTTGCCTGTTGACTTAATTGTTATCAAATTGTTGCTGTTTGACAAGTAGTCAACGTTATTTTTTGATAACAATTATTAAACATGCCTTGACATGCAGCAGAGAGGAGAGGGGTTGGGGGGAGAGAGGGAAGGCTAGAGCAGCCAAAAAGTCGGCGGAAGTTTTTATTTGTGCTTTGCCCTGCACTCGAGTGGCTTGAACTCTCCCCCTTCCCTACCCCCACACTCCCGCCTGTCTGTCTATAACTTCTGCTATTTAGCTATCTCTCTTGCTTCCTCTCTCTACCTCCCCTCTCCCCGTCTTGCTCTTGTCTTGCTTTCTTTAACGAATTTATGGCCCTAGTCAATGCGCGACTTCTTGGCCCGTTCCAGTTGGAACTGTCAGTGAGCGTTGCCCACTGTCGCTAGGGTTGCCACAGTCTGTGCTAGAGTTCTTTATCTGCACCACTCACTCTCTCTCTCTCTCTCTTTGTGCTGCCTTCTCTGTTTGTTTGTGCACTTCAATTGATTTCCAATCAAGGCCATAAATTTCACTAGAAAAATGTTATTATTTTTGATATATTTATGATGGACAAGGAGGGAGGGGGGAGAGAAAGAAAGGGAGGAAGGTAGAGAGGCAAGAAGAGAGGTAGAAAGAGAGGCAGAAGGGCAAAGAAAGAGGCAGAGAGAGTGTAGCAGAGAGAAGCAGGCAATGAGGCAGACAGCAGTAGAAGGAGAGAGAAGGAGAGCAAGAGACAGTGCAGTTGCATGTTTGACAGCCAGTTGCCACTGTTGCAAGTTGCAAGTTGCAACAAAGTTAGTTGCTGCAGCTGCTGTTGCTAATGTTGCCGTTGCTGCTGTTTTTGTTGCTGCTTCTCTTCTTCTTTGCTGCAACTTCTGCCGCTCTAATTAGAAGACGCCGCACAGTAAAACTTTTCGACATTTTGACGTCGCATCTTGTGGCAAACTGCAGCCTGCCACACATGCCTGCATGTTGCATGATTTTCAACACATTTGCAGCAGCAGCATGTGGCAAATTGAAAACGCATATAGTCAGGGGGAGGGGTTGAAGGGCAGCCGAGCGAATTATGTCAAGGTAGGCAGAGGCTGAGGCAGGTGAGCTGCGGCTGAGCTGAGCCTGGCTAAGCGCTTAGCTGGCATCGAGCCAAGGCTTGTAGGCAATGTGTGTAATCCTACGAACAATGGCCCAGACAAGCTCCCCCTCTCTTCCCCCCCTCCCCCTTCTGACAGCAGACAATTACAGTAAACAAATTCGCACACGTTGCATGCCTCCGCTTGCTGCTGCTGCTGCTGCGGTGACAGGCGGCAAAACAAGCGACAAAAATAGACAGCAACAGCAGCAACGTGCAGTGTGGGCGTTTGTGCCACGCCCACCAATATGCCTTGCGGTCATGGCCACACAGAGACGGAGGCAGGCTCGTATTTTTGGCAGCTGAGCTTTTGGCCATGCATAAGATTTGCATTTTTTACACTCACAACTCGATGCGCCTCCGAGTTTGGCTCCAACTGCAATTTGGCAGGCTCCTGCCAGAAATGCTTTGGCATAGAGTGTAGCATACTTTTCTGGGCCACGACAGGATGTCGGCAGCCAGGCGAGGCGTGTGTGTGTGTGTGTGTGTGTGTGAGTCAGTGTCACGTTGCGGCAATTCAATTGAATTCTCTGCTGCTGCCGTTGCTGCTGCTGCTTGAGCCACCACACAAAGCAAATGGCAGCAGAGGCCTCGTTCCGCTTGCTGTCCCCCCCCCCCCTCTGGCTTAGCAGGTTTAGGTTACATGCGCGTCTCAGCGGAAGCTGCCACACAGATTCTTTTGCAGACAGACTGACGCCTGGCACTGTAGCTGTAGCTGGAGTTTTATCTGGCCTGCTGCCATGTGCCGAGCTTGGCCCTGTTAGTTTTTTTGGGGCAACTTCTTCTGCTGCTGGCTCTGCTCTTGCTCTGCCTATCTGCTCTTGCTCTGCCTCTCTGCTGTTGCTGCTGCTGCTTACTGCTTACTGCCTACTGCTTAGTGCTCCCTTCTCCTACTGCCTCTTGCTCGTTTTGAGCGCACAAGATTGTCTGATTTATGAGGCTCCATTTACCAAATACGCATAAACAGCTCATGCTAAAATGGCCTTAAAGTAGCAATATAGAATTATTCTACTTGCTCTATCTCTCTCTCCTTTCAGTTCTCTGTCTTTCTCGGTCTCTCTCCTTACATATATATCTCTATATTTACGTACTCATAATCCATATTCCTCTTTTTTTTCTATGTCTGCTAAACTATTTCCTTCCATGTTTCTGTTTTTTTACTGTTTTACCTTCTTCTCTTTTGCTCTTGCAGATTCACACTCTATCTTTATTTTTGTCCTTGTTCTCTATACAAGTGCCAGTCTATACCATTTTCTATTCTCTCTGTACTAATTGTACCCTATATAATACTTCTATATAATACTTATGCAATCTCTAAATAAATTTTCCTATTTCTCCCTACACATATTGAACATATTCTGCAAATCTTTTTCTTTAGGAGATAGACTCCTATTCCTTGTACTTCTATCCTATTTTTGTATTTCTATATTTCTCGTTATCTGTCTTTCTTGGACTCTTTATACTATTTAATATTCAATCTGTCCTTTTATATATATTGCTTACTCTATCTTCATCTCATTCGCTCTGCAACTCACACTTAATATGCAATTCATTCTCTCTGTGTATGCACTGTATATTCAGCTCTGTCTTCGTCATGAAATACAGTTTGTTTTGCGGTCTCATTTTCTTCATATTTTTCTCTCTTGCTGTCTTCTTTTCTCTCCCTCCCTCCCTCTCTCTCTCTCTCTACTTCTCCCTCTCTGTCTCTGTCTCCAAAAATCAGCTTGTTTTGCCATTGATTTGCATAAATTAATCACAATTGAATCAAGTTGATTGATTCACTCGTTGACTCAGCCTGCTGCTCCAGCTCATTCTCTGTCTCTCTCTCTCTGGCTCCATCTCCCTCTCACTCACACTTTGTGGCCTTGTGCAGCTTGTTAAATTTGGCTCTCCCTCTCTGTGTGTGTGTGTGTTTCTTGTGGCATTTTCAATTTGCAATTTTCCGTTTTGAGCTTTTTCACAGTTTTCGCTTTTTCCATTTGAATTCGCAATGCATGCGACATGGCGAATATGTGTCACGGCTTCGAGTCGTGTCGGCGCCGTCAAGTATCACTTGCGACCGCCTTTTCTCCAGCTGCCACGCCTGCCCCTCGCCACACTTAAAAATAGAAGCTGATGCATAACTGCTGCCAGCCACTGTTTGCACTCATTTCTCCCCTGTCTCTCTCTCTGTGTCTCTATCGGTTTCATTTGCTAATTTTATGGCTGGCAACATATGGCGGGACTAATCGGCCGATCGAGCGGCGTATTTAGGTGCAGCAACACATAAACGTCATGTAAATGTCATTAATTTAAATTATAAACTATAAAGACTAAATAGGCAAGAGCGAGAGGCAGTTAGAGAGAGAGAGACGGAGCGAGAGGGAGATGGATTTAAACTATGCCATATAAGTCGATTGTCGACTGTTTGTCGCTTGTTTCGATACTTGTTGTTGTTGTTGAAATGCGTGACAGCAGCCCACGCCAGAGGCAGCAGCCTCCTCCCCTCTTCCCCTGACTACACCTTCCCCTACCCCTTCATCTACCCCTTCCTCTACCCCTTCATCTACTTGCTTGTTTAGCTTCCCCTCGAGTCAATGATGACACCAGGCAAGCAGCAACTATTAACAGAGACACACACACACAGTCATAATTATATCTGTGTGTGTACCATAAATTTATAGCACAACTGTAGTTGGAACACCTGTTGATCGAGGCAGCCTAGAAAATGAGGCCCCTCAACAATCAATTATTAATTAATAACTATAATCATGCTCAACATAATCATAGGCACAATTAATTGCCATCTCTAAAGTGCAACTATCGATAACAAGTCGATATTTAAAGTGCACAGCTGCAGAGCAGGGTTGCCACTGTTGCTTGAATTATGTGCAAATTGTAAGCTATTTGTAACATGCTGCGCGTTTTATGGCCTCAACTTAATTTATAAGGCCAAACACAGCAGCAACAGAGACAAAAACAATAACAACAAGAGAGAGACAGAGAGAGAGAGGGGTAGAGGGAGACAGCAACTGGGAACGGCAGCTGGCGTAGACGGAAGCTCGAGAAGTGTCTCCGGCAACCGAAAGAGGGGGCTGGAGACCAACAAATTTGCAATTACGAGCAATTTAAAAGTTATTAACACGCCCGGCAATGATAAAACATTCAAGTAGAGAGAGCAAAATAATAAAGAAAGAGACGGAAATACTCGTACAGCGCAAAAAAAGAGTGAAATATTTTATGTTTTATGGCAGATAAATGCGCAGAGCCCACGCACCACACAGAGCAGAGCGCTTTGGGTGGCGCCAAAAACAATTAAAGGCGGGCCCAACCCACGCGACAACCTACATGGAAATAGTGCGATAAATGGTAGAAAGAAGATGGGGTAACCGAGAATGAGAGAGAGAGAGAGGGAGAGAAGAGCAGAAGGGAAGCGAGAGAAGCTGCTAGAGATCAATGAAGAGCGCGTAGAGCAGAGAGGCTTCACTTCGATTATTGACTGCGCATTTTATGAAGCACAGTCGATAGATCGATAACAAGTAACGATTTAAAATTGCAATAAGCGAGAGAAGATTAAGGAAGAGATAAAGTTCATATAATAGAAATCTAACATTTCAAGCATTCATGCATCTCAATCTATCGATATATCAATATATCGATAACATGTTAATAGTGCGAGCACTACGATGAAAAGGAGGCGGGAGATGGACATAGCTCATAAGCCACAGTTCGATAAACGATTGACGACTAAGCTAATTTAACATTTAATGTAATGTATCGATAGCGATAATATAATCGATTATTCAATAACATGTTACTAAGGCAATAAATCGCAGAAGTAACTCGATATGTATCGAAAGGCGATAACACAATCGATAATTCGATAACATTGTGCTTACGCAATAAATCGCAGAACTCGTAAGCCACACTTTGATAACATTTAGTATAATGTATCGATAGGCGATAACACAATCGATAAATCGATAAAATGCAAGCCACAAAATCGATAAACGATAAGCAATAATACTAACTTCTATCTTATTTCTTCTCATTCCAGGTGCCACCTGTGGGGGCAACTGCTGCAACAATGTCACAGAGCAGGAGCTGCGCCAGAAGGCAGCAGACAAATTCGAGCAGTTGCTGCATCATCACACGAGCAGCCTGCGCGGCATACTGGAGACCACGGCCAGTCAATTCCAAAGTGAGTACACAGACTGAATATGACTGAGTGTGAGAGTGAGTGCTGTGAGTATGAATGCGAGTGCTTTGCTAGACAGACGCGCAATTGAAACGAGTGCAGGCGCAACTGGCAAACACTTTTATGCAAATCAGTCAGGTCTCTCTCTCTCTGTCTCTCTCCTTCCCTCTCCCCCTTTCCGCTCTCCGTCTCGGAGTCTGTAAAGTTTTCAAAGCGATAGCGAAAACATATTTTCGTGGGCAATAAATTATTTATAATATGCAAATGCAAATGCGACGGAGCGAAGCGTGGGTAGCAAAATTATTATGATGATAACTTTTGGCTTGCCAAGTGAATTTAACGAAATTAAACTTGAAACGCGAAATTGATTTGTAAATTTGCATTTGTATGCGGATCAAAGCGCGGCAAACGAATACATAAAGAGATACACACACACACACACACAATACAGACTCACCCGTTGTTAAGGCCAAGTCAGCGTCTGCTTGAAATGCAACAAAGTGTCTGCATCTAATTAAAAATACATTAAATATTGTTGCCGTTGCTGCCGTTGTTGTTGTTGTTGCTGTTGTGCTTTGTTGTTTACTTTTTGTTGTGCTGTTTCGCTGTTGTTGCTCATCGCCTTTTGGACAATTTGCAAACTTTGTTTGGGTCACGTTTTGGGACAGAATGGGGCAGAAAACATTTTCAATGCGCTCCCCTCCTCCTTCTCCTCCTCTTGCAGCTCCTTGCACTGCCCTCGCTGCACAAACTGTTGTCGTACATGTTGTAAATCTCGCTTTAAGGCGTGCCCCACAGTCGCCAGCTTGGGGAGCTGTTCCCAATAATATTCGTTGTTGTTTTTGTTATTGTTGTACAGACTTGTCCCGACTGTAATTCTTGGAAACGGGCGTGCATTTAAAATTTAAAGATTGCACACGCCTTGCATGGTGACAATGCACATTTTATGCACTCTCCCCCACACTCTCTTGTTCTCTGAGTGTGCTGCTCTCTCCCACGAGTAGTTCAACTGTTGATCTATTTCAGTTCAATTACACTGCTGCTATCGATATCAGCGCGTTCACGCGAACAACTCTGTTAAGGACATGATTTGCATGTTGACAATGTAAAGCAATGCACTTTTTCTCGCTCTCTTTCACATTACTGACTAGATCAGCTGTTTAAATTCACTACTGCTATTGATAACAGAACTCTGTTAAGGACATGGTTTGCATGTGCACAAACAATGCAATACAACTCTCTCCCATGCGCTCTCTTGCTCTCTTTCCCAATTCTGATCAGCTGTTTAATTCCACACATAAACAGCGCACTCACGCGAACAACTCTGTTAAGGACTCTCTCGCGCTGCACTCTCTTCGCTACGCTCTCTCCCCCTTTCCATCCCACGACTAGTTCATCCCGTTCAATTACACTGCAGCTATCAATATTAGTGCGTTCATGCGAACAACTCTGTTAAATTTGAATTGGAATGTTAAGCTGCGCTCACGTCATTTCTAATTTGCATCAGTTGCTGTGTTAACACTATGTGCATCCTGTTCTAGCTTACAGCTAAAGCTTTAAGCGCATCACACACTCAGTACTTCCTTCCTTGTCTCCCCTGTGTCACTTTGCATTCTGTCAGGTTTTTCCCACACATTGAAAAAAAGCTGAATCAAAAATTAATATGCAATCAGCGAAATCATTAAGCTAAATATTTGAACAGGCCGCCTGTGCAATGAAACAACAACAACAGCAGCAGCAACAAAATAGCAATTTATTCTGTTTAATAAACAAGCAGCGCAGCAGCAGCAGCAGCGCGTGCTTTATGAATGAATGACGTAGGCAGAGTCGGCTACTTTTTTCAGCCTTTTTTCAGCTTTTTTATATGATGTTTACTTAATTGCAGACTCGCTGCTGCTTGTCGATTAATGTGTGTTATTTTATTTATGCATATGGTCAACAATTTGCTTTACATTAGTCAGTTAGTTTATTCAGGCATAAATCAGGCAGTGCAGGTGTGAGCAGGGGGCGTGGCAACGCTTTAAGCCTTTGCACAGTACTAAGTGCTTTCACACACACAGACACGTAACACTAATACGAAGAAGGCATGTCTTTGCATGCTTCGCATAAAAATTGATTCACCTCCAACCGTGCGTATGCGTAATACGCTCACACACTTCCGCCGCCCTCCCCCTCTCTCTCTCCCTTTCCGCTCTCCTCTGCGTCTCTTCTTCCTGCACGCACTTACAACTATAAAATTTTATGCATTTTTCGCCTCTCGTGCTTACACGTGCTCCCTTTACTGCCCTTCTTCTTTTCCCGCTCTCCTTCGCTCTGCTTTTTCTTTCGGTTATTGTTTTTGACTTGCGGCGTTTGCGCATAAAATATGATTGTATGAAAAATAAATGCACATTTCTATTTACTGCCGCAAACGTAGCAGCAACTGGAGCGGCAGCAACAACAACAAGAACAACAATAACAGCATTAACAGCAGCAGCAACAACAATAAGAACAATAACAGGCAACCGCATCCAGAGTTGCTTGGCATATGCAGCTCTGCCTGACGCACCTTAAAGGGAGGCAGGGGCACGTGCCACATGCACTGCCTTCTCTCCTTACTCTTCCCCCTTCTTTGGCTTACACCCTCTCCCCCCTTGCGTCCTTGCTGCTGCTGCTTTCCGCTCATCTCTTTCCGTTTCCTGCCCCATTGCTGTTTGCATTGTTGTTGCTTTATTGTTGCCTCTGCTTGCATGTGTGGCAATTGTTCTTGTTGCTGTTGTTGTGCGTGCTGCTGTTGTTCTTGTGTGTGTTGTTGTGCATTCTGTTGTTGTTGTTGCTGCCCGTTCATGCTCGTTCTGCTGCTTTGTTCGAATGCATGTCCCGTATTATTTTTAAGCAAGTATTTGCGTGTGTAAACACGTTTCGCAGCTTACGAATTATGCTTACCCCCTCTACCCTTTGCACCCTACTCCTTTGCTCTACACGTACAGCACTGCATTCGCTTCTTAATGCTTTCCACGCCCCACCCCCCCACAAGCAGCTGCCCCAGCTTCCTTTGCTGCTGCTGCTCCTTCTCTGTCTCTGCTTCCCTCTTGCTTTTTCACTTTTCTGCTATCTGTATGTGCTCTCTTCTTCTCTCTTTCTTCCCTCTCTCTCTCTTCATCCTTCTTTACTACCTTCTCTCTACTCCCCTCTCTTTACTTCCCACCCCTTCTTAGTGGGCGTGCGCCTGCATAAAACTTGCAAATGCTGACTTACTGATCAGTTCAAATGGCAGCCAGTTTTGGCTGCAAAAAAGCTAAAAGTAGCCAGCATTTTATTTGCAACAACACAACAACTGTGTGCAACAACAATAGCAACACTAACAACAACAACAACAACAGCAACTGCAGTGCGTGCACTTTCATAAGTTTGCAACTTTTTGTGGCACATTCCACTTGGCTTGAACAGCTTCCCACTGCCTCTTGCTGCTGCTGTTCTATCTGCCATCGCTGCTGCTCTTTCTCTCCCTCTCTTGCTCACTCTCCCTCTTGCTCACTCTTCTCCCTTCCCTTCCTCACTCTTCCCCCTTCTCTCTCCTCCTCCCTCTTTACTTACTGACCATCCTTGCTTCTTCCTTGCCTTCAGCCTTCTTCTTACTTTTGTTCGCCTTGTCACTGCTCTACTTAGCTAGTTAGCTCCCCCTTTACTCTCCTACCCCCTCCCCCTTTTATTATATTTTTCTAGACACATTGTTGCAGCTCAAATCGAAGCTAGGGGGGCTGGGGGGGGAGGTTTATCTCAACTTATAGCGCGCATTATCAACATTTCTTATGACTTTCTTTCTCCTTCCCAAAACTTGTTATAACAAGTGGCAAACAAGCTTTGACCTTCTAGCAGCAGCTAAAATTCTGTGAATGAGCCGCAAACAAGCTAGAAATTAGCTTAAATAATGCATTATTATTATTTCTACATTATAGTTAGCACAAAAGGCATAAAAACAAAGCGAAATTTTGGCAAACGAATTCGCAAATTCAAATTGAGGCGAACAGGTTTCTTTGCTAAGTCTTTCAACGGCGCCATTTTGTCTGGCTTGAGCAAGAATTAGCTTCCACTCGCTTGCTCTTCTAGAAGAACTGACTGTCTGCTAGTTTTACTGCCTCGCACTCTTCCCCCTCTCCACTGTTCCCCCTCTCAAGTGGAGTGATGTTTATACTCTTTTTAATTAGTAAGTCAAACTAAGCGCGCGCATTTAATTAGAGTGAGAGATGGAAGAAGGTGCTGGGAAGGAACGGTAGAGGGGAGAAGAAGGAGGAACAGTAGTAAAGAATGAGCTGGGTAAGCAAGGGCAGGGAAGTTGGGGGTAGGGGTTTAGTGTGGCCTGCTGTTGTTGTGGCAACAAATTAGCACAGCTCGAGGCGAACAATTGATGCATATGGAGCATGGCATATGACTTCAAGTGGCTTCCTAGAGCTGCCAACTGCGCCAGCTGCTCCTGCCCCACTCTAAAGCTGCTACTTACCCTCTCCCTTCCAACAACTGCTTGTACTCCAGTGCAAAAGTCATCCAATTACTTTGACATTGTGTACAAGACAAGCAACTTCAGCGAGAGTAGAAGCTGGGAAGGCAGTGGAAAGAGGAGAAGAAGGAAGAGTAAGGAAAGGAGAGGGTGCAGGGGAAGGTAGTGGGGTAAGGAGCAGGGAAGGTAGTGGGGAAAGGAGCAGGGAAGGTAGTGGGGAAAGGAGCAGCAGTAGAAGCAGAAGTGGAACAGGAGTAGAAGCTGGAGAGGGAGTAGGTGAAGCTGCAGGGAAAGAAGCAGAGAAGGTAGCAGGGAAGGTACCATTAAAAAGAGTGGGGAAGGTACCAGAGGAAGGAGCAGAAGTAGGGGAGACAGCAGAATAGTTACCATGTATAAGAACAGAGTTAGCTGCAGTGGAAGGGTGGGAGGGGGGACTAACAGCTGTTGCCTCGTGCTCTAGCCGCAGTCAAGTCGTCAAGCTGGAGTCGTCGTTCCATACAGCTGGAGGGGCGTGCCAAGTTGACACGCCTGCCTGCAGATAGCTAGTTACAATACAAGCACTTAAAGTGCCGCCGCACAGCTGCACAGTGGGGCAAAGCTAAGAGAGATGAGCCAGGCAGATAGACAGCTAGTAACCTCACTCGCTACTTGATCTGCCTAACCCAATGTGCCTGCAGTAGGAGGGCAACCTGCGACTTGCTGTGGCTGCTGGAAGGAGGCTAAAGAACTCAAAAATAACTGAAACTAAACGTGGCTAGCAAACTCAAGTGCAGAGCAAGAGACAGAGCAGCGAAGAGGAGGAGAGAGAGGGGGGAGAGGACTAGAAGACTGGGCAAATCAAGAAATACATGCATATAAAATGCAAATAAAAAAGCGGCAGATACTAAAATTGTAATATCCGCAAGCGGGAGAGAGGAAGGAGGCAAGAAGGAGAAGAAGAACGCACAAGAAGAGGCAACTAAACAAGTGAAGGGAGGTAAGAAGAGGGGAGAAGAAGCAAGAAGAGGAGAGGTCGAGGCAAGAAGAGAAGTGAAGAGGATAGCAGAGGCTAGAAGAGCCAATACAAGGCAAGAAGAGGAACGAAGAGGAAAGCAGAGACAAGACAAGACGAGGCGAGGAAGCTAAAAAACTACACAAATAAAAAGAGGAAGGCAAGGAGAAGGAGAAAAAGGAGCAGCAGCTGGAATAGAAGAAGAAGGGAAGAAGAAGGGGCAGAAGCAGTCGGGGTAGCAGGAGTCACAGAAGTAGTAAAAAAGGGAGCTGCAGGAGGGGGATTACTACCAAGAGGAACATCACTTGTAGAGTAGAAAAAGCAGCGCGTAAAAAGCATGCTAAAATAAAAGCTAAACTAAACCTGTGGGCTGTCCCCGAGCTACCCCTCGGCTCCTCGGCACGCCCAGCTATCACTTCCCTGCAATTCTCTCTAGCTACCTTCCCTTCTGCTTTCCTGCTTCCCCCTCTGCATATTTGCCTTGGCGTGGGAAACGAAAACAGCAACAGAGAAACTGCGAAACGCCCTTTCGGGGCTGGGCCCCGAGGCGTGGAACCGGTCGCTGGTCGCACATTTCGCCATGCTAATCCCGCTCCAGCTACCCTCCTTCTCTCTTCCCTCTGTTCTGTACCTCTGCCTGTGCCATCTAATGAAGTAATGAAGCAGTGAGAAGCAACGTTGATACTATTTGTTCTACGCGCGCTTCAACTGGAGGCACATCAATGGATGAGAGAGAGAGAGACTTTTGGGCTTGGCCAGCGACGCATCTTCAACTCCCACTCCAGCTGAGCTTGTGGCTAAGTCGTCTCTACTTCAGCTGCGGTTCATTCTGTTGTTGAAGCAATAGCTTCAGGTACTTCTCTAGCTTTATTTGCTTCAACTGTTCCTCTTGTAACTTCTTATCTCCTAAGGGGATAAGGTGCTCTCTCAGTCTCTAGCTCACTCTTCATTTCCTATGCTCTAACTCTCTTAGTCTACAGCACCCGCCTTAGTCCTAAAGCACCCTCCTTAGTCCTCACCTCTTCAGCTTTGTCTTTCTTTTTCTCTGCCTCTCCTTTTCCCTCTTAAGTACTTTCTTTAACCTCTGACTACCTTATATTCCGCAGTACCATCTCCAAGACCTTCTCTAGCTACTATTCTCCTACACTCTCTCTCTCTCTATAGCTGCCTTTATAGTTTCCTTAACCTATCTAGCTAAGACTCCCACTCCCTCTTTCTTTTCTTTTCCTTCTCCAGCTCTTCTCTAACTTTCTAGTACCTTATCTTCTAAAGAACCCTTCCAGCACCCTTTCTAGTTTTCACCTCTCCTTTTCTCCTGTGACCTTCCTTACTCTTCTTCTCAAGTGCACTCTCCAACACCCTAGCCACCATTCTCCTTCCTTTCGCTCTTAAGTACCTTCTCTAACCTCTGACTACCTTATTTTCCACAGTACCTTGTTCAGCACCCTCTCTGGGCCCTACTCTTTCCCTCCATGGGTTCCTCTTTAGTCCCCTTTACTTATCCAGGTTCGACTTCCACTACCTCCTTGCCCTTCTCTAACCTCCTAATGCCTTATCTTCTCCAAACACCCTCTCTAGGTACCTCTTCAACGCCCCTTCCTCTGTCACTCCCACTCCCCTTCCTTCTACAGTTCTTACTGTCACTCACGCTCCCTCACCCATCTTCCTTTCTCTCTTCACCTACCTCAACCCTCCCTACCTCCCTCTATCTCTCTCCCTCCTTTACTGTCTGTGAGCGTTTGTCTAATTCAATTTCACTGTCCGTTTTGGTCATTTGGAGTGCTTGCTTCGCTTCGCTTGGAGCTCGTCTCGTTTCATGTGTGACGATTGCGACAGTCCTCCATCCTGAAATCGTATGTGCTGTGGAACTGGATTCTGATTGGAGTGGAAAAACCTTTGGACTAATGAAATTTTCATGTTTCATTGGCCAAGCCATTTGCTCTTGATTCCGTATTGCATTAGGCGCAGTTCCGGGCCGAGTAATATCTGCAAAGCACTATTAATTGTCAGGGGAGAGGGAGGAGAAGAGGTAGGTAAGAGAGGGGGAGAGGTAGAGGGAGCTAGAGAGAGGTGGGAGAGGAGGAGAGTGAAGGAAATGTGTGTGTAGGAGAGAAATAGCAATTAGTTTCACTCGCATGTTGCTCTACCAAGACAGGAGCCTCCCTCTCTGCCTCTCTCCTTCTCCCTCTATCCCTCGCCTCTGCCCCAGGTACTCATGTGTGTTTTAGTAAGTCAGTTAAAGCCCCAGGCTCTCTCTCTCTCTCTCTGTGTGTGTGTGTTTGTGTGAAAACCTCAACTTAATTGTTGCGATTAGACCGACAAAGGCAGCTGCAATAATATCAAGTATACGCAGAGTTGACGGCAATTTAAATGCAAGCATACACTGAGCGAAACTTCCTAGTTGAGTCTATTGTGGCTGTTGATGTTGTGGCTCCCCCTCTCTCTCTGCAGCTGACACTGAGTGCTGGCAGTTTGCAGTCGAGTCGAGGCTGGCTTTGCATTGCGGTTGCCCCAAAGTGCAACTCGGCACTTGCTGCTGGCGTTGACGCTGACAATGCCTGCCTCAGCCTCAAGTTGTCAACACTCTGCGAGTAGCTGCCCCCGCCTGTGTGGGGCGTGGCATGTGCCGGCGATTACGCGTGCAATTACAGTGATTTGCGAATGTCTGCGCGCAGCTCAACGCGTTTGTCGTGTTAATTATTAAATGCATCCGTTGTTGCGTTTGTCGATGGCTCAATGAGATTAGCAGGGGGTGGGAGAGGGAGAAGGAGAGGGAGAGGGAGAAGGGGATGGAGAAGAAGATGTAGAGGGGAGCATAGGGAGGAGCATGAAGAGAAGCATGGATATTGACTGAATCTTTTCTGAATAAGAAATTTCAACTACTTAACAGACTGCTGTAATTGATCAGCAACTTAACAGCAGTCTGTTATCCTGCTGCCATGTTGACTTAATCTCTTCTTAATATGTTATTGCAACTCCTTAACAGTCTACTGTAAGCGATCAACAACTTAACAGCAGTCTGTTCTCCTGCAGACTGTTATTTAAAAATTAAAGGCTCCCCATCAATTTTAACAAACCAAACGTTATTCTCGATAAAATTATTCCACTTTTCATTCGGCGCGTCAGTCAGTCACATCGCCAGGCCGCAAATCAAGCCAAGAATGCTAATCGCAAATAATCTGTCAAAGTGTCTGTGAAATTTGTCAGGCTGAGTTGGCTAACGATACGAGAGTTGCTGCTATCGATAGGCCAATTTGGATGTGGGGCCTCGTCATTATCGCGGCTAATACGGCGATTACAAATGCCGCATTCGCTTGTCAATTTCGGCAATCTGCATGCAAACACACACACGCACACTCTGGCAAAACGGGGCACGTCTCTCTGGCTGTCAATTTGGCGTGTGATTTGCCTTCCCTCCCTCTCTCTCTCTCTCTCTGTCTCTCTCGCGCCGCGCATTCTGTTAAAGCGTGGCAAATTCTAAATTGCAAAGTGTTGTTTTGTTTGCTTCGACTCGACTTTCAAATAAAAGTGTCAATCTTTTTGTTAATTGGCTGCCATTTGCCAACAACAGTAAGACAACAACAACAGCAACATTGCACGCTCATCGCAGCACGCTAAGCTTGTTGTTGTTGTTGTTGTTCGAAGCATTTCCGCTCTCAGCCTTGGGTTCTGTTTCGTTTTTGGGCTTGGCTTTGCCCGCGTCCGTTTGTCTCCTTCTGCCTATCTCTCTCTCTCTTCTCCTCTCTCCTTCTCCCATCTTTATCGGCTAATGGCCTTTGATGCGTCACAGCAGTTGCCCCTTTTAATTAGCTTTTTCTGCGATTTGTTGGCTTCGGCTGTAAATAAATAACTGAACAGCTTCATCATCGATAAAGAACAAGTAGAAGAAGAAGATGAGCAGAGCGAGACAGCAAATCAATTGGCCAGTTACACACATAATTATACACACACACACACATTGTTATTATTCAATTAATTATGCATACTGCATTTCTCCCACATTGCAATGCCCCCTTCTCTTCTGCTTACACCTCCTTCTGTTACCTTCTATGCCGGAATTCAATTACAGAAGTCTGTTACTGTTAATTACTTACTTACTGCTGTTAATTACTTGAAAATAACAGCAGTGCATTAAATATGTAGTTATGCTCTGTGCAATTACAGCACTCTGTTAAGTAATTAGCAGAAAAAGTTCAAGCCTCGCTCAATATGGCTCAGGATAACAGATTGCTGTTAAGCAACAGTTGAACAGCTGCAATCGGTTAACTGCAGATTTTCTGGTTCATTACCGCTGTCTGTTAATCTCTTTTAGTTCTTAATCACTGTTCATGTTGAAATGCAACAGTCTGTTAAATAGTTTCGTGCCAGTTCAATTACAGCCAACTGTTAAGTAGTTCACAACTCATTTAGTTCGATAACTCCTCAGCTTGCACAACTTTCGATACGTTCGATCAAAGTTATCGCGAGCGTGAAATGAAACAGAGACGCAAACTAATTATTGATCCGCATGAATATTGAATAAACCGAGCAAAGCTGCACATAAATCTGATTTAATTAACTAAAAGCAAAGCACGAACAATGGCGCAAACTTTGGCAGCCGGCAGCCGCCGCAACCGCAGCGAAGTGGTAACAAATCCCAGACAGGCCATTTAACTCGACTGAAGCTAAGGCAAATCCCAGCAGAGGAGGAGTCTCAGTCAGGGAGGGGAGGAGAGAGGGAAATGGAGGGTAAACTGGCGCGTGGCCAGTGCGAGCTCAACAATAGAGTGATTAAATTTAGCTACGAACCAACAATAATATTCTCATTTCTTCTTTCTTTCTCTTTCTTGCTATTCTCTTATGCGCACGCCAGGTCACGTCCTGGAACTGGCCGAGCAATCGGAGAACAAAACGCTGGGCGTCTTCTCCACGGTCTTCAGTCGCATGGCGCCGCTGTCGCGCAAGCTGATTCATCAGTTGTACACGGAAATCATAAAGTAAGTACAGCCCCCCTCCCTTCCCCTCCAGCAGTGTACCCCCCTAACGTCTTTTCTCCTGCCTCCCTTAGCCACTTGAAGTACACGTCGAACTATAGTAATGGCCAGGGCAGCAGCATGTTGAACAGCCAGGCTGCGCTGGAGGATGCGCTGAACAAGTTCTTCGAGCAACTGTTTCCCATTGCCTATCACCAGGCCGTGCACATCAGCAACAAGAACTACGGGGAACTGCACGAGGATTATATTAATTGCCTGAAGCACAACTATGAGGCCATGCAACCCTTCGCCCAGATCCCCAAGGAGATCCAGACCAATCTAATGCAGGCCGTGCACACCTCGAACATCTTTATGAACGCCCTGCTGCAGAGTGCTGAGGTCCTGAGTGAAACGGATAAACTCTATGCCAGCCAGATGACAGACACCTGCAAGCTGCATCTGCTCAAGATGCACTACTGCCCCAACTGCAACGGGCACACGGAGCAGAAGCGACCCAAGATCTGCTATAGCTACTGCATGAATGTAATGCGGTAAGTAGTTGAAGGAAGGAAGGGGGATAAGTCCCCCCCCCCTCCCAAGCAGACTGTGCAACTTGTACATCATTTATGTCTTCTCTTCTTCTTTAGGGGCTGCTCGGCTCAGTACTCCTTCTTGCTGGACAGCCACTGGTCCAGTGTGGTCGATGCCCTGGACAATCTGGTGGCCCTGCACATCAGAACCGAAGCTGGCATTATGAGCGTCATTAAGCAGTTGGACAGTAAGCTATCCGACGCCATCATGAAGGCCATGTTGATGGGCGAGCAGCTGCAGGCAAAGGTAAGTGGAGGGGTAGGGAAAGGAGAACATGAAAGGGAGTCCCTAGGAGGATAGCAAAGAAGGAAGGTAGCCTTGGCAGAAGAAAGGGAAAAGGAAAGAACAGAAGGCTCTCTGGAAAGGTAGGGGGAAAGTGAGGCAACCAGGATAGAGAAGAAGCAAGGAAAACGGAAGAGGACTCTCTAGTTAGGAGGGAATGAGATATGACGGTATTCCTGGAAGAAGAATAGGAAAGGGAAGAGGATTTTCTACTAAAAAAAAGGGCTTAACGTATCCTTGGAAGAGAACGTGGAAAGAAATAGGGGAGAGGACTCTCTATGATGAGAGGGTAGGAGTGAGTTATCTAGGAGAGGGTTTGCAAAGTAATTAGGACTTTCTAAGGAAGTGACTCTCTGAGGTGTTCTTGGAATAGATTGATGAAAAGAAAGAGGACTACCTAGTTAGGAAGAAAGTTAGGTGAGTGAAAGGGAGGAGGACACTCTATGAAGGAGGAGAGTGAGGTGCTCTTGGAAGAAGTTGAGAAAAGGAAAGAAGACTCTCTAATAAGGAAGAAAGTAAGGTATCCTTGAAAGAGAGGCAGAATAAGACTCTCTAGGAAGGAGGGAGGGCAATGTATCCTTAAAAGACGTTGTGAAAAGGGAAGAGGACTTTCTGGAAAGGGAAGAAAACTTCTGGCAGGCAGGCAGTGGGGTAACCTCGCATAAAGATCTGCGAAGCCTTCACATGCTGAAACATCAACAGCCTAGGTCGTTTGGCTAATTCCCACGATCGACTTGGCAACAAGGTAGAGGAAGAAACGAAGAGGGTTCTCTAGGAAGGGGAAAAGTGGGTTGGGTATCTTGATATACAAAGCCTTCACATAACTAAGGCATAACTAATCTAAGTAGTTTGGGTAATTCCCGCGATCGACTTGGCAACTCTATAAGATAGAGAAAGAAATGAAGAAGACTCTCTAGGAAGGGGATAAGTGAGTTGGAAATCTTAAAGTACAAAACCTTTATACAACTAAGGCATCACTAATCTAAGTTGTTTGGCTAATTCCCTCGATTAACTTGGCAGCTCAACGAGACAACCCAAAGTAGATGGTAACGAGGAGTACTTCCCCCACATCCCCCTGTCCCCTTCTCCACTGTTAAATGAGCAGATCGTGCTTATCGCAGACAAGGACGTTAAGCGCATAATTGCGCCTTAATTTATGAACATTTTAAATTAATTTTACGGTTCGGCCTTGAGGCCTCTCGACCGCAAGCAGCTGGAGTCGGGGGCAACCAGTTTGATCGCAGAAATATTTGCGAGCTTGTACGTGGAGTAAGCAGGAGGGAAAGAGAGCGAGGGGGGTCACTTAATTAGAGTCAAGTTACAGTTGCGTCCGGTGTAATTGGAATGTCGAAATGGATTTCAAGTGCTTTTAATTAGATGGCATTAATGCAGCAGTAGCTGCAGCTCGCCATGTGTCCATTTACATGCAACGTGCGACGTGGCACGAGTGGCCTGGGGGCACGTGCATGAGTGACAGCGATTAGCGTGGGGCAAGTGAACGTGCAGCCGAAGTGGAAGTGCAGCTCAGCATGCAGCTAACCCCCGTCCCTTTCTCTTCTTTCTTCCAGGTGCAGAAGACATGCGGCACACCGAATCTGCTGCCCTCAAAGCTGGACGAGAAGGCGCATCCGCTGACGACGCACAACAGCGTCAAGTGGGCAATGCCCCCAGATGCCGAGATGCTGCACTTCCTCTCGACCATCGAGAAGTCCAAGGAGTTCTATGCCAACATAGTCAACAAGTAAGTAAAGAAAGGAGCTTAGAAAATACATGCGTTGTGATTTTATATCATCGAATCGTCGCTAAAATCAAAACATATCGAACTCTGAAAATTTCCCCTCAACTTCCATTCAACACTTGCCTTGCGACCTATCTTTCTTTTCGAAGTCGCCGAACAACTTAAAGACATCCTTCAGCAGGCACACGTAGAGCGGCGTGAAGATGGCGATGAAGAAGAATAAATTGGCCAGCCTGCCGTTCTTGACACAGGGCCGGCAAAGGTCCTAAGAAAGAAAGAGAAGAAACAGATTAAACTAGAGATCAGTCTTAAAATTTCAAGCTTACCCCACGTGGCACCACTCCTGGACGCATGAGACAGAACTCACGTCCTTGACGATGCAAGAACATCACAATTTCCTTGAACATCTTTCTTTCTTTCGTTTGTTCTTCAGTCCTGTATTTTGTATTTTGATATATTTATTGAGAATTTCTTTGGAATTTAAGGAAAAACTGTGTCGTACTATGCTTGAAGTTCCAAACAGAGCATTACTGTGTTAGAAATTCCAAGCAGCGCACAGTGTTGACTAACTCAAGCTAAATCAAAAGCTAACTGAGTCCACAAGCATTAAATCTTTTCTCTCTTCTCAACACTCTCTTTCCATAGCTACTGTGATGACGACTATACACAACAGAGCGATCATCTCTGCTGGACCGGAGATCGTGTTGGGGACTATTCGCAGTTGCTGATGACGGCTGTGACGGCTTCGCAGCGCTATAATCCGGAGGTGCCATGGGACAGTCAGTCGCAGAACACGCAGCTGAACGAGCTGGTGGACAAGCTGATCAAGATAAGGCAAAGCATTGGAGCAGCGGTAAGTCAAAGGAGAGACAGGCTTGAACTGCAGAGAGTAACCTCCTCTTCTTCTCTCTTCCTCCCTCTAGGCACCCCCCACCAATGCGCAAATGCACGACATACAGAGCGACATGGGTCACGAGGGCTCTGGCGCTGGTGCTGGAGGTCAGATCAGCGACGACGATGAGGAATACGGTGGCATGCACAATTCCGGCGACGGTTCGGGCGATGGTAAGCTATCAACTGTCTTATCTCTCTTTCTATATATACTCTATCAATATCTGTGCTATATTTAGGCTCCACCACGGGCTTCGATACCACCGGCACCACGCCCAACATTGGTGACGAGAAGGAGTCGCGTGATAACTCAAAGGGTGCGGCCAGCGCACTCACGGCGCTCACGGCGACAACGAGCCTGCTCCTCACTCTACTAGTCACACTCTACAGCAGTTGTAGTTAAGGAAAACCAGCAGCAGCAGCACCCAAATCCCCCAAATAAGCACAATATATATACGTCTATAACTATATAGTATGAGAGAGAGCGGGAGAGAGAGAGAGCGAGAGCGGAAGGCGCGCACAAAGTTCGATGCGAATGAAATCATTAATTATTATATTATTATTTGTGTAATTCTTAAGTTGTTACCCATTAATCGATTAGCCTCTAAGCGCACAACAACAACAACAGTAACAACTACAGTCTTCGGTTTGGCGTTGTCCAACACTGGCTTCCCGATCCACGCAACAACAATTTCAACTAGACTTTTGTGCCATATAAATGAAAATGTGTGTTGGAAAACGCGACACAGGCTCTAACTCAAGCTCCCTTCGCTAATTGACAGTTTGTTCCGATACACACACACACACACACACACAATACATACTATATATGTTAATGCAGAGAGAGATATAGCATATAGGAACGATACGACGTAATCTTCTCTATACACAAAGCTCAATGTTCAAAGCGAATTGTTCCTTTTTTCGATGTACGCGATAAAGATAAAAAGAAAACAAAAATAGTTGCTGTTATGGCTCATTAGAGAGGGACAGAAGGAGAAAGAAAGAAAGAGAGAGAGGGAGTACACACTCAAAGAAAGAGAAGCAAATACATACGTAAAGCAGAAGGAGCTAAAAAGAATTTAAAGATTTAAATCTGTTATGCAAGCTAGAATATTGTTGTCAACATTTTAGGAGCTCAAAGATTAGAGAGAAAAAAATACGAAAAACAAAATACAGAATAAATGAAGAAAAAAAGGAATTTAGTTGAGAGTTCGCGCACTTATCGGGAAAACAAAATAAACTAGAAGACTTACAGCTTTATACGCATGAAACGATGAAAATCTATAAACCGTATACACTTTGTAATGTGTACGCATTATTGATATATCTATATAATATATGTAGCATTATTTAAATTAACTATATGAAATATACAAAAAAAAAAAACGAAAAGAAAAAGAAAAGGAAATTGAACAATTCGAAGATAGTTTAGAGTTCTGAAAATAAACTATCGAACGCGTTGATCGTTTTGTTAATGAGCTTGACTATCGACACACACACACACACACTTTAATGCAAATTGCTGTAGATGTTTACCGTTAGAAACTTAGCAACTAAATAACAAATTTACACAAATAAAAAAAGAAACTTTTCGTGTTGCGACACTCTAAAAAATCTACTTAGAAATACGCAAAATAAAAAAAATAAAGCTAACCAACATTTATGAAAATACATAAACTAGTAAGCGAGAACGAGAATATATATAGCATATATATATGCAGATATGTATATTAGCGCGTAATAAGTGTAATAATTTAGCAATGTAATGTGTAAAAAGGTTTAACGACAACTTCAAATTTAGTTAGTAGCCAATTGATCTACTTATACATATGCATATACTATATATATAAATATATATACATACTACATGGTTTAATCGCAACTAACTATGATGAACTACAAGAGAGGAGAATAAATAACACGAGGAAATCGAGAAATTGAAAGAGAAAAACATAAATACAACAACCTGTGTGTGTGTATGTTAAACTATGTATAATTATTATTTTATTATTATTTAACTATTGCATGTGATTAATAATATTTAAGTTAAACGTAAAAACACACAACATATTATACTGTAACTTATGTATACCGCAACAAGCAACAACAACAACAACGAGAGCAGTTGAAAAAACAAGCGAAATTGTGCACAAAAATAATTAAATGTACTACTTTTTAGACGCCTAAAAACCAATAAATAATTATTATGTAACTAAACAACAACGCAACGCAAGTCCAACAAATTTATTGAGCAATTGCAAATTTATATGAATCACTTTTGTAATATTCATTTCAAAGCCAATAAAAGTCTAAATTTGAAATTCAAATTCACGCGCGCATTCGTTTCATTTGTTGCTAGCAACATTTTGACAGCGTTGCCACACGGCATTAAAAGTACGCCAGCGAGCGCTGCCACACTGTGAAACATGCATAAATGAGAGCACTGCCAACTTGTTTACTTGTGCGCGCCATGCCGCCATCAGCTGTTTGCCTGCATCTGGCAACCCTGCGCTTGCAGTGTTGCAGAGCGTCGCGCGCATCATCGAAAAAAAGGCGCGAATCAAGCATAACGCGACGCGGCCAGCTGCGTGAAGCTGCATTTTATTTGTATTTTGATTGCATTCCCTCGCAAACAAGCAAAGAGTGCAGAAGTGCGCTAAACTAAATTAAACAATAAACAAAAAACTGCACAATGGCGCGCCGTGACTACGCACAGGACAGAGGTAAGCAGAGTGGCAAAAGAAACTAAGAGGAGCAAGAACAACAACAAACAAATGAAATTTCCCACGCAGAAACAATCAAAACATTTTTGGCGGAATTCTGCAAAAGCGACGACGATGGCAAAAAGGATTTTGTCTACGGATCGCAGCTGGTAAAGCTGGCGCATCGTGAACAAGTGCTGATCACCATCGATCTGGATGATCTGGCGGAGTATAACGAGAGTCTCGCGGAGGCTGTGATCGAGAATTGCCGACGCTATGCATCGATCTTCAGCGATGTGATTGCCGAGCTGCTGCCCAGCTACAAGCAGCAGGAGGTGAGCGCCAAGGATGCGCTGGATGTGTACATCGAGCATCGCCTGATGATGGACGCACGCACACGCAATCCGATGGAGCAGCGCGACGAGCGCAATGCCTTCCCGCCGGAGCTGATGAAGAGATTGTGAGTAGACAAGCAAAGACTATAGATGTGTATAGGGAATTCACATATGTATCTTCTCTTGCCCAGTGAGGTGGGCTTCAAGCCGCTGTCCACGGAGAAGGCGCACTCCATACGCGAGGTGAAGGCGCAGCAGATTGGCAAACTGGTCACGGTGCGCGGCATTGTCACCCGTTGCACCGAGGTGAAGCCCATGATGGTGGTGGCCACGTACACATGCGATCGCTGCGGCTCCGAGACATATCAGCCCGTGAACTCGCTGTCCTTCATACCCGTGCAGGATTGTCCCTCCGATGATTGTCGTGTGAACAAGGCTGGCGGTCGTTTGTATCTGCAGACACGCGGCTCCAAGTTTGTCAAGTTCCAGGAGCTCAAGATGCAGGAGCACAGTGACCAGGTGCCCGTGGGTCACATTCCACGCAGCATGACGGTGCTGTGTCGCGGCGAGGTCACTCGCATGGCGCAGCCCGGCGATCATGTGCTCGTCTCTGGCGTCTTCTTGCCCATGGTGCGCACTGGCTTCGCGCAGATGATTCAGGGTCTGCTCTCCGAGACCTTCCTGCAGGCACATGTAAGTACAGTCAACACGGAGAGGAATTCCTGTACTAAACTTGCCCCTCCTTCCCCTCGCAGCGCATCATTTGCATCAACAAGAACGACGACATCTCGGACAAGGACTCCGAGCTGACGCCCGACGAGCTGGAGGAGCTGGCGCAGGACGACTTCTATGAGCGTCTGGCCACCAGCTTGGCCCCCGAGATCTACGGCCATCTGGACGTGAAGAAGGCGCTGCTGTTGCTGCTTGTGGGCGGCGTGGACAAGCGTCCGGATGGCATGAAGATTCGTGGCAACATCAACATCTGCCTGATGGGTGATCCTGGCGTGGCCAAGTCCCAGCTGCTGGGCTACATCAGTCGTCTGGCCGTGCGCTCGCAGTACACCACCGGACGTGGTTCCTCTGGCGTTGGTCTCACGGCTGCCGTCATGAAGGATCCCCTGACGGGAGAAATGACCCTGGAAGGAGGCGCTCTGGTGCTGGCAGATCAGGGAGTCTGCTGCATTGATGAGTTCGACAAGATGGCCGACCAGGATCGTACAGCCATCCATGAGGTAATGGAGCAGCAGACCATCTCGATTGCCAAGGCAGGCATCATGACCACATTGAACGCGCGTGTCTCCATATTGGCCGCAGCTAATCCTGCCTTCGGTCGCTACAATCCACGTCGCACTGTGGAGCAGAATATACAGTTGCCTGCTGCGCTGCTCTCGCGTTTCGATCTGCTCTGGCTGATACAGGACAAACCCGATCGGGACAACGATCTGCGGCTGGCCAAGCACATCACGTACGTGCACAGCCACAGCAAGCAGCCGCCGTCGCGTGTCAAGTCGCTGGACATGAATCTCATGCGTCGCTACATCAATCTGTGCAAGCGCAAGCATCCAACCATTCCCGACGAGCTCACCGACTACATTGTGGGCGCCTATGTGGAGCTGCGTCGTGAGGCACGCAACCAGAAGGACATGACGTTCACCTCGGCGCGTAATCTGCTTGGCATCTTGCGTCTCTCGACGGCACTGGCGCGTCTGCGTCTCTCCGATCGTGTGGAGAAGGACGATGTGGCCGAGGCACTGCGGCTGCTGGAGATGTCCAAGGACTCACTCAACCAGATACACGAGCACCAGAAGGGACAGTAAGTGTAGCAGGGTGTTCCCTTTGTGAAGTGCCTTATTAATTCCTTCTCTCTTCCTTACAGCGTGCCCAACACCTCGGATCGCATCTTCGCCATTGTGCGCGAGCTGGCAGGCTCTGGCAAGGGCGTCAAGATCGCCGACATCATGGATCGCTGCACCACCAAGGGCTTCAAACCCGACCAGGTGGACAAATGCATCGACGACTACGAGGAGCTCAACGTGTGGCAGGTCAACATGGGTCGCACCAAGATCACCTTCATGTAGAGATTCCTGTCTCGTTTTAACTATTTCTACTTAGCACGTAGCACTCACGCATTCAATTACACTTTATCATTATATCATTGTTCCCATATCGGTCATTATCTTTTGTAATTTATATATATATTCATGAACAATCTGAACACGAGAAGTTCTACATTTCATGCGTAAATTGACTTTATTCAAATACATCGGAGAAACGTCGAGGTACACATAGTTAAAGACATTCAGAGAGTGACATCTAGTATGGGAATATATAGAATATATCTGTGTATATATATAGCGTGTATATATAGTTAAGTAGATCTGTGTGGATTAGCTGTTAAGCACTGCCCTCGGCTGTTGCCTGTAAACCGTTTAAATTCGTCGTTGCTTCCTTTGAGGAGCCTCATGCCCGCGTCCAGAGTTGCGTTAAGCATTTGGATATATATGCTCTACTATATAGTTATTAAGGGGAAGGGGGAAGAGAGAGAGAAGGGGTAGCACCCTCTCTTTACATGCTCTTGTTGAAGCTGAGCGCAGCGCGCAGTTTGTTGCGTATACGCGGCGAGTTCCAGCGATTGCTGCCCGCCGAGCTGAGGCCCACCACGGAGCGCAGCTCGTTGGGCGAGATGCCCTCATCGACGTCGTCGGCCTCCGTCTTGATCTCCATCTTCTGCACAATGAGACGCACCAACTGATGCTGCTGCTCCAGCATGCGGCCAATGTCGCGCAGCTTGCGACGCTGTCGCTCCATCTCGGCATTGATCAGGTCGTCGTTGTTGTCGAAGCCAATGACGTCCATGGCGGCTGGAAGGGATTACAAATGAGATTAGTTGTCTTAGGCCTGCTAAAGGAACTACCTACAATCATCGGTGAA
The DNA here is from genome assembly GCA_018151435.1 of Zaprionus africanus. Classification (NCBI taxonomy): domain Eukaryota; kingdom Metazoa; phylum Arthropoda; class Insecta; order Diptera; family Drosophilidae; genus Zaprionus; species Zaprionus africanus. Next base: position 338,533 of record JAECXB010002310.1, on the reverse strand, counting down.
GGGATTGGAGAACCATTTGCGCAATATGAAGTCCAAGAAGCCAATCTTGCACTTGGTATCGTTGGGATACTCAATCAGCTCCATCTTGTCCACGCGCTGCAGCCAGACGTGGGGCAGCTTGCGCTCCAGCTCGGTGTGGAGCACCACCTGCATGGCCAGACGCTTCAGTTGCGCATTGCGACGCACCGATTCGATGTCGCCGACAGCCAAACCGATAAGCAAGTTCATCAGCAGAATGGGCATGAGGATCATGAAGACGCCTGTGGAGGAGGTGGAAAAGAAGAAGAAAGAGCGAAGAGGTGAGGAGGAAGAAAGGTAAAAGGGGAGGTAGAAGAGAAAAATGTGGAGGGGAATAAAAAGAAGGAGGATCAGTAAAAAATTAGGAGTGGAAGGAAAAATCAGTAAAGGACGTAGGAGTTGAAGAAGGATCAGTAGAAGAGTCAAGAAAAGAAGGAGGATCAGTTAAGGAAGCAGAAAAGGAGTTGAAGAAAGTAGTGCAAGAAGGGAAAGAGAGAGTAGAGCGTAGATGAGAGGAAGAGAAGAAAGTGAGGAACAAGAGGAGAAAGACAAATGAGGAGTAGAATGTGAATTAATAAAAAATCAGGTTCAAAGGAATATCAGTAAGGGAAAGAGAAGTAAAAGGAGGTAGTGCAAGAAGAGGAACCGCATGAGGTATAAGGGACAGAGACGGTAGAGTTTGGAGGAGACGTACAACAGCAAGGCGAATGGGTGTAGAAGGATAATTAGTAGAAGAATGAGGAATAGAAGGAGGATCAGTAGAAGAAGCAGGAGAAAAAGTAAAAAAAGGTAGTGCAAGAAGAGGAACCGAAAGGGTATAAGGGAAAGAAAAGGTTGTTGAATGAGGAGAGAATAAAGAGAAGGGAAATAGGTACAAGAGAAGTAAGACGAAGACGAGTAGAAGAATCAAGAAGAGGAAGATCAGTAGAAGAAGTCGATGAAAAAAAAGAAGGTAGTGAACGTAGAGGTACCACAGGACGAATAAGAGAAAAAAGAAAGTGATTAAGCAAAACACTCCCCACTTGTCAGCCCCTTTCTCGACTTACTCAGTATCAAGAACGAAGTCATGGGGACCTTCAGCTGATCGTGGTAGTAGGTGTTCACATAGGTGCCCACAAAGTCAAGCTCGCCCAGCATCATGGAGAAGGTGCGCAGCAGCGACATCGGTATGTTCGAGAAGGACAAGTGATTAGCCTGTGCGTTGATGATCTGCCAAAGAAAGAAAGAGAAGCAGATGCAACCTTAGACGGGATCATACCCCCCGGATCACCCACTCTCCGTGCTCACCTTCGACAGCAGAATGTAGAATGCCAGACCAAAGGCAATGATCAGTATGGAGAAGACGAGCAGTACCTTGATCAGCGTCTGCAATATCTCCAAAAACATGACCACATAAATCCCAACCTGATCGAAGCGCTGCAGGAAGAGCAACAAGCGGAACCAGGACAAGAAGACCGCAATGGAGGCCGCAGAATAATGCATAGTATTGATGGCGCCATCGGGTTGAAAGGCGGGCGCGATCATGATCAGTGCCGAGATGTAGAGCACCCACGAGATCAGGTTGACTGTCTCCACCAGATAATGCAAACGTTGCTGATAGATCTGTATGATTTCGCGCATCGAATTGAGCAAAATGTAAACGACAATGACGACGGCACAGAAGAGGATCGCCGTGGTGCGATTGATGTTCTCAAGGCACACGGCATGCTTCTCCGGCAGGCTGGAAGCGTTACCTACGCCTGTTGGCTCCGAGCTGCAGAGAGAGAGAGAGAGAATGAAGTCAAAAGTGCTTAGGTGCTTAGGTTACTTCGTCTTTCCTGCTTCAACTAACCTAAAGTTGCAGCCCTGAATCGTTGTCAGGTTTCCACCGATGCGCAGCTCGATGTTGTTCATCATCAGCGAGGAATAGATCGTTACAAAGACCAGAAAGATGGAGTAGATCAGCAGATTGGCCAGATGAAAGTACTTTCCATAGGAGTTCCACTTCATCTGCAGATACTTCTGGCTCAACGGATGAGCAAGCAGCTCCACGCGGCCGTGTGTGACCATGGTCTGGTCAGGGGAAGAAAGGCAGACAAACATTAGTAAGGGAAGTGACCCAGGAATATACACATACACAGACATATAGAGCATATAGTACAGTTACAGTTACATTTACATTTACAGGCACAACTACAGTAAGGACTGGCACAGTAGGCGACGACTTGGTTAGCTCTCAGAACACAATTGCGGAAAGATTAGTCAAGCTGCCCAGCCGAGCTGCACTCTCCGGCAGTGGGGAGCGGGGAGAATGCAGCTAGACCCAGGACGAACGCCAGCTTTTGATTTAGACTCACACTGACTACTGCCAATGGGGCCGGTCGCCATTTGGGATCATTGAATTCTTGACGCTTGGCCTCAATTTGAGCGGGAGTTTTTTGGTATGGCCAGAATGAATACTTGATCTAAATGTGGGGGATAGTTGAAGATCAATAGCAAAAGGTGCAGAAGGTATCAGGTAGGGGGGATAGTGCAACAGGTGTGGGGTTAGGGTGAGCTATGAAGGGGGTCTAAGCGGACTACCAAGTCGGCGGCTGAGGAAGGGAGAACAGGAACAGGTTAGGATATCTAACTGTCTAGCACAATCACTACGTAGTCATGCGGCTGTGGATCACATTGGTGCTTACATTCAGCGCCGGCAAAGGGATCGGGTTCGATGTCATGATCGGCTCTCCGGTTTTCTCATCGATCTTCGCGAACATGAAGGGACATTGCAAGAAAGCGAACGAGTACCTAATCTAAATTGCGCAAGGTCAAAGAGAAGATTATCAAGTTGTGGGGACTTTGGGCATGATAATGTTAGATGATGAGGTGAGATGATGAGGTGAGTTCAAGTGAGGTCTCTCTCGATCCACTCGGAGCACGATGGACTTACGTAAAAGCTCTTCGAATCCTTCTTACAATTCGCCTTGGTAATGCACTTGTCCTGCACTGCCTCAAAGACACGCGGCATCGAAGCAATCAAAGCTAGAGTGACGCAAGGATGCTTGTCGGAGCGGAGAGCCATCACCTCATTGGCCCGCTCCTCGTGCGTGACCATGGCCAGTGCAGCCTCCGGATACTTGTAGTAAATGGCATAATCGATGGCACTCATGTCCAGCACATTGTAGACCAACTTGCAGCCCATGGACATGAGCACAGAGATGGCGTGTGGCTTATTCTCCATGGTAGCCAGGTGGAGAGCGGTGTTCTGGGAGGAATGAAAGAGATAAAGGTGAATTCAAGCTCGAATCAAGCTAAGGTTAAGAAGAATTCAAACTGAGATCAGCTTGAGATAAATTTAGGTATAACCTAAGATCAATCTGATATCAACTTAAGATCAACCTTAGAACAATCTAAGATTAACCTAAGATCTTCCTCAGATTAACCTGAGATCAATCTAAGATCAACCAAGGATCAACCTAAGAACAATCTAAGATTAACCTAAGATCTTCCTAAGATCAACCTAAGATCAACCTAAGATCTTCCTGAGATCAACCTAAGATCAATGTAAGATCAATCTATGAATAACCTACGATCAATCTAAGATCAACCAAAGATCAACCTGAGATTAACCTAAGATCAACCTAAGATCAATCTAAGATCTTCCTCAGATCAACCTAAGATCATCCTTAAATTAACCTATGATTAATCTAAAATCAAATTGAGATCAACCTACGATCAACTCAAGATCAATCTACGATCAACCTAAGATCATCCTCAGATCATCCTCAGATCAACCTAAGATCAATCTAAAATCAACCTAAAATCAACCTATGATCAACCTAAGATCAACCTGAGATTAACCCGAGATCAACTTAAGATCAACCTTAGATCAACCTACGATCAATCTAAGATCCACCTAAGATCAACCTGAGATCGACCTGAAATCAACCTGAGATCAATTTAAGATCAACCTAAGTTCAACCCAAGAACAATCTACGATCAATCTAAGATCAACCTAAGATCCACCTAAGATAAACCTAAGATCACCCTGAGCTCAACCTAAGATCCCCTTTCTCCTTTGCTTACCCCATCCTTGTCCACCTGATCGAGCAGATGCGAGTGCACCGAGTGCAGCAGCTCAATGGTCTCAGTGTAGCCAGACATGGCGGCCAGCTGGAGAGGATTACGTCCGGAGTGATCGCGATGCAGGAGAGCGCCACGATTGAGCAGCAACTGGACGACACGTGTGTGTCCCTGCTGCGAGGCAATGTGCAAGGGTGTCATGCCTGCCCCGTCGCTCTCGTTGATGATGAACGAACCCTTCTCGGAGTCGAGCAACTGCCTCACTGTGTTGTACCTGCCAAAGCGTGCAGCAAAGTGCAACGGACTCTCATTGTTGTTGTTCTTCAGATTGATGCAAGCGCCCAGCCGAATGAGATTCTCCAGCGAGCGTATGTGTCCATCCCGACTGGCATAGTGCAAGGGGGAGCAACCCATGTGATCCTTCTCGTTCAGCAGCAGCTGCAGCTGTGCCTGGGTCTGGCAATTGGCCACCTGCTCAGCAAAGTCGGTCAGCCTGCCCCCGTTCATGATGACGAAGTGCAGCACATTGCGGGCAGCAGCATCCTTGACATCAATGCTGGCACCCAGACGGATGAGCAGATGAACTGCAGAAGGAGTAGAGAGGGAGACGAAGAGGGAGTAAGGAAGTCAGTTATAGCTTGGTATACCTTCACTAGTTACTCTTGCTCCTACCTGTCTTCCAGCCACTGCGCGAGGCAGCCAACAGCAGCGGCGAACGATGCTCCTTGTCCAGCGCATTGATCTCGGCTCCCTCGTTGACCAGGTAGGAGACGATGTCGGGATGGTCAAACATGCTAGCGCAGTGCAGCGGCGTCATCTTCTGCACATCGGTGCAGCTCAGGCAGATGCGCTTCTCCAGCGGTTGCATGTCAAACATTAGCTTGACTATCTCAATGGCGCCCTAGGAGGGGGGAGGAGAGAGTGGAGAAACAGATAAAGAGAGAGTGTGAGGGCAGAGCAAGTGAGAGTTGGAGAAGCAAAACAAAATGGGTCAATCAAATGCTGACAACATAAACAAAACATTACGTTTATTACTTTGCTTAAAATAGCTGTAAAGGTCTTGGGGCTGTACTGAATACCCTGTAAACTTAGAGTAGGCCTGAGAATGGGTATATTCAATTTGTAAGTAGGGAAATATTGTTCTTATTGTTTTGGAAATGAGAGTGTACGTATAAACGTGTAATTACAGACAAGTCTGAGGTTGAAGGCTTCTTTTTGATGGTCTGTCCGCTCTTCTATCTATAAAAATGCTTGGATCCCTGGTATTAAAAAAGTTAGACATATGAAATTTGGCAAAAATTTTTCTGTAAACCATAGCTAAACTTGGCATCTCTAAAAACGCGTGTCTAACATTGAAATCTTATTGAATTTTTTTGAAAAAAAAAAAAATGAAATAGAAGAGATAAAGGTTTACAAAAGTGAATGTCTAGTTTTAGCATTATATTATATGATATAGCCCAATATAAAGAAAGAGACTTTAATTCGCATATCTGTTGACTCTCTGTTTTAAAAATAGCTAGATATATGAAATTTGGTAATACATTTACTTTAAGCTAAAGGTAGACTAGGCATTTCTGCAATCTCGTGACTTTGAAGTTTTCTATATGTATTATAGATAGACTAGGCATATCTCAAATTACATCTATCACATGGAAATCCCAACAAAATACGTACGAAATACTTAGAACAAGACTGAAAGAGTATTAACATGAACTGAAGACTAAGATATATGTTTGTATATAAACTTTCTAAAGAATCAGCCTGCAGTTGCCTCTTGTCTGCTCTCAAACTATAAAAAGCCGTAGCTCTCTGCTGATAGGGATGCTAGGCATAGTCAATCAGCAATAACTTCCCTACTTTCCCAACTAAGGCAGACTAAGCACATCTGAAATTGTATCTATCGTACCCAGCACCTTGTGAAATATTTATAATTCGATAAGTAAGTAAAGTCCTTAAGCTATAATTTCACTTCCCGAGGGTATCTGTTAGTCCATTATCATTAGGTTCACTGCCGTTTTTGTTTTCCATTTGACTGGCCGTCAAGTCATTCAACACAGCCACCCCGAGCACGATGTTTGTGGGTCTGCCTTCCGCCAAGAATGTCACGTTCGCCGCGGGAGCGAATTTGCATAAGAATTTGCCAATTTAAAGTGAACCCGAATGTCGCGACTCGCGACAACTCGCGTGGTGTCTTGCCCATCAATTGCACACACACACAGGACAGCACGAAATATGAGCCTGGCTGGCCTCCACACTCGCCCCTCCTGGACTTACCTGTGCACATGCCAAGTGAACTGGCGTTGAGAGATCATGTTGCTGCGTTGATATCTTTGCCCCAGATTTGAGGCACAGCTCGACGGCTTTGATGTCGCCACCATGCACCGCCGAGTGCAGCGGCACATTGCCCTCGGAGTCGTAGAAGGATATCATCTCCTCGCGAGTGCAGCCACGTTGCTCGCCCCACTGTAAAGAGAGAGATGGAGAGAGTGAGAGAGAGAGAGGGCGCCATTATTGAAAATATTTAGGGGATTTCCGCTTGAGTGGAGGCTTCGTTGCTTTAAAGACAATTAAATTCCGGGACATGTCGATGACCGTTCCCGCAGTTTCTCAAGCAAATTGATACTTGTTCATATCTCAGGGGAGGGGGGGAGGGGGAGTTGGACTTTCGGGTAACTTGGGTATCGAGGGTCCTTCAGTGAACTCAAAGCAATCGATAAACGGTTCGGCATTCGATACTTTTATAATTGACTTCTATTTAAAGCGACACACACAGCGAAGCAATGAAAAAAAGAGAGACAGATAAAGAGGGAGATAGAGCAAGCAAGAGAGAGACAGAGAGAGAGAGAGAGAGCGACTGCAAAAAGTGCAGAAAGGTCATGCGGGAGCTGCAATGCGAATACGAATCAAATAAAGTAGATAATCACTCGGGGACTTTGATGGCGCAGCACTTAAGGATCAAAGGCAAAAGCCAGGAAGGAGACAGAGAGTTGCAGAGAGAGAGAGGCAGAGGGGGGGAGGGAAGTGTCCGTTAAGCGCGCGTGATGTGTACTTGCCTGAAAGAAGACCTCCATTGTCTTGGAGCTGGCGTTCTTGGCCGCCTCGTGTATGGGATAATAACCATTGTTGCAGGGTCTACGGGGGCATGCATCGAACTCAGTTATCTGCAAGATACGATATACACGACAAGACATAGCGGCATTTATTATTACGAGAGTATACACACACACATACACACAAGGACTACACTACTTTACGCACACACACACGAGGTCTAGGGCAGCAATTGAGTTTTGAGCGTAGCATACTTTTGTGCGCATGCAAAAATAGCAAGACGGATACAAACCTTTTCATGATAAATTGTACGACTGACTGCGGGTGTGTAAGTGAGTGTGCACATGTATATGTATGAGTGAGTGTATGTATGTGTTGGTGAGTGTATCTACTGTGTGCGACTTTGATTAATGACCAAATTGAAGGAGTTTTTATTTCGCAATGATGCAAAGCAAATATTTTGATTGTGTGTGGGATCTACGAGTAAAACAATTATCTGTACGAAGGCTGCGGGGGACTCACAGCACCTACCAGGATGCGGGCACACTCCTCGTGATCATAGATGGCCGCCAGATGCAGTGCGGTGCGTCCGTGTTCGCCACCCTGCTGTATGTTGATCACGTTGCGATATTGCCCCATCACACGCAGCGACTTCACCTTGTTCAGCTCCGTGGCCAGGTGCACAGGCGCCTGCTTCTTCTCGTTGAGCACGCCCGTGTCCACGGGGCTGTCGAAGATGGGGCAGAGGAAGTAGTACAAAGTGGGGGCAGTGAAGAGAAGATTGTAACTTACATGGACAGCAGATAGTCGAGTGCCTCGTAGGCATCGCACTCGACGGCAATGTGCAGCGGCGTGTTGCCCGCATTATCCTTGGCATTGAAGTCTGTGCAGGGAGGAGTTGGAGTTGGAGTAGATGATTTATGGTAGCAGCTGCCATGGGGCTTATAGCCAGTTGACTTACCCCCATGCTGATCGCATATGTAGCGCAAGATGTTAACACGATTACGCGCAGCAGCCTGATGTGCAGCGGTGCGTCCTTTGCCATCCTTCAGTGCGATGCGTGTCGTGTCCGCGATATACAAACGCTTGAAGTCGTCGAGATTCCCCGACTCGGCGGCCTAACAGAGGGAAGAGGGGAGAGAAGAGGGCAGAGTAGAGGGAACAGGGCAGAGTTGGAGTGGATAAGCGATTATAATGTGCAAAATGAAAGACAAACTGCGCCTGCAAAGCAACTTAAAGTAGTCGCACAAGTTTTGAGCACGTGCGGCAGCTCTAGGAGCAGTTCCTAGAGGGGAGTGGGCGCGTTTGGGGGGCGGGTCACTGCTGTTGCTTAATCAAAATTCTCAAGCAAATTGAGCTAGGTACGCAATATTCTTGCCATTCGTTCATTCCATTTCCATTTGCTCTTGTCAATAGACGCTTGTTTTCTTCTTTTGAATATCCTTGCAGAGGGTTTGTTCATTTTGCCTTGAAGTATGCAACATATCTTGGGAGACAGTTCTGGTTTTATAAAGTGTATATATTCTAAATCAGCATCGAAAGGGAAAGCAAACTAGCCATTTCCGACTGTCCTTATGTCTGTATGTTCGTCTGTGCGTGTGTCCGCTATTTCGTGAGTCCGTTATTTGTGTGTCCGTCTGTTTAAAAGCAAACTAGTCTCTTAGTTTAAGAGGTATCTTAATGAAACTTGGCACACATGCTTTTTATTGCTGCACGCTGTAAATAAGTCGGAACCAGGCGGATCGTAACGATATATCGTATAGCTGCCATACAAACTATCGGCTGATTTATGTTATTTGTCAAGATATTGCAACTTAATTTACTATATAGAACTGTTACTGTATATATAATATGCATTTTAAATTTCATAAAGATCGGATTACTATGACATAACAGGTTTTTGTATGAAGACCAGTTCTGATTTTTGAAATAAGTAAACTTATCAGTTCATATCAGAGTAATAGATAAAATGTGAAATACTCAAAATACCATTCAATTCCGTACCATTATATACATCTAATATAGGAACAATTGGAGGATAAAGGTACCTGCAAGGGTATACAACTTTCGCCATATTGAAGGCAACCTTTCTTTCTAGTTGTCTTCATTTTCTATTCTACTCTCTGTCTCTCACTGCTCAGCTGCTTGGGCAGTTCATTGTCTTGGCCAGCATTGTGCTCTGCTAACTTGATTGTCGACCTGCAGTTGCAATGCCCCTTCCCCCTTTCATCTCCCCTCTTTAATCTAATTGCCAGCTGCGAAAATTGAAACAAAGTTTGTCTCCCCTCTCTATCCCTAGAGCATTTTCCACACTTTTCACGCGACATTTCCTCCCGAGGCAGCACTTTAAAACTTGTGCCCCTCGTCGCTTGTCGTGGCTAATTTCCAGTTGTCTACTGCTCTCTTCTCATCCCCCTCCTGGCATTACCTGCAGAAAATCGTCAATTTGTATCTTTGGCGCCGAGGACATCCGCAAGATGCGAGCCCATTTGTTGGGCAAGTTGAGAGGTGCCATCGCTGTGAGCTCAGCGCCTCGAGCACAGCCACCAATCAGATATCGCAGCGAACTGATGACCACATCCCGCTTGGGCGACTCCTTGCTGCCTCCTCCCTCCGCGGCTCGCACTCCACTGGCAGGCATCATTTGTGATAGTTAATAGAGGCGAATAGGCGAAGCTCACTGCTTTGATGGATTATCGCGGCTTTCGGCTCACTGCACATCATTTCATGGGCAACTTTCGCGAGATTTCCACTTCAATATCCTCAGCTGGAGCTAGAGAACTCTCGAAAGGTCTTAAGCGCTGCACTAGAGAAGTTCTGCACTCTGCTTCTCTAGAGTACTCTTCGAAAGGTCTTAAGCTCTTTGGTAGTGTAATTTCGAGTGCATCCGTCAAGTTTATCACTAGAAAGTTCTCAACTCGAAAGCAATTTCATTCTCATTCAATCAAATCAACACAAATTGCATTTCCACTTGTTTTTCATTGTTAATGATGATTGTTATTGGCCAATAGCGATTCTAACTGGACTTGACTTTACACTCTTTTCTTTCACTTTATTTCCTTCTTGTTTTTTGTTTTTTGGGTCTTCCACGCGTCCTTGCCACGAGTCCTGCCAGACTGAAATCACGGCCAAAACAAGCGACGCTTTTATAGCCAACAACACGAGCGACGAGGTGAGGTGAGGTGAGACGCGCAGCGGTGTGGTGAGTTTGCCATTTACCTCACGATTTGTTGCTGTTGTTGTTGTGCTTATCAGGCAACAAACTTGTTGCGTTGCGTGTTATGCTCGGTTATGTTTGTCGGAGGCGACTTTTATGTAAGCCGAACAGAGTCACAGGCTGCCTAGAAGGGATTTTCAACTGGCTACGGCTCTGACCAGACGAGCCTCCCCTACTCCCACTTTATGGCCTCTTGCGAGGGCCGCTCGAGTACATTAGCGAATTGGCTGCACACACACTTACCCGCAATATGCGAAAGGGGCTGTCACGCAACAGGCAGACCTGCTCCGCCAGCTGCTGCTCGGCCGGCAGTATGGCCTCCAATGGGGTCTCTGCATCGTCACCGGCAATTTCCACTCGCTTGGGACCCGTGCTGCGCTCGATTATCATCGAGAATATCCAATACTGCACGAGGCGAAGATAGAAACAGAGAGACAGAGAGAAAGAAAGATAAGGAAAAGTCTGGAATAAATCAGGCACCCCCCTACCCACCTTGCTGTTGCGATTGCTGCTGTTGCTGTTACTGTTGCTACGCGTCTTGGGCAGCAACTTGGGTTGCGCCTCCATCAGATCAGGCGGCGACAGCGCTGAGCACTGCGCGTTGTAGACACCGTTCCAGAGCTTGGGCATGTGGCTAGGATCGTGCTTCTCTGGATGTACTTTGCTCGGATCACCTTCTACTCCTGCTCCTGTTGCGATGGTGAACGGACGCAGCTCACGACTGTCGAGAGGGTGTTTATCATTATAATTGTATTAGTTACTGGTTCCATTGGGTTCTCTGCGCATTTCACCATAATCCTCCCAGTCGCTTATCGCCCGCAATCAGTTGAACTAATTAGTTATTGATTGGTCTAAACTGTTTGCCAGCGCTTTCGCCTATTTAGATAACCCCGCGTCACATGACACCGTGCGAGATAAGCAACAATTCCCTGCACCTCCCTGTCCCAGCACTACCCTCTGCGAGCACAACTGTACCGTGACGACACACGATTAGAGTATTCGCCATGTGCGGTGGCCACAACTGGGGTCAATCCTCGCGGGAGTTCGAAGCGTAGCTAAGCCACATTATGCGACACTGGCTAATTGAAGGTCTGTTTATTTTTGGCAGGCACTGTCAACGAATTTGCATATTGCAAAGTCACACCTCATTATGTGGCTATAAAATGGCCATAAAGCGTAGCATTAATTTCACAATTATTTGTCAGATTCACAGGAAACTAAGGTATCTTTATAGTTCTGCTTTACTCTTGATAAGAACCTTAGGCAAGTCCCTTAATAAGCCTTCAAAATGTTGAGGAACCCATTTAAATTAGGCAGTACCTTTCGAGTACTTCCACTTTTAGGCTCAGGTCACTCCCCCTAATACCCATAAAGCGAGCATAATATTACTATACTTAGCGGTACTTTTCGAGCACCTTCTCTGTTCTTCTGCATCATTCTTAGTCTCATAAAACGTAGTTTAAATGTTGATGAACCTCTATTGATCTGGCAGCAGCCTTCAGTATCATCCTAGTTCGATTGCTAAGACTATTTTAATTAAGCTGTACCCTGGGAACCTTCTTCTTTATTCTGATTCAGTCTCAGTTACATAAAATGTAGCTATAAAGTTATTTTAATTCTTTAAATTCATTAAGAGCCTTCAGTATTATTCTAGTCCGATTGCTATACCTATTCAAGTTCTGCAGTACCCTTTGAGCACCTTCTCACTTATTCCGCTTGATTGTCAGTACCCTAAAACGTAGCTATAATGTTACTATAACTTTTTAGTTCAAGCAAACGTCTTCAGTATCGTCCTAATTCGATTGCTATGACTACTCAAATGCAGCAGTACCTTTCGAGCACCTTCTCACTTATTATGCTTGATTGTCAGTACCATAAAACATAGCTACAATGTTACTATAACTTTTAATTTATAGCAGGACCCTTCAGTATCGTCCCAGACAAGTTGCTGTACTTTCTCATATTCAGCAGTACCTTTCGAGCACCTTCTCACTTATTCTGCTTGATTCTTACTCCCATAAACTGTAGTTAAGATATTAATAAACCTCTATTGATTCAGCAGGAGCCTTCAGTATCGTCACAGGCCAGTTGCTATAATTTCTCAAATTCTGCAGTACTTTTCGAGCACCTTCTCACTTTTTCTGATTGATTCTCAGTCTCTTTTACATTACTATAACTCTTTAGATTCAGCGGGTGCCTTTAGTAACTTCCTAGTCGGTTCTTACCTATCCCTCTTGAGCGTCATGATGAACCAACTGGCACGAGCACCTAATGCGCACTGTATCCAAATCTGACTGTTCAGTAAGTTATATATAAATTTGTTAATTACATTTAGATGATGTTTATCTGCTTTTCCCAATTCGCATATGTCGTAAAGGTTGCATTTGCCTAATGAAAAGTCGAACCCATTCAAATTGGAACTGCCTACCTTGATTATTGAAACGCTGCTATACGCGTGCGGACCTTGTGGGGTCAAGGGGGCTAGAATTGGGAGGTTTGGGGGGTTCAAGTTATCAACGATGAGTTAACGAAATTCGAGTCCATAGGATTCAATTAGGCAGAGTGCTCAGACTGGCAAATACTTGTAGACACATCGTAAAGTCAATAAACTTTTGGCGTTTCAGAATACTTTATTAAAGATAAATAAAGTTCGTAGACCTTTATGGCAAAGTTTGATGTAGTTGTGAAATTCATAAAGGTAGCTTCTCCAGTACCTTCTCTGATATGCAAAGTACCTTATTCTACTTGCCATAACATGCTATAAATCATGTTCTTGCTTACCTGTTATCCTCTCGGAAACGTTTACGGTTTCGTCTCTTCTCTGCACTTCTCAAGGCGAACATATATAGTTATCCTTTACTTTAACTATTTCAAGTCGCGAATAATTCACATTTTAAAAGAACCTTTAGCATAAACAGATTTTAGCTGCATTAGCATATGTTTGCTATAAACTTTTATGGTAAGAACTAAAATAATATGAAGAAAAAGTTTTGATATTTGGGATGAAACTTCTTTAAGAACTTTTCACACTTTTTTCGTTACGGTATTCGTCTTTAGATCAAGCTTATGGTAACACTCGCGAAATGATACCATATGTTCGAACCGTTTTCGGAAGCTGAAGCACTACAAAAAGCACAGGGTGCACTTGGGCTGCAAAATGGTGTGAGGTGTTGTGTGCGCACTTCTTTTGTGTCACTGTACGTGGCTCTCGCACGCAACTCGTTTCAATTTGGCAAACTTAATTGCTTCCTTTGACTTCAGTTGCAGACTTTATGCACACTCTGACACCATATAATGTACTATATATACTATGACTATATATATACTCTCGATTAGCTTGCTAGCTTCGAGCTACTCGTACCGACAGCTTCGCTGGCTGGACTCCAACTGAAGGCTGCAGCCCTTGAATGGCGCCTGTAACTGTCGCTTTAGTGCGCCGCAGTTTGGGGACTAACCAACTAGGGAAAGGGCGAGGAAGGGGAAAGGGGGAATGGGGCTGTTTCTAGTTCTGGTTCTGATAAGCGAGCGCTGTCGTTGCCAGCCTTTCGTCAGTTTGTCACCCGAGCTAAACTAGACGCTGCCGTCGAGTGATTCTCCCCCTCTGCTCGTACTGCCCTCGCTCTCTCGAGGGGTGGGAGACTCTTCTTCTATTTGCCGCGACAAATGAGACACATTTGCTTTTGTAATTAAACTGTCGCGCATAACCGACGCACACGGACACGCACAAACATGCAGACCGCGTACATGTAGCAAGCCTTAACTGTTATTGTAATTGGTTCTCGCTTTGCGGAACAGTCCCGTCACATGGTGAAATAGTTTTGCAAATGGCAGCCTGCAAACAAGAGAGGGGAGACACAGACAAGGGTATCAGGATCCTCAATCTAGAGCTAAGCTAAGTATAGGTACCCTCTTGAAATAAGTATAGCTACCCTGCTCTGGCAATTGCATTCATAGGTACAATTAACAGTTCCTCCAGGGATGCCGTAAGTCATTTATAAAAGTCACAGGTTGCAAGCGATTTGTCATCAATCGACCTTCACAACCTCCAGATGGATTAACGTGCTATAATTTTTTTTTTTTTTTTTTTTTTTTAGGTCAGGTATGTATGTCTCGCTTATCGGCACAATTTCCAATTGCATTTAATTAATCAGCTTAATAACACTTTCAATTAGGTGGAAACTCTTGGAAAATGTAAGTGGAAAATTGCAAATGATATAAGAGATAACTCCCCCTCTATTCGAGCGGAATGTCCGCCAGTTTGCCGGGCAAGTGGATGATGAGGGATATGGCTGTGACAGTGCAAACCCCCAACAGGCAAAACAGAAAGAAATATTTCTTCAGCGGGTTCCACAGCAGCATGTGAACGGATTTAAAAGGATGGGTGAGTGGATTGAAGGAAGTTTCGGGACGGCTACAGAGGAAAGAAGACAGTTAGACCTAACTAGAAGTACTAAGCAGCACTTACTGTGGCTTTGGCAGCGCCATAGGTGGTTGGTGGCCCAAGCCAGCAGGCGCATTAGAGGCCTCCACCTCAGTGCAGACTTCCAGCTTCAGTTCGATGCTGCCCTAAAGGATAGAAAGGGAGAGAGAGGAGTAAAGGGTCTAACATAATCTAACAATCTCTTTACTTACTTGATGTTTGTCGTGATTAGGTCCGTTGACAATCTTGGGCGGACCTTGCAGCGGAAACCAGCCGTGCAGGGATGTGTGATTGAAGAGATTGACCCGCTTGCGATTCTTGGAATGCTTCATTGCTGCCCTTTCGGTGTGATAGGGCTCTGGTAGATTGGAGAGGTTCAGCTCGATGCCACCGAGATAATCATCGGGTGATAGAAAATCCTTATCCCAGACCTGCAGTTGGATAATGGGCGGCGTCTTGATTTCGATCTCCTCGAACAGGCCCCCTTTGCGGCGTATAACCATCTGTGGCCGGCGGGTTTAATGAGCACAGTACGTTAATTAATGGCGCACACTGTATTGTTTTACGCGCGGCAATTAGGCGAGCCTCTAGTGGACCCCTCTTCTCGCTTCCCGTGTACTCACCATATCTTCGTTGGGCGAATAGGCTAGGTGGTAAATCATGCGCCAATTAAAGATTCCTTCGCCGGACAACGAACGGAAATGTATATCAGTCGATTGGGTCTTGTTCTGGTCGTGGCACCAGCTGTAGAGAGGGAGCAGAGAAATGTTTATAATTGCATATCGTTTACAGTGGCCCGCACCCCTTCGCCCTTACCCAACCACATAAATATCGCTCATTAATTTGCCAAAAATATTCCTATCCGCCATGGGGATGTTCTTCACCCGCTGTACCACAATGCGCACCTCGAAGTTGCTGGGCGGAGTGGGCGTTATATCAATATGGGGCGGCATTAGCTTCTTGGCACTGAACAGCTCCACCCACATCTGCAGTTTACCCTGTAGAGATTTGAGTGTAGGGCTTAGTCGACTCTGCTGTTGGCGCTGCCTACCTGTTCCACTCCGGGTTGCGCTTCATTGTAGAGAGAACGTGTCTCCACGTGCTCCGGCACCAGTTTGTACCCGAAGGAGGGCAACTTCTCCAGGTTCTTCAGTGCCGTCAGGCTTAGTCGCTCCTTCATGTCCTCAGCTAGGGAGACAGAGAGAGAACAAAGTCAAGCAACCAGTTATCCCCCTACACGAAGTGACACCTACACGTGGCAATGATAGTCTCGTCGCCGAAGAGCATGCCGTCCACCTCGATGACATTGCCGTAGTAGTAGGGTGCCTGTATGCCGCGCTGCTGGCACAGCATGATGAGCAGCTCCGAGGGAAGAAACGCATCGTGCCACTTATTGTAGCCGAGTTCCGAGTACTCACGCGGCAGACCCACCTTGGCTTGGTGCTTGCTGTACCAGCGATCCTCGATATCGATAGCTGTGGAGCCAATGATGTCATCCTTGCGCTTATCGCGATCATAGACTACGACCTCGAGGATCGGATCGCCTGGCAGTGAAGCGTCCAGCTCAAAGAAACGTCCAAAGACAGGATTACTCTGATTGGGCACATAGTGAGCCTGATCCGAGACCGTTTTGCCACCCAGCACCAGCTTCACATAGCAATCCGATTCACTTCTCCAGTCACGCGAACGTATCTTCAGTCCCTGCACTATGTAGACACGCACAATCAGGTGGATGGTCTCTGTGATGCTCTTCAGTAGATGCTGTTCCCGTGGATTCAACGGCGCAGCCAGTCGACGCTGCATCATATCCCCGCCAGCGCCATCATCGATCCGATCGCAGTTATAAGGTGTCAGCTTGATCTGCAGCTTCAGCGTTGCATAGACATCCTCCTTGGGTGGCACATGTTTCTTCACCTTAATGCCATGCACCAGGGGCACTGGCACAGCCCAATCCTGAAGGAAACTAAACTGTGGCTGCTTCTCCAGCTCGCTGGGAAAGATGGCCAGGCGATGCTTGCAGAGATGTGTGCTATCCTGCAGATTGTCATAGATCGAATTGAAGAACTTTGTCCACCAGTTGAAGCGATAATCATTAATCAGATCACTTTCGTAGAACTTGTCGATCTTCAGGGCCATCCGATTGGCATAGACTGCCGTGCGCAGACCCAACATTATCTTCAACCGATGCCAGCAACTGTTGACTACGCCCAGGGACTCGAGGCTATCCCCATCGTCGTCTTCATCCTCCAAGGCTATCTCCGTATCGTAGTCATCGGTTATATTGGTTGACTGAACTGAACTCTCTGCATATTCCTTTGTCTTACACCTGGCGATCTTTTCTTTTTGCAGAAAACTTGTGGAATTCTGAACGAGAGCTGCACCCAAAGTGGACTCTCTATTGAAGCTATTCACTATCACATCTGTAGCTATCATGCCTGGCCAATATTCCTGCTGATCGGGTAGACTCTGCAAGGACAAGAAGAAAGACTATACTTGAGAGAGAGCGGAGAGAGAGGGAGAGAGGACTTACCACTACACCAGAGGCGTAGGCCACCAGAAAGTTGATGCTGTTGCGAGTGCGTGATGTGGAGAGTCCACTTGATAGCACCAGATCAGCCATAAAGACCTTGGCACGACGCTTGCCTGCCGAACTAAGGCTGGTCTTGGTGTAATTGCGCATGCCCACAAAGATGACCTCAAGACTGTGGAGGAAGGAGAAAAGGAACACATGTGAGTAGTTTAGATTAGGAACCTTCTCTTGAGATTAGAAATTTTTTTAAGAAGGGAAAACCTTCTCTGCTTCGATAAGGAACGTTTTCTATTACGATTAAGAAACCTTCTCTGTTATCAATATACTGCTGTTATTAAAGGAACCTCTGTTAGATCAGGCATCTTGTCTGTTAATAATAAGAAGCTACTCTGCTTGAGAATAAGATACCTTTTCTGTTATGTTCTCTGCTTCAATAAGGTACCTTCTCTTATAGGGTGAGGCACCTTTTCTGTATTAAGAATACGAACGTACTCTATTTTAATTAGGGACCTTCTCAATTTAGATTAGAAACCTTCTCTGCTAAGAAGAGGAACCAACTGTGTTTCGATTAGAGACCTTCTCTGTTAAAAATGGGAACCTTGTCCTTGATGAAATGGGAACCTTCTCTGTTAAAAAAAGGAACCTTTTTCTTACTCATGTGAACCTTCTCTGTTAATAAAACCAACCTACTCAACCTACTCTGTTAGAGAAACCTTATCTGTTAGAAATACGAACATATTTTGTTTCTATTAGGAACCTACTCTAAAATAGACGGATCAAAAGTAAGAAAAGGCACTACTCTGCCTCGATTGAGAAGCTTCTCTGTTAAGATTGCTAACAATGGTAACCTTCTCTGTTACTCACATATAGTTCTGCATATTGGGACGTATTGAATCTGGTATGCCGATAATGACTTCCGGCTTGCTCGGCACCTCCAACTCGGTATGACCAACCGATTCCTGCAGCTCCGCGGACATCAGCACCTCGGCAAGCACCAAGCCATTGCGGGCAACTGGAACCCACTTGAGTGGCGGCGGTGTAACCGATTTCAGTTTCTGCAGCTTGACAATCGGACTACGTGTCCAGCAACGACTTGCATCACTCCAGCCCCAGTCGTTGGCATTGTCTGCACTCACCACACTCGCCGCAAGGTGTCCAATACCCACCAAATCAGAGTCTGCGGTGGTGAATTCCACACCAATTAATGGAGGATTCTGGTGATACCAACTGATGCTGCCCGGCAGAGTTATTACATTGAAATTGATGGCAGCATTCCAGATGGGCGACAGGGTGTTCTGCACCTGTTGCGTCTCCCCGCGATGCTCGTCGAAGAGCACAGAGACCTGATTGTCGCTGGTGGTGCGATTATCTCCGCCTGGTCGCACCTTGGCCTGATGCACATAGACATTGAAGCGGAAATGGGACTGCACCATGTTGGGCAGCCAGTTCTGTTGCTCATCACAGGTCCAATCGCTGGCAATGTAGGCGAAGAAGTCGCGACGTTCGCGATACGGAGAGATGGCTAGACAACCCAGCACGATGCCCACGTTGCAACCACAGTTGGCACAGGTGTGAGCACAAGTGACGCTCTTGAAGATGAAACTCTTGACCTTCCAGCAGTGATTGCCGGACTGATGCTTGCGCAGCTTGAGGAACATGAAGTGCTTGGCATTGAGGCGACAAGTGCCCAGTTCCTTGTTCCCGGCACTGAGGATGATCAGCAACTCGGGCCAATCGTCCTGAATGCGAGTCATGTTCGCCAGCGAACTGATCTCAGCCATAATCCGGTGCACCTCGTTGACAATGTCCGCGATGGTGGTGTCCAAGTGCTCCTGATAGGTGTGCTTAATCTTCTGGCGCAGCTGGTTAAGCTCCTGCGGCAACTTGCTGAAGAAGTCCGAGAGAAAGGTCTGCCTGTTGTGATCCCACATGGTGTGATCCTCGCCCAGTTCATAGTTCAGCTGATGCTTATGGAAAGCATCTCTGATCTTGCTGACGACCGAGGCCAAGATATACTTAAGGCACTTGCCCTGTTGGCGCAGCTCATGTGGAAACTTTAGTTGGAACACCTTGAAGTTGTCCAGCTCAGAGCGCTGCATAGAGAGATGGATATCAGTGAGGAGGATAAGGAGAAAAAGCTACTTCAGATCTCACCATAAAGTTGATCACTTCGGCTATAAAGAAATCGGAGGTTAGCTTCAGCCGTACGTCGGGCAAATTCACTTCCAGTATGCACGAGTTGAAGGGCGAATCCTGGCGAAAGTATTTGGAACGCGAAGCTGTGCTGGAGTGCTCCGATGCGTTGTGCAGCGCACCCACCAGCTCGTTGGACGTGCCTGTGGCCAATTTAATCTCGATCTTGTAGTGACTCGCACTGGTAAGGAGATGACTGCCAAAGAGGGGCAGAAACTCTATAACAAAGCTTTTATCTGCGGTGGTTAAAGTCTCTTTAGGTGCCTCGATGGGTAAGTTGACCATCACTTTCGAGGACTCCTTGTCCACCAGCATCTCGGAGTTTATTTCCATCAACACGCGTCCGATATAGTTTAATGGATTCAAAGGATCGTAAAAGTACAGAAAGGTGGGACCCACAGCAGGTCGGGCTGCAGAAAGAGAGAGAGAGAGATAAGTAGTAGTTGTTGGTAGTAGCAGGAGTAACTCACCCTTAAAGGCGATTTCCTCCATGGCAATCTCATACTCAGACACGCATTTCCACTGCAGATTCTCGTACAGAAAGATTAGGATGAGAAAGTCGCGCGCCACCGACGGAAAGACCCAGGCGAAGTTAATTTCCTCGTTCCATTCCGGTGTGCTTGTGTTCTTCGCCACATGCGTCTTGCCCTGAAAAGGGAAAGCAGATTGAGAGGGGTATGCAGACCAAGGATTAGGAACATTACCTTGAAGCCAGCGAAGGTAACCTGCACCATGTAGCTAGACTTCTTTGCAAATTCACCACGAAAGAAGCGCACAGAGTACTCGATGTTGCTGTCGTTGTAGTTATTCACGTCGTGGAGAAGATTGCTGGGGAGAGTGGGAGAAAAGAACAGAGAGAAATAGAGAGAGAATGGGATATTGAGAGTGGGATAATCCCTACCTTTTGATATCATCAAAGTCCCTGGTGGCAAGGTATCTATTAAGGTTATCCTGCGCGGGATCTTCTTGTAATGCACCTAATTTCAGTGGACTATGCTGCGACACAATGGCCAAGTCGATTTGCAGATGACCACGATAATGCTCACGGTGTTCACCGCCCTCGTCTCCGATGGGCAACTCCAGTCGACCCCAGCGCTTGAAGTAACTGTGATTCGGCTGATTCCACACGCTGTGCAGATCGATCACCAACTCACCCAGACAGATGTTCTTTTTGTAGATCACGTACTTCTTCAGCTCGAAGAGCACAGTGAGGCGCAGCAGCTCCGTCAGTGTGCAGTGGAACTCAAAGACGAAGTACTGTGGGCAAAGAAAGAGAAAGAGAGATCAACAAGATGTCGCATAATTATATATTTTCACTCTTTACCTCATTGAAGAAGGGATTCTCGGAGTTGACATGTGTCTTGGTATTCTTGCTCATCTTGTCCAGCCTCACCTTCACATACAGCTCACCCGCGGTGATGCCCGTGTTGGCCGCCTTGTGCACCGTGATGCAGATGAGAAAATCCTGCGGCGCACCAGCAAAACATTCCTGTTCCAATTGGTTCATGACGCAGCTAAAAAAAATTCAATGAAAATTGCTAACAAAATGCTTTGAGTGAAAAGGCTGCCGGACTTCATAAAAATAATGAACTAAACGAAGCACACACTTATTTTCAACTGTCTGGCAGCGCTGTGCAAGCAACTCTCTCTCTCTCTTTGCACCAAAGCGCCGCTCAACGACGTGAAGTTGGCTGAGCTTTCAGCTGAGTGTGTGCGTGTGTGTGAGTGAGTGAAGGCGGCGGCTGTGCCAGTGGCGTGCGCTTGCTCTCCCATGCTTGCGCTCCCTCACACACTCGCTCTGCCTACGCCACTGGCACTGGCTCTGGCAGCTTGAGAGCTTTTGAGCTGCAGCTCTCCAGCTCCATCGCTGCCAGCAGCCGCCGCTTCAGTTCAGTTCGTGTGCACGGGCCAAGCAGTCGACACAGTTTTGTGACGTTCCCTCTCTCTCTCGCTCTGTTCGCATTTGAGTCGCACTTTGCAGCAGCCGTCGCAGTCGTCGTCGTCCGCGTCGTGTCGTTGTTATCGTTGTCGTAGTCGGGAATCGGAGTTGCTTTTGTTGTTGTTGTCGCCTGGAATCTCTCAAGCGGGAGTTGGCTGCTTATACAGAGGCTTCTCTTCGCTCCAGCCTCCTCTACGGTGCGTCTCTCCTGGGTGCCTACACACACACATCTGTGTGTGTACATTGTGTGTCTCTGCATGTGTGTGTGTGCGTCTCTGTGTCTGTGTGCCTACAATTTTGTGTATAATTTTTTGCGCGCGCGCTCAATCAAAACAGAGCTAAATTCTGCAAAAAAAAACTCCCAAAACAGAAGGAGATAAAAACGAAAAGAGAAATACAAAAAATTGATAAAATTCTTTAACATTTAATTGCAACAGTAAAACTAACTAAAATCAACAAAAACAGCCTTTTTTCGGCTGTCTGCATGCAAATAAAAGCCATAAAATAATACCCCAAAACATCGCCATAAATATTGCTATAAAAATTTTAACACAAAATAAAAATCATTGCAGCTTCCTCGCGGGCGTTTTAAATTATTTAACAAGCTCGCAGCGCTCACGGAGCAGCGCGTGCCAAACACTTTGCTCAGGTAAGCTTGACTTTTAGTTTACAGTTCGAATGCGTAAATGCGCCACTGTATGTGTGTGTCAGTGTGTGTGTGTGTGCACATACATAAATCAAAAGAGCAGAAGCAGCTGAGGGAGGTGGGGCAGCAGCAGCCACAGAGAGTTTGCTCCTGTTTCGAGCTGCCAACCCACGCCCCAGAGGCGCACAAATCACCCACCCAACAGCAGCCACCCCCTCTGCTGAATCCCCCCGCACCCCCCTAATGCTGCTCGCACTGAGTGGTGGATACGCACACGCTTTTGCGTCGTTGCCTGCCTCGTCTTGCCTTGTTTCCCCCTCATCTTCCTTCTAAGCTGTCCAGCTCGCGCACTCTCTCCCACCTCCTTTGCTTCCTTACGCCTGCTACTCCTTTGCTCTCCCTCTCCCCCTCTCTCGCTCTTTGCTCAGCATCACATTTTTCTTCTTTTTTACCGTTGCGACTGCAAGTTCTTCTTCCTCATCTTCTTTGCCTTCGTGTGCCAGTTTTCAGTTGTCATTTACGCGTCATTTCTTTGCGCCTCTCACGTGTTTTCGCCTTCTTTCGCAACTCACCGTTCTATCTCTCCCCTTTTCCACCTCTCTCTATCTTCCTCTCTCCTTTCCTTTCTGCTCTCTGCAGTGAAAGGCTCAGCGCAAATGCTTCCGCCTGCTCATTTGCACTTGTTTGTTTTGTCTTTGCTCTTCTCGCTGCATTTCGCTTTCTGATCTTGAAATTGCAACTCTGTTTGCCTATTGCGCTCTCGCTCTTACACACACTCACCACAGTGCTGCCCCCCTCTGCCCCCGCTCATTACTTCGCTGTCGAACAAGTTTATCAGCAAGAACAGGAAAAGCCATTAAGACTGGCAAAATTGTTTATCGAAAGAGTGAGAGAGGAGGCAGAGGCAGAGAGGGACAGAATCGAAAACTCATTTCTGTTGTTCTGTGCTATTCTTTTCTCTTTTCTTTTCGCTTCTTTTATTGTATTTTCTTAGCTCTTTTGTGTGTGTCTTCGCTTTGGTCTTAATCAATTACGTGCATAAGACAAAGTTTGAAAGAAACTTTATAAGTTTGTTTAGCATAGGCTCCTCAAATGCTGATTGCTTCAGTTACAGCTAGAGCAGGGCCGTAGCGAGGGTCTCAGGGGCCCTTGTGCAAGTCTACTTGGGTAATTTCCTTTCTTTAAAATATAATTTGAAGTGTTAATTTCACATTTTTTGAAGTAGAAATCTTATGCTAATTAAATTGACTCTTTATCTCTCTCTATTTATATTTATATTGGAAAAATCATCAAAAACTTTTAACGAATATATTATCTTCTTTCTTCAGTGTATTTGACTAATATATGTTCCTCAGTAGTATTTTGTCGAATATACATACATATATTCTTTAGTATTAATAACAATCAATTTAGACATTTTCGTACGTTTAAAAGTCATGATTTCTTGGTTAACAAAAACAAAGAACAACAAATAGGACTTAAAGCTATCTGTATACAATATCTTTGGCTACCTGTTTCATTTTTTGCTATAGCAAGGGGCCTTTGGCAGTCGGGGCCCTTGTACACCGCACAACCTGCACAGACCTCGCTACGGGCCTGAGTTAGATATGAAGTTTGCAAAAACAGTTGCTCGATTAGTTGCAGACAATTAGTAGCGTAATTAAAGCGCAACCAAGTGATGACATCGAGCGTTAATCAACACTGAAAGTACATACAGAGTATATTTGTACATACATCTATCTATATAGATAGACATGACTAGATAATACTTGCAAAATATCCGCCAGAAGGGAACATGTTGCAAGTGGAGCTGCACCTGAAGCATGAAGTGAAGTTACTCAAAGAAGAATCAACGCAACACAACATAATTCAATTAGTCGTAAAACCCACTCGAAAGGAAGTCGAGGCCCCACCTCCCTTTCCCCCTCTCCCCTCCCCTCCGTCAATGCCTGCTGCGCCTGCAAGCGTGAAGAGACGTTAAGAGTCGCCAAATTGGCCAAAAAACGTGCTAAGAGGGCCAAAGGGGGCGTCGTCACTTGACCCACTTAGCAGATACTTATGGCACACACAACTATACAGATATACAGTTATACATATATATAGCATATATATGCGTGAACGTAATTTGATCGACTTCTTTGTCGTGCTGCAAGCGCAAACTTGACCGCGGCTTGGCGGCTCAAATTGAAAGGTTTTTTTATTTCTTTCGGTTTTGTTCGGGGGGCCCCGAAAATAAAACATAAATATTACGATTCAAGGTGAGCTAGTCAGCTGCCTCGCATATCTGATGTATCTTTTTTTAACATATGCAACGTATCTGTATCTGTATCTGTGAAATGTATCTGCAATCGTCGCTGGGCTGAGCTCGTCTGCGTGCAGCGACTTGCATATTTTATGGTAATTCGAACTTGCCCAACTGGGCCTGGACTTTCACACAAATCGACTAAGCAGCGATGTCTGACCCCGCCCCGCCCCCTTATCTCCCTTGGCGAGGGGAGGGGGGGGATTAAAGGCGTGCAATTTCTCACACTCATCTCAAGTTTCACGTGTTTGCTGCCTCGAAGTTCAGTGCACTTGGTCAAGTAATTAAAAAGACCAAGAGACGCGCATGTCTGTGCGTGTTTGTGCCTGCATGTGCTTGTCTGTGTCTCTTTGTCGTTCTCACAGTTAGCCAACTTCCCTTAGTTAATTGCGTACAAATCATTGGCAGCATTTCATTAGACTATCCATTAGATCTACTTTCCCCTCCTCCCTTACCTATTGTACCTCCTCTGTATTGTACCTTCTATCTCCGTATCTCGTTCCCCCTTTGCCTATCTGCCTTTGCCATCTCAATTTCTGCGGAAATTGTCTTTGGATCTGCTGCAATTGTCCCGCTCCGTTGAGCTTTCCATGTGCCCTCGAGGGGACTCCGAACTGTGCTGGTCTCTCTATCTGGTCTGGTCTGGTCGCATTACTCTTGCCTAATCGCCTGTTGCAAGTCTGTCAAGCTGAGCTATCAGTTGTTTCCCCCCTGTTGCTGTTGTTGTTGTTGTTGCACAGCTGCTGCCTTGATGCCCATTCGTTTGGCTGCCGCTTTACCGCTAAATCCCTAACTGACCAGTTTCTTTTTTCTTTTTTAAACGTCGCCGCAAAGCAATTGAATCAACTTAATTAAGAATTGTCAAGTTGTCACAGTCGCAGCTTGTTACACTGCAAGAGATGGGAGGGTGAGGAAGGGAGAGAGAGGTAGGAGAGAGAGGTAGGAGAGAGAGGAGAGAGAGGCAGAAAGAGAGAAACAAAATGAACAATTTATGTAGAGAGATAAGAGATGAAGAATTTGTTGAATCAAATTCATGTAAACTACTAAATTATGATATGTAATAAAGTAAAACAAGATATTGTAAGTGAAGTCTTCTATATATACGTACATTAAACTGTATTATATTATCTACTTATTGTTATAAAACTTCATCATGATACTTTATTATAAACTTTTCTATCTATCATAATAAAAATCTATCTTATTGCCTTTAAATAATAATGTGCTATAAAAATAGAAAACGTTTATAGATACCTCGACAATTTTCACTTCTATCAACTGTGTTTCCCACAATTCAGTAGAAATGTATCTGCCTCTTTATAAATCCCAAGAAAACCTCTAAAGCTGCTGTCTGTAGCTATTGCTGGCGGGGATTATCCACTGGTTTCTCGAACTATTTCAAGCACTTGGTTCACACACTTCTTTCTTAGGGCTTAGCAGGTGCAATAGTTGCACGGCTCGCTGTCCCTTCTTCCTTCTCTCTCTCTCCCCTCTCTCTCTTTTTTTCTCTTCTCTTCTTCTCTTCCCACTGCCAGACTTGATTAATGATTCGTTGGGCTAATAACTCTAGGCCCTATTTCAGGAAGCCACAAGCGGATTGTACAAATATTTACAATACTTTCGCAAGCCATGAAAATCTTCAACAACATTACGCAAGCGGAAAGTGCGTAACTCTTTCGACTTAATTGAGCGCTTAAAACTTAGGCGAAAGTATAAAGAAAGGAAGAAATAACAGAGAGAAGAGGGAAAGAAAGAGTGTGCAAAGGGGTGTCTGCAATTATGTCCGTAATTAACGAGCTCTAATCGCCTGCACCAAACTTGGAGGCGTCAATAAAATAAATATTTTGATTTTGTTTGATTTTGATTTTCATTTTGTAATTGATGCGTGATGCGTGTGCGTTGAAGGCGTATTGGATTGCCCCGACAATACAATATACCATACAGTACGTATAAAGCATATATAATATCATATACCACGTACGCTTGTTTGGGCATATTTGTTTTTCTAGAAATGAAAACAAAAGTGAAAGTCCAAATATGCATAGCCAACGCGAACTGCAACAATGCATATTAATTTGTTAACTGAGAGGAGAAGGGGGAGCAGTAGAGAGGAGTGTTGTCTACAGAGAGAGGAAAGAAAGAAGGAGGGGGCCAACGGACAGTTGGACAAAGTGAGAGACGCGCCGTTGTGGCATGTAAAACAATTCAAGAAAGCAATTAACACCCAAAAAAAAAAGCCAAAAAGAAAACCAGTCAAATTGTTTAACATTTAAAGCCTAATTGTTGTAGCTGTTTTATAGCTGTTGTTGTGGCTGTTGTTGTACTTATTTTTGTATATGTTTTTGTGGCTTTGATATTGCTGCTGTTGTTGTACTTTTTGTAGCCACTGCGCATGTGTGGCCTGTGTTGGACTCAGTCAGGTTTTTGCCTTTGCCTTTAAGTCGGTTTCGTTTACGTTTTTTGCTGCTGTTGCCAGCTGCATATTTGCACGCTGATGCAATGGTACCAATAACAACAGTGTCGGCAAAAAGTAGTTGTCCCACAGCGCCACAGCCACCCTACTATGATATAATGCGCGCCTATCTATCATTCGAAATGGGGGAGTTTCTGCAGTTTTTTAATGTGTTCTCAGCGGCATTTTTCATTTTTTTTTTAGCAGGAAACAAGCCAAACTGTAAGGTTATTAGATAAGCTTTTTCACAGGCAGAAAACTCCCACATTAATTTGCACAGATTGCAAATTACACTCACCAAACACTCCATCAAAAAAAAAAAAAAAAAAAAAAAATAATCATTACACACTTTTCACACACGCTAAAAAAATATCATCTTCTTCACATACTCCTCCTTCACATTTTCCTCACACACACTCTACACACACTCCTCTAAAACACTCTGCAAAAAAAAAAAAAAAAAACAAAAACACTCTTCAAACACGCCTCACACTCATCTCAAACACTCCTCACACACAAACACTTGTGTAGCTCGCACACTCCACACACACTCTCCTCCTCTTTGTGGCAACGCCCGGCAATATATCATCATAGCAACAGTTGCGGTTGCATTTGTAGTTGCAGCTTAGCTGCGTGTTGCTGCCACATTTCAGTGAGCGCGTTTCGCAGTTTTTCCCAATCGCATTTCCCAGGCACACACACAACGTAGGCGCTGTCGCAAGCTGCGCAATGCAATCGAAATTCGAAGTCCAATCGAAACCCGAAGTCGAAATAGGCATCGCCAACGTCATTCTGTAATCTCTTGTGTGATAATGACACATATCGCGTGGCCGCAAAGGAAGTGCCAAAGGTTGCGTTTTCCTCGCCACGAAAATGTGAAAGTTGATGCTGCAGAGACAAGAAAAAAGAAAAGTTAAAGCCGCAAGAGTCAGGCGCATTGAACCTGGGCTACCCCCTGTGGGGACAGCGTGCCCCCCTCCCCCCTCCCTGCCAGAGAAAATGTTAAATAATAAGCGAAAATTATAATGCCTGGCGGCCTATCCAATTGCAAGTGCAGTAGCCAAGCGGGCGAATGTATGTGCAGCCAGAGCCAGAGTGTATCTGTCAGATGCAACAGCAGCCCCGCGAGGCAATGAAATAAATAGAAAATGTGGAAATGTGGAAATTGTATATAGAAATTGATGTGTGAACATTTTATCAGCTTATTTATTATCCACTTTAAGGGGGTATATTCATTTTAACGAGAAGTTTGAAACGCATCTAAAGAGACATTTCTTTCCCCTGAATCGGCACTAACAGAGGAGTTAAACTTGCCCTGTCCGTCTGGCTGTGTGTCCGTTATTCGGGTGTCCGCTTGCTACAACGCTTACTAATCTCTTAGTTTTAGATCTATCTTGCTGAAACTTGGCACACATGCTTCTTATTGCTCCACACTGTATATAAGTCGAAACGAGCTGGATCTGACCGATATATCGTATAGCTGTCATACAAACTATCGGCTGATCTTTGTTATTTGCCAAGATATTGCAACTAAATTCACAACATCGGAAAGTTTCTATCTATGAATTATGCATATCAAATTTCATCAAAATCGCATCACTATAACATATAGCTGCCATAGAAACAATTGGACGAATTGAAGATTTTTGTATGAAAAGCAGTTTTGATTTTAGAAATCACTTAACTTATCAGTGACAATCAAGGTGAGACATAATATTGAACATATAGAACACAAATCAATTCCCTACCATTATATATAACTAGTATAGGAACAATTGAAGGATATAGGAACCTGCAAGAGTATAAAACTGTCGGCATGCCGAAGTTCGCCTTTCCTTGACTACTTGAGTGTCGATGTTGTTGTTTTTCCTGCTGAATGACTTAAAATGTAAATTATCTAAACTGTGTAGGCACCTTTTCAGAGTGAGAGAGAGAGGGAGATATAGTGTGAACTGAGTCTGCTTATGAAAACATCTCTCTCTACTCTGTCCCTGTGGGCGCACACTAGTTTGGAAGGGGGAAGTGCCAGGGAATCAGCCACAACTTTAATGGAAATTTATTTGCATCTAATGTGAATTGTGTGAAGCGACAGCGGGCGTTGCGTTGCTGCTTCACATGCCTCTCTTTCTCTGTCTCTCTCTCGCACTTCGTTGTCGCTTGTCGCTCACGCGGCGTATGCGTAATTTATGTGAGCATTGTTTATGAGCCTTAATTGGCAGCCAGATCAATGGGCTGGCACTGGCTACGCTTTGCTGCCTGCGCTGCTGACTTTGATTAATCCAGCAAACGTAGCGTAATTTTTATTTTCATAAATTAAATGAGGAATTTTTAGTTTAATAAAGGAATGAAGAGAGAGAGAGAGATATAAAGTTGAAAATTTAGTTTATTAATTAAAAGAGATAAATGTAGAATAAACACAATTATTAGAGTCTCCTTACTAAAGGGTATTTCACTGTACAGTATTCCTTGGAAAACTAGCTCATTTTCATTGATGAAAAGCGAAAGAGCCGACGAAAAAGGCAAATGGAGACTGACATAAGTATCTGCCTCATAATACTTACCACAGCTGTGATAAAATGTAACTGTGTCAACTGTTCTCATGACTGACAACACGACTCGCTTAACAGCAACAACAAACAGTACAACAACAAGCAGAACAAGTATGAAAACAATCTCAACGAGAACGAGAGACAGAAAGACAGACAGAGAGACATAAGTAGAGCAATGGGCAATAATAACAAAGCAAGCGCCCAAAAATGGTCAAGTTCTGCGGGTTTCACTTTTCACTCGTGCTATATAGGTTATAAATCGTATCTATGTGTAGGTAGGTGTGTGTACAGTGTGTGTGTAGTGTGGCGATAGTAATTAGTGGCATATGAAACAAGAATTTGATGTTCTCTCTTCACTTTGCGCGAAATTTGGGTCATTGTCTTTGGCGTTGGCGTTTTGCTGTCACAAGCGAATTTCACATTAAAAATAAATTATTTTATTTATTTTATGTTTATACTTATATATATTTTATGTTCATACTTTTACATTCTATATTCTATAACAATATACCGTGGAATTTGACAGCTAAGAAATTACAAATTTACAAAATGATGTTCTTGTAATACATTTTCTTAGTGGACTACGCATAATTTACGAACTCTCTGTGAACTTAAAAGTTGGATAACGCGGTGCGAATCCGCCATCTTCTAAGACTTGCGTATACTCCGAATCGTTACGATCAGTTATTGTTATTATACTTTCAACAAACCGTGGTGCTTCTATATTGTGATAGATAGCACCACCAGCACCATTGGCCAAATTCCAACCGACAGGATGAGGACTTCGAGAGGTGCGATGAGTTGCTGGAGCTATCGAGCTGTGGCGATCATTAGCACGTAGATTCTTCTCGTTCAATGGTGTTGTGCCCAATGTAATGGGTATGGTGCCCATAAGTTTGCGATGGGGGCCACTAACAAGGACCTCCACTTGTAATAAATAGTCGAGCTTAATTATTTTGCAGTTGGTTATATTTGGGGGAAGTGATTGAGGTATTGTTATCTGCCGTTGAAAGGTACGCTCCTCTCTGGAGTCAATGGGTTCAGTCCACACCTGAGCCAAGACTGCATTAGAAGTGCGTTTTTGGGTGCGTGGTCTAGTCGTCTGGAAGAGGACATTTTTATGCAATTCGAATTTGACTCCGTTGAGTCTCATATTGCTTTCGTTTTCAACCTTGCAAGTTATGGGTATTGCTTGACCAGATACATAACCAGTATGAAGTAATTTTGTTGTTACATAAATCGGGCGAGATCGACAACAGAAGCAGCAAAAGGATTTATCTAATTTAAGATTATGTGGTTCTTTGAACCGTGAACGTGCATTCAAATCAATATGTTCTAGAACTGTAAATGCCATTATATGCTCCGGATTAACTCGCCATGGCCTGTCCAAAGCAACTTTAATTGTATACCTTATGTAGCCGAACTCTCCTTCAAATGAGGTCGGCAAGGTTGACGGAAGTTCACACGAGATGGGGAATGTGTAGGTGCCTGGGCCTACTTCCGTCTCCCGATTCTTTTTTGCACCCATCAAGTAAAATTGTTTCTTAAAGTATTGCTCACGTCCAGTGAAATTCCTGACCTCGTACGTAGTCTCCAGCTCACTTCTCTCATTGTAATGACGGTCCTCTCTCCACTCCGTGTAAGCCTCTCCTAAGAATATTGCTATGATTCCGCGAAATGTTTTCGCCGAATCCAAATGAATTTTCACTTGACCATTGATTGTTTGACCAGCGTAATATGTATTCGTTGAATTGTCCAATTTTATTACGCAGTTAAGACTCATTGTTCTTGCATTCGCAGGTTTTTAATTTAACTTAACGCTACAGCGGTTTGGCCAAAAAATATATTTTTTTTTTATCGTCACATTTTGTTACTTTTGTTACTATGTAAGGTTTGAGTTTGACAGATGTCGAAAAAAGCTATAAATTTTGTTGAATTCCAGAAGGTTGCGGGTGTAGCTTAACAGCGATATATGCAAATTAGCGATTAGTTCAAAAACTAAAAAAAAAAAAAAAAAAACAATAAAAAAAATTATAAGATAGAGAGGAAGATAACTAACTAAACTTTGATAAGATGTCTAGATAAATTAATATATAGAATAACAATTGATTATACATCAATATAGTTAGCTAAAAAGTAGGTATAGCTGCTCTTTATACTGAAACTGATTTATCTTTGTCATTTCATATACAACAGATACCGCTTACGAGTTTCCTATAAACAAAATGTTGAAAGCACAAGGCGTAAGATGTTTGTTTTATGCATGCGAAACCAGTTTTCTACTTGAAATTAATGTATTCCAAAGTTTTATGTATTGTAGTTTTATTTCTTCATCCATTTCGCATTGCATAAGTCCCTCAGCCTCAGTTGGAATAAATCAAGAGAATATTCCCCTCGCTGAAATCGAAAATTGATTGCACAAAAATCATAAAACGACCAAACTCACTCGTCGAGTCGCTAAATAGCTCGACATGTGTCTGGAGCTAGTCTACCTGGTTGCCAGCTGGAACTATCTTGCTGTTTTCCCACCACTCCTCTCTCTCTCTCTCTCTCTATCTTTCTGTCTGTCGGTGCCTGCTCTCGTAACATGACTGGGGCGTTGCCTGCTTGCCATCTGGGCACATGCCATGCTTGAGTTGAGTCTGCATCCACACCAAGTCGAAGTTGGCGTCGTTTGCAGGTGTTAAATTGGCTCGTGACAAAACGCACGGCAAACTCGGCTAACTCAACAAACATTTTGACGACCGTTGACCTAAAAACAGACTAACAAAAGCGCCTTGAGCCGAGGCGAGCAAAGACCCTAAGTTGCAGAGGAGTCTGCACACTTCACTCTCTCCTCTTCAGTCCTCACCCATCACTCTTCTCTCTCCAATTATGTCAATTAGCGCCAGCTACGGCGTAACAACAATATGCCTTTTGTGCACAAGTTGAATGACTTCCCCCAAAAAAAATGACAACTTTAATAAACATTTTGGTCTTTATAATCTCGTAGTTATAGCTTTGTCTTCCACGAACCGAACCTCCTACCGTCTATTGACTTTATTATTATTCATTAATTAAAAGTAATTAACATGAGTAGTAATAAAAATAAAGCTTTAAAACACTCAAACCTTAAGTATTTAAAATTTTCTATCAGTATTCACGATAAAAGAGCCATTTCTGTCTGTATGAACGCATCAATCTCAGTTACTGTCCCCTAAAAACACTAAACTTTGTTTGGTAGGTTCTGAGCATCATATGCAGATCGGCTTTATATCATTTTTTATGTATTCCAGAATAAACTTAGATCTTTAGGGTACTTTTTCAACTGAAGCTAATGATTTTTAATGTAAACTTATTGGGAATTTGAATATAAATAATTTAATTACATTTAAAACTTGGGGAATTCTCCATGCTACCCCATTACACAAGCTCTGATTTTTTTTCAACAATTTAAAACTAAGCTTGGGAGGGGATGCATTTGGATAGGTTGCGCCCTCCTTACTATCTGTGACATTCCAAAATCCACGAGATCCGACGAGCAGAGTCGAATACATTCGTTTCGATCCCAGAAAAATGGGAATATTACCAGTTACCTTGCCGCGAGGTCCAACAAAAAAGCACTGCACTTGTAAATCGTAGCCAAGAGTAATTATCTTGCAGTTTGTTATATTTGGAGGTGTCTCAGGTATTTCTATTTGCTTCTCAAATTTAACAGATGCATGAGGTTCGACAGGTTTAGTGCTAACCTCAGCTATTTTTGTAACAGATCTACGTCGGTCCATGCGAGGGTTGTTCGTGTAGAAAGTGACAAGTTTACGCAGTGCGTATTTGACTTCTCTGAGCTTCACATGGCTTTTGTTATCTATCTCACAAGTTATAGGTATTATTTGACCCGGGACATAGCCGGATTGAGGCAAAATTGTGATAACTTTCAGTGGACCCGATTCACATCGAAAGCAGAAGAATGATTTCTCCAATGTATGCTTAAGTGGTTGGGTGAGGCGTGCATTATCAGTGTAATCGGTTGGCGATATAACTGTATACCTTATGCTGTTCTCCTGATTCAATCTCCATGGTCTTTCAACAATTACTTTGATTGTATACCTTATATTTCCGATTCTGCTTTCAAATGACGATGGCAACACATCCGGAAGATCCAACGTAAATGGATACGTATGAATACCTGCTGGAAGTTGCTCTTTACTTCTTTTCCCGCCAATCATATAGTATTGCCTCATTATGAACTGCTCATATCCTCTCATATGTCTGACACTGTGATGAGTTCTTCTATGAGCCGTCTCATGATAATAGTCCCTTCTCCATCGCGTTTTAGCTTCTCCAATGAACCGAATGATAATACCTCGTATTGTCTTGGGTGCATCAAGGGTAAGTTTAACTTGACCTTTGACTATTTGCCCTGGATAGTATATATTCGAAGGATTGGTCAATATTATTTCGCAGTCTTTCAGACCCAAAAATCCCATTGTGATACACTAAATATAATCTCAGTAACGGCAATTTTGTACCCAAAAAAAAGAAAAAGTATTATTTAAAGTATCATTTTGTTAATATGTAAGTGTGACAGATAACGCTAATGTTATTAATACTTAGTGATGAAGTTTAGGTTGCGGATGTAGACCGATAGTTGAGGATTAGAAGAGAAAAATAATAATATACTGAAAACGTCCGATGTAGTGAGTTTGATTGCAATATATTAGCAAATAACAAAGATCAGCCGATAGTTTGTATGGCAGCTATACGATATAGCGTTCCGATCCGACTCGTTCAGACTTATTTACAGCGTGCAGCGATAAGAAGTCAGTGTGCAGAGTTTCATCAAGATAGCTCTAAGACAGAGAGACTAATTTGCGTTGTAACTGACGGACAAACAAATAACGGACACACAGCTGACGGACAGGGCTTTATGGATGGTTTTCATGCTGATGCCGATTAAAAATGTATTATATATACTATATAGGTTCGTAGCTATCACTAGCGTTGTAACAGACGGACACACGGTTAAGCGGACACTTGAACAGACGGACGGGTTAAATCTACTCACATTATGATGTATCAGAGTATATATATATATAATTATTGGGATACGAGATGTCTCCTCCCCTCACTGATATCGAAATTTGATTGCTTAAAAATAGATTGACCTCTCTACATATTTACCAGGTATGCCTGTGATGACAACTTTAAGAGACAGTTTAGTCTCGATAACCTTGGGCACTGCCCTCAGTTCCTCCCGTTAACCGACCTCTTCCCCCAATCTCCATATCCCTGCTTGTCGTCCTTTTTGTCCGTAAAATATGTAAATCAATTTTTGTGAAAAGTTTTAGCCGCAAAATATTTATGCTAATTTCGCGTAAACAAACTTCGTTTTGGCTTTATTTGCATTAATTAAGCCAAATTTATAAATAAATTGATTGTGTGTTGGTTAGATTACAAAGAAAACAACAACAAAACCTGGTAAACAACAACGAAAATGCTACGCTAACTGTCGCCCGATTTAAATGAGTTTTATACCAGTTCGATAAGTTCGACTTTATTATAAACGGCGAGACAGTGAGACAAAAACCAGATGGGCACTTTTTATACGCTGCTCATATGATAAGTTTATATAGACTGGGTATATACGGTTTGGTAGATCAGAGTGCTATGCTACCCTCTTACAAAGATGAGAAGTATTTTCAGCATTTTGAAACTCCATTTCTTTCCTGAGAATGTTTTAGCTTCTCTATACACGCTGAAGTATTCTAAAACAGTAAAACCTATATCGGAATTTCCGGAACCTATTTAGGTACCTACGCTCAATTTATAGTTCTTTTAGTCCCCATAACCTTCTTAAAACACATTCGATTTTCATGAGATAAAATTTTGTTGATTGCCTAAAATGTATATTGATGTGGAATTTCTATATAATGAATTTAAGTAAGTGCGCAATTTGTGGAATTTTACATGCTACCCCCTTACATAAGTTTTGATTTTTCTTCAACATTTTCAAACTCTGCTTGGGAGGAGGCACATTGGGATAGAATGCACCCCCCCTACTCTCTGGCACATTCCAAAGTTCACGTGATCTGGCTGGAACAGTCGAATACATTCTTCTTGAGCCCACTGTAATGGGTATAGCACCGTTAAGTCTGAAATGAAAGCCCGTGGTAAGGCACGATAGAGCTATATCGTAGCCTAGTTCAATTATCTTGCCGTGTTTTAAACTATGGGGTGTCTCAGGTATTTCGAATTCCTGCTCAAATGTATCAGAGGAATGAGGCTCCACGGGTCCTTTGATGGCCTCCCCTAATGTCGTATGAGATTCGGTTGTTTCTGCACGAGGGTTGAGGCTTGAGCGGCAGGTGACAATTTTGCGTAGTAACATTTCGATTGATATGACTTTTACATGACTTGCGTTATCGACCTCACAAGTTATAGGTATTGTTTCACCCGCTGTAAAACCAGTCTGGGGTATGCTTGTTATCACAGTTAGTGGACCAGAAGAGGACCTAC
This sequence comes from Zaprionus africanus, assembly GCA_018151435.1. Classification (NCBI taxonomy): domain Eukaryota; kingdom Metazoa; phylum Arthropoda; class Insecta; order Diptera; family Drosophilidae; genus Zaprionus; species Zaprionus africanus. The sequence continues at coordinate 302,674 of JAECXB010002310.1, read as the reverse complement.
GGAAAAAACTACGATATGATTTCTGTATTTTAAGTTCAAATGGTTGGCTATAGCTTGGATCGTCCAAATAGGTTGGTGTTTCAACAGTAAAATCAACTATCTTCCCTTCACGGCCAAAGTTACTTGCGTCATCCATAATCACCACAACTTGATACCTTATGTGACCATCCGAGTGTTGAAACGAGTTGGGCAACTCTAACGGGAGATCACATGTGATTGGATAGGTATGAGTTCCAGGAGGGAATTCCGTCTGTTCGCTTTCGGCTCCGCCCATCACATATTGTGTTACCAAAAAATATTGCTCATGTCCCTGGACCACGGTAAAATTCTTATTTTCATTTTTCCAATTCGTTTTAGCTTCTCCCAAGAATCTTACGAGGATTCCTCGTAGTTTTCTTGGAGACTCCAAATTAATTATTACTTGACCATTGACTGTCTCACCAGCCAAGTATGTGGATTTGTCTAATTCTACTTCAATGCTGTCGACACCCATTATGTTTTTGTGTTCAGGTTTGAATTTAACTCGAAGCGGGTTCACCCAAAAATTTTTTTTATTTTGTAAATCTGTAGGATTCAAATATTAGAGAGGTGACAAGAAATGCTTGTAAAAAATATTGAGATATTTATCAATGGCATAGAAATGAATTGGCATAAAAAGAATATAGGACAGATTTTTATTTACATAAATATTTTAAGATTCCCTTAGTTCATGCAGGGTATCAAACAGTCAATTTCTATTACTCGTTGCGCTTGAACTTTGGCATTATTAACAATGCAAATACATATCATTATAGATATACATATACATATATTAGTTTTATATACACATGATATATATTCCCCGGCAGGGCCTGATTTAATCGTCACATATTTTAATCAACTTTATATACGCAATTTAGCGAGGGGACTCGCAAAATTCTTTGCAAATTTATGCAGCATCACGTTTCACAAATTGAAAGACACACACAGAGGCAAACGTATATAGTATCTTTATCTCTCAGATCGACTTGCATTATAAGTGCCTGATTAGTGTCAGGCTCTGCTTCTGCTTCTCTTCTGTTCTCTGCTGCCTGCCAAATTGCCCGTGATATTCTTTTAATTATGCCACTTTTCTGGCTGTCTTCTGCTCAATTAAAGTCAGCCCGCAATTCCAGCCAGATTGCAGAGTGCTGTCTCTCTCTGTCTTCTTATAGAGCATATGTAGATTATGCATGCAGTGCCACCTAGCTGCCACCTGCTCTCAACTGTAATTAACGAGCTGCGAGGTGTGGGAAATGCAACACGGCAGCAGCGGAGCCTGCTGACCCAATTACGCCTCATTACCGGGTAAATCATTTAATTGCCGTAGCGAAGGGCTTATTAGTGGGAGTATCAGAGGCAGGGAGACAGTTGGAGAAAGGGAGAAAGAAAGACTTGAAGGGATTTCCCATGTCTTTCTCACGCTGCAGCTTTGACTTTTGGTTTTTACTCAGATTTTGTTATGGACTTTTTTCCCCAGTTTCCAGCGTGGCTTTTATGGCTTAGAAAGCATTGGCAATAGAAACACACACACACAAGGACACACACAGGCCCAAACACACAAGCATGTAGATGTAGTGTATTTGATTGCACTATATTAGCAAATAACAAAAATCAGCCGATAGTTTTTATGGCAGCTAAACGATATATCTATCCGATCCCACTCGTGCAGCAATAAGAAGCCAGTGTGCCAAGTTTCATCAAGATAGCACTAAGATTGAGAGACTAATTTGCTTTGTAACAGGCGGACAAACAAATAACGGACACACAGCTGACGGACAGGGCCTTATGGATCTCACTACTAATGCCGATTAAGAATTTATCATATATACTATACATTGGTTTGGAGCTATCACTAAAAGTGAGACACTAATTTGCGTTGTAACATGCATATTCAGAATATACATATGTATATACTTGAAGGGGTGAGAGATGCCTCCTCCCTTCACTGTAATCGAAAATTGATTGCTTAAAAATAGATCGACCTCTTTTCCTATTACTAGTTGGTGCTGTGATGACAACTTTAATAGATATTTTAATTTTAAAAACCTTCGGCAGTGCCCTCAGTTCCTCCCATTAACCCACCTCTTCCCCCAATCTCCATTTTTCTGTTTGTCCTTTTTTTCCGTTAAATATGTAAATTAATTTTTGGGAAAAGTTTTTGCCATTTGGCTTTGTTTGCAAAAATTAAGCCAAATTTTATAAATAAATTGATTGTGTAGTTGGCTAAATTGTAAAAAAACAACAACAAAACCTGGAAAACAACGAAAATGCTCGCTGTCGCCCGATTTAAATGAGTTTTATACCAGTTCGATAAGTTCGACTTTATTATAAACGGCGAGACAGTGAGATAAAAACCAGATAGATACTTTGTATACCCTGCACATATGATAAGTTTATATAGACTGGGTATATACAGGTTTGGTAGATCAGAGTGCCAAGCTACCCTCTTACAAAGCTGAAAGTATTCTCAGACAGTTTGAAAACTCCATTTCTTGCCTAAAATGATTTAGCTACTAGCTGAAGTATTGCTATATCGGAATTTCAGGAACCTATTCAGGTACCTACGCCCAATTTATAGTTCTTTTAGTCCCCATAACCTTCTTAAAACACATTCGATTTTCATGAGATAAAATTTTGTTGATTGCTTAAAATGTAGATTGATGTGGAATTTCTATATAATGAATTTAAGTAAGTGGAAAATTTGTGGAATTCTACATGCTACCCCCTTACATAAGTTTTGATTTTTCTTCAACATTTTCAAACTCTGCTTGGGAGGAGGCACATTGGGATAGAATGCACCCCCCCTACTCTCTGGCACCTTCCAAAGTCCACGTGATCTGGCTGGAAAAGTCGAATACATTCTTCTTGAGCCCACTGTAATGGGTATAGCACCGTTAAGTCTTAAATGAGGGCCCTTGACATCGCACGATACAGTTAAATCGTAGCCTAGTTCAATTATCTTGCTGTTTTTTATACTTTGGGGTGTCTCAGGTATTTCGAATTGCTGCTCAAATGTATCAGAGGAATGAGGCTCCACGGGTCCTGTGCTGACCTCGCGTAATGTCGCATGAGATTCGCGTTTTTCTGTACGAGGGTTGCTCGATCGGAAGGTGAGAATTTTGCGTAGTGACATTTGGACTGATTTGACTTTTACATGACTTGCGTTATCGACCTCACAACGTATAGGTATTGTTTCACCCGTTGTAAAACCAGTCTGGGGTATGCTTGCTATCACAGTTAGTGGACCAGACGAAGAGTCACTGGAAAGACTAAGAAATGATTTCTGTATTTTAAGATCAAATGGTTGGCTGAGGCTCGGATCATCCAAATCGATTGGTGATTCAACAGTAAAATCAACCTTCTTGCCTTCACTGCCAAAGTAACTTGCATCATCCATCATCACCACAACTTGATACCTTATGTGACCATCCGCGTGTTCAAATGAGCTGGGCAACTTTGACGGGAGATCACATGTGATTGGATAGGTATGAGTTCCAGGAGGCAATTCCGTTTGTTCGCTTTCGGCTCCGCCCATCACATATTGTTTCACCGAAAGATATTGCTCATGTCCCTTGAAATACCTGACCTCGTATGAAGTCTTCAAATTCTTTTTCTCATTGTAATGACGATCCTCTCTCCAATCCGTTTTAGCTTCTCCCAAGAATTTTACGAGGATTCCTCGTATTTTTTTTGGAGACACCAAATTAATTTTTACTTGACCATTGACTGTCTCGCCAGCCAAGTATGTGGATTTGTCTAATTCTACTGCAATGCTGTCGACACCCATTATGTTTTTGTGTTCAGGTTTGAATTTAACTCAAAGCGGGTTCGCCCAAAAATATTTATTCTATTTTGTACATCTGTAGAATTCAAACATTAGAGAGGTGACAAGAAATGCGAAGGGCTTATTAGTGGGAGTAGAAGAAGCAGAGGTACAGTTGGAGAAAGAGAAAGAAAGAGAGAGAAAGGGAGAGAGATACTTGAAGGGATTTGCCATGTCTTTCTCACGCTGCAACTTTGACTTTTGGTTGTTACTCAGATTTTGTTATGGACTTTTTTCCCCAGTTTCCATCGTGGCTTTTGTGGCTTACAAAAATAGAAAGCATTGGCAATAGAAACACATACACACACACACAGAGAGACAAGCACACCAGGTTTCTACATTCTTGGCAAGTACTAAGCTGTCTCTCTCTCTCTCTCTCTCTTCCCCCTCTCAAGAACCTAACTAAAACTCAACTGTAGTAAAAGAAATCATTTCATTTATGCCGATTGTCAGCACTTGCATAGCTTTTTTATGGCTAAACTCTGTGTGTGTCTGTTGGCTACCAACTTTTGGCTTTTAATTAATACAAGTTACGACTTTCTTCAGCCTAAATTACCTGCAATCTCAACCCCAACTAAACTAACTTCATCTCTTTGCAACTTCCATGCTTTGAGAGATCTCTCAATCTCTTTCGATCTTTTGAATATTTCGTAAGAAATTTTAATCTCTGCATTGTACGACAACTTTCTACATTTTATGGCTAAATTACAAAAAAAGCATAAACTGAAAAAACAGCTAAAGTTTGTCGATTTAATTGCGCAAATCATAAACAAATGCGCGACTGTTTGCAAATTGTTTTTTTTTTTTGCTGTCAATTTAATTACAAATGCGCGATTTAATCGTCATGTATATCCTGTTCCTGCACCCGATATATGTGTGTGTATAGTAGTGTATGTTTGCTATTAGTAGTATATGTGTAGTATATAGTGCTTAATACAGATGTTTATCGTGGACTAACAAGGCCGACAAATGCAGCACACGCGTCTCAATTAGCCAGCAAAGAGTGACATTAAAACTGTGTGCAGGGAGATTAATGTAAATGTAAATGCGAAGAGATATATATGAATGTATGTATAGTATATATAAAGTATATATACATATGTAGGCATGCTCTGCAAGCTGGTATTTAATTTATACTGACTGCAAAAATAAGTCTAAGAAAAATGTCATTTAAACTGTGTGCAGAGAGATAAATGAAAATATAGATATGTATATATATAAATAAGTTATATATTCTTGTACAATATGTTTATAGCATATTTATTTTTGCCTTGTCTGTTGGTATCTTATTTGTGCTGGCTAGAAAATTGAAGGGTGAAAAGAGTGTCATTGAAGCTTTGTGCAGGGTCCTACATGTAAATAGATACGTTTGTACAATTAGATGTATGTATAGATATATATGTTTATGTATAGTATATTTAAAAAAAAAATTAACATATATTTATGCCTTGCCAGCTGATATTTTACTTGTCCTGACCGCAGAACTAAAGGCTTAAAAGAGTGTCATTAGAATTGTATGCAGGAAGATAAATGTTAGTATATATAGATAGATATATATATTCATGAATAGTACATGTATTGTATAGACAGGCTTTGCCTGCTGATATTTCTCTTGCTCTGACTGCAAAACTAAAGGCTCTAAATTGTGCAAATATTTTCTGTGCGCCACTTGAAAGTTAATTAGAAGATTTTGCCATATGTAAATAGCTACCAACCTCCCGCTCACTCTCTCCCTGTCCCCTCCCTCTCTCTCTGTCCCCCTCTGTCTGTCTGTCTGTTTGCCTGCCCTAATGATAAGCTTTGCATATGGCATCTGTCAGCAGAGGCAGCTTATTGAGGCAGGAGGCGGCCCCTTTGAGGCAGAAAATCGGGGAAGCTTAACTGAAATCTAGGGAAACATGTTGCTGCTAATTAAAGCTCAAAAGCTGTGCGGAAATTGGAAGCGCATAAAGCTAACAATTGCTAGCTAAATTTGGCTATTTTTGGCTTTCCCTGCCAATTTCCCACTCTCTCTCTCTCCAACAATGGCATCCTTAGCTAATGTTCTCAATGTCAGTGGCTGCCTGCCAATCACAGCACTCATGCATTATTCATGTGCATTCACAAGATATATGTATGTATTCATGTATATTGTGAATGCAAATTGTGAATTCTGCGACTGCAAATGAATGAATCGGAGAGCAATTTGGAAGCTCGTCGAAGGCAAAAGCAAAAGCAAAAGCTTATCAGCGTGTACAATGGGCGAAAAGTAATTAAAACTTTGTTGTTGCTTGCTGTGCAGGCGGAAAATTGCTTGAGCTGATATTTGTGTGTGTGTGTTGGTGTGTGGGTGTAGGCGTGGCACAGGGGCGTACATGTTATACACGTGTGCGGAGGCAGCATAAGACTTTAAGTATGAAATGCTGCACTTAACTAAGAGGGAGAAGGGGGAGTGGGGAGAGAGAGAACAGAGAGGTGGAAGAGAGAGGGAAGAGAGGGAGCTGAGAGGTAGATGAGAGGGGTATATAGGGAAAAAAGAGAGAGAAGAGAGAGGGAGGTAGAGAGCGAAATGGAGTGTCTGTACCTTTTTGGCAAGTATGCTGGCTATGATGAGGCATGAGCGCAATGTAGAGCAGGCAAAGCAAAGGCAGAGTAGGGCAAAGCTAGGCAGCAGGGCAGGAATAGGTAGAAGAAGGGAAAGGTAAGAGGGAAAAGCAGCAGAGAGAGGTAGCAGGGACAGGCACCAGGGCAAAAGCAGGCTTTGCTTTTAGGCAGCCAAAGTTGGCACGGAAAATGTTTGCCAGAGTCGACAGAGTTGGCAACAGCAACAAATGCAGACAGCTAAAGAGCTCTAAAGAGAAAAAGAGAGAGGGAGGGAGGCAGAGAATGAGAGGAAAAGAGAGTTGATAGAGCAGAGAACGAGAGAGAGGGAAGAGCAGGCAAAGAACCAGCAGCAGCAGCAGCAGCAGCAGCGACGGTAGCAGCCTCAGTGCCGCCAACTGTTCTAGTTTTTCAACATCTAGAGCTCGTGACATTGTTAGAGCAGAGTGCTGTGTGTTGGTATGTGTGTGTTGATATTTAACCGAACACACACACACACTGGCACACACACACATCTGCTGACTGACTGGCACACTCACGTTTCCACTCGCACTTCATGCTGAGTGCACAAGCCCCAAAACGCAAAGCCAAAGCCAAAACAACTTGACGAATTCGAGTTACAAACGAGCCTCGCATTGAGTTGAGTTGCAGGCAAATTAACAGAAGCCTAACTGAAAGTTTTATACAGCTTTTAATACCCTGCAATTTGTGGCTAATTAACGCGGCTAATTTAGACACAATTTTCTATCAAGCATAAAGTATTTTCTCTTTACTTAAAATGCAAATTACAAAATTCTCACAACGAAAAAAAAGCATAAAGAACCTTAGGAAGAGAAGTAGTGAAGTGTGACGACTAGCAGTTACCCTGTAATTTGAAGAGAGTATAATATAGAGTTAAATTTTGTATAGAGAGGGGAAAAGAAGCTGAGGCAAGGATGGGGCAAAGTGTGACGACTTTGAGTTACTCTGTAAGAAGAAAATATGAATAGGAAGAAGTAATTTCTATAAGATCTACGCTGTAAAGGGCGTAAGACTGTTGAAGTGGTGTATAAAAACTAACTAAAGTGCCTGCACTAGCTGCCTATTATACCCCACTACCTCTACCCCATACAGGGTATACTTTGTTTGAACATAAGCTTAGTTGTTTGCTTCGACAACTCTCGAAGGCGGCTGAAAAGAAAAGTTGCGCTTATGCCGAGGCGGTTACAACCGGAGAGCGACAGAGAGAGTGAGATGGGGAGACTGAGTGAGAGGGCAATAAAACCAGAAACAGCAGCAGTAGAACCAGAACCAGAACCACAACAGAGACACACTTGTCTAGAGTTGCCGCCTAATGAGAAAGTTCATTTACATTCAGCGACTGTATCGCACTCTAAACTGAGATTAATGAAGCGATTTAATGAATGAATGAATAAAGCACTCGATGTGTGAGAGCAGCTTAAGAAGGCCAACTACTTTGGAAGTTGTGCAGTAACAGTTACAGAGAAGAATGTGAAGAATTCAATGATTAGTTGTGCTGAGGGAAGTAACTTGGAGAGTGAATTGAAACTGTCAAGTAATGAAGGTTTAAATAGTTGAAATGTAAATAGATATCAAGTAATACTAAAGGTTTTATAGGGTAGAGTTGATAATATATATACATTCCTCTCGAAATATAGTGTTGACGAATATTTAAGGGTATTAATGGGACACTCTTTATTCAAATAAATAAGTTAGGTAATATTTAATGAATAGTATTTCTTAGTCCACTTATTAACTAGAATACTTCAATTTAGGGAATCTTTTGGACATCTATAGGGTATTTAAGGGGTATTTATAGGGTTTTTATAGGATTTGTAGTTTGATAAAGAACTTAATAAATATTTCAAAGTATTTGTAGGGTATTCCCAAGTCTTCTCACTTCACTGCCTACTCCACATTTTGTCTCCACAATTCACTCACTAATTTTGTCAGCTCGCCTCACATGTTAATTTATTAGACACGGAACACGTAGCACACACAACTTACCAGTTGTAGTGCACGAAGAAGAAGAAGAAAAAGAAGAAATGAAAACATATTTCACGCATGTGTGTTCCCCTTCCCTTCCCCCTCCCATTCCCCTCCAACCAAACGTGACAACTTTCTTCTCTGTGGAAATTAAATTAGAAATTCTTGCTTTGCCTAACTAGAATAACAATTAACAAGTTTATTTCTATCAGTGTAATTGACTTCTACTATACCTATCTCTTTCTCCCTTTCTCTTTCTTTGCAGTGCGAGATCCGTAAGGAGGAACAGCCTTCAAAATTTCCAAAACAACGAAAATGGTCTTCGACTGCGGTGTCTGGTGTGCAAAGTATTTGCTTTGCATACTCAACTTTATCTTTTTTGTAAGTACCCCAACAACAACAACAACAGCAATCCGTGAGTGGTTAATGAAATTCCAGCATTCGACAATTTCCCAGGCCAGCTTTGGCAATTTGTTGCTGTATTTTCTAGCTTTTTTCTCGCTAAATTGCATTACAAATTGTGTAAAGCGCGTCGCGGTAGGCGCGGCAGCGTCGTCAATCAGGCGAATCTCTGCGCATGCGCATTGCTTATGTTGCATTCCCCATTCAATGGTTCAATGACTTCACTAGTTGTTGTTGTTGTTGTATAAGTTACTATTGCTGTTGTTGTTGCTCTTTCTGTTGCTGTTGCTTATCGTCATAATCAACATCAGCAGCAGCAGCGGTGGCAACATTGAATGCAATCAACATAAGCGCGCAACATAAACACAAAAACATGTTGAAGGGGCAGCAGGGGCAACCCTCCTCCTTCTTCTGCCTCCTTCTTTCTATATACCTCACTATATACCTGAATATCTGTTGCAGGTGCTGGGCACAATTATATTCGGCGTCGGACTATGGCTGGCCGTGGACAAGCATTCGCTGATTGCTCTGCTCAAGCTGGTGGAGAGCGAGCGCATTGAGGTAAGTAGTGAAAGTAAAGTCTTCGAGTGGAAGAGGGTAAACACCCCTTGAAAGAATTGATATTGCAGGCACTGCAACCCCAAAACATGATTTCTAATATACCCAATTTACACAGTACAGCAGTGAGTTTAATCTACTCTAATATGCCACATCACGTGCCACATTGTGTGTCGCGTAATTGTTGACATTTCTAGCGGGAATCGGTAATTAAAGTGACGCCCCCAGAAAAATGGACAGTACTCCCCCTATACCATATATACTAGTGCACTATATACTATATATGCATTGTATACTGCACATATCTGTACTATATGGAGTAGCATGTCTGGCTCGCTTTCAAATAGTGGAGAATTATTAATAATTTACTGTAGATTCACTTCCGGTCACAATGTAGAGTTACTCTAGTTACTCTAGTTGTGCATATTGTACAGATAGATAATGATACCCTTATGTAGGTTATATTCAATTTGGCCAGGCAGTCGCTATGTACCTAAGTAGACTTCTCTGACTCTATGAAGTGTATATATATTTTATGAAAATGACCTGGGAAGTCGATTTAGCCCGTCCGTCTGACTATGTGTCCGTTATTCGTGTGTCCGTCTGTTAAAACTCTAACTAGTCTCTCAGTTTTAGAGCTATCTTAATAAAACTTGGTAGACAGACTTCTTATTGTTGCACGCTCTATATAAGTCAGAACCAGGGAAGTCGATTTAGAGCCGTCCGTCTATGCGAGTGTCCGCTAATTCGTGTGTCCGTCTGTTAAAACTCTAACTAGTCTCTCAGTTTTAGAGCTATCTTGCTGAAACTTGGCACACATGCTTCTTAATGCTGCACGCTGTATATAAGTCGAAATGAGCCGGATTGAACCGATATATCGTATAGCTGTCATACAAACTATCGGCTGATTTTTGTTATTTATGAAGATATTGCAACCAAATTTACTACATCTCACTTTTTCTATACATATAGTATGCAAATAAAATTTCTTCAGTATCGGATCACTATAACATATAGCTGCCATACGAACTATCGGCCGAAATAAAGGTTTTTGCATGAAGATGAGCTCTTCTTCTTTTAAAAGCAACTTATTTCATCAGTGCCTATAAAAGTGAGGCATAATATTAAATATACACAATACAATTCAGTTCTGCATTATTATATAAAACTAGTATTGGAACAATCGGAGGTTAAAAGCACCTAAGAGGGTATAACACCTATTCGGCATGCCAAAGGCAACCTTTCTTACTGGTTTCTCTAATCTCCCGAGCACAATCGAGGTCACTGAGTCATCCCTGGGCAAATCAATTGCAGATTGGGGAATATATTCCCAACACTATATACAGTATAGAGCTATCTCTCTCTTTCTTTCTGTCGCCCCCTAATTATGGCTTGCATGTCTGGCTTCGATTGTGCAGAACAAATTAATACAGTGACCTGCAGCAAGTGCAAGCAGGGAAGAGGGGAGAGGGACTAATATACATATATAGCATACATATAGAGCTGTAAATGTTGTGGGAGTAGCAGGATGCAGCTGGTCAATGAACCAAGCAGGAACGGATATTCTCTGCATTGTCTTGCTTTTCCTCTCTTCCTTCCTCTCCCTCTCCCCTTCCACGCATAGCTTGCCCACTTTTTGTCGCTCTTTCAATTAAGCAAGAGACCTGCAGAGATCTTTGGCATCTCAAGATCGTCGTAAATGAATTACGTTGAGGGGAGGAGGTTCATAGGTTAATTACGCATACGCCGCGTAGACATTTCCATTTACATTCCAGCACTAACGAAGGTCTCTCTCTCTCTCTTTCTCCCTCTCTCTCTCTTGCAGCACTTCACACAGCCACAGGTCATTGAGCAGTTGGCCTACGCTCTGCTCGTCATCGGCGCCGTCATGTTCTTCTTGAGCCTGCTGGGCTATTTGGGCGCTATGCGTGAATCTCGCTGTCTGCTCTCCACGGTAAGTGCAAACTAAAAGATACAAATGAACACAGATACACAAATGCAGATACACAGATACAGTTACATCTGCAGACAAGTCAATGACAATTGCGTTGCATCATCATCATAATCATCATCAGCAATTGCCAGACAGATTTCACGACTTTTCATTTGACTTTGAGCGGGAGTGGGGGGAAATGGAAAGGGAAAGGGCGGAGAGGGGGGCAACAAAATTTCGAACCTCATCTCGCACTGCATTTCGCCGCATTGCATTTCGAAACCTTCGGGCCAAGTGAAAGTTGCTGCAATGCAAAGGTATGTGAGGCCTTTTTTCTTCGCCCCTCCCCCGCTCGGCATGAAACGTGTTTCGACACTTTGCACCCAAGCCAAGAGTATCATCATCAATGTTGTTGTTGCTGCTGTTGGCGTCGCTGTCGTGAGGGCATACGCTGACAAGCCCTTCACTTTCCACGCGCTGTGCGCACTTGATCTTCTCTTTGGCTGTCTAGTTGTCTGTCTTGTCTGCCTATCTTTATTTATGTCTGCTCGTCTGTTTGGCTGTCTCTATCTGTCTGTTTGACTCTCTCTCTCTGTTTGTCTGTCGGTCTAGCTGCCTGCCTGTCTCTATGTATATCTGTCTCTCTGTATCTCTCTCTCTCTGTCGGTATTACTGTCTCTCTATTTAAATCTTAGTCTGTCTGTATGTCTCTCTATCTGTCTGTCTGTCTTTCTGCCTGTCTGTTTAAATGTCTGTTCCTCTCCCTGTTTGTCTGTCTCTGTGTATGCCCGTCTCTCTGTATGTCTGTCCCTATTTTTGCCTGTCTATCTATCTGTCGCTGTCTTTCTGTCTATATCTCTGTATATCTGTCTCCTGTCTCCTCGTCTGCCTCTCTGTCTGTCTCTCAGTGTATCTCTCTGTCTGTCTGTATATTTTTCTATATGTCTGTCTCTTTATCTGTTGATGTCTTCATGTCCGGCTGTCTGTCTCTCTCTCTCTCTCCGTTTGTCTGCCTCTCAGTCCATCTATTTGTCTCTCTCACTCTCTCTCGGTCTCTCTCTCCGTCCGTCTGTCCATGCTTGGCATAATAATTTCCCCCGGTTTCAAGGGTGCAGCCCTCCAAGTGAAGAAATTTCTAATCGATTCATAAAGTGTTCGAACTATTTACGATTGAGGCTTGGCTTTGTTTCTAATTGCAAACGCCAAACAGGTGCAGACCAATACTAGAACTGGCTGTCAGTTCGCCCACCTGTTTGTGTTTTATTTATTTCATTATCTTAATCTGTATGCAATAAGTCGAGCACAATTTGCAGTTAAATTTGCCGTGCAAGGGCAGCCCCCAAAGCAGACCTCAAGGCCTCCCCCTTGAAGACAGAAGTTGCTGCTGTTGATTGTAAATACTTTCAAATTGAAAATAAAACTTGATGCGAAATTAAATGGAAAGAGGAGGGAAGGGGAGAGGGGGAAGGTGAGCTAAATACTTGCACGACTTCTTTTGTGGGTGTAGAGGCAATTAATTATGTGCAAGATGAGCATGAAAACAAGACTTGCGTGTATCTGACAGATACATTAGCTGAGCCACTTACTCCCCCTCCCACTGCCCCGCTTAGTGCTGCCACGCATAACTGAGAGCGTTAGCAACATGACGCTTTATCAGGCCAACATATCAGGGCGTAGTGGGCGAGGCGTGGCTGTGGGCAACCACAAGAGCTTTTGTAAAACATGCATGCAGCATTTGCCAGCAGCGACCTTCAGCCTGCAGCGAACAGCATCTCTCTCGCACTCTCTCGCTCCCCCTCTCCCTCTCTCTCATGCTGTCTCTTTTGCACTCTCTCTCTATGTGTTGTGGCTCTAACGCATGCTGCACATTTGGCTCAGGGTCAATCGCATAGATTTTTATGTAACGCGCACGACTTGACTACGTAAAACCTCATCAAATTGGGTCACGGGGCGTATGCGCAATGAGAGCGAGCAACTGCCCTACTTGCTGCAGTCAAGAGACCAGAATAACCCCCTCTCCTTCTCTCTCTCTCCCTGCAGTACGGCACGCTGCTGATATTGCTGCTCGTGGCTGAGATTGTGGCCGGCGGTCTGGCAGCCTTCTACAAGGATAAGGTGCGCAGCGAGAGCAAGAGATTCCTGCAGACCACCATCACCAACTATACACTGGGCGAGAACATGGATGCCACTTCGCTGATGTGGAACCAGTTGATGGGCAACTTTGGCTGCTGCGGCATCAATGACTATCATGATTTCGACGACTCGCCCGCGTGGAAGAACACCAAAGGCAATCGCACCATACCCGAGGCCTGCTGCATACTGAAGGATGTGGCCAAGTTGGTGCCACGCGACGAGGACTGCACCACCAATCCCAGCGAGAGCAACAGTTTCTACAAGAAGGTAGGGGGTATTATTTGTATATAGTAAGCAGTAACTGATTAATCTCTCTCTCTCCCTCTCTCTCTCTCTCTTGCAGGGCTGCTATGAGGTCTTCACCGAGTGGTTGATACGGCAGCGCGAGCTCATCATTGGCGTCATTGTGGCCGGCATTGTGCACCTGGTGCTGGTCATACTCGCCTTTGCGCTGTGCAAAGCCTTTGCCAAATACGACGACATGCGTCTGTAAGGAGTATCTAGCAGCACATGCTACCCTCTCAACAGCGAAACAGTGAAGCGAAATTCCCAAAAAAAAGAAAGAGAAAGTGAAGAAAAGAACAGAAAACAGTAAAAAAATTTAACAAGTACCGCAAACCCTACCGAACACTGAGGAAACTTAAAGAAAATTGCATTTCCCGCACACACACACACACACACAGAAATCTATAGAACAGTTCTACGCTAATCAAGATACTATATTTAACCACAAAATGTTGCTCAAAATTGCCGAAGAAAAGCGGAAAATGCTACGCATATTTATTTGTGAAGACGATGAAGAGACAAGAAGAAAACAAAGAAGAAGACGAAGAAAAAAGAGGAAGAAAACCTGTTTTGATAGCAGTTTTAGTTCTTAAGTAGTATTCTACTATATATACAACGTACATACACCGCCGTGTAGTTCGTTATTGATAATGATTTTTAGTCCTATTTCATTTTAAAAGAAGAAAAGAAGAGCAAGAAGAAACCACTCGAAAACATCACAAAAAGAAGGAAAACAGAAGGAAACACGAAGAGGAAAACAAAACATTGAAATCTATTGTGTACTATGTGTGTTCTAGTACGTAAGTCTTCTACGCGTTTAAGTTATTAACCTTAGTTGTTTTTTGCTATTGCTATATTCAAGTTTTTAACTACGTATGGAGAGAACGATTCTATTCGATTCGATCCATCGATCGATCGATTGAACGCGTTTATCCTTTTTGTTAAAAGTGAATGTTGTACATTTTTGAATTCTATATGGATATTTATATATGTATGCGTATTTACATATATACATACACTATACATATACATACATATACTATACTCTACTATTAATGCATATTATTATAAACACGTACTCGTATGTCTGTAGTTTACTTAATGTACTTTCGAAGCCGAAAAACCCGAAAAAACATAATTCAAAAACACTGAAATCCAAAAGAGAAAAAAACATTAAAAGGAAATCTCACAAAAAAAGTAAATACGAAAACAAAATACGAATTAAAGTGTACATTTTCTGAACGTGAATGAAAAATTTCAAATAAATAAAATCGAAAAACAAAAAGACCCATAAAGTACTTTTGCATTCCCATTTAAATGATCTAAATAAAGAAGTTATAGTCATAATATGCATATATGTTCTTGTATAGTATAGTTTATGAATAGTAAAAACCTTTAAGAGCTGAAAGTCCTAAAGCAGTCCTGAAACCGAGAAATAACTGAGTTCTGAAAGCATTAGAATTGATATTATGAGCTTATATATTCTTGAACAGCATATGATATATAGTTTAAAGCTTTTTTGAGAAGTAGATCCCTTGAAGAGACCTGCAAGTTGCATAGAAAGCTTATTTTAATTGAGTTCCGGAATGTTCTATAGGTTTTTATCACGATAGAACATGAATATATAACAATATATACTCTTGTATACTTATTCCATCAACATTGAATATGAATATGTATACCAAATATGAACATTAACTATATATATTCTTGTATAGTTCATCTCCCACATTTAACAAGCCAGAACAGGAATATATAGACAAGATATAGATCCTTTAAATACAAATTCCTTTCCTCTCAAGAAAGTAAACAATTTATTACACAATAATAATCTGTTTATTTGTTCATTTATATGGAATATTGGTTACTTCGTGCAACCCTTAGCGGTTTGTTCTTTGCAGCCTTGTAAATGATATAAGAGTTGTTACTTCTGTGAAAACTGAAGTTGTACATGGACATAATAAGTTTCCTTTTTGGCGAATGTTCAAGTTTCGTCTTAGACTATTACAGAATCATATAGTATATATTGTTAGAGTATCTCATATATGTAGTATATGTTGTTTTTAAATACGCGTATTACAGTTAGAGAGAGTACAAAAATTAAAGAGTAAAAGAATAGAATTTAATCTGGAATACAAATGTAGGAATATCAGAATACTATATATATATACTGTATTATATTCTGATGTTGTTGAATAACACTCAATGCTAGTAGTATATTTTATATCATATATAGTATGGAGAGTACATCGCTAGATTTATAGTTTATATACAGTTAGAGCTAGGAGCAATGTGCCTGCATGATGCTTTTGGAATACTATTCTTGTGTGTGGTGGGGGATTGCTCGATATATATTTGTATAGTATTACAGGGTGTCCGGAGAAGGATGTTAAGATAAAGCGCTTGGAGCTTGTCATTCGTGGAATACGTAAGTACTCAGACCAGTTTGGGGACCTGTAGCGAGATCTGGCTATGCTAAGCTATGCTTACTGTTTAAATCTCATCAGATGAAGATCATTACAATACACAACACACACACACACATACACAACAAGGTGTTGTGTTAAATTCTGTTGGGAATACTACGCGATGATTACAAATTTTGGCTCTCGCTATTCATCTGTCAATTGGATGATGGTCCCGGTGGCGGCGCTGATCCTCCTGGTGGTGCTGATCCTCCTTCGTCGTCAAAGTTGGGCTTCGCCAGGAACGGTACAGTGAAGTCCACCATGTTGGGATAGACCAGAAACTTGTTGACCGCCTCGCACAATTTGCTCTCGATCACGTTGGTCACAATGGTCCAATCGACGGATTTATCGCCCACCTGCGGCTTGGTAGAGAGCCATAGACGCGGCGGTCCACGGAAGCAGAGCCACACTCGATCCGAGGGCGGTGGCGGTATATTCAACGTGCCACGTGCCACCATTCCCTTCAGCTCCACACGCAACGTTATGTTGGCACTCATGTTCTCCATGGCACGCTGCACATAGGGTATCTCGGAGGCGTATTGAAACAAGTTGGAGGTGGCGATGCGATCAACAATCTTGAATATGCGACGTGCATTGCCCGGCGAGTTCTGAAAGAATCTGCAAGATGAAGGAGAAAAGAATGTGTTAGGAGTGAATAGCTTCCATCAAAATGCACTTACTCATTGGTATTCACTGGCTCAGCGGATACACCCGGTGGCGGACTCTCCTCCTCTGTGGACGAGCCACCCGAGCTCTCAGCATCGCTGTCAAAGATGGCTTTATGGGGATCATCCTCCATGTCCTCTGCAACGCTACGCGAATCTGGTGTGCTTCCTTCTCGCGGGCCTGTCTCCATTGTATTTAAACTTGTGTTATCCATGGGAATGCCCATTTTGGGCTTGCTACGCACACGTAACAGATTCAACTTGGCGGTCAACGTGATGTGTGCCAATCCTTCGTACGTGATGTCCGCATCCAACCAAGTGCCGCGCTCATCCATCATGGGCTGCGACATGCGATGGAACAGAAGCGGCGATTTGCCGAGGTGAATGTTGGTTATCAGCACGTCTTCCATGAAGCTGGGTAGCTGAGAGGGAGAAGGAGGAAGAATCAATATATGGTAAGCGTATACGTGTAAGCCTGAGACTGGGACCTAGCTAGGTAGTGTGCTTAGGACCTAACTAGACTCTGGACCAAGCTAGGCAGTGTGCTCAGGACCTAGCTAGGCACTAGGAATTGGACCTAGCTTGGAACTATGGTTAGGATCCAGCTAGCCACTGTGCTTAGGACCTAGCTAGGTGATGTAGGCCCTGGTTGGGCGCTGGGCTTAGACCTAGCTAAGTAGTGTGCTTAGCTAGTAAGCTAGCTATGCCCTGTGCTTGAGAGCTAGCTAGGTAGTGTGCTTAGGACCTAGCTAGGCACACTTTACCAGGACCTACCTAGGTACTGTGTTTGGACCTAGCTAGGTATATGCTTAGGACCTGGCTGGGTACTTCTTACACTTAGCTAGGCACTGTGCATAGGACCTACCTAGGTACTCTGTTTAGGACCTAGCTGGATATTGCGCAGAGGACCTAGCTAGGTAGTGTGCTTAGGACCTAGCTGTGTACTGTGCTTAGGACCTAGCTAGGTAGTGTGCTTAGGACCTAGCTAGGTAGTGTGCTTAGGACCTAGCTATGTAGTGTGCTTAGGACCTAGCTAGGTAGTGTGCATAGGACCTAGCTAGGCACTTTGCATAGGACCTAGCACAACGTTGAAATGTTTAGCTACTAGTTAGGTACCACGAGGAAAGGTACCATCGCCTCAAACATAAGCTCCACTCACCTTAACAGAGTTGAGTTTCTTTTGCAATACGTCCTGAATTCTATTATGCAGCGTCGTGTCGTGTAGCCAGCTGTAGAGGCAGCGACCCATGATGATATTGGCCCAGACCACACTGCCGGAGGGCCCTAGAAACAGCGTCTGGTCAATGCCCTTCCACAGTTCATCCTCCTGTCGCTTGGCACGGCGATACTGAGAGCAAGGCAGGAGGAATAAGCAACAGTTACAAAGAAAGAAAGTGCAGTGCAGGATAAATGATCATAACAAACCAAGTGGAAATTATAACATACTCGCTTGCTGTGGTGGCTAACTGAGCTTTTGGCCTCAGTTTTGCGGATGACAGGAATATGAGATTGTCTGCAAGCTTGCTAAATGGACGAAATCATAAGTAAACCAAATCAAATCAAATAAAAACAAACTCAAGAGGAGCAGAAGAATGGGGAATGCAGAAGGAAGCTAAGGTGTGTGGTGCCTTCTCTACCTGATAGACTGCCATAAACTTGATATAATCGGGTGAATTGCGAGCCACATCGGCGTTCATGATGAGCCCCTCGTAGCCGGTATCCATGACATCGGGAGTAGCCGATTGGGTACGTTCACCATCGCGTGTCTCGTCATACAACGGATCTGGCGTATTGGTATTGGTGCCGGCTTCCTCAGTGGCTGCAGAGACACTCTTGTCTTCCTCCGTTTTGCTGCGGGTCTGCACACTCTGCAGAGGAACACGAAATTAGCTGGAGATCATGTAAGGGAGGAAGGTAGCAATCCTTACCGCATTCTTATTTCCGCCAAGCGTCAGATTCACGGCCTGCTGTGCGGCGGCAGCCTGCAGATCGGCCTCATCAACAAACCTGGCCATGGGCACCTGCAAATCCTGCTCGTGAACTTGTCCCTTGCTGGCCGCGAGAAAACGACGATACCAATCCTCCTTCTCGCGATCGCAACGGGCAAAGAGCAGCAAACGAACCTCATCGCCACAGGGCATGCTCATCTCTTGCAGTTCGTAGTCGGGATTGGTATTGTTGCGCAGTGACTGCAACTGAGGGAGGAAGAAGGAGAGTTAGAGAGAAAGGAAGAGAGGTTAGTCTCTTCTTTGACTTACGTCCGCCTTGAGCACCGTTGAGCTAAAGTCATTTTGCTTGTCCGTATCTTCGACAGGCGTCATTAATGGCCCCGCTGCTAAATTTATCGCCTTAGACTCCTGCGGTAGCAATTCCATTGGATCCTCACCCGTATCACGAGCAGATTTAAAGATATCCTTGATGATAACCTGTATGGGATACTTGCGATGGAAGTAGCTGGGGGGTAAACAAAAGATACAGTTGAAAAAGACAAAGATATAGATACTTATACACACAGATAATGCAGAGTCTTTTCCGAGATTTCAAAATACTCTTCTACTACTACCTTCTCCTACTACACTCTGCTTCTTCTAGTACTCTCTGCTTCTTCTAGTGCCCTCTGCTTCTTCTAGTACCCTCTTCTTCTTCTAGTACCCTCTGCTTCCTCTAGTACCCTCTGCTTCTTCGAGTACCCTCTGCTTCTTCTAGTACCCTCTGCTTCTTCTAGTACCTTCTGCTTCTTCTAGTACCCTCTGCTTCTTCTAGTACCCTCTGCTTCTTCTAGTACCCTCTGCTTCTTCTAGTACCCTCTGCTTCTTCTAGTACCCTCTGCTTCTTCTAGTACCCTCTGCTTCTTCTAGTACCCTCTGCTTCTTCTAGTACCCTCTGCTTCTTCTAGTACCCTCTGCTTCTTCTAGTACCCTCTGCTTCTTCTAGTACCCTGCTTCTTCTATACCCTCTGCTTCTTCTAGTACCCTCTGCTTCTTCTAGTACCCTGCTTCTAGTACCCTCTCTTCTAGTACCCTCTGCTTCTTCTAGTACCCTCTGCTTCTTCTAGTACTCTCTACTTCTTCTAGTACCCTCTGCTTCTTCTAGTACCCTCTGCTTCTTCTAGTACCCTCTGCTTCTTCTAGTACCCTGTATTCGTCTAGTACCCTCTACTTCTTCTAGTACTCTCTACTTCTTCTAGTACCCTCATCTTGTTCTAGTACCCTCTGCTTCTTCTAGTACCCTCTGCTTCTTCTAGTACCCTCTTCTTCTAGTACCCTTCCTCTAGTACCCTGCTTCTTCTAGTACCCTCTGCTTCTTCTAGTGCCCTCTGCTTCTTTTTGTACCCTCTTCTTCTTCTAGTACCCTCTGCTACTAATACTTCTCTCTGTTTCTTCTAGTACCCTCTGATTTTTCTAGTACCCTCTGCTCCTTCTATTTATTCTTACAACCCTATTACTCCACCCCCTTCTAGCTACCCACCGTTTCTTGGCCAATCCCAGTGGCAGCAGCTCAATGCGTGCATCCCTCAAGTCGTACGATCGATGATCGTGGAACACAATCTTGCTGCGATCGATGGGCGGCTCGTTCCACAAGCGTCGCTTGGGAATGCGTGCATTGGTGGCAGATAGCTTGAGCACACTCCCGTCCAGACGGACATACACTGCCGTGGTCAAGTTGAAGGAGAACGTGAGAGGATCATAGTTGTCCATCTCGTTCATCCAACCCGCATAGGTCTTGACGGTCTTGTGCTCCTCTGCGGCAGGAATCTCACAGATGGGCATGTTCTGGTAGTTGGGTATCTGGAACTTGACGTGTTCGGGATGCGCCGTCAGCATCTTTTTCTCGATCAGCTCTCGTATGTATGAGCCCACATAGTCCAGGCAGAAGATGGTGAAAATGGTGGCCAAGACGCCGCGCAGAAAGTCCGGCATGGGCATGAAGAGGAGCAGCATCATGCTGACCATGATGAACAAGGGTTCAGTTACATATTTCGTGCCAGCAACGACGCTGAGGCTGCTGTAGGCATACAACGACAATGAGGACGGCATAACCCTGCAATCCGAGTCATCGTCTGACTTGTCTTTGCTCGAGAGCAACATTTTCAGTGGCAAATCCAAGGTGTCACGACTCAGCCCATCATGGGTGGTGATCATTTCGATGTCCTTGCTAATATAGACACTCGGTTGGTCTACGAAGTGAGTGTTCACTGGCGGCATCATATCCTCGAGCACCTCCACCCCCGACTCTATTTCCACATCCTTGCGTGCCATCACAATGCCCCGCTTTGACTGCCCACTGGAGCTGGGACCCTCGGCTCCAGTTCCCTGGGCCTGGGCGCCTAAAGAAGCCTCCAACTGATCAGCGTTGTGGCGTCGGCGCAGAAAGCTGCTGCGCTGCGCGGTCTGAGTGGGAACGCTGTGTAGCTGCTCCTTCCTGCCAATGGTGGCCGACTGCTGTTTGGCCTTCACCTTGGACTTGATGTGTGCCAAGCCGCGACGCAGCCGCGAACGTTCAATGGTCGCGCCACCGAGACCAGCATCAACGCTACCCACACTGCCCAAGCTGATGTTGTCATGCTGCAGTTGCTCCGCCTCAGCGTCCGAATCTGAGTTGTTGTTGTGCTGCTGCTGCTGTTGATCCTCGCTGGTTGAGGTGTTCATGGTGATGCACTCCGTGTCCGAGTCCGGCTCGTTGGTCCAACCCACAGTTATGGCCGATGGCTCGGCCACTATAATCGGAATGACCGATGTGCTGTGCGGAATGCTGTGCGAGCTGCTGCTGCTGCTGTGATGCTTCGACGACTTGATGTCCTCAATGGTCTGCGACACCTTGCCCTTGATCAGCTTCCATGTGCCTACACTGGTTGCGTTCCCTTGGTCATTCGCCGTGGCACCAGCTGCAGCAGCTACGCCACCTACAGCGGCAGCTTGCGACAAGGTGGAGAGTAGATTCGGACCGCTTAGGGTCGGCGAGACTCCTTCAATGCTGCCAGATCTGAAATTGTGGACGGAATTTGGAATTGAAATGTCAGACAGTTGTCGAAATTAGATAAAGATCGCTTGCTGAGCTAAGTGTTCGATTCAGGCGCAAATTTTGCAGAAGAAAGAGGTAATTAGAGGGATCAGGAAGATATATAAGAGATTTATAAAAAGGGGATGTTCTATGATGAAGGAACTGAACAGATATAGAAGAGGTATGAGAGAAAGAAATATTTAGAAAGATCTAGCAGATATCATGAACTTTTTAGTTTAGTAACATGAGGAATGAACATATAAGATATAGGAAATATAATATATAAGAGGATATCCAAGAGAATAAAATTGAATGGAGAAGGAACTCATCAGATATAGGAGATATATTAAGAGGAGTAAGGAGATAAGATAAAAGATATTTATGAAAAGAAGCTCCTCAGAGTTCAATCAAAAATCAACCGAAAAGCGGAATAAAATACCTCAAACAAAGAATATATTTATACCACCCATCTGAAGGTATTATACATATAAGATACAAGCTAAAGACACCCACAAAGGCACTCATTCTATAACCCAAACCTAAACCGAGTAACCACATAGAAAAAGAGTTGCTTGAATTATTCCAGAAAAGGTATTTTTATTTATTTGAATGAAGATATATGTTTTATTTTCCATTTTTTTGTTCAATAACCTGCACCACGCGTTTTCCTCTGCCTGCCTGTCTGTGTGTGTGTCTGTCTTTGTGTTATTGTGGTGTGTGTGTTTGTGTGTTGTTGAGTTTCATAGATTTGCTCTCATATTACTTGGGCCTTAGAAAAGGTATTGGAATATATATTTGTGTATATAATCGTATATGTATATTTCATTCGTTACGGTTTTACATATTTCCATTAATTATTCAATGTTGATTTGTTTTCTCAAGTTTTGCTGATATTTTAGTTTCGATTTTCGACAATCGACTATCGATTATCGACTTGGGGAGGTTCTCGTTTTTGGTTTTTCTTTATATTGGGGGAACTTCTGGCATATGTGTCTAGTAAGGTTTGTATGTACTTGTTTATATGTATTTGGTTTTCATTTTGTTTTGTTTTCTTTTCTTTTTTGTTTTTTGGTATTTTCTTTTCCAACTAACATGGGCTCTATTTATATATCTCCTATTTAAATACAATATATTTTGGTTTTTCTCGGTTGAACATTTAACTGTATCTGTATCTGTCGCTTTGAAGAAGATCGAAGAACGTGTCGCAACGTCTGGAGGAAAAACATGATTGGAAATTGAAAGTACAATAGTTATTGTTTTTGGTTTTCTTTTGTTTATCTTTTGGTTTTGTTTTTCGTTTTTTCGGTTTCTTGTATTTAGAAAACTACAAAGATTTTTTTGTTATATTTTTTTGTGATTTTTTTCATTCCAACTTTAATTTTGTAAAAATTAAAAAATTACGTTTATTGAAAATGACTATAAAATATGGAATATTTTGCTAATTTTTTCGTACGCCTTTTATGTATATAATGCTATTTTATTTATCATGTATATATCATGTTTTATACATATAGTTTATGCCACGCCCCATGCCTTAGGTTCTCTTAACTGGTTTCTTTTCGGATCTTCACTCCTTGTATAATGCTAAAAAATTATATTCTCTTGCTTTTTTATCTGAATATTTAGCTAAAAGGAATACATTAGTAAGGGCGCTCTCTGAAGGACTCAAATCAATCAAAATGGAAGAGCGTACAGGCTACGTTTTTTCGTTTTATTTCACTTTATTCTTTCCAATTCTTCTTTCTCCGTTCCGATTTCGGGTTTGCGCATCGTAAAATTCTCGTTAATAAGTTTTAAAAGGTACCAAATGTCATCATCATATTTAACCTTGTTTCATTTCATTTTCTTTTCTTTTGTTTTCATATACTTGAAGCTTGCGTCTCCAATTAGCATAAAATTCAAAATTTAATTGGTTTCAGTTAAAAAATTCTCTATTTAAAACACTTCGCATTCGCATTTTGCAATAATATGTAGATACTTTTGTTTTGTTTTGCTTTATATTTCTCATTACTTTTTCACTAACTACAAACGAAAAGACTGTACAAAAATTGTGCTATGAAAATACTCAAAAAATACCATACCGTATATAATATTTCATTTAACAAACCGAATCAGCTAATACTTTTCATTATCATTATTATTTATATGTTATGTATATATCATTATAATATTTATATTGTTATGTAGAAAAACAAAATGCGGCTCAGGAATGCAGAGTGCACCAAGCAGGATTGCAATTCGATTAGTATTTTTGTTGTTGGTATTTTTATTGAAATTTTGTTGGTATTCTATACTTGGATCTTCGACTTATTCGAAGACACATACATATACATTACGTTTCTTTAGATTTCTTCAATTGTACTACGTGTAAATTTCATATATTTCATTTTCATATTTTTTGGTATCAAAAACACATATTGACCAATTTGTTAGTAAACATATTAAATA
This sequence comes from Zaprionus africanus, assembly GCA_018151435.1. Lineage (NCBI taxonomy): Eukaryota > Metazoa > Arthropoda > Insecta > Diptera > Drosophilidae > Zaprionus > Zaprionus africanus. The sequence goes on along the minus strand of JAECXB010002310.1, from coordinate 278,371 downwards.
TTTAATAATAAGTTCGAGTTCCAATACTTTTTGCAGAGTCTTTTTCGTATCGTTTAAGTATTAAGTTATGTATTCAGTATATGTTCATATCTGTATCTGTATCTGTATATATTTACAATAGTTCTCCAAACGATAGAGAAATAGGGAGAGAGAGACAAAACAGAAGAGAGAGAAAAGTTCCTCGTATAAATTGCATATATCAAATATTATTTATTTTTTATTTAAATAGAAAAACAAGGTATAAAAGTGTGTCTGTGTGTGTGTGTGTACGTGTGTTGTCAACGCAATCGAGATTAAATCTACAGGAGAAACTACAGACTACAAAACATATATAGTATAATAAAACTATTCACTTGTAGGAATCAGGCGTACAAAATATAACAGTATAACAAATAATCTAACAAACTAAGCTGTGATACGTATGTGTCTCTGTATGCGTGTATGGGTGTATAACAGATTTCTTTTTCATATAAAACTAAAAACAATTTAGTCTCGGGGGCGTTCGCAATATTTATAATAATAAAAATGATCCTATGATAAACGCAAAATGTCTTTGACTAACTCCTCTCGGAATACTTAACAAACAATCGTAATCGGTAATCGTTAATCGATAGTTTTAAACATAAATTTGGTAATTTAATACACTTAGCACGCCACACAAGTTGATGCCAGTTGAGCGTTTAAGAGTTTTTACAACTTTTACAATATTCTCAAATATTCCGTAGGTCTTCATCGTCTTCATTTTTGTTGTTGTTGTTTAACAGTAAAAGTATAAAGTATATATATATATATAAAAGTATAAAAATCTATAAAATATTGAATTTCACTACATTTAAAAAACATCATCATTATAATCAATTCTTCAATCCATCGGATGCCTCTTTAAAGACTAGCATATTACATGAACTCCTCACGTTTTAGCACAAGATTAGCCTGCAGCTCCCTAGGCTGCGTTTACAATTACATATCATCATCATCTCCATGATGATCATCATCATCCTCCTGACCATAAACTATTATTATTAGATTCCAGTTTAAATACAATTATAATAATTTTCGCTAACAATTTTCGAAACAAACGAACGAACGAATGAACGCATCAAGTCCTCTAATTTTTTGCTTATGCAGTTTCAAAAATATATATAATATATATATATATATAGTATATGTATATATAATGCATGTATTAATGTGTATATAGAATTACATATGTCGTTTCAGTTTTTCTTTCTGGTAATTATAATATAAAAATTCTAGAAAATTGCTATTAACTCCATTTGGTTTTTTTTTCTTTCGGTATTTCCATTTGCCTCATGAAAGTGCCACGCCCTCTTTGACCTATTTAGTTACAGAATTACAGTTCAATCCTTCATTCAATCTTTCGATATTTTCATTAGATTAGATTTTTTTCAGTTTTGTAAACAAAGCGCGAGCAAAAATTTGCTAATAGATTTGACTATCGTTTTAAATATACATTTAAAAGTCCAAAGCGACTTGTACTTAAAGTTCGTGTAATCTGAATAATTTGTAGTATTTTCCGCAGTAGTATAGAAAAAATATCGTATTTTGGTATTTTTTGTATTGTTTTTCGCTTTCAAGTGCCTTTAAACATGCATTTATATGTAGCAAAATTGGTATATAAAACGGAAATGAAAATAACTAGAATTATCTCATTATCATTGTTTTTTGTTTTTTTGCTAAGTTCATTATAAAGTCTACAATATAAATAATTATTTTAAAATGTTTTCGCTATGTTTATCATTTGTTTGTTTTTGGTTTTGAGAATCAAGAATCGTCTTAGAATCGCATGTAATATGTTGTATCATGTATATTTTCAAACTGTTTTTCGCAAAACAAAACATTCTCTGGTAATTTTCTTCTCTATCCTCTTTACAGTTCTCTCCAAATATTTTGGGTCTTTTGTTTTTTGGTATTATATTTGATATTTTGTTAAGCTAACTTTTGGTTAATGCGCTTGCAATAATATTCATATATATATAGTATATATTGGTTTATTCAACACGTGTCTTTGTAGACTATTATCATTATGTATTCTCAATTAGTATTGCACAAAAGTAGATTTTAGATTTCAGTTTGTTTTACGCATCGTCGATTCAGTTTTGTTTTTGTCTTTACCCGACTAAAAAACGGTTTATACAAAAGTAGTTCTATATAAAAAGTTTCGACTAATATAAGTATGGTAAGGTAATTATTTATAGATACATACATTGATTTATATTTCGTATATATATAATATATATTTATATAAAAAAAACTATTTTTCAGATATATTATCATCCTTTGTGTTTGGTTTCACATGTTTTTGTTGTTACAACGTGCCCCACGATATAAAAAAATATCTTACGAAATTAAATAAATAACAAAATGAATAAATTGTATAAAATACAAAAAGGAGGATAAAAATTAATACTGAACACAAGCGACTTGTTTTTTGTTTTTTTTTTTCTTGGCCGTTCAAATATTTCTTTTTTTATTTTTCATGAATGTCGCGTTTTGCGGCAAATGCTTGTTATTATTTTACTCAGTGTATTGCAGCATATGAGTGAGTGTGCGTGTGCGGGCTTTGATAGACTGTGTGTGTGTGTGTGTTTGGGGATTCGATAGTTGTGGGAAATTGATAAATAATCGGCTCGACTTGGCGATTGTTGACAAGACACGAGGCATGTAAAAATCGTAGTGTAAGTTTGTGTTGAACATATTCTTTTGATTTGTTTTTTCTGACGAGTGTGTGTGAGGTATATATTTATAAGGGGTGTTCCTCGTACGATTTTTATATGCAACGTGACGATTTTTCCTGAGCTTAAGCCGCGAAAATTACTTAATCACAAAAGGGTTTTGTGGGTTTTTAAACTGATTTGAAATGGCACTTCCAGTGTTTGTTATCGGTATCGGAAACTATATATATGTGTGTGTGTGTTTGTGTGATAAAAATCAACAAAATGCAACTTGTCCTTTCTGTGTGATCTCTAATTTAAAAGCAAATAAAAATCCAAGTTTGTGTATCGAGAGTTCTTGTTGTAAAATCATATCGATTTCAACGATATCGATAATTTAAAATAGCAGCATATGTTTCGCACTTAAATTTAAATCAGAAATCTTTTGCTTCTATCGATATTCTTGAGGTTAGGAACTTATGGATGTGGTCTATATACACACACGTCGCGATTTAGACTAGTCGAAACAAGCTACGGCATAAGTGATATATATCGATATATCTAACATCTCTGTGTGTATTGCCTTGCGAGGATATTTGGCTATCTGACTACAGGGAGGATAAATGTCCCTAATGTTCTGTTACGGTTTGGTGGTCTTACTGAGATATATAACTATATATATAGGCAATATATAGATGGCAATTACACGACTTCTTCTTCCCTCTGGTTCTGTGTATCTGTCTTTCCTAAGTAATTTTATAAAAAAAAAAACTATAAAAACGTAACGTAAAAAGATCAAAGCAAAAAAATAAAGAATACTGTGCATGCGCGCGAGTTAAAACAAACTCAGATTCCAGTAGAACTAAAAAAGTATAACGATTAAAAATTGGGTTAGTTGGGTTATAAATTACAACTAAAGACTAAGTCGGGGCTCTTGTGGGCGTAACAACAAAACAGCGAATCTCATCGCTATCTCTGTACTCTGATCTCTTTCTCTGTCTGTGTCACTATCTGTCTCTATCTAGACTCTAAAGCTGCTGCTGTGGGGGGCCTTCCTAACTGGACCTTCCTCCTCAACCTCCACCCTGGGCAATATTGCACGTTGCCGGCCTAACTGTGTCTAGGTGTGTGTGTTTTAAGTGTGTGTGTGTGTGTGGGTTTTGTCTAGGGGCTGGGAGTGTATCCATGCGTCTCTATGGCTTATACATTTAGTTTACAACGTGCCCCGCTTCACTGCTGCTCATCCAGGAGGGGAACACCTCCTACTGCTCCCGCAAAGTCATCGTCATCTCCTGTCTGCGTCATCGTCTCTGTGGTTGTTGTTGTTGTTGTGGTGATAATTCTCGGCACTGCCAGCGCTGCGTCCAACAATCTATGTCGTTGTTCCCTCTGTTGGCGTCTCTCATCATGCAGCGCGGCCTACCAGCGCCGCCGTTAACACCAGCGAAAGGGAACCGCACGCGGCCGATCGGCTCCCTCCTTGACAAGGGGCTTGTGATACTCCCGCCCTGGACGGGAATGGATCACTGCCCAACAGTGTTCGCAGTAATACTGCAGACAGGTAACATTGGCGCAAAAGAAGGGTGCAAACTTGCCCCCGCAGCGCTGTCCCTCGCACTCGTCGCACATCTGATCGTCCAGCACATATGGCTTCACCTCCACCCGCTTGTCGATATCTCCGTGCTGCAGCTGCACAAAGCGTGCCGAGATGGCGGCAATGTAGCTCTGTTGATTCGAGAACGCAACACGTCCAGCACCCTTGGGATACTTGAGTTCCGGGTCTGTATCGATGCCAGCATAGCAGACGCCTCCGTACAGACGATCCATGATCATGGCCAGCTCGAACGCCTTCAGTGGACGTGGCACACCGCCCACAAAGACAGTCTTGCGTGGATCCAGCGACATGGTGGCATCCAGCACATAGTCCGCATCAGCCAAGCGCCATGGACGTATCTGCACCGCCTTGTCCTTGATCGTGGGCGAGGAGACACACAGATAGAGCTTGTCCTCGTCCGTGATGCACGAATCGATCAGTTGCTGCACACTGCTCTCGTCCTGGAACAGCAGAAACGCGTAGCCTTTGGGTGGAAAATATGACTTCGACTCGGCCTTGTGTGGCCAGTCCACCACGAGCGGACCAAAGCGACGAAACGATGTTGTAATCTCATCTTCATCGATGTCCGGAGGCAGTCCACCAACGAATACCTTTCGCGAGAAACGCGCTGTCCCATCGCCAGCTCCTCCTCCGCCGCCAACTCCGCCATTTCCTCCCTGGATGGGCGAGTGTGGCGAATGTGGAGAGAGACGCGATGGGGAGCCCAGCTTGAGAGCATTCAAATACACCGTCGGATCATTGCTGGCGGCAATGGCCATGGCATCAGCCTCACTCAAATGCTTCGATCCAACAGTGCCGCCTGTCAGGCTACGCATGCGTTCGTTCATCAGGTTGCCAAGATTGTCACCACCAGCTCCAGCGCCGCCACCACCTCCGCCGCCTCCACCACCAAGTGAAATGCCACGCATATAATCCGTCAAAGTCTTCTCAACGCCGGCGTTGCCTCCGACATGCTGCTGCAGTTGCCCATTGGCAGTCATCATGTTGCCATAGTTGCTGCCCAAGTAGGGAGCATCGCCGCCTCCAGTGGCACCAGCGCTGCCCAGTCCATTGCCGCCATTGCCTATGGAAAGTGTGGGTATATTCATGTGTCCACCACCGGGTGGTCCATGGCCTCCTCCCATGCCTGTATCCATGTGGCTGCCGGCGCCACAGCCATAGAGAGCCGTGGGTGAGCTACCCCCCTTGATGGGGAACGATATGCTGCGTCTGTATTTGGGCGAGACACCCGGCAATGATGACATGGGCGGTATGGGCGAGATGCCTCCGCTGCTGCAGCCCGCCTGCGAGCCATTGTAGGGCGATCCTCCACCGCCGCCGCCTCCAGGCGAGGAAGGACTATGTGCACCTCCAGTTTCCCGCTGCTGTTGCTGCTGATGATGATGATGCAGTGCACTCAGATTGGGCGACAGTTGCTGCTGCTGTTGCAGTTGCAGTTGCAGTTGCTGGGGCGGCAGCTTGTTCAGATTGAGATTGGGCGGCAAGCCGCTGCAGCTGCAGGGAAGGTAACGAGAGAGATGAAGAGGCTTTTACAATCGGTTCGTGTGGCATGAGAGACTTCATGCAGACTATATATATGGTAAACGATATCTTTCTATTTAAATACGATATATATTTTACTATGCAAACGATATTTTGAATTTATTACGATTATTTACGTTATATAAACGATATCTTCGGATACGGATGCGATATTTTTCTATATAAAACGATATATTTGTATATAGGCGACTTCTTTATCCAATATATTTGATATCTTTCTATATATAAATTATCATCTTATATCAGACGATATATTTTATATTGATACGATATTTCAAAAATATTTAATATCTTTCTATATATAAATTATGAGCTTTTCATACAGATGCGATATATATCAATATAAATACGATATATTTTTATATAGACGATATTTTTTCGATAAATAGTTTGATATCCTTCTATATATAAATTCATATATTTCCATATATTCTCGATACATTTGTAATAGAGACGATATCTAAACGATATACATATATGATATCTTTCGCAATTCATCGATATATTTCTTTGAATATCATTATCTTCATTTAAATCGATATAATCCTATATATAGTTTGCATAAGTATCTACAAAAAGGAGCAATTTGTTCGAAGTTTTGCTTCAAATTGATCGATCGGTTGGGAAAGGTAATAGATAAACATGATAATAGATAGATAGAGACAGATAGAGCGCGACAGACAGAGAGAGAGAGATAGATATATAAAATGCAAATAGTTTTCATACTACTTCTGTTGTTAATGCCGCCCAGCGTTGGAAAACGATAAGCTTAGGAAATTATATCGAAAAAACTGATGAAAATTAGTTTAGGCATATAACGGAAACGAAACGAAATGGAAAACGAAACTCATTTGATACACTGGGCGTGTGGAGGAACTATAACGAACTTTAAGGCATTGAGTTAAACTGTCTAGGGAAGGATAACGTTATCGATATTATATCGAAGGGTTATTAACGTAAGCACAAGAATATTTTCAGATTTTTCGAAAGGGTTTTAAAGTGAACACTAGATTTATTCGATGTTTAGATGATTTTTAGATCATTTTTAAACAGGATAGCTATTTGATGTTTCTATTTATCGATAATAATGCTCTTCTTGCCCATCTCTAGGAGAGGTTCAACGGTTTTGGATCGAACTCTAACGAAAACTGGAAGCAAATAAGAAGCATTGCTCTTGTTTTAATATTCTATTGAATATTTTCCTCTTTATCGATAACTATATTTTTCATGCCCATCTCTAACAGAGGTTAAGCGAGTGCGTAGCGAGCCCTATCGAAAACTTGAAGCAAATAAGAACGTGTAGAAGAATTGTTCAGGTAAGAATTGTTTAATGAAGAATTGCTCCTTTCTCTATCGTATTTATTTTGTTTATGGAATTCTATTTTCAGTTGGTTGTTGTTGCCGTTATATTTGTTGTTGTTGCTGTTGTTGTTGGTGGTGGTTGAGGTGGTGGTGGTGGTGGTGTAGGTTGGTTTTAAATGTTGTTGTTGTTGTTGTAGCGATGGTGGTGTGGGTGGTTTTATATATATTTTGTTTGGTGGTGCTTTTGGTGGTCGCTGCAAACACAGTTAGAGATGCGCTGTGACAGCAGTTTGAGCAGCACTGGTAATGTCTGGTTAGTTTCAGATGCACTGTGCCACGATGCAGCAGAAGAGGAAATTGTTGTTGTTGTTGTTTTCAGTATTTTATATTCTTTTTGGTATTTTTTTTAATAGTTTTCTTTTTAGTTTGATTTTTGTATTGATTGGTTGTTAGTTGCACTGTTGACACTGCACACTGAGATAACGATAGACGATAACGATAACGATAACAAACGAGCGAGCTCTTAACTGATAATCGTTTTCATTCGATCGACTCGGCACGCGGCCCAGCATAAAAAAAACAATGAAAGTTTCGGCCGAAATCAAAAAGGAAAGCGAAGGAAAAAAAACACGCACAGTGGGCGGCAATGGGGGTTAAGTAGGCATAAGTAGGGGGCGGGGTGGGGCAAGGCAGAGTATCTACTATAACAGTATCTAGTATTTGGTATATTATACGAATGGATAATGCGCTAATGGGCATCGAAACTAGTTTAAATGTCTGTTTCTGTTGTTGTTGTTGTTGTTCTTGCTGCTGCTGCTCACACGCCCGTGTTAATTGATTGCTCAGGCGCACAGTGACTGTCAAACTGTAAAGCCAGCCCCATGCATGGAAAAATTTTGAATTTTAAAGCAGACCACGAAGTGGGAGGCAGGCAGGCAGGGAGAGAGGAAGGAAGGGGAGTGGCTGTTTTTAATGAGCTTGTGGCTGCGGCTACGTTGATGATGATGTTGTTGTTGTTGCTGTTGTTGTTGGAGGATGCAGAGTTGACGGTGACGATGTTGTGGGGGATGAATTCATGATGAGATTATGTTGATGCAATGAATAAACATATAGAAACGTGTACAAGTGTAAATAGATAAAAAATAATAATAATAAGGGGGGATGCTTGTTACTTTTTGCTGCGATAAGGTCGCAGCAGCAGTCACCCTGTCTGCCCCTCCTCCTCCTCCGCCCCGCAGGTGCGACACGCGCGCAGCTTTAACAAGCCTCCCCCTTTTCATCAGCACTCTCGTTGACAGTGTTGAGAAATGCAATTAGAAAATGCAATTAGCCAAAAATAAAGATAGCTAAAAAGTTAATTGAAAAATGACAGCGGAAATGAATGACGAGAGAGAGTTCGAAACATCGAAAGAGATTTGATAGACAGAAGTCAGGCAAGCGGGAGTATATAGGAGAGGATATATAGCAGGGTATATAGAGTGCATATATACCAAAATGTATAGACCTGTATCTAGACTGAATGAGGAGAGACTGCAAAAAGCTACAGAGGGAAAGATTACAGAAGTCAGGCAGGAAAGTATACATAGGATAAATGGGAGAGTATATAGAGAGCATATAGACTGTGTAGACTGATCGAAGTAAGGAACACTATATAGTATGGTAAAGGATACATAGCAAACCATATAGAGTGCCTATAGAATGTATAGACTATATCTATCGAAATAAGAAGAGTTATAAAAGCAGACGAAGGGAACGAAAGACATGACAGAAGTCAGGCAGGTAGGAGTAGTTAGTATAGGGTATAAAGAAGGGATAGTGATAGAACAGAAGAAAGCGAGGCTAGAAGGAGCGCTATATAATACAATAAAGAATGTATAGGAATAGACAATGTATAGGAGTATATAGACTGTGTTTATCTGCATAACAAGACAGTTCACAAAGCAGACGATAGACTCCCTCAAGGAAATATGCCGAAAGTAAGACAATTAGAAGTATATAGAAGAAAGAAGGGTATATAAAGTTCATACAGACTGAATCTAGCTTTATATATTGCCTACAAACTCCGTGTGACAGCTTGAGGTAAATCAATAAAGCAACGGCGCCAGAGTTTTAGAGCATTTCAGGTGAGAAGTTTCGACTTGGCAGAGTCAGAGACAGAAATGACGAGAGATTTCAATATTTCAAATGTGAAATGCCAAAGGCCTCAGAAGCGAGTGTGAGAGTATGTGTGTGTGTGTTATGTGATGGTGGGCGAGCGTGTTTGCATGTGTATTTGTTGTCAGACGACGTTGCGACGATCCCAGGGCGGCCTATGCAGAGAGCACGGCCAAGAACGGAGCCGCCAGACGGGCTGAGTACTTAAGCAAGTTCTAGACAAGTGTGAATGTGTGTGCCTAAGTATGTATATGTGTGAACCTAAGTATGTGTGTGTGTGTGTGTGTGTGTGTGTGTGTGTGTGTGTGTGTGTGTTGTCTATGGCAGAGTTGTTGTATGCAGGCGACATAAACAAAGCGCAGTGGCTGCTGTAGTGCACTTTACGGCGTCTGGCCTGAGCTGAGGCAGAGAGAAAGGAGTGAGGGGTAAGGGGGAGAGGGAGATAGGGGTAACAGAGGGGGGTACGTTTAAAGTTTAAGGCCGACATGCATTAAAAATGTACAAGTGTCGCCGCTGCCAGACGAGAATCAAAGTGAACTTAGGCTGATTTTTTTAGACTTTTTTCTGCTGACTGTTGGTCAACGAACTTGCGTGCGCGCAACAGGCAGATGACATTTTTCAACACTATACACTACGTTAAGTTGGCTGCGCGAGGCGTGAAGATTAAAGAGCATTCAAAGTTGTGATTGAAAGAGCTTAAACTGCTTTAAATTGAGCTTTAAGCATGGTTTGAACTAGCTAAAACTTGAAATTTTGATATTTGAAAAATTCAAATATAATTTTCTGATTTTTAGCTGGAAAGAAACAAGCTGAAAACCTTGAACTATTGCTAGCAATTTAAATTATAATTTGGGAGATAGATTAAATTGGTGATCTGTTCTTGGGATTGGTCTTCTTCAAATAATATAATAATCTGGTAATTTATTATAACTAAAAAACCTTCTCTTTTTTTCTTTTTTTGCCACATTATAAACCTTTTCAAAATGTGCCATTAAATAATTCTGAAGACACTAACTGTTGTTTTTACTTAAATATCCTAAACTTTAATAGCCTTTTTAATAAACAAAATTTCCATTAAAATTTATATTTAATAATTATGACGAAATAAACCCACATAACTTTGTCAGATCTCGGCGATAAATTTAAAATTTCAATGGAAATGCCATGAAACTAGAATAGATAATGCTCAATTATAAATGAAACTGTCTAACAGAGACATAAATGTAGTGTATGTGTGTGTGTGTGTGTGTGTGTGTGTGTGTGTGTGTGTATCTGTGTGTGTAATCTGTGCAATTTGCCAAATAGTATGTAGAATTGCATAAATGCAAAAACAACAACAACAAGAACGACAAAAACAATATACGAACACGCGGCTCGTGTAGTAAATTTTGCCCTTCTCTATAGAGAGAGAGAGGAGTAAAAGGGGGGACACATTGTATGATGTAGTTGATGATGTCGAGAGAGAGAACGAGTGAGAGAGAGAGAGGGAGATTCTCACTCGGTTTTGTTGTCAGGCGCACTCACCTCTTGCGATTGAAGAAGCCTCCTCCACCGCCGCCATTGCCGCCTCCGCCTTGTAGAAAGCTGTTGCGCAGATTTACCTCCTCGTTCTAAAGAAAGAAAGAAAAAGAGAGAAAGAGAGGGGAGAGAGAGAAGAGATGGTAATAACATTTTGCAACAATGAGTAATACTGCCAAGTGATTTTGCAATCAATTTGGATATATCTTCTGCTCACATCTGTCGCGCATTTTTGGCAGAGTTTCGCGTGCGCGTAAAAATAGATGCGCATCGACTACAAAGTGGAAGAAGGAAGGAGAAGGAGGGGGAGGCACACACAGAAATAAAACCAGAAACAGCTGACAATGTTTAGCAGTGAGAATACCGCTAAAAAGTGAAAACTATTGCGCAAATCTTTGCCCCGCTAGCATGATGCTAATTGATCAAAGAGGAATCTGCATATATATAATGCTTTATATTGCCTAATTCCACTAATTGCTATTAAGTCGACGAGCTGACGAGCCCCAAATGAATCACTGAGTGTGTCCAGTTTGTTGACAAACAAAGCATTCAAGGGGGTTACGAACGATAGAGAAGGCAGTGCCAAAGAACGTGTATACTCGTGCATTCTTAGGGGGAATTCTCGGAAGTCTAATCTAAGAGGTTTGCTAATCAGTTGTTGCTGGCAGGGGACGCTGATAAAAGCCCCAACAACAACTAATCTATAATTTGTAAATTGTTTACTGCTTTCAGTTATCGGACTAGTAAGACAATATTTCGAATGTTTCAATTATATCTGACTAGTTGCTCAATTTACTGGCTCTTATAAATTGTTCAGGTATATATCCTACATTCCTAATATTATTACATGTAGTTAAACTATCCACTTTGTACGACCTTTACGGCAAAACTATCGATAGTAGTGTCTATCGTACTGAGCTATCGACTATTTGTTGCAATCTACATGTTATAGCATTTAATTGAACAAGAATATATAATCAAATATCTGTTATTGTTATCACTTCTACCTATAAGGTATTGATATGCATGATACAATACGCCAACAACTATGGATAGTAGTGTCTATCACACTCAACTATCGACTATTTGCAGCAATCTACTAGTATCTCTAAATTCTTCAAGAATATATAATCACCTATCTGTTAATACTATCACTTTTACTTACAAACTATCGATAGGCACGATATTTAGGCTTATCTAATTCAACTATCGAATACAAGTTTCAATTTACTATCAATTTGATCAAGAATATATAATAACTTAACTATTAATATTATCACTACTTCTTATAAACTATCGATATGCATTCTTAGCGGCCTCAACTATCGAATTAATACACTAGTCTACACAGAAGCACAAACTAATCAAGAATATGGCATAATTGATCAGCTTTGAAACCTCATACAGCTCACACTTTCATATAGTGACTTCTATTACTTTACAAACTATCGATAGTTACGCCTATTGCCCTCAACTATCAATTAGTTACATTCTTCATAGCTATTTTATTATCAGTACTTATCTCTTTTTACAATCTCATCTACTAAACACTTATACCATACACTGATGCTTATAATAAGCTATCAACCACAACTATCGATAGTAAGGTTTCCTATCGCACACTTTAATAAACTACAAATTCATCGGAATGCAATATACCTATCAAAGTCTACACCCTTCACCGACAGGCACCTCTATGTATCGATACTTACACCAAAGAGCGACGCTGCCTGCTGCTGCTGTTGTTGCAGATGCTGTTGCTGCTGCTGCTGGAGCTGATGTTGCTGAGAGGGGCTGCTGGAGAGCGAATGCGAGTCGCAGGCATTGACCATCATGCCCAGAGCGGCGCCCACACTGCCGTTGTTCTTGAGGCCCAGCAAGGTGGATGTGGGGGAAGCATCGCCAGCCCCAGGACTGTGGCTATGGCTGTGACTGTGCTGCTGCTGTTGCTGCTGCTGTTGTTGCTGCTGCTGCTGTGTGTTGTGATGGAACGATTGCAGGATATCGTCGATCGACTCCTCGTTGGCATTGAAGCGCACCGAGATGGGCGTGCTGCTGCTCAGGCCAGGCGGTGTTTTGATTGTGGTTGTGCCGGCCGACGCTGCTGCAGCTGCAGCCACCGAGGAGGAGGATGTGGGTGACGTTGCCAGGCTGCCGACAACGGATGTTGTTGCCGAACCGGAGAGATTGCTGTTGCTGCCGCTGGCGCTGCTGTTGCCGCTGTTGCCTGCGCAGGGAGAAAGGGGGAAGAGAGGGAGACGTTTCAGTTACAGTTTCCAATTCACCCGCATCTCTCATTGCCTTCACACTCTTCTACTCACCTTTGGGTAGCTTTAGCGAGTCCATGGTGCCCGCACCTTTTTCCAAAACACACCTGACCGAGAGGCTTTATACGGCTGCACTTGAGCTGCGCTGCACTGCGCTCTGCTGACGTCGACGCTGACGCTGAAGTCGACGCTGTTGCCTTAGCCTACATGAAAAAGTGGGACAAAGCACAGAAATGTATCCAAAACATCAATCAGACGCGGACGCGGGCACGGGCACATGAAAGTAAAATGGAAAATAGATAGAAGAGAAAGAGAGAGAGAGAGAGAGAGAGGGGGAAAAGAGATAGAAGACAGTCGGTTAGTTGAGAACACGTCATGCGATTAGTTTATCATATTTCTCTTGTCAACGTTGTCGAAAGTGTTCGTCGCGTTTCTCTAATTGCGTTTAAAAATAAATAAAACAAAGTGACAACAAAGATGAAAGAATAAAGAGAGAGAGAGGGACAGAGAGAGGGAGAGAGAGAGAGGGAGAGAGAGAGAGGGAGAACACAGCCATGTCAACTATACTTAGTGCATTATTTCATGTTGTTGCTGCGCCGATAAAGTTTCACAGGGATTTTCAGAATTTGCTGTTCTTTAGATAAGGTTGCAAGGGAATTTCGTGTTTGCTTGCTGAGTCACCCTGCCGATAAATCGTATATATCGTAAGGGGGAACCACTCTATAAGGTTTTTGCATATAAAACTCAACCGGTTTTTTATTGAAATAAAATTTGCTTTTAAGCAAATTGCGGGGATTACCCCCAAGGGAAGCTCTTGAGTAGATTGAGAGGCCTAAGCAGGCGAACAGTTCGATACATTTTAGTGCTCTCTCTCTCTCTCTCTCTCTCTCTCCGTCTCTCTCTCTGCCTCTCTCGCTAATTGCATTTGAATGTGACGGACGCGTTGCTGATTTTTATGTCCGTACAGAATTTACTATCAGTTCACGTTTTTTATCGCCGCACAGAACAAGCAAAATGGTTCGATAAATGTCTCCATTAAATGTGCCTTGCGTGTTGCTCGTTTTCAGTAAGGGAGCGAGACGGGGAGAGTGAGAGAGAGAGAGCGCAACGAAGAGAGACTGGCAATGGCAACATTGGTAATCAATCTATTTTCGATAAAGATAGCAGAAACAAAGTAGCGTCGAGTATGAATAATAAAGATAAAAGCAGAAAACGGCGTAGTTATTCATGGGCCAGAGAGGGGGATAAGTATATAAGGTTGCGGGGGGTGTAGTACTGTGCCTCTCAATGGATCGAATATGCATATGTTGTCCATTTAACATACGCTCTCTTCCAATCTACCAAAACACGCACTTCAATTCGGAACTGACGCCGGAAAGCAACCATTTTACAGAGCTTACAGAGAGCGGGTTGGTACGGGGAGACAGGGGACGCAGATGGGGGACCTCCAGTGGGCCGTTTAATTAGTTGAACAACTACACAGAGCAACAACAACAGCACGACAATGGCTACAAAATTGTTATGCCAATGGAAATGTGCGACGAGGCATGAAGAACTGACCGCAGATTCAACCAAAATTCCCATCCCCCCCCAACCCAATCTGTCGCCGCTCTGTCCAAAATACACAATGCGGTGCCTAGAAACGAGTTTAAAAAGAGAGCATGACTGACTGGCAGTTACCCAGCAATGTGTGGTAACTAGAAATGAAATTGGTAGTGAAAGATGTAAAATTTGTGAATCTATAATTATATTCACAGTATATTTGTTAAATATTATGGGTAATTTACTTCTGTTAAGAACTGTTTCGCTATAAAATTTAAATTTATCAGATATCGTTGCACTTTATATGCCCCTATAATTTTTAAGTTAATGATTTACGAACATATGATAGTAATAGAATCATCAGTTCAAATGTCATAATTCACTTTGCAATATTAGATAGAGTTCATTCTCTATATAAAACTCCGTATTTCTCATAGCCCTATGAGGTTATATCATATTGGACTACACTCATAAAAAAGCTTTTCTCAAATTTCTAGTATATATTCCTTAAATCCCTAAATAATTCTATATCATCAAATCTTACGTTTCATATCCCTATACATTCCTTACTTATTCTACACATATTTCAAGGTTTATAATAAGTATATAATAATAGATAGTATAACTTATCTAAAGCTGTTGTTCTACAGAAAATTCTATGGTTTGCCCTTTATATTTTCTCAGTCTTATTAGAAATCAAAGCATACTTTACACATACCAAGTAAACTTCATATTATTAAATGTGCGAGTATCTTTAATCTGAGTTTCTGTTCTATATAAAACTATATAGTCCTCATCTGTACCCTTTGTACTTTATAATCTCTTACACACCAAGATTCATATTATATTATATTTTATGTCTCTGCTCTAAATAAAACTCTCTTATTCACTTCTTAACCCCTTCTAGTTTCACTCAAATCAACTCCACTTGCAGCATACCCTTTAGCACACCCTCAACTGGGTAAAGGCAGCATAATCAATACATAAATTTGTCCTACAAACGAAGCTAGAGAGGCGACCCCCAAAAAAAGTACGAGTAAAGTAACTTGAATTACAGCAACGAGGCAGGCAAACAGAAGGAGAAGTACGAGAAGAAGAAGCAGAGTAAGAAGTAATAACAATGACAGTAACGCCCCCAGTCGCAGCACGCGTACGCCCACACACACGCACACACACTGAACATACGGAGGCACTCACACACTCGAAAATAAACAAGTGTAATGTACCGCCAAAAGCATAGACAGCTTGGCTCAGGCTCAGCATCCACACAGAGAGAGAAAGAGAGGTGAGAGAGAGGCAAGAATGCGCGATATTTCAGGGAGAGCGAGAAGTGCGCTGACAATGCACGTTTCCTTGTGTGTGTGTGTGTGTGTGTGCAAACAAATGTCGTTCTTTTTCGTTTCTCAGAAAGTACTTTGAACAAATTAAAATTTGTTTTGTTCCGAGAGAATTTTCGTACTTATCTCACGTCTGCAATTAGATTTACTAAACTGGGCCAAATATCAGCGAGAATGCCTCTCTCTCTCTCGTTCACACGCGCGCGCTCTCTCTGTCTCTCTCTCGCTCTCTTGAATCTCGTATTTTACGTGGAGCTGGGGCCTGAGATTTAGGGGTTATTACGGTCTTTGCTTTGCTCAACTGTTTCGTGCCCCAATTTCAATTGGTTACGCACACACCAGCAGCAGCAGCAGCAGCAAAAAGGCAACCCTGCGTTGACGCCGACGTCGGCAGCGACGCGACGCTGGGGTTGCGCTGTCATCTACTCAAAATTAGGCCAAATGCTGCTGCTGCGCTGCTGCAGATAAACGAACTGACATTTTGACAGGTGCAAACGATGTGAGAGAAAAGACAAAGAGGATAAACTAAACAACAACAACTACGATGACAACAACAACGACACAAGTACAACAAAATTGCTGCCAAATAGCGCTAATAACACTAACCTTTTGCTACTTAGAATTTAGCTCTGCCCTCGCCTGCCTTCTTGTTGTTGTTGCCTCTGTCTCTGTTTCTGTTGTTGCTGCAACGACGCACAAGCGA
This sequence comes from Zaprionus africanus, assembly GCA_018151435.1. Classification (NCBI taxonomy): domain Eukaryota; kingdom Metazoa; phylum Arthropoda; class Insecta; order Diptera; family Drosophilidae; genus Zaprionus; species Zaprionus africanus. The sequence goes on along the minus strand of JAECXB010002310.1, from coordinate 261,716 downwards.
GCACGAAGGCGGGACACGAGTATGCACGACAACGACGCAACGACGACGACGACGACACACAGAACTTTCAGGTGCAAGTTTTTCCTTTTGCTCTTTCGCTTGTGTGCGTGAGTTACATTTCCGGGGGTGCAGGTCAGCCGTCTCACTCACACACGCGATTCTGTGACGTATATTGGACCACACTCACACACACACACACACACAGACCCACACACTGTGTATATTCTTTTTGTGCAAGCACAAGAACAACAATAGCAAACAAAAATTCCTTTGCTGTCGTTGCGAATTTTTCTCTTTTATCTTTTATGTAAATGACAATGCGAGAGTTCTTTCGAGTACGCTTTGCATTTTCATCCTTATTACAAGACAATTGGAAATTAATTCTTCACACTTTTCTCCTCTCAATCACTTTATACACACATTGCAAAATTATTAACAATACACACTGATATATTCCCCGTTTCGCTCTTAATTGGTTTACAAAAAATTTTAAATTACACTATAAATTTGGATTTAAAGAAAACACATAATGTTTACACTACAATTTTCAGCTTAAACTTCCAAATTGTGTTTTTTTCTTTTATTCTTGTTGGTTTCTCGCGATTTTCGTAGTGCCTCGTCCGCTCGCTTGCGCGACGTTTGTGAGACTGAAAACTAAAATTTTTCACTGCTCACTTTTCACGACGTCAAGCTCGACGTCGACGTCGCTTACTTTTCCGACGACGACACAAACTCAAGCGCACGACGAAAAATCAATCATTTTCGGTTGTTTTGCTTTCGTACGGTGTTTCGTGCTTTGCTCTGACAGAACAAAAACAATAACGACGTCGAGAGCGCACGACAGCTGCTTGAAACAGCAGCAGCAGTGTTGCCAATTGGACATTACAGCGATTTATGCCGATATATCGATATGATTACCATAATTTTCACGAGACGAGTGAAAAAGAGAATTGTAAAAAATAAAATTATTTTCGCACACACATTTACATACACACCCACACTCACATATATGTAAATGTATTTTTGCGCAATCTGGCAACATCATGGCAAAGAGAATACAAGAAAACAAACGAATTACATAAAACAGCGCTACTTACAATAACAACAACAACGTCGTTCCTTCTCCGCTTTTATATTAGCACCAACATCAGCTGCGTCGCGCGCGATTTGCAATTTGTTATGCTGCTGCTTCTTGGGGGTTTCCTCTTTGCGTTTTTGCTTCTCGTTTTCTAACTTCTTTTATATTGTATGTACATATACAAAATATACGCGCACCCTTTTGTTTTTCACCCTATTAAAAACGGTTGTGTAAGGTTTCGTTTATATGTTTTCTCATTCACTAAATTAGGTACATTTTTTTTTATTTTTTGTGTAAATTTTTATACAAATTCTCCTACAAATCTACGATAGCTGCTCTGATAAAAACCCGACCTGCAACTAAACATTACAGCAAGCTTTACACAGCTGATTCGTCGCCTACTTTTAGATCGACGTATGGTATTTATCGAAAAGTGGCCACACTAAATCGATAAGCCAGTGTGGCGCGTGTGCCGAATTCAAAATGTTGAATAATCGAAGTATTAGAAAAGATGCGTAATGATTTGTATGTTTATTTTTAATCAATAAGAAATTTCTCTCCCAAAATATACATATTCAATTCATATTGCTTTCGATTGCCTTAATCCGGTTAGGGTTGTACGTAGAATATACTCACGATTCTGATTCCAAAGCTCATAAAAACGTACACAAACAAAGAAGACCGGTTTCTTGATAAGCGAGTCTATCTCTCAAGTTTGTCTGCTTTGCTTTGTGCGCATTCAAGATTCTGAGTTCCATCAAGATGCATGGATCGCGCTCTGGTGTTTTACTCTTGCTAGCTCTGGCACTGGGCACGGGCAGTGGCTACGAGGTGCCTAAGGCAAAAATCGAAGTGTTCTACCCGAAAGGCTTCGAGGTCTCCATACCGCATGAGGAGGGTATTACACTGTTCGCTTTCCATGGCAAGCTCAATGAGGAAATGGAAGGCCTGGAGGCTGGCACCTGGGCACGTGACATTGTCAAGGTGAAAGATGGACGTTGGATCTTCCGGGATCGAGAGGCGACACTGAAACCAGGCGATGTGCTCTACTACTGGACCTATGTGATCTACAACGGGTTGGGTTATCGGGAGGATGACGGTGTTTATACAGTGAATGCGTACAGTGAGAACTCGCAAGCAGGTGGCAGACCTGTGACTGTGCCCGTGAATAAACCAGTGACCACGCCCCGTCCCCCCGATGTACCCGACATAGACATTCGCATTGGCTGCACTCCACCCAAGACTGTGGTCAATGGCATTCCCACTCGCTGTGCCAATCAACTCATCTTCTCGGAGGATTTCACTGCTGGCAAACTGGACACATCCAAGTGGGTCGCGGAGCATCGCTTCTCCAGTGCCCCCGACTATGAGTTCAACATCTACGTGAGTGATTCGCCCAACACGCTGAGCTTTGCCAACGGACACGTCCACATCCAGCCTTTCTCGACGAAGCGTTGGTTCCGTCAGAACTTGGACTCCAAGCTGGACCTGAGCACGGAGTGCACTGGCGAAAAAGGAACCGAGGAGTGTGTGAGGAATGCCAGGAACAGGCCGGACAAGCTGCCTCCGCTGATCTCGGCGCAGTTCTCTAGCAAGCAGAGCTTCTCCTTTAAGTACGGAAAGGTCGAGGTGCGTGCCAAGATGCCGCGTGCCAAGTACATGTTGCCCCAACTGTGGCTGCAGCCCAAGGATCATATCTATGGCAAGGAGGACTATCAGTCGGGACAGTTGCGCATTGCCTACACACGGAAGTCCAGCGCCGACCAATTGGGTCTCTACTCTGGAGCCCTGCTGAACTCCAAGGAGCCGCTGCGCTCGACTAAGCTGTGCCATCTGGTGGGAACCAGCGACAGCAGCCAGGACTGGAGCGATAGCTTCCATAACTACACCCTGGAGTGGACTCCGCGTAAGCTTCGCTGGCTGGTGGATGGTCAGGAGTTGTGCGTCAAGGGCAGTGAGTCGGGAGCGTTTAGTGAGACTAGCGTGACCAACAAACGGTTGCCCAATGCGGATGAACTGGAGAAGGGCACGGGAATTGCACCCTTTGACCAGGAGTTCTACTTGACCTTCGGCGTCAGTGTGGCCGGTTTCAATGAGTTCTTCTACGACGAGGAAAAGCCCTGGCATGAAGCTGATCCTCAGGCAATGAACAATTTCTGGAGAGTCATAAAATCTCAGCAGGATAAGTGGTTCGATGAGGGGGAGCTGCAAATAGACTCTGTCAAAGTGTACTCTCTATAGAAAGTCACGATAATTAAATAAATCATTGCCTTGTAACGAGATTATAATATACATTTGGAATTGTTTTATCATTTTTAATTTAAAATCAAACTTTAATTAAAATTTAAAATATTTTAATAATTAATATCGCAATTTAAATTCCGATATTTCCCCTCATTGCTGTAGGGCAACACTGTTTCGTGCACATATCGATAGCTGTGTCACGAACAGCTGTGCGGCCGCAGCGAATTTAAGGTAAACTGCCACCACTAGTGCTCACATAACCTGCTGCGGCATTTTGCCTATAAGAGAAAAACACAAGTAAGATTATAAAGCAAAACATTTTCGTTATATTATAACATAAAGCACATTTTGTTTACCTAGCTGAAATCAAAATGCAAGCCACACGTCTTGTACTGCGCCAATTGAGACGCCAAATCATTGTACAGCGTCAATACAGTGCCGCCGCTCCGGCCGCCGCTGCCACAGCTGAAAAACTCGTGCCACCAGTGCCCGAGGGAGCAGCGAAGCCACCAAATCCCAAGTTGGACACCATCGTCAATAACATTGCCGCCCTCAATCTGCTCGAGGTGGCCGAACTGAGCACATTGCTGAAACAGAAACTGAACTTGCCCGAGACCGCGTTTGCGCCACAGTTCGCTGCGGCGGGACCAGCGCGAGCAGCCGCGGCAGAGGATGAAGAGGAGGCCGCACCAAAGAAGGTACAAACATCGTTCAAAGTGAAACTGGTTAAATTCGATGAGAAGCAGAAGGTGGCGCTGATCAAGGAGGTCAAGAGTCTGCTGGAGGGCATGAACCTGGTGCAGGCGAAGAAGTTTGTGGAGAGTGCACCCACAATCGTCAAGGAGGACATACCCAAAGAGGAGGCCGAGAAGCTGAAGGAGGCGCTGGCCAAGGCGGGCGCAGTTATTGAAATTGAATAAGCAACAAATCCATTCATTTTTATAAATCACCCTGCTAGTTATTGTTGTAATAAAAACAAATACACGAAAAAAACCCAATGGAAACTGAGCTTCGAGTTTGCACGTGCCATTCACAACAAACATGGTAAATAAACAGTTAGTTCTGCTGCAACTTTCTACGCTTGCGTGCCCTGGAAACAATCCGTGCTCCATTCGGGGAGCACTTTTACCTTCCTGAATGAGTTTAAGCATTAATTAGTACCGCGGCACACACACACACATAACTAACTTCTTGCGCGCGTGTGTGTGTGTGCGTGATTAGAGAGGAAACGCTAATTAAAGTCGTGCGTACCGCGATGCGATGAATGCAACTGATGACACGCACGCGCCCTGCAGCGTTGCCACTGCAATTCAATTCGGTGCGCGCCCAAATGCGCCGTTACATCACTTAAAGTTGTTAACTACTATAAATAAAATCAAATTGAGCGGCAAATCGAAGGCACTTCGCATACCTTCGTATTACCTACATAAATATTCGATATGTACGTAAATCTGCTATGTATTTAGCGGATTAAAGTAAACATTGCGCACTTTCTACGATCCCCGGCGTAGGAATCATGCGGCGATTAATCGCGCGTGTTCCCAAATTAAATACGTGCGTGTACAGACATGTCTGGCGTGCAAGGAGAAGGCGGAGCAGGAGGCGGGCATGATAATCCGTGTGTAACACTTTCATCTCGACAAATTTGTTTGTTGTCGTTTACGTTTAATAATAATATCGATAATGATGTTGATCATTCTTTCTTTCCAGCATAGTCTTTGCTCCAACTGCGTGAATATGCTCCAAATATTTGCAGGCCCAATCGGAAGCCGAAATAATCTCCACACGACTCGGCCCGGCTGCATCGGTAACGGGAGAATTGGGAGAATGGGGGCCGAGCTGCGCGTCGCTGTTGTCCAATTAGCACCTGCGTCTCACTGTGACACAGTAAGCTCCACAGCATCGACCTGCCTCAGCTCAGTCTCAATCGGAACACAGACGCGTTCACGACATACACCGGGGCAGATCGGGCTGACGGACTGACTGAGAGTCATATTGAGGAGGCACTCTCAAGTGAAAACCGAAAGTGAATCTCACGTGAATCACTCGCAGTTTGTAAAACCTAACACAACCAACGTCAACATGTCGGAGAGCGGCGCACACTCCCAGCGCATACTGGCCATCGTGGTCATCTTCTTCAGCAGTTACATTGTGGGCATTTACAGTGCGGCACGCGCGAGTTCGCAGCTGCTCCAGCTTCAGCAGCAGCAAAAGAATCACAGCCTGCTCAATGAAACCCACTTGGATGCACTGGATGAGGCCGAGGCTGGACTGGCTGTAAATGGCTCCGAGCTGGCTCTGGCACGCAATGGCACGAGAAATCCTCGCTGTAAGTATCTGTGGAATGAGCTCAAGTGCGAGCAAGTAAAAGTATCTTTAACGGCACTTCGCCTTCTTCTTCGTCTTCAATCCGTTTGTTTTGTAGTCTTCGTCGTTGGTTTATGTATGTATGTGGGTCACACTTCAATTATCACCCAGTGCGCAGGTTCCGTGCGGGACTCTTTAGTCTTAGGCACGCTCTGGCACCGCACCAGACCATACATACCTTCAACCGTCGTAGTGTAGTCGTAGTTTCTCCCCTCTCAGCCAGATCGCATCAGATTGGTTCGGATCGGAGCGGAAGAAATCATTTCCGCTCTGACTTGCAGAATTTAGAAATCAATTAAGAGTTTCTTGTTTTGGTGCAGTCTTTAAGGGTTTAGGAGGGTTCTTGCCTAAGCAAGCTGCACTGTAGTTGCATTTACTTGGATTTTGATTAGATTTAGATCAGTTATTTGTTTAGGGCCTAGCAGTGGTTCTTATCTGTTTGCCCTTACGTTTTCCAAGTAAACTTGTTGGTAAGCAACAGGAAGGGATAAGGTCTTATCGATATAAACAATTCCCAAAAGTAATTTACGACTTAATTAAACCGCGTTAATTTCAAGAAGGTATTATCTTACGAACTCAAATTAAGATGAAACAACTTTTAGCCTTTTAAAGCAGAGTAAAACCTTTTCTACGTCATTGCTAGATCCTTCGCATCCCTGCTTTCTATATCTCGCAGTAGCTCTGTTTCCCTTAGGTGTTCCAATAGTAAGCGATTAGGTCTAATCACATCTTCCATCTCGTTTGATAGCTAAGAACAGCAAACAACCAAAAGGTCTTCTCGTTATCTTCAAGATGGGCTTAGCTAAATCGATATTATCTGTTTCCCTGCGGTGTTACAATAGGAAGCGATAAGGCCTAAACACATCTTCCATCACGTTTATACCTTAGACAACAATTAACCTAAAGTAATCTTCAGGAAGGGCTTAGCTAAACCGATAGTAAGCTCAACCTACTTGTGCTTTTTTAAACGGCAACATATCACTTTAATACCTTAACCCTTAACCTACCATACATCCCAGCTCCATAGCCACTAAGGTCTTTCCCCAGCTAAGGTCTTTCCCCAGCTAAGGTCTTTCCCTTTTGCTTGGCTGCTAGTTTTCCCTAAGTACAAAGACTGGGTTTAACTAGGGTCTTTCGTATCTATATCATGTTTTTATCTGTTTTCTCTAAGGTACTCCGACAGCAAGGGATTGTCTAAATCTTCTAACAACTCGAATGACGTCTGGGAAGAGCAAAGAACCTAATGTAACCATGAGAAAGGGATGAACTTAATGTCATACTCGTAATCTTGAGAAAGGGATAAGCTAAACACATATTGAGATCCGCTAGATCCTTAAGATCAACTGATACCCTATTTGTTACGTATTATATCAACGTCTAACCTCTAAAAGCTTTACACATTTAATCCCTAGTTCCCTCTCAAAGTCAACTTCATGCAGAGCCTACTTATCTACGACCTACCTTACCCTACTCGGTTCGCTCTCTTTCGCTTTCGCTTGGGGCTAATTACTTGGATTAATTTCTTTACTTATGCTAATTAAAGAAAGTTATTTATCGCTCGCCTTTGCAGGGTTTCCCTTCTACACCATCGGACGTTTCTCCAATGATCTTTGCCGCGGCAACAACCTGCTGATTGGCACGTGCCAGATCAATGGCGAGTGCACCGATAACAATGGCGTTGCCGCCGGCAGTTGCTCATCCATAACCAATCAGGCGGTCTGCTGCATATGTAAGTATACCTAGGTGAGAGGTTTCCCTCTTCCAACTCGGCTTACCTAGTTCCTCCTTTCTTCTCCTTGCAGTTCAGCGCACTTGCGGCGCCAGCACGACCAGCAACAACACGTACTTCTACAACAGCAACTATCCGGCGCCCTATGCCGGCGGCGGACGCTGTTCCATAGTGGTCACACCACCAGATTCCACAATTTGCCAGATGCGTGTGGACTTCCTTGCCTTGTCGCTGGCTCCGCCCACGGGTGATGGTCTCTGCAGCACAGACGCGCTGACCATCACGGGTGGAGCCTCACAGGTGCCCACAATATGTGGCGAGAACTCGGGACAACACATCTATGTGGACTTCAACGGGGTCAATCCCATTACCATCTCTGTGGCCACATCCTCGGGATACACATTCAATCGCCAATGGCAGTTCCAGATACGCATGATGGGCTGCACCTCAGCGACCTTGGCACCCTCCGGTTGCCTGCAGTATTACATGGAGAGCAGTGGCACCATTGCTAGCTTCAACTACGTGTCGGCTGCCTCGTCCGCACTCAACTCCATTGGGGTGCAGGGCACCAGACAGCTGGCGAGCATGCGCTATGGCATCTGCATAAGGAAGGCCACGGGCATTTGCTCCATCACCTACAGCCAGGTCAGTTCGGATGCCTATTCCTTTACCATGACCAACGATGTGGGCGCTGTGGATCCCACACTGCTGGCCACATCTGCTGTGCAGAGCCAGGACTGCACCACGGACTACATTATCATACCGGCACCCACGCAAGGTGGCACCAGCATGCCCAGTGATCGTTTCTGTGGCCTCGGCCTCGTCTCGACGACAAGTTCGGCGAAGCCGTTTGTTGTCTACTCCGTGACAGACTCCAACGAGGAGATGGACATATCGAATAGAGGCTTCTATCTGTCCTACTCACAGAACTCGTGTCCAGTGCTCTAGGTTAACCCCCAACTGTAATTACTAAACTGATACTAATCCTAATAAAAGACTTAAGCTAATCGCGCTATATTAAAACATAACAACATACAGAACTTAACAGAGATCGGGAGTGTCTAGGACAATGCAATGAGGCTCTGAATCTCCGCCTCGAGTTCCTTGATCTGCATGGAGTAGAAAAGGCATTAATGGAGGCATATCAAAGAGGGAATCTCCTCGACTTACCCGATTGGTAAAGTGCAACTTGGTGTTGTTGTCCGCCAGCAGCTGGAAGGCTTCGTTGTCCACACGCAGACGATACTTCTGCAGTTCGTTCATCAGTTTCTTGAGCTTCTTCTGGTTCACCTTGAGCATCTCGGCGCGCTTCTCCTCCGGCACCTTGGCCTCGCTGCTCATGGAGATGCCAAAGGAGCAGAGAGCTCCTGCAGTTGAGAAGAAATTTAATTTCTTCGAGAACTTTGAGTCCTCATTGAGCAGCTCCAGTTCAATGTCCTGGCAGAGCGTTAGCACCATAATCTGTTCCAGATGACGCCGCAAGATCTCCTCCGCCTCGGCATTTTGGGCGAACAAACAGAGCTTGGGCTCGTGACGTTTGCTAATCTGATTGCGACTCTTCACCTGCCGCACCACGGAGCAAATGTTCACAATGTCCGCCACCTCAGCCTCCAGCTTGGCATCCTGGTACTGCGAGAGCTTCAGTTCAATGTTGACCGGCACGTGCTGCAGCAGTTCCGAGGCAATGAAGGGCGTGAAGGGAGCCATGGCCTGCAGGCCCCAGCTGAGGCAGGCAGTGAGTGTGGCCACATTCACATAGGCGCTGTGGCCACCCTTGCGAATGGGTGCCTTGGTGGTTTCCTAGCAGGGAAAGCAAAAGGGATTAGAATTAGATAAAGAAACCCCTCGAGGAGCCTCACCAGATAAACATCACAGAGATTTTGGTAGAAGAACTGCTTCAGTGCAGCGGTGGCAGTGTGGAAATTGTAGCTCCTCTGGCAGTCGGAGCAGCTGTGCAAAGTCTCCGCCAGACGTCCGATAATCCAACGATCCCACATGCTCAGATCCACACGATCCATGGTCTCGAACTCGTGCAGACTTATGCCCAGGTTCTTGGCCGCCTTGAGTGTGTAGCGCATTGCCTGCCAGATCTTGTTGAAGAACAGTTTGTTGGTGTAGCAGGCGGACACGTCGAAGCTGATGAAGTGGTTCTTGATGTTGTGGCTGAGCAGGGTGAAGCGCAGTGCGTCTGTGCCGCACTCCTGGATGCCCTTGGGGAACATCTTGACGAGGCCACTTGTGGAGGTTCTCAGCTCGGCAGGTTTAATAATTCCCGCCTTGCAGGACTGCTGGAGTCCCTGCTTGAGACTGTCCAGGCTGGCGCCCTGCACCACCTGCTGTGGCGCCACAATGTTGCCCAGACTCTTGGACATCTTGCGGCCCTGTGCATCACACACAATGCCATTGAGCAGCACACGACGGAAGGGTGCTTCGCCCGTCAGCTGCAGGCCCATCATCATCATGCGCGCCACCCAGAAGAAGAGTATATCGTGCCCGGTCTGCATGAGATCCAGTGGATACTTCTGCTTATACTTCTCATCGGGCCAGCCGGCAGTGGAGAAGGGCAGCAGGGATGAGGAGAACCAGGTGTCCAGCACATCGGGATCACGCGTCAGTTGCAGTTCCTTGCTGCCCAAAATGGTGGCCGCCTTCTCGTGGGCGCTCTCCTCACTCAGTGCAGCCACCCAGCAACTGTTGCCCTTGGCATCGAAGGCCTGATACGCCGGCACCTGGTGGCCCCACCACAGCTGGCGTGAGATGCACCAGTCACGGGAGTCTTGCAGCCAACGCTGCCACTCCATTTCAAAGTTCTCCGGCATTATCTGCAGGCGACCGCTGTGCAGCTCCGACAGAGCCGCCTCCGCCATGGATTTTGTGTCCAGGAACCATTGTGGCTTCATCATGTACTCGATGATGTCCTTGGAACGCGAGCACACAGGCAGTTGCATGCTGTGGGAGCGCACCTCGCGCAGAAGATCAAGTTCCTCCAGGCGCTCCACAATCTGATCGCGTACATCGAAGCGACGCTTGCCCTGGAACTCGGGAAAGTCGCTGATGATGTTGCCCTCTTCGTTGAAGACCTGGCGCGGCGTCAGCTTGTGTCGTGAGGCCACCAAGAAGTCGAACTTGTCGTGGGCTGGGGTAATCTTCACGGCACCCGTGCCGAACTCCCTGTCCACGGATAAGTCAAAGATCAGTGGAATTGTGCCATCTCGCAGCGGATGCTTGAGCTGCACATTATCACAGGCGCGATATTTGGTGTAGCGTGGATCACCTGGGTGCACAGCCACGGCCACATCTCCCAGTATGGTCTCTGGCCTGGTGGTGGACACAACAATCTCCCCGGCCTCGGCTCCCTCTTGGTTTTCATCCACAATTTTGTAGGCAAAGTCAAAGATGCGGCCGAAGAGCACGTTCTGCTCGTAGCCGGGCACAGCCATCTCTGTGGGCTCCTTAATGTCCACAGTTTCCACCTCGATGTCTGAGATGGCAGAGCGCAGGGCACAGGACCAGTTGACCAGCGAGTTGCGTCGCTTGATGAGTCCCTGCTCGAAGAGACGTTCGAAGGCGACATTGACTGCATGGGCCTGTTGTTTGTCCATTGTGAAGTACTCCCGCTCCCAGTTGAGCGTACATCCCAGCTGGCGTAGATCCTGCACAATGCCTGCACCCTTCTCTGCCTTCCACTTGAGCACCTCCTCGATGAATGCGTCGCGTCCAATCTCTTGACGCGTTTTTCCTTTTGTGGCGGCCAAAGTGCGCTCCACCACTACCTGTGTGGCAATGCCCGCATGATCTGTGCCCGGCACCCATTCCACATCGTAGCGTAACTGCCTCTGCTGACGTGCAATCACGTCCTGCACTGTGGCCATCAGAGCGTGGCCCAAGTGCAGATTGCCGGTTACATTGGGCGGCGGCAGCAGCATGCGAAATGTGCCGCGACTGCGAGATGAGGGTTTTCCCGTCTTCTCTGTTTGCTGGGCTAACTTCTCACGGGCCCAATATGCCTCCTCCACCGGCTTTGGCTGATAGCCCGGCGCAATTCCCAAATCGTTTTCTGTAACTTTTGTCGGCTTTAATTTTCCACTCTTTGCTGAATGAAAATCGCATTGTACTCACCCCTGGCTGTGCTATAATTAAATGTCGATGTGACATTTCGCAATTTGAGATGGCACAGATATTTGTGTTTTATTAAATTACGGTTAACAACTTTTATAATTTGCATTCTTTCGTGGATTCGGCAGCAGCAGCTGATTTTGTTATGTCAACTGGTATTGGCAGTGTGTACACAAAGTTCAAAACTCAAATAGAGAGAAATAATTCGAAACAGCTGATTGCTAAGGCTGACAGCGATAACTATCGATAGCGCAGGCAAGTATCGCGTAGATTTCAAATGTGAGCGCGTGTTGTCAACAGTGTTGCCAGTGGGTAAATAAAAAAGATGGTTAAATTCGTGTTTAAATTGTTAACGATATTAAAAATATAAAAAATAAATAAAATCAAAAATATAAAACACATTTCAAAATAATCTAAAATCAATATTTATTGTACACATAATACATACAAGTATTTTGCTAATTAAAAAAGGCTAAATTTCACAACACTGACCGTCGGATTATTTCGGTTTATTGAACATACTTAACGCATTTTTCTCCTGTTGTTTTTACGGCCGATACTTTTGTGTACCTTTGCACATAAAAACGACCGAAGAGAAAGAGAAATGATAACATATATGCCACTCCCGTGTAGCTGAGCCAAGGCTGATATTCGCACCTGTTTACAATGGCCTGAGTGCCCCAGGCCAGACCGAATGCAAACTGCAGCAGCTGCAGCACGGTTAAATAGCGCTTCCACCACAGATACGGGTACAGGCGAGGCCCCAGAGCACTGAGTGAGTAGTATCCATACATGATGATGTGCACAAATGAATTCATCAGAGCGGGAACAAAGGCTGTGCGGAGGTAGATGGAGAAGTACAGAAGGAGATGGAGAAGGAGGAGGTATCGACTTACTAGAGCCCGTGGGTATCCACTTGACGACAATCCAGCAGATGATGAACATGCTGCTGTGATGATAGACATGCAGAAAGCTCAATTGCGACCACTTCTTGCGCAGTATAAAGAAACCCGTGTCGGCGAATTCCAGAATCTTTGAGACGTAGAACCACCAGAAGGCGCTGGCAAGCTGAAAGCGGATTCTCTTTGCTTGATTATGCAGCGGGAAACGTTTATTCCGTGTGAACTTACACGCAATTCGTTGGGGTCATAGCTCACCCGGCAAGGCTGGCACTTGGCACTGTAGTTGAGCGCACGGGCGGCCGTATAGAGCTCCAGGCAGATGTGGGCATTCAGCGTGGCCATGAGCAAGTTGTAGCAGAACAATGGCAAACGCAGCTGCAGCGGCTTGCGACTGAGGGAGAGAAAGATGAAGAGGGAGTAAGGGACTAACGTTTGAACAATGCTGGCAATGTGTGTGCCACACCCACCTGGCCATGCAGCGCGGGCCCCAGTGCACCAGCAGCAGGTACAAGGCCAGTATCAAGCAGGCACTCCAAGGTGATGCGACCAACGGCCAGGATTGTGTGCGCTCATCCGCCAAATCGGCGAAAGGGTAGCCCAGTCCGGTAGCGTTCATTCCCAAGCTGCCATTCAACGACGACGACGACAACGACATGACCCGAGCCCAAGCTGCAACTGCCACGTCTGCTGGGAGCATGTCGCAGTTTTTATGCGGGCGAGGCCCAGTCATGCCTGACACAGCTGTTGACCACAAAAACATGTTGTGGATTCGATTCGATTAATTACGAACCTTGACATCCAAATGGGAGCAGCGCGTGCACTTGACCCCCGCACGGACGATTCAAGCGTGAACGAGCAAAGACAACGGGTTGGGCTAGACCAGTTAAGACAGAGTCTTCATTGAATGGAGAGCTGGAGAGAATTAGTTACCGCTTGCAGTTACCGTAAATCGGGTAAGCTATATATAATACGCGTTTATGGGGAATATTTCTTCGCGGCGTAAAACGTGAAATAGCGCAACGTGAGTGGAAAATTAAAAGCGAAGCCCAGTCAGAGCAAACATTTGTCTGGAACACACTGGGAATTGCATTGCCAAGGTGCGCTACCTTTCAGTTCCGGGCTATATCAGCTGCCATGGACAGCTTGCAATTGTCAGCATTTTCTATTTTGTTGGAGTAGTCCAAGGGGAGTTATTCACTCCATAATTAATCAGTTTGTTGAGGGGTCTAAGCACTTTGGGTCTAGGGGTTTGAGCACATTGGGTTTAGGGGGTAGCGACTTCTGTCAAGCCATTGCTAGCAATCTATGCTGCCAAGTCCTAATGCTCGGCGAGCTGTCGCTCTGCCAGCTGTTGTACCACTCGCTCTCCCCCTTCCCCTTTCTCTCTCCCTTCTTTTCTTCTTGCTTTAGCCTGCTCTTTGGCCTTTTCTTTGGCGCTGCTGACTTTGCTTCCATTTTCTATTATTGTTTTCTTTATTTGTATTGCTGTACGTGTCTGCACCTAAGGCACTTTGTGTTCGTACCTCCTGCACTCCTTTACTTCTCTCTGCCGCTGCACTAACTTGTCTACATTTGGCGGCCACTTCGAGCAGCTGCGTCCACAAAGAGTTAGCCAGAAGAGAGAACATGGAGTTGGTATAGGACTTGATTGTTGAATATAGCAAAAAAGGGGTTAGGTTACCTCGGTCTTCCACTTCGGGTAGGGTAGGTGCCTATGTCTTAAGGGTTACCATCCCTTTCAAACACGTTGAAGCTCCAATCTTTAGCTCCGGTTACGTGGCAGAGAACATATAGTCACTATACCCTTTGATTATGGAAGATATCAAAGAAAGGGTTAGGTCACCTCGGTCTATGACTTCGGGTGGGGTATTGACCTAGGTCTTTAAGGCATCTCCCTGTCGAACAAGTTGAAGGACTATATTAAAGCGAGAGAGAACATACCATGGAAGAAAGCAAAGAAGGGTTAAAGTACGGCTACGTCTACGGCTTCGGGTAGGGTATCTAACTGTCATTAGCTTCATCTCTACTTACTTTTGACTTGTGCCAGAAATCCAGAGTCAATTTTCATTAAAATAACGTCACAGTCGTAGCCCCAAAATGGCATTGCCCTCATATCCATTTCTCGTGGCACCCTTACTCCCTGCACCCTCCTTCTCTCCTCCCTCACTTTGTCTGTCATTGTGCGGTTAACCTCGACTCGGCTTTGCTTATCAGCAGCAGCAAGCGGAAGCTGCACATATGCCTTCATGTCCTGCGGCCAAGTGTGTGTGTGTGTGTGTGTGTCTTTGCTCATGTATGCGTGTAATTAAGTTAGTGTGATTGTTATAATCAGCAGAGTCTGCCTCAGTTTGTCCTCAACATTTTCGGTTAGCAGAGGGTGATAGAGGGGGAGTAGAGAGAGGAGGAGGCTCTGCCCTGCCTTGGAAGCGTGTCCATTTCTGCTGCCTTGGGATTTTGAAGTGAAATGCCAACATTTTTGATAGATTTCCACGCTCCGCCCGATGATGTCATGTCAGAGTTGCCTCTCTCTGTGCATTCTCGTCAAGTTTATGCACCGAGAAGCAGAGAAAGAGGAGGAGCAGGAGAGAGAGGAGCAGGGTTCACTTCTGCCTCAACCGTGTCCAGTTCGAGTTTATCGCGCTGACATTGTCGCTTGGTGTGTGCCGCACGTGAGTTATTAAATAGATTACAGTGCTCCTCACGGTACGGCTCTCCCCCCTCCCTGCACTCCCCCTTGCATATGATGCACAACGTGTCAGCGCACATGTCCTGCAGTTAGCCAAAGGATGGGAAACATTCGCACAATGCCTGGGCACATGCATGAGTGCTTCGTGAAATTGAGTTTCAGTTTTGTCCAGCGACGGGCCGCGCTCTATTGACGCTTGGCTGCAAGAGAAAAAACCGCTAGATATATATATATAGTGTGCGCTGTTTGGCCGTGAGATATAGTGCCAGCCATAAGTTCTCGCTCTACTATATATATTCTATATATTTATATAGTCAGCTCACTCTCTCATTCGGTTCGTAACTGTTGCTCGCTTTGGCTTTTTCCATTTATTTTTCTCATTACGCAGCGTATCAATTTTCCGGCGCATCATAAAGCAAGTTGTCCTCTCCAGCTTGTTGTCCACTCCAGCTAGCTTTAATGGTGCTTCATGTCGTTGCTGTTGTTGTTGTTGTCGGGTTGTAGTTGTTGTGGGTCAGGTCAGTGGCTTCACTGTGGCTCGGTCATGCAGTGCACTCTGGTTGAGTTTGCAGCTTTTCCGTCTGATGTCCGGATCAAGCTCAATGGAAATGTGACAAAGTGAGGGGAGGAAGAGAAAGGAGGGGGTGTAGGAGGTGGGAGTAGAAGAGGGAGGAGCAGGGAGAGGTGTAGGGGGAGAGAAGGGGCAGGAGCAGAGAGGAGGTACAGCAAGAAGTAGAGTGTAGAAGGCAGAGGAAGGTGCAGGGATCAGCCGCAATGAAATTGTGACAAAGTAAGGGGAGGAAGGAAAAATAGAAGAAGGGAGAGGCAAGGAGGAAAGAGCAGTGCGAGGAGGTGTTTAGGGTAGAATAGGAGGTAGAGTTAGGGGATAGAGCAAGAGGTAGCTTGAGGAAGGTGCGGGGCTCAGCCTCAATGAAAATGTGACAAAGTGAACGATGAGTGTGGGAGAAGGGGTTGGGAAAAGAAGAAGAAGCAACACTGGGTAAGGGGATAAGAAGGAGGTAAGGGGATAAGGAAGAGGTAAGGGGATAAGAAAACTTGATATGGACAGGGGTTAAACGGGGGGCTGCAGCGGGGCTAAGGCAGTCAGTATTAAGAAAGCATTTGGAGTACCCTCTCAAAGGATTTATTATTGCACTGCGAGCAGCATTGGTTGCCTAACGGAAGGAGGGGGTAGGAGGGAGGCAGCTATGTCGCATAGCTCTGCTGGATGCTTTGTTGCTGTTGTTATAAATTGCATAACACGAGCTGTTTGCAGACTGCGTTGTTGTTGTTGTTGTTGTTTGGCTTGGTCCAATCTACTTATTGAAGTCATTCTTGTTTTCTTATTTTCCCTTTTGTGTGTGTGGCAGCCCGGCAAAGTGTGCAACATATTTTTATTTGTGTTTCCGTTTGTTGACTGTCTCACTCTCCCTCTTCCTCCTTCTGTTCTCTCCCTCTGTCTGCCACACATGCTGCCGTTGGCGTTGTCACAACACTTTGATACGCGTTATTTACAACACATTTGTCTTGGCTTCGGTTCGGTTAGCTGCTGCAGCTGCTACTGATGCTGATGCTGATGCTGGACGTAGCCAGGTGCGAGCAGCTGCCAGGCAACTTTATTGCATTCTCAGCAGGGGGCAGGAGTATACTCCCTCTTTGGCAGCGTCACATTAAGTTGCAGCTTCAAGAAAATTGACTCAAACAACAAGTTGGAGCTGAGCTTAGGGAGAGAGATTTCGACTGAGCTGGATTGGGCTTAACCAATTGGCAATTTGTCAGTGGGTTGCCGTGCAACAAATGAAGACAAAGCTGCCCCTTGCAGGCAGCTACAAGGGGGAAGGTAAGCTGCCCCCTCCTGGACAATTTATTCAACCTTAAATTTGCCTAATAAATTGAATTAGGTCTAAGAAAATGTGGCAAGCAGCAGGCAAAGAAGTAGAAAAGAAAAGAAAAGAAAAGAAGGCAAAGCAGAAGCAGGAAAAGAAAAGGAAGAAGAAGAGGGGAGTAGGAGGAACAACAGGCAACATGGCTGGACACAAATATTAATTGCATTTTAATGACTTTATACGCCCTGAAAGCCATTAAACTGATTAGTTACACAGTCAGTGACACCTCCGAGTGAAGAAGGAGCAGCAGCAGAAGCAGAAGGAGCAGGCAGAAGGATGTGAAGTAGGCAAGTGGCAAGTCTCCAGCCTGTTTACATATTCGCCACGAACTGCCTTTATATTGGCCACTTTGGCTGGCAAGGCGACGAGTCCGTTTCGAGTTCATTTCGAAATATAAATCCGACAATTGGCAGTTTGGCAAAATAAGTTTCACGTTTGTCCGCGTCCTGCCACGCCTGCCACGTCCTGCCGACACAGCAAATAGCACAAAGTACATGCTACATATACATACATATATAATATATATATATATAAGTAATGCTCCCAGTTGGCAGCTGACCACGACGAGAAACCGCAAAACAAAACCGAAAACTGACCAAGCTGGCAGCAATCGGCACAAGGGAGTGGGGCAGGGGGGAGGGGAGCAGAGGAGGAAACTGACCCACGATAGACCCGCTGGACAATAAAACAAATCGCATAGAACTTCATTTTCTGTGTGGCAAATACTCTCGACGTCGTCGTCGCCCGTAAAAATGTCCGTAAAATGTGAAAAGGAAAATCAGTGTTTAATTAAGTTATAAAAATGTTTGGCTCATTTCATTCGGGGATTCTTCCATGTCCTCCATTTCGCTTGACCGAGTTTTCAAGCGAAAATGAAGGAGGAAGGAAGAGGAAGGAGGAGGGAAAGCACAAGAAAGTCTACTTTATTTTAATTGCTTGTTATATTTGGTAATAAGCGAGGCGAGAACTTTAGATTGAAGGTATTTGTAAATTTTAATCAAGGAAACTGGTAGAGTAGGTGAGCAAATATCGATAGTTATATAAACTTAGATATCGGAAGTATCATACCTTTATAAATATGTATTGGTCATATTGCATTGGATAAAAATTATGATATTAGAGTAAAATATTAAGATGGGATATATCGATTGTCTTACTAAATATCACATCCTTTGATTTCAATATCACCAGGGACGTCGAAGAAATTTTTCATGGGGCAAAACTAAAAATTAGAGTTTAAAAAAGATACGAACATTTGGTATTAGGAAATGAGACTGCGCTATACTTTTTATGTGAACTCTGAATACACCGTTATCCCTGCAATGGGACAATAATTAAACTTTTAGAAATACTTTTATTAACGAAAATGATTAACAAAACACTTTTGATTACGTGGGGCAAAATGATAATATTGCCCCCGTTGAAATTGGCCCTCTCTGCCCCCCGGTTGCGACGTCCTGAATATCACACTATTGCATCGATATAATATCGATAGCTCAACAAGGACGCCTCTTCCTTCTTCTGTTTGCACGAGATATCCATGTATCTCTTTAATTTCATATTTTTTTTATTAAAATCACGCACTAATATATCGATATAGTATCGATTACTCTATGCAGATGCACTTTTCTAGTTTAGCTCATGTTCTATGACAGTTTTTCGCAGCTAAATAAAATTCTAAACGGGCATATTAATAAACATCGGCCATTTTGCATTGGATAACAAATCATAATCAATATCAAAAAATTGAGATTAATAATCATAATAAAGCATCGATATATTATCGATAAATCAATAACGACGCCTATTTTTAGTAGTTTCATGTTTTACAATACTTTTTTAAAACTCACGTTGACTCTCTTCAGTTTTAAAATGCACTTCCAATCTTGTTTCTTTTAAAGAACCTCCGCAATCAGTTCCCACTCTCTCAACTTGCTATTCGTTTACCTTTGCTGCAACTCAATCGCATGATTTATGATTTTATCATCATACAATTTTAGTTTTACTCCGTTTCTAGTTTATTCTGAGTTTCTCTCTCTCCTTCTTTCTACGTTTATTTATGCGTTTTGTTTTTGTATAATTTACGAAATTCGCCTGAGCTCGCGTAACTTTTACAACTTCTTCAGCTGCCGTTGCTGCCTCTGCTGCTGCTGGTTTCCAATGCGAATGTGCATGCTTAAGCTGCTTTTGTAACACACACGCACACCCCACCCACACACACCCTCTGCCACACACATATGTGCCTTGCACTGAGCTGAGCTTAGCTGTGGCGCATAAGTTTCAAAGTCAGCCCTGCCCCACGACGGCGTCGTCTTGCAACTTCTGCTGCGTTGGCGGCGTCGTCTGAAATTTATCTCAGCACGTCGTCTGCGAATGCAAGCAGGCGGCGGCGGAAGCATGCATGTGCATGTGTGTGCGTGTTGCTTTATGTCCAGTCTGTTGTTTTGTGGCCCAAAAATCCCAGTCTCGCGTGTGCATGAAAAATGCCTCAGCAGAGGGCGAGGGAGGGACGGGGGAGTGCGCTGCGTTTGCACTTTGCTGCAATTCTTAAATGCTTTTCTAATGCACTTCGGAGGCAGCCGTGGCAGTTGCAATGTCAGCCCATGGGGCAACTGGCTGTAAATCACTTCGTTTGTCTTATCGGAACTCACATTAAGGCACAAAATTGAACATGCTTTGTGTGTGTTCTCAGTTGTCATTATCGCACGCATATCGATACCTTTTATCGCACATAAAGCAAAGTTTAAAAAAGTACCAAGAAATTTCCTTAAGATGCGGCCAACTTAACGCATTAATGTCCTTTAATTGCGTGCTATCGATAACATTCATAGCACGAATTTAAAAATTCCCCCATGAATTTCCCAAAACAATGAAGAAAGCTGAGTCAACTCTGCATAAATTTCCCTTTAATTCTTATCACAGTTAACTTGCTTTAAATTGTCACGCAATTTAAAAAAATTAAAGAGTCTCAATTAATTCCCAGTGGAACCACTCGCTGGAACACCCTGTATCACACTCGGCGTATACTTAATTGAAGCACTGCGTCGCCGCTTAAATTGCGTAATTTGAGTCAAGCATGTAAAGTGTTTGATTGAAGGAATTGATCGCATCGCAATGCAAATTAAATTATGCCGCTGTCCGTCGAAGATGATAATGATGCTGCCGCTGCTGATGAGATTGCTGTGTACACAATGTGTGAGCTTATGTGTGTGTGAGTGTGCGTGTGCGTTAAGGCGCTTGAAGTGAGTGCGCTCAGGTGTGTGCTGAGGGTCGCGAGGTGTGTGGCCGACTAATTGGCTTGCTCTTTGAAAATTAATTCAATGCTAATTATTGGCTAACATGCACACACACACACAATGAACGCAATTATAATTACACAGGCAAACAACAACAAGAACAATTGGCCGGCAACAAAGGCGGCAATTAAAGCTGCATAATACATGCGAATTTGAATTTCCCATTTTCCATTCACTATTGACTATTTTCTGCTTTGCATTTGCCTGCGTGTTTTTTCTATAATCTCAATTAAATTAGCTGCCGAATTTCGGTTGTGCACAAAGTAAATTATATTAAATTCGGCAATGAGGCATTGCTGTTAATTGAGTGTGCACGGCAATTGGTTAATTTCGGGCTAATTGGTTTGCGCTTCGTTGCGGAAGAGAATCAGAGCCGATTAAATTGCAAGTTGTTTGTGGCAGGACTTCAGCTCGTAGTAATAAGCCATAAATATGTAGCCAACAGAAATTGCAGTTGTTAAGCAGCTTAGCCACAATACAAGTTGACTGCAGCGAACAAAGGATGCGGCACAAAAGAATCCGCAAACGTTGCAACTGCAAACGAAATGTAACTGCGTAAACAATGTAATGCTCTGCGATCTGGCAGCGCAGCTTTTGTTATCGACCCGCCGCCACAGGACACTGCAGGACGATAACGATCTTGCTCCTTCTCTCTCTCTCTCAGCTGCTGTTACTGCATTAACAATGTAATCTGGCAGCGCTGTTGTTATCGACCCCCCGCCACAGCTGACTGCAGAACGATAACGATCCTTCTCTCTCCTTCAACTGCAATCGACGCCATTTTTTTTGACATTTGCAATGCAGAAAGCGAAATCGCATAATAAAGTTAGATACTTATTTGATTTCTTTCATTCTACTTTTTGGTGGCTTTTCTGTCTCGCACTTATCAAATTACATTGCGCGGCGTTTCTCTTGTTGTTGTTGTTCTTCTGTTTTGCATTTTGACCCCCCACAGGGGCGCGCTGCCAATAATATTATTACCTTTAGCGAGCGTCAACAACAGCACAATAAAAAGCAACAACTTATTACCATTGCTTTTAGTAGTTTTTATAACTTTTACGACTTTTTAATAAAGTTGCAATGCATTTGCTTGTTGCTGATGGCGCTGTCGGTTGCGTTGGTTGCTGCCGCCTCCTCCTCCTTCTTCTCTTTCACCTGCCTTCCTGCCTCCCCCTTTGCAGTTTGAACTCAAGACAAAGTTTCAAAACTTTCAAAGGCTGCCTGAGGTTGGCAGTGAGTGCTGCTCAACTTGGCCTCGCCTGTAATTTAAGCGTCACACAATCGCATGCACACACTCTCACACACGCGCACACTTGCACACACATGAGCAGCAGCACAAAGTGAGTTATGCTGTGTCACACACACACACACATGCACAGGCTGCATCAAAGGCTTAAGAGCACTCGCTGACGTTCTAAGCTAGGCAACAACAAAGACAAACAGAGCTCACTAAGCACAAAGAGAGGGGGAAAGAGAGTGAGAGAGAGCAAAGAACATTCAGCGTTGCCACCACAAGCCAATGAAATGCTAATTTGCCAGACACAAACACAGAGAGCGAAAGAGAAAGCAAGAGAGAGCGAGAGAGTGGGCAGCAGTTGCTTCTGATTATCGAATGAAATAACTCAAAGTTTGTTGTGGGTTACGCAACAACAACAACAAGATGCGAATGCAAACTTCGTTTGCCAAATGCAGTTCCCAGTAAATTCCCCCCTTCCCCTTTCCCGCTCTCTCTCTTCCCATTTGGTTGTCGTAACTTTTGGCCACTTTGCCACATATTAAAATCTAGCCACAGAATGTCAAACCGAAACCAAAAGTTATGTGTAAATTATATGCGTAGCTTTTGTCTGCATGTGCGTGCACGTGTGTGTGTGTGTGTGAGAGAGAGCGCGCGTGTCAAATGCATGTGACAGCTTTAAGCCAAGCGGTAAAACGCATAAACTTTGATTTTTTACTGCAATGAATTCTACTCATGGCGCTTTGCGTGCATACGAAGGGAGATCTGAACAATACCAGTAGTTTTTGACATGTTTTATGGGTAGTTATACAAATAGGAAACTGTAAACTTTTATATAGCAAATAAGGCATGGAAATTTCGTACCAATATTGCATGAAATTTCTTGTTGCCTACTTTTGCGTGCTCTCTCTATTAAAAATACGTCGATTGCAGCTGCAGGTGCAGAGAGATCGGTTTCGTGCTTTGCTGTGGCGGCGTGTCGATAACACAACAGTGTAACCATACGCTCCTTTTTGAGTTTACTTTATCAAAGGACTGCAGATCGTTATCGTGCTGTGGTGTGGCGGCGTGTCGATAACAGTGTTTCAAAGATTCACACTGCAGTGTTACCACACGCCTCGTGCTCCCTTTTGAGTTTACTTTATAAAAGGACTACGATTGCAGCTGCAGGTCAGGCAGATCGTTATCGTGCTGTGGTGTGGCGGCGTGTCGATAACAGTGTTGCCAATCAGATTTCAATTGCTTGCGCAATTTAATTTTGTTTTCTTGCCGTACTTTCTTCAATATTAAATACTTATAATAGTTAAAAAGTATTTCTTTTATATAATCATACACACGTGTTTCGATTAATGCTTTTAAGTTTTATCCAAAAACTTGCTTAGCTGCAAGTTCTTGGCGCACTTAAGCGATAATAACGCAAGTGCACACACACATGGCAGGATATGTATCATATTCCTGCACACACCAGCATTTGGCTATCCACACATATGGCATATGCCACCTTGATGGGGCACTTCACACCGCTTGCAACACGATTGGCAGCGTGCAGCAGCAGCAGTTGCCGCTTAAGGCGTAAGGCGTGACGCGGCAAGCCACAGCAACCGCAGCAAGGGGAGGAGAAGGAGTGGCAGCCTTAACTGCAGCAGCTGTAATAAGACAGCTCGTTTGCGTGCCTTCCCCTGCCACCGCCTACCTTCTTCCCTCCCCCAGCTGCCTTGAGCTGTCTGTGCCTCAGTCTCTCTCTGTCTACGCTTGTCCTTTGCCGCTTGTTAACTTTTGCTCATTTGTGCAATGCGCCCTAAAATGCAGAGCAGCTAAGCGGCATAGTGCCGAGCGAGAGAAAAGGGGGAAGATAGATGAGAGGGCGTAGCTACCTCAGCTTTGCAGGTGCAAGCGAAGTTTCAACACAGCCATAAGTCAACTTGACAACGCGTCTCTCGCTCGCAACCAACAAGTAGAGAAAGGAATGAAAGTAGAAGAGGAGGAGAGAAGGAGCAGAAGAAGGAGTAAGGAGGTGGCGCCACTTGAGCATTAGTTGGGGGCGTGGCGCTGCCACCGCTTTGCAATTGAACAACAAATTGCAGCAAGTATAAAGTAATATTAAGTAAATATTTAATTTGCAGCTGCAGCAGACGGAGAAGAACTTTGGTAATTAAAAAACTTTGCCACGGACAAGTCGCTGAATCCTCCCCTTGCCCCTCCCTTCATTCCCCTTTCAATGTGGCAGCGCTTTAATGAGCATTAAAATAAAGTCCCCGATAGGAATCAGTGCAAGCTTATACAGTATACAGTTTATATACCGCTATATAGACAGCGAGTCTCTCTTTTAATACGCTTAACTTGTTAACTGTCAACGATTATCGCGATGCTGCACGAGGCAGACGCGGCAAACGAGGCAAACGCGTATCGCTTTACCCGCACGTATCGCATATACGGTGTATATATCGTGTATATAGCGTGTGTATATCGTCTGTATATATTTATATTCGTAAATATGCGTGGCAAGTGGTTGAGGGTCGTGTAAGTGCATGTCAATCATGTTGTTCCACGCCGCATTTTAACTGAAATTCGATGCACAAAATGAGCAAGACGACGGTGCGAAGTTAGGTGACTGTGGGATACCCTGTAGGGCGTTGAGGGAATTTTTATCACTTTATTTATTTATTTAATGTCGACTAATAGCAGTGCGACCTAAAAAAGAATTTTGTATTAAAAATTTAAAATATAAAATTAATTAAATATAATTTGTTTTAGATTAAAATAAGATTTAGGAATTAAAATCAATAAAAAATAAGGAATTAAAAATTTAAACATTAAACTTTAAACTTTAAGACTGGGATAATACAGTTTGAAGGGTTGAGCTGCGGCATACATTTTATATATCTATGTTAAGTTGAGGCAGGTGCGACTATAGGATACCCTGTGGAGCATTAAGACAGCTATAATCACTTTATACAGCCTGTATTGACCTGTGGCATACCTTTTACATTAATCAGTATTTAGCTGAGGCAGTGTAGACGGGGCTGTGGGTTACGCTGTAGGGCATTTAGAGCACTGTATATACTTTTTATTGTCTGCTTGTTCTACTGCCACCTATTTCTATACATAAATTGCATATATTACAGTCCAGAGATTGCATATATCCGCTATTTAGTAAATGCAGGGTATAAATATGCCCTGCATGACCTTGGAGAACTAAAGATGCTCTATGCAGTCTTCTTGTTCAACTTCTACTTATTACACAACATTTCTATAGACTGTACATACACTTTCAACATCGTATACAGGGTATTAAGTGGCCCACGCTTGGAACTGCAAGGGACCAGATTACAGTAGACTTAATTACAGTATAAACAGCTTATATGCTCTGTCGGGCTTTTTTTCTTCTAGATACATCTTTATACAACTAATATACCCCTTTTTAGCTAAGACAGAGTATATTAGAAGAAAAAGGTAAACTTTACCAACAGCGAAAGAGAGAAGAGCTTTATGAACTTTATGCAGTCTATCAGTTTTCGCCCAGCTCGCATATACCCCTTTTTAAACTTTTGCAGGATATATTGGTATAATCCAGGCAATCTCCAATTGACGACCACTGTTTAAATTTGCTGCCCCACGCACACACAGACAGACAAACAGCAACAGTATTCGGTAAAACAAAATGGGAAAATGGCAAATTCTACATGCAAATTTGCAACGTTTGCTGCAACAGCAGCTGCCACATTGATTGCCACAAATTGTCACTGAGCAAGCAGCTGTGCTACGCTCCCCTTCCCCTCTCCCTCACCCTTACTGACCGGAAACAAGTGAGCACCTGAGCAGGATATGAGCAACGAGCTGCAATTGCAAGTTAGACGAGCAAGTTGGACCTTTAGGTTAGGAACCTTCGGTTGAGGTTCCTCTTGAGCACGTTACGCAATAGATTCGCCACTTCGATGTCGATATCTATGGCAAATAGAGCCGCTAAATGTCTGCCCGCCAATTGAAGAGGGAGTGAGGGAGGGGGGGATGGGAGGGGGTAAGGGAAAGCAGGCTATCGACAAAACTGAAAACTTCATTTGTTCGCTTAACGTTCTGTGGGTCCTAATGTCATTTGCGGCAAGACTGGGAACGTTCTTGCAGCTCTCTTTCCACTCCTACTCCCACTTATTGCCACCTCTCTTTCCCCCCTCTTCCTCTCCCTGTTCCTACTTCCCTCTTGTTTTGCCAAGCGTGGCCAACAAAGTCGTTCGATTTGGCGTCGCTCGCGCTGCCTCAATCAATTTCAATTTATCAATTTTTACAATCAACTGATTTTATCAATTTTATGGTGCATTTTAGAGGCGCACACACACACACACACACACACACACACACACAGAGAGTGCCTGGAGGGCTGCGAAAGCAAAGGACATGCAAAAAGGAAATTTGACTGCCAGCCGCACTTGGCAACGTTGACTAGATGCGAAACGTGCAAACCATTTGTGGCCGGGTGGGGGAAGGGGGAGGGGAAACATGTCAATAAAATCAACAAATGCCGCTGCGACTCGCACTTCCCCCTGCTCCAGCTGGTGCCCCTTCCTGTTTTGCACGCATGTAAATAAGCATTTGGCAGACTTCGATTCATTGTTATAGCCAGCTGCGTGTGTGCGTGTGTGTGTGTGTGTGTGCTCTGAGTAGTTGTGGCTTCTTGCATAACCAAGTTGAAATCAAGAGGGGCAGGCGTCGCCATTTTGATTGCTACCTCTGCTATTTTTTTCACTTTTCGACTTTTATTGTCTTCTTCTAGAGTTCTTGTTTTCACTTGCTGCCTCTTTCTTCTTTATTTTATGTGCTTATGAAGGCTTCTTCATATGTCTTTGCAGCTTTCTCGCTGCTTATGTTTCTGTGCGTTTTCTATTCCTCATTTTCTACGCCTTCTACCCTTACTCTCTACCAAGTCGGTCCCCCCTTGTTCTCATTTTCTTGGCTCACACCTCCTACACCTTTCCTTCCTTTCATATGCCTTAAAGATTTCTCTGTACCTCTGTGCCTTTTCTTGTTCCTCATTTGTGACGCCTTCTTATGCCCTACTCTCTTCTACTATAGTCGGTTACTCCCCCTTATCCTCATTTTATGGACTTCTACACCTTCTTTTCTACACCTTACTCTTCCTTTCATATGCCTTTACACCTTACTCTCTAGCAGAGACTTCTGTGCCTTTTGCTGCTCTCTTTCTCATTTGCTTTTCTACTAAGTCGATTACTCCCCCTTATCCTCATTTTCTTGGCGT
This sequence comes from Zaprionus africanus, assembly GCA_018151435.1. Classification (NCBI taxonomy): domain Eukaryota; kingdom Metazoa; phylum Arthropoda; class Insecta; order Diptera; family Drosophilidae; genus Zaprionus; species Zaprionus africanus. Next base: position 234,927 of record JAECXB010002310.1, on the reverse strand, counting down.
CTACATCTTTCTTTTCCTTTCTATTTCTATGCCTTTTCTTGTCCATTTTTTTCTATGTATTCTTGACTTTGTGTCATGTTTTCTGATCAGAGATCCTTCTCTGACTTCATTCTTTAACTTGCTTTCCCTTTTACCAGCACTTCTAAATCTCATTGTGTTCTTCTGCCTCCTCTTTACGTAACTCTCCTTATCTCTACCCAATACTCACATTCTTTCTCTCTCTATCCCTCTTCCTGTTGCTCACTTCCAGCTATGTTTCTCACTGTTCTTCCTGACTTCCTTTCTCTGCTTCTTACATTCTGTGCTTCTCTATTCTTTCCTTCCCACTCTTTTTCCTTTATCTTCTCTTCTTTTCTTCTTTTTCCTACAGCTTCCTCTTCACTTCCCTCCTCTTCTTACTCTACTCTCCTTCCGCCATATTTCTCATTGTTCTTCCTAACTTTCATTCTCTGCTCTTCTAATCTGTGCTGCTCTATTCTTTGCTTCCTTCTCCCATTCTTCTTCCTTTCTTCTCTTCTTTACTTCCCTTTTCTCATCTTATTCCTACAGCTGCTCGTCTACTTTCCTCTTCTTTCTCTACTCTCCTTCCCTCTTTCCCTCCTCCCTGTACATTTTTGAAATTTTTTCCTGTCTCAATTTCAATTTTGTTGTTGTGCGTATTAATCATACGCCCCGTTATCATAGCAAATTACCGCCGAAACAAGTCGCAAATAATGCGCTTAATAGCCTGGCAACACCAAGCACTTATCCTATATACATATATATATATATGTATGCAGGCTATATATCTGATATATTATACTCTACACAGCTCATTTGCCAACGCGCTAAGAATTTAATCAAAAGTTATGATAATGAAAAGGTAATCGGATTAAATTAGACTGCATGCTCGTCCTCCCCCTCTCTCGCTTTCTCCCTCTTTCTCTCTCTCTTTCCCTCTCTCTCCCCCTCTCTCTCTCTCTTTTTGCCCAATTTCAGCTTTATTTCACATTTAATTCGCCTTTATTTCAACGTTATTAAACTTTTGCCAATCAAATCGAATCGCATCACAATTTCTGCTTTTCTCACGCGCATTTGTTATCAGTTTAATTGAATATTAATACGCATTTTAATGCGCTTTACATACTGCTTATTTTTGGGGGCAATTAGGGGATAATTTGTAGCTAAGAAGGCACGAGAGAGGGAGAAGGAGAGAGGGAGGAAGTAAGGGCAGAGCGCGGCGCTGTTGCACTAATTAAAGGCAACACTTGCTACTCTGACCTCATTATACGCAGATCTGTTGGCAGGCAAAAGGCAGTAAGAGAAGATGAAGGAGGGGCAAGAGGAATCTATGAGGCAGGGGTAGGAAGAGGGGAGAGAGGGGAGGAGGGCAGGCAGCTGGGCACCTGGCGATTGTCTTGAAGTTCTGGCGCTGCGGCTGCTTTGTCTTTGTGTACACCCGATACTTTTTCAAGTTCATTAGGGTAATGAAGCAGCCACAGGCGCCCAACCCGGAACTGCCAGATCTCCGGACAGGAAAGTGGGCTGCCGGGGGGAGAGGGAGGTGCGGGGGGTGGTTGTTACGAATAATATTCAAGTGTAGAATAGTGTAGAGGAAGCGTAAAAATAAAGTTGTGCGCTCTTTTAGTTTATGGGCCGCACTGTTTGGCTTTTTGCATAATGAATGGACATAAACACGGCACAGTTGCCCCCCACAAGAGGGGGGTGAGGTGGCGGGGCAGCTGTGTGTGGCACACAAAGTTTTTCACAGTTTTTTGTAGTCTACTTCTAGGCGCGCGCACATGGCCAGCCCCCGCAGCCGGTCGAGGCTCGTTAAAGTTGGTTGCACAGCAGGTTGCCTCCCCCCTTCCCCCTTCTCCGCTGACCGGGCACACGCCTACATCGCCACGCCCCTCTTCTCACCCCACTTTAGTGGCACATGCGGAAAGTACTCGCACATAGGAGCAATTCCCTCTCATATCTCCTTGACGCAATTTGCTTAATTAATAATAAACTTTTCGACTACAACTTGCCTTCTTCCCCTCTCTCTTCGTGCTTCTTCCCTTTCTCTGCAGCTCCTTCCCTTGCAGAAGTTAGCTCTGTTTAGCTGAACTTTGGTCGAGTGAAATTAGTTTTTTATTTCACTTGTCGCGTCATGTGAAATGTAATTGTACTTTGACAGAGATTAGGCACTGAGAAAGGGGTTGTCAGTAGGCAAGCCAAAGGTCGACTAGCTTATACTCTTCAGTGACTGTTTGAATTAATAGTTTGCCTTGTCGTACTCAGGAGTTTCTTTGGTGTTTACTTCTCTCTAGAGTAGGAGGGGGAGCCTGGGTATAAAAACATTCAGACTATGAGAATTTTTATACTGTATTCATCATTCATTTATTTCCACACATGACCCAACACGCACCACAATGCGTATCTATTCATTCAACGATATTCTTAATATAATATTGTCTTCTTTTCCCTCTTTAATCTCGACTCTTTTCTATCTTCTTTACTTTATTTACTCTGCATTCTACACTCATCTTTCTCGACTTTGCAGCTCTAATTTTGACTTCCTCTGTACCTACTTTCTTTCACTTTTTAATCTACTCGTTTTGATCTTTACTCTTCTGTCTATTCTTTCCTCTGTTCTCTTACCTATGTAAAGACTGTGATTATGCCTCTCCTTTAAACTCTCCAAATCCAATCGTTACTGTCTTAAATGCACTCTTCATGCTTCATGAATCTTTAACGTTTTTAGAGTTTTTCTTTCCACTCCTTACTCTTTCAACTCTCTTCTTTCTGATTCATTCATTCGTTCATGCTTCATATTATATTTACCTTTTTCATGCTTCAAATGTATTCCATATTATATGTCTCTTTCCCTATTCAATCCTTACCCTACTTCTGTGTCCAATCCATGCTCCAAAGTCTCTACATTACTCCTTCAAACCTTCTACTCTTTCCACTACTCTCCACTCTCTTCATTCCAAGTTCCTTCAACTCTCTTCCCTCCTCTCTCTTACTCTCTACTCTTCCCTTCTGCACTCCCTTCCCTTCTCCTCTTCCATCAATAATCCCTTCTATCCCATCCCGCAATTATAACAAATTCATTAGGCAAATATCATAAGGAATTCAGCTTAACTTGCTTCAATTGACCTTCGTCCAATCTTCCTCCCAAGTTATTTATGTGTCCAGCCTTGTCAACAGGCAACAGGCAGGAGCAGCAGCAGCTGGCAACGGGTTTTGAACGAACTGAGAATTTATGGTCTTAAATGGTTGTAAACCCTTGAGGCAAACTTGGCATGCGCCTGCCCCAAAAATGTCCACTTGCCACTTGTTGTGTTTCTCATCAAAACCGATTGATGATATGTTGCTGCGTTTATTTGGGAATGTGCGCATATTTATGAGGCAGGATGGGAGAAAAAGAGGGAGAGAAGAGTAGAGAGTAGAGAGGGAGAAGAGTAGAGGAAGGTTGTTCATATATAATTCCGAAATTGTCTGGCATATTTCAAATGCAGCGTAAAACATGAGACTCTGTTCGATTATTCAAGGGCAGGACGCAGTTGTCCTTGATGTCCTGTGGCTTTAACCCATTGTTGCTACTGTTTTTGTTGTTGTTACTATAGTGTTGCTGCTTATTGTTGCTGCTTTTATTGCTGCTTGTTGCTGTGCAATCGATGTGCACTTGCATGAGAGCGCAGCTCGTTGCATAAACAATATCGTAATCAGCTTAAAATCTGAATATATTTTGCAACTCATTAGACTTCAAAAGTGCCTCACGCAAATTTCGCTCAGTGTAAATCGAATTGGTTTTATTTTGTTTCGATATTGTAGATTGTAAAGTGAACTTTATGGCCTTGATAAGCTTTGCCAATTAGCTGGAAGAAATTAAATATAAATAAGAACACACGCCCGCCCCCTTGGCCACGCCTACTTCTGGTCTGGCACCTGCAGCCAGTGCTTGAGAAAAGTTTGGTGCCTGCTGGCATTAAATATAAATTAAGGGCAGCCTAGAAGGTGGAAAGGGAGGGGCACAGCAGGCAGGCAGCCGCAAGGAGAAAGGTCAAAGGCAAAGCAGGCAAGGGCGCAGGCAAAGCCAAGTACGAGTACAACAAAGGGCCTTGCATGCAAATGCCCCTGTCCCTGAACCCTGCCTCTGCCCCCTTCCCTCCTCGCTTGTTGTTTGCGCTTTTGACAAACCCAAAGGATAATAACGTATTGATCGGGGCGATAGGCGCCTTAGCCTGACCTAGTCGAGTGTTTACACTTTGTTTGTTTGCCGGTCAAGTTGCCAGGACAACGACATTGAAGCGCTGCACAGCACGTTCTTTGTCTCTCTCTCTCTCTCTCTCTCTTCCCATCTCTCTCTGTGTGTGTGAAAGGGACTTGCAAATGAGCTGAAGAGGTAGAGTAGAGGAGCAAGTTGTCTAAATTTTATATAGAGCAACTTGAGATCGAAAGAGAGAAAAGCAAACTTCTTGTTGAAAACATTTTAGGTAATGAAAATCATGTGATTTTTGAGCAAGTTATGAAGGTAGAAAGAGGAAGCACATACGAAAAGAGAAAAGGATGTCAATTGAAAAAGAGAGGTTTTTCAAATTAAATAGAAACTTAGGGATATGATGAAACTGAGAATAAAGTGCGAATTTCAAGAAACAAGCTTTATACTAGGGAAAATTCGTGTAACTCTTAAAAATTATAAGGAAGTTGAGGTTAGAAAACATCATGAATTGAAAGTGCTTAGTTTTTAATAAAGGAGGAACAAGGAAGGAGGAAAAACTCTGAATATTAGGTAGAAATTTTGCATTAAAAACAAAATGAAGTGTATTTAAGCAAACAAATGATTTTCCAGTTGAAAATCAAATGATTTTTAACAAAGTTTTGCAAGTCGAAAGAGCAAAGATTGAATCCTCAAATATAGTTAGAGGTAGTTTGCGAAAATGAGTAAATTATTAATTCTGACAAGCCATAAATGTTGAAATTGCATTTTAGCAACTGTAAAGATAAAGTTTCAAGTGCAAGAAAATTTTACCGAATGAAAATGGCTTGTTATATAGGTTAAAACATAATTTAGGGCAACCTCAAAAACTGTAAGTGACGTTAACGTATGCTAAATAAAAGTAAAAAATGAAAAAAGAAACAGAACTCATATAATAGAAATTTAAATGCAATATAAAATAAACAGAGTCTGAAGAACAAAATGCTCAACTAATCAAGCATAGGTTAGTTTTTTAATGAAAGGTCATAATAGGCAGTTTAAGATTAAGAAACTAACGAAAGGAAGCTTTCAAAAACAGTAAAAACAAAAGAAAATATATCAAATCGTATACAAATCGAATTACTAAATAGAATTCCAGAATGTAACAAGCCTTCAATCAAATCCAAACAAAGTTATGAGTAATGAAAACCCGTCAATAACTATAGCCATAATATATGCTGTAATATAATATATTATATGCTAACCTATAGCTTACCTTGTGGGTTGGGCAAGTAACTGGGCTGCGCCTCATTGTATTCCTTTGGCATACATTATTACTCAATTAAATGAAGTAACTGGCCAGGCAAACACGCTTCCCTGTGCAAGGAAACACGCACATCAACTGCGGCTACACGTGGCCGCCCTTATTCCATCCTGTTGGACTGTGGTTGAGTTTGTAAGCTTGCAGCTTGTGGCAGCTTGTGGCAGGCGAAGCAAGTCTCGTCTGCTACTAGACGCAATGAAATTTGAATCCGATAGCTGCTTGTGCGTAATTATATCTCGACTCGGGGTTGCTTGAGCCAGTCCAATCCAGTCCAGTTCAGCTCTTGGCCACATACAGCTCTCATTATTCCACTGGGGAAGGCACCGCAAAGGGCAGTAGCTCCTCTTCCTGCTCCTCCTCCTTCTTCCTCTGCTGCTTCTGCTTCTCTACCTTCTTCCTCCTCTGCTCTTTCCTTTCTCTTGTTTCAGATTATAAATTTAATGTGTTGCTGGGTTTGGGGGCAGGTTACCAAGGAACGAGGCAGTGGCAGCTGCTGCCAAAAAGTTCTACGAGTTCTTTACCGTTCAATTATTGTGCGGCATTTATAATTAAAGTTGCGTATGACATTGCTGTCGATTTGTGGGCGTGGCAAACGACTTGGCGCCACTGCGTGACTGACCCAGTTGGCAGAAAGGGAGAGAGAGAGAGGAAGTGGGGGAGGTGGGCGGGTCACGCAGGCCTGGCACTCTGCTGTGGTCACCGAAAATGTTGTTGGTTGCTTTTAATTTAAAATGTACGTGACTTGTTTTAATTAGGAACAGGCTGAGGCAAGGCAGAAGGCAAGTAGTTGAAATGTTTGAATGTGGCATGCAAATGTTGCATGTTGTGGCAGGTACTGCTAGCTCATAATTTACTCAAGCTGTTGATCGATAATCGCCTTAAATGTTGTGCAGATTAACGAGAGAAATTCCTCGTGTTAACTACGCAACTTATGCAGGCAGCTCTCTTTACACTTTCCCTACACTACACTACACTTTTCAAGTGCCTGCCCCCCCAAGAAGTTTTTCGATAAAACGTCGCAGCAGCCACTTGAAGAAAACTTTCACTTTGTGGGCTGAGAGTCTCGATAAAGAGGCAAGGGCAGAGGCAGAGGGGGCAACTTGTTAAATAAGACTTCTAAATTCATTTCGAACATGCAACGCAACTTAACACCAACAAAGTGTGCCCAGTGAGCGCATAAAAACTTGTATTTGTATGCCAGTGTGTGTGCTTAGTGTGTGTGTGTGTGTGTTTGGTTGTGCCAAAAAAGACGGCGAACAAGTTCATCAAACGACTGCGGCGAGCATTCTTGTACTTTTTGTTGATGTTCTCGAGGTCTTAGCAAGTTGTTGCTGCTGTTGTTGTTGTTGCTGTTGTTGCTGCTGTTGTTGTTGCGGCACTTTTTTCTGTTGCTCAAAAGTTGTAGAAGCCTGGCGAGGCAGCTTAAATAAACACAGCGCATGCAACTTGCAGCAGCTCGCAGGGTCCAAGCGGCCGCCCCAAAGTATGCAACACTTTCCACACTTTCTTCAGTCATTTCGGCATAGTTGGGCTCAGTAGGGGAAAGAGAGGGAAAAAGAGAGAGGCAGGCAATGGAACAGAATGAGGCAAGCAGGAAAAAAGAGAGGCAAGCAGCAGCAGAGAGCAAGAGCTAGAGGGGGAGCAGGGGGGAAGCAACAGAGGCAACAGCCAGGGGTACTTAGAGAGCAAACTTTCATTAAATATATGCATTGTAAATGTTCCCCGTTGTTCTACTGCTTGTACTTTGCATATTTCAACTGCTTATAGTCTGCCCCGCACTGCTACCCACCTCCCCTTTCCCTGCTCCCCCTCTTTTCTCTACTTTCGCTTGTTTGTCTAGCAGCACATTGTGATAAGAAAGTTTTTGCTGGCGCACAAAAAACAGCTTTTGTGCTGTCATCTTATGTTCTTTGTGCTTGTCATTTGTTGTCGCGCTGAGAAGTGTATCAAATGCTTATATTAGTTTCATATTTTTTGAGGGGAGAGGGGGGGGAGGTAGAAGATCGACAGTGCTTACTAAGCTCGAGAGGGGAAGCCTTAGAACTCAATTGTTTGTTTAAATGCAATAAGGAAATCCTTTTGCCTTGCTGACTTTATTTGGCAAATGTTTAGTGATATACATTATATTTAATATATGTTTCAACTTAATATATATAGCTTGAATTTACACAGATCTTAACTCCTGTTCCCTCTCTCTATTTTCATCATTGAAACTTGTACAGCTCTTAAGTTCAATCCTTGTCAATTGCGCTCTTCAGTTCGGGTTCAGTCTAACTTTGCTGCTTCCTTGTCGCTTTATGACTTTTATCTGCAACACTTTTATTGCCCCAGACACTGCCACGCCCACAGTACTCTCCCTTCTCTCTCTCTCTCTCTGTGTTCTGTGCACAGCATAAAAAGTAAAAAACAAAACAGAAAAGAAGAAACAATGGCCGCCGAGTGGAGTCGGTCGAGTGTTTTTACAACTTAATTTGCAGTTTGTGTGCGATGCTTTTAGGTGTGGCCAACTTGACTTTTGTGCTTGCTATTGTTGCTGTTATTATTATTATTATTGTTATTGTTGTTGTTGTTGTGCCAGCTGAGCTGTTGCTGTTTTGCTTTCAACTCACTTAATTGGCAAGTCGAGGCTGCCATGGTGAATACTGAATTAATTTGCGCATATTATAACTATTATTATAAATAACTAAGGCAAGCAGCTAGTAGGCCAATTAAAAGCCATTAGTGTAAAGTGTGCACAGAAGGGGGGAGAGGGAGAAGAGAGAGGGGAGAGTGAGGCAGGGCAGAGAGGAAGCACTAGAGACAAATACACTGTAGTTCAATTAGAAAGAAGGCTGCACTCCCCTGGGCAAGGACTGTCTCTGTTTTATTTTCTCTGTCTCAGTCTCTGCTTATACCCGATATCCATAAGGTAGAAGGGAATTTTAACTAAGTGTTAACTAATTAAGTATGTAACAAGCAGAAGAAAGCGTGGCAGATTCCATAAACTATATATATTCTAAAACATCGTTAACAGCTAAGGCGATGTACCCAAGTCCGGCTGTCTGTCTGTTTGTTCCTCCATATGAAAACCTAGATCTCAGAGACTATGATAGCTACGGCTACCAAATTTGATGTCAATATTAATTATTATAGAACGCAGATGCAGACTTACTTTAGAATCTAATCAAGCCTACATAAATTGAGAAAATACCGCATACCCAGCGTAGTAATAATGCAGAACAGTTTATTTTTGGTAAACATAATAAATATCAACTGCCAAATAATTTCAAAAATTTGGTTGCGATCGGAGCATTAGCATCGAAGTTATTTAAGAAAACGTTATTTTGAAGCCATTTTAAATTAACTCCCTAAAGTATGCAGCACAAAATGAGCTTAACATAGAAGGAATATATACAAGAAAGCAGGGTATATCACAGGCAAACATTTTCAGACTTGTAGCTTTCTTGCTTGCTTTCTTCTTTATCTGCCTCTGCTTTCACTGCCTCATCATTCAATGCCTCTTCTACTGCCTCCTCCTTCCGTGTCCTCCCTTTTCTCTCCCCTTCTTCCCTCCCTGCACCCCCTTAATTAGCATTAAATTACTTTTATTTACACACCAATGCGCAGCAGGCTCAGCTCAGCTAAAGCCGCCAGGGAAATGTTTCGATCTCCCTTTATGCGATAGTCGTGCGTGATTTGCCCTTGTTCATTAAGTGTGCCATATAACACCTTATCATATCCATGAATCACAGGCAGCACATGCTGGACGAGTTTTATGGGCGGCCATCAAAAAATTAACAGCCAATTAGAAGCAGCAGCAGCAGCCAGAGTCGCAATGAATCTCAACTCAAGTTGAGACGCAAGTCAAGTTTGCAAATTGAAGGCACACAAGGCAGAGGGAGGGGGAGAGGAGGCAGGCAACGCGGCGTATGCGTAACATTTGCAAAGAGCGCGCGCAAAAGGGCAAATTAAATGAAACGTTTTGCGCTGACAAACTAATGCACACACACACACACACACACACACTTACGAATTTCGCCGTTTTTAATTAACGGCTCACAAAACTAAATTGAAAAATTTGATTAAAAACTTTTTATGCAGTTACTGTAGTGCGGGGGGGGGGTTGGAGGCGTGGCAAGAAATGAGATTTTCAAGTGCATGTGTGTTGGTGCCGCGTGTGACTGTTTGTTTGTGTGTGCGGGTGTGTGTGTGTGTGAAGTGTGTTAGGGTGCGGCAAAGTTTCAGTTAGTTTGGCTTCACAAATGTTTTAACATTATTTTATTTGCAAAAAGCAAAACCGCTCGGCACTTGCAGCTTGCGTGTGTTATTTGTGTATGTGCGGTTTGCAAGTGTGGTAGTAGTGGTGGGGGCAGAAGCACTAGGGGGGCGTGGCGCATTAACACTTGTCGTGTCAGTGTCGCATGTCGTCGCTCTTGCAAGCTGTTAAACTAAATACACGCTGTCTGGGCTTCTGCATGAACTCATACATGAATGTTGTGTGTGTGCGGGTGTGTGTGTGTGCGAGAGAGGGGGGAATGTGTGTGAGTGTGCGTGTGTCAGCGCAAGCAGCGAAGCAGAAGCGTGCCGCGCTCACGCTTGCCTGCCCCGCACAGTATATTATACATATGCATACACATAGGGCGTGTGGGCGTGGCAGCGCTGCGGCAATTAGACCTTGCCACACAATTCGCAGCACAGCGAAGCAAAATGTATTTACCTTAATTTCAATTTCCATTCTATTTCAATTCGCAAACAAAATAATTTAGCAGCAGATTAAATGTTTTACACTTGCAATAGATGTTTATAGCTATTTTGTATATTAATAAATAATTATAGCACTTTTTAATTAAATGATTATTGCACTTTTTTGCATAATTATTGCACTTTTTTTGCATAAATGTTCACTTTATATAATTTTTAATTCAGTTGCCGCTGCAAACCGATCAGTGTGTACACACTTACTGCCATTTAAAATACCAAATCAATAAACAGTCATACGGTCACCTTAGGGATCACATGCATGCCTTGTAGCTGTCAAAAATACCAAATCGATAAACACGCCTCAGGTCACCCAGCTATCGCAAGGATCGTGCAATTCATCGAAACTTCTTGCTGCGTGTAATTATTGCTAATTCTGCTGCGCATCAACCGTAAAGATTTTAATTGCCTCTCTCATTCCATGCGACTTGCCGTCAGACTGTGCCATCTTCTGTTATTACAATTGATTGCCTTTGATGCTGACGGCAGGTGGCACGGGAAGAGTGAGGGAGGCAAACAGACGATGACAAATCAATGCGAAATTGATGAATGTTTGCGTTACGCTTATGGGCAGCCAAGCAAGTATGGCTAAGTATGTGTGACTAAATATGCGTATGTGTATGTGTGTGTGTGTGTGTGTGGCATCACGTGCAACTGCTTATCATGTTTATTGGCGCATTTTGCGGGCTGCTGCTGCAGCTGCGCGCAATTTGCATTTACGAATGCGTTGCAAATTACCAATGCATGATCTATGTGTGTGTGTGTGAGGAGAGAGAGAGAGAGAGAGAGAGAGGGGTCGTTGTTTGCATGCAAATGAAAAGCGGAAGTGAGGCAAGCGGAAATACGGGGAGAATTCGAACACAGTTCGTTGCTTTTCACAATTTTCGCGTTCTCTCCCGAAGAAGTCAAAATGCAAAAAGTCTCATCCGCGAGGCGAGGCGAGGCTGCAATTTCGTTTTGCTCACTGCTCGTCGCATTTATTACGCATGCAAAGAATGTTCGAGTGGGAAAACAATGCAGGCGCGCCAGCCAGAGGTGCAGGGCACAAAGGGGCGCAGCGGGGGGTAGGGGGGCAATGTGTTGGGTGCGGGTTGTGTTCGCTGGGTTTGTTTGCGGTGTCTGCTTGAAATTCATGACTGTTTAGCACACATGCCGCATAATGTTGCATACATTTGGGCGCCGCGAGTGTTGCAGCTGACGCCGCCAGCGATGCGACGACTCTGCGCTGCAGCTGCAGCTGTTGCTGTTGTTGTTGCTGCTGTTGTTGTATCTAAATAAGAAGCACAAATATGCATGCACAAATACAGCGGCACAAGGCACATGCACTTGTGCACTGCGAGAAATTAGTAAGTATTTAGCAAGAGATTCTTTTAGGTTAGAGACAGTGAGAGAAATTGTTGAGTATTTTGTGCTGCATCAGCTCTAAGATGCACACTGAGAGAAAATGGGAAGCGTTCCGCTCTAGCTCAGTTTCAAGCTGTATACACTCAGAGAAATTTGTGAGTATATAGCAAAATATTCGCATACACTGAGAGAAATTGGAAAGTACATATTTTTAATGAGGTCGGAAATTGAGAAGTATTTAAGACTAAACGTAGTCCAGCTTAAAGCAGTTTACACTGAGAGAAATTGAGTAGTATTATGTACTAGTTTAGCTTTAAACTATACACACTGAGAGAAATTGTGAAGTATTTAGTACTAGTTCAACTCTTAGCTAACCACACTGAGAGAAATAAGTGAGTATATAGTAAGAAATTTTCATACACTGAGAGAAATAAGAAAGTATTGTGTATGAGGTCAGAAAATTGAGAAGTATTTAGTACTAGTTCAGATTTAAGCTAACTACACTGAGGGGAATTGAGTAATATTAAGTACTAGCTCAGCTTTAAACTATACACACTGAGAGAAATTGTGAAGTATTTAGTACTTGTTCAGCTCTGAGCTAACCACACTGAGAGAAATTGATTAGTATTAATTACTAGCTTATTTTTAAACTACTTACACTGAGAGAAATTAAGTTTTTTTAAATAAAAGCTCAGCTTGAAGCTACTTACACTGAAAGAAATTGAGTAGTATTAAGTACTAGTTCAGCTTATAAGCTACTTTCACTAAAAGAAAACTTGTATTATTTAGTAATAGCTTAAAGAGTATCTACCTAGTTAATGCTCCCCCTAGTTTCTCTTCAGTGCACGCTGCCACCGAAGTGTGTGTTATATTTATGCATTTTCACATAAATGCAATGCATGCGCTCTATTGAGCCTGTCTGTGTGTGTGTCTGTGTGTGAGTGTGTGTGTAAGCTGTGCATTTATAGCTTCGACTTGTTTTGCATGCTAATTGCCTCTGCCACAGCAACTCCTGCTCCTCTGTCTGTGTGTCTATATATGTCTGTGTGTGTGTGAAGGGAAGCCTACAATTTGTCGCATGCAGTTCATAATGTGCCACAATGTGGCGACTATTTATTGAGCAGTTTAACGTGTTCGAGTCTATTAAGTGTTGCAGCTGCCGCCAGCGCAGCACAAAGTGCATACTAATTCGATTAGCCTGAAAGGGGGTGCATTATATACCCTGTAATTGCAGTGGATTTTAATGGAAAGCAGTTCGCTAAAGGTAGAACTTGGTTGACTTTAATTTGCAGGGTATCTGTTAGTTATGCACAGAAAACAGTGGCGTTTTTTGAGTTCTACAGGGTATGTATTAGTCGAACATATCAAAGAATTCTGTCAGCTGGCGTACTTTACTGTCTTTTCACGTGGAAAACTTTAAATTAAACAAAACAAAAAGTTGCAGGCAGAAATCAAAGAAATGGAGGGAAAGAGAAGGGATCTTGGAAGAGAGAGAGAGAAATGTAGAGAGATAGAGAGAGAGAGAGAAAGAGAGAGAGTAAGAGAGAGTAGAGTAAACTAAATCAAGAAGCAAACGTGTTGAAGAAAATGCAATTTACTCTACCAAAATTTCGGCAATCTTTAACGGAGTTCGCTGCAGGCAAACTGGGCGTATGCGTAATGTGCAAACATGTTGCAATGTCACTGTTACTGTCACTGGCAACAGCCACGCCCCCTTGTAATGGCACTGCCTGGCCTGCCCGCGCTGTTGCCTAATGGCATTGTGCATATTTCATTAGATTAAGTGGCAAAAACAAGGCATAATCCACGCAAGTTCACCCTGTTTGTGACATGCCACAAAGGGGGGAGGAGAGAGAAGAGGGGCAAGAGAGGTAACTGGAGTGGAAGGAGGGGGGGGTGCATGTCATTCACTGCCCTTGCAACCTTGCTGCTAATCGTCAGCACGCCGCAACTAGAAAATTTTCCAAATTCACAAATTTTGTTTTGCTTTTCATCAATTTGCTGCCCTTGGCTGCCAACCTGCCACGCCCCCTAAAGCACTGCCTGCCTGCCCTCTTGATGTGTACTAATTATTTTGCCAACAATTTTGGTTTTTCCGAGTTGCAAAAACATTTCCCCTTTGCTGCATTTTCCAGCTCGACAGCTCGAGATTTTCCTGCCCCCCAAAAGTCGATGGGATTAGTCGGCTATAAATTTTGACACGTGTTCAGGTGCTTGAATGCAGGGAGAGAGAGGAGGGAGGGGAGGGGAGGGGTTGCCAGATTTATTTGCCATACAACGTGTTAGCCGCAGAGCAAATTGTGAAAAACATAAACAAATCGTTTGAATTTAGGAAATATTTGCAATCTTTGTGCAAAGCTGTGAGAAATTCATTTGCAGCGAAAGAAGAGTTCAAGAATTATTTTTTTATTTTTATATTTATATATTTGTATATTCCAATGCAATCAGAGACAAATTGTATTTTCTGTGTATATATAAAATCTTTGTATATTAATCTTTGTAAATATTCTGCAATGATGATGAAATTGCAAGTCGGAGGGCTCAACTGTTGCATTTGTCATCTGAGTTCGGAGTCATCATTATTAATCATTTTGTATTATATTATCAATTTACTATATATACATATAGACGTAGAAAGATTTATATGTAATTACAATAATGATTTGTAATAATGATGACAGACATTTTCCCTGATGGAAGGGAAATTAGTCACTTAGTTCAGAGAAATTTATATTTTCTATGATGGGAAATACTTATAGTCTGTAATCTCAAATGATGCTAAATATATGTACTGTAAACATCATTTGTCATCAAGTTGATGATTATTCTATCTTTCATTTATTATATTTATTTATAAATGCTTAGCAAATAATTTGAAATAATTTAACTGGGATACCATTATTTAAATATAATGAATACACTACAAAGCAATCAATAAATAACTATCAAAGAAACAGACTTCAGTCGTTGAAGTTCTTATTAATTTTATTAAATTATGGTTTGACCCTTCTATACTATAATGTGCATCAGAGCCGGAACAAAGGTCTAGGTGGCCTTGTGCAAAACTTTTTGTGGGCCCATTTTATACACTTCGACCATTCAAAATGGTCAAAAAAGGGTATACTAATTTTGTGCAAATGTATGTAACAGGCAGAAGGAGGTGTATATATATTCTTGCTCAGGATCACTAGCTGAGTCGATTAAGCCATGTCTGTCTGTCTGTCCAGATGTCCGGCTGTCCAGATGAACACACAGATCTCAGTTATTATAAAAGCTAGAGAGACAAAAAATTCTAATTTCAACTTACTTATTTTTTGATGAATATATCCAGGCAATTTCATCAGTAGATTTTAAAATATCCATATATATTATTTCAGGCCATCATATTTTAGATTAATAGTAATATATACAATCTCAAATGATTGAATATTCATTCTTGCACAATTGTACTTGGCAATTATTATACCCATTTTCCAAGAGGCGTGACAGACCCCAATCATTACAGAAATTTGTAGAAGCCTCAGGCAGAAGGGCGCCCATTAACAGCACACAGTCCTGCACACGCCTCGCTACGGGCCTGTATTGCATACTATGGTAAACCAAACTTTACCTTACTATAGCATTATATAATATAATTTATCAAAATATACCATACTATAGCTTACTTTACCATACTCTATCCATACAACTCCTCTCAAAATTTAATATCTTTGCTCAATAAAGTTGCCAAATTTTCATTGCAATTCATTTCACAACCTTGGTCATTTTGTTAAGTTTGTCAAGCTGCTCTTTAAACTATGCTCTCTTTCAACACTTACACACTTACACTCCTAACACCCTGCTTAGGCACCCTGCCATACCTAACCGAGTTGGCATTGCAACTAACTCAACCCTTTTTGGCTTAGCTCTGGCCATAAATTCATTTAAGTCCGCCTAATCCCGGTCTCCACACACAGTCAGAGATTGAGCATTGCTTATGACTCTTTGTGAAAAGGAGAGAAGTAGAGAGGGAGGGGGAGAGAGAAAGAGAGAGAACGTAGACTCAGCGTATTTGCCTTGGAAATTTGCATGCGACATAGTCGTAAATTTATTTATGACTTTTGCCATTGCACACGGATCGGATCGCAGATTCATTTGGTAACGTGCTGCAAATATTTGCATTGTCTTTGCGCAAATAAATGGCTTAAGCCCCTCCTCTCCCCTCTCTGAAGCCAGGCAAATAAAGCAAACTTTAAATAAAACCAAAATTGCAAAGCAATTGAATAAATATTCAAACAAACTTCAAACAAAAATGGCAATTAAATTGAATGTAGAATAATTATCGCCATGAAAGATTTGAAAGATTTCCAGAGCTTCGTGTGTGGTCAGTTTGGATTGCACGGAACTGACGCACTTTCATATTTCCTCGGCATCTTTTGCGGAATTTTCTAAATTCGCAAACAGCTAAATCAATTGCCTTTGCAATTCTCAAACTGTGTTTACAGAAGCAACAGAAAACGGGAGATAAATAAATACATTCGTGTTGCGATAATTAACGATCTCAGAATGATTGCTATTTTTGGCACGAGAAAATTGCAAAAATAGCGGAAAAGAAAATAAATTGTTTTAATTGCAAATCCCCCGTCGATTAATAATCAAAATTATTACAAACATCCATAAATTGTGAATGAAAACGGGCAAATCAAAGGAAATATTCGCGCCTTGAATTCCATTTTACTTACGATTATTTTTGCACTTACGATATTGCGCTGTTTTACGATATGTAGATATGCTCCAGCAAATTGGGCACTTGGCAGTTTCTTCTCAACAAACATGAAAGCGAAAGTGTCGTCGGTTCTCTCTCTCTCACTCTCTTTGTCCCTCTCTCTCCTTCTCTCATTTGTTCTCCCATCGACGACGTGTTCGGCCTACAAAGAGCGGCATTTAACATGCATATAAAGCGATTGTGTTCTTATATCATTACGGTGATAAAAACGAAAAAAAAAAAAAATTTTGTTTACTTTGCTGCCCTCTCACAATACTCCTCCCTGCCTCTCTTCGATCGTTTGCTGCCCGCTTCGTAAGTCGGACAGTAGAACACACGCAGTAGAATCGGGTATAAATCGTATGTGGGTAGCAGAGGCGGGGCGGAGGGGGGCAGGGGGTAATCGTATGTACTTCGGCATCGAGTTGGGTCGCACGCCGAACTCTCGACATTGACTGGATCAGTCGCTGGGACGCGTGTCTGGTGTGCAGATCGCCGCGGAAAGAATAATACTGGAGAGAACAAATCGAACTGCTCAACATAAAGTGGTAAAGAAACAAGTGCACTGAGAGAGAACTCTATGAAAACCCCTAACTAACTTAAAAGAACTAAGAAATGAATGAAATATTCAAATAAATGAACTAAAGATTTTAAGGAAACTAAAGAATTAAAGAGGAAATGACCAAAAATGCAATATAAAATCAATAAAAGTGAAGGAATATTTAATTTCGAACTGAAACTAAGAAAAAACTCAATATTATCACAATAAATACAAGAAATATTAAATAATGAACTGGAACTATTATAAAACTCAACAAAATCACTATAAATATAAAAAACATTCAAATTGTGAACAGAATTATTCATGAAACTTCAGCTTAACTCAATATAATTTTTATAAATCTCTTAAATACTCAAACAATAATAAAACCCACAAAGAACCTCCTCATTAACTTGAAAACAACTCTAAAAATGCAACAAATATGCCAGACAACAAGTGAAACCCGCGATCAACTTTAAATATTTGATTAGAATTACGATAAACAACAACATAATAATCATATACAGTTTAAGTTTTGAGTTTCTTTATATATGGAAATCAAAACATAATTAATGAAGCTCAAATTGCTGAGCTCAGCTATAAATATGTGTATAATATATGTAAATAATGTTATGAATATGCGAATTCGCATGGGGAACCCATTCAGAAAAAGTTGATAACGAAAATAAAATGCGAAATGCGCGAAAGCGAAATGAGACAGAGAGGAAGAGTGAGAGAGGGTGGTAGAGGGGGAGGTAGAGAGGAAGGTAGTGATAGTGATTTTAAAAGGCAATTTGCCAGTTTTGTTGGCTTGTTTTGCGGTGCTTTGTATGCCGTTTTTGGCTTTTTTTGTGCGAATTTAGTGTGAATTGGCAGCAAAAAGGTTTCAATTTGGATGCGTCTGACTGACTGTCTGGCAAGCTAACTGTCTCTGTCTGTCTGTCTGTCTATCTAACTCTCTGTCTATCTCTCTGTCTGTCTGTCTCTTTGTCAGTTTCTCTGTCTGTCTCTCTGTCTGTTCCCTTCAATGTTCCAACTGTTAACCAGCTGATTTTTATTTATATTTATATTTGCTTTCGCTTTGATTAGCTTGCGTTGGCGGTCCACGCGGTGCGCCGTGTTCTTCTTCTACCTTTCTGTCTGTCTCTGTCTCTGTCCCGCTGCAGAGTTCATTAGCCCGGCGAACTCTTATACCACACTCTCTTCTACTTCTACTTTTTATGCTCTCCCACACATAAATATGCATGCTATCTCTCTGGCTGTCTGTCCCTCTCTCCCTCTGTCTGTTCACTTGTCTGTCCTCGCATTGCTTTATGTTCTCTCTATGTTCTCGCACTCTTTCTCTGTTTCTCTGTCTTTTTCTGCACTGTCATCCTTTTGTTTTCTTATCAAGCGCAATGAAATGTTCTTTTCACTTTGCTGTAGGGTATGCTGATGCTTTCCTTAAGAACATTATGTTTTATAGTACTTAACACACTTGCTATAAAACATATATATTCCTGTACAACAAGTCAAGTTGAGTTGATTCAGTTCTCGTTCTTTTTGCACTCAAAGAAGTAGAGTATCTTGACTTCGTCACTGGATTGCATAAGTCTAACTGAATTCAAATTACTGCCCTGTCTGATTGCCTACCATAACGATATTGATATAATCCTAAAATAAACCAGCGCTTAACTGTATAATCTATTTAGAAAAAATACAAAATTAAAATAAACATTGTGCCAATATAAAAAAGCAATTAAAATATTGCGCGCACTCTATAAAAAGTTGATTCAATGGGTTAGAAAAATACTATATTTTTTTTATATTTTTTTTATGGCACGCCTACTATATATATAAATATATATGCATGTTATTTTATCGCATAATTTGAGGTTGTTGGAGACTGCAATCGATTTAAATAGCTTCTTTTTTGTTCTATTGCAAACCGCAATTAAAGTGCTGTGTTATAACTAAATCTAACCCGATTTCCTAAGCTTCCCTTAGTTTCCCCTATATTTATAGCACCTACTATAATATTAAATAATCTGCCAACTATTACCGAACAAAGCAACAAACTGTTGCAGGCTGCGAAATAATGATAGCTCTGTTGTCGGCGAGACAAACCTTGATTGATTTATTCGAGACAACACTCATGTGCATATAATTATAGCAAGCCAGATATAGTTATATTTATGGCATATATACAATGACATCATGTGTGGGCAGTCAGTTTATGGGCCAAGTTGTGCCATTGTAGACCTTCATTTTGATGGGCGCTCCAAAGAAGTCGGACTCGTGCGAATTAATGTTGGCCGCGAACTTCCAGAAAGAGAATCAAATTACAGAATCTGTGCTATAAACTTTATAGTACAGTTGCTTACCAAACTCTCCTCATTTTGGTGATTGTTTTGCGCCTTGAGAAATGCACGCACGGCAGTGTTAACCTCCGATTTGTTCTTCATGGCAAAGTGTCTATCGATATCCTCGTCGGTTATCATGTGCCCACATTTGCTGCATCCGGCATGGGAGCGATGCGACGGCGCCTTGCTCATCTTATCCTCGTGGGCGTAGTACATGCCCCTCGGCTTCTCCTTCTCCTTATCCTTGCGGCACTCGGGCTTCTCTTCCTCCTCGATGTCGTTATGCATTTTCCTTTCGATCTCATCGCGTTCGTAGTCGATGCGCATTTGAATTGCCTCCAGCAGACTGATGGGTTCCATTGGACATGGTTTACTCGGTATTTTGCCCGCGAAGGCAATCTGAAAGGACAGATCATTGAAGTCAGCCTGCCCGTCGAGGGTCTCCTGTATCACACCCGGGTAGGTGCGATCCAGCACGAGCATTTCCATGAACAAAGTGTTGGCACGTTGCACGTAGAGCTCCTCAGCTGAGGGGGAGTAGAGGGAGTAGAAGGTTAGAAGGTTCCTTCTGCTGTCTCCTTCCACTTACGGCTCATGTTGGCCGGCAGCTTATCAGGCCGCAGCGTAGGGCTGTTGGGCTTTCTGGAACCCGTAGTCTGGCATGGGGTATAGCATCCCGAGGCGCGATTGAAGGTAACTTCCCGCTGCGTTGCCGTTGGTGACGTCCCTCTTTGCTGGCAGCAGGAAGATTGCTTCGGCTGCGACTGGTTGCAATTCTTGTAGTTGCTGCTCTGCTCGAAGCTGCTGCACACTTCGTACTGCAAAGAGAGAAAGAGAGAGCAAGTGAAACGTAGCTCGTTCCTAGTGAGCTTGCCACTTACCTGCTGCGCGTTGCCAGCGCGGGGCGGCTTGCTTGGGTACTGCTTGGAGTTGGCAGGAGAGGATTAATCAATGTATAGTCTTTTTCTTCCTCTCTCACTTACCTTCTGTTGTTGCTGTTGTGCTGCGCAGCATTCCTGACGGGCATGGCTGCGTTCATGTGCAGTGAGGGGTCTTGCTGCAGGTTGCGGACAACATTTCTTCTGCTGCTGCTGCTGTGGCATCATTGTGCTGTTCATATTGGGTTGCTGCAAGGGAAGATCAGTTGATAGCCTTCTCTAACTCCCTCTCACCCACTTACGAAAGTGTTGTAGCAGCTTTGCTGCTGTTGTTGCAACTGCTGCATCTGTTGTTGCCGTTGCAGCTGTTGCTGCGCTTGTTGCTGCGCCATCCATTGCCTCTGCTTGGAACCGCTGGCATTGTGATCCGCACAGCAACTCTAGAAAGGGCAAAAGGGTTGCCAAGGCTATACATAATAAAAATATATACACTATACTACATACTGCGGTGCATTGTTGCCTCTGCTTAGAACCGCTGGCATTGTGATCCGTACAGCAACTCTAGAAAGGGTGAAAGGGTTGCCAGGGCTATACATAAATATATAATACAATATACACTATACTACATACTGCGGTGCATGGTTGTCTCTGCTTAGATCCGCTGGCATTGTGATCCGTACAGCAACTCTAGAAAGGGAAAGGGTTGCCAGGGCTATACATGAATATATAATATGTACACTATACTACATACTGCGGTGCATTGTTGTGGTTCTATCTGCCTGGGATCCACGCCCACTGTCAGGACTTTCTGAGAAAGTAAAAAAGGTTAATATAAACAGATAGAAAGGTTAACTTCGATATGCCGAAGGTTCTATAACCGTGCAGGTGCTGATTGTTCCTATATAAGCTATATATTGTGAGAAGAACTGAATATGAATGTGTATAAATTATATTCAATTTTAATTGTCACTGATAAGTAAAGTTATTTCTTAAATCAAAACTGCACTTCACACAAAAACATTCATTTCAACCGATTGTTTTTATGCCAGCTATATGTTATAGTGATCTGATTTAGATGAAATTTTATATGCATATTAATTATTTATCGAAAGTTTGGTGGCAATATCTTCACAAACAACAAAAATCGACCGATAGTTTGTATGGCAGCTATACGATACATCGGTGCGATACGTCTTGTTTTGACTTATATACAGCATGCACTAATAAGAAGCAAGTGTACCAAGTTTCAGCAAGATAACTCTTAAACTGAGAGACTAATTTGCGTTGCAACAGACGGACACGCGCATTAACGGACACACGGACACGCGAATTAATGCACAGACGGACACACGGTCTTATTTTAAGTGAGCAGCAATTAGAAGTATTTGTGCCAAGACAGACAGATAGAGAGATAGACAGACAGATTGACGAGCAGACAAATGGATAGACGGGCAGATAGACAAATAGATATATAGATAGAAAGACGGATGGATAGAGAGATAGATAGACAGATAGACAGAAAGACTGATATATATAAAGGCAGTATATATAGATAAAAAAAGACAAATGGATAGACGGACATACGGACAGACGGACAGACAGACAGATAGATAGATAGACATGGCTAGATCGACTCCACTGCTGTTGCTGAATGAGAATATATATAAGTATATTTTATAAGGTCAGAGTTGGAAACTTCAGGCCAAAACGAATAAACTTCTGCAAGAATACAAAGAAAGTACAGATCTTCCCCTTGCTTACCATAGAATTATGTGAAGCGTTTGTCGCCTCTGAGCACTGTAAAGGGTAAACACAATAAAGTATAACATATATATAAGATATTCCATTTCCAACACTTACGAATCCATCATTTGTGCGCGGACAACCTCGAGCATTTTTTAAATGTTTTGGAGGTTCACTACGCGAACGATGACTGCGATTATCGCAATCCTTCTTCTTGTTATACGACTGATCATCGGAGCTACAGTTGCCTGTAACATTGAATGCCTTCGGCAGCATTGTGGTGCTTGAGCGACACTCCGTGACTTTAGCTTTGCAGCAATCCTTAGCCTGCTCGATTGTCAGATATCGAGTAACTCGCTCCAATCTCTCAACTCGCTTAGCTCGCTTAGGTTGCCTATGCCCTCGTGGTATGCAGTATAGACAATTTCCTGATGGTATCTGTAGGAGTCGTGGAGCCTGTCGGAGTCTATCGACTGCCTCACCAAACCCTACTTGCCTGACTCGTGCTCCTGCTGCACACGTCCGCTGATCTCTTAAATATCTTCCTAGCGCGAACAGCAACGCATCGGAAATAAGTCCAGTATTTCTATAAAAAACCTATATCTATATCGTATATATTATATTACCTTTGCTACTCACACGCAATCAATTTTAATTGGTTTTTGTTTTATCGAAATAAGTTTTAATAAAACTTTTGGTGCAACTTTTTGAAACTTTTCAGACTTCCTTTAGGTTAATTGCAAAATTTTGTTTAACTTACCTAACATTTTAACCAAAATTCTGACTATAGAAGATGTTGAAGAAAAGAAACTGTATTATATATAAAATGCTAATGAAAATGGATTCGACAGAAGGTTCACAGCTGACTAAAGGTTCTAAAGAAAAATGAACGAAAAGAATTAAAAGACATAGATAAATTAAATATATGAACTATGGGAAGATTTCATTTTCTTATTTGTGATTATCTGATACAGAACTTTAGCAAAATTGGAGCTAGCATAATTGATTAAGCTGATAAAACAACCTTTAGTATTTTAAAGAAATTTATTAACACTTCAACACTTCCAGGTATTAACTGATAAAAAGATATCATTGAGTTTCCTTTTCTTAGCAGCTGTTTTCATTAGCTTTACTTTTACGTTTAAGAAATTCTAATCTTAAGAACTTTCAGTTTCAAATAGCAACACTTCTTTATATCGAGAAACTTAAGAGCAGTTAATGATTTTCTATAAACTGAAATATTATCCAGAGAAAACATTTATAAAATATTCAAATTTGCTTAGGTTTCTTTATACATATACACTCCTTCAAAACTTTTCCTGTTCATAATTCCCCTAATCTTGCACCTCCTTCTGCTTTTCAGTTGTTATAAAGCACATTTAAAAACGTTTCTTTATCATATAAATAAATTTCTTAGGGTTTCCTGTTCATAATTCTCTTTCTTCGTCTTCTAATTTAAAGTTGATTTTGATATATTATACAATATATCAATTTCCTTTAATGGTTTTCGTATTCATAATTCCCTTACTTTCATTTCTTTCTGCTTGTGAGTTGTTATACGATAAAGCATATTAAATAAGTTCCTTTAATATAAAAATTTCTTTTAGGGGTTTCCTTCTCATAATTTCCTTATTTCTTTACCTTCTAGTTTAAAGTAAAAATGTTATATGGTATACGTGTATAGAGTTTTCTTACTCAAACCTTCCTTTATTCCTCTCTATATTTCAGTTATTACACAGAAACTACTGTTTCTTTATACTATGAATTCCCAATAAAATGAAAAAATTTAAATACTCTCCAAAGCAATAATTTGATTATCATAATAGTACATCATATCTTTATTTATTGACAATATAATTATAATAATACTTGAGAGGTAAACTTGAGATTTCAAGATTTGATTTCGATTAACCAAGAATGTTTAATCTGTAGAAGGAATAACTTGGAGTAATCATAAAATACATATAATATAACTGCATATAATATCTTCTTCCACTTCCTTGTTCGTTTATGGCTTATTGAGATTTCTCAAGACCATTCCCTGTAGCAATACGCTGCCTTATGCACTTTCCACTGCCATATTACCCCCTTCTCCTTCTTCTCTCCCCTCTCCCCTGCCGCCTTTCATATTCAATTTCCCTCGTTGGGTTTTGCATTAGTCAAACGTTTCAATTCCAACTCAAAACGGGGCAAATCGCTTATGTTGCAAGTTGCTTTTGCATCCGTCGCTGCCACCGCTTGTGGCTTGGGGCGGCCATCATACCAGTACGAGCAAGGCGTCTTGTTGGCCCTGCGTGCGTCAAGGCGCTGGGCGAGCTGTGCCACAAATGTCGTGGCGTGAACATTGCCAGTGAAATCTAATTCTTGCAAACTCGCCGCCTGGCTGAGAAGGAAGTTGAGCATGGCATGCGGCACGGAGGGACGTTGCACCATCCACTTGTAGCTGCCATCGAACATATCATAGTGAAATGTGAACCGCGAGTGCCAGGCGAAGCGTTCCAGACGCAGCACCTCACCCAATTGGCCCTGCAACAGACGTGGCAGTTGCGCATCAAGTTGACAATGAAAATCCATTGCGACAATGTGACAGGCAAGGCGGGGGGAGGTGGTAACAGGGACTGATGCTCCAGCTGCTCCTCCTGGTGCTGCTCTTTGTTCTCTTCTTGCTGCGCCTTGTCTTCTGCCTGTCCCTTGTTCTCCTCCTGCTACTGCTGCTGCTCTTCTAGCTCCTTCTCTTGGTGCAGCTTCACCTCCTGCTGCTCTTTCTTCCTCAACTGTTGCTGCTTCTGCTCCTGCTCCCTCTGCATCCGCCTCTGCCTGCACCTCCCCCTGCTCCTTCAACGCCGTCAGGCAGGCGCACACGGTCGCTGTGGTCAGCGCAATGGCATCCTTTTCCTGCTCCTCGACGTCGTCGCCGCAGTCGCAGAGGAAGGCCGTCAAGTGCTGCAGCTGCGGCAGTCGTGCAATTTCCGTGGCAGCAGCTCGCACCGCACACGCCGGCAATTTGAGTGTCTCCAAAGTTTGTGGCAAGACGAAGAGTGTCGCTCGCTCCCTCGCTTGCTCCTTGGGGCAACTTCTGCCTGCCTCGCCAGGCTGCAGCTCAAAGTGTGTCAGTCGCGGCAGCTCCACCAGCAGCTGTGCCAGCTGGACGTGCGTCACGTCTCTGCCGCGTTGCAACTGCAGCTGCTGCAAATTGTTGCACATTGCTGGCAAATCATGCAACAGCTTGGCAGTACATTGCCTAAAGCTGATGCACTCTATGCTTGGCATCCGTTTCCGTTTCCTGGTCAGCAATTCGGGCCGCAGATTGAGCAGGCTGCGCGTGAGTGGCGCCACAATTCGCAGCAGTTTGCGCTGCCTGGCATCGCTTAGTCGGCGGCCCTGCTGCAACTCCTGCGCCCAATCAAATTCATTGGCATATTTGCGCTGCCACAGATGCAACACAATCCTACGATGTCGCGTGTCCAGCTGCAGCAGCAGAAACTGTTCCCGCACTCCGAGCAGGCAACAAATCCGCAGCAGGCAATCGTCGTTGAGTGCAGTCAATGTTGGAGCTGCAAAGGGCAATCTTTGCTTAATTGGAAATTCACAGTGGCAGAGGGGGTGGAAGGGGGGTAGGAGAGAGGGGGTGCAGCAGGATATGCTTACCTTGCCTGAGCAGCATACTGTGCGCGCAGTGCTCTCGCTAAGTCGCCACTGTAGACTGACTGAAGCCGGCGCTGGGACTCGCCTGGTGCCACCCCTGGGCTGGAATCACTGTGCCAGGCTGTGCTCTGGCATTGACACCACCATACGCACACGCACAAACACAGGCACAAAAACACGCACAGACGCAAACAAAATACTCTGCTGGACAGTGGGACAAGGTGCGTTTAAAGTGAAGCTGAAGCATTTGAATGATGTTGGAATTATTCGTCAATTTGATTGAATTGAATCTTATTTGATTGAATTCTTATTGTAGTTAGCTGATGTTATGTTATATTTTTTTATTTGTTTTTATGTTGCTATATTATTTTTTTTATTAATGTTATTTATTTGTTTATCAATACATTTATTTAGTATGTTATTTATAAATAGGTTTATAATTAACAGCTTAGTTGTTTTAGGTCAGTTTCATTAGTTTTCCTCTCTAGATCTCATTTACTATTGGAGTTAAAGTTATGGATCATAGTAAAAATATAGTGTACTTTTATATAAAAATCTTCTCAGTTGCATTTAAAATTGGAAGTAGAGCACTTAACTTTACAATAAATCTGTAGTAATACATTAATTTTTGTCAAACTCTGCTAGAAATATGAAGTTTTATATTATATAAAGCTGTTTCAATACAAATTTTAGCTAAAATACAATTAAAATTTAAAAAAAAAATCATAAAAGTTTCATAAATGCTTAGCAATTTCTGTCTCTTTGAAGAGCTAAAAATTATTAAATTTGACAAGAAGTTACTTCAAAACAAATGTTTGACATCTAAATATTTTAGAATTTTTTTTGTCAAGCTAATTCTGTCTCAAGAAATGTTTATTAGACTTTATTTTTGATTATTATTTATAATTTACTGTATATAATATATTTTTCAACTGCCTTATTGTCACCCCGGTACCACTGTGCCTCTACTGGTGGTAGTATAAAAATAAATACAACCCCCTTGCTCGGCGTACGCAGCGGACTTCGCTCTGCTTCTTTACTTTTCTCTCTTGCTTCTTTACTCTCTTTTCTTGCTTCTTTACTCTCCTCTCTCTCTCTTTCCTTCCTTTGTCTTTTATCGCCAGCTGAGTGCAGAGTACTCGGCTATTTATAAGACCAACTCGAACATATGATAAACACTTGCAAACTCACTTCGAGAGAGTTTCAAGTGCAGCACATGAGCAACACAATCGATTTAGATTTACGTATGGATTTATATATTTAGTATTTGATTTATTTATCAAAATTGAATCTAGTTTTGAGTACTTAAACTAATGCGCATAATAAGCACTAGCAAGGGGGTCTTTTAGCTCTGGATTTGTTGTTTTTAATAGCCTTCGATTATTGAAAATGGTGAAAAGAGGGTATTCTAACTTTGTGTAAATTTATCTAAGAGGTAGAAGGAGGCGTGGTAGTTCCACAAAGTATACCATATATTTAGACTCTTTCCTAGGAATAGGCTAACCGATTGAGCCTCCATTCTGTTCGTCTGTCTGTCCGTTCATCTGTCCGTTTGCCTGTCCGCCCGTTCGAACATCGAAATCTCAGCTAATATAAGAGCCAGAGACATCAAATTTGACAGGAAGGTTCCTGTATATCATTAGTTTTTGAAATAAGTATCAAGTAATGAATGCCACGCCCACCGCCGTAGCAAATTGGGCTCTCCCAACTGTGGGTTTTGTCAGGTTTTATTTTCTCTTTTATAACTATTGAAAATAGCATTGGGAAAATTGTGTAGTGTGTTCCTCACACATACTAACTACATTTGGGATCACACATTCGTACGTCATCGACACTCAACTGCGTCGACTTTGCCAACAGGGTCTCATTCAACTACTGAAATTTGGCTAGAGATCACAATTTTTGAGGTGTTAACGAAAACGGAAATTCATTTGTTGAAAATAAATTTTTCTCCCATTTTTTTGGAATTTAACCAAATTTCGGCAATAGGAAATGGCAGCGACGGATGAAAAATTGAAGCTGTGCCACGAGGTGTTCAGCTTCTCGACCACTCGCATGCCAGAGCTGGAGCAGCGAGTGGTGCGTTGCACGGCCGGGAGCGAGGAGCCAAGAATGGGCACAGACGGAAGAGATGCCGATAGGGATGGGAACAGGGATAGAAATAGGAAATACAATGCGGTCTGCTGGCACGTGGTGCTCGTCATGCTGATCACGACAATGGTGCTGGCCCTGCTCTGGGCCATCTACCTGAGTCTGGACTGGTATTCCTGCACGCCAGAGCAGCGCTTTGCGCACATGCGCAACGATCTGGTGCGGCGCGAGCGACGCATTCGCATCGGTGGCAAACTGATGCTCGATCCGCTCGAGGAGATTGTGAACGAGCGACTGCTCTGGCTGCGCTCGCGGGATGAGCAGAGGCATCACAATTGGCAGGCGTATCGCCACAAACCTTTCAACTTCACGCAGCACAAGCTGAACGAGACAGATCTCTACGGGCTGCTGCGGGGCATGCCCAAGGGAGGCCTGTTGCATGTGCACGATGTGGGTGCGGTCAGGTTGGACTTGCTGCTGCAGCTTACTCACGCGGCTGATCTGTGGACATGTCTGGGTGCCGATGGTTATGTGGAGGACTTTCGCTTCTCGCTGCTGAGGCCAGAGAGTCACCTCCATGCACACGACTTTGCCTGCCAGTGGATGCCGATGAGCGTGTTCAGAAAGCAGCAGCAGAATGCGGAGGAGAAGCTACTGCGCAGCTTCGAGCTGAGTGGCCAGAAGTACGAGTGTGCCTGCCAGCTGGGCAGGCACCTGCGACGCACACAGCGCCTGGTACACGGCCTGATCATGTATCGCCCGCAGTGGCCCCTCGTGGTGCTGGCCATGCTCGAGGATTTCTACGCCGATGGGGTGACCTATGTGGAGCTGCGCTCTTCGTTGCCGCCAGTGAGTTAGAAAAGGGGGAACCTTTCAATGTAGTGCCTTTAACTGTCCTCCTGCTCCTGTAGTTGTACGACCTGAGCGATACCAAGTACAGCTTACTGGACACGGCCAGCATGTTGTTCGCCACGGCGAATATCTTTGGCGAGGCGCACAATGACTTCATTGGCCTGCGGCTGATCTATGCCCCAACGCGCAGCTCCAACAACAGCCAGCTGGAGCTGTACCTGCAGCAAGGGCGCTTGCTTAAGGTACCCAGGTAGTGCACTGCCTTCTTTCTCCTAGTGAGTAATTCTTCCCCCCCTTAGGAGCACCTGCCCGGCTTCTTTATTGGCCTCGATCTGATGAGCTACGGCGATGAGTGCCAGCAATCGCCGCTTGGCTCGCAGTCGAAACTTCTCCACATTGGCCACGAGCTCGATCTCTTCCTGCATGCGGGGGAGACCCGTTGCGGCAATGCCACGCACAAGACACCCGATCTGAATGTCATAGATGCCCTGCTGCTGGGCAGCAAGCGCATTGCGAACCCGATCAATCTGTTGCAGCATCCCGAAGTGATGCGCGCCATGAAGTTGCTGCGTGTCGCTGCGGAGTTTTGTCCCTTGTCCAATTATCATTTGCAGTTCATGGAGAACTTCGAAACACATCCGGCTGCGTATTTGATTGCTGCTGGTTTCCCGCTTGTCATCGGCTCAGATTATCCTCAGCTGTGGCATGCGGCACCGCTCACCGACGATTACTATCTGACCTTTGTGGGCATCGCTGTGGGCCAGGGCAGTCTGGAGCTGCTCAAGCAGCTGGCACTCAACTCGTTCATCTACAGTGCGCTGCGCGAGGAGGAACGTCGCCTGGCGATGGCACAGTGGCGCAGCCAGTGGAACCAATGGATGGAGAGCATTGTCGTTGTCAGCCAAGCTTAGCCGAGCATCCTCCTCCTCCACTTCTTCTTCCTCTATTCACTTGTTCCTAAATGAATTGCCATTTTAAACGTTTTATAAAAGACTTTGAGCACTAGGCTCGCCCCCGGCCAATCCACCCCGAGTTGCTTATTTCCGTTCAGTCGTCATCGAGGGTGCCATAAACGGCGCAGCTTAATCTAATCTAATCTGTTGCGGAGGCATTCGTAAATCAAGATGCCAGATTCTCCGATACCAAGTTGGTTGCCAGCTGGAACTTGGCAAATCCCAAGTAGCGGGGAGGGAGGAAGGGAACCAAGTTGGTTCGCCCACTTGAATTCCAATCAGATTTGTGTGCGCGCAGCACGTGTTAAATCAAAGATAATGTGGCGAGGTACTCAAAGCACAACATTCCCCATTCCCTCTTTGCAGAGATAAGCAGGCACCACCAAAGTACCTAACCAAATCGGACATCGACAAGCGGCGGCCGGCTCAGTCGATTTGCGGACATTGTCGCGTGTGCCAGCTCCAGTTCCAGCTCGGTAAACACCATCGAAGATCCGCCTCGTTCCCTCAATAATGTTGCGCAGTAATCTAATCTCGCTGCCCGCTCTGCTCACGCTGCTCTGCTGCGGCCTGGCACCGGCTGAGTCACGCGGCGCACGAACCACAGATCTAACCGTGACGAGATACGTCGAGCTTCACGGCAGCACATCCCACGTGGAAGCCTTGCTCGGCAAGTCGCGTCCCAGTCCGGATACCTATAGAACGGTACGCGATGCCTTCTTCCACTACGAGGAGGCGCGCTCGCTGGGCTACGATGTGGAGCTGAATTCACGTGAGCTGCAGGCCAACGAGACCATCATGCAGGCCAAGCTGAAGGAGTACGCGGAGGGGGAGATCACGCCGCATCTGTTCAAGCCTTCGCAGCATATCTTCGATGTGCTGGACGCCATCAACAAGACAGAGCTCTTCCAGCTGCTGAAGCGCATGCCCAAGGGCGCAGTGCTCCACGCTCACGACACCGCCCTGTGCAGTACCGAAGCCATCATTGGCTTGACCTATCGCGATAATCTGTGGATCTGTCAGCAGCCTGGAGACCTGAGTGCCAATGCTTTGCGCTTCTCCAAGCTCAAGCCGGAGGCACTGACCAGAACTAGAACGCTTAATCAGAGCTGCGATTGGACGCTGCTGTCGCAGGTGCGCAGCCAGTACGGTGCCGAGCGTGTGGATGCGTATCTGGCCGAGCGCTTGACGCTCTATCCCACCACGGACTTTCAGGATGGCAACGCAGCCTGGCAGAGGTTCATGCAGATCTTCGGCCTGCTCGACGGACTCTTGATGT
This sequence comes from Zaprionus africanus, assembly GCA_018151435.1. Classification (NCBI taxonomy): domain Eukaryota; kingdom Metazoa; phylum Arthropoda; class Insecta; order Diptera; family Drosophilidae; genus Zaprionus; species Zaprionus africanus. The sequence goes on along the minus strand of JAECXB010002310.1, from coordinate 204,286 downwards.
ACGCACCGGTCTGGGGGGATTACTACTACAAGGCGCTGGAGGAGTTCCTCGCCGATGGCGTGCAGTACTTGGAGTTCCGCACCACGCTACCCACGGTAGGAATGGGTTAAGTCCCTTGCAGTTCCCCTCTTACTCCCTCTTCTTTTCTAGCTCTACGACTTGGAGGGCACAACGTACACGCAGCTGGACACAGTGCGCATTTATGTGGAGACACTGCAGCGTTTCAAGGCTGCACCCGAGCACGAGGACTTCATTGGCTCGCGCATGATCTACGCCCCACTTCGTAATACTAATGCAGAGGGCGTGGCAGCCTACATTGAAACGCTGAAGCAGGTCAAGGTTAGTTAAGAAATAAATGGGAGTTAACCCAGACTAATTCAAGTGATACCTTATCAGGAAAAGTACCCCGACTTCTTGGCTGGCTTTGATCTGGTGGGTCAGGAGGACTTGGGTCGCCCGCTGAGTGACTTCGTTGAACAACTTCTGCAGGTGCCGGACAGCATCGATTTCTACTTCCACGCCGGGGAGACAAACTGGTACGGCTCGTCGGTCGATGAGAACCTCATCGATGCCCTGCTGTTGGGCACCAAGCGCATTGGTCACGGCTTCGGTCTGGTTAAGCATCCCGTGGTGTTGGACATGGTGAAGAAACTAAACGTGGCCATCGAAGTGAATCCAGTGTCGAATCAGGTGCTGCAACTGATCAGCGATTTCCGCAACCATCCGTGCTCGCAGTTCTTTGCCGATGGCTACCCCGTGGTTATCTCATCCGATGATCCCTCGTTCTGGAAAGGCTTCGCCGCTGAGTCACGATTACTACATCGCCTTCCTGGGCATCGCCTCGCAGCACGCAGATCTGCGATTGCTCAAGAAGCTCGCACTGAACTCCATTCAATACAGTTCACTGTCCGTGGACGAGAAGTTCAATGCGCTCACCAAGTGGCAGGTGAAGTGGGAGGAGTTCCTCGATCATGTCAACAATGTGCAGCCCAATGTCGCCTCGTCGCCGAATCGGATCGATTGACTAGCACGGGTGGTGACAGCGCTCCTGGTCGCCGTGGCTCTGCTCAACGCTGGCCTAGGGTGCTAGTCGGGTATCATCTTCTCGCCCATCCCCCCTCCACTCTCCTTCCCCCTGTGTCACTAGGTAATAAACTCGTTCTAACCTCCTCATCCTCCACAAAGCGCATTCACATACTGTTATAGGCTACTGATTAGTGTTTATCGATAAACCGATTCTCTCGCACATAGGAGATATTACCATATAAACTAGTTAAGCGCTCTCTTTACGCTTTTTGTACTAAACTAAATATTTAAATAAAGAACGCGCTGCGATCGCGAAAAAGAAACAAAAAGGAAGGAGGATAATTCATTGACCTATCTTAAACTTTTTGCTCTACCCTATCATAGCCTGTAACACCTAATCCAATCCAACTCTATGTTAACCTTCCCCACCGTACCTTATAGTAACTAACCACATTGGGACGTAAATAACCGTACCTTACCATACCTAACCGACATATACTATGTATGTCTTATTCCGACTTACCGTACCTTATCAACTGTGCCTTACCATGACCTTATCATTTCATTCTGCACCTTTGCTTACCTAGCACTACCTTACCGCAGGTTTAACATACCTTGTTGTACTCTATCCTATCGTACCTTACAGTAGCTTTACAGTACCTTACCGTGACCAAGCTTTACTTTGCAGTACTTATAGTCCTATAACATATCGTAACTTAACCGTACCTTAGTGTACCCTACCGCGACCTTCCCATTACATTCTGTACCTTTGCGTACCCCACCCTACCCTATATTGTTATACTCTACCCTATTGTGCTTTATTGTAGCTTTACCCCACCATACCGTGACGTAGCCGTGCGTTAAGACATTCATACCTTTACCGTAACCATACCGTACTTTACCTTAGCCTCATCTTAGCCATATCCTACCCTACCGTACGTTATTCTACATACCTTACCGTACCCTGACCATACCTAAATGTACCCTACCTAGACCTTACCATTTCATTCTGTACCTTTGCGTACCCTACCCTACTCTTGCGTAGCTTACTCATATCTTGCTGTACTCTACCCTATCGAACCTTACCGTGACCTAGCCGTATCTTTCAGTTCCGAAGTACTCTCTAAATATGAAGTAGGCGTACCTTTCAGTACCGTAGCTTACACTCCCGTACCTTATCAGACCTTTACTGTAACCAAATCCTACCCAACCTCACCGTACGTTACTATACCCTGCTCTACCTTACCTTGCTGCAACTTTACCTTTACCATACCAGGGTATTCCTACTCTACCCTACCTTACATTACACTACCCTACTCTACCTCACTGTACCACACATAACCAGAAGAAGAAGACGAAAGCTCATCGATTGGTTTTCAATTACAAAACCTTCAGTATTCAGTGCAGTCTCCACCCATTCATTCCCCTTCCTGGCGCATTAGATCTTCGTTACGCAACCTAAGCCAGCCTTCGGTTTGCCATTTTTGCAGGCGCAGCTTTTCGCAGTGAAAGCCAATGCATTTCACTTGGCAAGCGGCTTGACAGCGACATCGACAACGGCTGCGGCCGGCAGGCTCGATAAATCTGCCCGCTGTGCTGGGCTGCTGAGTGCACGGCAAAGTGCTCGCTGTCTAATGAATGTATAATGCCTGCCCCACTCCCAGCTTGCCACGGCACCTCCTGCTGGCACTGTATCAATTTTACGTGCTGTGCTCCTCCTCTGGTTGCTGCGGCTTCGATTTTGATTTGGAGCGCGTAATGAGCGGCGTTTTATGGGCGAGCGCGAAATGCATTTGGTTGGTGGCGATGGCGTTGAAGGCTTCTCCTCTTCTGTGGCCAGCTTATGCCTGGGCGAACATGTATGAGCCCATAAAATTGATGGGTATGTGCGTGTGTCAGTGTGTGTGTGAAAGGGCCCAAAATGGCGACGGGCTCATCAATTTGATGTCGGGGCTCAGTGAATGCGGCCAGAGGGTAGAGGGTAGAGGCTAACGGGGGCATAAAAAACCAGAGCCATCCACATAAATAACTAATAAAAGCCGCAAATACATGTGTGTGTGTGAAATGGGTGTGTTTGTGTGTATTTTAGAGGGTGTTGCAAAGCGGAAATGCGTGCGAGGCAAACAAATGTGCAGAGGCCATTGACAAATTTCGAAATAAGTTGAACAAATTTTAGACTCAGAAACTGAAAAACAAAAAACACAGAAAGGCACAAAAAAATGTAAGAAAGAAATTCAGAAAACATTCATAGATACCGTGCCTGCCTAGCTTTCGCAATCGGGATGCGACTCATACGCTTCTTGTCCACCCAGGGCACGCCCAAATACGAGCCGATCTCGATGTTTCGCAGCCTGCGGGATACGACGCCCGAGGGATACTTCTTCATGCGCAAGAAACTGACGATGCTGGAGCGAACACACAATCTTGGCGGGCGGCTGCAGTTGAACGACAAGGAGAAGGTCGCCAACGAGGTAGTCATGCGCGAGAAGACACGTGAGTTCGCCAAGGGCTTCCTCGATCCGGCTAAGTTCGCACCTGGTCAGCACATATTCCAAGTACTCAAGAAGGTGAAGCGTTCGCGACTCTTTGGCATACTCAAGCGGATGCCCAAGGGAGCGATACTGCATTGCCACGAGTCGGCGGTGTCGAGCACGGAGTACCTTGTCAGTATAACCCATCGGGAGGATCTGTGGATATGCACTGCAGACGAAGGCAATCGTGTTGTGGGCTTTCGTTTCTCCAAGGAGAAACCAACGAGAGAAATGAAGGAACCCTGTCAATGGGAACCCATGGCCGACTACCGCAATCGACACGGTGCCGAGAAGGTGCGCGTGGAGCTACTGCGTCGCTTCAGCATGTACCCCATCTCGACGTATCAGACAAACAACGCCGCGTGGCAGCACTTCATGAGCATCTTCGGACTCCTCGACGGCTTGCTGCACTATGCGCCGGTCTTTCGGGATTACTTCTACAATGTGTTGCAAGAGTTCTACGAGGATGGCGTGCAGTATGTGGAGCTGCGATCGCTGTTGCCCAACCGGTACCGCATCGACGGCAACCTGATGTCCTTCGAGGAAACTGTCGGTATTTATGTGGATGTAGTGCAGGAGTTTGTGGCCAAGCATGAGGATTTCATAGGTGCCAAGTTGATTTATGCGCCGCTGCGGGGCGTGGAGCCTGAGGTGGTCGAGCAGTACATCGAGAAGTGTGTGGCACTGAAAGTGGGTACCCCACAGTACCTTTTCAACTTCAATTCCAACTCTCTCTCTTCCTTGCAGAAGGCATTCCCGAACTTTCTGTGTGGCTTCGATTTGGTTGGCCAAGAGGAACTTGGTCGTCCACTGATCGATCTGGTCGAGCCGCTACTCAAACTTCCCGAGGACATTAACTTCTACTTTCATGCGGGCGAGACCAATTGGTATGGCACCTCCATCGATGAGAACCTTATCGATGCCATATTGCTGGGCACCAAGCGCATTGGCCATGGCTATGCCCTGGTCAAGCATCCGGTGGCAATGTATCTGGCCAAAACGCTGGACATTGCCGTCGAGGTGTGCCCGGTGTCGAATCAGGTACTCCAGCTGGGCTACGACTATCGCAATCATCCGGCAGCCACGTTGATAGCCAACGATATACCCATTGTCATCTCCTCCGACGATCCCTCGTTCTGGCGTGCGACTCCCTTGACCCATGACTTCTACTTCGCCTTTCTGGGCATCGCCCCGTTCAATGCGGATCTTAAATTTCTCAAGCAACTGGCCATCAACTCGATAACCTACAGTGGACTCGAGAAGGAGGAGAAGGTCGTGGCGTTCGAGAAGTGGCAAAGGCGCTGGGATCAATGGGTCGAGGAGGTGCCCAAGATGGACATAAGGAAGGCGAAAGAGAATGGTAGCTAACCCAAAATGTTGGTAGAGTAGTCAAAGTTGTTTGTCGTAATTAATATATTTTATTTAATATTTATGTCTTGTAATTCCCTCAGCTAAGATTGTGTGTGTGTGTGTGAGAGTGTGTGTAAGTTGCTTACATCGATACAATTGATATGGGTTATGAGTATGCACAAGCTTGGTGTTTCTCGGGATCTATTCCGCTATTCATTTTCAAAATTATAGCGCACACTTTCAGAGATATTTCATCGGGGATATGTTCAAGCTTCTTTCTGCTTCTTCTTTCTTTTTTCTTCTCCTTCTTCTTCTCACTTTGGTCTACGAATACATAAGTTGTCAAGCGATACCAAGTGGGATTAGTCTAGAGGGGGGTGGGGGATATGCGGAACTGTTAGATTACAAGCAGAGTCTTTAATACACTTACAACAAGCATGTGTGGAATATATAAGCACAGATATATGTGTATATATAGAATAGATATACAGATATATATCGAACATACATACATTCATGCAATGCAACTGCTGTTTAGATCAAGTTACGCTTATACGATAGCGATAGTGCTGGCAGAACTATCGATTGTAGATAGTTTTGTTAGAGACATGTTTGATACAATCATATTAATGCATTCGATAGTTGTTATCGATATGTATCGGAACTTAAAATAACGGATATGGCTTAACAATACATCTCCCTTGCTCTTTTGACTATCGATAATTGATATCGATATGTATAATTCACTATCGATACTTATTATCGATATATATTGAACGATAAAATAACTAATATGATAATAATTGATTTTAAAACTATCGATAATTGTTATCGATATGTATCGAACTTCAAAATAACAAATTGTTAATCGTTCAGTAAAATTAGATCATTGTTATCGATTTATCGAAACTCAATCATTTTTCCTTTTCAATAAGTTATCCCTTGTTATATCTTTTGGGCACTCGATACCTTCGCTACCTTCTACAATCGATAGTTCTGCAGCACTATCGCACATTTATTGTACATCTAAGTTAAAGTTATTACCATATTCTAATCGGGCAGCGATAATTATCATATTTTCCTCAACTTGACAGTTAATTGAATGTTTTATTCGATAGTTTTATATTGCATTTTGTTTTCTTTGTTAATCGTAAGCATTTTTCCTGTATACGTGCTCGCAAAAATATGAATACCGTATTTTCGAAGTCGAATTACAAAATACACAATATCGTATCTTGCCTAGCATTTTTTGTGGGTATTTCTTTTGGTATTTTTTGTATGTTTTTTGCTTCACTTATAGCTATTGCCCGACATCGATTATATATCGATAACTGCAGTTAGTTTAGTTAGTGTGTCCGTGTGTGTGTGTGTGTGTGTTTTCTTCCCTTTTTACAAGCTTACCTAATGTACTCGCCGATAAATCGATAACCGATAACCGCGCAAAGTATCGTACCACAAAACATTTAGATATAGGGTATATGTATATCGCTATGCTGTACAATTCTTAACCTCCACTGACCCACTTTATCGCTTGCCAGTGGAAACTGTTTCTTCTTCTTCTTCCTCCACTCGACGCTATGTGCGACTCCAGCGCATTTCCTCAGCTCGTTCTCTTTCTTCTCGTTCTCGTTGTTGTCTGCGCTGCTTCTCGGCTTGCCAGCTAGTCTCGCCCACACTCAACGGATAGGGTATTATGTCGGGCTGCTGCTCCGACGCCGAGTTATCCTCGCCGGCGCCACTATTAATCACCCTGACAGCATCCGAATCCGGCGCTGGCTGCACAACTGCTGCATACCCTGCCCCTTCGCTGGCCTGGCTCAGGGTTAGCTCATTTTCTACGTCATTATGCGCCTGCAAATACGCTCCTTGTTGTTGTTGTTGTTGTTGTTGTTGTTGCTGTTGCTTGTTGCGAGCATATTTGCCACTGTCAGCGGCTGCTCTGTCCCGCTTCCTCTCCCGCTCCCTTGCACTGCAGTGCTGAAATGAGAGAAGAGAGAGCGAGACGAAAACTGTTTGAATATTTTATTAAATTTATGCATGCATAATAAACAAATGCGCGCATTATGCGCGCTTTTAATTAAATTTCCAAAGTAATTTAATAAACACCAAAAAGGGCAAAGACGAGGAGGAGGGGAGGGGGGAAGTGACTGCGATAAGAGCATATTTTGTTTGTGGTTGCATCAAATTGCATTTTGCAGCAAAAGTTGCATGAGTTGCATAGAGATAAGATAAGCGGGGACCGCATGGCGTGAGTGATAGCGAGATAAGCCGGCAATAACAACAATAATTGAGGAAATACAATAGAATATTATAAAAAAAAATAGTATGGGAATAATTTGTGCTTTGTTGGGTAAAAATGATAAGCATAAGAACTAGCATGAGTGGGCACTAGAGAGAGAAAGAGTGATAAGCAGACCTAGATAAGGTGAGCTAAGTCAAGGTCAAATGCGACAGAGAGTGGGCAAGGGAACTAACTTAAAGTGAGGGTAACAGATCTTTAAAAACTAGAAAGTGTAATAAAGTTGTAAGTAAAATGTGGAAGGTGATTGAAAAGAATTAAAAGATATGAATGATTTAGCATTTAAGCCTTAAGATCATTAGAACTTAGAAGAACTTGTTATAAATGAGGCATAAAATCATTTAAAAGATAGTTATATGTATATAATGTGAATCGTTATTCATAAAGTATGGCAGGACAGGAAGGCTCTTATTAAAAACCTAAAGATCAGATGAATTTGTATGTTAATTAATATGGAAGAATTTGCAATACGATATTTGTTATAAATATGAAAAATTTGTAATTATATTTATTATAAATATTTTTGTTATAATATAAATAAAACTAAAGACAATATCAACTGACTATAATAATATTCTAAAAGTTTCCTCAGTATAATATATCAATTATGTAGATCTTCCTGATAAATCACTTGAATGTGACAGGAAATAAGCGAAGATTGTCAGAAGTAACTGAATGATTGTTCTTATTTCAAAATTAAGAAAATAATAATTAAAATAATATCTGGATAATATTTTAAATACCATTATAAAGTAATGAATATTAAATCTGTTATTATTCAACTAACTATTCTTCAACTAGTTTCCCTTAATTTCCTTAGTACTTATACGAGGGTCGTTTGATAAGTCCGTGACTTTTTGTATTTGCCGCGCACCTGCTCTAAATACAACACTGCTCCTGCAGCAGTTATCGATTAACAGCTGACTGTAAAATTTTGAAAAAGCTGCGTTTTTTGGTTTGCGTTTTATAGGCATTGAAAGCAGACGATCTCAAGGCCCTCAAAAAAACGAGTCGTTTGATAAGTCCGTGACTTTTTGTTTTTGCCGCGCACCTGCTCTAAATAACTGAATATTTTATAGGCAAAGCAGACGATCTCGTGAATTTTAACGAAAATGGAGATCGAGATCGTCTGCTTTCAATGCCTATAAAACGCAAACCAAAAACGCATCTTTCCAAAATTTTACAGTCAGCTGTTAATCGATAACTGCTGACAGGAGCAGTGTTGTATTTAGAGCAGGTGCGCGGCAAATACAAAAAGTCACGGACTTATCAAACGACCCTCGTATATCAATTATGTAGATCTTCCTGATAAATCACTTGAATGTGACAGGAAATAAGCGAAGATTGTCAAAAGTAACTGAATAGTATAGCAAGACATGATTGTTCTTATTTCAAAATTAAGAAAATAATTATTGCTTAACAAAGTATAAAAATAATTAAAATAATATCTGGATAATATTTTAAATACCATTACTAAAGTAATGAATATTAAATCTGTTATTATTCAACTAACTTTTCTTCAACTAGTTTCCCTAGTTTCCTTAGTACGTTACTTATTAACTATTATGTTGCCATCTTATAGATCTAGAATTTCCTCTAAACTGATATTAAGCCTCTTGAACTTATACACAAACTGACCACAATTATTGTTACAACAAATAAGAGAGTAATTGACAGAGAGAGAGAGAGGGATAGAGAGAGCAAGAAGAGAGAGAGTGATATAAAGAGCGAGAGCTAATCAACGCGCCGCTCAAACTATTATTAAACTTAGACAAGGTCAAATTGGCAAACTTGATTTGTACTAAAAAATCAACGTCACATTAGGCTGGCAATTGTTTTTAGCGATTCATTTAGCGATTACTATAATAATTAATGTATATTAAGGGGAAAGTTCAGGCGCATTGTAGGCGTTGCAAATAGAGAGGGTGACGACTAAAGCATACCCTGGAAAGGGTAAGAGAAGCAGAGTTGGGTGATAAGTTGAGGAATAAAAAGAGATGAGTTTGGAGTTGAGTTTAGAGTTGAATTTAGAAATAGGTTGGAGGTGAAAGGTTGCCTGCTTTATATACAGAACCTAAGCCAGAATGTGCCTTGCTATAAAACAGCCAACAGTTGCTATAAATATTATAGCAAAGCTGTCAGTCTAACCCACATTCCAGCAGTCTGCGTTCGCGTATCACATTTCGATTTGGTTCCGCTTTGACCGTCAAATGAATTCACAATTATCTGGCTGAGAGAGGGAGAGATAGAGAGAAAGAGAGAGAGAGATAGAGAGAGGGTGGTGGAAGGTGGGGAGGCTTTTTAGCACCATGTGTACTAAAAACTAACTGAGCTGAGAGTCTGAGATTATAAAACTTGTCGCTCGCAGCGCGCAACGACTCAGTCGCTTCGTTGTCGTCATTGTCGTCATTTCTAGAGCAGCACAAGATGAGCTCCTCCTCCAAGACAAAGCAGACGGCACGCATTGTCGTCATCGGTGCAGGAGCCTCGGGCATTGCTGCAGCCACACGCCTTATCGAGCAGGGCTTTCCGCAATGTCACCCTGCTGGAGGCGGAGAATCGTATCGGAGGTCGCGTGAATACCGTTCCATTCGGCGACAGCGTGATCGAGAAGGGCGCTCAGTGGTGCCACGGCGAAGTGGACAATGTGGTCTACGATCGTGTGAAGAACCTCAATCTACTCGATCGCACGGGTGACGCACTCAAGGTGGTGCAATTTGTGCGCTCCAATAGGGAAGTTCTCTCAGATCAAGTGGCCACCGTGCTGGGCAACGCTGTGGAGAATGCTCTGCCCACGGGCCCTAAGGAGGCGAATGGTTCCCTGGGAGATCACCTGACCGACAACTATTGGCGTAATCTGTCCAAGTCGCCGCCTGTGGATCGCACTGTGGCCGAGGAAATGTTCGAGATGTTGAAGAAAAACCGTTGCTGCGCCACTGCCTCCGATCATCTGTTCGAGGTTTCAAGACGGGCGCATCTGGAGTTCGCCAAGAGCGACGGCGAGTTCCTGCTCAACTGGCGCGACAAGGGCTACAGAACCTTCCTCAAGGTGCTAATGAATGCCAAGTTGAATGAACCCGAGGATCTGGGCGTGCTCAATGGACGTGTGAGAGTCAGCAAGCCGCTGGCCGAGATCAATTGGAGCAACGACAAGGAACTGCGATTGCGTTGCCGCGATGGAGAGGTCTTCACCGCCGATCATGTCATCTGCACCGTCTCCCTGGGCGTGCTGAAGCACGAGCACAGCAGCCTCTTTGTGCCCGCCCTGCCGGAGGCCAAGGTGCGTGCCATCAAGGGCCTCAAACTGGGCACCGTCAACAAGCTGTGGTTGGAGTACGCAGTGCAGCCACTGCCCAAGGAACTGGCTGGCTTCAATCTCCTCTGGCGCGAAGAGGATCTGCAGGAGCTGCGCGGCAGCGAACGCTTCTGGCTGGAGAGTGTGTTCGGCTTCCATCGCACCATGCATCAGCCACGTGTGCTGCAGGGTTGGATCGTTGGCGAGCATGCGCGCCACATGGAGACCCTCACCGAGGAGGAGGTTGTCGAGGGTCTGCAGTGGCTGTTCCGCAAGTTCCTCTCGTGGGAAATGCCGCAGCCACAGCGCTTCCTGCGCTCTCAGTGGAACTCCAACCCGAACTTCCGTGGCAGCTACAGTTCGCGCACCAACTACACAGATGAACTACGTACTGGACCCTGGGACCTGGAGACGCCTCTGCTGGATGCCAATGGCAGACCGAGAGTGCAGTTCGCAGGCGAGGCAACGAGCAAGACGCACTTCTCCACAGTGCATGGTGCCACGGAGACGGGCTGGCGAGAGGCAGATCGGCTGAACAACTATTACAGTGCGCGGAATGCTTAATTAAGTGGGCGTGGCAGGGGGAGGTACGAAAGGGGGTGTTATCAGATGTGACATAATAAAAAATTAAATCAACTTTTACTTGGCATTGTCTATGAACTTAGGAAGCTTTTCATTGATAAGATCGCGGAATGCTTGAGGCAACGAACGTGGCAAGCGCAAGGGGAAGCAGGGGCAAGGGAAAGAGAATCAACTTAACCAGGGGACAAGAGGAACTAGGGCCAAGGTGCACCACATTTCAATCTATTCAATTGTAAATAATGAAGAAAGCTGCGGTACAGTAAAATTATCTATTACTTATTTAAAATATTTTGTATTGCATACTTTTTAGCTGTGCACTGAAATCTAATTTTTGTGCTTAAACAATTTGTTTGTTTGCAAGAATCATTCAAAGAAGAACAATTTAAGAAAATCAAATTAAATTAAATAATCTGATCACTGCATTTATATATAAGCAAAATCACACTATGCATATGAATTACTAATATATTATATAATTATTGTTATGCATACATATTCAAAACTTGGAGAATAAACAACTAGAGCAACGCATTAGTTTATAGTTACTATTTAAAAACTAATTCCCAATGATAAAAGAAAACAAAAGTTAAAATAATAATAATAATAAAAATAAAACAAAATTTAAATTACGCTTGATGTTACGTTTTTAACACTTGTAGTGGGCGTGGCTAAATCTCTAAACTTGATTGGCTCAACATAACTCAACATATTGTTATGTATATAGTCTAAGGCTTATAACTGCGCCAAGAGGAGTGAACCCGAATTCAAGTCAAAGCCTGACACTACTCTATTATTTACCTTTTTTATGTTCAGTGTACTTCGTATTGCATGTTTTCAAGCTGCGCGCTGAAATCTAATATCTATGCACCCAGTAAACTTTATGCTTAAGTAACTCTTTGTATATTTATCCGTTGCTAACCAAATTTTCAAGAATTATTTAAAGAACGATAACTTTCTGTTCACACAAAAATAAACTTTTTAGCATTCAAATTACGCTTTAAATGTAATTTTTATCGCATTTAAGGGGGCGTGGCTAAATTCGAAATTTGATCTGCATGGCATAAGAAAACATATTGTAACCAATAGTGCTAGTCTAAGCTCTTATACACCCAAAGAACAGTAGCTCACCTAATATCGGGCAATGACATAATGAAAATGATAAAAATGCTTACACACACACTGTCGCAGCCCCTACCAGCCTCAAGGTCAAGGTCAGGCAAGGCGTAGATAACTTGACCGCAAGACAGTCGCGAGTGCGATTGGAAAACATTATAAATACGCGTTGCACACTTGCTTGGACTCAAAGAGTCTCAACTTGACTTGGCTACACCAACATGGACACCTGCTCCGGCTCCTCATGCACTCGCTTCCCAAGCAAGACGCCTCAGACGGCGCGTATTGTCATCATCGGATCGGGTCCCTCGGGCATAGCTGCGGCGACTCGTCTGCTCGAACAAGGCTTCCAGCATGTCTCCATACTGGAGGCAGAGGATCGCATTGGAGGAAGAATTAATACCATTCCATTTGCGGATAATGTGGTGGATCTCGGGGCGCAATGGTGCCACGGCGAGAAGAACAACGTGGTGTATGAGCGAGTGAAGGATCTGGATCTGGTCACCAAGACTGGCGATGCTTTCGTCTCGACCTTTAACTTTGTGCGCTCCAATAAGGAGGTGCTGACCTCAACAACAGCCGGCACCTTAAAGACGATGGCCGAGGGTGCCGTGCCAGAGGGTACCGAGGAATACTCCGGCTCCTGGGGTGACATAATCACGCGTAACTTTTGGGAAAAGGCAGACAAGTTGAAGGACATCGATCGCAAGGTCATCGCGGAACTGTTTGAGAACTTCAAGAGATCTGAATGCAGCGTGGAGGGATGCGATCATCTGTTCGAGTGCTCGGGGCGAACGCACCTGGTGTACGATGACTGTGAGGGTGATCAGTTGGTTCACTGGCGCGACAATGGCTACAAGACCTTCCTGCGGCTGCTGATGAACTCGAAGAAGGATCAGCCAGAGGATCTGGGCGTGCTCAATGGGCGTGTGCAGCTCAATAGGCGCGTGGCTGAGGTCAACTGGCAGGGCGCAAGGTGAGTTGGTCATACGTTGCTGGAACGGGCAACTGCTCAAGGCGGATCATGTCATCTGCACCGTCTCCCTGGGCGTGCTCAAGGAGCAGCACGAGCGCCTCTTTGTGCCCGCTCTGCCGGCGGCCAAGGTGCGCGCCATCAAGGCACTCAAGCTGGGCACCGTCGACAAGTTCCTCTTGGAATACGCAACGCAACCATTTCCCGCGGACTGGTCTGGCTTCAATCTCATGTGGCTGGAGGAGGACCTGGCAGAGCTGCGCGCTGGCAAATACTTCTGGCTGGAGAGCGTGCCGTACTTCCACAAGGTTGAGCATCAGCCTCGCCTGCTAGAGGGTTGGATCATTGGCGAACATGCGCGCCACATGGAGACGCTGCAGGAGGAGGAGGTGCTGGAGGCACTGCAGTGGCTGTTCCGCAAGTTCCTCTCGTGGGAGATGCCGCAGCCACAGCGCTTCCTGCGCACTCAGTGGCACGCGAATCCGAACTTCCGTGGCAGCTACAGCTTCCGCACCACCTACGCCGATGAACTGGGCACGGGGCCGTGGGATCTGGAGGCGCCACTGCTGGATGCCAATGGCAGACCGCGGCTGCAGTTCGCAGGGGAGGCTACGAGCAAGACGCACTTCTCCACAGTGCATGGCGCCACGGAGACGGGCTGGCGTGAGGCAGATCGACTCATTGAGTTCTACAATCGCAGCAAGCCAGTTGCACAGGTAGAGAAGAAGGCGGAGACGGAGAACTAGAGAAGAGGGAACTGGAGAGCAGGAGAACAGAGAACTCTCTCACTCCCTCTCTCTCTCCCTCTCTCTCTCCCTCTCACCCTTTCTCTGTAGAGTTTCCCAATAAACTGAGTTGCAACTTTAACGAGCGAAGGTTTTTCTGCTGTGGCCAAGTGGCATATTCAATCTGGCAACGTGTGGGTAATCTGTCGTAGAAGCTGTGCCACAGGGACGTGCAAACAAGGGGGCGTGGCATAAATTTGAATTTTCAACATGTGTGGAAGGTAGAGAGAGAGGGAGGGGCATAGACAGGTTTGTCCCTTGTGGTTTGATATTCCCTCCACAGTCTGCTGCGCTCTGTGTGCTGCAAGTTGAGTCTGTGCTGGTTTAATGCTCCTTTAACTTCCCCCTACTTCCCCCCACACTCCCCCCTCTATCCCACACTCTACCCCCTCTTTTCCTTCCCCTCTCCCCCTCTCTACACTTTGCTGTTTGCCATTGAAGTGCCAAACTGATTTTTGCAGCTGCATTTTTGTGCTTATTTTCGGGGCTGGCAATTTGACCCATGCCACGCCCCCATACAAGGCAAATGGGAGGCGTGGTGGCACTGCAATTACAATGTTGTCTGCGGCTGTTCGTTGCAAATGAGTTGGTCAACATGTTTTGGCCCGGCATTCAAATGGGTTAACACTGGATATTGCCATGTTCCGTGTGCAGAATGGGAATGCGAATGGAAAAGGGAAAGGGAATGGGTTAGCAATGGAAACCATAATCAGCTGCAGGGCAAGGGGGAAAGAGGGGGTGTTAGAGATAGAACACGTTCTTTTTGGAGAATCAAATAGCTGACAAAGTAAGCGCTTTAACATTGCATAATGGGCTTAAAGAGCTGAATATCGTTAGTTGTTTGAGTCTTCTAACTGAATATCGTAAATATTTTAACAAGTGATAAAAAGCTAAGTATCGTTGGTTCTGGTGTAACTATGCATACTAAATGTCGTAAATAGATTGCAAGTGCTATTGCATAAATTTCATTTAGCGCTAAAAGCGTAAAGCTATTGATATCGTAAGTAAATGTCGTATAAATGAGTTCCTTTCATTTTGAATGACCTCCAATAACTATAAAGCGAAGGTTTTTATAAGATATTGTAACATATTAAGGGTTTGTAATAGGATAATGCACTGTAACATCAGAGTATTGTTTATGCCTATTGAATGTCGTAACTTAATATAGCATACATATGTGCAAAACAAAAGCTCTTCATATCAAAAAGCATTGATTGAATCCTGCATAT
Organism: Zaprionus africanus; assembly: GCA_018151435.1. Classification (NCBI taxonomy): domain Eukaryota; kingdom Metazoa; phylum Arthropoda; class Insecta; order Diptera; family Drosophilidae; genus Zaprionus; species Zaprionus africanus. The sequence continues at coordinate 189,103 of JAECXB010002310.1, read as the reverse complement.
CCTAGGTATATAATACAGTATTATAAAATCCTAATATATTACTGAAGATCGTTACTGAATATCGTAAATGAGTAAACAAATAGCTGTACACATTGAAAAGCATTGCTGGGGTCTTATAAGTGAATGCCTAAGCATAGAAGAATGGACTATAAAATCTGAAAAAATAAAGTTTCTTTTCCTTATCGTAACAATATATCGTAAATGAGTAGATTAAAGGTCTTCCGATCTAATTACTACAAACTACGGCAAAATCTTGCCAGTGGATAGCAAGGAATCATAATATGTCATATATTAAAACAGAATATCGTAACTAAATATCGTAAATGTGTAAGCAAACAGCACTACACATTGAAAAGCATTGTAGGATCTTGTAAGAGGATGACTTAGTATAGAAAACTGCGCTATAAGATCTGAATATGCATGGTTTATTTTCATTATCGTAACTTCATATCGTAAGTGAGTGAAATAAAGACCTTCATTCTTTATACTCCAAACTACTGCTGAATTTTGTGAGTATATAGCAAGAAATTATTAAAAATCGTACATTGAAACTGAACATCGTATTGGAATATCGTAATGGAATATCGAAATGGAATACCGTAAGTTCTTCAACGGGTTTTCCCCTACAACACTGAATGAATTTCATCAAGTTTCGCATTAAAAATAGTTTTTGATAGGCCAATATCGTAAACCTCGATTAGATTGCGCTGCTTATTAGGTGCCAATGAGAAAGAAAGAGAGAGAGAGAGATACACTCTGGCGTGCGCAATCTCTTTGATGATTATCTAATTACCTCGGAAATCATAAAAGTTAAACATTATCGTCAGCACGTTTTCAATTTTATTGCCCATTTTCATGCAGTTCGCAAGTCGCTTATCTCCCCTTCCCCCCTCACACACTTCCCCCTGCCCGACCCCCCTCAGAGCTGAGCAGTTCTGGCGCGATAATAGTTGCTTAGTCGCTCCGCCTCGCGCCAACCCGTCTCCGCCGCGCCGTGCACCGTGGAGTAGTAATGCGAGTGAGAGGCTTCGCCAGCGAACTGCACTCGTGGTCGACCGCCGACATCGCAGAGAGGCGCCTCCAGGTCCCAGCCACCGGTGCGCAGCTCATCCGTATACGTGGAGCGGAACGTGTAGCTGCCCCTGAAGTTGGGATTCGCATGCCACTGGGTGCGAAGCAGTCGCACTGGTTGCGGCACATCGAATGGCAGGAACTTGCGGAACAGCCACTGCAGCCCCTCGAGCACCTCCTCCTCCGTGAGGGTCTCCATGTGCCGTGCATGTGCGCCAATTGTCCAGCCCTGCAGCAGGCGTGGCTGATATGAAACGGGATAGAAGCCGAACACACTCTCCAGCCAGAATTTATCGCTGGCTCGCAACTCCTGCAAATCCTCCGCGCGCCACAGGCAACAGAAGCCCTGCCAATCCTTGGGCATTGGTGGCACGGCAAACTCCAGGAACAGTTTGTCAACGGTGCCCAGTTTGAGGCCATTGATGGCGCGCACCTTTGCCTCCGGCAGGGCGGGCACAAAGAGACTGCTGTGCTGCTCCTTCAGCACGCCCAGGGAGACCGTGCAGATGACATGATCCGCTGTGAGTACTTCGCCGTTCCAGCAACGCAGCACTAGCTCATCCGCTCCCGACCAGTTAATCTGCGCTATGCGCTTGTTGAGCAGCACGTGTCCTCGCAGCATGCCCAGATCCTCGGGTTCATCTGGCTTGGACTTCATCAGCAGCCGCAGGAAACTCTTGTAGCCCTTGTCGCGCCAGTTGAGCAGCAGTTCGCCCTCGCACAGCCAGTACTCGAGGTGGCCACGCCCCGACACCTCGTAGAGATGATCTGCCGCCTCCACGGAGCTCTCGAACTTGTGGAAATTCTCCAGGAATTCCTCGGCTATGCTGCCATCGATGGGTGGCAACTTGGCCAACTCCTCCCAATACTTTCGTGTCAAATAGTCGCCCAGTGATCCCTTATACTCCACTAGTTCTGTCTGTCGCTCTGGTATCGAGTTGAATGCAATCGATTTCAGATTGTTGGCCACCTCCTCGGGTAGAACTTCCTTGTTGGATCGCACGCATTTGAAGGTCTCGTAGAAATCATCTGTGACCTCCAGTACATTGAGATCTTTGACTCGCTCATACACCACGTTGTTCTTCTCGCCGTGGCACCACTGTGCACCAAGATCGATGACATTGTCGCCAAATGGAATCGTATTTACGCGTCCCCCGATGCGATCCTCTGCCTCCAGCACCAGCACATTGCGGAAGCCCTGTTCGAGTAGGCGTGTGGCCGCCGCAATGCCCGCTGTGCCTGCACCGATGATGACAATGCGTGCCGTTAGTTTTGTCTTTGATAACGCGCGAAGAGATGCGGAACTCATGATGATGCTGCAGTCTTGCACTGCGATCGAAACGTCTGCGCGGCAATGCGTTCGCCCGACGACTGAAAGGTGTCGCACTAGTTGAGAGCGGAAGACCATCACCAACGAGCTTCGGTACGACTCGGCACGCGATGAGTACGACTCGGCACAAGAGAGAGCGCAGTGCGTTCGTCTGGCACAGCAAAGTGAGTGAGCAACCGGTCGGCTTAGTTGGGATCGGTACGACTGAGTGACCACAATGTGTTCGTCAGGCAACGGCAAAGTAAGCGAGCCTCCGTTCAGCACGAGAGAGAGCTCAATGTGACGATTTTGGATGTCGCATTGGTTGAGTGAGCGTACCTCCGTTTGACTCGTCACGATAGAGAGCGCAATTAGTTGACTCAGTGCAATGCGTTCGACTCGGCACGAGAAATAGCGCGACGCGTTCGCTTGTCGACAGCAAAGTCAGCCCCCGTTCGGCTCAATTTAGATCGGCACGAGAGAGCGCAATGCGTTCGCCTTACGACGGCAAAGCAAACGAGCCTCCGTTCGGCACGGGAGAGCGCGTTTCAACTAAAAGGTGTCGCATTGGTTGAGTGAGCGCGCCTACGTTTGACTCGGCACGAGAGAGAGAGCGCAATGCGTTCGGCAAAGTAAGCGAGCCTCCGTTCGGCTCAGATTGGATCGGAACGAGAGTAAGAGCGCAATGCGTTGGCGTGACGACTACAATGTGAGCGCGCTTTCGTTCGTCTCGACCTGGATCGGCACATGTGAGAGAGTGCAATGCGTACACTAACACAACCAAATGTCTGCTTGTGTGTGCTCTGCCCGGCACTGCGTTCGTCTCTACCTAGATCAGCGCACTCACGAGGCTCAGGTCAGTGCGTGCTCTCGGCACGTAACTAATCCCAGACATAGCCGAACTGCTCTCACGTTCGCCTACGCAAAGTGCTCTCTCCTAGTTGCTGTCACTCACTCTCTCTTATACGAATTAGATATTTATTGAGTGCAAAATAAAATAAAAACTAATGAGCCGCGCGCTGTGACACAAATAGCAAAGTGAGATAAGATGTTGTTGTTGATGTTTACGAGTGTTATTTGTTCAGGGATTACGCACTTAGTAATAGTGCAAATTGCTTGCTAACATCAATCATTATCTTTTGTTTTTTTACACCCTTCTATTTCTCCATTGCATTTCAATTTGCAATTCTTTTGTTTGTTTTTTTCTGCTCCCTCTTTCTAGTTTGAGAATTGAGCCCATTTTCAGACCATCAATTTACGGCTTTGATAAAGACGAAACATGGCAGTAAACCACATGCCCACACATGCATGGGCAGAGTCGGTTATCTCTCTGTGTGTGTGTATGTGTGTGTGTGTGTGCCACTGGTTGCAAAGCGCTTTGATGAATGTATTCATAAAAATCCAATCATTGCAATTGCAGGCAGAGCAACCTCACCAAATAGCACTACAAATACACAATGCAAATGCAGATAAAGCAGCAGAGACAGAGAGAGACAGAGAGAGGGAGAAGGAGAGGGAGGGAGAGACGTATAAAAACAATAACAAGAGAAAAGGCATTCAAGATGAATACGCCAAAATAATGGGAAAACACAACAGGCAGCTGGGCGCCAACAACAGCAGCCCCCGCCCCGCCCACGCCACACCCCCTCTTCCAATTCGAAGTCAACAAAAAAATTGCAGTAATATTTTGTTGTTTTTGTTGTTGTTATTCTGCTGCTGCAAACAAAACATTGTGCATAGAAGAAGAAGCAGCAGCAGCAGAAAGAGAAAAAAGGAAAAAAAGAAAAACAGAAAAAAAGAAAATCACTAAAAAAACAAAGGAAAACGCTTTACAAGCAACAACAGCAACAAAAATGCGATTAAAATGACAAGTGAAAGCAATTTTCGTGCAGCTGCTGTGGATAATGGGACGAGCAGGCAAGGGGAGAAAGAAAGGAAGAAGGGGGAAAAGGGAGAGGCAGCAGAGAAGGGATAACTATTGCCGAGATGGACGTGGTGGCGTTGAATGACTGCTGGCATGGAATGGCAATATGAGCGGCGGCAAAAATATGACTCTGTTTATGGACACAGCCGAAGGCAGTTCCTCTTCAGTTCACCCCCTCCCCCACTTCCTTTTTCCCCTCCCCCTTCCCCCAGCTGTACTCACATTCTTGCTGCATTCACATTTCAGTATCCATTCAACGGCAATGAATTTATTCTCAATTTGTATCTGATGTGATTGCAGAAATTCCTGATCGATGGGCTCCAAGGCGACGGTGTCCCACAGTTCTCCAGCTGCTGCTCTTCTTGCTGCTGCTGCGCCTCCTCCTCCTTCCTCCTCCTACTGCTGCTGCCTCCTGCTGCTGCTGCTGTTGTTGTTCTTGTGTGTGCCTCTGTACGAAGTTAATTGGATCAACGGCATTTAAGGGACACAACATCTCCACCTGCAGAGAGAGAGAGAGAGAGACAGAAAGATTGCAAAAGTGAAAGAGATAGAGAGAGGAATGTAACAAGTGGAAATCTCGGCAGGATTTGCACCTCCCCCCCTCCCGCCTGCCTGGCATAGCTTGCTATAGAGACCCTCCGGCTGACTCGTTTAATAAATTGGAAAACTGCAATCGGCTTCAGGTGCTAAATTGATTTTGACAGCTTCACTTGCTGTTGATGTTCTGTTGTCCCCTCCCTCTCCCCCACTCCTCTTCACTACCATTGCAAATTGATGTGTTAATGCAATTTGTTTTTTAATTAATACCAAAAAAGCACACGGCAAGTGCCAATAAAACAAACTATTTTTCAATTGTATTCGCATTGCAAATGCGCTCGAGACGAAAGCGAATCGAAGCTTAATGAAACAGAAGAAGAAAGGAGAGTAGAAGGAAAGGAAGAGGAGTAGGAGAGGGTAGGGCGTACCTTCAAAGAGCATATCGTATCGTTGGCTAAGTAGATTGCCAGCACAGAGAATAGACAATATATATTAAATATTCCCTTCTTAAGTATTCCTTTTCAGCGTGGTAAGCGCCTTTCTTTTGGCGGGTTTCTTTTAGAGCCATTTCTATTTAGCTGTATTTCCATCAAGCTGCTGCCCTTTTGGCAACGCAATTAACTTTTCATTAAAATTGACGCTAATTGAATTGATTAATGCCTCGCGGAACTGACTAAATCGAAATTGGAATCGCAAATGGAATCGACGCGTGTGGCGCGCCTGTCAAACGCACGCGAAGTAGGAAACAAAGAAGAAGACTAGACTAGACTGTTATATACCCGCTTTAAAGTGAGTTTTATTTTGCATTGCATACTTACAGGGGGAAAATTATTTCTTAAATATCTGCTGTGTTTATTATTCAATTTTAACTAAATTTGCAGCAATCATTTGAAGAGGGATGATTATTGTGTGTACCAAAAATGAAGGTTGTAGCTTTGAAACTGACGCTTGCAATTCGATATTTGTTGATTTATGGAGGCGCAAGGGGGCATGGTTGAATTTTAAAATATGCTTTATTTAAGTGCAATACTTATACATATTTTTAGGAAATTTGGTAGCACTAGCTCTTAGGGTTTCAGAGATATAGGTGTTCATACAGACAAAAATGGCAAAATTGACTCAGCTATTGAAATTGATCATGCATATTTAATTTTTCCGCTATACTTCAAGTCAGCCACGCCTACTACTGCCTTTTATACATACTTTTCACTTAGAATACCCTACTTTAATCAATATATCGGGTATATTCCGGCTTATTTAACTGAAAGTCTACACCACCCCATCCCAATTGCTTCCCCCACTCACTTGTATTGTTGTTGTCGCCGCTGGGGCACAGCACTTGCTGCCGCGATGGCAACTGCCGCACAGTTTAGGGCGATACAGTTTGCGGGAAACGCACTCGCCCAGACGAACCCGCGCCGGGCCCAGGCGCTGCAGGCTGCGGCACTCGTGTCCCTTCTGTAATGAGAGACAGAGAGAGAGGAAGAAGAAAAGGGGGATTGCCCCTTGGGTCAGTTGCCAATTGCCACCTGGCGCGAACACAATCACAACTCACGCGTATCCTATGTGCGGGTTCCTGTTGCATGCTGCGCTTGTGTTGATGCAACTGATGATGCCACCGCTGTAAGTTATGCTGCCGCTGCCTGCGATGATGCTCCCTCTGCCCATTGGCTAATGGCCGATTGTGTGCAGCATTGTTTCGCTGCTGTTTCTTATTGTCTTCCTGCCCCTCCTCCCGGTCCTCCTCTTCCACCTGCTGTACTGCCTCTGCACATCGTCGATTCTCGCAGAGCCGTAAATTGCTCAATTGATGGCAGCCCGCGTGGGTGCTCGTCTGCCTGGTGGCCATGCCCAGGCCACACTCGCTGCTGCAGGCAGACCAGTTGCCGCTGGTGCTGCTGTTGTGGCAGGTAGCGTAGACTGGGTAGAGAGAGAGAGAGAGACAAACAAGTAAGTTTACAATGCAATGGGTAAGTAATGGGCGTGGCAAAGGTGAAGGGAAAAGCGCTTAACGTAGTTAAGAGCAGACTAAGGTAAACAAGGTTGGATAAGGAGGGTTTCTGTCAGATTTGTACGCGCTGTAAAGAGTTTTCTTGGTTAAGTTTCAAGTTTATTATGCGTTTGTAACTAAATTTACAGTAAACATTTATAAGATGAAGGTATGTATTTAGTATACCAAAAATAAACATTGTCCCTTTTATATTGTGCCTGCAAAACGTATTTTATTGATTTACATAGGAGAAAATGTGCGTGGCTACATTCTCGACTGCGATTTATCTACGTACATTAATAAGACATGTTGTCAGCAAGTTTGGTAGAGCTAGCTCTTCTCGTCATTGAGTTAAAGATGGTCATACGAACAAGAAGTTATAAAAAAAGATAGGTAGACAAACAGACCACTGGTAGCTGCCTCCCACTGCCTTCCACTGCCTGTTACTGACCCTTTAGGCACTTTTAGTGCCTGAAATACCTTCAATGAATGCTTGAAACTTTGCAAAATTTAAATACAAGTAGATTTACAGCGATTTATGCTGCAAAAAGGGGGGCGTGGCTTAATTGTAACCTATACTTTGGTTACGTGCATCAAAAGGTCACATTGTCAGCAAGTTTGGTAGTGCTAGCTCTTATAATAACAGAGATAAAGGTGGTCACACGAACAAGAAGTTGTAAAATCAGGCAAGCAGTCAAAGAGACCACTTGTAGCTGCCAGAAACTATCCCTTTAGGCATAGTTAGTGCCTGAGAGCCCTTAATAATCTACCAGATCTAATCCAGTAACACAAAAATGCTCATTTAATCTTTTATATTTTCCTGCATGGCGATTTAGAGCGGTTTATGTAGGCACAAGGAGAAGTGGCTTAATTCTAACCTTTACTTTGCGTTGCGTGCATCGAAAAGACATATTGTCAGCAAGTTTGGCAGTGCTAGCTCTTATAATAACAGAGTTAAAGGTGGTCACACAAACAAAAATGTGTAGAAACAGAGAAACAGACAGACAGACCACTTGTAGCTGCCTTCAACTGCCTGTTACTGTCCCTTAAGGCATAGTTAGTGCTTGCAAAACCTTCAATTAATGCTTGAAACTGAGCAAACTTCAAGTTCAACTTAAAGATCAAGCAGCATTTGAGAGCAGAGGAGCAAGGACAAAGGCTTCGCAGTGAGTGCGCTCTTAAGAGCACTTAATAATCTTGTTTATTTATTGCATTCTGCGCGTTTAATTAACACTTAATCCTTGTGTAAGTAATTATGCTGCTGCTGTCCAGAGGCAGAGCCCAAGGCAGCAACAGAGACAGCAGAGGCAGCAACAGAGACAGCATTGGCAGCGCCTTCGACTGGACAAGCAGGGGAAGATAGAAAGAGAGAGTGAGGAAGAAAGAGTGAGGAAGAGAGGGGAAGAGGTGGGTGCTGTGGAATAATTCATCTTCATAAATATGCGCTGCGCTTTTGGCTGGGCGCTTAAAAAGCATTAAGTTGCTGAGCTGGACGACGACGACGACGACGTTCTGCCCCTGGGCGCCATTAACTCAGCAAGGAGGACAACTGCGACCATAAACACACTTATAAAACAATAACAACACAACACGGGCATGACCCCAGTTGGAGCAAGAGGGGGTGCAAAGTGGGAGAGGGGGGGAACACAACTTACCATCAGCTGTTGGATTCTCACAGAGCCACATCTTGCAACAGTGTCCGGGCACCTCGACGAGTCGCGGCGATCTGCATGAAATCGTATCCTCCGGCGCCGGCAGCTGTTCGTTGGGGCAGAGTGTGGAGCAGGCATGGCGACCGTTCTGTGAAATGGCCAAGCGAAGCATTAAAATACATTAAGAGAGGCAGGGGGGCGTGGCGCGGCCCCCCGTTCGTGTTTATTTTGGCCACAAATAAAGTCATAATGTAAGCAAAATATTTGCGCAAACAGTGGGCTCGAAATGTACTCGTACAAGTGCCGGGCATAACCGACTGGCTAATACCTTAAGTGAGTTGCCAAATTAACATCTATTTCCATCTCACTCACTCCTATATCTCTGTCTCTATCTACAGCCAGCTGCGGCCTTAACTTGCTTAGTTTTCTGCCCCAAATTGCATTGCATAAATTGTACACGATAGTTACGTGTGTGAGGGGGAGAGGAGGAGGGGAGGGGGGTGTAGGGGAGAGAGGTATGTGTGTGGGGAAGTGTGTGAGGGAGTGTGTATACGTGTGTGCTTGTGTGTGTGCTTGCTATGTGCGTGTTTGCGGCTCTCTTTGCCTGGCATCTTCCTGCTGCCTCCTCTGCCATGATTAACTGCCTCAGCCTCTGCCTCTGCTTGTGCCGCTGCCACGACTCGAGGTGCGAATTCCACGACAAGACAAATGTGCCACAAGCTAAGCCAAGCAATGCCAACGATGCTCACACGCCTGCGGCTCAGATTTCAGCCCAGCCCTGGTAATTGCACGTAAATCTCAGCGCCAAAAAGAAAGCAAGAGGAAGAAAAACTGAATGCAAAGTTTGCCTATAAATTTAACTAAGAAAGCAATCATATGCAAACTGCATAAACTATATATAATAACTAACTAATTCACAGCACTAAATAAAACTAGGGTTAAGGCGATGACTGCAAAAAAGCGCCGGCTAACAGAGGTTAAGCCAAAGAGCTGCGAGCATGGAAAGAGGCCAAAACTAAAGTTAGAATTCTCCCTGTGTGTGTTTGTGTGTTGTATGTTAGGCCAGTGTGCACAGTGGTTAACTGCAGCTAAATACTGTCTATACCTGCTTCCCCTCCCCTTCCCCTTACCTACCCCACCCCTTCACTTACCTCGCAAACGCATTGAGTTTTGCAATCCAATTTGAATGTGGCTCCATGTGCGAATGTTGTGTTGCCCACGCTGCAATTGGCTGCAGGCCGAAGGTTCAATCCGGGTGACAGCACAGACCACAGGCCACAAAAAAGAGAAAGACAGAAAAAGAGAAAGAGAGAATAGAAATCAGTTAAAGCGAAAATAGTCGAGCAAGAAATTGAATTGAATTGAATTGAATGACGAGCGAGGCACGTGACGCGTGAGTGCGATGTCATATTGCGTTTTACACTTAATTGTTCGAGTTGCCAACTTCCTTCTGCCAAATTGCCAAGCCATAATTACACAGGAGAGAGTGAAGAGAGAGAGGGAGGGGGGGAGGTAACTTGTTTATTGCGCAGCTCATTCCCATTCCCTCCCTCCATTCAGTCAATTTCATTTCCAATTTCGTCATGTGTCAGTGCAAAGGAAACCAATTAATATTGCCAAATGCTGCGCATAAATCGGTCTATATAAGGCGCTATATATAGTCAGTATATAGCAGCAATATTCTATGTTATGTGTTCACTCGTATATTGTATGTTTTTCTACACATTCGGCGTGCAAACAATAGACTTAATGTGCCAGCTCCGACTCCCATTCAGCATTGATACTGACAAATGTTGCGGCTTATGGGCCGCCATTAGGCCACAAAAGTTTGCGCTGTCTTCCCGGTGGGGGGGAGTGGGGAGTGAGGGGTGTGTGGCTGCAGCACAAATAAGTCTTGGGCCGCCAATCACAATTACCACAAGGTACCTAGCCAGCACAGAGAGACAGCCTACGATGCCTCGACGTGCTCTGGCGCTGGCAATTTTCCACTTTTTCTTGAATTGATTTCCACGACGTGACGCACAGTTAGAATGGAGGGGGTGGGGCGTGGCAACTGAGCCTGTGCATCAATGCTTAATGCTGGAAATTGGCCGGCAGCACGTGAAGTTTGCTTTGAAATGAATATGGGCACGTGTAGCGACTGTTTATGTCAACGGCAATTAGCTGCGATTATTAAGGAGGAAAGGAGGCAAGGGGACAGGCAAGGGGATAGGCAAGAGGATGGGCAAGGGAACAGGCGAGGAGACAGGCAAAGGGACAGGCAAAGGCACTGGCAAAAGGTCGTTAATAGAAGCTGCAGGCAAAGAAGGCTACTAGCTGTAAAGCAGCCGTAATGCAATAAGGCCAGGCAAGAAGACAGGCAAAGGCACTGCAAAGAAAAGAAAGGGATCTAGTGCAGGCAAAAAAGAGGCTAAAAACTAGCTGTAATGCAGCCAAAATTGCAGCCAAATTGAAACAGAGTTGAGGCCAAATTTGGGCTCACAGTTGCCACTCCAACTGCAGCAGCGCTCACAATGCTTTGACAGGCCTGCACAGGCAGCAACAGTCTTAGCCATGGCATTTCCTCTATTCCTACTGCCTCTCTTCCCTCTTTTCACCCTCCTTCTGCTCTCAGTTTCAGCTATTGTGCCCCCTTCTGCCCTGCCTTTGTTCTTCTCTCTCAGAGTCGAAAACCTTACACCTTTTTACTTTGTGGCGAATTGTGTCATTTTCGAAAGTGCAATCTGCTTAATGTACTTTGGCATAAGACAGACACACATAGGCAGGCACACAGGCACAAATACAGACACATATACAGGCATATATAGGCACACATACAGGCACACACACAGGCACACATACAGGCACACACACGAGTAGACAACAGAGAGCAAAGCTGTCTACATCGAACGCACAAGGGCGCAAAGAGCTTCACGAAGCAGTGACATTGCTTTACATATCAAGAAGCTGCTCGCTGTCTCACCTGAGTGTGTGTAGGTCTATGTGTGTACCTGTCTGTGTGTGTGTCTGTCTGTGTATGTGTATATTCCTGTGTATGTCAGTGTATGTGTGTGTCATTGCTCGTTACCAGCAATCGCTGCTTAACCTTAACGAATCGAGCAGCAAAGCCAAAGCAGCTGACAGCAGGCAAGATACCTCAGCAGGTCATGCCTCTTAAGGCTCCATCTTTCAGCTCTATATACCCTTTGCCTTCCTCTCATTTACAGGGTATGCCACCTGCTTATAGCGGAAGTGAATGGCGCGCAGGAATTGCAATGTGAGCACTTTTATCTGCTCTCGCTGCTCGCTGTCAACATTTAAGGCTGTCTACACTGCGCTGCCTCGAGTGTACTTAAGCAGTTATGTTTGCCGGTGCTCCCCCTCTCTCCTTCCCTTTCCTCACTCCCCCTGAACTGCTGTTGACCTGATTGTGCCGCCTTAGCCGTGCTATAACTTCAAGTCGTGGCATTATACTTTTTATTTTGAAACGCACTCCTGCTCGGGCAACCCCTTTTGTGTTCCTCAACAAGAGGAATTGTCCACTCTGCTGTTGGGTCATCATCATCATCATCATCGTCCCTTCCTCTCTGGGGTCACGTGTGCACAGTTTATTTGCTCAGCGCTGCTCGTGAGTGTTTGTTTTACTTAGAGTTTTAGATTTACTTAAGTCGTTGATGACCATGACCAAATAAAGTTTCATTCTCTGCTAAGATTTACAACACTTGAGCGTGTGCGACAAGTTTTGAGTGCCAGCACAGGCACACACACACACACACATGTACAGAAAGGCATCCAGCACATTGTAGGTTGAAAAGGCTCTGCGGACAATGCTGCGTATGCGCAATTTTATTGCAAATTGTCTCTTCAATATTGTTTGCTCGAGACTCTCTCTCCCTCTCTCTTTCTGTTTTATGTGCGCTGCAGAGACAGTTCGGACAGCTTGAACTTAAAGAGCAGCCTTTTTTTAGCGTGTATTTTTCTATCGAAACAGCCTTTTTCTGGCTTGTATTTTTCTAGCGATTTTCATTGCTGCTTTGTGTGCGAAAATCTTTTCATTTTCCTTCACGTTACGTTTGTTGGCCATCGCTCACGTTTACGGCTAAATATATATGCTTGTTAGTTAATTCCCCCCAACCCCAGTTTACTCTACACCCTTCCTCGCTCCCCTGCCTGCCCCTTCTCCCTCTTTCTGCCTCGCCCTCGCCGTGTCTCCCTTTCTGCTGCCCTTGCCTCACACATGCTCCACATTTTTCGTGTTTCGATAACTTTTGCTGAAGTTAGCAGCGCCCTCCCTCAATTTCCTCCCCCTCACCCTCCCCCTGCAGCGAGAAAAAGAACAAGTTTTACAGTTTAAATAAACTTGTTCCGCTTTGCCTGGACAATGCATCAGCGGCAGCAGCAGCAGCAGCAGCGCAGCGGGAGTCGGCTGCGGGCAACAAAACGTGTGGAGCATTGATATGCGCCCAAGGCACATTCCCACACACATACACACACACACGCAGTCCGAGAGGGACTTGTGCCAGGGGGAGAGAGGATCATGGACTCACAAACTGTATTGGCATTTGACTCGAAACTTTTGCCTGGCAGGGGAGGAAGAGGAGGAGCAGGCACAACGCGCCATAAAACATATGCAGCGATACTGCCAGCGGCAATGACAAGCGGGGGGAGGGGGTAGCGGGGTGTGTGTGTTGAAAAAGTTGCCTGGTATTTGTTGTAACGCCCCGAAATCGAAAACTTTTCGTTCGTGCTGCTGTTTAATTTCGAAAAGCTTTGTACGACAACATTTTGAAGCAGGCAGCGGAACATGTCGAATGAATTTCAGGCAATTCCAACAGGAAGGGAAATGGAGAGAGAAAGAAGGAACAGCAGAAAAAAACTATTAAAATCACTTTACTCGTTAGTTGGCTGCTTCCCTGTTCCCTGTCCAGCGAGATTAGCCAAGCACAAGAGAGAAAAACGAATTGTTGAAACTTTTGCCAAGGTGAACTGTGAACAAGTCAACTCAACTAGTCCTCTTACAGCAAGTGGACATGCTCCGTCTTCTTGCTCTTCTTTCACAAGTTCTCAAAAAGGTGACAGGGAATTCTTTATTAATTTGATTTGGTTTTTTAGCTAGTTGCTAAGTAAGTGCAGCTCTTAATTTCGGTTGAAAAATCATTTATTTGTCATATTTTTCTTTATTTTGAATTCAGCAATGTTTGCAGTAAAAGTTATATATAAATTTTAACTTATCTTTCATTGATATAAAGCAAATGAGAGGGTATTTAAAAACTATGCAAATTTGTCGAAAGAGAAGAAACAGAAATGTTTTATTTGAAATCATTAATATTTGTATATTATATATGTTAGGATTATAATCACTATTTAATTTAAGTAGCGTAATGTCATGAATAATCTTTTTATTTACTATTAAAAGCAGCTTTAATTTCATGAATAAATTGATAAGCCACAAGAAAATTGTGTCAATTTTTAAAGATTTTTCGTATCTGAGAGATAGTTAATGATCTTGAAAATCGTGTAGATTTTGCATATATTTAATAATTTCAATTAGAAACTGTATAATTTTTTTACTATTTCTGACTAGTTTTATTGATTTAAAGCAAGAAAATTAATTGTAAAATATAAAACACTAAAAAATAATCAAAAGTATTTTCAACAATTTGAACATTTCAAAATCTATTAAAATTTTATAGCCAAATCAATCGAAGCGTCAAAAATAAAAACACAAAATGACATTGCCAAAAAAAATCGTCTGATATTTAATAATAATATTGCTAGTTATTCTTAGTTTCGAACCGCCCAAAGCTCTTTCATTACTTGGAACCTTGGGACTCTATTAGTTTAGCAACCAATTTTCTTGAAATATGATTTAGATAAATGTGCCAAACTTGTTTGTTTTGTGTGTATTTTTATTGAGTTTTCTTTGGCCAAGTTTGTGCATCTATTAAATCACTTTCCAAAACCGACCCATAGACAACCCCTGTCCCCTTGGACTATTTGGTTGTGTGTGTAGGCGTGACCGTTTACCGTTTCGTGCGCCCCAAAATTGTATATTTACTTATTTACTTATTTGGCTAAGAACACGACGCGCAGAGGAGGCCCAAAAAAAAAAATACATATTTAAAATTGATGGCTGGCTAAATGGGAAAATGTCTGTGCCCCGTTCCCCTCTTATCCCTTGCTCTTTCAGGCCGTGTCTGTGCCGTCTTGTGTTGCACTTTGCTTTGCCAATTTTTCTCCGAAATTATTTTGGGTTGATTCTGAGACGCACATTTGAAGTGCCAGCGCCGAAGTGCCTTTGATTAATGAAGCGCAAAGTTAATGTAATTTTACAATTTTACAATTTTCGTTTTCATTTCGGTTTTTCGTTTTGCACGCAAATTGATTGCTGGCTCGACATACACACACACACACTCTCGATGATTTGCTTAAGTCTAAGGCATATTCAGAGAAGAGAACAAAATGTAAATGGACTTACCGGGATTTATATGCCTTGGCAGCTTTTGGAGGGCGCGCATAATTAGAAGTGACAGCAGAAGAGCAAGAAGAGAAGAGGAGGAGGAAAGTTTAGTAATGGAATTCATAAGTATTTTTTGTTTTTATGTATTTTTTTTTTCTCTTTTGCGTTTTTCAACTCACTCTGATGACCTTAAAGCCCAAACTCAGATTCGCCTCGACGCCAGCAATGAGACTATTACCAAATATACCCAGTAACGGCAGCAGTATCAGCATTTTCTGTAAATAGAATAGGGGGCGTGGTTAGTGTGGGCAGGCGAATGAAAAATGTTGTTCTATTCTGTGCTGTTCTTTTCTGTTTCCCTTTCGTGTTCTCTGTGAAAAAAAAAGGTCGACTACACACGGGGCAGCCACAGCCGCAGTAGCCGGTCGACTTTATTAAGGTCAATTCAATGTCTGGCTCGGTTTTTGGTTACGGCTAATGGTTACGGCTCGGACTCGACTCGTTTCACTACGGTCTCTCTACACCAAGTTGCCTCTGTCCGTCTGCTGTTTGTGTTTTGCATTTCCATTTGAGTTTGCTCGTTGTTTTCACGCCTGCAACCAAAAGCCCGCCCCAGCTTCGCCCCGCCCTTATTATTTATTATTATTGTGCTTTTAAAAAGTTATCTTATTTGTGCCAGGCTTTTGTTTTGTGTGAGGGTGAAAAACTGTTGGCAAAATGTTTACACAGGGCCCGAGAAGACACTGACCTTGAGTTAAGAAAACAGACAAAGAATACTTATAAATTATGCCCGCCAAAATACTTTAACAAGTAATTTTCGACAACGAATTTATAAATTAGGCTGTTAATGCCTTGGCAGACTATATTACGGTGTACTTAAGATCCAACAAGATAGCAACTAGTCCATTAAACAACATAATCAACGCCTTAAGCAGCAGGCAGCAACAGTCCAGCAACAGCGCCATCTTTGAGTGAATTTACAAGTATTCAAGTGGAGTTGTAGTCGGACGGTAAGCATGTGCTCTCACTCTAACTTATACAGATGCTTATGCAGTGCAGTGAGTGAAGTAGCACAGCAGCGCCACTCTCTCATTGCGTGCAAGTGCAGCAACAACGATCGCTCAAGCACTCAAGCACGCCATGTTGCTTTTTGTGCTCTCACAACAGTGTTTGCACTCTCACTGCCAGCTGCTGCTATCTCTGTTGCACACACAGCAGTGTCAGTGCTTGATCAACTCAATCAAGACCGCGCACATTAGCGGGATAAAACAAAACAACAACAAGAGCGCAGCAGGAGCCGCAGCTGCACGCCAGCAATGCACTCAACTGAGTAAATGCAGTTAAGAGAGACCAGAAGCATGGCACTTAAGAGAGAGAGAGCGCTCTGCAAATTAAGCGATTAAGAGCAAAGTGGGGCAACAGACACTTGTCGCACCAGACTGGATACCGTGGGCCATTTTTAATTTCCACATGCTTAATGCCCTTTTAAGCGTTGCACATTCCCGCACTTTACTGCCTGTCGTATGTATATTTTTGAGCACAAAAGCGAAAAACTCATTAAAAATATTTTCCAGTCATGCGCAAGAATTTTCAAAGGTATTTAATTAAACTTTAATAAATAAATACGCGCCCAGAGCGAGCGCGGGCATTACAAAGTGAAAAATTAAAAGGCAGAAAATATAAAAACAAGCAAGGTAAAGAGAGTGGCAGAGAAGAAGGGGGAGGAGAGGAGCGACGCGTGGCAAGGCGTGGAGCGTAACTTTCGCTTAATGCGCCAGTTTTCAATTAACGACGCAATGTCGTGTGCCGCTAAGTGGATAAACAGAATAAGGCGTGGAGGAGGCGAAGGATATGAAGGAGCAGCGTGTGCTCAGAGGAGTGGACTATCTGCAGGGGAGGGGAGAGGGGTGAGCGGGGCAGGTACTGCTTGGTAGTTGGTCACGCAGCTGAGGCTGAGTGCATTGAATGCTGCTTCATTAAGGCGGCGCAAGGCATGGGGCAAGGAGGAGGTGCCCAAGGAGCTGCCTGCACTTTCAGTCCTTGTCGTAATTATCGTAATTACAATGAGCGATGAGGACGGCAATGTTCATAATGATGCGACTGCCAACAATAATAAAAGCTAACGAACCGAACACTGAGTAACAACAGCAGCAGCAGCAGTGGCAGCAACAGCAGAAGTGGCAACACCTGCAGCTGCAACAACTGCAACAGATGCAACATTGTCATTGACACTTTTAATTGCAGCTACGCAAAAAAAAAAGGAAAAAGAAAACGTTCACAAAAACCAAAGTGGGGCAACATATTTTTCCACATGAGGGAAAACTACGAGGAAAACTCTCCGTGCTGCTGCTTATAATTATGATGAAGAGGGAAATTCATCAACACTGGCACACATCTCTTTCTCTCTTTCTGTCCCTGTCTGCACATGCCACATGGCCCCCGGCTAGACATGACTGAAATTGTGTGTCAGCCAGAGCAGCAAATACCGAATGTCGACTCAAAGCTGAGATTCCCCGAATAATAGAACCGGATCCACACTATACTCATGCGCTCCTGCAGCCAAATTCATTGAAATTAATGAACACAGCAGCGCCAAAGTGATCAAAGCTTCCCCCTCCCCCAAACAAAGATAATTATGACATAAAAAATAAGCTGAAAAGTTGTTGAAAAGATTCGCGCTTTATGACCTTTTAAAACTCCATAATTTGATTAATGTCAGGCGACAGCACAAGATTGCTCCCTTAAAGCGTTAAGCAGTTGGCTTTTTCTGCCAGTGTATGGCGTAGAAAATTAATGATATGACGCACTTTGAATGGGCACACAATTAATCTTCTTTAATTTCAAGGCACAGGCACAAGCCGAGCCTGGCATTAGCTGCTAATAATACAAATTGGGCCTGAAGTTGCGGCTGAGAATCAAAAGTGAAGAGGGCAGGGAGACATTATACTAGCCAAACAAAGGGTAGAAGGGTACATAGAGTCAAATTTGTCTGTATGAGCAGCTATAACTTGGAAACTATAAGAGCTAGAAGTACCAAAATTGGTAAGACATTGGCCACGCCTTCTTTTGCTCCCTTAAATTGATAAAAATTCAATTGCAGGCGTTATTTAAAATGTAGAATGTTTGTTTTTGGTTTACACAACAAGAATCATCTTCAAAACGAGAACTGAAAATTTGGTGGCAATCGGATGTTCAGCAAAGAAGTTATTTAAAAATTAAAAACTTCACTGGATGCGCAGATTTCGAAGACAACTCTTTGAGTATGCAATACAATACACACTTAACACATAAACTACATTTCACCGGGTATTTGCCAGTCTAGCAGCCCCGTCTCTAGCTTTCTTACTAGTTTCAACTCCGCTCAGCCTCGTAAATCTGTGTGAAAGAAATTTATGATAGACTTGGGATGAGATTGGGCAAGAGCAACCTCAACTTGAGCATAAATCTATGACTGCAGTAATGATGCTATAAACATGCTATAAGTTGACCTAAAGAATGTCTCAACTAGCTCACCGAATTTATAGCATAACCCTTGGCTAATGAGCAACAAATTTACGATGGAACTGGGGAAAGCAAAGCCTGTGCCTGGGATGTTATTGTTGTTGTTGTTCCGTTTGTTGTTATTGTCTTATCGGGGGCTTAGTTCACTTAGGCCTAAACCATTGTTAAGCCCAGTCACTTAACCATGTCAAGCTTCGATTTATTGCTACTCTCTCTCTCTCTGTCTCGCTTGTTACTCAGCACTTGCCCTGAAGAGGAAGCTGACGATGGAGCACAAACTGCGTCGAATTGATTGATTTCTGCTGTAGTTCGTGCTATTCATAGAGACTTCAACCTCTTTTCCCCCTCTGTACCACCTCTGCCCCTGCTCTGCTCCCCTTCTACGCCTCCTCTGCCCCGCCAGGCTTGTTGTCGTACAGTCATAAATAAAAACACTCAGATATTCATGTCGATGGGCTTCCTTTTTTTGCCCGCCTGCGCTGTTATTCATTGGTTGCCTGCGGCAAACCTACCAAAATACAAATTGTATCACTTAATATTTGGTATTTTCTCCCCCTCTCTCTCCCCCTCACTCCCACACTCCCTCTTCACCTCGTTGCATGTTGACTGTCGATGACGATGACTCTTCGATTGTCGGCTGAGCGTTTTGTTGTTGATTTGCGTGTGTTGTTGAATAATTGATGGCATGACAATCTTTCGATGTGTCAGCATTGTCGTCGACATTCTAGCGCGCACTGTTATCATTCGCATCCGCATCCGCCCCCCCCATTCCCCCGCACTCCTTGTCATTGTTGACAGAGGCCGTTGTGCCTTGTGCTGAGTGTTGCGTGTGTGTCTGTCTTTCTGTCTGTGTGGCATAATAAGCGCCGACGCTGCATTATAACATGCTTACCGTTAGGCACACACTCGCGCACACACACACACTTATACACGCACACCCCTCGCAGACCTATTGACTGATGAGCAGTCAAACAATCAGCTCAAGAAATATGACATGAAATCAATAGTGGCAAATCAAATGCCACGAACGAAATCACTTTGTAGATCAGGAAGAGCAGAGATAGAAGGAAAAGAGGGGAAGGGGTAGAGTAACGCAGAGTGGGTGTACAATTTACACTTTGGAGTTGTGCGCGTAAATTTCATTTGCAGTTAATTGAAATTCATTTGAGCAAATCAAATTAAGTCAAAAGCTACGCACACATCCTGCGCGCACCTTGGCTACGTGACGGCAAACAAAAGGAACAGGTTCCTGGAGCAAATGGCGCACAAATGGCACACAAAGTGATTCATTCATAACGATAAATTAAGACAGAAACTGTCAGACAACAGCAGCAGCAGCAGCAGCAGCAACGAGAACGACAACGAAGCTGTCCCCGAGGAGCCGAGCTGAGAGAGAGTTTTATGCCAACTTTATGCCACATCGAAGCGGAGTATCCTTTCGCATTTGTTGCTGCCCCTTTGGGACGTGCCCCGCACAGTTTTCTATTCAATTACTATATATAGACGTAGATACATATATATGAGTGTAAAATCGTCAAATAAATAAATTAAGCATACAAAAGTTGAGTTTAAATCGAAAGAAGACGATGCCAAAGGCAAACAGAGACAAAGGCTGGAGAAAACAAATAGCGAAGGCAATAGATGAGTCAGTTTGGCTCTTACATACCCGCTAAAATGTTACTTTCACGTTTAATGAAATTTTCATTGCATACTTGCAAGCAGCTTGACATCTGTATATGCAGTTAGTTTATTTTTTAAATCACTTCTATGTTACTCAAGTGTTTGCAACCAAATTTTAAGTTTTCATTTGTAGAGTGATAGATATTCTGTGCACTAAAAAAGAAATGTCGTATCTTTTAAATTTCACTCGTAAATGGATTTTTATTGATTTGGGGAGGCGCAAGGAGGCGTGGCTAGATTCTAGTACAAGCTTTTTTTAAGTACAATAACAAGACATATTGTCACCAAATTTGGTATTCCTATCTCTCCTAGTTTCTGAGTTATAAGTGTTCATACAGACAAAAATACCATAACTACCCTTCTACGCCATGTACAGCGGGTACAAAAAGGTTAAGGCAAATATTTATTTGCAGCAGGTTGAAGAGAGAGTGGAGGAGGGAGAGATGGAAAGGAAAAGGGGCTTAACTGAGGTCCAACTCGCATGCTGTATGTAATTACCCGGCGACGTCTCCAAGTACAGCTGCGCCTAAGTACATAAGCACACAGCGGCAACACATGTAGCCAAAGAGAGCAGGCTCTACGTGTGTGTAAGGGTGTGAGTGTGTGTGTGTAGTAGTGGGTGCAGCGTACGTGGCTTTATGCTTAAATAAACATTTGTCGTCGTCCTCCTATTTGTCTCTCTCTTTCTCCCTCTGTCTCCCTCTCTGTGTCTCTGTGTAGTTTACTTAGCACCCAACGGCGGCAGAGTCAGTTTGTACGGTCAAAGCCAAATCGTTGATTGCATAAGTTGATGGTCAACACATGTCCGAGTTATATACTGCCGATATAGACCGATGTATGTCTGTGTGTAGCTTCGAGTCTGCCTTGTGGCAACTGTTTTCTCTCTGTTTTGTCTGTTTTGTACTCACGTGTTGTTGGTTGTCGCTTCTAACGGTGTCTGTGTTGCAGGTTGCATTGGCTGCTCCAAGGCTGCTGACTCGACCAGGTCGTAGGGCGTCTGCAATGAGAGGGGGCATATATTAAATAGGGTATATACAGGGTATATATAGCGCATAAAGTTATGAGTACAAAGCATCTGCTCTGATTGCTGCAAAACTCAGTCACTTTGAAGTGCCTTTTGCAGGCCCTAACTACTGAGTACTCACGCTGTTTATCGCACCCATTGTTGGCTACACCCCTTATGCCTTCTCCTCTCTCTCCTCCCCCCATTTAATCAATCGATTGCAAATGCAGCCGACAAAAATTGCCAATGAACTCGACACGTGCGCAGCCAACACGAAAAATGCCAATGCCGAAAATGTGAAATGTTGTAACATTCAAAAGGGGCAGGCAGAGGAAGGAGGGGAGGGGAGGGAGTCAGTAGGGCAAGCGGCACAGTCGAACAAGCGGAAAACCCAAAATTGCCATTTGGAAATGCCTCGACATGCAGTCGAAGCAGCGCAGAGCAGGCAGAGAATGCAATGTCAGGCACTCGAACTGACAGCAGGCAGTGCCAAAGGGCAGCAGAGGCAGAAGCAGAAGGCACAAAGAGGAGTAGGAGAGAGTGGGGGGAGTGTACTACAATTTGGGCAGTACCCAGCGCAGTGGCAATAACGGTCATTAGCAATGTCATAAGCAAATTATATAACATAATGCAGACCTGCGGCGGTAATCGAAGACAAAAAAAAAAAAAACATTTTTATGAAATTGTTTTTGTTGAGCTGTTGTTGTTCGTGTCGGCAAGGTGTTTGTTATCGTTTGTTATATTGCTTGTTGTGTAATGTAATTTATACACACACAAGCACACACCTACACAGAGGGAGACGGACAGACAGAAACACAAATATAATGTCATAAACGCCAAGGACACAAAGGCAATTCCGCATGACATTACGGGCAGACAAAACAAACGCCAGCACAACAATGACTGCAGCAGGGGGAGGAGCGAGAGTGAGAGAGAGGGCAAGAGAGAGGAGTGGAGTGTGGGGGCTAAAAGCCGAAAGTACGCGCTTGGCATAAATGATAAGCTGCCTGCGAGGAAGGAAGAGCGAGCATGGCCAGACATGGACACGGCCCGCTGCTCGGGCTTGCTTGACTTTTGAATACTTAACAGGATAATGAAATGTCAAAAGTGCGCAAGAGCCAGGCCTACCCTGTTTCCTACTCCCCACCCTGCCCCTCCCTTTCCCTCTTCTACCTTCTCTGCCTGTGCTCCCGCAGGCTGCTACATTTTTATTGTGTCCATGCCTAAGTGAACGTCGCGCATTAAATCATAAAAAACAAGAACGAAGGCTGGCTTCGGCATGCAGAAGGTTGTATACCCTTGCAGATTTGTGGATCTTCGAATCTTTCCTATACAGGTGATATATTATGATGCATTATATTGGTTTCTACTTCGATTGACACTGTTAAGTTCACTTGATTCCAAATTATAAATGTTCTTCGTACAAAAATCTTCATTTTGGGTGATTGTTCCATGGCAGCTATATGTTATTGTGGTTGGATATTGATGAAATTTTGTATGCATATTAAAAATATAGAAAGATTTCGATATAGCAAATTAAGGTTCAATATCTAAACAAATAACGAAATCAGCCGATAGTTCCTATGGCAGCTATATGTTATAATGGTTCGATACTAATGAAAATTTATGGACATATTATATATACAGAAAAAGTCCGATGTAGTAATTTTGGTTGCATTATCTTGACAAATAACAAAAATCAGCCGATAGTTTGTATGGCAGCTATACGATATATCGCTCCGATCCGACTAATTCCAAGTTATACGTAGCGTGCAGCAGTGAGAAACATGTGTGCCAAGTTTTATCAAGATAGCTTTAAAATTGAGAGACTAATGTGCATTACAATAGACGGACACACGCTTTAACGGACACACGGACATGTTAATACACGCACGTACGGACAACGCAAGTTCGATTCCTCTGTTAATACTGATTCAAAATATGATGGGGTTTTGACGACCTTTGTTTTTTAAACTCATTGTAACTGGCTCGAGGTCGAAATTCAAAATAAATTTACTTCATGTTGTCGAAGTTGTCTGCTAAGTTGAATATACCCTCATCAAGAGTATTAAAAAGAAGGACCGGCAGGCAGGCTGGTAAAAAAACACCGAGCAAATTTATATACATATCGCATACACATCGCATCTATAGGTGGGTATTTATGTTCGTGAAATGATATATGTGTTGCCCAGCAGGACATTCGGTTGCCCATTTTGTGTTTACATAAATTTAAATTGACACAAACACATCGACAAGGCAGGCACGAACAGTTGCGGGCTACGTCCGTAAAATGATAAACTATATGAATTATGTCAGCTGTATCTACCACTCCCTTCCCTCCCTCCCTCTCTCCTTGCTTCTTTCCCCCAATTGCATATTTATTTATGCCATTTGTTGCTATATTTAATAGAATAAAAGACAAAGCTACGAGGAACTTGCTCGGCATCGACTTTAATCAAGCGCCCAAAAAGAACTTTGGCCAAATTGTTTTTGTTTTTGTGCCTGTTCTGCTTTCGCTTTCGTTTTCGCTTTAGCTTGAGCTTCTTTTCTTGCTTGCTTTTGTTTCGTCTCGCACACTTGAGCTTCAATCAATGGCAAGGCAGAGGCAGAAAGCTGTAATCAATAAAGTAAATGGCCAAGGCACTTCAGCCACATGTGTGGCCCCAGTGCAAACGTGTTTTTGATGCGCTGCGCTGTCTTCTCACTCTCTCTCTTTCTCTCTCTTTGTTCCTCTCTCTGTCTTCTTCTCTAACTCTGCTTGTTGTATTTGGCACCAAGCTGAAATTACCTGCCACCTGAGCCCAGCACAACGCTTAGGCACTTCATAAATGTTCTCGCTGCTCCAACTAGGAAGTTCATAATGTCATCGATGAGCTGCATGAGGCAAGTTCTGTGGCATGAGGCACATATCTTAGCAATATCTTAAGCTATGCTTCAACTTTAAGCACTCAAAACTCACACCTGCCCGCCTTTCCCCTGCTCTCCTCTTCTCTCCTTGTCTCCTCTCATTGCAATCACTCAAAGTTTCTTATTTGCTGGCCTTGGCTCCATTCATTTGCTCATTTTTATTAATTAAGTAAATTGACCCGAAAGAAAGGCAAGAAGAAGAGTGAGAGAGAAGGGGAAAGAGAAGGGGAGAGAGCGAGTTAAAGTGCCTCTTCAGGCTGGCATGCCGTGCGTATACTTGATTATTTGTAGTGCCCGCACTGAGTAAACTTTGCCTTAAGCTTCGGATGCTGCTGCCTCAAGTGTTCTTGCATGTTCTTCTCGTGTTCTGCACGCTGCACGCTTAATTTGGTTAATGAACTGAGCACCCTTTGACCTCCCGCTCCCCCCTCTTCCCCTCACAATGCCCTGCGGGCCATTTATGTTTTCTAATTGAAAGGAAATTCAGTGAAACCTCTGCCTAACCACAATTCTAATTACGAATTACACAATACAAAAGCGATTTCATGAGCTTTAACTTTCGGGCTCCGCAAATTTATTTTACAACTTGTTCGACAACGGGGCAGGGGGGCAGGCCACGCCTCGGCTTGTTGTTTTGATTCGTTTATTGACTTTTCATGTTGCTGCCAATTATGCGTCGATGTCGATGACGAGAGAAAGGCAGGAACAGCCAAGGGGGAACAGAACTTACTACAATGGCGGCAAAAAGTTTTCGGCGCAATCTTAACGAGAAAATCTGTAAATTACACGCCAGCGTTCGAAAACAACGAGCGACGCTGACGACGAACTTTTCCGAAGGGGGCGAGCACAAATTTTCCAAATATTTATACACCTAAATAGATTTGATGGCATAATTGAAATTTGCTGTACTCCCTCTCGCTCGCTCTCTCTCTCGATCTCTGTCTCTTTCTGCCCCGCAGCCTATACAATTTGCATAAGCTGGAGTGCAATGTCGAGGCGAAAGTTTTTGGCCCCCTCTCCCTCACTCCCCCCTCTGCTAGTGCTAATAACAATCATAAACATGTTGATAATGATGAAGGTCCTTGCCGAGCTGCGGGCCATGACAATGCGCTGTCCAAAGTTCTGTTCTGTTTTGTTATGCTACAATTTGTGAGCATTTTCATAACTTAACTTGTTAGCAGGGGGAAAGGGAGTAGTTCATGGCATGGCGAGGGGGCAAAGCAAGGCAGGCAGAGAGAGCAGGGGGTAGGCTTGTTGGGAACTTATGCAGATGTGTTGCGATTGAAGTGCGCTCGATTAGCCAAGGCTCACAAATGCGCTTTTCTAAGGGGATTAGCAGGGCCTTTGAGGGCTCCCTCCTCCTTGCTGTCTCCTTATTTTACCTCCCTCTTTTTACCTTTTTCTTACGTACCTCTTCCCACCTTCCCTTCTTCTCACATCTTCCCCTCTTTGTTTACCTCCCTTTTCCTACCTCCTGAAGTCCTCCTCTTATTAACTGTCTCATTCCCTTGCTTTCCCCTACCACTTTCTACCGAGCAGTTCCTACCTCTCTCTTTTTTTCTTCTTCCAACCCATTTGTTGCGCATTCCACCATATTTCTTTCTCTCTTACTATCATCTTATTCCTAGCTCTCTCTGTTTACCATCTCTTCTTCCCAGCCTCCTCTCTATTAACTGTCTCTTCTGCCTTCTTCTCCTTGCCTACTTCTTTCTACCGAGCTGTTCCTGCCACTCCCTTTCTACCTGTCTCTTCCCACCTTTCTCATTCTTTCTTCTTCTTCTAAACTGTCTATTGAGCAATGTCCAACTTCCTTTCTCTCTCTTACTATCACTCTCTTCGCACCTCATTCCCTCTTCTTACCTTCTTCTGTTTAGCTGCCTATTCCAAAGTGTCTCTTTCTACCTTCCTCTCCCTACCTTCCTCAATCTAACTCATATTTCCTTCCTCGCTCATTCTACCTCTCTAATGTGCCCTATTCCGACCAATTCCTCCTATCTCTCCCTCTTTCTAGCTTCCTTTTCCTACGTCTCGTTCTCTACCTCTTTCTTCTTAGACAGGGAGCCAGGAAGAAGGAGGTACCCACCTTCCTCTTCCTAACATCCTCTTCCTACCATCTCTCTCTGTCGAGCCTCCTCTGCCTATCTCTCTTATTACCTTCCACTGTTTATCTGTCTCCCCTTCTCTTCCTACTTCCCGTTTTCTACCTTCCTCTTCCAAGCTCCTGTTCTCACCTTCTTCTTTCTACCTTCCTCTTTCTATCTTCTCCCTTACTACCTTCCTTCTAACTCTATCATTCTACCTCAGTCTCCTTCCAACTCCCTCCTTCTATTTGTTCCTCTTCCTACCTTCATTCTACCTCTCTCCCTCTGCCTCTCTCCCTCTCTCTTTCTCTCTCTTTCCCTCTCTCTCTCCCACCCCTCTCCTCCTCCTCTTTCTCTCTTTTCTTTTCAAATCAAATCGGTTACAGCGACAACTTAAATAATGTTGTTAGCGCACAAGTTTGCGTTTTACAAATTGCAGATTAATTAACTCTTTGTTGTCGCCATAAACTAAACCAAAGTTGCCAACTTTTCTCATGAACCTCACTCACCTCCTGCCTCACCACCCCTCCCTCCCTCTGGAGTTCAACCCGCCACTTAAAGTCAAAGTGTCGGCCGTTTAATGTGCTTACATTCATTTCGTTTTAAATCTGCGATAAAGTGTCGCCAGCTTTAAGTCGCGCCCCCATCCTCCACTCATCCCTTGCTCACTTCTTGCTCTCTCCTTTTTCTCTCTGCTTCCTCTCTGCCCTCCCTCTCTTCCTCCTCTTCCTGCCTTTTATGGGGCAACATAAAACGCAAAGTTGTCGCCGTGTCGCGAACGCACAATTCTTTGCACACCCGCAACTTGCTCCGCCTGCGTTTCCTTTGGCTTTCTTTCTCTTCTTTTGCTTTGCCTCTTCATTGGCTCGTGCTGTTTCGCGCTTCCTGTTTTGTACGCGTTTTCTAGATTACTTTTATAAGTGAATTTGTTGCGGTTTTCCGCAAAATTTACAAGTACGTGAGAAAATTAGAGCTTAGCTTGTTGGGTGAGCTGACTGACGCCGACTGTAGCGCTGACTGTGGCGCGGACTGTGGCGCGGACTTTGAAGGGCTGAGCCGCTTGTTGCTTTCCGGCTTAACCTTTAGTTATACTCTTTGTTCTCTCTCTCCCTCTTTCTCTTTCTCTTACCTCTACTTTTTCTATCTTTTTCTTTTGTTCCTCTAACTTATTCTCCTTTAATGTTTTCCCTACTTCTGCCACACTGCGTAAGCGTAATTTGCTCACTTATGCCCTTTGCCTTCCTATATATTTCTTTCTCTTCTGATCTTACAGCTCACTCTTCTTCACAGTTTTTCCCACTTATGGCACAGTGCGTTTGCTCACTTATGTTCCTTGTTTTCTCCACTCAATCTCTTTCTTTCCCTCTCTATGTGTATTCTTCTCTCCTGCGTTGATAGTTCTCACTTCTTCACTTTTTTGCCCTCTGTCAACAAAGTGCGTATGAGTAATGTGATCACGTATGCCTCCATCTCTCCTTTTCTCTTCTTCTTTCTCTTGGTCTCTCTGCCTCTCCAACTTTCCTTGTAATTTATCTTTCCCTCTTAGTCATTCTACCTCCTCCTTTCTGCCTCACTAACTCTTTATTCTTCTTTACCCTTTCCCGCTCACACTTTTCCCACTTCCACCACAGTGCTTATGCTTTATCTAGTCGCTTTTGCTCTCTCTCTCTCTTTCTCTCTCTTCTTTTCCTAACTCTAGCTTCATATCTCTGTCCCCCTCTTTTTCTATATCAACCTCCCCTTTCCCCATTACTTTTTCTGTCGTACTCTTTTCTCTATCTCTTTCTTCCTCTCACTTTCAAAATGTCTCTTTTTCTACTTCTCTCTACCTTTGATCAAGAATCTTGAGTCTCCTTTTCCCCATTCTACTTCATTCTATTCCCCACTTCCCCACACTGCGTATGCGTAATCTACTCAAACACACAAATCACGCATACGCCTAGTGACCGCCAATAGTGCTCGCAGGCAAATTAAGCAGCTTTTTATTTACTCACCCATTGGCCAATTGCCAATTGGCAATTTCACGCCAAGCCGCCAAGTTTGTTGCTTTATATTTTCCATTTCCATTTTGTATGTTTTCCTTTCGGCTGCGCTTTACGCGCCGATGACATGAAAACAAATGCGATGTCTGACTTGAAAGTAAAGTTTGCCCTCCCTCGCTTACTCTCTCTCTTACTCTCTCTTTTTCTCTCATTATTCTCTCCAATTCTCCCTCTCTCTTTTCCTCTCTCTCTCAGTCTCCTTCTGCCTCCCGCCAGACGAAGTTTTGGTTCAGCTGCGGTTAGTCTGTTTTGCGGAATTGTTAGTTTCACGCTTTGTTTGTTCAGATTAGCTGAGGCAGAGGCACAGCAAGGCTTCCCTTCTTCCCCTCTGGGGGAGGTGTGCGAAAAAAAGGTGTACAACTTTTGCTTCACTGTATTTGCGGCAACTTATGCCCTGCCTCGTCTGGCATACCCTACCCTGGGAAGGCAACTGAGCTTATCACATTTTCAACTCGAGTTTTGTTTATAAATAAATAATTTATTTAATATTTGCAGAGTATTTGAACTTCGTTTGACTTTGCTACACGCCATGTTACACTTGTTTTATTAGCTTTGTTTTTGTTTAGCTTTTTTTCCTTCGCACCAAAGTTTTCACGTGGAAATTGCGTCGAGAGGTGGCGAAAGATTCGCTGGCGTGTGGAAAATTGATGCTGGCACTGAAGTTTTTGGCTTTTTGAACTGACAGCTGCGATTTTTATGCGTCGAAAGGGAGAAACGAGAGAGAAGGACAGCACAAAGAGAGAGAGAGAAAGAGAACTAGAAAAAATAATTGTAATTGTGAATTGTGGAGCCGCAAGAATGAAACTGTATGTGGTCTCTCTCTTCCTTCCCCCTTCACTTGCCTTAATCCCGAACAAACTTCCGCGTCGGGCAAACTTTCAGTTGGGGGCAAGCTGAGGCTGGTGTTTGTGTGGCATGTGGCATGTGGCATGTGAAGTGGGCAAACGAGAGCATATTAGCCGCATGTTGCCTCACTCAACTGAGCCAATTTATTGTGCAACTCTGCCTCGAGCTGCTAATGAGAATTTATGCTCGATTGTTGTTGGGCTAATTAATGTAAGTGCGGCACAAACAATTGCCCAAATGATGAGTTCAATAGGGTGAATCAAAGTAAGTCCCTCATATTAATGATGAATTATCTAAGGAAAGGGTCTCTCTTTGTGAGATTCTCTTCTTTAAAAGCTTTAACTAACACGTTAATAAATTATCCTGCACAATGCAGTCGCCTTTCATAGATGCATTAACTGAAGTAATTTCATAATTTATCATTCATTTTTCAAGCGAGCACAAAGGAGAAGGACGAACTAAACCCGCCCTGGCTACGTTGCTGCTTCCTGCCTGTCTTGCTTTGTCTCTCTCTCTGTCTCTCCTTCTGTATGTTTCCCTCTCGCTCATACATAGTTAATTCACATGCTAGTGCTGCTCTATCGATTGCCTTTTCAGGCGAGTGGATTCTCACAGGACGAGCGCGGGCCACGTGTGCCATGTAAATTACAAGTGTATAATATCCTGTCAGTGCAGGCAGGCAGGCTAGGCAGGCAACTGGGCAGCAGAGGGGGGACACAGAGGGGAGGGGATAGAGAGGAGGTAGTTGAGGGCCAGGTAGACGCTTCCTCACTTAATTAGCCAGCGAGTTTATTTATTATTCACTGGCACCGCCTGCCAGCCTAATGAATCACAGGTTCCTTTTTTGTTTTAGTGGATATTTTAATTTTTAATTAGCATGCAAAGTAACAGCAACAACAACAACACGACAACAACAAAAACAGCAACACGCGACAACAACACGACAACTGCGCTGGTTGGGACGAAAATAATATATGACCTTGTGCGAGTAGTTTACAAGTATTTGTTTTTCTGTGGCTTTTGTTATGCCACTTTGCCCCCTCTTTCTCGCCCTTCTCTTCTCTGACTGGGACATGCGTCACAGGTGCAGCGAGGCCAAACATGCCACACAAATACCTGTGTCTGTGCGGGGCATATTAAAAGGATTAACGTACACATCATTTAACCAAGTCGCATGAGAACGAAACGAACGAAAGGAAACCAAACCGAACCGAACCATTCTCACTCGCTAGATCATTTCTCATCGTGTGTCTGACAAACAACTATTCCACAGACCGACAGAATTCCATTCCCAAATGACAGTCCCTTTAGTGGAGCAGGAGAAGCAGATAGAGGAAGAGGAGGAGGGTTACTAGGTAGTTCATCAGCTCATCATGGCGTTGTTGGGTTGTTCGCTGGGATACTTAACATGTTTTTGCGGTTTTTACGTTGTTCGAGTTGGCTGCGTTTCTCTCAGTTTTCTGCACCATTTAATTTCCTCTTTGATACCCTAACGAGAAGGTAGTTGAGTTCGAAAGGGAAATATGGTGCAGATGAAATTCAGATAATGTGAGGAACTTGCTGCAATGTCAAGGAAAGGTCTTTGGTTAGGGTGTTCAGTTATGTATCAATTCTCAGTTAGGGTCTTCAGTTAGGGTACTTGGTTTGGGTACTAGCTAAGGCACTAAGTTAGGGTACTCGTTAGGGTACTCCGTTAGGGTACTACATCAGAGTACTTTGTTAGGGTACTGTATTACTCTTAGGGTACTTCGTTAGGGTACTCCACTTAGGGTACCTGGTTAGGGTACTTCGTCAGGGTACTCCACTAGGGTACTGAGTTAGGGTTACTCCATTAGGGTACTGCGTTAGGGTACTGCGTTAGGGTACTCCGTTATGGAACTGAGTTAGACTACTCCGTTAGGGTACTCCGTGAGGGTACTTCGTTAGGGTACTCCGTGAGGGTACTCCGTGAGGGTACTTCGTTAAGGTACCTTATTAGGGTACCACGATAGGGTACTCCGTTAGGGTACCGAACGGAACTGCGATAAGGTACTCCGTTAGGGTACTTCGTTGGGGTACTTCGTAAGGGTACTCCTTTAGAATAAAGGTACTTCATTAGGGTATCGTTATACCTTAGAGTACTTGAGATTAGGCAGCTTAGGAACTTCAGGAAGACTATTCAGTAAGACTTTTCAGTTAGGGTATTCCTCACTTCGCCTTGGCCATATACCACCCTAATATAATCCCGCTTTTATCTTCACTGTTTCTGTAAAGGTGCGTAACACAGTTTATGGTTATTCCGGTTTAACTGTCTGTGTGCGCGTTAACAAGTCCCTGGCAAATGGAGTTTTTGACAGAGCAAACGACCGCAGTCGACCGCAGCTTGATTGACAGACAGACTGACTTTAAAATGAACCAATCGTTCAATTGACCAACTGACCAACTGACCAGCGAGGACCCACGCAGTTGGAGCAACCATGACCCGACTCTGGTCACGTCTGCCAGCCCGGTGCGGGTGACTCATCCACGCGGGCCAAATTGCATTACCAAAACAATAAATCAATAACAATTTGATGCGAATAAATGGCGTTATTGACAGTTAGCGACGCTTTCCCCGCTCACTCTCTCTCTTCCTGTCCCTGCTTCGCTCGTCGTTATCATCGTCTGCGATTTTATGACATAATTCAATTGAATTCCTTAAATTCGGTTTACATGCGGAAGCAGGAGGAAGGAGAAAGGAAAGCCTTGATATGCAGCAGTCCCAAATTGATTTTTATTATTGCCGCGTATCTTTATTGTCGGCATTGTTAATTCAATTCAGCTCGAAAAAGTGTGTTTTAAATGGAAAATTTTTAAATTATCGATAACTCTTTGAAGAACCAATCGATTTTACTTCAAAGTTTCAACAAATTCGGGTAATTTTCACATATGTTAGAGCACTTTCAACTCACATAACTTTTTAGCCGATTTTCATTTGAATATAGTATTGTATATAAACCCTGAATATATAAACCCTTAACACATACACACACACACACATACACACGCTGTCACGTTATCAAAAGTTTGTGCAGGCCTCGAATCTGGCATTGAATGCCGTCAGGTGTAGCCGAATTGACGGCAACTGCTTCTTTCTTTACTTCTTCCTCTTCTTGTGCGTTTTGTTAATTTTATTTGCATGTTTTTATGCCTTTTTATTTATTCGCTTATACGTATTGTGCGTCTGTTACGAGTACGCGCGCCTGCCAGTTAACGTTGCCAACCGCGCCTTGTCTTCTTCGCCTGCCTGCGGGCTGGATATAAATTTTTGACAACATTGAATGGCGGCGTCGTGCAGCACGTGATTGAAACGAGCTGCACACACACACACACGTACAGACACATACAGACACACACACAGTCACCTGAGTGGTAACAGACACCGCCAGGCAGCAATTCAACTAAACCGACAGACAGACAGACAAAAAGCCCGCAAATAAACTTGCCTACAGGCAAGCACACACTCCCACACACACACACGCATACTCGGGCACACACCCGATTCCCACACACACGCTTTGAAAAATAGGCAATGTGCGGAAATTTTGATTTTTCGCCTCAGTTGGCAGCTCCGTTGGCAGCACCGTCGACAGGCCGACAGGCAGACAGACGGACGAAGAGACGGAAGACAGCTAAGTAGTTTCTGTGCCTGACTTTGAATTCAAATTAAGCAGGCGCCCAAAACGCTGCTACGTGCTGCAACCTGCCCGGAAGTCCTTTAACCCACCACGAACCTGTCCCTCTCCCCCTCCTTCTACCAGTCAATTTATAAAGTCAACGTTTCTTTTATATGCTCAATTTTTACGCTGTGTCATTAACTCCGACAAATTTTTAACATTGCGCTGCGCTGGGTAATTACAAAATAAAGTACTCGAATTGCCACACACACACACACGCACACACAGATACATTTATGCACTCGTAAAACCCAAAGTGAAATGTCAAGCGTCGCCAAATGAAATTTCAACCTTAATTTCAAGCAAGGCGATTGAAGTTATGTTTTGCATTGTTGGAGATTCTTAATGAACGTCGAGCTTCATGGGGTAACTCATGGCACATGACTGGAATGGCAGGTGGAGGCTTTAATATTTTGAAAATGTTGCATAAACAAATAAACTTTGATTTCAAATGCAGCACAATGAAAGAAAAACAATGCCAACTAATCGTAGCCCTGTGGGGATATTTAAAATGTTTTCAAAATACATACACATGATTGCATCACGCCAACAGCAGCAACAAAAGCATGCACTTTTTTCCTGCAGGCTATTTATACTCTCACACCTCAAAAGGCAGAAAGAATTTGCAGAGTGCCTGAGTTCTTGTTCAAGCTCTCGCTCTCGCTCTATCACACTGCTGGAGTCAATTAGTGCAATAAGGCAAACTACCGAAGCGCCATCTGTGTTTGCATTGCGTAAACTAAGCTTAACTAAGGCTGTGCTCAGCCACAGCTGTCGCTGCTGCTATCCCTTTCTACCTTAGCTCAGCATATGTATGGTGTGATCAACTGAGTCAAACAGGGAGAGTTCTTCCCAATTTTTTACTCTCTAAGAGAGCAACTTGTATGCTGCTGCTATCCCTCTTACACTTACGCTCTACATAACTGCTGTTGATCACCTTAGGCAAATAGGCATGCAATACATGCGCTTCGTCGCTCTCCTTTGAGTGCTGAGTCAGCACATTTAACATTTCACAAACTCACAACAACAACATGCATAGTAAAATATATTCTGCGCATTTATTTTATTTTCCTTTTGAATCTGCTGCATAAAAGTAAATCCTTTTTGCTCTTTATGACTCCCAGTTAATTCTTGTTGAATTCCTGTTAATTATTAACTTGAACTCTAACGAAAGGTCGGGGATTAGCACGCATTAGTTGGGGACGGCAGAACTATTAACACCTAAACGCAGGTCTCACGAAGGCATAAATCAAAATATGGCTTCATAAAATATTAATGTCCCAGTCCCAGTCCCACACATGGGCCGCACACAAAAGGGGCGCGAGAGTAATAACGCATATTGTTAAATAAAAATGACCTGCCATTTGTATAGTGCGGAAAACGGAAATGTCTAACACAGCGAAAGGAAAAGCAAAGCATGGGGAAGAAGAGGAAACCGGATGGAAAAGCTGGGCAAAAACTACGCAACTGGTTGGCAATTTTCCTGACGAAAATAAATGCGTACGCTGACAAGTGGCGATATTGAGGCAAGAGAGAAAAACTCACTCTCCCTCTCTCTCTCACACTGTCATTACACGTAGCCGACACATGTGCAAACAAATTAAAAGTTGGCCATAAAAAAATAATCATATTGTGGCCTGAGTAAACAACAACAACAACAAGAAGAAGAAGCGGCGTAAAATTGATAAAAAAGCGAGAGGAGACAAAAAAGGAGCCTCGCTCAGTTGTGGCAGCAAACACTTGAGTGGCAGCAAACCACACAAAACACACAACAGACAACACACAACAGACAACACTCACACACACCCGCACACACACACAGCAAGAGGAACAAATGTCGAGCGCTTCTGAGCGCATTAAAAGCAACTTCCAAGTCATTAACCCGTTTATGACGCTTAGCTCGGCTAAGACTTGGCCAAGCCGCCAGTCTCGGCCACAATAAAGCGGCAATAAAACGACACCCCTTACACACACCCACACACACACTCTCTCTCCTCTCTCTCTCTCTGCTTGTGCTTTGGCTAACTTAAAGCGTTTAACGGCTCATTTATTGCGAAATGAAACGCGCTCTCTCAAATTTGTGCGCTTGGCCATGCCGAAATGGCATTAAATGTTATTAAAAACGACATCTCATCTATGTTGTGTTTGTGGTTGCCAGGCCAAGCACATGTTGCCCCGAGTGGACGTCATTATATGGTTAATCTCGTGCCGAACAGGCCTACAGCACCCACACAAAGAAACAAAGTCAATTGCGTGGGCAAAGGCAGCGACTCAAGGCGAAGTTGTTCTAGGCAGATTTCAATATAGAAAAGTAAACATATATACAGATTATCAGCTAGGAATGTTTATATAGATTTCATTTATACTGTTTCAATATAGAAAAGAACATATATAGCATATGATATGGGGACCTAAGGCCTATTAAGTTCCAGTTTCTAGCATTTTAATACATTGTCTCCCATTTCATTATAACAAAGTAAACATATATACATATTATCAGCTGGGAATGTTTATATAGACTTTATTTTTATCATTTCTATATAGCAAAGTAAACATATAACATATGATAAGGGGGCTTAAGGCCTAAGAATGTTCAGTTTTTGCCATTTTAATAAATTTCCTTCCATTTCAATATAGAAAAGTAAAAATCTAATCTCGTCTCTTCAAACAAATTTTCTTATTTTCATTTCAAATGAAATTTCACTTTCAATCTTTAATCTTAATATTATAGACAAAGCAACATCAAACCTTATTCTATATATAGCATATATAATACATATATAATCTGCAGCATATTCATAAATTACTGTCGTTATGATCGCCGTGGAAAGTGGAACTTGAGCAACATTTACGAGCATTGAACTGTTTTGTTTTCTACGGCTTCAGCTGTGACTTGCTGCGGACGTCATCCAATGGCAACAACAACTTTACGCTTGATGTGGCTTCCCTCTGTGCCCTCGACTTCTAACCCCCTAACCTGCCCCTCACTCCTTCTTGCCAGCTCCCTCTCTCTATCTCGCTCTCTTTGTGGCTGCGTTGGCAAACGTCTGGCCCAGTGCGGCTTAGGCTTTGTTAGCCAATGCACACACAAACACGCACACACACACAGAGAGAGAAAGAGAAAGACAGAGTCACACACTCACACACACATGGGCAGGCGGCACATCCACACGGCGCACTCATATTATGCTAATATTATCCCTTGTCACTGTTTTGTGGGTTAAGGACAGTTTTATGCATCCACACACGCGACACACGCACACACACACGCAGAGACAGACGTAACCTCACTTGGACAGCTGCGTTAGTTGTTAGTTCTCTGTGTGCATGTGTGTGTGTGTGCATGTTAAATAAGCGTAATGCCGCCATTATTGGACGCATTACAAACAAAATGAAAGTGTGTGCCTACCACACAATCTGCCTGCGTCTGTGCCTGTGTGTGTCTGTGTGTGTGCGTCGGCCATTTGCCTTTGCATTTGACATGTGGCGACTATTTTTGGCTGAGCGTACCCCAAAGCTCAATGAAAACTAGTCGGGGAAAACTGTCCCTAAAAACTACAACGGCTGCAAATTATAATGGAGCTGATGATAGTTTTAAGCATGATATTACTTGCCTGAATTATGTTAATGAGAAGGATTAGCAGCGATACTGATGTGGAGAGTTTCTTTTGTTTTGAATTTAAGTTGAAAACTACACGTACTCTCGCACTGACGCACTGATAGAGTAAATGAGTGCAACTACACAAAATACCAAAGCGCCATCTGTGTTCAAACTGCGTAAGCTGTTTGGTGAAGCAGTTACTGCTGCTCTCCCTGTCTGCCTTGCGCACTGCATATCAGCAGTGTGATCAATTGAGTCAAACAGGAAAAGTGCTCACTAATTTGTAACTCTCTCCAAGATGAGAGCAACTTGTATGCTGCTGCTATCCCTCTCTTACTTAAGCTCTACATATGCGCAGTTGATCAACCTAGCCAAGCAGGCATGAAATACACTCGTTTTGTTAAACGTGGAAACCGCTCAATTTGTAAGTCTCTTTGAAGAGATGCGGCTTCTTTGTGTGTGAGTAATTCATATGCTGCTGCTATCCCTCTTTAACTTACACATTGCATATCAGGAGTTGTTAATAGTAATACAATTCTCTCGTTTTGTTGCCTTACTTAAACTGTTGTCAATTACAAGGCTGAATTGTGTTTTATATTTTAAATTCAAGTTAAAATTGAAACTGAAAATTATTTTAGTCATGTTTAATATTTATCCTATTGATTTCTTACTCACTGTTTTGCTAACTTCCTCCCTCCCTCGCTTTCTTTCCCCTCCCTACACAACTTCTCAACCAGTTGAACTCACTCCCAAGCCTCCCACGTGCGTGCAATTATCAGAGCCACACATCGATTTTCATACGCACAACTAAAAGGCAATTTATCCCCTTCACTCCCCTGATAATTCCAGAATTTGAATTTGAGATAAAACCCCTAAAAATCCCAACACTATTTCGGGGAGCAGCACAGCCAAGTTGAGCCTGCTTGAGCCTGGGTCGATGCTTATTTCTTTGCTTTGGCACTTCGATTTACGTTGTGAAATTTATTACGCACACAATTTCATGTGTGTATTATCGATTTGCATGTCTGAAGTGCCGGGTAGAGAGAGGGGAGGGTAAGAGGAAGGTCGATGGATCGACAGCGACGAGCGGCAAAAATGAATGTGTGCAGCGAAGCGAAGAGCAGCGCTTGTCACATTATGGAGACATCAAGCACACAAGCGGGACTCATATAATACTTTGGGCGATTAAAATGCCTGGCGGAGGGGGCGTGGCAGCGCTCAATGTTGCGCAACAACAGACAGGCAGAAGGAGGAGATAGAGGGAGGCAGAGAGAGAAACAGAGACAAAGCTTCCTATGCCGGACGGGATTAACTTAACAATTTCATGCATAGAGCACAAATTTCAATAGGTGCGCCCTAAGAGAAATTGCGGTGTCAGTAACTACGAGCAAGACAAGCAAAAAATTGCCTTTCAACAGGCACAGCAGGAGAAAGAGAGGGGAGCAGGAGGTGGAGCAGGAGGTGGGGCAAAATAAATGTAAGTATAAATCATAATTTAGGCAAATCTCCAGAGATGAGCTCTCAACGTCCGTCCAATGGCGATGCGGGTTCGCTACGCTTTGCACTTCCGCCCTCCTCTCTTCCTCCTTTCCTTTTAGACTCCCTTGCGTCCCTTGCGGAAGTTCTTCCTGCTCTTCTTGATTTCTTTTCAGTTACCCAGCAGGTATAAGACACACACACACACACAGCAGCAGGCATAATCCCTCAAAGCAAAACAAAACACAAGCAGTTGCTAGTGCCGGTATGTGTGTGTGTGCGTGTGTGTGTGTGAGTGAGGGATGTCTTAGTCGAGCCACACAATTTATGCGCTTCGTCGCTTTTCGTCTACGCCAAGACGAAACGTTGCCACACCCCCCGGGCACACCTTTGCCTCCGCCCCCCCTTATCGAGTTCAATTTATTTTTTTGCGCATAAGAGAAATATCTTCAGCGTAAATTTATTGCGATATGCATAGTTTGAGCTGGAGTTGAGTGCGCGACGCAGTCTCCAAGTCGAAATCGAAGCCGGAAAGGAGTCAACACACGCCACGCACTGCCAGTGATTGCCTCCGCTGCAGTTTTCCATTACTTTGGGATATGTTTTGTGGAGCTCAGCGAAGGATTTCAATTGGGGCTCAAAAAGTGTAGCGCACTTTTGCGCGCAATTTTAAAAAGTGCAGCATACTTTTCAGCGCAAATGTAGAGAACTAACAAAACTGCGCTGTTTATGCAAATAAATGCGACTATTTAGTGTTTTTCCATTTGCCCGTGACATGCATGAACATGTCTGCACATGTCTGAAATGTAAAAACTAATTTCGATTAGCGCACGCCCGCACACGACGCCCGGCGACGTCAATTGCCAGCGCGCAACACTTGACAAGTTATTTGCGGTGGCTGGAACTAAGCAACGCGCACGTTTCATCCTACGCTGGCAACCCTAGCACAGCCTGCAGTCCCACCTGCCTCGCCCCCTTTAGCCATTCTACAATTGTTGTTGGTGTTTATTTTTGGCTTTGCCGGGCCACGCGCTGCAGGCAACTGCAAAGTTTTACATTCGACTATTTCATTCGCAGCGGATTTATTTTGCGCTCAACTTTTTGTTGAACACATGTCGGAACATTTAAGATTTATGCACGTTTTTTTGCCGCTGCAGCAGCCACCTACAGCATATTTGATGTGTGTGTATTCTGTGTGTGTTTGTGTGTGTGCAAGGCTTTTCATGGCTAGCTGAGCATTTGAGAGCTGCATTTTCGGGGCTTTAATTGTCAGGTCGCAACGGGGGCCAGACGACGACCAATTGAAAAGGATTTGCAGTGAACTCCCGTCTCTCTTAACCCCTCTCTCCCTCCCCCTCTCTCTCTCTACCCTCTCTCTCTCTTTTCCCATAGTCTCTCAACTTCCTTTTTCCTCTGCCTGCTCGGGAATTAAAGCATTTCACAGTGGGCCCAAATATTTCGCTTATGCACCGCATGACCAGCATTTCCCGCCTGTCAGAGTCGCACAAAGAGTGAGGGGGGTACAGCTTTATATAGCTAAATTTTAAAGCTAACAAGCTGTGAGTGTATTTCAACACCTTTTCTGGCCATGATTGTTCAGTTTTTAATCCACATTTACACGGCTCACAGTGCATCGCGAGCGCCCAAGTAAGCGTAAAATATACAAATCATCAGCAGCCAAAAAAAGAAAAGGCTTTAAGCGCACAACGAACAATGGCCTACAAAGCGGAAATTAAACAACAAAGCAGAAATAGCGCTAAAAACCTGTACAAAGCAACAACAACAGCAACTTGAACAATGAGTTGACCTTTTATTGTTGCCTTGGCCGCTGGCAGCGAAGGTTTTTTTCGCTGGCTTTGCTTAAATTATGCAAAGGCTTTGCTGCCTGCATATGAAAGGTGGACACACGGACAGCAGTACACACGCATACACACACATACAGTCATGCACACGTGCTACAACTGCTGGCAAATTTTCCGCGCAATGAAATTATTCACACTTTTTATGCACAAAGTCTGCGTGGAATTTTGTCTGCCTGCGCTCTGGAGGCGCTTTAATTGCAGCCCGATATCAAGCCAGGTAGATATGAAATTGCAGCAGCAGGGCAAGGCAAGTCAGTAGCAGCAGCAGCAACAGGAACAGTAGCAGCAGCAACAACAACATTAACAGCAGCGCCGACAGCAGCAGCAACTCCAACGTTCAAAGCCTTTCCTTCCCTGAGGTCCCGTCAAAGCTTTGCAAAGGGTGCCGCCTTAAAGTCAAGAAACGCTTTACAAGCTGCGAGCTGAGTTATGGATATTAAAAGCAAAGTCGTTGAGCAGCGGCAAAGTAGACGGGCAGCGTCATAAGCAGCGTGTAATGCGCGTTTTAGCCAAGTTGAAGTTGAGTGAGCCGCGGCAGAGGCGACTTTAAGGCAGCAGCACACAAAAGTATGCTACGAAAAATGGCAAAGGTAGCAAGCGGAGGCAGAGCAAAGATCCGCCTGCAGCTGCGACGGCACCGAGCTAATGTGCTCGCAGACATTGGAAATGTCAGCAGGTGACACACAGCCTTAGAATGCTCCGCCTCGGGACATGCCGGGATGCCGTGCCTGGCACTGGATGCCGTGGCATGCCATGACAGTCTCAAGGCATTTGTCTGCCAGCTGCCGCCGGCATTTCGTGCCATAAATGTCGGCGCATTGTTGCACCAGCTGAGAGCGAAGTGAAAAAGTGAGAGGGAGGGGGGTAAAGAGAGAGGGGAGGGACTGGGCTGCACAATGAGCTACGGGATTTGCTGGCGGGGCTGCATCTTTAGAGCTGCCTTTCAGTTGCAACTGAAGAGCATTTCTTTTTTCTGCTGCCTTGATTTTGAAAAGCACACTTACACACTTAATAAATGTCACTAGCCGTCTTCCGCATGCCCACGCAGTCTCCTCCTCTCCTCCTCTGCCTCTTCTACTGCTCTACTTTATATTCCTTCCCCTGCCTTGGCTAATGCTATGCAAATTTAAATAGCCCTCTAAATGCCTCTTACAGTTACACAGTGCCCCAAAAGTTTCTTTTATCTGCTCCGATTATATCATTACGCATGACATGTAATAATTCACAGAAAACTGGCCAACAACAACAACAGCTACTGAGAGAAGAACAGCTAAGCAAGCGCCGAACATAGAAACAAGGCAGGGCACACTGTGTTGTAGAGTAAGCGACTTAGACATACTCTATTATTCTTCAATGGGAATCTCCCATGGGAGACTCTCATGCAAGAAAAAGGTGCACTACTGCGATCAGAGTTGGTGTTTTGTACTGAAGTTCGCTGCATAGTCTCTAAAAAGCTGTTCTGCTTCTTTAATAAAACAGAACAGATCCTTTAACGAAGAGTTAGCAATCTTTACAGGCACTGTGGCATTCCTCTGCAGTTTCTGCCTCCTCATCCATAACAAGGCTGCGCAAGGCACAGAGAATGTGCTTAGTTACTACCTTTCGAACCATTGAAAATGTTCAAAAAAAGTATAAACTAACTTTGTTTTGTCTTCTTATTTGCAGTGTCTGCAGTCTGCAACTGAAGTAAGACTCATTTTAATTAGGTAAGACATACTCACCTTAAGTGATCTATTGTTGCATCAGCTAGTCTTTAACAAGAACACTAGATTTAAAAGATGATAATAACTAGTTTACATTTCATTTAACTATTACTAGATTTCAAGAGTTTTACAATATAGTCCATTGTTAGAATAAAGCAATTCGTACAATGCTTGAACAAACAGTCTGTGTAGGTCAAGTGGTTGGAACCTTTGTTTGCAGTTCTTCTCCGTTGATTGCTGTTAATTAACTAGACAGCAACTATATTCACATAATGCTCCAGGCGAAATGTTATATACATTTTTAACTGAATTTAGAGATGCTTTGCTGAACTAAAGAAATGTTGAGGTAACTATGAAGCACGAAATTAAGTATGTAAAAGTATGCGCCCAATTATTGTAGTAGGCTGGTAGAGGGTCACACAGATATGTCGCTACTTTTATAACACGAAGACTAAGTTAAGTCTATGTTAAACTTATGTAAACTAACATTAAGATGGAGGGTATGTTAGCGGTTCTCTCTGAGAGAGGCATTCTGTGTTGGCATCTATAATAAAGAAGATACATTGAACCCTCGTATGTAAAATAATAAAGCTGCCACACTATATTTCTTATAATTTTGGAAGCCTTATACCATATATTCAAACTGGCTACAGGATAATCTTGATAGTTAGAAAAACTGAGCAAATTAGTCGATCTAAGTAACCAAAGGAGTTTATTTAATTTTAGTTAAGACTGAACTCGCTTCTTTACCTGATTACATCTGCAGTTTAGTCTGCTAAGCAATTCATAACTAAACTGCAGTTGCATAAATTAATAAGTAACAGTTTGCTGCTCATTATGTACTCAGCACACTCCACAGCCAATATACCCCACAAGAAATGCTACCCAACACACACACGCGCTCTGCGTAAATTTATTTATTGACTTCACTTGGCAACTGGCAGCGCACAATTTCTACAGGCTTACGACTTTCACTTAACAGGCGCTTGTCTCACACACACACACACACATACATTACACACATGTACAGCAGCAGCAAGGTGTGTGTGGTAATTGTATTAAATTTCAATAAACGCGTGCGTCAAACATTATGAAAGTCAAAAATGTTGACAGCTGAAGGGAGAAGTCAAAAATGAAGCAACACAAGAAAGGGGCAGCAGCAGGAAAAAGGGGCAAGTGTGGGAGAAGGGGGGGAGGGGGAAGTGGAGAGTGAAGCAAGCTAATGCCCCGGCTAAACCTGTTTTATTGTGCTGCCAGTGAAAATGTGCGCTTTGCTTTATTGTTCGCGCTACACATTGCAATTTGGTTGGCAATAAATTTTCTTTTGGCAAGACGACAGCACAAATGAAAGCAGAAAGGGGTGAAGGAAGGAGTAAAAGCAGAGAAGAAGAAGAGAGAAAAAAGAAGACAAAAAAATGTATATATATATTTAAATTTCCTGATCACATTGTAGAAGAGGAAGGGGGGCGGGCAGGGCAGGCGCAACAGAGTAAAAGGAATCTGCTCAAAATGTACTTCCGTCATAAAATAACGGTAATGCAGAGCGGAG
Source organism: Zaprionus africanus (assembly GCA_018151435.1). Classification (NCBI taxonomy): domain Eukaryota; kingdom Metazoa; phylum Arthropoda; class Insecta; order Diptera; family Drosophilidae; genus Zaprionus; species Zaprionus africanus. Next base: position 146,235 of record JAECXB010002310.1, on the reverse strand, counting down.
CTATGCGCGTGGCAGCCGCATGCGGTTGCCAGTGTGTGCGAGGGTGTATCTATGTGCGGTGGTCTGTGTGTGCGTGCGTGTGTGTGTTCTGGCTACTCACGTAACCCGGCGAGCAAGGAAAACCTTTTTATAAATGCTGCGGCGCTGCTTCCGCGAAATAATAAAACAAAACAAGCAGCGGCAGCAACAGCAACAACAACAACAATAAAAGGAAAGCAACAACAACAGGAGTAGTACAACAACAACAAGCGCACAACAACAACATAAGTAAACAACAAACAAAACAACAGCAACAACTTGGAAGGGACAGCAGCGGCTGCTCTTAAATATTTTTTTTGAGCGACACAAAGACAAATGAGGCGGGATTTACGAGCCAGTGCCGGACACGGTTTAGCGGGGTTAAGGGTCTCCTGACTTAATTAGATTTTGGCAGTGCAATCTGCCCTCCATCTCAGCTAAATGCAGCAACAACAACAACAACTAATTGCAGCCAAATTGAGGAACATTTGAGGTCATCAAAATGGAAACACTTCAGAAAATTTTAATTAATCAAAAAAAATCACTTAAATGGTCATAAAATTTAGCCAAATTCTAGCCAACACAACTGCCTAATTTTAGCCAAATTCTAGCCAATACAAATGCCAATTAAATGTAGCTACTATTTGCTGCCAAATAGAGCTAAATTTCTGAACATGTTAATGGACATAAAAAACACTTCAACAAATTTTAATTAAATTTAAAAATCTCACTAAAATTGCATTCAATTTCAGCCAAATTATAGCTAACACAAATGTCTAATTTTAGCCAAATTATAGCCAAATTCTAGCCAAAATAACTTTCAAATAAATATAGCCAATTTCCAGCTAACACTCATCAGCACACTTGGCCTTTTTTCTGGCCATTTATTTACCTTAGTTTTGTTGGCTCCGCTCGTTGCTTGTCGCTCTTGTTGCATGCATCGCGTGCCGCAGCCGCGTTTGCACTGTGAGTTGGCAGTTGATCTCCCTCTCTTTCTCTCTCTTTGTCTGTCTCACTCTTGGTCTAACTATTGTTGCACACTCATTTGTTCGGCGTTTGTTTTTCTCACATCAATTAAGCCGCGCTGCACAATGCAACAATGAGTCGAGTTAATTTACTTGCCTCGCCTGCTGCAGTTAAGCGCAGCACACACACAAACTGCACACACAAACTGCACACACACCTGCACACACACTCACTAATGCCTGCACGTTGTGCGCTTAACGCGTTAGCCGGTTTTCCGCCAAAAGCAAATCCAATAAACTCGAGAACTGTTGACGCACTCAGAGGCAACACACAGTAAAGGAACTCTTATTGCTCATACGCCGCGTTGCCGCTGCTGTAAGCTGGTAACGTCCACCGCACACGAGTGTCGACAACGAACTGCAACCAAGTCGTGGCAAGTGGCCAAGCATGTTGGCTGCGACCACGCGGCGCATGCGTCACTTTTACTCAATGAAAAGCTTCAGTCCGAAATTACGTATACGTTTCGGAGTTGCCGTTGCCGTCGTTGCTGCTGTTGCTGCTACTGCTTTTGTTGTTGTTGCTGCTGTTGCTGTCGTTGTCAGCGGCAACATAATCATTGGCGCGTGTTGCTCACTTGTAGGCAGACAGTCAGACAGGCAGCAAAACAAAACAAAAACAAAAAGCCTTTTACAAATCGCGCAACGTCATGTCAACGAGACAATCAAACCAGTCCCTCACCCTCTCCTCCCCCTTGCCCTGCCCTCAAGCAGCTTCCCTTTGGCTGCCTCTGCCTACTCCTGACCGTTGCAGGAACCTCAAACCCAACGTCAATTGTCTACAGGGCTTAACTTTTTTTGTTTAATTTCCTTTATCAACAAGAAGGCAAAGCGAGTGTTGATGTTGCTGCCGCTGCTTGTGTTGTTGCTTTTGCTGCTGTTGTTGTTGCTGCTGCTGCTTGTGTTGTTTGTCTGCTGCTGGAAGTGCGTCTCGTTATCCTTTCAATTGTCAACGGGCTTGTTGCATGTGGAGAGAGAGACAGAGAGAGAGAGAAAGGTAAAGCCTTTGTAATCGCAAGTTAATGTTAATTCGACATGTCTGTCGAGCTTCTCCCCCTCCCCCTGCGCCCCTTTCTAATGAATGAAGAGCGACAGAGATAGCCATGAATTGACAGAGACAGCTATAAACTGTGATAGATAAATAGATATCGACAGCTAACCGGAAACTAGAGATTGCTTGTCGTTTGTTTTTTTTTTTTTTTTGTTTGAGGCGATTTGCAAATGAATTTGCTTAGTCGGGCATTAAAAGGGTAATTTATTCAAATGCAGCCAAGCGTTGCATGCCACAAAATGTTGCAGTCAGCTAGCTGACGACCTTACTTAACTAAATTACAGATAGCAGGGAAGAGAGACAAGGAAAGAGACTAAAGAGGGGGCCCTGTGGTCGCTGCTATAAGAAATTGTGGTTATCAAGCAAAATAAATTATGCAAAAATTTACACAAGTAAACACACACAAATACACACGCACACACACAAGCAGCCACACACACACTCGCAATCCACTCTGGGCCACTTGTTGGAAATTCATTTCGGGTGTTGACTCAATACAATATTTGATATTGCACACACAATACGGCATTATGCTTTATTATGCGTTATTTATTATGAAAAGCTGCTAGCTCAGAATTTCATTTAAACTTTGCTCGTCAGGGCAGCCCCCTCTCCCCCTCCTAGGCAGCCCCTCCCCCTGCTTACTTGGCAAAAATATAATTTACAATTTACATTTATGTATTAGTCCGGGACTTCTTATCGAGACCTTTTGCCTCCTGCTGCTGTTTTGTAGTTTACACTTTGCCGGAAACGGTAAAACGGGCTAAAGAGGAAACAGCAATAGGATGGGGAAGGAGGGGAGGGGGGATCAGGAAACGGTTCTGTGCTCGCTGCTCGGCTGCCTCGGTAAGCCTTGGACATGCCTCTTAATCCCTTTTAAATTGATATTGTAATTGCTTTCGTTGTATAGTTATGAATTTCAATATGTCGACCTGAGCCGACAACCGAACTTTGCCTCCAACTGTCTGTCTGTCCGTCTGTCTGTTTGTCTTTCTCTCTCTATGTGTGTGAGTGTGTGTGTGTGTTTACCTACGCTTGTGTATTTGTGAGTTATCGCATCATTATGCGACTGCGGTTGATGTTAGACGAGCCCTCGGTCTCTCTGTCTACCTCTCTCTTTCTCTTTATATCTGTCTATCTCTCCTCTCTTCCCCCCTCTCTTTCTCTCTCTCCCTCCGTTTCGGCTTGTGATGAGATTTTGATATTTGATTACAGTAATCTCTGTGTTTTGTGCAACAGCAACAATCACACGCAGCTGTAATCCGTCGAAATTGGCACTTTTATGGGGAATTAGTGTGGGATATGGAACGAAGCAAATTCAATTGGGTGGATTTGTGGTAAAGAAGGTAATAGAAGTAATAATAGTAGGAATCATTTAAGGTGCTAATATAGTAGTAATTTAAATAGCAGAAATAGAAGTAGTAGAAATAGTAGTAGTATAGTAGTAGAAATAGTAGTAGAAGTAGTAGTATGTAGTAGTATTTAGTAGTGTAGTAGAAGTAGAAATAGTAGTAGTAGTAGAAATATTAGTATTATTAGTGAGTAGTAGTAGTAATAGTAAAAATAGTAGTAGTAGTAGATATAGTAGTAGTAGTAGGAATAGTAGTAGTAGTAGTAGTAGTAGTAGTAGTAGTAGTAGTGAGCAGTAGTAGTAGTAAAAATAGTAGTAGTAGTAGGAATAGTAGTAGTAGTAGTAAATAGTAGTAGTAGTAGTAGTAAAAGTAGTAATAGAAGTAAAAATAGTAGTAGTAGTAGGAATAGTAGTAGTAGTAGTAGTAGTAGTAGTAGTAGTAGTAGTAGAAATAATAATAGTAGTAGTAGATATAGTAGTAGTAGTAGGAATAGTAGTAGTAGTAGTAGTATGAGTAGCAGTAGTAAAGTGAGTAGTAGTAGTAGTAGAAATAATAGTAGTAGTAGATATAGTAGTAGTAGTAGGAATAGTAGTAGTAGTAGTAGTAGTAGTAGTAGTAGGAATAGTAGTAGTAGTAAAGTAGTAGTAGTAGTAGTAGTAGAAATAAAAATAGTAGTAGTAGTGGAGAGTAGTAGTAAAGAAGTAAAAATAGTGGTACTGGTAGTGAGTAGTAGTAGTGAGTAGTAGTAGTAGAAATAAAAATAGTAGTAGTAGTGGAGTAGTAGTAGAAGTAAAAATAGTGGTACTGGTAGTGAGTAGTAGTAGTGAGTAGTAGTAGTAAATAGTAGTAAGAGTGGTAGCAACAGTAGTAATAGTAGTAGTAGTAATAGTATGAGTAGTATTAGCATTAGTGGTAGTTATAATTAGTAGTAGAAGTAATTAAAAGTAGTGGCAGAAGTAGTAGTGGCAGTAGAAGTAGTAGTACTAGTAGAAGTAGCAATAATAGTAATGGTTTAAGTAGTAGGTGCACTAGTAAATAGCAATAGAAATAGTAGTAGTGTTAAATATAGGAGAAGTATTAGTAGTACTACTACTAATGGAAGTAGGAATAGTAGAACATAGTAACATATAAAACTTATTATAAGTATTGTAAATCATGTATCACTCCACCCTAATTACTTCATCAACCCCACTAAAACTCATCACTTCACAAAAAACGAGCAGTATTATTTGAATACCGCAATCAAAAATACCATAAATAATGCGCAGCTCCCCAGCGCACATAAATAGTATTTCGGGCTTCATAAATAATTCGCATGCACTAAAAATGTTCGCACCTAATTTAATGCGTCGCTTAGCTAATTATAAGAAGGGGTGCAGATAGAGGCTAGAAGAGAGAGCGGGAGAGAGGTGAGAGTAAGAAGGGAAAAGGGGAAAGAGGGAGAGAAAGGGACGAAAGTAAGGGAACTCCGAGAAAGGGTTCGAGTCGATTCAACTTTTGGCCCCAAAAGTGACTGACAAAAATGTCTTGATTTCACTTTGGGGAGACATTTTGAGGTGCGAATTTTACAGCTAGACGAAGAAGAAGGCAGCCAGAAGGGGGAGAAGAAGAAAGGAAGCCAAAACTAAAGCAGAGACAGCAAAGACTTTCCCTCTCGCTCGGATGGCCATTAGGTGAGGGCCAGTGACGGCGACGAGACGCTGCGTGTTTTATAAAGCACCTGCTTAACCCTTAATGCCCAAACGGGCGACCGACTGTGGCAATAAAAATAAATCCCTATTCAGGCTGCACGCGCTGAGGTGAATCCCCCCAGGAGGGGGGTGCGTAGAGGGGGCGTGGCATGTCGAACTGCAGCGGACAGCAGATTATGTATTTACAGGCAGATAACTCCCATTGTCGTAATGGCGAACTTGCCTCGTTGTTGCTGATGTTGTTGTTGTTGCTGTAATAAGGTAACAGCCTAGATGATTGCCGGCAACTGTTGCCGCCCCCCTCTCTCTGACCCTCTGCCGCCCCAGCTGTAGCTCACCTGAACCCGGAGGCGCAGCTTGCCTCCATGTGACGTGTGGGAAAACTTTATGCTGCGTCAGCTTGGCTTACGCAAGACAGTCTCGTGTGTGTCTGTGTGTGTCTATGTGTGTGTGTGTCCGCCATTTTGTTTATCTGCATAATAAACAGAGCGAGAGCCAAAACAAAATTATTGATGCCCGCATTTTTGGGGCGCCATCAGCAGCAGGTAAACGGTAAACGGCCACGAGCAAAAGGGACAACAAAGCGCAAAGTGTGCCAGAGAGAAAGCGGGAGAGGGAGAGCGGGAGGGTCTCCTGAGCCTAAACTAAAGTTCCTTAAATCGAAATTTACAAAGAGGCGACCCTGAGATATAATGGATTATGGCGCTATGATAAATCAGAATTCGTTCGCCCGGCAGAAATGCGCAGGAAAGTTATAAAGTAGTTCGCCTTCCCAGGGAGTTCTATTTTTGGACAAAGAAAGCACAAGCAAGTTATATTTATCATTTAAGAGGCAAACATGACTATAATCTTTTATTACTACTTACTATATATAGGGATACATTTGTTTATTATGATAAATCAGAATTGGTTTGCCTGCAGAAATACGCACAGAAAGTTATAAAGTAGTTCTTCTGCCCTGGAAGTTCTTTATGTGTGAGTGCTATTTTTGGACAAAGAGAGGACTAGAAAGTTATATTTATCATTTAAGATGGCAACATGACTATAATCTTTTATTATTACTTATTATATAGGGATACATTTGTTTATTATGCACTGTAGGGTTTGTCCGTTGAGTTAGTTTAAGTTAGTTCACTCATCACTAAGTATTCAATTTGCTTGTGGCTCGCTTACTCTGCTAGAGATAAGTAGATTTGCTGTGTTTCTACTTCTCTCTCTCTATTCCTGCCTGTGTGTGCCCCTGTTTTTTCTCTCTCTGTCTCTTTTTGACACTTTTTGTGCCGCCTGCACTTTCCACTTTTGTGCAGTTTCAATGCCAACTCTGACAAATTTGGTTTACTTAAAAATTAAATACGCCGTCTCTTGCCTGGCACTGCACATGACATTTGTCTGTCTGTTCGTATGTCTGTCTCTTTGTGTGTCTGCCTCTCTTCCTCCCTAGCTGCCCACTGTCTATGCCACTGTCTCTCTATCTCTCTCTTTCTGTATGTCTACATGTCTCTTCGTCTGACACTCTCTGTCTGTCTCTCTCTCGCTTTGCCTCTCCGAGTGTCTCTCTGTCTCTCCGTGTGTCTGCCCGTCTGTCTCCCTGTATGTCTGTTTGTCTCTATGTATGTGTGTCTGCCTGTCTTCCAGTCGCTCTAGTTGCCTCTCTCCTTCCTTTCTTCTGTTCCAAAGTCTCTCTTCATGGCTGTCTCTCTGTGTGTCTCTCTCTCTGTCTGTCCCCCCGTCTGTCTCTCTGCATGTCTGTCTGTCTGTTCGCTTGTCTAGCTGTCTGTTCATCTGCCTGTCCGTCTCTCCTCTGCCCACACTTGGCAAGCTGCGGCTGCTTGCTCCTGGCGTGCAGTCAAAAATGTCACAGACCATGACGATGCTGCCACATCTACTTACTCAAGCTGCTTCCTTCCACTCCTCTCCCCTCACTCTGCTGAGTGCAAAATATTATTTAATGCCAGCTGACAGTTGACTGAAGCAATATCGTTTACATGCATTACATATTTCGCAATTCGCATAGGCAGAGAGCCCACAGAGGGGGCAGCAGGGAGGGAGCTGAGTGGGCGTGCAGGTCGTAACTCGGAACTGGCACTCAGACAAATTGCCATTAGTTACAGCTTGAACTTGGGCGAACTCCCCTCCTCCATCTCCTCCTCCTACTCAGGTAAAAAAGGCCCATTTAAATTCAATTTTTGAGCTTCGTTTTTCGCCGTCTGTTGCCACAGTTTATTTATTTATATAGCCTCTATTTATTTTACTCAACTGCGAAGCTCTTTAATTGCAGCAGCAGGACGACAAAGAAAAGTGTGCAGCGAGGCGCATTAGCCTGCAGTTGCACTATAGTAGCTTGATTCTCTTGATTAAAGAGGGAGGTATGTGAAATATATTAAACTTGCCTTTTGCTTTAATTCTCTGTTTAATTTATTTTGTGCAAATTAATCGAATAACCTTTTTGATTGAAGCGTATGCGACTCAATCAAAGCGTATTCAATATTCCCTCAATATTCGCACGTTAATCTCATTTTACCAACTCTTTATTAACAGTTACACATATTTTTTGTGATCACCAAGCAGTTGAGTTGTATTCAATGGGGTATATAAGGTGGGTAGGTAATTGATTTATTTATTCAACTTAAACATGAATATTACCTTGACCCTATGGGATCTTAACTGATTACATTTTATATATTTTCAACAGGATCTTAAACTTCAAAGATCATTACAATATCAGAGTTTTTATTGGGGTGTTCTATTGTAATTATTAAAAGCTCTAGAAAGAACAATTAAAGATTTAGAAGAATTGAAAATTTTTCATGGTTCTCCCTTTAAGAAGTTTCATAATTGTTCACAGAATAAAAGTCTTTATTTTGCATTTTAAATCGCCTAAATACGAAATTATTCCACAAGTTGTAGAAACTAACGCAGTATAAACTAACTAAGGATAAATCCTATGGTTTATTTTTTAGTACGGGGTATCTTACAGTCAAATAAGTTTCATCGTTTCTCCCTTCACCTCTTTATGCTTCTGCAGTTCCTTTGTTTTTTCGCACATATTTTGATTAATCGTTGAAAAAAAAAACGCCTGGCAAGTTATACGAAAATTATTTATATTCATTTCACAAGCAAACTGAGTTTTATTTTATCAATTTTGCCATACAGTTTTTAATTCCGAATTTCCTCTGTGTGTGTGTGTATGTGTGCGAACAAAAAGTTCAACTTATTCATACTCAGTTAATTGAATATGAAATGCCACTCAAAGGGCAAGATAATTGGCAAATTTATGCAGCGTAGGTGAAACGGGAGAAAAAATATGAGTTATAGAACGAAACTTGTATACACTAAGAGTGTAGATAATAAATAATAGTTAAAAATATAATAAGGTTCTCTGATTTTAAAAGAAAACGTAGAGTTTGCAGAGAGAAGAGTTTACACTAAACTTAATCAAGTTTAGCCTTGAGTTTGCTTGAGAAAATGTAAGAAAAGTGAACTATGCATAAGAATATATTATACATACCAATATGCTGATTATATATACTGTTATACTGCTCTATATACTGTTATACTACCTTATACTTATACATATACAAGTCCAGCTTAGCCGTCTTTTTTTGAGACGCCCACGAAAGTAATTCCTCTCAAATAACAAACGCACGCAACTCAAACCAATTTGAAATCACAATTTTTTGCTGCTTTAATGGACAATCAAAAAATAACTGTACACGCAATAACATGGCCATAAAACAGGGGAAAATATGCAAATTAATCAAGAACAACACGGATTGCAAACAATTTCGCTCGACCAAAAAATAAGCCGTCTGCAAATACATGAAAAATACTAACAGAAAACAGAAAGCAGAGAAAAGAGAACACGAGCTGAACTGATATATCGATGGAGATAGAGGGTTATAAATATGCATACATATATATGGACATGTCTAACATATGCACGCTATGTGCAACGTGCAACGTGCAATGTGCTTAAACAATTTGATCAATTAAAAGCAATTTGCAATATCTGTGCGCAGAAATAAAAGGCGGCAACAACTTTGGCAAACAGCGGCAAATGTTTTGCACAGAAAGCTAAATAAAAACGCGATAAACAGAATGTGGAAAAAAACACTATGTGGGTGTGTGTTTTCTTTTCATTCCCTTTAACACTCCCCCTCTTTTTCCCTCATTCTTTCTCTGCTCTCCAATGAAGTGGGCCACGCGTTGCCCTGTGCCCGAATGGATTGAATAAAATTTCACGCTGGAAATCACATTGTTTAACGGCCAAACAAAAGGCAAACTGCAAAAGTCGCATAGCAAAAGGAGTGAAGTATGTGCAGGCAAGAGAGAGAGAGAGAGAGGGGGAGGGAGAGGGAGAGCAGGCAGCATTGCAACTTCATGGCAATGTTTGTAATCAGCGCTGAGCTGTAAGGTAGCTGCAACTAGACGTATGAGTAATCTACTAAGACCTGCTTCATTTATGCCTCTCTCACCTCTGTTCCTCCTGCTCTCACTCCTTTTTCTTACACCTTCTTCCACACTTATTCTACTGCTATTTGCCTATACAACTCTCTTTCTTCCTTTTCTTCCTTCCTTCTTTTTATATCACCTTTTCATTGCCTTCTCTCACCTTTTTTTTCAATCTCACCTTAACTTTTTTCCTTCACATTCCTTACTTACCAAGTTCAATCGTCACTTATCCACCCCTGCCCTTCCCTACAGGGTATCTCAATGAAAACAGCAACTATAGCTGGCTATAAATGTTATTTTTGTTGTTGTTGTTGCCTTGGAGCTTTTGTTACTTTTGCTGCTTGTTGGCAATTGCATGTTGATTTTTCTGCTCTGCGCTGTGGCGCTGGCCAGGGTTGTCGCCTTTTTTGTGGCACGCATGCGAACATGCATGCTACTGATTGCTGCCACGCACAAAAAGCGCACACAATACAATGCAGGCAAGCCACAAGGCAGTGGTTGACTCAGAGATACCCTGTAGCGATAAATGTGAAGTAAATGTTTTAAAACCCAACTACCCCGCCTGCACACACCTTCTGCAGGGTATCTGCGCGTTAAGCACTTGCCACAGCGGCCACAACTGCTGCCAGCTGCCGGCAGCTCGATTATTTGTCGCCACGACAGCGCAGCGCATGAGGCAAACCACAGTAACAACATTTAATGGTCGCGTTGCGGACACGCGCCACGACGGCGACTCCCGTGGCAGGAGACATCAATAATTGGCGAGCAACGAGCAGCGAGCGTGAGCGTGACTCTGCACAAATTTATGATACGCTTCTTAATGATTTTCACTGCATTTATTTGGCAACTTTATCTCCCTTTCTTTCTCTCTTTCTCAGAAGGGACAACAGTCAGCCAGTATGCGGTTCAGCTCGTAACAGCTTCCCTCTCTATTGCAGATCTGGCCATGTAAGTAGCGTGCACGGGGCCAGCCACGATAGACATCTAGAGCGTGCAGGCCATAGCTTTCCATTAGCCATGCCTCCAGGTCAAGCGGAAAACTCTCGTAGACAGGAAAACTCTGCAATGAAAGTGACAAACGTTTGTTCAAAATTCGATAGTGTAAAGTGATTAAAAAGGAAAGCAGCGACAGTTCTGCTTTTAATTTCCTGTACAAGCGATGACGTATTTACCGGCCATGATGACGTGAAATTAATAAAGGCAACAAAAATCGCAAAGGCAGCAGGAGAGCGATAAAAACTGCCAATAAATGCGATACGTGTTAAGCCCGATGCTAATCAAAGGCGCCATCTATTGGGAAATATAGGAAAACATGTTCAAACTTAGCTGCAGGCTTGTGTTGTGTGAGTTAGAGTGGGACAGCCAGAGTGCACTTGCTTAAGCCATGCGACACACACTCAAGCAGTGCAATGTCTACTACTCGCCCACTCTAGCAAGTGTGTGCAGTGAGTGCTGAGGACATGTGAGCGTGAGTCAATTATTGAGTGAGATCAGGGCGACGCAACAATGCAATCTACTCTCTTTAAATACGGAGTGCTGAGAGAGGATAAGAGCGAGAGAAGACATGCCAGCACATTGAGCCAACCTCCTTCACTCATTGAGAGCGATCTAGGCACTGCATAATGCAGCAGGGACAGTACAGTTCCTGAGAGTGAAGAAGAATGAGAGCAAGGTCATGCTAGCAAATTGAGCACATTGGCATACTAGCACTCATTGAGTCAGATCTTCCTCTCTCGCATCTGCATGAACAGAGTGAAAAGGTACATCAAGAGAGGATTTTCTAGCACTAGCAACCTACGTGCTCTCTCCATACAAAGATGGCGTCACACTCACTGAGCCTGATCAAAGCTAGGCAGCACTCTCTGGCACTCACTCCATCCCCTCTCTACCCCCAAGCTACGCTTTAACACTTGCTGAGTGACGGCAGCGCAGCAGCAGCAAGACAAACGGAAAGTGAGCAGCGGCAGCAAGAGCGACAGCGATAGCAACTTAATTGAAAGCTGCTGCAAACAAGGTGAGTTAAGACCATGTTTTATATAGCTACAGGTACATAAGCAGGTGCTGGAGTACAGAGTTGTGCTAAGCATGAAAAGACGAACGTTACGAGAGTGGGATAAATAGTTGTGTAATGTATAAGAGATAAAAAGAAAAAGGAGAAGTGACTAAGTAAAGTGATGTGGCTTGAGTAGTATACGAGTTAGTAGAAGAAAGTAAATAGAGAGACAATTAGACGACGTCACGCCATCTATTGGCAACTACTCAAAGTCATGCTTCAACTCAACTGCTGGCAAAGCATTAAATTGCGTGAAGCAGAGAGAGACAACAGAAGAGGAACTGTCATAAAACTTCACTCAATAGAAAAATATTGAGTTATTTTAAGGTTGATCTTGTAAGGTTGTGAGAGACTTAGAATTATAAGTGTAAATTTTATAATTTAAACACTACTAATAGCATTCATAATAATAATATTAGTAATAATTAAATAATAATAATAAAATAATTATAATAATAAGTATATTAGTAAATTATAAATATAAATAAGTTAATTTAAACACTACTTATACCATTCATAATAATAATAATAAAATAATTATAATAATAATAAAAAACAAAATAAAATATGATAATATACTACATAGTAATACTATTAATATTATTTATCCACCTCCAACTTTACTGCCCACCCTCGCCCGGCTAAGCAATGCTATCAGCTCACTGCACTTCCGCTGGCAGCACAATCACAGCAAGGTAAACGCGGCACTGTTTGCGTTGCTGCTGCGCTGCTCTGCTGCGGGTCGACAAACTGCACTCTATAAATTTGCAGCCCAAATTTAAACGATCTTATTAGCTGCCGAGTGACCAAACGAGGAAGAAAGAGAGGAAGCTAAAGAAGGGAGAGAGCAAGTGCGACTCGATGGGACTGGCTAATTAAAATTGGCAATTAGACGGACAAACACTTGAGACGCGACTGTAACTTGACGCCGATTAAGCCATAAGTGTCGCCCATTTGTCGAGTGCGGAAGAAAGAGGGGAAGAGGGAGAGAGAGATAGGAAGAGGCGCTGCCATTTTGATGGGATTATGAGGCAGGCAAACACAACATGAAAGTTAATTAAAAATACATAAAAAACGCTTATCGTTTAAAGCATAAAGCAGCAAATTGCGACAGTTTCCCTGTGTGTGTGTGAGTGTGGGCGGATGAGAGGGGGGTGGGGGCGTGGCAAGTGTCTACTTAATTATGAAGTATAAAAAGCAAAAGAAGACGAAGGCAAGCAAGAAACCTTGGCTGACATTTTGAAAAATGACGGTGTGAAAAATGTGATAATTATTGTAAAAGAAGTTGAAGTTGGGGGCGGTGAGGTGGGCGTGGCAGGGGAGGACACCAACGAAATCGCAGCTGAGGGAGAGATATCTAAGATAACATAATTATTTATGGCAGGCATGAGGAAGCAATGAAAACGGGCAGCTCCAAAGGGGGTGGCAGAGGGGAAGTAGAGTGACGAAGGGAGAGGAAGGGAGAGGGAGAGAGGCAGCGGAGGCGTGGCACAAGCCGGAAGACCCTTGAAAAATTGTCGGCTCCTCGTTTATTTTGCGCGTAAATAAAGGCAAATTATCGAATGCAAACGTCAGCAGCTAGCGGGGGGAGGAAAGAGAGAGAGAGGGAGACGAAGAGAGAGGGGGAGAGAGATAGAGAGAGGGACAGCGCGATGTGCAGGCATTCAGGTGAGCAATCCGCACAAAACACTTTTCAATTAAGCAACTTGTCAGTTTTGGGCGGCCCAAGACGCCAAGCAAAAAGGCTTAAGGAACCTTGAAAAGGAGGGCAGTTAGATAGATAGAATAGTGACTGGTAAATACCCTGTAAAAGCGGTAAGTCTCTGTGGTGCTTACATAAATGTAGGAGCTGACATTGTGTGCCTGCTGAGAGTTGCCAGCTGAGAGCGGCACTTAGAACTGAGCGTTGCACCTAGAAGTTCAAGCAATAAGCTTTATTTACTCAACTTTGATGCAGTTCATGAATATATATATGTATATATAAGTATAAAGAATACATACTAATATTGTTGTGCTTTGAGCTGTTTAAAAGAGGGTTATGTAATTTATTCCTTATATTGTTGGCCATAAGCAACAATTTGTATTCAGCGCTGATTCAGTTTAGGAATATATAATATTGATGTTGTGATGTTTTGAGTTGCTTTTAAAGATTATTGCCTATCAACAACCACTAGCACTCAATGCAGATGTTGTATAAGAATATATAAGGTTAGGTTAGGTAAGGTTAGGTAAAGTGTAAAGTGCCCTAGGCAGCTTGTCTCTTTTTCTCCATTTCTCTTTCTGTCTCACTCTTAACTGCAGCCCTGTCCTCTTCCACCTCTTCCACTTGCTCGCTGCGGAACTTCTCGATTTTCTGCATTGTTCGGCTGCAGTTCCTCCTGCTGCTCCCCCTTCTTCCCCTTTATAAGGTAAGGTAAGGTTAGGTTAGGGAATAGAGATATTACATCTATAAACAGCGATGTTTCGTATGAAGAGTTGAGTTAAGTGAGATTAAGTAAGGTTAAAATACGAACAAAAAGCGTTTATGGTAAATCAATATATTCATGCTTCGTACTGCAAACAAAGAGTAGTTTTCTCATATATAAAACTTTCTTTCTTAAAAGCAACTATTGGTTCTCAATGCTAATGCGGCTTGGGAATATATATAGTATATATAATATTATGTAGAGTGTTTAAGTAAATGGACATACATTTAGTGATTTATATGAACTGTATTTCTCCTCTATTTAGGTATTTTGCTTACCATACTGTTGCAGTTCACGAATATATATGCCATATATTCCCACATAAATAAGTGCACACTTTACTAAAGTCTCTCCTCACACACATCTCTCCACACACTCCGCCTACCCTGGCCCCTATAAAATATGCGAGGTATGCCAAAAATGTGAAGCAAACGCAAAAATGTCTGGCATCTCCACTCTCTTCCCCCCCCCCTCGCCTCATGCCTCGTTGTGCTTCGTTTTTTCGGCACTCAGGCAGTTAGGCAGGGGAGCCAAGGAGAGGGGGAAGGGAGGTAGGGGAGCATACATCCTCGTGCTTGCGTGTATTTGCTGTATTTGCTGCTAACGAGCTGAAGAATTATGACTCCATTAGACGAGGGGCCCGCTCTCAAGGCGCTTTAGAAGGACGCAGTATCCAAGCGCGCATAGTTGGCTTAAAGTTGCTGCCCTTTTTTTCTTGCGTTGCCGTTGCCGTTGCCGTTGCCGGTGCCACTTCTTATTCTTGAGGAAATGCCGCCATTTTGTGCAGATTACGCTTTGATGAACTCGGCACAGGGCGCTGAGCCTGATACCCTTGGAGCAGCACAGGCAGCATAACCATAACCAGCAACAAGAAAGGAAGCATACGCAGTGAGGAAGAGGGGAGCAGGGATGGGGGAAGAGAGGGTGGTAGAGAGGGAGGACGAAACGCAGTTGGAGGCGGCGTAATGACAACGTCAACAAGACGACGACGAGGCAGATTGAATTTACTGAACAAACACTTTTCATTTGCAGTTGAATTAAGCAAAGTAATCCCTCGTGGATCCTTACCCACTCTCCCCCTGCCTCTCCCCCTCCTTGTCGAACTTCATCTTTCTCCCTTCTCCTCTCACTCTGCATCCCTCTTTCTCTTCCTGGGACTGTAAACTAGCAACTTGACTGCTTTTTGACTTGCAGACGGAACTAGAAGAATGGCAAATACGCTGCCAGGCAAGGCGTAGGTTGTATACTCTACACACACTATTCTGAGTATAGAAATGAAATGGAAGCTCCAGTATATCCAACAAAGGCTATGCTGGCAATGCAAACTAAGTTATATCCAACACAAGGTTTACCCTATACTATGTATACCCGTAACTACCATATAATATGAATACCATACACTATATATACCCTACACTGCGGAACCATATACTATGTAAATATACCCTACACCGCTTCCGTCTTCCCTTCATTATGTATACTCTCCATTATTTACACCCTACACTATGTATGTGGATACCCTACACTATATATAAACTATATAATATATACCTTACAATAGTGTAGTGTAGTATACATAGAAATACTGACTGTATGGTGTCAGTATGTTTATCCTACACATTCTCTATGTATGTCCGACATTAAGTATACTGTACACTGCATATGGCCTACACCTTGTGAATCGTGCACTATAAACATATTCCTTTCACTATTTATACCCCTCATAATGTATACTCTACACTATATGCCCTTATATATGTATAACCTCCACTAGATGTACGCTACAATGCTTATACCATTCACTACTTAATATACCCTGCACTATGCATGCCCTACACTTTGTATACCAATTACTTTGTACATATATCCTACACTATGCACACCCTTCGCCTTGGATACCATGAACTATGCACATATACCGTATACTGTGAGTACCCTACATTGTGTCTACCCTACACTACTTATACCATTCACTGCGTCTACCCTACAGTATGTATATACTACAATATGTATTCCCTACACCTTGTAAACCCTACACTATGTATTCCCAACACAGTATAAACCCGACACTGTGCATGTCATACACTAAATATAACTTGCACTATATATACCCTACACTATGTGAGCCCTACACTATGTCTACCCTTCGTTATAGAAATACTCTACAGCGTGTTTTAGATTCAGTTCTTCGCAGAACCTTTCTTCTTTTGCAAGTTACTAAGTTAAAGTAAAGCGGCACTTAAAGTCAATAAATCTTTAAAGAACTTAAAAGCAGAAATGTTAATTTAACCCGTCTTTAATTTCTCCCCGATCCCCTCTCTTCTAAATTCCATGTACCTCCCCGCAAAAATATGAAACAAGAGTGAAACCAAAACATGTGCCAAGTCGACAAGCTTTGTAAGCAAGTCGTTCCCATCTTCCACCTCTCCCTCTCTTCAAAATATATCTCCTCCCTCCCCTCTCCATTTCACTCGCTTACTCCACACTCTTTTTCCATGTCCCCTCTTTTTAAACTCTGCCTGTTACCACTCCCCTCCCTTTCACCCTCTATTTGCTATGCAAAAAATTTGCATTATTTTTCGACAATCGAAAAACTGAAAGCAGCTGTTCCCCGCTCCCACTCCCTTTTCCCTCTCTCCCCCTACTCCTGTAGCTGTGCTTCATACTACTCACTCTCCATTTCTCTCTTTCCCTCCCTCTCTCTGTTGGTCCTCCTCCTCTCTTCTCTTCCCCTTCTCTTCCCTTTAGCACACGCAGCACATGGCACAAGCCGCCTGGACAGACGCGTCGCTTGGCAACTGCTGCACAGCAACAACAACAAGACGGGGGAAAGGAAGGCAAGTGAAGAGGGGTGGAGTGCCTTGCTGCAATTTCCCCAGTGGCGAAAAATATTAGAATTTGTAGGGAAATGCTCGAGGAAAGGCCACACTTCTCCTCCCCCCTTCAGTCTCAACCGTAGCTCGACGACGCATTTATACAATAATTAGAAACTGTTGCGGCAACCCTCGCAGCCAGGGCAGCTGCAAAATTGTTGAAAACTAAAGGGACTTGCAAATGACCAAAGAGGGGTGGCAGGGGGAAAGGGAGTGAAAGGGAGAAAGGAGAGAGAGAGAGAGAGAAGGCAAAGCAGCTTGGCTGACAATAAATATTCAATTGCAACGATTAAGGTTTGGCGTTATGCGATGCATATCATAGATTCCAATTGGAAGAAGAGAAGAAGACTAAAGAGTGAAGAACTGAAGAGACAAAGAAGTAGGAGAAAGAGAGTAAAGGATAAAGAGAGCAGCAGTAAAGAGGGAGAGAGGTAGAGAGACAGTCAAAGAAAGCGCATATGAAATATATCGACAAGGAATGTGTAAAGTGGCCTAGGCAGCTTGTGTCTCTCTTCCTCTCTCCCTCTCTCTCACTCCCTCTCTCTCACTCTTAACTACAACCTGACCCCTCTGCCCTTCTCCTCTCTTCTCTCTGCTCTCTCCCCTTGCTCCCTTCCCCCTCTCACTTCCTTGTGTAAACATGAAATCGCTGCGGAACTTCTCGATTTCCTGCATTGTTCAGCTGCTGTTCCTCCTGCTGCTCCTGCTCCCCCTTCGTTCCTGCTTCTGTACAGCGATTAGTGCAGGGTCCTCCTGGCGCGCAATGAAGCGTGGTCACGTGCTGCTCCTGCTCCAGCAGAGCCGAAAAGTTAAAAATGCGCGGCAAAGAAAGCGAAAAACATTGAGGCAACAAGGCAAAGAAAACTGCGCGTGATTTATGTTTGTCTGCTTGCAGGAGGAGGGAGAGGGGGGGAAGGGGAAGGAGAGGTAGAGGGGGAGGGAGAGGGGGCTACCTATCTGTGCTGTGTCTGTGGATGCTAAGTGCCTTTCGTACCTGATATTCATTTGCCATTGCGGCCAGCCAGCTGGCGTCCACATGCTGCTCCTCCTCCAGTATTTCCTCCTCCTGCTCCTCTAGCTGCCACCAGGCGTAGCTGCGAGAATTTATGGCCCTTGCTAATTGGTAGAGCACAAAACTGCCGCGCTCTGTGTATGTGTGGCAAGAAGAAGAAGAAGAAAAGAAGTAGAATGAAATTAAATTGTGTGGCAGCAAATCCCGTCAAGCAGCGCGGCAGAGATTGCGTTTAACTAGCTGCTTAGCGTCAAGTTAAGTGCAGTGGCAAGGCAACCCTAGCAGGCACTACGCCTCCTTCTTCTATTACTCCTCTATTTCCCACTCCTTTTCCCCCTTTTGCTGCCCCTTCCTTTGCGCCTCGAGCTGATTGGCAAATGCGCACATTGAATCATTGATAAGCGTATCAAATTGCAGTCATTAGACAAGTTGCTGACTTTGATGGGGCAAACAAAAGGTAACTCTGGCATTCAATTGATGGCAATGCGCAAATGGTAGTGAGGAGAAAGAAGAGGTTGCAAGGGGCGAGGGGGAAGTTTCCCTAGACTCCCCTGTAAAATTGTCTGCCAGCAGCGGAAATCAAATTGAGGCAAACGAAGGCGACTCGATTGAAAAGCAATTGCAATTGCCAAAGGATTTCAATTCGCACACACCCGAGACACACACTTCCTTGCTTATACACCCTTCCACACACTCACTTACACACACACACCCTGCACACACACCCTGCAAACAGCCTCATGCGCTTGATAGGCATCAGCTTAGTCCTTGCTTCGTTTCCGGCCTCCATAATTATCGCAATCTGAGCTCAGCTCATTTTCTCCTCCTCTGCTTGCGCTTTTTTTTTGCTGTCTTCATTTACTACTCCTCCTCCTACGTTTTAAGCTTCTTCTTCTTCTTCCTTATATTTTTTTTTCTTTTTTGCCACTTCTTCTTTTCTTCCTATATCTTCTTTTTTGGTTGTTTCCTTCATTCTATTCTCTGCTCCTCTTTTCATTTTGTTTATTCTCATTGATGTCAATTGTCTACTTTTCCCTGCTTTATACAACTGTGACTTCGTCTTCTTCTTCCTCTTGTCTTTTGGTCTTCCTCTCCTTTTCCCAGCTTTGCTTGCACCCCAGCTTCTCATTTTTTCTTCCTCTTTGCTTTATTTGTACATTTTTCTTCATCCCGTTTTTCCATCTTCTGCTTTCTCTCCTTTCTATTCTTTTTCTTCGACATCTTCTTTCCTTTGGTCTTGAACTTATTTCTTTATCTTCTTCTACACCTTCCTTAACGTATTCTCTTCTACATGTTCTTCTTCCTCTCCCTTGTTTTCTTCGTCTTCGTCTTCTACATTCGTCTTTCCCATTTCTCCTTCTTTGACATCTTCTTGATCGTCTTTATTTCATCTTTGTCTTCGTCTTCGTCTTCGTGTTCTTCGTGTTTTTCGTGTTCTTCTTCTGCCCCTTCCACTTCATCTTCTTCCTCTCCATTTTAAACTTCTTCTTCTTTGCCCCGAATTCTTCTATGTAGTCTCTTTATTCTTCCCTTCTCCTTCGTTTCTCCTTCTCTTCCCTTCTCTTCACATTTTCTTCTCCTTCTCTTCTTTTTATTCTTGATCTTTCGCTTTCTTATACGTATTCTTCTCATCTCATCTTCATCTTTATCGACTTCCTCTTTATTTTTATATTCATCTTCTTCGACCTTTGCTTCTTCTCCTTCTGATTTATCTTCTTCTTGCTCATGTGAATCCCTTCTTCATCTCCTTTTACCACCCTTTCTTCTACCCCTTCTTTTTCTCCTTCTGCCTGCCCTTTCTTCTACCTTTCTGCTCTCAAATCTCCTTTTCCTTCTCCCTCTCCTTCTGCATCCCTTCTTCTTCCCTCTCCCTCGAACACAGTCAACACAAATCGCTTAACAGCTCGCGCTCATTACGCATACGCCTCGTTGACGTTAATCATACGCAGACAAAAACTTGTGACTGTTCTATCCCCTCTCTCCCTCTCTCTCTGTCTCTCTCTCGCTCTCTGTCACTGTCTGGGTGCTATAAATCAAGCTGAAAAGCTGCAAATAAATGAGACAACTGACCCAAAATGTCGCGCGGAAAGCGAAAACAAAAAACGAAAGCGAAAGTGAAAGTGTTGTTCAGCTTAGTTGTTGTTGTTGTTGTTGTTGTTGTTGCTGCAACGCATCACGTGACCACTAGAAATTTGCATTTTAATGGGCAATGTGTGTGTGTGTGTGTGTGTAAGTGTGTTAAGTGTTATCGCCGTCGCTTAATGATGCCAAGAATAAACTCAGCGCGAGCGCGCTCTCAAGTTGCAGCAACGTCTCAGCTGAAGCTGAAGCTGCACATCTCTCAGCGCGGCACGTGACAAATGACACCAGATGACAACAAACTGCTGCAACGGAAGCCGGACACAAAAAGAGATGCCAAGCAGGGAAGGAGAAGGAGCAAGAAGAGCAGCAGGAAGAGGCAGACTCTTGTCAAGCGACGGCAAGCGGATACGACAATTGTCAAGTGGTGGCACGAGGCAGACGAAAAGAGATGATGGAGAGGTTGTAGGAGTGGGAGGAGAGATAGAGGAAGAAGAGAACTGAGACAGAGGCTGAGGCAGAGGAAGAGAAAAAGAGAGAGAGCCAGGCAAAGTAAAGTCTGACTAAGTGAAGCCAAAAAGACAATGAGAATAGAAAAAAAGGGATAACTTCGACAAGGCAAAAAAAGTCTACACTCTTACAGGTGTTTATATCCACCGATTGTTCCAATATTAGTAAGATAATAGTAGAGAATTAAATAGTATTTTGTATATATATTACTATGTCTCACTTTACTTAACACTCTTCATATAAAAACCTTCGATTTGCCTTTTCAACTTTACAATTTCCTGTCTCTCTCCTTTCTTCTTCTCATTCTCTCTCTTTCGGTGTCTCTCTGTCTCTCTATGTCTCCCATCTCTCTCTCTTGCTTCTTCTCTCTTTCTACCTCTATTACTGTTTCTCTCTTTGTGCCTTCAAGCTCCCTCTGCTCCCTTAGCCAGTGCCCACTGTAGCGCTGCAAACACTTGAGTTATTTATGGCACTTTTCTTTTTTCTGGCTTTGCTCACTCGCGCTTGTTGCACGCTCTCTGTGTGTGTGTGTGTGGCATGCCACCAAATCCGAGTGCAGCAAACGAAATACCAATTACGCAAGCGTTGACATTCCTACACCTGCCCTCCCCCCCTCTCGCACTCTTTGCCCCTCTTCCCACCACCTGCTGCGCTTGACAGCTGAAAAGTGTCGCCACACACTGCGTATGCGTGATAAACAAGCTTAATTGCAGCACAGCGCAGCACTTAGTCGCTACTATCTCTCTCTCTTTCTTTCTCTTTCTATCTCTCACTTACCTGACTCGGGCAACGTGGCCAGCAGCGTCTGTGCCGGTGTCAGCAGCGCATCCGTTTCCTGCTGCTCGTCAACTTCCGCTAATGAGGCACCCGAAAGGACTTCAGCAGCGACAACAAAGTGGAGCATCGCCAGCAACAGTGGAGTACAGTGGAGCCTGCGCATAATGTCAAGCGAGTCAAGCCTGCAAGTGCCATAGAAAAGTTATACAAGTGTGGCCAAAGTTGTGAATACAATGCGAATGAATACGGGTATTCAGGCGGCACAATCGAAGCGAACTTTCACTTGCAGTTTGCTGTGGGTGAGTTGAGCAGTTAAACTGACCTTTTGCGGGGTATAAAAAAGGGCAGGTAGTGATGTGCATAGCTAGACTATCGCATAGGTTACTATCGGGGCGAGACTATCGAGGGAAGTCTTAATAAAATCTTTAAGGAAAATAAAAAGAAATTTCAACTAAGCACTTAAGATTAATTGGATTAAGCAGTAGTATTTATATTATAACCTTTGGTTAATTTATGATTTTAAGTATCTTTATATATATGTTAGTAGTGTTATTAGCAAAACTATTGCAAAAGTATGTAAGTAACTGAATCTGAAGTCTCTTAACCTGCTAGCAACATTCTTCAACTTCTTCAAAACAATTTGCAATATACTCGTAGAATCGAACACAAGAACTTGCCTGTTAACAGTGTTGCAAAGTAACCTAAGCTAGTGGCCAACACTCCTCTACCTTCCTCTCTCTCTCTTTCTACTTCTTCCCCTCCCCTCCCCCCTCTTTTCCTTTCCCTCTCTCTCTGCCCTCCTTTTGCTTTGCCCAAAACTTCTCGTCAGGCACTCGAAAGGGAACTTATTAACGCCTCACTTGGCCACACTTTGCCACACAGCGCACAATGGGCCAATTCCCTGGCGTGGCAACCACTAGAGGTGGTAGGGAATGAGGCTGGGGGGGCTGCTTCCCTTTAAGTTCTAAGTTTGCGCATATTTGCCAGCAATTAAGCGGCTTAAGCGAAACTTCGATTGCATTTTCAATTGGCAAATGTCGAACACGCTGGCAAACAGAGCAGGCAGCAAGCGGGAGGGGGTTGATGAGGAGGTGTCAGGGGGTGTGTCTGCTCTTTGGCTCTGCTGGCAAATTGCATTGTTCACACCCCCTCCCCCTCACTCACACACTTCCACACTTTGCTGGTAATTTAATGAATAAACGAGCAAAGCACTCGAAATTGCATAAGAAAAAGCTACGAATTGTTAAGGTTGCATGTGGGTAGGAGGGGGAGGCAGAGGGGGAGGGAGAGGGGTAGGGTAGAGGCAGCAGGTAGAGGGGTATTATAGGGAGAGTCTGGCAGGGAATGTGAGGGTATGTGTGATAGTGGGCCACGTTTAATGTGGAGCAACTAAAGTGCGCGTCGCTGTCGTTGTCAACAATTGCAGGCGGAAACAGCAAGCCCTCCCTCCTATCCTACCTCCACACCCCTCTGCCTCCACACTCCTCTGCAGTCTCTACTGTACTGTCTACTATCCCTGCTTGTCTGCTGCCTCTGCCACTGCTGCTGCTGCTGTTTGCTGTCTCTGCGGCGTGGCAAACAAACAAGCAACAAGAAGAAGTTGTTGCCAGCGTTGTTGCTTCCCTTGTTGCCGCTGCTTCCCTTGTTGTTGCTGCCTCTGTTGTTGTTGCTGTTGCTGTTCCTGCTGTTGCTGCCACTGCTGTAGTTGCTGCCCCTTGTTGTTGCTGCTGTTGCTTCCACAGCGGCCAAGACGATAACGAGCTGCAGGCACGAATGAAAACAAGCCGATTTTCGACGAGACAAAATCTCAATGATTCCTTCCATTCCGAGGCGCACAAAGTGATTCCCACAAACGAAAACTCGCGCATTTCGACAGTAAAATAAATATAAAATACTGTTAAATACAGTAAAGTACGCCTTAAGTACGCCATCTTTCAGCCACTGTGCACATTAAGCATACGCCGCGTGCGCCAATTGATGAATTCGCCTCGCAGCTCGTTTAAATATTTCCAAATGTTAATGAGGCGAAAATGTTTTTCGAATTGCCTCACACTTCCTCTTCTTCTCTGTTCTCTCTTCTCTGTTTTCGAGTGCCTTCCTTTGTTATGCTTCCTGCTCTTTCTTCTCTGTTTCTCTGTTGCTGTTTGCTTTTATAGTTAATGAACTTTAAGCTTCGGCACAGGTGTTCTTTACACTCTCTCCCTCCTCTCTCTCTCTTTCTCTCTCTTGCTCACGCTGGCATTAAATTTAATTCGGGTTCATCGGTAATCGGTATCGAACTTCTATATAGCCCCTACATACCGTTAAATGTGGCGTCAAGTGTCGTTACTTTTAATTGTTAATGGCGAAAGAGCAAACGCTCAACTGAGCTGTAAAACGAGAACAGGCAGAGATAATAAAGGGAGTGAGGGAAGGAGAAGGGGCAGAGAAAGAGAGTGAGGGGAGGGTGTCAAATTGAAATTGGGCAGGGCAGGCAATCATCGTGCTATCGATAACAAGCAGAACAAGCACTGATAAGCAGCCGAAACGAATCAAAGCGGGGGAAACTTGAGATGAAACAGATGGAAATAAATTAAGTTAATTGGAAATTGAGAGAGAGTGGGACCAAGGCTAATTTGTTTACAGGGTATTTAAGATGGATATTATATTCAGCTATATTAGAGAGTATTCTGCTTATTGTATTTAGCTATATTAGGGAGTATTTTTACTTCCATTACTTATGGGTTAGTTTTTGGAAGCTAATCTCCCACTTTTACATTACAGGGTATGTGCTAGTCGGTTACTTTTGAGTTTAGAGCATTAATTGTGCAGAGTATTTTATAATTCATGCAGTTAACTAGTTTATTTTGTATACTTAACACATATTTTAGAGTAACAGGGTATCTGCTAGTCGGATACATTCAAAATAAATGATGTGGACTACCCTACATTATATATTGCAAGCAACTAATGCATTCTGCTGTATGAGTTCCCCAGTTTACTACGTTTTCATGCAATATTTTACATATTACAGGGTATTTCTTCAGTTGTACTTCTTATTTTATACCCTACAGACAGCTGCTCGAGCATTCTTTGGTGTGAATTCATTAAAATACATGGTATTTCTCAGTTAACTACTCGTTTATTCATTTTCTTACACATTACAGGGTATTTAATCACTTGCTTTTAGATTTGTGATACCCTTCATTCGCAACCTTATGCATTTTCTATAAAAATTCACCCCAATACAGGCTATTACACAGTTGATTACTCTTCCATGCAGTTTCTTACAGGGTATTTGCCAGTCGACTACTCCCAATTATAAACAGCAGCTACTCCACAAATTCCTGAAGTGATATTCAATCCACTGCCTTATTAAAATCTACTCCTGCTGCTCTCCCACTCCTGCTCGCATTTTCCAACACTTGACACCAATTAGAAATTTAATAACAAATCGATAACTTTATTTTTAAACAATAATCGTGTCGTATCGCACCAATTAAGTTGTTAAGAAGTCTGCCCCAGTTGTGACCTTTCAACTTTCCCTTTTCCTTTTCGTGGCGTTCGTTCGTTGCTTGTCTGCCTGACATTTGTCCAATTATAACTGCTTTTAATCGTTGCCCAACTATAAATAGCTGCCTCAACCACACCCCCGCCCACTACTGCCCCTGCCCTTGCCCCCCCCTGCCCACTCTACGTTAACTGCCACGCCCTGGGGCCACAATTTGCTTGCAATTGGCATTTCAAGTGTCTGGCAGAATGAAATTTGTGTTGCTCCAGATTTGTATCTGAGGAAACAATTTTAAACGGCGCACAAAAATGCCGGAAACCAGAAACAAAATGTTAACGGAAAAGGAAACAGGCGTACGTCGGTACAGTGGGACAGAGTGCGTGCATTGCGTGCTAAAAACCTTTCAACTTACTTGCACTCTTTGAACTATCGATTAATGTGCGTATGAAAATATACACAACAGAAAAAAAAACTACTTATTTTATTTATAGACCGCGTGTACTAAATTTAACCACAGAAATATATAAAAATAAGTATAGTAGAAATTCCAATTGTTCTCAAGGCTGCCTGCGCGTTTTCCCATTCCTGCGGCCAACTTGTTGAGCCAAAGGCGACACTGTTGCGCCACCGTTGTGCGCAGCCCTTCCATGTGCGCGCACGCCATCTGGCGGTAGATGTGGGGAAACTGACGCTGACTGGTTCCATTTGGAGCTCCGTGGCAAACCAGTTCCGTTCCACGCGCTTGGACAATTTTAGTGTATTCTTAGTCACTGCTGCTTAACCAGAAATCTAATAAGAAAAAGTGAAAATAACAAAACAAATGCGATAAATATTATTGTAAAACGCAACGCAAACTGTGCGCAAGAGGCTGGCGCGTTAACAACAATTGAACGCAACAATTAACAACGCGTAGTGGCGCAAGTAAAGCGAAGCGAAAAAAAGAAAAATAACCACTGAAGCAAAAGGCAAAAAGAAAGACGACGAAGATGAACCAAGAAGAAGAAGAAACGACAGCAGCAGCAGCAGTCGTCGAATCGTGATGATAAGTTTGTGCGAGTGCGGTGCAACGAAAATAACATACATAATACGTGTGTGTACATAATACAATCATACAACAACACATACACCTATGAAAATCATACACTGTATGTGTGTGTATGTATGAGAGGAGGCAGTAGCAGCAGCAGCAGCAGCAGTGTGTATGTGTGTTGGTGCGCCTCGTTTACCTGCCTGTGTGTGTGTTAGTGTCTTGGCCCGTGCCATTGTTGTTGTTCTTGTGTTGTGTAGTGTTGTTAGCCGAATTTAAATACACACACACACGCACGGACACACACAAATTGATCTAGTACAACAAGGAAATGCACCGGAATAACGGTCACAAAACTTCACTGGGCACACTGTGCCACCTCAACCACCACCGTCGACTCCAATTGGAAACCAGCTGCGTGTTGTAATCCCCAAAATTCCAATTGGAGAAACAAACCCGAACAAACAAACAACAACAACAACAAAATACTGTTACAGTTCTTTAAAAAGTGTCGTTGCCGTCGCAGCCGCAGTTGACGTCGGTGTGAAAAGAGGTCAAAGGCGCAACAAAAGTTTTTCATTTCGAAAAAGAAAATACAAATAAGAAAAAAAAACCGAAAAGTACAACAAAAAAAACGTCGTAGCTGTGCGTTAAAACAATAAAGAGTGTGCGCCAGTGTGTGAGTGAGTGAGTGTGCATAAGTGAGTGACTGTGTGTGTGTGTGTGTGTGTAGGTGCGTGCGCGCGTGTGCGTGAATGAGCAAACAACAACAACAACAGCAGCAGCAGCGCGCCACACACAGCACCGCAAATCTTTGCGCGCGCGGCCATTAACAAATTCCCAGCAACAACAACAACAAAGCGAAGCAGCTGCGCTCAAAACTGAAATTAGAAATCAATTTTTGTATTTAACAATAATAAAAAACAACAATAACAACAAGAGTAATAAATACGAAACACATTTTGTGCCAGCAGCAGCAGCAGAACGCAAAATAAAATCTGGTTTTATCAGTCGGCAACAATAACAACAACAACAATAAGAATACGAAGCAGCTGAAGAAGAAGAAGCAGAGAAATAACGCCTGACAAGTTTTTAGCGCGTACGCCGAAGAAGAAGAGACGCAGTAAAGCAAAAAGCAGCAACAACTACAACAATTTCTTGTCGCAGCAAGAGAGAGGGAGAGCGAGATAGAGAGAGAGCAAGCAAAGGGGCTTAGAACAAACAAAACAAAACAACTAAAGCAGAAAAAAAGCTCACAAAGCAGCTGGGGCGCTAAAAAAGCGCCAAAATAATTTGCCATAAAAGAGCCATAATAATATTGGAATAATATAGTATATATATAATATATATATACACAAAGCAGGCATATAAACAGGCGTGTGCAGTTTATATACCTATTTTAATTAAGAAACAACAAAGCCAAAGCCAATTGGAGTTGGAGCAAGAGAGAAAGAGAGAGAGTGCGACCTACTGCTGAGAGCGAAGCCAGGCATTAAGAGAGCGGGAGAGCAAGTGATTTGTTGTTGTCATAGTACAAGTAAGTTGAATATGTGTGCTACTCACCTAACCCACCCCCACCTCAGCTCTCAACACAATTTACATTACTCCCCACTCCCTCTGCTGGCCCCACGCGACGTTCGTTTTGTTTTGCTAGCCGGCGTGAGCCGCGTTTTTTTTCGGACATGCGGGACACGCTTGCAAGCCGACCCCCCCGCTCCCCTGCCTCTGTGTTGCCCCCCCTGGTTGCCTCCCACACTCGCCGCTTGGGTAAACAAACAGTGCAAAATTATTCAAAAATTCCATGGCGCGCACAGCGATAAAGCAGCTGATAAGCCGCCCGACAGGGTCAATAAGGGGTGGAGGAGAGTGTGCAGGGAAAGCAAGTAGGCGTTAACCACACCCCCCTGTCCCCACTCTCTCCCTCTTTCCCTTGGCAGTGACCCTGGGCCATGTGCGCCCATAAGTAAATTTTTATCGTTTCGGTTATTAAATCATTATGAAATGTCATTATCGATTCGTGGGAATGTGTTCCCCTCCCCTGCCTCGGCCCGTACTCCCTAGCTAGCAACAATTGTGGGTGGCTATTGTGGTTGTGCCAGCTCAACTCAGCTCAGCCTTAGGGTTGCCATTTATGGATACAGTCGCCTGCCTGATCGGCATAGCAAATTAGTTGAGGATCCCTCCCAGTCTGCAACAATCGATCGATCGAACCTCGTATAATATTCGCACTCACTTCCGATCCAACTGGCGTGTTAGTCATCTTCCATTCCGAGTCGACAATTAGTTGGAATTGGCAAAGGCACACGCGCTTGGAGACAGACCCCAACTGAGCTCAGCTCGCGCTCGATGTGTGAAGCAAAGAAGAAGAAGAAGGTCGCGTGGTCGTGCAGAAATCGTAGCTGAATGGGCGGGAAAACATTGATGAAGAAAGCATTTGCGATATGGATGAATTCATGGAATGGATTCATGCTTCGAAATAAAAATTGAAAGTGAATTTATTATTATTTATAACTATAGGGAATATGTTTCTTAGAATATGGGTTATTCCTTCAGTACAAACTCTAGAATATTCTTTTTATTTATGGATTTCTTTATAATGAATGAAATGCCTTAGCAAATTGTTCAGTTCTCTATAGGAAGGCATCCATAACGGTAATATAGTTATAATGAATATACCAAAGGTTATATCTATATAGTAGGTATATATTTTATAGAACATCTAACTACATTGAGTTTCCATAAAAAAAAAAAAAAAAAAAAAAAAAAATTGTTTCTCTAGAAAATTTTGTGTTTTCCTAGTTCCAACAAGTTATACATTTTATATAGCAAGGAATCCATAACAGTAGTATAGCTATAGTCAGTTGAACGATTTAAGATCCCTGTCCAAGCTGTAGATAAGAATTTTTCATCCAAACACGCATGACTTCATACGCTCGATTGTTTCAACAGTCGCGTGTTTTGCCACAGATAAACTGGGTCTGCTTGTGTGAGGTATAGTATCTCTATAAAGGTGTGTGTGAGTGTGTTAGTGTGTCTCTATTCTTGTGTGATCTGCTACCAAGTTGTCGTTGACTTTTTGGTAGCTCTTTTGTCAAGCAACTCGTCGACGTTGTCGTCGAAATGAAGCTGCGAAACTGGTTTACGCTGATTATGGAGCCTATCGCCTAATCGATAATACTAGTTGGAGGAAACATAATCAAAACGAGGCGAAACTGGAACTGGAAATCGAAATGCGGCTAAATGTGGCGTCTACTACGACGATGAGTGCCCTTCACGTGGCTCGTGGTTCGTCGTGGCCCTACACAGACTTTGTGCCCGCCGTTCGCATCGATTAATGCAAAATTATTTCGCCTTGTGTATTAGCATTAACTGCAATGTGGTTCCCTCGCTGGTAACCCCTTTACTCTTCCACACCCCCTGATGTTGCCTTATGCATTCCCCTTTCGCAGGCAGTTCCAAAGAACTCTAATCGCATTGTTTACCTTGCTACGAAGTGCTACAAAATTCTTCCCGCCCTTTTTACATACACATTATGCAAGCCAGGGAGGGAGCGAGATAGAGTGAGAGAGGGAGAAACATCGCATTAACGAGCGAGCGAGCCAGGGCTGGAGCGTCTACTAGAGCAACACGGCTGTGGCGGTTACGGCTATGTCTGATTTGTTAGGCCAACTATCTGCCTTATCAGCAACACGTTCGCTGACAAATTGATAAAGCCAAGAGCATTGAGAATACCCTACACTACTCAAGAGAGCATGCTGCTTCAAGTAACAAGTGACATAACTTATGTGATACTAGCAGATTACTATTTTATAATTTTAACTAGACCTAGCTATGTTCTCTCTTCACGGTTGTTGTTCCCAAATTCAACTCGACCTTGTTAGGTCTATTTGCTCCTATTGAAGCTAGCAGGTTCCCCTCTTCAAATATACCTTAGCCAGGTCCTCTTTCCACTAGCGTAGATTAGAACTTAGCAGACCACTCCCTATCAAACTCATATAGACATAGTAGGCTCTATTTCCAGTAGTTAGCAATTTCGCAGATGTCTTCTTCCCTCTCTTCTTACTTCTTTAACTCTTCCTAGCTAGGTCATTTCTCTATCGTTGTTGTGAATCAAACCGATCAGTCCCTATTCAACTAGCTTTCTAACTATTGTAGTTCTAAATTTGACCCCCTTAAGTATACCTAGCTAGGTCCTCTCTTCAGCATCGTAAATAAAAACTTATTGCTCCTTCCCCATTCAACTAAACCTAGCTAGGTCTTTTCTCCACTTTGGTAGTTAACAACTTCTTCCGTCTTCAAAAAGTCCTAGTTAGGTCTTTTCTCTACTATCGTTGTTGGGACCCAGAGTTCTCTTTTTCAACTGATCTGCTCTTCTCTATTGTAGTTTGCAACCTTTCACCTTTCAACTAGTCCTAGCTAGGTCATTTACTCCATTCTGAGCTCAACAAGTCCCAGCTAGGTCCTTTCTTCAGTATTGTACTGAGTGACTTACCTCCTTCAACTAGTCCCACCTTGGTCTTCACTCGCCCAGCATGGTTAGCTCATTGACAAGTCGACCTAGCTCAGCCGGAACCTATTCTATGAGAGCAACAGCTCGAATCGATGCGCGCGATAAAATGGCGTAACCAGAGCAAAACAAAACGAACGCGTGGGAGTGGCAAAGGGGTAGCAAGAGGAGGAGAACGAGGGGCATCCTACTGATTGGGGATTGATTGAATTGTGTGTTAACCCTTTGATAAACTAATTATATTCGCAGACTGACCACAGGCGCAGCCAGGGCAGACACCAGAGCACACACGATGGCCAATCCGCGCAAGTTCAGCGAGAAGATTGCGCTGCAGAAGCAGAAGCAGGCAGAGGGCACAGCGGAATTCGAGCGCATTATGAAGGAGGTCTATGCCACAAAAATGGACGAGACGCAAGCGACGCAGAAGCTCTTCGAGTGCGGTCTCAGCGGAGCAGAGAGCAATGCATCGCCTGGAGCGGGTAATGGCACAGGAGGTGGAGGAGGAGGCGGTAGTGGCAACGGCAGTGGTGCCAGCGGTGGAGCCTCGCCAGATGGCATTGGAGGTGGCGGCGGTGGTGGAGGAGGAGGTGGAGGAGGCTCACCCTCAGCCTACCGAGAGTCGCGTGTGCGAAGCATTGGACCAATGCGACGTCCATCGGATCGCAAACAGGATCGTTCACCCTATGGCAGTAGCTCTGCCGCAGGTGGCGCTGGTCTGGTCAATGCACTGGGCTTACCCAACACCAGTGGACCCAGCAACAACAACAACATCAACAACAATGGCACACAACAAAACCTGTACTTGAGTCCACCCATGGACACGAGCTGGCGACGCTCCAATTCGGATTCAGCACTGCATCAGGCTGCCGCTGCGGAGGGTTTTGCCACGGACATGAATGCGCTGCACGCCAATTACCCACAACAGCAGCAACAGCAACAGTCGCACCAGCAACAGCAGCAGCACCAGCAACAACATCAGCAGCAGCAACAGTCGCATCACCAACGATCTCATTCGCCGCATCAGCTCGCACGCACGTTGAGTCCGCAGCCGCAGAGAAGAAAGCCGCCTCTGCTGCCGCATCAATTGCAGCTGCAACAGTTGCAGCAGCATCAGCACAATATGCAGCAACAGCTGCACATACACCAGCAACAGCAGCCTCAAGCACAACAGCAGCAGCAGCAACAGTTGCATCAGCAACAGCAGCAGCAGCAACAACAGCAGCAACAGCAACTGCATCCGTCGCAACCAACGCCATATACCGCCAAATTTCCTCCCAACTCGCTGTTCCGGCCATTGCAGGATCAGGCCAGCTACGCCAATACCGGCTCCCTGCCCAATCTCACCGCGCTGCAGCACTACGCAGTACCGCAGCAACAGTCACAGCAGCAGCAACAGTTGCCGGTGCAACAGCAGCAGCAACAACAGCCGCATCATCAGACGCTATCGCCGGTCATGTCACCGCACAATCCGCGACTCGAGCGCGATCAATCGCCCAGTCCGTTTAGTCCGGGCAGCGGTGCGGCCGGTCCGCCCTCGCCCTATCACCAGCAACAGCACTCGCCAACATCTGCCGGCGGCGGCAGCACGCAGCAGCAGCAGCAGCAGCCGACGCAACCGTCGGTCAACAGTTCGCCCCACTTGTCGTTCAGTCCGCTGCCCACGTTGGGCGCCGGCGTTAATAACTCTTCAAGCGGCACCGCGTTATCCGGCAACCTAACGGACTATCGCCAGCCCGCAAATCCGTCTAGTCCGCGCTCCTCGCCAGGCCTGCTCAGCAGTGTCTCGGGCAGTGAACTGCACACCAGTGCGCCCGCTAGTCCCATCCGGGTGCAGCAGGCGCCGCAGTCGATGTCGAGTGCCTTCGACACGAGCTACGGCAATTTGTCGTTCCACAACAACTTCGAGAACTTCTCGCTCGGCGACAGCAACTCATCGCCGGAGCAACATAGTTTCGCGAACAACTTCGTTGCCAGTTTAGACTTTGATAACTTCACGGTGGGCGGTGGAGCGACAGGCACGAATGGAGGAGGTACCTCCAATGGGCCCTATCACAATCAGGAGCAAACGCAAAACAAAATTTTGGACTTTAACGAACTGAGCGGCAGCCCCGAAGCAGGCGGCAACAACAACAATCTGAGGAGGGTCAACCAACAGCAGCAGCAGCAGCAGCAACAGTTGCTGAACAACAACAGCAATGGGGCGACGCACAACGGCAGCCTCAATGGACCAACTAGCCAACAGCAGCAGCAGCAGCACCAGCAACATCACAACAACAACAGCAGCAACGGTGGCGGAGGAGGAGCAGGAGCGGGTAGCGGTGGAGGCATTGGAGAGTCGCTGGTTGCATCGCCTGTGCCATCGCCACTGGGCTGTCCTAGCTCCCCGCTGCCTATACCCATGTCGGGTCATGGGTCGCCACAACAATTGTCCCTCTCGCTGCATCACTCGCCGCACCACTCGCCGCTGCATTCGCCGCATCACACGAATTCGCCGCTCTCGAGCAGTTCGCCCGTGAGTAATGCCTGCAACTCCAACATGGTAATGAACCATCATCAGCAGCAGCAGCAGCAACATCAGGCGCACCACCAACAACATCAGCAGCACCATCCGCATCAGCAGCACCACCAGCACCAGCATCAGGCGCAATCGCAGAGCCTCACGCCCACCACAGCCACAATACCTTCGATTGTCTTCAGCGACTTCTCCTCGAATGCGGACTTCAATCGAGAGATATTCGATTCACTGGATCTGGATCTGGGCCAGATGGATGTGGCTGGACTGCAGATGCTGTCGGATCAGAACCCCATTATGATTGCCGATCCCAACATCGAGGATAGCTTCCGTCGCGACCTCAACTGATACTATGAGGAGGCTGTGGCGGCTATCGAGAGCGGCGTGCTGCTCGAGGATACCTACGAGGCGCTGCTCGGCGCCGCTGGCGTTGCCCCCAACAGTCCGCATGGCCATGGTAATGATGATGATGATAATGATGAGGAGCAGCACCAGCAGCAGCAGCAGCGGCTCGTCCAGCAGGCAACGTCGGAAGCAGCGACAGCAAGCGACAAGGACAAGAAGGAGCTGGAGGTGGTGGAGTTACTTGTGCCGGGTGTCATTGATGATCTGGTCGACTCCAGCGAATTGGACGAGGAAGTGCGCAAGTTTTTCTTCTAAGTCATGCCCAGATCACAGGTTCACTTCGTCCTCGTTCCCGTTCCCGTTTTTCGTTATCGTTCCCGTTACCGTTCCTGGTTCCCGTTAATCGTTGTGCTTTGTGTAGCTTAACTTAGTCTTAAGTGTACTCCGGAGAGTCCTTTGATAGTCCCCCCACTCCCTACCTACCAAAAGAACCCCAACCCCAATCCTAACCCAACCATTCAGCTCCAAATCGATGTTACCTTAAAGCGAGTCTCAGATTTTACTTAACTACGCACATAAGTCACGAAATACCTACTACTTCTTACTATATACTATATATACTTGATGTAAATCGTAACGTAACGCTACTTTCTGTATATATGCCCGTATATACATGCACATGTATATGTATTTATTTATATATATATAACTGAAATATATATATACATTATGGACAAGGATTAAAACCAAAAAGTGTCTTAGACCTACGACCAAATTATTGTACACGTTCTGAAAACAAAAGAAGGAAAGAGAGAGATGGAGAGAGCAAGAGAAAGGGAAGGATAAGAGAACACACAGATGTGAAATTCCTGTAAAATAAAGCTACAATTTACCGACTATTTATAACAGATAATAATGCTATGATCGCCAATATATCAGAGAGTCCCATAGCAGCCGATGAATATATTGTACTATATACTGATGTATATATGTATGTGTATGTCGAAAACATATACCCTTACGTGCCGTCGAAGCAATTACTAGTATTTAAGATCGCAGACCGTTTACCGTTATCTCTCCACACATCTATGTAAAATTGAAAGTGTTCCAAGCACTTTTCGAATACCCTAAAACTGAAATAATCAAAACGATAATATGATCAATTTCGCGTTGTACTTCATTCGACATAGTCCCGCAGTATCACAAATTAAATAAATATATAGCTAAATATATAACGTACTATATAGTTCATAGGACGTGGCGTGAGAACCCCGCACAAAACAGAACAGAAAACAGAAACACACACACAACTAAATCAAAAGAATAAAACGAACTACTCAAAATTTTATACAACAAAAGAAACCTAAAGCTAAAATCTAGTTAGGAAGCCGAAAAAAAAAAATATAAAACGAACAGATCGCTAAGGTCTTCTACATATTTACCACACTCCGTAATTCTCTGCAAATCTTAACAGCATATTTATATTTTATTTCGATTCCAAGTCAGAAAACAAAAAAAAAAAAAACGAAACAAATGAAAATAGTCTAAATTTACTACGCGAATACGACTAATAATGATTAATCCAAATCCAAATCTTAAAGAACCGACACAAAGAGAACAGAGAAGAAAGAGAGCGCGGAAGGAACAGGCTTTAAAAGTGCAAACGTTTTATTAATCGAGTACCAGAACTTATACATAATATTGTTAATTACATTATAGTAACAAGGATTTTTGCATAAACAAAATTATATATACATATATATTTACTATATATACAACATACATTTTCCTTTTTTTAATGTCAATGTAAAACTCTAGTTATAAACTAAATAAGTCAACTTTAAATCCTTTACAAAGATCGATAACTAAGAAACGCTGAATGAAAAAAAAAAAAAGAAAATTTGCAGCGGAACTTTTTGTTGTCTTATTTGCTGTTCAGAAAAAGAAGAAAATAAGAGAGAGAGAGAGAAAAGAAAAAACACAAAAAAAAGGAAAGAAAGGCGAAACAATTTGTATATGTAGATTATACATAATACCTATTACAATACAATATAATAAAAATAAACTAAGTAATTGTGTATGTAATATATGATTACATTTCTAAAAATTACGGAAACAAAATCCATGCAAGCAGGAATAAGAGTATATTCAATGTAATAACACAGTTATTTGTTTCAAAAATAAATCTTACATTTAATTTTAAAAAAATGATACCCCCTTTTGGAATGCATCGGAACGTGAAAATATTGGATGGATTTGCCCAATGGGTTTTGTTCAATGGCTGTGCGAATAATTGCACGTAAATTATGCACATTGTCGCTATGTAAATCGACAATACTCGTAAGCACACTTTTTAATTGCACACACACACACTCGCACACACACACAACTCACTCACAGACGGGCACACTTGCACACACAGTGCAGATTACAGATCGTTGTTGTTGTTGTTGCTTTGTTAATAAGCGCGGCGCAGTTTGCGGCATGCGCTAAAATTAGTAGCCAAAGTTCAGCGTAGTCCTCTTACCTTTCAAAAGGGAGAGAGAGCGAGAGAGAGTGAGTGGAGTAACAGCGGCAGAGAGGGAGCACGTACAGTCATGGTCATGCAAGTGTGTACGCACTAAGAAAAACATGTATTACGTGTGCGTAAATTTGTCACCTTTGGCGCGAGTTTAAACTGAAATGTTAAACAGGGACGCATAATCGACTAGCGTATACACTATGCGAGGTATAAATTTATTGTTGCATTAATTGACACTTGTAATTTGGTTTAATTGTTTGGCAATTTTTACTGTACAAATTTTATTCAAATCAAGGTATTTAGGTTTGATTTAGTATTGGATTTTCAATTTTTAATCTGAATTGAATTAAAAAAAAATAATGCAAATGTTAAGGTTTTCAAATGTTTTTCTCCAGACAAAATATTATATTTTTCATTATTTTTAAAGTTTCTTATTTTTTAAATTTGAAATTTTGTGGGATATTCAATTTGTTTACTCATTTTCAAGTAACCATAAACAATTTTAAAATTTCCTAAGAAACGCACTTAAATAACTAAAATACCCGTCTAAGTATTTGCAGGGTATTATTTAATGCGCGCAAATCGCAATTTCCGAATCAAAGCTTTTTATTTCTATATTATTTTTCGCTTTGACTTTGCTGATACGCTATTAACGGTAAAAGGGCAAGTCGCACAACAGAAAGAGAGAGACAAAGAGTGAGAGAGAGCGCGAGCAATTGGGAGTGTGTGCTCCCGCTCTGTTTATCTCTTGTACTCTCTCTCCCTCTCTCTTTCTCTGCACGCTCGTTTTGCTTTGGCCACTCCGTGTTTTTCCTAATGAAGTGCGAAAATCAAATCAAATTGCTGTGCTAATCGAAGCGATGACGCGCTTACTGTAGCGTCATTAATTGTTATCGAAAGGTTCCGACTTCGCTGACCACTTCACAGAATCAGCAACAGAAAAAAAGGCGCAAATGTTATCAGTAAACACAGGCACGCACACACACACACACACATACACGCAACGACAGGGGGCGCCGCTAACGACATTCCAAGACGGCAGGCAACAGCTGCCCAGGGGGCGCTATACACATGCACATGCGTGTGCGTGTGTGTGTGTGTGTGCGGTTTTACCAAACAGTTGAATGCGCTTTTATGGCACACAATGATAAGCTCTCCCGGGTCTGGGCCTGGCGACGGCAGCTGTGCCGTGCATAACAATAGTGCAATAAGCACAAAGAGGAAACTGCAACTAATAATGGCAAGAGTCTAATTAGTATTGGCCACAGCGAGCCTATCGATAAACGATGATGATGATGATGTGTATATCGTTTGCAAAATATACTGTCAAAAATACTCTAATTGGATGATTAAATAAGATTAATCTAGTATTTATTTGCCTGCTCCACTGTGCAGTGGATCACAGGCTGTGATTAAAACAATAAACAACAACAAGATCTACAACCGCAATAAATAAAATAAGCGCAAATAGCAATATGCATTGTAATGAAACGTAAACAGGCGATACGGCAGAATATATACATATGTATTTATATATACACAATATGTATATAGAGAATATTATTAGACAATCAGTAGAATTGTAAATATTTTGCACTTTTGCCTGCACCCATTGTGAATGACAGTGTGGCCGTGTGCACATGCGCTGTAGCAAAGTGTGCAAGCGAGAGGGAGATAGAGAGTTAAGCTGCTCACGCAATCAAATTCCAGAATAAAACATTCATTCCACTTATTTGCTTAGCCAATTTCAGTGAATGACTGATCTAACAGTCTGGCCAAATATTTACCAGCCTGAGGGGAAATATTAATACGTCATACCTGGGCGGGCGGGTAAAGTACCGTACTGAAAAAGAACTCACAATAGACGGACATTGTTGCTGTCTCAAAATAACAAATTGATAACAAGATAACAAATAAAAAGCGAAATTACATACACATTAATTTGATGATGATGAATCAATAATCTCGCCACACTGCAGTAGAGTGACTCTCAAACCTGCCTTGAAAGCTCCGCTCGCAACGAAAGCTCACGCAAAAAGACGCTTTTCACTGTGACTCCTAAACGTTAGGCTAGCTTTATTACATTGACTATTTACGGTTTTTAGGCACAATCTACAGTTCTGTTCTTTATATTCTATTGGTGCGCAGGTAATCCTCCTCGTCATCTCCATCGGTCTCCTCTACCACACTGTACGAGCTCTTGCCCCCTGTCCCTGTACTTGCTGCTCCCTCCTTGGCCAGATGCGTCTCAAAGAACTCCTCCACAGTATCGGTATTCCATTTGTTTATCGATAACGTCTCCTGTACCTTGCCACTGGCATCGAGCAACTTGACAATCGGATCCAGTCCACGTACGTATTTAATCTGCAGATTGGGGAACTTGGCGGGGCGACCGCTCTGTATGAAGGCCTGGATCTGCGGGTAGGCGCGGAACTTGCAGGTGCAGACCTCCAGAATTGCCTTGGCGTAGGTGCGCTGCGCCGCCGGCTGCTGGTCCTGCGTGCAGCACTGCTTGCAGTGCGGTCTGAGGAGAGAGAAGAAGAGAAAAGTTAACTCCGCTCTATATAGTAATAATGCTTGTGATTTACTTTAGCGCCTCCAGTCCAAAATCATCCAGTTTATCGCAATTGGAACACATCAGCTGCGTCTTGATAAAGCCCAGCTCCCGGCAATCGGCCGCGGTGAACTCAGCCTGAGTCTGGTTCTGCAGTAATTAAATTTTATTAACTTCAGCTCTTTGCAACTTCTTATGTATTTAAACTCACCACGGCCAGCAGTAAAACTAATGATAGCGCGAATTTTAACATATTTATTTCCAAATTTAATTAGCTACACTATATACCACGTCGTTGTTTACAAAATTTTCTATGCACATCTGCATTTATCGATTACGATATGTTGTTTACGTTTTTCGCTTACGTGCATGCAGTATTTTTCATACTATATTTAGTGTATTCGTGTTTGGTGCGCTTGCCAACACTTTTTTGTTGGCGATACTCAAGTCGCAGTGAGCTCGAATTCATTGAAGAAGAAGAATGTGGCTCACGTAGTCGCATTTGTTTTGTTCCAACCGATTTACCAATTAATTACAAAATAATTGAAATTTTCACAGAAATTTTAACGAAACGCGAAACGTGTGACAAATCAGTTAATTGTTGGTCCAAAACGTAACGTGAAAAACAACAGTATTCCGTTAGTGTGTGCGTGTGTTTGGCAGTATATTTTGGCAAATCAATAAAATACAATTTATAGAGAGCGAGCGAGAAAGAGAAAGAGAGAGCGGAGCGAAACGGAGCAAACGCGCTGCGCAAAAGTGAAAACTCAATCAACGAACGAACGAAACACGCACGCATAGAAAAAGGTGAATAATAAATACGATAAGGAAAAACGAATAACAAACAAGAAAACCCAAAAATTATTTCGATTGATGTAAAAATAAATATTCAGGCATTTGTTGGGTGTGCCGTCGAGTGTTCTTCTGTTGCTGCTGTTGGGGTAGAGCACGAAAATAGAATGAAAGAGAAGATGTAAAACGGGGAGTGGGGGGAAGAGAATAGAGAGCAGCTCCAGGGGAGCGCATCTTACAGTATCTCTTGCATGCGTGTGTGTGTGTGTGCATTGCATGTGATTGTTTGTGTTTGCTTGCCTGCCTGTGCATGTGCGTGTGCGTGTGTTTGTGTGTTCTTGTTTGTGTTTTGATTAGCAAATTAATAATCACACACACACAGACACATAGACATGCAGAATTGTTGCTCTGATTTCGCCAAGGTGCTAAAATCTGTAGCTCAACTTGTTTATTTTCCTTGCATAATGTACACAAGTGCAAGTAAATTAATTAACAACAAATAAATTACGGAATAGTTTTATTTTTTCAAGAAAACTTGTTCTAGCCTGGTAACGGTTCTACACACACACACTTACATAAGTCACGTGTGTGTGTGCGTGTTTGTTCATTCAAGTTTTGTACTTATGCAGCTGCACAGAGCACGAGACGTTGACGGAAGCTGTCGCTGCCTCTGCCTCTGCTGCTGCGCTGCTTACTATATGTTCTACCTGATTCAGGGGCAACTTCCGCCTCAGCTCGCAGCGCAGCTTGTTTAACTGGTTTAGGGCTCCAGTTGCAACTGTGTGTGCGTGTCGCTGCCTGTCTATGCTTGTGTGTGTGTGTATCATTCGCACCTGCTGCATGTGGCACGCCAAACTGCAGCTGTCGCCAGTTGCGTCTCAAATTTCTTATCAATACAAAAGAAAAACCTTTACAAGTTTTTCATCACCATCAGGTAGCGCCCTTTTTCCATGTACCTGCAGCTCTGCATTGCCAGTGTTGGAAACAGTAACAAAATACCAAATGAAGTTTGTGTTTGTTTTGGTTTATTGGAACTCCACAAGTCTCCAAAGAAAGCGACAAACACACGTGTAAGTTACAGTTACTTCGTAAATGTACACATGTATATGTGTAAATATGTATGTGTTTGTGTGTGTGTTTTTTCTATTATATGGCCCACGCCAGTGGCACTTGTGCCCTACCCACGATACGTTATTCATGCAATTTGGCCATAATTAGAGTTAACTCACACACACGCACACACACACACACACACTCGAGTGGCCATAAAGCATGCCATGCATATGTATGAGTATTCATTCAGAGTGAGTCAGCTGTGTGTTAAGTGAGAGCGTGTGTTGTCATTATCAATAGAGCTCATTGTGTATTGCCTTATCGCCTAATCAGCGTATTATTTCGCCATCAGCTACTCTATAAGGCGGCTGACTAAGCCGTCTGTCGGTATAGCCTCCCTTCAACTGTTGCGTCTTTACTCTCTGCTTCTGCACCTCCACTACAGCTGTGCCCTCTCTCTACCTTCTTCTTTGACTCTACTACAGCTGTGCCCGCGCTCTACCTTCAGCTTCGTTTCGTATCTCCCTCTGTCGCTGTTCTTTAGCTTTACGACAGCTGTCCCTGCTCTACCTTCCTCTCTGTCCCCTCTTTAACGTGCCCTAAGTCCTCTCTCTACCTTCCTCTCTGTCACCTCACTACCTTGCTCTCTGTCCCTTCACTCTATTTACATTTGTCGCCTCTCTAACTTCATATTTCCTTTCTGTCTCTTTCTGTCACATTTCTCATTTAACATCTGTCTCGTCTCCTCTCTTCATTGATGCCTCGTCTCCTCTTTCATCTCTATCAGGTCTCCCTCTCTGTCTCCTCTGTCCCTCGGTCTTGTCTCTCCAACTGTTCCATCTTCCCCTACATCTCTCTTCTTGCTGCCTCAGTGACAAGACTACCTCTATCTACCTCTGTCTTTTCCCTCTACTCCGTCAGTCTACCTTTACCTCTGTCTCGGCTCTCCTTCTGTCTCAGCATGCCCTTTGCCTTGTCTCTTCATCTGTTCCGCCTTCCCCTACATCTCTCTTCTTGCTGCCTCTCTATCGCAGCTTCAGCTGTTCCGGCTTCCTACACTACCTCCTATCTACCTTCTCTACCTCTGTCTTCTCCCCTTATCACCGTCTGTTCCGCCACTCTACCTTCACCTCTGTCTCTTATCTCCCTCTGTCTCGGCTCTCCTTCTGTCTCCGTATGCCCTTTGCCTTGACTCTTATCAGTTCCGTCTTTCTCTCTACCTCCTCTTCCCCTTAGTATCGCAGCTTCATCTGTTCCGGCTTTACCTTCCCTTTACTTGCTTCATCTCAGTCTCCGCTCTACCTCTATCCCAGCTCTACTTCAGTACCCGCTCTACCTCAGTGCCTGCTCTACCTCTTTCCCTGCACTACCTCTCTACCTTACCCCATTTCGCCTGCTCAGCTGTTCATTATCATCATATAATACGATAGCCCAACCCCATGTTGTTATTGTTATTGTTATTGTTCGAGTGAAATCACTTAGATTCGCAGTAAAAGTAACTGTTACTGTTACCCTAACTGGTACTGCAACTGTCGTCGTAGATAGCGAGTGCCTTGAGGTATCGCATTGTCGCAAATACAAAGGAAATTCAGAGGGAACCCAAGACGTTGCTCACTTCAGCTGCGTCTTTGTTCAGTTTCCGCTTTGCTTGTGCGTGTCCCAAGTTTGGATTAGGTATTGTATTGTATATATACAATAATGTATAGTTGCCTTATATAGTATATAGTTGTGCCATATTCCCAACTGACCAGGCCCCTATTTGTGGCAAACAAACTGCGCATTTGCGTGTTCTAAGGGTTTCTCGCTAATTAGAACTGAACATATAACAGCTCCACTATTCCTGTTTCCTTTCCTCTCCCCCTCCCCTCGAACTACCCTTTCTCTCCCTCTCTCTCTCTTCTTTCTTCACTGGTATTTTTAGCTGGTATTCAAATTGTATTCGCATGCTCTCAATTGCCTAAAGGTCAATCTAATTGCACTCGTTTACGACTATTTGCAGAGCAGTTAAAGTCACCAGACTTCTGAGTATATCTGTGTGTGTGTGTGTTTGTGTGTTTGCACGACAATTTTCTGCCCACAAAAGTGCGTTCGGTTTGTTTACGACTCTCCAATGAGCCCTTCGCTGGTACCGTTAGTTTCAAGGATTGGCTGAGAGCTAATTGGGGAATGTGACTCAGTACTGTCCACCCTCGCATATAATTGAGTTTGCAAATAAACGTAATATGTCATGGATATGTTGGTACCCGCTATGTGGAACTTCTTGCTTGAAAATAGTTCTGGAAGGAAGAAAACTTATAAAATAGAATCATATAAAGAAGTTCTTTAAACGGATATTTCATGTATTTCATAATGTTTGTATTAGAACTACACAGAGAACACCTTTATTTGCATTTTATATGATGTTTTATAATATTTGTCTTTAAGTAAGGTCATTTAAATTATTTAAGGAAACATTTTGCAAGAGAACTATAGTCTGAAGAGGTTGTAATTAACTTCTTGGTAGTATATTTGTACTTTGTAGTATATACTACTATTTAATACTTAAAGAAAAAAATCTATTGAACACGAAAATTTTAAAAAGGCTCTTTAATCTTTTAAGAAAACATTCAGAATGAGAACTACAGTAGCAAACCGTTGTGATCAAGTTCTTTAGCTTATAAAAGAAAGTTTTATAAGTAAAAACCTATTGAAAGTAACAGATCCAATGAAAATGGAACTTGAAGTTGTTCTTTTGAAGTTCTTAAGGTCTTTCACAGTTTCAATAAAGTAGAAAAATAAACTTTACGTATTTCTTTTGAAGTGTACAAGATATATAATTAAATTTAACAGATAGACATACCCTTAAAGTATTTTAGGGAAATAACCCAAATTTCTTTATCAAGACTTTATTTTCTTGAAATACGAGAATATAGGCAAAGAAACTTTAGATCTAAGCAATTTTAGCAGAGATATAAAAGTTTTTAGCATATTTATTTCTAGGAAAAAAACTCTTGATAAAGAAGTTTTGGGTATATTTCTCATAAATATTTACTTTTTTGTCTATATTTTTAAAGCTCTAACTAAGCAGAGGTCTTGAGTTTCTGCATGTTTACTTGAAGTTTTATTTGAAATTTATTCGTATATATTCTTCTTATAAATGATTTATATTTATTTTAGCAGAGATCTTTAGCTCAGTTTCAAGAAAACGTTTCTTCATTATAAGAAAATAAAAGATTAAAAACTGGTGTATTTGTCTGCAAGTTAAAAAGTGCTTGCCAAGTTTTTAGATAACTCCGTTTGTATACCAATGATTATGACTATATTCCATATACTGCTTTATATGATATATGGTACTATTTATATACTATATGTATATTGCTCTGTGCCGTGCACAGTTTTTATCGCGTCATATTTTTGTCAAGTTTCAAGTGCGCATTGAACCTGGCCACGCTGAGCAGCTTTAAATGTTCGAGAGTGTGTATATACTTTAAATAATATATATAATTAATACCATGCAAAAAAGGTGAACAACAACAGGTGAACAACAGTAAAAACAACAACGGAGTGCAAACTGTGTAAACAATAAGAAAATAAAAATATTCACAGCTGTGTCAGTTCTCTCGGTTCTCGGTTCGGCGCAGGTAAATAAAATGTGTAATTTGTGTCATAGTTTGTAAAATTGAATGCTTTTCTTAATTAATGAGTCGCTTTTCGTTATTTTCCACTCAGGTCGATATGGGCTTAGAGAGAGACAGAGAGAGACAGGCAGAGAGAGGGAGAGAGAGAGAGGGAAAGCGTGTATGAATTGGCAATAGATTGAGGGCAAGGCAAGGCAAGGCAAGCACAGACTAAGACACCCACGGCACACAGCGCGGCAATGCACACACACACACACACACACAGCACCTACACTTGCACACACACGCACACTCGCTCTGCACACACACACGCACACTCGCTCTATATAGTTTATGAATTTTGAGTTGATTTTTAATTGCACCTTTGCATTGTTCTGTTGCAGACACTTCGCTGCCAAACTGCCATTAGCCATATAGACAAACAGACAAACAACTCACACACACACACAGACACAGACAGACACTCACTGCAACTCTCGTACCACATTCCACCACGTAATCCTCGCCAGAGCTGCCCACCTGCCCGCCTGCCTGCCTGTCTGTCTGTCTATCTGTCTGTGCCATGTGCTGCCGCTGCTAAAGCTTCTTCGCCTCTCAGTCTCAAGATGCGCGTCCTGCTGCTTGCCTGTGCGCTGTGCTGTGCCTGCCTCTGCCTCACGCCCCGCGGCGTCGCTGCCTGTTCCTCGCGTGCCATAAGCAAACCCCGACCGGAGGCAACGCCAGCGCCGCCGCCGGATAATGTAATTGCCACAACGGAGGCGCCGCCACAACGTCCCAACATCACATTCCCGATCTTCAGCTGCCCGCCCACCTATGCCGCCTGGTATTGCCTGAACGATGCCACCT
This sequence comes from Zaprionus africanus, assembly GCA_018151435.1. Lineage (NCBI taxonomy): Eukaryota > Metazoa > Arthropoda > Insecta > Diptera > Drosophilidae > Zaprionus > Zaprionus africanus. Next base: position 101,616 of record JAECXB010002310.1, on the reverse strand, counting down.
GCTTCACCGTGGAGATCCACAACGAGATACTCTACAATTGTGAATGCGCCATTGGATTCATGGGACCACGCTGCGAGTACAAGGAGATCGATGGATCGTATCTGCCCACGAGGAGCCGCGTGATGCTCGAGAAGGCGAGCATTGTGAGTGGAGCCACGCTCGCCGTCATCTTCATGGCCATGTGCTGTGTGGTGCTCTATCTGCGCCATGAGAAGCAATCCAAGCAGAAGCTGCACGACAGCAGCGTGGGAGGAGCAGATGGAGACGGTGCAGGATCGGATGTCGCTGACATGGCTGGCTTTGAGAATGCCGGCATCGATGAGGTGGACAATGGAGGAAGGAACAAACTGCGCATAGCGCCGAGGCGTCCCTTTGGACCACATCATAGTCGCATCATGTCGCTGGAGCAGGCCTATCTGCAGTCGGCTATGAGCCACGAGAGGGCAAGGCATTAGAGGAGGGAGAGAAGAGAGGGGTGCCAACCCTCAACTAACCCTAAGCTGAGAGCTAATGGAGCCTAACCCAATTTAACTGTGTTTTTTTTATTTAACTGTAACTCTGTTCCGTTCCATTATTTTATGTTCTGTTCCGTTTCGTTTCGTTCTTAACTGTTCTACCAAGTTTCGGTCAGTTCTTAACTGTACTACGTTTCGTTCAGTTCTTAACTGTACTACGTTTCGTTCAGTTCTTAACTGTTCTACGTTTCGTTCAGTTATTAACTGTTCTACGTTTCGTTCAGTTGTTAACTGCATAATAGTTAGGTTAGTCTAACTGTTATACTGCGTTTCGTTCAGCTATTAACTGTGCTACTACGTTTCGTTCAGTTCTTAACTGTTCTACGTTTCGTTCAGTTCTTAACTGTACTACTACGTTTCGTTCAGTTCTTAACTGTTCTACGTTTCGTTCAGTTCTTAACTGTACTACTGCGTTTCGTTCAGTTATTAACTGTTCTACTACGTTTCGTTCAGTTCTTAACTGTTCTACTACGTTTCGTTCAGTTCTTAACTGTTCTACTACGTTTCGTTCAGTTCTTAACTGTTCTACTGCGTTTCGTTCAGTTCTTAACTGTTCTATTTTGTTTAGTTCCGTTTCGTTAACTGTTCAGTTTCGTTCAGTGCTGAACTGTAAAGCTTCGCTCAGTTCTAAGCCTTACAGTTTCGTTCAGTTCTTGACTGTGCAGTTTCGTTCAGTTCTTGACTGTTCAGTTCTTGACTATCTTTTATTGTTTATTTAATATTTTAACCGACTCCCGAACGAGCTGAAAAGTATTTTAAGTGCGATCGTAATGCAGAACAAGAAGTATTATATTAACTGAGAGAAGACCTAATGCAATTTCGGCCGATAGCCGCCCAATTCGAACTAATTTATGCTATATACGAAAGTAATATAAAAAATATTATTAATAAATTAATATTAATATAATAACTATTTATTCCCCGACATCGCGTTAATAAATGCGAAACTAAACAAACCAAATTGGACTTTTATACTGCTGCTGCTTGTACCCTGTAATAACTGTATACCCTGTAATAATTCCCCCTCTCTTCTTCCTTTCAGTTATGCCGCACAACAACCCAAACCAGCCGCCCAATGGTGGATCGGGCGGCGAGGATCCGCTGGGTCCGCCCAAGGCTGACTTCAGTGCGCCGCCACCGTATGAGCCCGACGCACACGGCCAGGGTGGAGAACAGGTTGGACTGGGCACACAGCAGGGCATGATGGGGGGACTGACCACACATGGCTGTGCCAACGATGGGGTGGAGCAGCAGCAGCAGCAGGAGCTGCACGGCAAGTTGCCCACATACGAGGAGGTGCAGATGGAGAAGTCGTTGAATGGTGAACTGCCGCCCGCATTCCTCACATTGCCATCGCAACAACAATTGCCACCGCCACCGAATCCGTTGCTGCCACTGCCTCCGAATCCGTTGCGTGATAATGCCGCCGTGAGAGCCGCCCAACCGGCGCTGACCTTCATTGCCATCGATGCCAGCGATCCGGATAATAGTTTGTCCACCACGGATAATCTACTCGGCACAGACATCATGTTCATTACGGCCTTCATGGTGGCATTCCTGTTCAACTGGATCGGCTTCTTGATGCTCACCTGTTTCTGTCACACAATCGCCGCTCGCTATGGTGCCTTGTCCGGGTTTGGCTTGTCCCTGGCCAAGTGGACATTGATTGTGAAGCACTCGACGGATCTGGCATCGCACGAGAACTCCTGGCTGTGGTGGTTGATCTGCGCCTTTGGATTCCTGATCGCCATCAGGGCATTGATTCAGTATGTGAGCATCAAACGCTCCTGGCGACTGCTGTCCGCCTCGGCCCAGGAGCGGCTGCTGTTCTTCTACTAGGTGCGGGCGCCGTCGCCGTTGCCGTCGGCGGGTTATGTAAATACGTTAAGTGTATGAGAGCTGGAAGAGAGGGAGCGGGAGAGGGGAGCGGGAGAGGGAGAGGGAGCGGGAACAACGGGACCGCGATAGAGAGAGACGACAACGACGACGGACACGGCGACTTTTGCGTTTGCATTTGCGTTTCTCTCCCTGAAAACATTTTTCTTTTGATCCAAAAAACCAAACAAAACAAAAGCGAAAAACAACAACAAAACAAAAAAAAAGAATATCATATTATATGTGAACTTACCATTCGGTTAGTGTTTCTGTAGTTACAATACTATGTTAATTAATTAGCGCAAGTTAATCCTGAGATGATCCACGAAGAGAGTTAAAGCTAGCCTAATAGAGTAAAGTTGTTTACACACTCACACTCACACACACACACGTATAGTGTAGTGAGGGGCGGAGTTCAGGTCGATCCTGGCTCCGTCTCGCTGCACCCTTTAGTAATCGATGTATGTATGTAAATGTATGTACACGTCTATGTAAATCTGTATAGTTCTATAGCATCTCGAAAGCGGAGTAAGTGAAAGGAGTAAAGAAAAGACAAACCAAAACAAAACAAAAAGCAAAACATCTAGAGAAGAAAGAAGAAATGCCACCACATATTTTTATTAAATCTACTCTATGCTGTGGTACTTAAAAACAACAACAAACGGCTACACAAAAAACACACAAATAAAGAATAGAAAGCCAGCGGTAATTTTGCTAGTAAAATACACACCACACACACACAACTATTATAATTACGATTATTGCTAATATAACGTTTATAATTAAAACGTTTAATCCCTTTGTATGTAAATTGAAGTATGCATTGCAAGGACGCATATCACAAACACAAAAATATACGTCAGTTTTATGCGAATTAATAAAATCAAACAAAACTAAGAAAAACGATTATTTATTTGAACAACACAGACTTTTAAATTCGATTAAAGTGAAATTGATAATTCAAAAGTGGCGCCATGAAAATGCAACTCTGTGCATGGCAGGCAGCAGCAGCAATCGAACTGTCTGGCAGCACTGGCACATCTACAAATCAACCCTGCCTGCTGTATGCGTTGACCAACACTAGCCTAAGTAGGTTGTGCACATTTGCTGCAGCTCACATAAAGTTGTGTCGTTCGTGTGTGAAAATTCACATTTTCACTAGCTGGCAGCCATCTTTTTAATATAGACATAATTTTCTTAATAATACGTGCAAAACAATCAACTAAACAATAAACATTGCGTTGCTAAGCATCCACGGACGCCAAGTAAGTTAATTACTCAATACAAAAAGTGTTTTTTCTTAGTATTCTTTGTGAAAATTTTCTCAGAGGGTGCATGCGTGTGTATCTGTTAAAAGATTTTTTTCTCAGCCTGCCCCGGCGGCAGTCTGCAACGTAATTATTGATTTTTATTGCTGCCTATTACTATTACTACTGCATATTGCGAAAAAAAATGCCAAACGGCAACAGTTTTATTTAAACAACTTATGCAACCTTGCAACCTGAGAAAAGTACAGTAGTTGTTGTTAGTTTGAATTAACTATTATTGGTGAATTGTGAAGTAATTATGAATAACATTGTATTAGTGCATTTAACATTATTCTATAGATTAATAACTTGTGTAGCTGTGTTAGTTATATGTTAACTACATTTTTTCGTCTTGCCGGTTTTGTGAGTCAGCGGTCCACGCACAGACACACGTACACAAGCGCACGCACGCACAAATAAACGAAATGCTGAGCCGCCATTTTGTCTTTTCTAAATAGGCATTCACCTCACCTTCTGACGGTTTTGTCGGCTTCATTTTTTAGCCGGTTATATTTTGTTTTTGTGTCTGGGTTTTTACACTGAAACCAGTTTGATGTGCCCATTTCTTTTTGCAAAGAATTAAACAGGTAGCGTATGTGCATATACTGTAGAACGTGCGCGTATGTGTGTGATTGTGTATCTATATACAAACAGCTTCCATTGTGAATGAGGCCGTACTACCCTCATTCATGATGGCGCTGTTCCTGCATGCTTGTATGTATATGTGTGTGTGTGTATCTACAAACATTTATAGCCGGCTTGCTCGACTGATAGATACCTCAATTAACTTTCTAATCGCACTAACGAATCGAATTTGCTCAACTAACCGCCAAAACTGTTGTTGTTTTCCTGTTTTTATGTGTTTGTGATGTTTGTTTTTTGTATTTCAGCGCATTTTACCCATACATAGCTTACTCGCTTCATATACACGTACGCTTTTGTATACCCACCACCACAACACCCTCTCCAAATAGAATCGCATATAAAATTTAAATCAACCACCTCCAAACTCCAAATCCCACACAAAAGTCCCATCAAAATCATGGTCAGGTATGCGCTGTTTGAGAGATCCCCTAACAAAGTTGCGGAAAAAAGGAGAAATCTTTTGTCTGTTTTCAGTAACTTTGCTTGTTTGTTTATCGCCTTAAGTACAGTTTGGAATTAAAGAGAAAAGCACTGGATTAATTTTCCCTATTTACTTTCTTCTCGTTTGCAGCGCAAGAGTGACAAACCCACAACAGCAGCAGCAACAACAAGTACAGAAAATACTACATCGTCCAGCTAACGGGAACAACCTTAAGGCAAACAATACCAACAACAACATGTCGTTCCGTGGCAATCAGAATCGCAACCGTAGCTTTGGAGGTGGCGGTGGTGGAAATCAATATGGTGCTCCCATGGGCGCCAATCGTATGGGAGGCATGAATATGTCACCGTGGGAATCGCAGAATCCCGGCGGTGGCCAATTCGGCAACAATATGCGTCAAGGTGGTGGCCAGATGAATGCTCAGGCCATCAATTTGGCCAACAATCTGTTGAACAATCTGTTCAGGAACCAGAATCCACCATCTCTGCTGGATCTGCCACGTGGTGGCATGGGAAATCGTAATCAACGCGGCGGACCGGTATGTGCATTTAATTTCAATATTCACTCTTGACTTAAGCCTCGTCTACCAACAACAAAAACAACAACATATCTCTCTGAAATTCCTATTTTAATTTGTTCCTTATGCTCTGGGGTTTTTCCTCGGGTGGATGGGAAAATGGAGAGTGTAGAGAGAGAAAGAGAGAGTTTGTCTTGTCCAAGAAGTGGAAAAACCTGCCTCCGAAATGTTGCACGGCTTTTCCACTTATAAACGAGGCAATCTTTTACTTTTCCTTTCCCATCCACCCTGGAAATAGACAGAGAAACAAATGAATACCTTTTATTTTTATTTTAATTTATTTGTTATTTTTATTGAAACACAAACTTTGAAAAGTTCTCTTACTAGTTAAAAATAAAGCAAAACAAAATGCGTATAGTTTTGAAAAGAAAAATTAGAAAACAATTCAACAAATTTGCGAAACAGGGAAAATGTGAGATGTGGAGGTGACAAAGGTTTTCAATATAAAAAAGCATTTATTCCATTTTAAATGCGAAGTTTTTTGTGTTTTTAGTTTCCTTAGTGTGCCCCAAATGATTTTGCACAATTTGTTGAATTTTTGAAACGTACCATTAAACAATAATAATAAAGACCGAGTACCGCCAACCCAACAAAAAGTTCCATTTAAACGATGAAAAGAGTATGAGATATGAGAAAATCAAAAAAAAACAAAAGAAAATCTTAGATTTATTTCTTTAAACGTAATTTATATACAAATATATATTTTTTCTATATATTAGCTCTACATAGGCATTAATTCTTACAAACTACTACAGCAACAAAAACAAAAAATATATATATCTTTTAAAAATCTTTGGATTTTTATGCATTTCACAAATTTTGCTAATTTATCAATATTTATTTTTATTCTCTTCTACACGAAAACTGAAAATTCTCGATGCTTGTTTCAATCTCAAAAATGCATCATAATCGAATCGCATCCAATTATATATATCCTACTATATATATGATGTATATATGAAATATGTCAATATTGCCGATGTCGTCTCCGACCTTCTGCGTCGTGTGTGTGTGTGCGTGCATATTCATGTGCCTGTTGTTGTTGCTCTGCTGTTCAAATGTTGCTGCCACTGTTGTTGTTGTTGTTGTTGCTGCTGTTATCGTTGTTGCCTCGCCGGTGCCCGCCATTGTTTGACCTATGACCCCCTTAAACGACGAATTTTTTCTGTTGCCTACAATTTTGATTTGTTGTTGTTTTATTATTATCATATAAATCTATCCAATCAACGTAACGATGAAAAAATCAAATCAATCTTAAATCCTTAAACTTTTATCAAACCTTGCGGCACCTTGCAACAAAAAACGAACAAACAACAAACAAAAAAACAACACACAAAACAAACTGTTTGTAAAAAATAAACGCAACACAACGCACGAATTGCATAAAACGCAAAATGAAACACAACAACAACCAAAATAAAAATCGATAACTGTAAACGATGCGATGCCACTTCCAATGCGACGCCACTGATTGATTGATTGATTGTGATTGAACTCTTCTAATCTGCTCTGCTCTGAAAACCGAATAACCGATCCGATCTGGTACTGGTACTGATATATATATCTATATATTAATGATGGTGCTCTACTGCGACCCATGTAAACCATGTAAACAAAACCAAACTATATATACTACTATATATTTTACATCGATTATATCGATCTATATCTATAATTACAAATACAAATATGCATCGCCACTCTTCTTCAACGTTCCTGCTCTGATCTCGATAACCGATAACCCACAAAAATCGGTTATACCATGCCCGCCCGTGTTTGTGTGTGTTTCCACAATATATCTGACAAAATCTGTACAATATATATATGTATAAATCCACAAAATGCCACGCGCCGCCACGCCAACGACTTCAACCAACCGAAATAAACATCCCCGTCGACTGATTGCGCGACCGTCCCGCCGATTTGACCAAAAAAAAAAAAAAAAAAAAAAAAAAAACAAACCATATATGTTCTATATATAATCTATATATATCTTTTATATATATTTATCATGTCTATGTAAAATAATCTAAAACGATTCCATTTTCCTTCGCTCCCCGTCGAATCTACTCGATCAACAACATCAATATTGTAAATGGTATAATATGCCATATAATATCTTAAAACTCTTTTTTCACGATTATAAATTGTAACGATTCTGTAACGATTTATGAATATTTTTATAATAATTGTCAACAACAATATTCCATGTATATTCCATGCATTTTTCGATCTATTCTTGCGAATATTATACTGTGTTTAACGATCCACTCGAAATATGTAAATGTAAAAAACAAAACAAACTTAAATGTTTACTATATAAACTATATAAAGATGGTCAATCGCGGTGGCGGTGCCGGCAATCGTCTCAATAATCGTCGTGGCCAAGGAGGTTTTCAAAATCGTGGCGTTACTGGTGGTCCCAAGCCCCCCCAAAAGCAGGGCGCCGGCGGCATTCGTAAGCAGAATGCTTTTGATCGTGCCAAGAAACTTTTGGCTAAAAATGCCAACACAAATAAAAAGAAGGAAATTACTCCTGGCGAAAAGAAAATCGAGAGGTAAGAGTACAACTACTATACAAAAAACAAAAAAAAAAAACCAAAAACAATTCCAAACATAAACAACGATAAAGATTGTTCACTTCGCAATTTTTAATCGACTCCCACAATAAAAAATATATATACTTTTCTTATCAATGCATCAACTTTTCAAAATAATTTTAAGTACTTCTTAATATACAGTTTATTTTCCAATGCATTTGATAAATACTCTCAAGTGGATAAGAGTGTTTATAAAGAGAGTTACAGTTCTCTGGCATGGTGGGAGAAGGGTTCACCTATAATGAATTATTTTCTCTAGTTTAATACGTATTTGAAACATATAAATTTAATATCTTTTTATTTTGCTTTTGTTTTGCTAAGCTTTTATAACATACATATCATTATAGTATGCACTTTGGCTTGCCGAATGATCATGTTTATGAGGATTACTATATAAAGATTCAGTCCGATTGGGGGAAGTTGCAAAATTCATAATTGTTTTCCGATATTGTTTATTATAATGATGCCTAGTTGAGTTTATGTTAGTCTAATGGAGCAACTCATTCTAGAAATCCATTCATTCATTCATCATCAACATTATCTGCCTAGGCTAGAATAAATTTAATGTATGTGTATTTTATATGTACTACAGTCTTTTTACACCACTGTGCGCCTCGTGTGAGTGCGTGTGCGTGGGTGTGTGTGTGTGTGCAGCTGGTGACTATTCTACTCTGTCGTCGCTGCTGCTGCTGCTGCCAGGAACAAGAGCGCTCTTCTTACAACTTACCCACTATATAATATATATTTACTCTTACTAATGAAATCTCTTTCTAATCTCTCTCCACATTCCCCACGTTGTGCTGATGATGATTGAGTAGCAACGTGCCCAAGGAGTCGCCCTATGCCAGCGTGCCAAATGATATGTTCTACTGTCATCTGTGCAAGAAGCACATGTGGGATGCCAATTCGTTCGAGAATCACATCAAGGGACGCACCCATCTGATGATGCGTGAGGGCATTGAGGAGAGCTATCGCCTCAAGGCCAATATGATTCGCCAGGAGGCCAAGATCGCCGAGCAGTTGAAGTCCATTGAGTTCGATCGTTTGAAGCGCATGGGAAAGAGCAAGCAACGTCAGCTGGACTATTGCACCATGTGTGATCTTAACTTCCACGGACACATCTCGACACATCGCAAGTCCGATGGACATTTGCAGCTGAAGAAGTTCTTGCATCCCAAGTGTGTGGAGTGCAACAAGGAGTTTGCCACACGCATCGATTACGATACTCATTTGCTGTCTGCAGATCATTTGAAGAAGGCAGCAGAGAATAATACAAAGGTCGGAGAACGCAAACGTCAGACATTGCCCATCAGCACTGCTGAGGAGGAGACACGCGATCTGCGTCCACCACAGAAGCGTAAGAAGAAGCCCGTGAAGAAGGAGGGCGAGGAAGGCGCTGCTGAGGTGAAGAAGGAAGGTGCTGCCGGTGAGGAGGGTGCCGAAGGTGATGAGGCCGAGGGTGAGGAGCCCAAGGAGGGTGAGGAGGCTGCCGATGAGACCAAGGAGGGTGAAGATCTCAATGAGAGCCAGGAGGAGGAAGAGGTTGCTCTGCCCGTCGATCCAGAGGATTGTATATTGGATTTTGCCGAGGGCGATGAGATCCCCAGCGAGGTGGACACTCGCCTGCCCAAATACAACTGGCAACGCCCAGTGGGCTCCGGACTCATCTCCAAGCTGGAGTGCTTCGAGTGTGCCGTCTGCAGCAAGTTCTTCGACACAGAGATCACCGCCGAGATTCACTCGCGCACCGCCACCCATCATCGCAACTTCCTGAAGTTCATCAACGAGAAGTCCAGCGACACTAAGATTGCACAGAAGCGCGCTGCCGCTGCCATCGAGGAGAATGAGCGCAAGAAGCGCAAGATCGAGGAGGCTGATGCTGCTCCAGCTGGTGCTGATGGTGCTGCTGGCGAGGAGGCTGCCGAGGGCGGTGAGGGTGAGCTCTACGATCCATCAGAGGCCACTGGGGATGATGAGGATTTCGAAATGGTCGAGAACCCCGAGGGTGAGGAAGAAGGTGGCGACGAGGAAGCCCAGGGTGAGGACAATGGCGAGGAGATGGATGCCCAAGAAGAAGAGGGCGATGAGGGCGAACCCGAAGGTGAGCCAGAAGCCGCAGAACCTGAGCCTGCTCCAGTTGCTGCAACTCCTGCCCCCGCAGCTGCCGTCGCTACTCCAGCCAAGGCAGAGCCCGCCGCCAAGACGCCAGCCAAACCTGCTGCAGCCGCTGCAGCTGCCACACCCGCCGCCGCAACAGCATCCCCGGCTCCAGCCGCTGCTGCTGCTGCCACTCCAGCTGCTGCCGCCGCTGCTCCCGCCGATGCATCGCCATCGCCAGCCAAGAAGGCCACGCCTGCCCGTGCCGCGGCGGGTCCTAAGGCAACGCCCCAACGCAATCGCGCACGTGGACGCTACAATAGATACTAGGAGAGGCAGGCATAAGTCGCGTCGCGTCGGGGCATAAGACACAATATATATTTACATATATTACTATAATAACTGCATAATGATTACGATAACGATAACTTACAACTTTCCACATCAATTTTTGGGAACTTTAGGCAAGTTGCCTCTCCCGGCTCTTCTCTCCACCTCCAACACAAACACCATCCACCCCTCCCTCTTCCCCTCATCCCGATAAGCAGCAATTGACTTTGTGACATTTTCATCCCATTTTGCATAAATGTGTAATCGATTTTAGATTATATTTCGGGACTATCAAATGAGCCACGAACAATGAGATAACTTCAAATACAAAAAAAGAAAAGCAACAAAAATAATAACAAAAACAAAAACAAAATGCATTCAATCCAAACTATGTAATGATACAATTTTAAAATAAAAAACTTACTTGTACACACAATATAAAAAGAAGAGACTTTTGTGATGGACAACATTTAAAAGGAGGTAGAGAGCTATAAACAAGGTGCATAGAAAGGAAAGGAAGGATAGCCAGTCTTTGAGAGTGAGATAATGTTTAAAAAAAGGAGTGAGAATTTCTAAAGGCTTCATCAATTATTCTATGCTGCAAGACGGCACAGAGTTCTATGGAAAGGTCTTAAGGAGCCCGTAAGTAGAATATAAAATAAAAATAGATTTGCATAATTTGAAAAGGTGAAGTGTAGAGAAGGTTTTAATAAACTAAGGTACCATATACTAATCGATTATGTATATAAGAGGATATAGAAACTATATACTAACTTGTAGATACGGGATTGATATGTAGGAAGACATAAATAGACTGTTTAGAGAGTTGATGATGATAGTTGATGATTATAAAAGAATATAGAAAGGTATTCATGCCGTGTACATGAATATAAATTCCTATTGGGATTATATACCGATGATTTATATCCAGATATATAAACCTGATTCCAATAAGCAGTTCTCTTAATTCAATTCAATAATCGTAGGCTCTTCAGAGTTAACATTTGCAATGTTTATTACTTCGTATGGTGTAAGTACTTAGAGCTAGGACATAAAGGTATACATATATCGTATATACATATCGTTTATCGCACTGTACACATTCTATATCGTATTATAGACAACGTATATCTTAAGTACTTATCAATAGGTCACATAAATATCGTATATCGTACTACAAATTTGATATACATGTGCTAGACACAGCGTATATCGTAAGTACTTATCGATACACACACTCATATCGTATGTATACGATCTCTTAATATTCTACAACTTCTGTGGGAATCTTTAAAATCTTGTCCGCTTGGCTGGCGTAGTAGAGTATGCTTCGGCCCTGATATGGTTCAACATGTGTCGGTGTGTGTGTGTGTGTGGTGTGTGGTTAAGGTTACGAATGGTAGCTTAAGGATACGCGAGACAGGCAGCTCCTTTGCCAGGAATGTGTCCCCTCGTTGAGATACTTGCTGATGCAGTTGCAGATACATTCACAACTACAGATACATGGCCTGCCTAGTCTGTGCATCTGTCTCTGTTCTCTGTTTTGGCTGCGCAAAGAGCGCCCGCAGTCAGTTGAAGTTGCAGTCCAGGGTATGTTGCTCCGTCGTGGTGGTGCGAATGCGACTCTGCTCGCTCTGTGAACGCTGCAAGCGTCCTCCACGCCAGCCGCAACGCCAGCGACGAATGCAACCGAACAGGCTCCAGTTGACGCTCTTGGTGCGACTCAGCACGTAGATATACGGATCGAGGGTGAAGTGCACCGCCATCAGGATGTCGGCGATCATAAAGAACGGGTGCGCCTTGTCCACGCGATGCTCACGTAGCGCCAGCGGTATGGCAATCTAAGTGGGAGAGGGCGATGCAGAGAGAGGGAGGATTACAATGAGAGACCTCGATTAGAGGCCTACACTCTACTCTCTTTTGCTGCCTTACCATCTGTGGCATCCAGCACAGCACAAAGGAGATGCTCAGGAAGGCCATCAGCTTGGCGAACTTGATCTCATCCGGTGATGTGGCCGATGTCATGGTCACACTGTTGCTATGATGGAATTGCCTTGGAGGCGGCAGATTGCTGCCTGTGTTGTACGCAGCCTGGTAGAGTGTGGTGCCACTGCTGCTCTCTGCATCGATGCTGCGCACGCTCTTCTCGCGGTTCACCAGATTGTACTGCATGTGTCGCTTGGTGGTGCGACTGCGTCCAATTACCCAAAGCACACGAGCCACGAACAGATTGCACGCCACTATGACCAGCACCAGCAGGCTGCCTGCAAAGAGAGAGAAGCAAAGAAGAGAATGCAACATGGAATGTTGAAAAGATTTGTTTTGCTTACCGAAAATCATAAAGAAAATGGAGTAAGCTCTGTTGAGCATGCCAGGTGCATCCCGATAGCGTATACACTTCAACTGCTCCGGGTTCGCATCATCAATGTACGCACCAAAGCCGGCAAAGGGCAGAAACGTGATGATCATCGCCACAAGGACGATGCTATTGACGCTCTTCTGCACCAGCTCGTACGTGATGTGCTGCAAAGAGAGGAGGGTGAGTGAGTGGTTCCATGTCCCGCTGGGTTATTTACCGCCTACCTTGTGATAGATGAAGGGTCGTGCCAGCGCCATGCAACGCTCGGCGGCCATTACGGCCGCAATACAGCCAGAACTGACGCCAAAGAAGCGCCACACCACATGCCCCACACAGTCGAGGCGCACAAAGTGCGGCATCTTCTGCCAATTGTCATCCAGATAGAGCTTGAGCAACGCTGTGGTTACCATGCCCAGCAGCCCCACCAGATCGTTGGTGGCCAGGCAGCTGCAAAAGTAAAAGGAAGTTACAGTTTTGACGTGAACGACTTCTAAATACCCTAAGCAGCATTTTGATGCTTAAATTATTTTAGTGTTTATTGTGCGATTGTGTGAAAAGTTTGGTATAAAGCTTTATATTATAGACAGCTAAAGATAATGCTGGTCTAATAACATATCAGTAAAATAAAATATGGGAATCTATGGCCAAAAATGTTACTTAATTTACTTGTATTTTTATAGTCCGATTAAAATGAAACTTGGTGTATTGCTTTGGATTATAGTCAGCTATGTGTATGCTAAAGACCAACAATATATCGATAAGATGCACTAATAAAACATATTTGCAATAAAGTTACTTGAATTTCTTTTATGTTATAGTCCGATTGAAATGTAACTTGCTGTTTACTAAAGCACAAAATTCAAACATAAGGATACGTGAAGATAACCTTTATCTAGAAATCGATTCTTAAATTTCTTTTAATGTTTATAGTCCGATCGAGTTGAAATTTGGTGTATAGTATATAATATGGTAACTCAACTTTATGTAACCCAACCAAAAAAATTTTTTTTTTTTTTTTTTTTTAAATCCAATTAATTAAATTTGGTTTATAATATAATAAATAATTACGTTATATGCTAAAGCGCAACATTATAAAACTAAGTTAGACTAACATAACCTATGCCCAAAAAAGGTTCTTAAATTTCTTCTAATATCATAACCTATGCCCAAAATTGATTCTTAAATTTCTTTTATGTTTATAGTCCGATCAAGTTGAAATTTGGTGTATAGTATAATAGATTAGTCAGCTTTATGTATGCTTAAGCACAACATTATAAAGCTAAGATAGACTAACATAACCTATGCACAAAAAAGGTTCTTATTTCCTTCAATTTTCATAACCTATGCCTGAAATAGGTTCTTAAATTTCTTTTTTGTTGATGGTACGATTGAAGTGAATCTTGGTGGATAACTTGGCATTATACTCGGCTATATGTGTGCCAAAGCACAGCAATATATGTCAATATGTCGCTAATTAATTTAATAGTAAAATGAAATTTACTACCTGTGATATTAGACCTTTCTGTAAACTGGAGTTGCGATGATATATAAGAACTTTCCAGCTAAATTAAGCGTCTCTATCCCTTAATATTGTCGAGTTCACATAGACGACTAAGGCTAAAAATCAAATAACACTGCTGATCAAGCACCTAACCTTACATATACTTCCCACGCCAGCTACCAACACTTCCCCAAAGTGAGTATACCCTACATATGCACATACACAATGTGTGAGGGCCATAAAAAAGGATGTGGGATTAGTGAGGCGTACTCAATGGACCCATAAATTAGCACAGTGGGAAGGCGCGTGTGTGTGGGGGAGGGAGCTTTAGTCGAGGCTTTTGCTGCCATTTTGGGCTCAGCTGGGAGACGTGCTCGGATGTCAAGCGAGCTCCGTGCTGAGCAGAGCAGCTCCTCTCTCCCTGTTCCTCATCCTTGAGTGCAATTAAAGTTTTCCACACAATAAATGCGTTTAATGATGTCACATCCAATAATTCTTATCGATTACGCTGGCAAATTGCGTCGCATTCACCTACAAAAAAAAAAAATCTCAAGAGCCATAACTGACCAGACCCAAGTCAATTGCTACCCCCTCCCCTCCCCTTCCCCACATTGTGGTCATATCCGGTACCGTGTTTGGTTTGTTAGCCATATTTCTGATTGCTGCAAAACACATTTCCACAGTATGTTTATTCTCGGTTCCGATAAGATATATACTCGTAATAGTTGATAGTGCCATGAATCAGTAATATAATATTTGCACGATTGTATTTGTCTTACATTATTTGTTTTATGTCTTTTATTGTTCGTTAGGGTAGTTTGTTTGAAGAGAAAGGAGCTATAAAATATATATTTTACGGTAGTTTACAATCATGCCACTTTTGCAGGGTATATTCGGTTTGTAGACAGTCTAGAGATAAGGAATCAGTGATGTGATATATATACGATATACTGGAACTATACTTTATTGGATTATAATTTGTACAGTTTGCTGAGCACTCTACTCTTTAGTTTGTGGAGGATTTAGAGACTCGTATCTATGAGTAATATCTATAATATAATATCAGGAATGAAAGAAGTGAACTTCTTCAGATTGTTTAAACTTTTAAGGTCGGAAAACTTGAATATCTTACAATATATACGATATTTAGATTCCAACACTTAACTTTCTAAGGGTATACTCAGTTCGTAGAGACCTAGAGACAGAAATCCGTATTATACGGATTGGAATGCCATTAAAGTTTACCACACTTCACTTCTTCAGGGTATATTCAGTTTGTAGATAGTCTAGAGACAATAAATTAGTAATGTTCTATATATACGATATTTTTTATTTTGTACAGTTTGCTGAGCACTCTACTCTTTGGTTTGTGGAGGATCTAGAGACTCATATCTATGAGTAATATCTATAATATAATATTATTAATGAAAGAAGAGAATTTCTTCAGATTGTAAACATTTTTAAGGCTGGAAATCTTAATTCAATCTTATTGGAAGCAATATATATGATACTTAGATTCCAACACTTAACTTTCTTAGTGCATACTCAGTTCGTAGAAACAGAAATCTGTCATACACTAAATATATAGCCCGATAAACATATGACACTTATGGGTCACTTCGTAGATACTCTAGGGACAGCAATGATTAATATACTTCACACAAATATCGTTTACATCATCAAAAGTTTCCCCACTTCACTAGCAGCTCAGGGTATACTCAGTTCGTGGAGACTCTGCTCTGCCAGACAACAAGTTATGCGTTTGTCTCCGCAATCTACAGCTAGAATATATTATATTTATGCAGAGACCCAAAGAAACTGTCGCCACATAGGCAAATCATTTGTCTGCGCAGTGAAAAATGATTTCGTTTTTCTCTCTCTCGAAAAAGGGCAAGTTCGATAGTCTGACGAGCTGACGAGCGGGCAACGATTGTGTAAAATATCCGAAAATACCGCATATCAAATATTACGTATACGTATATAGTTGTATATAACATTTAGTAGTATGGTATATGGGGTCGCTCGCGAATTGTAATTACAAATGCGATTTATGGTGGGCTGTAAACTATTTGTATACACAAGATTTTCCATTAGCGTGCGATGTTTGAAAGGAAATTCGCGGGCAAGCAAACACAACGAGCGAGAAAGAGACAGGTAGAGAAAGAGAGGGTAGAGGAGGGTGGTAACTGAAGGGGGAAGTAAGTGAAGCAAACAAAAAACACAATTCATTGCGGAAATGTATTTAATATTCATTTACACGCAGCACAGCACAGCAGATTGAGTGTCCCAAAAAGGGCCCGCTTTGTGCATGTACGATATATGTATATATATAATATATATATACACGTATAATACACACATATATACATATAAAGTATACACCCATATGAGTCGCGTGTCAATCGCCGCACACAAATTCATCAATCAAATTAAGTCGAGATCAAAGCTGAATTTTGTCACTTGAGCGGACGCACGAGCCTCGCTAGGATAATTTTGAGGCCTCGTGGAGAATTAGAAGGAGCGGGGGGAGCGGGTAGTAAGCTGTAACAGATTTCGGTTGAAGCTTCTCAGATTGCTGTGCTACGCAGTTTGCCACAAGCAGAGGCACAGAGGCAGCTCAAAATTGAATTCAAATGCGAAAATTGATGCTGGTTGCGAGGAGGTTCCTCGCCCGCTTCCCTGCCATGATTAATGTGGAGGGAATCAACGCGCTTAAGGCATCATAACTCAAGAGCTTAACTAGCGCGAATTATTCAAAATTTAATTGCATTTCAGCAAAGGGAGATACAAGTGTAGTTAAGAGATAAAGTGGATTATAAGGATTGAAGATTAAAGATGGAGAATGTGAAGGACGAGACAGAAATAGTTTAGTTAGTTGTGGAAAATTAATTGAATGAGTCAAATTGGAATTAAAG
The DNA here is from genome assembly GCA_018151435.1 of Zaprionus africanus. Classification (NCBI taxonomy): domain Eukaryota; kingdom Metazoa; phylum Arthropoda; class Insecta; order Diptera; family Drosophilidae; genus Zaprionus; species Zaprionus africanus. The sequence goes on along the minus strand of JAECXB010002310.1, from coordinate 84,453 downwards.
ATTAAATGAACTGGGATGAAATGATTAATCACAATGACTAATATATAGTTATATACTATACTATAAATTTAATAGTAGACAAAAGATGCAAAAAATGATATCAGTGCAGCTAGTTATGGGAAATTCAAACACTTTCGATCATAAATCTTCTGAAGTTTCTATAAATTAATATATATATATTTTAATAAAGTATTTTACTACGAAATGAATATATATATAAATACAAAATATAATATAAATAAATAATATATCATAAATGAGTATAATATAAATATACATATATACAACTCTAATCTAATCTAATATGTTAAATTTGTATACAAATTGAGTTGGAGTAGAAAAAGAATTTTCTGAAAGAACTGATTCAATTTAATATCAAAACATCAATTACACTCAAATAAATATTTATTTTAAATAAATCTTTATATCAACCTTTATATATATATCTATCAATATTAAATGTGTCTATCTACATTTAATATTAAAGATATTAAATGTGTCTATCTACATTTAATATCTTTCTTTATTTTTTATATATATGAAAGTAAACTGCATCCCCAACAACAAACATCTGTAAACAAATTCAACAGACATCATATACACTGCAGATCTGAAGTATCATCGTAAGTAAATCTACTCAAAATATATCAAATACTTCCAATATTTTCAACGCTTCTTAAGTATCTTTGTAAGTAAACACACTCAAATATATCAGATAACTCTTAAAGCAAGCGATGCCATTGAATAATTTGTTGCATCTGGATAAGTACAGCATGTTAACTATCTGATTATACATACATATATATTGTGTACATATTTATATCTCTTTATACATATATAATATGTACATATTAATACGTAATTTGGGCAGGTCCATTAGGCATTTAGCTGCGTCTGGAGTAATTCAATAAACATAAAAACGCGCCGCAGCGCTTGGATAAGATATGCAGGCTGCATACAAATTATAGCAGATTTATAGTACGTACATAAAAATATATATTCATACTATATCTGTAACTAGCAAATCAGACACGATTTATACTATGTTTATATACAATTAGAGATGAAGAAATATTGATGTTCTATCGATAAACATCGATGCTTCTTATGGAAAACCTCAGTCAATATTGATGTTATTAAAATTATAAGACTGCACAGTTAAAGACTTATAATTTGAATATATTACTTTATGTTAAAATTCCAAAACCTATACTGACTTATAAAGTTCGTAAATTTGTGCAAAATCTGCACTAAAAAGATATAAAAAAAACTCCAAAATATGAGAAGGAGAAATATCAACAAATTATAAGAACGCGAACAGGATTTTAAACACACTCCTATAATTTTGATTATAGTTCTTTATATACCATAACTGTATTATTATTATTTCAATTCAACTAATCAAAAGTACAATATATGTAGTATACCCAGCCAAGATATTTGTGTAGTTAACTATATCTATAACTAATCAATCATTATATAGATGTACCATATCTGCACTTAACTAACTAAACAGACAAGATACAATATGAACTTCTCTCTTATATTTGCACTACCCCAACTGTTTAATTGTTTCCCCCGTGGGAATACGCAGACTGTGCCAGTTCAATATCATGCTATAGCCCCCGTTCTAGGTACGATAAGATAATCATAGCAAATGCAAATCGAACCCGCAGCAGCAGCAGGGCAGCAACAGTAGCGCACAAGTTGAACAAACCCCAATTGCCATGAACTCGGTGCAACTATTACTAAACTCACACAGAAACACCCTGTCACACACACACACCTCGCACACACACACACACAGACTGGCACACACATAGAGACTGGCACCTGCTTTCAGACTTACCGCAACATGAACGTGTATTTGCTGTTTTTGTTGTGCTTTTTGCGCGCCAAAATAATCAAAGCCAACAGATTCCCGATCACGCCGAGGCTCATCACAAAGATGCTAACAAGCATACGCCGTGTGTTCTTGTACAGCACTCCCGATGCAGTGCCATTTATTGCTGCTCCAGTGCTGTTCAATTCTGCTGTTGTTGTTGTTGTTGATATTAATGTGGTTGCTGTGGTGTTTAGCAGTTGCTGCAGTGCAGCAGAGGCAGCTGTCTCCATGTTGCCCAATTGCAAATGGATTTTCCCAAGTGAAAATGTCTTGGTTTGACCACAAGAGAGGTGGCACACACGGCACAGAGAGGTGTGGCACGCGTCAGAGGGAGGGAAGGAGGTGGCGTGTTGCTCTTGCGTAGATTAGTCGCAATTAAGCCTTAGTTAGAAACTAGTTTCAAATTCGGCGAACGTAATTAATTAATGAACACTTCACTTCACGCGACACTTTGGCATCGAATCGAATCGGTTCGGATCGGGAGTGTCCAAGTCCAAGTCTCGAATCTCTCGCCTCGACGATTCTCGGAAAGCCTCAATGCACTACGATGCAGCGCAGCCTCGTGCGCACCGTCTCCACTGAGTTGTCGATTTAGAATGACGACGCCAGCAACGACAATGACAGCCACTATGGAGTCAACTGCGACGCCGGCGTTGACGGCGACTGCGACAGCGACTGCGGAGGTGCCCTGCTAGTGGGAGGCTTTGGCTGTGTGCAAAGTTCCTTGCCGAAGCAACAGTTGGGCAGTTGCCTTCGGCTCGCCTTGACTTCGGCGCGCACTCGCACTCGGACTCGACTCGACTCGGCTCGTGCTCGTGCTCGTGCACGCTGCTCGTTGCCCATTGATAGGCGGCGAGCGTCGCAGTCGCAGTTGGCGCTGCGTGTGCGGGCAAAACTACTGACAACAACAACAAGAAGCAGACGAGCGCACGACGAGGTGCCGACAGTAAAATACCCTTACTGTTATAAATAACTAACAATTGCAAAAACAAAGTCTGCTGTTGCTTTCTCACTCCAACACACATATGCAGGCTTGTGTACAGTACTCCATGTTGGCTTGCATAACTTCTGTGTTTATTGTCCGATTTGATTGAAATTTGGTGGAGTGATAGATATTATAGTCAGCTAATTATATGTCAAGTTTCATACTTATATACTGTATACGTCGCTTACAAATGGCATACAAAAATTTAACTATTGTTTAGTGAAGGCGATAGGCGTGGCATATAAAATTTGAAACTAACAGTATCTAAGTATACTATACATAAATCCTCATAACAAATTTGGTGTCTCTAGCTCCTATGATAGCTGAGATCTGTGTGTTCATACTGACAGACAGACAGAAAACAGACCAAAGGAGGCTAATGTATACCTTGTGCGCACTGCCACGCCTTCCTTTGCCTGTTACATACAGGTGCACCAAGTTAGTATACCCTTTTTTAACTATTCTAAATAATTGTAGGGTATAACAAACAACAACAACAACACAGCTAAATGATTTTTCGAATACTCTATAGCGCGAGAAAAATATTTATATATTGTGTCGAACCATAAACATAAATATAATTATACCTCATGAGCTGAGGCGAGCTAGCTATAAATCCCCCGCGCTGTGTAATTTCTTTTGTTTTTGGCATATTTTGGGATTTTGTGTGTGCCATAAATATTATAGCAAAGCGTGCATGAGTTCAGATCAAAAGAGGCGCATTCGCAATGCATTCTAAATGCATTCTGCATGCGCGATAATCCGTAAAGCGAAACGGAAGTAGCCAACGGGGCGTATGCGCAATGCGTGAGGGTACAGTCAGGCCTGAATTTCATATCCCTTTCCCCTCTTCCCTTTCCTGCACTTCCTGCAATAGATGCTGACGTCGTCATGCGTCGAGGACATCTGTTTGTTTGCCAAGCCTCACAGCCATAAACCACAGGCGGCTATTTATAGACCTAATTTCTACACACGCACACACGCAGAGAATTCCTGGAATCATATATATATACTATATATATAGAGAGCCTTTTTCCCGCCCTCCCCCTACTCCTCTCTGAAGGGGGCTAAGCTTTTATTGGCCTCTCGGCTAATTGTCTGCCTGTTGCCAATAAAAATGACTTTTTGGCAGCTTGCGTGGCTCCAACTCAAAGTTGATTGACCTCTGACACAGGCAGCACATGCTCCCCCTTTCCCTCTCTTTCTCCTCTTGCCCCCTTTCTTTGCTCTTTTGCCAAATGAAATTCATAAATAATAACGCATTATTTGTCGAGCCATTCATTTGTTTAGCTGCTCCCCTAAAGTGTCTGATTAATAGTTAGCGCGCGACCCTTTTTTCCAGCCAGAACTAATGAAGATCCCCTGTGCGACCCCGCTGCCCTTGCCCCTCTTCTCGTCAAGTGTGTGTGTGTTTGTAGTAATCCCCCTCTTCATATATCACCCGCTAAAGATAACGCTAAATTGTTCTTTAAGCGAAATGTTTGATAGCTTGTCAGCTCGCTGAATCAGACAGGCAGACGGCACCCTCTCCTCCAACTCTCTCACTCCCTCTCTTCCTCTTTCTTCTACCTACTCGCTGTGTAAACAAAGGGACTTACAAGCCATAAAGGTGATATATATGTTTTATTTCCTTATAAATATTTGCGCAAATCTTTGCGACAAGCGGAAACAAGTGCCAGAGAAAGAGGGAGACAACTATTTCAAAGGGAGGATTCTCACTTCTTTTCTCATTTCATTTCTTCTCTTCTATTATATGCCCAAAATATGTATATGTAGCTATAAAAAGTGGGTACCCACAGTAGGCCTACGCATTTTGGCGTTTGTTTGTTTTCTTTTCGTACATATTTATAGGCCTTTTGTGGTGTGTAGAGTGTTTTATGTATGTGCATACATAATTAATTAATTTAGGGAAGGGGGGGAAAGGGGGACAACTGACAGAACTATATGTTGACCGGGCGACAGGTCCATAAATTTTCCATGAAAACTGATTGAAACATTTTTTGCACAGTTAAAGGAGGCTATGATTTGATTTGAAGCTGAAATTGTATAGCTATAAAGCTAGAGGTTAAGCAGAAAGATCTTTCTCCATTAAGAAAGGTCTACAAGTTGACAGTATAATGCTTAAAGTTAACTATAACAATTAACTATCAAAGACTAATGCACTAAGATACTCCACAGCACCTTTATCATAATTAGAACTGTCCCTCAACTGTCTCATACTATAATTTAAACTATAAATGCTTTAAAAAAGATCAAAAGGCTTTAAAAGTTTGAATTCTCTAAGTTGCTATAATTGTAACTATAAAATTGGATTGTTGCGTGCTTTATATAAAATATATACAACATAGTGCTTAAAACTACAGACAATATAATGCTATAATTGTAGCAGTATCATTATACAACAAAGATCAAAAGGGTTTAAAAGCTTGCCTAAGTTGCTATAATTTTAGCTATGATAATCATCTGACAATGAGTATTGCATAAAGATCATTGCACAGAACTTGAGATCTAGTCATACAGCTGTCACTCCATAACATTTCCTAAGCTGATCTATATAGAATAGTGCTATAATAGTCACCTAATGATGTAATCCTAATGTCTAGTCATATAGCTGTAATTTTTCAATTATAGCTAACCTCGAAGGAACTATAGATATAGATTTTGAAGAATCTTGAGATGAAGTAAGGATTCTCTAAACAGATTTTTGTGATTTTATGCTATAATTATATCAATAATGATTAACTATAGATGACTATTGCAGCTAGAAAATCTCACAACATTTCCTGATTTTAGAGGCAAGCATATAGACAGTATGGTACAGAATTATATAAAGTATATTGCTATAATTTAAATTAGATCAAATACTAAAAGGCTGCCAAGTTCCTGCATTTCCTAAGTTGCCATAACTTTAGCCATAACAATCATCGAACATATGTCAGCAATAAGTTCGATGATTACTGCAAATCACCTTTATATTTTGCCGTTATTTATGGCTAGCTACACTAATGCAATTCTGTTGAAACCCTTTCTCCCTGCATGCATACCAGGGTTGGGTCACTCCCCTATAAATGTCATCAACCGTCAACAGCATCTGCATTCCAAGTGCATCAGCTCTGACGTGCACTGCCTGCATAAACCATCACAGAGAGGCTGCTCTGTGCTGTTGAGGAAGAGTAGGAAGAGGCAGACGGAAGCTGCAACGTACCTCTCCCCACCCCCTTCCCTATTCTTCTTGCCCCAAGCTGCATTGATTGCATTTCCCCATCGACTATTTTGCATAACAAACAAACAAGAATTTTTATTGTATCCCCAGCGCGTGCAGAGATGTCCAAACATAGGACGACTTCATCTGCGGCATGTTAATGGTGCGATAAGCTCCGCACGTTACAATAAACAATAAACAATTCGACAAACGACAATTAACAATTAACATTTGATCAATAGGCCGCCTTGCCTGCGACGGAGGCGGAATTTAAGACAATTTCGAATTTTAAACACGCAGCCGAGAATTGTTCAGCGCCAAAACAGAAAGAAGAACGACAAATCCCAGAGATAAACAAGCAAAGGGGTGTGTGTGCTAATGTATGTGTGTGTGTTTGCCAGTGTATGTGTGTGTGCGGGTGTGAAATGCAAATTTGATGGTAGCAAACTGAAACTTTCGAGAAATGATTGCGACACAACTGCATTGATTATTTCGAAGCGCCTTGCGGCATGAGGTATATATTATTTATTTATTATATATATAATGTATATGTATAGGATAAATATATATAGTATTTATATATGTATGTTGTAGGTTTGTAGTCGAACTCTTCGCTTCACTCTTTGTTTGCATTCTAATGCATTCACTCGTTCTATGCACAGTATCCGTTACTAGCTACTCTCTTTAGTATCTGTTGTCGTTATCTAAATCGTTTATCTTTTATCTTTAGTTGCGTTGCATCATTTTATCTAGTTTATATTGCACTAAGCTGCAATGTCAGCTACAAATTTCACTATCTACTTAGTATATAAGCTGAGCCAAAGCGATTTCTTTGTTTTGTTTGTATAAATAGCCCGTAAACAATTCCATCAAACACACGCACATACACACACTCGTACCTGGCTGCTGGTATAAGTGTGTGTGGGTGGGTGACTTGTGTAAACATTCTAGCGTACAATCATCATCACAGCACACAAATTACAAAAATTATACGTCTCACTTAAATCAATAACATAAAACTGAACTAAAATTTGGCTTAGTTGCATCTTCATCATCGCAGAAGCTATATATCTATATATATATCTAGATGCGACTGCAGAAGTTGTAAAGCAATTGTTTATCCTCGAAATGATAAACGTTGTTAATGTGTCGCAGCACACGCCCATCGACAAGATGACGTGCATAGTGCACAGCCTCCATGCGGTCCTTGGAGAGACCCACCTCGATGAGCCAACTGACGAATTCGCTGCCATAGAAGACCTTGCGGTAGACACGGATGCGCCATCTACGAGGAGGGCGAATGGAATCATTAGTTAACTATATATAATCTGAAACTGTATAATGACAACCTTCTATCCTTGGCAATGTCCTTTTTGCAGTTCTCCAAGTGATGATTGCGAAATTGTTCGCAAATTTGTTTCGTCTCCGGACGCAGATTCGACCAATGTGGCAGACTGACGACATTGGCACCGTACCTACAAGGAGAAAGAGGAGGAAGAGTGTAAGTACTCTGTAATATATATCGTACTACATGCTTCGACTAACCATATCTTGCGCCAGAACTTAATCAACGGTTGCAGCAGCTCGCTTGTGTCGCCTATGAAAACGGCCAACACGATGAGACCTTGTCCGAAATTGAGGAACGCATCGAGGAAGCTCAGTTCCAAATAGATGCCCGACATGCCCTCCATGACCAGCGTCCAAATGGATACAGCCAAGCCGACAAACATGGAGCACAGCAATATGATAAGCAATATTGTGTGCTTCAATGTTTGATGCTCATCGCAGTCGCTCGTATTCTCCAACGGCTCCAGCCCTCTTCGCGTCTGCTCCTCATAGCGCTCTATGATGTTCTGGCAGCTCTGACGCGAAGTGCTCGGGCCGCAGTTGTACGAGCTGCTGCACATGTGGCTGCAGAAGGAAGCAACAATCAATTAAATATTCCAATTAAATCCTTTCTTTACTTACGCTTCCACTGTGGGCGCTGTGTCAATTCTATCCAGATCTTTGGGCGCTGTCATCACGTTGCGCTGTCGTGTGCGGTTCAGCAGATCCTCAATGTCCATAACCACAGTGGATGCTGTGGTGGGTGTCGTAACTGTCGAGCCGGAGCAACAGTTGCCACCACTGCCGCCGCCGCAGCCGGTGCCAACACGATTCTGATCTGGCACCACAGCTGTGGGTATCATTTCATCATCGTCCGACGAGGAGGAATACGATGTGGTGCGCACACTTTGCCGCAGCGAAGAACGATCCGTATTGGCCAACAAATTGGCCGTCGAGACAGTGGAGTGCAAATCGGATGCAGCTGAAAGAAGATAGCGAACTCTAGCATTATTATTCTTTATATAAATCTATACAACTTACGCGAATCGGGACTAGCTATGTCACGGGAATACGACATGTACTTCTCGTAGCGCTTCTTGTAGCGTTGATGCAGCACCAGACAACCCACTGTAACTGTAAGGGAATAACTATATTAGTATATTCTATAACTTTTAGAAGCTTTAAAGATGCTTCTCTTTTTTTCAGATTGAAAACTTTGTGTGCATCATTGTAAGCTTGCCACACCTGGCGGCATGTCAAGCTGTCTTAACGCGTCAAACAGTTGGTTTATCGTCATGTTTAGAGCCACAAATATCGAATAGATATAGACAAACTATATACGCACCTATAAAGCACATGACAAGCATAAAGACTGCGATGGCTGCCTGTGCATTGCCATATTGAAAGCTTGGATTCTGCTTCTCGCTGGGCATGGACTTGGAGTCGAAGGCAATCAGCAGACCAGAGATCACAGCGGGCACGCCCCAAGCAAAGACCAGCTGCAGTCGAAACAGAAGACATTAGCAAACTTGGGAACATAAAGAGTTAGTCCATCTCTCACCATATAAGGCCACAATTTGAGCACAAAGCATAGGCTGCGACACTGCAGGAAGAGCAGCGTGATGGCCAACAGAGCGGTCCACAAGCGTGAGCTGTAGGTGCCAATGTTGAAGAGGAAGAACTGGAAATACAGCGGCCAGCGTGCCACATGATCCAGCTTCGACCAGAGTATGACGCCAATGCAGCACATCAACTACGAGAGGGAAAAAACAAGTGAATAACTGCTGAATGTGCGCGAAATCTCTAGAAGATTTACCTGCGAGAGCACCAAGCAGGCCGTAATACGCTGCGGCATGCGCTTAAAGCGCTTTGTGACAATCAACAACGTTAACATCCAACAGCAGGCAGCTGCCCCAGCAATGCTTATGTCAAACGAGAAGGCATCCAGCTCATGCAAGTAGTCCAAGGGCTTTAGATTTGTCAACGATATCATTTTGGCCGAGATAAACATCAGGGGCGCCGAGATGAATGTGCAAAGCACCATGCTGCGTGCAATCTGCCCAAGAGCAACGAGAACGAATTAGGTTAAACTTAATTGACTTGTAATTGAAGCTACACACCAATTCCACTTCCACATTGTACTGCGTGGCAATGACAAAGGCACCGGGTGCCGCTGGGAAAGTGCCATAAAGAAAGCCAAATGTGCTCAGCTCGGTGGTGTCATTGAAGTTCTCTCCCGCATCGATTATGTTGACTGTCTGTCGGCAGACCAGGGGCAGCACCAAGCTGGAAGAAGAATTGGAGAGATTAGTTTGGAGTTTAAGGAAAGCAGGGTATATACTGAAAGAGATCTGGCTGTAGCAAGTGAGAGCAAGGCTGAGCTAGGATAAGTTAACGCCCTCTATTGATCACCACTGGAGTAACAAATTGCTTGTTTTCTACTGCCAGGCAATGCCAGCCCTTTTGCTGCAAGGGTATCTTTCTAGCTTAAGCAACCACAGCCAGCATGAAACATTGGTTACATATTAAACTACAGCCTGCTCTGCAGGGATATACTCAGTGGGTACTCACATCTTGACCAATATGAGCACACTGGGCAGCAGCAGACCCATGCCCATGGTCTTGCGCTCCGAGCCCGTGCCGCCGCCAACAATCTTCAGTCCGAGCAAAAACAACGCGGTGGCCGAGAAGCTCTGTCCAAAGACGCGCAACACACTGGCCACCATTTCGGGCAGACCCTTGGGAAAGAGAAAGCCACCGGCAACGCCAAGCAGTGTCATCAACAGCAGTGGATTAAAGAACAGAGATCTGATGGTTGTCAGTACAAGGATCGTACGATCCCCTAGACAACGTCGCTGCTTGCTCAACTGCTCGGCGGGGCAGGTTTCCGGACACAGCGGAGGATTGCGACTGACTTCATCGCGGTTCTTGATTATCTTGCTGATTTCCATAAGCACCAAACCGACGGGATTGAGTATGGCCAGCGAAATGGGTGCCATGAGATACAGATAGGAAGCGTACTCCGGATGAATGTCCTTGTAGAGAGCCATGACTGAAGGAGAAATAGAAAGATTAGTTTAAGTTACAATAGTAGATGATCAATAGTGTCACCAACCTATGGGATAACCAATGGCAAAGTCATTGCTCTGCGTGCAGAAGATGGCCATCAGTCCCGCCCTGGAGTAGTTCAATGGTCGCGTGACGAGCAAACAAATGATGAGCACAGCAAAGAAGACGAACGCCTTCGAGATCAGCATGGCCAGCAAAAAGGTCCAGTTGACTTTGTTCCAGTTGAGCTCCACCAGCGACAGAAAGATCAGCGATGGCAACGCAAAGGTGCCAACAAATGTGGCCAATCCCTTTAGTTTCCGCATTGCTAATGATCTTAAAGCGTCCAGCTATATAGCTGAGGGGGAGAAAAGAGAGAAAGTACAACGATTAACATGTATATTAAATCACAATCTGGTTCTTATATACGCGCATGCGGAAGACAGTCTCAGTCGCGGCTAAGCACGTGAGCTTGTCACAGCATAACTTAGTCAGATATTTATATATTTATATGATATGCTAGTATAAACCTGTTTCCGATGTTTCGGCAGATTGGTTAACCAACCCAACACGCCCAATTTCATAAACGTGCGAGAGAGAGGAACTGGAGTACTTCCCCCCCTCTGAATATAAACAAAAACCTGAATCCCAGACGACCTTCAGGTTGACAATATTCGCTGGGCGTGTCAAGACTCTCCGAGGCGTGTGTGAAGTACCCCGAGAAGATTTATTAGAAGCCCGAAAACGATATTATTTACAGCTTTCACGACGTGTCTCAAATATATATTTATTTAAAACTTAATTGGGACGATCGTGTGGAAGATCATCAACAGTGAGAGATGTTTTATCACTTTTAAGTGAGCTGCCTAATTGCTTGACTTGTTTCACGTTACACAAATTTCGGAAAATTGTAAATAATAATTTAACTAATCATTTGCTGTCATTATGAACATCCATTGTGCGCCTAATAAGCGTGGAAAAGTTAGCTATTTATTACTTGACTTATTAAATTATATTTTATCATAACTAATTATTCTCGACTTTCTTGATTTGGTTACATACGTTTCTCCAGTTGTAATTCCTGTAAATCACGCAACAGTTTCGTCTGTAAAAACATGTTCTACTTATTTTAATACGTATTCTCCAGCTCGACATCAAACAAAATTCCCCACGTACTTAATACTCCCCGTGCATATGATAATGCGTCTCTCCGTACACGCGCCGTGAGGTAATACGCGCTCTATTTACTTATCTTTCACGTCGCACAAGTGTTTCTAAATGAGTTCCTAAGAAGAGAACGGAAAGGGGACTCAATTTATTACGTTCGTAAACTAACTAGTCTGACCAGTCTTTAGTATTGTACTCTCTCATGTGATCTCATCACGTGCGATGCGAGTTCAGAGATCACTCAATTGCACCCTCGTGAGTAATTGTTGCATCTGAACTGCAGATAATGCCTTCAATCTGTTGAGGTCTTCAGTACTATATGCCTTATGTACCTCTCTCACTAATCTAGAGCCCCAAAACAGCAGCAGCTGAGCAGATAAGACTGTTTAAATATTTGTATATATAGATAGGACTGTTTGCATATATAGCTAAATTTGTATATAGTACGTACGTTATGGAATGTATTTTTGAAAGCTCATATATAATACGCAATTTACGAGAATATTTCCTGAAATTCATTCACCGATTTACTGCAATTTATTCATATATAGTATATGTAAAATAAACAAAAAAAACACTCGCACTCGATCTGAGGTATTTTTGTTGAGTTCCTGCACGATTCGTGACGAAACATGGCAAATATTGTTTATAATTTGTTTATCAAATATTACACTTAACGCGCAGATCGACCAATTCTAATATAAGTTGTTGCTTTTGTTGCTCTTTTGTTGTTGTTGTTTAATTGGCCGATAGAACAGCTGTGTATACAAATTGAATGTTTTGCAGTTCGATGCGATGTTTAAAACAGCTGAGCATGCATAATATAATGCATTATCGAATAGAAAACAAAAGGGGGCGGGGTTGTGGAGAAACGGCGATTGATTATAGCTAGACAATTATAGAACAGATCGAGCGATAGCAACAATTATTAGATAGCATCTATGAGGGCGATTACAATGTTATACGATCGATAATAACTACGCAGATCGATGGATAACAACGATTACAGCATAGTCGACTTTGGTCAATCGAGTACGGAACAGATCGATTGATAGTAACAATTCTACTATCGATAACAACTTAACACATCAATGTATAGCAACCTTTATGAATTTTAATATAAGTAAGAGGGTTAAGGGGTGAAATTCTATCGATGACTAGTTACAGCATAGTCAACTTTCGACAATTTTACTATCGCTAACAACTTAACACATCAATGTATAACAACCATTTTGAATTTTAATATAAGTAAGAGGGTTAAGGGGTGAACTTCTATCGATTACTAGTTACAGCATAGTCGACTTTCGACTTATCAAATCTAGAACAAATCGATCGTTCGATATAAACAACCATCAAATAGTATGATTTTTATGAGGAGATTGTGACTATGCAGATCGTAGAATATACACAATTATTAGTTGCAACATAAGTATAACAGTTGCACGGTAGAGTCTTCTCGATGAAAACGATAGGTCGATCGATAGTAACAGTTCTCAAAGAGTATCAATGAGCAGAGTACAATACGATAAATACCAATGATTACTAGTTAAAAAATAAATAATAAGGGATAAATTCCTATCGATTACTAGATTACAGCACAGTCAACTTTCGACTCATCGAGGTTTCACTGTATGTATGTAAATTACACAGCATACTACATGCATGAAATGCAAACGTAATTGCACAGTTAGTCCGACCTGCGCGCTCTCTCTCTCGCTCGATTACATAATCGCCATTGCATCAATCGAAAATGATCGATTTTGTTTAGCGCAGCGCAGTTGCAAGGTCATTTGTAATTGTTAACGTCTATTGTTTAGTCAGTCGCTGTTGCTATTGTTATTGTTTTATCGCACTCTCTAAACGTTTTACTTTCGCTTATTCGCAGTTAGTATTCAAACGAATATTTTGCAATATTTCTAGTATTTAATTATATTGTTGTTGTTGTTGGCAATCTGTAATTGTTTAATTTGTTTTGCATAATAACATTTGTCAGGTCGGAAAACGAAAAACTGACAGCAATTTTCACGCTTCACGCTTTGTTGCACCCACAAATTGAGGCGAGCGATTTATGAGCGACATTTCATCAGTTACCACCGACACCCCCACCCCCTGCACCTTTAACTAAAAACGATCTAAGTTTATGCTAAGTAAGGAACACGGGATAACCCCAACATCAAATAGTGACTCATTGGTTTGAGTGGAATGTTTGTTGTAAAACCCACGGAATTAAAGAGAATTAGCAACAATTGCGGATGATCAAGCATGCAATGAAAGTACAGTGCACTCTGCTTACATAGGAAATACTGTATATATAAATACATGTTAGTCAAGAGGAGGATGATATGGCACAATAAACCAATTCAAGTCACTCGATAAGGCCGCAGCTTAATCAGTTTAAATGAATGAAATTATCTCTCTTTTTTTCGGTTTCTTTTTCAGTTTTTTTTTTGCAGACATCGTGATTTTCTGATCTGATGATTAAGCAAATTTAATGCTCTTGGTGGTGGCTGGCAAAACCGGTCAGTGAACAAGCGCGTGACCAGTAACAGTAACAAAACAATAACAAAACTATTTACTCTGCTAAACAAATGGAACAAGCCCCGTAAACCGAAGCTGATAATGTGCCAAATCGAGGCAAATGAACTCCCACACACAAAGGCATAAGGTCAAGGTGCAAGAGATATGGGGAAACTTTACAAACTCCCCCCTGCCCTTTCTCCTTTGTGCGTCAATAAAAGCGAATGCGTGGGTAAACATATTGAATTTCTATTCCGCGTGGAAGTTGGGCATATGTATGATATATATATTATTTATTTACCTACGATATTAATAATCTTCTTTCTCCTATGCGTTTTTCTTTCGTTTCGTTTCGTTTCACACTTTTTGCCTTAGATAATATTTAATTTATTTATGATAGTAAGAGATTATGATAGTCATATTCTACGGTTTACTGTGTGTTTTTCTTTCGTTCTCTGCCCTTTCTTCGTTCTCACACCGTCCTCATATTTGCCTAATTATGATAAAGAAACGAAAATTCTTCTTTCTTTTCCAATTTAAGAAATTTACAGTAATTTGCGTTCTTTTCCATTCTCTCATTTCTTCCCTTCGTTCTCACCTCTTTCTTCACACATTTCCTTTGGGTAATATTTATTTATCTAATTAGTTTTTTTATAGTAATTTTCCTCTTTCCTCTCTCCCTCCTTCTTTCACTCTTTAGTTCTCTCTTCTTTCTTCACTCCACACCCTTCTCTTGCTCTCTTTTCGCTTACCCACAAATGATAATGCCAAAACATTGCACCAAGGCCGGATAGAAATTGTCCATGGAGACGCTGCCATCCTCGACGCGTGGCGACGCTGTGCTGCTGGCAGTGCTGCCACTGTCGCTGCTGCCAACTAAAGCAGCGCTGTCTGCGCCGGAAGCAGCATTGTCGTGCAAAGCCTTGTAGTACATGGAACTATCCATGTTGGCTTTGTTGCTTTAATTTGGTTTCGCTTTTCCTCACTGCTTCGCTGCAACAACAACAATGTGCGACATGCTTGGCCTGCCTCGAATTTAACAGTTAAACAGCTGGTGCTGCTGCAGCAGACTCTGTCTGTGTCTGTGACGTCAATAAAAGTTGCACGATTTACCAGTGACGACAGCGGCGTCTTGTTATATATGTGTGCAGTATATATTGGATTTTTGCGATTTTCATTAACGTATCCACACAGATGAGACACTTAAACACTCATACACACACTGATGTACATTTAACATTAATTAAATAACGCAATTCACGGCGTTTGTTTGATCTCTTTGCATATTTTTAGCACAATTTGCAAATTTCATTTTCAGCGCTCATATGAAACTATGTTGTTGTCGTCGTTAAGGTACTTATATTAAAGATGTTTTGCATTTTCCGCTTTTCCCGTTACTTGAAAAACGAACTTAATAAATAAAATATTCGCTGCAAGTGCAACATGCGCGCTCGCTTTTATAGAAAACTATCTGTTCGCGACGGCGACAAAACTCGTACAGAGTTGTCTACCCTGCTGAGTTGTTTATATTGCGAAGAAACTTAACAGTGCACTGCAATGTTATCAGCGCGCACTAGTCTGATAAAACAGCCTGTACTAAATGCCTGTTGTGAATTTATGAGTAAACAAATCAAGGTGTTTCAAAATCGTTCATATACTGCTCTTTGAATTGTGATTAATAATATTAAATTGTAATTTAAGAAAAGCGCCGTGAACAATTTGAACTGCTTTTTATGGCTTAACAGCACGTTAACAGGAAAAATACCAGCTATTCGATATGTATACAGTACTCTGAAAGTATCGATACCAACAGCTGTTCATAAGTTGATCTGAAGGCGAGGAACTGCTCTTTGGTAAACAAAGCTCCTGGCTCGCTGTCCTTTCGAGTAAAATAGCCTTCGATAAGTCCTAATTTAAATTTAATTAGCTGAAATGACCCGTATACCCAGCCTTGAAGTCGCAGCCTGCTTGGCTTACTAAATAAGACACAATTATACAGTTAAAATCATTCATATGTATTGTTATTAATTTAAGGTTTAGTGACAGTGATGTCAAGTAGGTTCCACAGGAGGATTACTCATACATAAGTGTTTGGAGTATTAGAAACATACAATAACTTTGTTATATATGTACAGCATGAATATACTATAAGTCCTAGCTCTAATTATAATACGGCCTAAGCGTTGCGGGAGGGGCTCATCGGATTGGAAACTCTTGTGAGCATCACATGGTTAAAGAGGGACGCGTTGATACTTCGGCTGGTCACAAAAGGTTGTTGTTGGGCTGTAGAGGTATTAGATTACTCTGAGCAAATAGAATGATATTAAAATAAGCAATAATTTAAAACACATGCAACAGAGCAGAGACAAACCGTATAGAATTGGAATTTTTTTAAGTTCTTCCAGCAGTTCTTGGTTCTTGCACCTCCACGCTTTTGGCATAACAATCCTCAACTTGTCTAATTGTTTGGCGTACAGAAAACCAAATCCTCCCAATGTAGCGTCAACAGGCAGAAGAGAGGAGGAGAATACCGAAAGCCATTTTAGTTTAGGAAAATACGGTACTCGTACTGAACTAGAGGTGTCAATGTGGAAACTCTCTAGTAATGGACAGAACTGAGGCAAGGCTTGAAAGGAGTCTTCATCTTTAATGACTCCGCGGTAATTCAAGTCACGAAGGTTATTCAATGTGGAACATATATACCCTATGTCGAGTTCATTACACTTATCGGGCATATGTATTTGTAACGACTGCAGTTGAGTCAATTTTCTCAGGGCAGTCACTGAAAATTCAAAGTAAATGCATGAGAAGCTTAGTCAATCATTAAATACTGGAAATACTTACATGACCACGGATTAAATTCTGATAAAGATAATTTCCGCAAGCTTGGTAGTTCTTGTAGAGATTGGAATATTCCGTCAATATTTCTTAAATTAACGTAATCAGAATTACTTATGCTAAAAGTATTTAAATTTTTAAATTCGCATAAACTGTGTCTCATCTCATCTTGTGAATCACTGCTTACAATTGTTAACTTAATTTTTTGCAACGACTTACAATATTTGGATGCATATTTCAAAGCCTGCGACGTGCTGTTACTAGCCCAGGAAATTGACTCTACAATGTGTCCACATAGACTAAGTAGGGGATACCATATTGTGTTTGGGAGATCGTCAAGGTTAATGTGAAGAAACTGCTTTTTATAGAGAATTAAAAAAACTTCTCCCAGATTGGGATGTGCAAGTCCGAAATTGATTGTATCTTTGAGTTTGAGTTCCGAGAATATGATTTGGAGTACATCAAAAGGAAGATCGACGATATTTATGTGTGACTCCATTTTCAATTGATTTAATATAACTTTGCCGGTTGCTCACTGATTGAAATTTACACTAAATAATATTCGTATTTATTGTTTTAACTGTGAGTGAACTTGTATTTTATATAGCAATTTGGTCTTTCATATTCCATCGGCATGCAAAATAATTGTCGAAATAAACAGCTGATTTGAGTTCCAAAATCTATCGATAGCTGTATGACGCCAAAGTCGAGCCAGACAAAGCAGCACAGAACAGATGTGTGCATGCGCGACTTGATTACCATATTCGATAACATAAGAAACGTTTTGAGTCCGATTGCAAATCTGTGATTCCAATGAATGCAATGAACAAATACAATAAGTAACATATCTACAGAAACTGCAGGTTTCCTCATTGCGCCAACGCACCCCAATACAAAAAAGAAACGAATTTAAAATTAGATTTGGCAATTACAAATTTATTGTTATTAATTAAAGTTTAAGAGCCAGTGTTTACAATTTTACGAGAGTTAGGGATCTAGAATGAATTTATAAATTCTATGGTTGGAGCCGATGGGGCGGCCCTAGCAGTCCAGGAGGGGCTCGCAGGCGAGGGTGATGCTCCGAAAGTTTATACAGGAGCATCAAATTGTGATCCTACGGAGTTGTTCCATCAGTTCTTCGTCTTCACACCGTCTCGCATTATAAATCCTATCAACTAATTTGTCCAATTGTTTGGCGTAAGTATAACCAAACCCACTCAATGTAACGTTAATTGGCGGATGATGAAAATATGCGCCCATCGTGAGCTCTTTCAGTTTAGGAAAGTATGGTATTCGTATTTCAGTGCTTCTCGAGAAAATGGTTAACTTCTCTAGTAATGGACATGATTGCGGCATGGCTTGAAGGGAATTCGTGTTCATTAAGTCTCCGTTGTGATAAAGGACACGAAGATTTTTTAATCTGGCACAAATATACCCTATATCCAACTTTTGGTATGAGTGGCGTATATTAAACTCTTCCAGTTGAGTCAATTCCCTTATTTGTAAGTCTAAAAATTTAAAAAAAAAAAAGTCAATAGAAGTAATAACAAATGATTCGTAATACTTACATGCACTTTCCTGAAAATTGCTTACAGTTAAACGTCGTAATTTTGAAAGATGTTGAAAGGATTGGAATATTGCGTCAGGGTCTTTTATAAAAACGAATGTTATGTAATTAAAATTAACATTTCTTATGAAAATAGTTTTTAAATTTTTAAGTTCGCGTATCCTGTCTCCTGTTTCTTCTGGAGTATCCGAGCGTTTAAGTGAAAACCTTATTTTTTGCAACGACTTGCAATATTTAACAGCACAATTTAAAACTTCCATCGAGCTTCTATTGTACCAGCACAGCCCGTCCACAATGTGTCCGAATTGAGAAAAAAATGGATCACATATTTTGTTTGAAATCGCGTCAAGGTAAATGTAAAGAAATCGCTTTTTATAGCGAATTAAAAAAACTTCTCCCAGATTGGGATGTGCAAGTGCCAAACTGATTTGATCTTTGCGCTTGAGTTTCGTGAATAAATTATGGAGTACATCAAAAGGTAGATCGACGATATTTATGCGACAATCCATTTTCAATTGATTTAATATGACTTTTCCACTTGCTCATTGATTGATATGTTCACAGAATGATATGAACACATTATTTAATATAACAATTTGCTTTTTAATTTTCTATTCTCGTGTAAAATAATTGTTTTCAATAATGGTGTCGAAATGAACAGCTGATTTCAGTTACATAACTAAAAAGTATCGATTGTTTTACGATAAGGTCGAAGTAGTCAATGTTACGCAGATCAGTTGCTGCGGTGGTGTTTAATTTATTACCAAATTCGATAATTTAGGTAAAGCAAGCTGACGTAACGTTTTGAATTCAATTGGAAATTGATTATTTAAAATGCGGTAATTAAATAATGAACATAATATAATATTAAAATTATATATGATCTCTTGGTAAACTGTCACGATTGCTGTTTCCGGGGCGCCAAGATTTGTCAGCTGTAATGTCCAGTGTGACCAGAACTAATTAAATAACAATATTAATTTAAAGTGCAGTAACTGTTACATTTACAGCTGCCGCTGTTAATAACATTTCGATACGCTGTTAAGTTGTTTGCATGTATGCGTTGCGCAAACACGCCGTTTGTCTCTGTAGTTGTTGTTATTTTTGTTGTTGTGTAGAATAGACCTGCCTCGCCAGGTAGCTTTTCGCTTGAGTTTTGCGCCAACGGGTTAATTTAGCCAAAGTAGCTAGTAGCCAGCACCATGATAAGCTTTCTGTTCATTGTAAATCGCGCATTCAGCAGCGCTAGCAGCAGCAGCAGCACGACGTCGGCGACTACGAAGAGAATGTCACAAACGATACTTGGCCCTCGCCCTCTTGTGCTGTGCGGCCCCTCCGGGTCCGGCAAGAGCACATTGCTGAAGCGTTTGTTTGCCGAATTTCCGGATAAATTTGGCTTCAGCGTATCGCATACCACGCGGAGGCCACGCGAAGGTGAGCAAGATGGTGTCCACTACTATTTCGTCTCCCGTCCGGACATGGAGGCGGCCATCGGCAATGACGAGTTCATTGAGACGGCGGAGTTTACGGGCAACATGTACGGAACTAGCAAGCAGGCAGTGCGTGAAATACAGAACCAGGGACGTGTCTGTATCCTGGACATCGAGCAGAAGGGTGTGGAGCAGATTAAGAAGACCGATCTCAATCCCATATTGATCTTTAACAATCCACCGACTATCGACGAACTGGAACGTCGTCTACGAAAACGTGGCAGTGAAACGGAGGAATCCCTACGCAAGCGTCTCAATGCCGCTGAGGTGGAGATTGCCTATGGACTGACCCCGGGAAATTTCCATAAGATCATCAACAACGTGGACATTGATGTGGCCTACGAGGAGTTCCGCAACTTCGTTGTTGACGAACTCAAGAAGCAGGAGGCGCAGGGCGTGCATATCAATTAGGATCGAATTTTATTGCAATATTAATAAGGAAGAGGGAGCTGCAGAACTATCGGCAGTACTATCGGCAATGTGAGAAGGGAACTAGCGTACTGGAAGCTTAACAACTGTTTCAAGAAATGAAGGAACAACCTTTCTAAGAGCTTGCTGTTGTCTTCTTCAGTGATAGTTCTTATTGCTGACAGTTGCAAAACTATCGCACTTACTATTGTTAAGCCAGAGAGGGAACTATCGTACTGGGAAAAAAATGACAGCTTCTTTTCTCTGCACTTAAACTGTTATTATCAGCAAAAAAGGAATTAATCGTACTAGACACGGTTTATTACTTAGCACTAGAACTGCCAAACTATCGGTCATACTATCGTTCATCCAAGAAGGAACTATCAGCTAAGCCTGATCTTTATCATACGTTTAATTGTTTTAGCAGATTGGGAACTATCTCCCCCCCTTCATCGTACCCCTTAAGCCAGTGAACTGCCCATAGTACTTCAGCTCTCTCCTACCCGTTATTCTAATCAAAGGCATTTCTACTTATTTATCGTATTTATTATTGTCTGCCACCCCTTACGATTTGTTGTTGTACTTTTAAGACGAATGTTGTTGTTGCTTTGCCAGTGCGTGAACAATAAAGCAAATACCAGAGACATTTTCAATTACAATTCGAACGTTTACTTGACAATACAATACACGTACATACATATATACAATATATAGTATTCACTGGAAGGTCAAAATGTTATCATTAAGGGGTCCGCGACGTTGACCGGAATGGGGAATTTTCAGTTCCACAGAGCACGCAAAGTTGTTATATTGTTTAATTAAGTGTCTCCCTTCGTCTGGGTCCTGTTTAAGTGAAGACGACACGCACGCCCAGCCGCCAATCCTGTTCGGCACCTTCGAGAGGGTGGGGGGGTATTACGATTGATACGGACTGGTTTTATAGTCATGATGCAGATGCACGCGTGCCTGGTAGCTTGTGTTACCCGTTTGCATTCCATTGGCGCGATGCACCACACGCGCTGATCCATCGATCTTGGTGCGACTATCGGCACTGCTCCACAGACCCGCAATGGCCTCCAGTGCCAGCTCCGTCTCATCGTCCTTGTCGTCGTGCTCGGCAGAGACAGTCAGATCGATCTGACGACGTTGTCTGCCAGCTGGAGGAGCTGGTGCAGCAGCAACGTAGCCCACGATGACGATGAGCAGCAGCAGCAAGATGTTTAACGAGCGCATGTTGGGATGATACTGAAACAACTGACTGGGTCTACAACATTTGTACTCATTGATATGTAAGGCTTATCAGCAGCAACGGCAATCGCGGCCTTAGGCTTTATTTTCATTTTGCTGTCAACAAAAAGAGTCTTGAAATTAATTTACAGTGTACATGGGGATGGGGGGGAAGAATAACTAGACTTTGGGTTCCAGGATCTGTGCTGGTGGCCAGTCCCACTGCTTGGCTGGTATGGGTTCCGCCAGTTTCTCCCACGGCTTCCAGCCCAGCATCTTGCGTGCCAGTATCAATTCATTCTCCGCCTGCACAATGAGTTCCTCCACTTGTCCACAACCCACTGCCTTCTCCAGTTCAGATATGTCCTTGTGCTAGAGAGAGGCAGGAAGAGAGGGAACGTTAGCTGATATCAATAAAAGTAGGCGCCACTTACCTGGGCCACAGCGTCGGCACGCTGCTTGATCAGCAACTCGGTGTTCTTGCGATAGGCGGCTTCCTGTGGCATCTTCGCAACGGCACGGATAATCTTGCCATACAGAGCACAGAGGGTGTGGTGTGGATTGGTGGCCACAGCCAAGCCGGTCAGACCTGTGGACTGTGTGTGGAGAAGAGTTAGAAGATTTTTCCCCCAACGATGACATAACAATAACAACAGCTGAGCCTGCACTTGATGCAGCACACACAAGCGTCAATGTTTGCTCACACTGCTACACACTTACCGCTTTTAGTATTTTTGCCATATTTAATTCACTTAAGTTGTTTAAAATAAATTTAATTACAGCAAACGGCAACTGCAAAATATTTAGCTAAAATCAACAGCCAGGGCTGGCTTGCTGAGTTCTGTCGTGCAGCTGACAGTGCTGTAAAACAGGCAGCAGTGCTGGAAAAGGCAGCACTGCTGTTAAAGAAAACGAGTGCTGTAAAAAACGGCAAGTGCTGTTAATCGACTGCTATCGATTTGGAATCGATATCGCTACTTTCCACTGAGCGCTCAATTAGAACAGGGTTTGGAAATTTTTATAAAAATTACTTTAGATTAATTAGTGACAATTTAAGTCTGATATAATAGCACAGTATACACTTTTTATGAACTTCTCAAAATTATCCTAAGATAAGATAATTACACACTACTGTTATGCAGTGGAAGCACGGCTGTTAATTATCGTTATCGCGCTCAATTAAAACAGTCCAAAGCAATTACAAGTATAATAGAAATGGCTTTTTGATTTATTTATCACAATAGAAGTATGATACAACAGTAAAGTTTAAACAATGAGCACTTTGTGAAAATTATTCTAGAATCTATTTGAATATTTATGAAGAGAATTACAAGCTACTGTCTGTGCATTAGCCAGTTGAAGCGGGACGATCTGCCACACCAAATGCCGATATCAAAACATTGACAACGGTTACAATAAAAATGCCGATAACTGTATAATTGTTGATCTTATTTGCGCGACAGATTTCCTCTTCTTTCTTAATATTGTATCTGCCATTCCATATAAGTCCAGCGCCGACTGCAACCTGCGAACAAAAGAAGTGAGTCACATATATTCCCCAAATATATCTTCATGATGCCAAATTTGGTACCCCCCAGATGTGCCGCAACGTCACTAACCTGCAGTATAATGCTCAACGAGATAAAGAGCAGGCTGGGATAAAAGTATGGATGCATTCGACCGGTCTCCAGCACATAACGCAACTGGTTGGCATTCGCTGAGAGCAGCGCCAGATCCATCATACCCTGTGCCAGTGTCTTCTTATGCTGGTATGCATTCACATCCGGTATGGGAGTCTCCACCCCGTCTATTGTGGCAAATCCGTTGCCATAATAGCCGGGAAATGCGAAGCTGGGACGACGTTCAGGCAAGGGGGATTTGGCACCATTGCCACCACTTCGTCGAGGAGTTGGTTGCGTTTCCTCCGCATCGCCCCCTAGCAGACCATCGTCGACACCATCAGCGTGATTCCCGTTGGCATATGGACGATCATCGGATTCGTCATCACGTTCGGGAACTAGAGAACGTTGGAGTGCAAGGTGAGTGTTAATTTTGTCTAATTGGGAACTCTAAGCACATAAATATCTTACACAATTTTTAATGAAGGGTTATAAAGATGATGACGGTGAAGTTGTTGTTGTTGTTGTCATGCAATAGGTTAGAGTGCAAGAACAGATAAATATGGGAGTTACCAGGTATTCTTTATAGTATTTTAGTTACAATTTGTACTAACCTCCGCGGGGTGTACGATTGCGAGGTGCATCTACATTATCCAAAGCCTCGATGTGATTTCCCTTCAAAGACCAAAATACATTTTATTACATCTTAAAGAACCTTGCAAGGGGTCATTCTATTAAAATATTTCTTTGTTTTATATACTAAACTGCAGCTCAGCTTCCGCTAGCCTTGCTGATAAAAAGCAGAGTACACTATAGTATTAAATATATATGTATATATAGAGTGCATATAGTATAGTGTGCATGCGTTAATCCGAGCTAGAAAAAAGCCCACAACACAATTGGTACACTCAGCTTCACATAATTTCATCCCGGCCATGACTAATGGGGTTTTTACACTCGAGATCTTTTGTGGCCCAAACAACTTTCCCAAACTGTGAACTAGTGGGCTCTGGTTGTGTTTACATTGCCGATTATAATCTAAGCAAGTAAACATGCATAGATGATTTATACTACGTATAAGATTGATTAACGTTGGAGAGGGGACAAAAACAATTGCAGTGGAGTGTAATACTTCTATATACACATCTGGCTTTACACTTTGTAGTTTTGAAGTCGGCATTTAATAAAAATCATACATGCATATCCACATGAATACTCGCACGCACGCACACACACACATGTATATATTTATACTCCGTATAGACATCACTTGAAAGCCGCATAAACTTACTTGATTTCTTGTCTGCTGATCTTTTGCATCGCGCAGTTTATCCATTTCGAGTGCTATATGATGTGTTTGTACGTCAGTCATTGTGTGTAGGAAAATACTAAATGAACTTCTTTGTTAAGTCAAATGTTTGTTCGAAAGCACAATTGATAATATCTTTTAATAAGTTATACGCGAATATATGTATATTCGAATATTCGTGCGCTCGTTTCGCGTTGCCAACCGCTTCGCACGCTATTGCCAATACAACTG
This sequence comes from Zaprionus africanus, assembly GCA_018151435.1. Classification (NCBI taxonomy): domain Eukaryota; kingdom Metazoa; phylum Arthropoda; class Insecta; order Diptera; family Drosophilidae; genus Zaprionus; species Zaprionus africanus. Next base: position 59,634 of record JAECXB010002310.1, on the reverse strand, counting down.
ACAGCCAGTCTGTCTGACTAGCAGAGGCAAGGCCCGAATCTCCCACCAAGATGAAACCAAGCGTAACTCGTGCTCTCTTAATTGCACTCTCTCCCTCTCTGTCATGCTTCTGGTGTGCTGGCCAGTGTCCACTTAATTAAAAGTGCGCTCTCTTCAAAAGCTCACTCTCACTAACTCGTTCTCTGTCGCTCCTTAGCATGCTAAATGCTAAATACATAAGTATTTAGTACGAAAGTTTAAAGAGCAAAAAAGAATTCCACAGAATTGATACTAGAAAGTTTGTATAAAATAGCTTGCGTGCTGCAGTCCTATGAGGAAATATTAATGTATTGCGAGTTAGCGGGAATTTGTCGCGGGGAAATGTTGAGCTATCAGGAAAATGTCGCAGGGAAAAGACCATAAATAAACGCTGACTCACTGTGTTTGCAGGCTGCCAAAACGATTTTCAAGTTCAATGGCACAATAGCAAAGAACGCCAAAAGAAAAATAACTACTTGATCAGCATCATTTGGGCGCTGGAAGTGAGCCAAACCGGTCTGGAAATACATGTATGAACATACATACATTTGAAACGTACATCGCTACGCACATTTACTTGCGTTGTACATCAAATTAATATTTTCCTGTATTTGATGGCAAGTTGCAGGCGATATATAAAAATAATCCGATTTATTAGTATTTATTCCTAAGAATACATGCAAGGAAATTTTAAATTAAAGTGACATTATCGATAACAGCGCCAACCATATGGACACACTACCGATTGTCTGCAAATTGCTGCTCTGCTGCATATCGATCAAACGATTAATTTAGATTGCCGTCTCTAGCAAGTGACTCACATCCATGGCGATCGTGAACAAAAAGTGTGTTTTCCCGACAAATGTGATCATTCTGCCGTCTGCAGCAGTCGTGAAACAAAGAAGGAACACTAAAGAAAAAACCCAAGAGCCATGGCGCTAGTTAACAATAATAATAATAATCAGGTTGCAGTGCCACCTGCTGCACGCAGGATTCGCGATGTGCAGCAAGAGTTTGCCGAATCTTTGGGATATGGCATGGAAACCATTTGGGATCTGTAAGTAATGCGTAGTACGAATCAATGATTACTAATCAATTATATAATGTTTTCACTCATTTAGCTTATCGCAACGTCAATCGGATGTGTTGAAGAGGAAAATCGAAGCACTTATTCCCGATCCGAAGGTACCTGACAATTTGACTGGAGATGAACTTAAGGCTGCACAGCAGAAGGTGGCTAAGCAACGTGGGGTGTGTGAGAGAATACGCGAAACACTCTTCACAAGTGTGTGGGGCCAACGTGAGTAGTACCGATAGCGTGGTTCGATTCTATTTACGTTGCTATATCGATATGTTTATTTAGGTAAATACACAAATCGACAGTCCCTCACATCGATCTTCTACGTTCTGGTTGCTACTCAAAAAACGGATACTGAACTGGCTAAATATTCCAGAATCTGGTCATGTCATCCAGTATTTCGGACACGTCGATGCGTCTGTATGTTCCCAATCCCTACCTGCCGACAGTGTTCTTTGTTATCAGTTCATTTATAAGTCGCAATTTGTATTTATCGGCAGCTGATAATGACGGCAGCAGTAACAATAGTTCCGATTGCTGTATGATTTATGTGGACGAACATGGACGGGTATATCAGAATTGGAGCTCGTTTCTCTCGGAGAATGTACTACCCGAAGGCGTTATGGTTACCCCTTGCAAGGGCACTTACCAACTTGACGGCAATGGCAGAGTATTGCTGGAATCTTGCGTAACCCCGGCGGGTAGCACCAATCGCAAGGTGCTCGGCGTTATGGATACTGCTACGGCATTGGCGGGACTAACAGCTGCTTCTGTACCGCTGATCGGATTAGTTTGTGCTGTCGCTGCTCCCGTTATGCTAGTAGCTGGTGGAGTGGGCCTAGCCGCCGCTGGTTATACGACGGCACGCTCTGGTGCTCAGTTAGTCGATCGCAGCATGCATGAGCAGTCCATCAATGTGACCGATCGCCAAGCACGCAATCATTGGATTAGCGGCGCTGCCGGCCTAGTCGGACTTGGTGCAGCGGGAGCGACAAGTGCCATGACAGCAGCCACCACTGCTGGCCGAGAAGTGGGCGCAGTGAGTACATTAATTGATGGCCGTATTCTCTTTCCTCACATTTCTCTCTCTCTCTCTCCGTTTCATACACAGATTACCCAGATGACGGTGAACGGCATGAACATATCCTCTATTATGGTGTCCGGAACGGGCCTAGCCAATGGTGCCATTGATTTATTTCTGGTTAGTGAGAGATGTCTATATTATCTTTAGATATATATGTTAGATCTGTTCACTATCATAAATTCATTAGAATTAGTTCAAGTTAAGGCAGCATGACTGTTATAATATTATTCTTTTTTTACTGCCTGTAGAAATACCAAGATGGCGATGATGTATCCACCTTGGATGTTTTGCAACTCTCCACATCGCTGTTTCTATTCACACACAGTGTCTACAATTTCAAGCTGGCCTCGACCATAATCAGCGACACGCAAAATAGCCGAATCGGAAGCTATCGCGAAACGCTGAGCAATCGTCAGAGGTAAGCTCAGGTGATCGAAGTGATTCATGTGATTCCCCTAATGATTTCCCCGTTTCGTAGACGCATGTTCGACAAAACATTTAAGGAGACAATGCGCACTGGAGGCAGAAAGTCGGATATAATACGCAATGTTAACGACATTCCATCGCGGCAACAGTTCAACGATCTCTACAGGATCAATAGGAATCTAAACGAGCGTGGTGTGCGTCCTAGCTTTGGGCGCGATGGCAAAATTGTGCTCAACAATCAGGTGGCAACAAATACGGCGGAATTGCGTGCCAGTGTGCAGCATAATGTTGGGCCCGATATACTGGGTAGTGTGACAAACCCCATACCGGATACACCCTCTTCAGCAGGTGGGGCTGGGCGAGCGTTCACTGTGCCTTCGTCTTGGTCATCGTCTGGTGCCGGTGCTGCGGCAAGCGCATTGGACACAACTGATGGTAATGGCAACAACTGGAATGCATTGCGTCTCAGCACGCTGGTTATCAATGGTGCTGGGATACAACTTCAAAAGTATGGAACACATATTTTCGAAAGGATCGTAGATGGGGATAGCTTTAGGAACACCCTTCTAGGGCTGGCCGATAATTTGCCTGAAGAAACGATGAGATTTGTACTAACAATGACGGAAATCTTCATGGATTGCATGTGGGATGAGCTGCGAACGGTGCTTAAGTTTTTCATATCATCTGAATCGGTGCTATATAGACTAGGCTGTACCATTCTCAACGACTATCGTTATAAAACTCTTGAGTATATACAAGAACAGATAATAGAAATATTGCAATCGGTAAAGGATTACTTTTTGTCACTCGATCCGAACAATTTTCCCGATCTGCTCACCCGGTGCAAGATCTGTTCGGGTTTCTACAGCAAACTGTGATCACATCTTATATAGAAATATATCGATGTCTATTGATCTGTTCGGGACAGAGATCACAAAGAGAGAGGCACAAAAGTAAAAGTAAATAACACAAAATAATGTTTAAATAAATATGAAAAATATTATTTCTGTATTTTTTATATAATCTATATAAAATAAAACTTAAAATAAATAAATGATCGCCAAGAGGGAGAGAGAGAGGTGGAGAGAGAGAGTGAGAGAGAAGAGAGACACACACACAGACATCTAACAACGTAATATATACCACAGATATAGCTATCAGTATATAGGAACGATTCGTGTTCGATCTGTTCTGGTTTTCTCATTTTTCCATATTTAGTTTTGTTTTATTATTTCACGAAACACAGGCAAAAATCCAAAATATATGTATATATATATATATAGGTTTCTATATACATATATATATATGTATGTATAGTATGTGTATGTGTATGTGTATGTGTTGCAATGAGTTGGTTTTCTTTCTCTTCATATGCCTGATTACACTGTGTGAGAGAGTGTGTGCGGGTGTTGTGGTGTGTGTGACATGCAGTGTGTGTTTGTTGTGTGTGTGAGTGTGCGTTGACCTTGACAGGTGCTGCAATTAAACACGCGACAATTGCTGAAGCAAATTGCACGGCCAGAATGCCTCGATGCGCTCCTTGAGCAACTGAATCGGATACAATATCCAGGTAAGTACTGTCTGTGCCAGCAGCCCCATTGGCTCCGGATACTGATGCGTTAGCAGTGCCAACAGTGCCGTGAACGAGCACAGACCCGCTGTGAAGAGTATGAAGAAGGGTAACTCCTTTTTCGGATACACTGAGACCTCATGGAACGTTGGCAGCAGCTCACGATCGGCGCACTCGGTGCACGTTGGATATGGATAGAAGAGATGACCCCGCTCCAGCGGATACGGCAGCATACGGAATGTGCCCTCCCATGTGCAATGCAACAGATTCAATGCACCCTCCACCTGCTTCCAGTGCTTCAGATGAAAGAACGCATACGCCAGAGCCTCCGAATCGCCACGTTTGAGTATATGCTCTGGTGGCAATATCAATGGCTTCGTCTCGAGCAAATATTTCGGTACATGTGGATTGAATTCGACGGCACGATGTATGGCCTCCACGGCACTCATCTCGGCCGGACTCAGTCCCCGCTTCGAGGCAATGTCCGGCGAGAATTTATCTGCCACAGCACGTGCCTTGAGCAGTGCTGCCGTATAGCATATGGTCGCCGATTTGGGCAATGAGATGTCATCATATTTGGCCAATATGGCATGGCAATCCGCGTAGGCCTGCATCTCCAGCAGTGTCTCAATGAGATTCTCGTGAATGTTCAGTACACTCATTATCGATGGAATCTCCTTGGTGAGATCACGAAACATCTTCGCTGCCTCCTTGAGTTTGCCCAGCTTGCGAGCACACATGGCCAGGCGTCGCTTGATGTAGATCAATACATTCGTATCCCTGCGATGCACTCCATCTGCTATCGATCCTTGATGCTGTGTTGCCTGCGACTTGCGGTAATTGATTTCGGCCACTTTCAGTGCCGTCTTGAGTATCTTCTCTGCCTCCAGTATGGTCATGGCTTCCTCCTCTGCGAGTAGAATGTACGCAGGAGCACACTCGGCATTAATTTCGAGTGCATTGTGTGCGGATTTGATGCGCTGCATGGGATTGCGTTCACGCCACGCTGTCTGCATTATTTCATACTCCTCCTTGCGTGCATCACCCTCACAGGTGAAGAAGGTCTGATGATCTTGGGCGCTTAGGTTCATATCATAGTACGTGAGGGGCTCCTTGCTGGTGGCCCAAAAGAAACGCTGATATTCTGCGCCACGAAAGAGATTCAACGGATTGCGCCAGACTTTGCATTCCGGAGTGCCACTACCGGTGGCAGAGTTCCCAGTTGTTCCTCCTCCCCCGTTGCTGCTCGAAGAGGAACCGCTGCTGCTGCTGCTGCCATTATCTGATTGGGCATCGTTGCCATTGATCCAGGGACTAATGTGATTGATCGATACTTGTTCTGTGTGTGGGTGATGTTGACAATCGATTAGGGAATATACCATTGGTATATTGGGAAATTTGTAATTATATTTTGGAGTATTTAACTCACCGATAAACGATGTGCCGTATTTGCGAAAATACCACCATTCAAATATTAATATTAGTCCCGATATAAGGCTCGAGGTGCCTGTGAGCGCAACATAAAACTTTGGCGTCAATGTGCTCAGAAACATTGACGAGTCCCACATCCTGCTGCTGCTGCTGCTGTCGCTGTCACTGCGCTGCTGCTGCGCTGCTACTGCTGCTGCCACCAACCACTTTGGGCCAAATTCTGTATTGTTGTTGCTGCTGTTGTTGCCGCCACGACCGAGCAACTGTCGATGTTGTTTGCAACTGGAACTGTTGTTGCAATTGTTGACTGAACGCTTTCTCTGCGTGAAGCGGATTTTTGTTAAACTTTTGTGAAAATAAACAAATTCCCCTCTTATCAGCGTTTTGTCCTGCTACAGATGAGACTTTTTTTTCCATGAAGTATTCATCGGAGTGGTGTATTGGGGGGGTAGATATTAATGCTGTCAAACTATCGATGCGTATGTATATATATCGAAAGCATAAATTTCGCGATACTATTGCAAATGTATCAACACAACACAGCAAATACGATGTGTCGATATTTTCTATCGACAGACAGCTAATCTATAAATATCGATATGTGTACAGTATTTTTCGGCTTATCGAATATACACAATTTTGGGAATTGTTCATCACTATAAAATGGCCGCTGTTGCAGCAAACAGCAAGTGCATGAGAAAAATTACAACAGTGCATGGGAATTTGTTTGTTTTAAAGAATTTTTAACTGAAGTAAAGAGAATTCTCAAGCGCTCGCGATATGTCTGAGGTAATCGAAAGTGTGTTGGATACCCAGGAGCCCCGAGAGGCGGTGCCAGCATCGTCGGATTCGGAAATAAACAGCGAAGCGGCTAAAGAAGAAGAGGCAGAAAAAGCGGGCGCATCGACATCAGCAGAAGCAGCAGCAGAGCCCAATAAACATGAGGAAAGAAAAGAAAGAAAGTTAACTGATGATTCCAAATTGGATAAATTGGATGAGTTGAGCTCATTGGAGCAGGAAATTGCCAAAATGCATAACGCACAACACACTGCAGAAGAGTCCGATCACTTAGAGTCGGAAATGGCGGGACAGGTGAAGGACACGGCAAGTGGCGGTGGTGGCAGTGCAGCAAACGGTAGCGGTGGCCACAAAGATTCACAAATTATGGATGAACTGGCGCAAGCGACACGTTGCACACCCGATGACGCAGTGAACAGTAACAAAGATAAAACAAAAAGTGTCACAACACTGGAGGAAGTTGATCTTATTGCCTTGCTTAAAGGCACCGATCAGCCGGAACAGCCGGAGGAGAACCCATCAAATTCAGCACCATCCAGCATTGAATTGGCCCTGGCAAAGCTGGACAATGTCGGAGTGACCATTGAGGGCGAGGGTCAATACGAGATCATGGAGATTGACGATGGCGACATTGCCAGCGTTGCTAGTCCAGTTCCAGCTACACAGACTGCCACCAAGCCCTCCACCAAATACAGTTCTCCACAAGCGAAACCAAAACTGTCCCCGGAACAAGCACGTGCTGTGGCACTGGAGCAAATGGCCGATCTGAAGTCGCATACAGCGCGTCGCAAGGAGGCGGCGGCGGCAGTTGTTAGCCGACAGCAGCACCAGAAACCATTGGACATAATCAGTTCCCTGAATGATGATTGGAATGAATATGATAGTGGTAGTGACACTGCCTCAAATTCCAACTCGAATTCCACTTCTATAGCACCAGCACCTGCCTTAAAGAAGCCGCTTCCAAAAGCTTCCTTCCAGCCCAAGCCAGCACAGCCAGCGGGGGACACCTCTTCAGCCCCCTCGTCTTCTGCTCAATTAATGAGCATGGGCAGCGTGAAAGTGTTGGTGAAGTCCGTGACACAAAAATCCACTGAGAATCTAAAGACGGCGCAATCAACAGAGCGCGCCAGCAGCAATCCAGAATCCACAGGTAAGTAAAGCCAATCCTCCCCTGAAGGCAAAGCAACTAAAGAGTTTCCTTATCTCGCAGGTTTTAAGCGCACGCGAGTCATTAAACGCAAAATCATTTGGGATCCCGATGCGCCAGAGACGCAGAAATCATTTGCGCAATATGCCAAGGGCACAACACCAACCCCCACAGCAATAGAAGCATCCACTGCAACAACAGCAACACCTACAGCAACAACTCCCAACTCATTAGCCAGCAAAAAGGTACGTCCCTCAACGCCAAAAGATTCTCTAAAGGTGACAGCGGTCAAGAGAACTGGCACCCCCTCGAAGCTGGCCGAACTGAACAACTCACAGTCGCCGCCCAAGCGTCGTTCGCAGACACCAAGTGTACCCAATGGTGGAGCCAGCACAGTGGCCAAGAAGAAGAAAGTCTCTGAGATTGATCGACTGATGGGCGACGAAGGTGCTGCCAACATGATGCAGGCAGTGGAGCGAGAGCAGCGTGAGTTGAGCGGAGGAGAGTTGCCCAATAAGCCGCTCATGCGCAAGCGTTCGTTGACCATGACAGGGCGGGTAAGTCAATAAGAAACTACTCATGGATAATTCCTAAGATTCTCTTCCTTCTTCTTGCACAGAAATCCGCAGAGACGCAACCTGCAACGCCTGCCAAGAAAGAAACTCCACCAAAGGGCGGCAAACGTGCAGCGGCGGGAGCTGTTGATGCTGTCTTCACCAAGACGCCGTCAAAGAAACGCCCTTCGGACTCCTGGGACTATGTGTACAAGCAGCGTGCCAGCGAAGAGTCGATGATCATGCGACGACGTTCGAATAGCTCCTACTCCAGCAATGCCTCCGTCAATCGTCTCTCGTTGGATAACAAACCCGGTGCAGTTGCCAGTCTCTCCGATGATGCCTCCGATCCTTCATTTGAATTCCTAAAACCTGAGAACAAACAGAACCAAAGAAACGATGCAGAGACGCCGCCACCACAGACCTTGACCAACGATCTGAAACGCGGTGCACAGCAGCAGCAACCGCAGAAGGAGCCAAAGGCAGCAGGAGGAGGCGGCAAAACGGAGCTTATCACAGTGACCAAGCTGGAGAAGGTGGTGCAAGTGTTCATACAACCGCAGTCGACAAAAACGGGGCACAATTACAAGCAGCAATTGCTGCAGAAGCTGACGGAGACATTGAACAAGCTGGCCAAGAGCAATGACTGCAACACGGTGCTGCTCTGTGTGCAGGGCCAGCAATTCTGTCAGGGCATCGATTGCCAGGAACTGATTGCTGCCACAATAGAGAAGCGCAAGGCGAATGCTTCGCAAGTGGCCACAGTGCTGAAGTGAGTGGGAATCCCATCTCAATTGAATCTATATCTTAATCCTGTTTCTTGCTTTCCTTTGCAGAACATATCTGCGTACATTGGCAACATTCCCTAAGCCTCTGCTGGCTGGCATTGTGGGTAATTTGAATAATCTGGGCGTGATGCAGTTGCCGTTGTTGGACTACGTTGTAGCTGCCGAGGATTGCACCTATGCCAGCAGCTATGCCAGGCTGGGTCAGCTGCCGGAGGGCTATGCACTGTGGCAGCAGCATCCCAAGGTCTCCAGTCAGGTGGTAAGTTCGGATTAGACTGTATTTTATACATAGATATGTGTACTAACTACTTCTCCTCCTTCTCCTGTTCAGCACTCGCGTTTGTTTCTGTTAGGCGAGCGCCTGCACACGGCGGATCTGTTGACGCAGTCGAACCGCTTTGTGGACAAGTCCTGCGAGGCAAGCAGAGTCAATGCGGAGGCATTGGCAGTGGCTAAACAAATTTCCAGCAGCACAGCCGAGGTAGGTCTGGACTAACCTCCATTAACACCTTTGCTAAGTTTACCTTGCCTTTTTCTTCATCAGAATTTTCGTGCAATCAAGAAACTGAATCACTCTGCGAATACGGCAAACCTACAGCGTCTGGAGGCGGAGTTCAATCAGCTCACAGAGCAATGGCCCTCGGCCAGCTTTCAGGCCAACTACAAGCGTTATGTCAACGAGCTGCAGGACATATAGAGGAGCAGCAGCTGGAGCAATAGCCGGGGCGGGTCAAAGCAACCTTAGAGAAGGTTCTTGAAAAGAATAAAATTTCAATTTTTTTGCAATTTGTTTTATGTTCTTGTTAGTTAGTTAACAATTACAATTTATATAGGCAATTTAAAAACGTTATCCAGGCAATATTTAAACAAGAAAACAAAACAAAACAAAACAAAAGAAAGAAACTAAGTAAACACACCTAGTACAAAGTTTGTTATTAAACCATTTATTGGGGAGAGTCTAGAAAAGGGTACACTCTATTTAATTAATAATATACACGCTCGGAATTGTTAATTGTAATACATCGTGATGTGACTAGCAATTTGTAACTACTTTAAGTAATGGTGTTCTTTCTCCTCCTCCTCCTCCTCCTCTTCCTTTAGCTCCAATTCGGATTAAATGCACCAGTTCCTGTGTCCCCTTCTGTACTGTACCAGCCCTTAATTCTCTGCTGTACCAGTCCCCACTATTCTCTGCTGTACCATTGCTCTAAACTGACTTGTACCAGTCCACTATACTCAGCTGTACCAATCCACCATACTCAACTGTACCAGTCCCCACAATCCTCAGCTGTACCAGTGCTTTAAACTGTAAACTCAGCTGTACCACTTAGATCTTTTTACCGTACCAATCCACCATACTCTACTGTACCAGTCCACGATCCTCTAGTGTACAAGTGCTTCATACTGTCCCGCACTAGTCTATCTCGTACCAATCCATTAATCATTAAATTCATTGCTGTACCTGTTCAACATACTGTGCCTGTACCTGTCAACCATACTGTACTGTACCACTCCACCATACTCTACTGTACCAGTCCACGATCCTCTGTTGTACCAGTGCTTTATACTGTCTATCTCGTACCAATCCATTTAACATTAAATTCTTTGCTGTACCTGTTCACCATACTGTCCTGTACCAGTCCACCATACTGTCGTGTACCATACTCTGCTCTATCAGTCCTTAATCCTCTGCTGTACCAGTGCCCCATCGTCTACTGTACCAGTCCACAAACCTCTACTGTACCAGCCCTTTATTCTATGCTGTACCCAGTCCTAACTCCTCTACTGTACCACCCCTGAATGCTCTACTGCCCCAGTTATGAACCGCCCCCTGTCCCCTTGCCGTACCAGCCCAGAATCCTCTGCTGGTCCCCCTCCTAGTTCCGCTGGTCAGGCTGTTCATAGAACGCAGGCAGCTCCGACTGTAGACGCAGCAACCTTACATAGCTGACCAGCTTCCAGTCCCGCTCCGGGTCGGGCTCACCCACCACAAAGGTGGACATGTAGGAGACCAGCTCCTGTGAGCCATCCTGATCGAGATCCGCAATAAGCATTGAGTTCTCCTGGTTGGTCAGGTCTGGTTGGCAAACGGGCAACTCATTGCGATCCACATTGCGACAGAATTGGACAATGTTGCTCTGCGAGGTGTTCTCGATGCGTGTGTCGGCGCCAATGAAGAGCACCAGGATGACCGTCTCCGTGATCATTTGCATCTTGTAGTTCTTCATGGGCGACGAGGATTGTTTGCCATTGGATTTGCTTTGATTCTTGGCTGGCATAGTGTATGCCTCTCGCTTCTGTATGGGCAGCAAGTGCTCGAAGCTATCGAACTCCTCATGGTCGGCGGGGAACTGATGGGAGAGTGAGGGATCCACTGCCTCCTGCTGCTCCTCATCCAACAAGGTTTCCCGCTTCAGTCGTTGCTGCTGCTGTGGTTGCTGTTGCTGCTGCTTCTTCTGTTGCTGTTGCTGCTGTGCCGCCTTGGCTTGGTAGGATTTGTCTTTGCTCTTGTCCTTTTCCTTGATGGCATTCAGGTTCTTGGACGAGCTGCTGCCTCCACTGTTGCTTGTGCTGTTGGTGTAGTTGCTGTTCTTGTCAACACTATTGAGATTCCTTTGCTGTTGGGATTCCTTTGCCTGCGCCGCCGGCTTGGAGTGTCTGCCATTCGTTGCCATCTTGTGATACTTCCAGAACTTCACCAGGAACCCAGACATGTTGGGCTTGGTGTTCTTGAAGTGCCACTGGGCGGGCACCATGCCGTACATGCCGCTGTTGGTGAAGTTCCTCAGCGTCGTGCGGTGCCCGTCGTGACGGGATTCAGTGAGCACCACAGTGACATTGCAGTCGGGACACTTGCCACGATTCTCAATGATCAGTTCGCGTCCACTCAGTGAGTAGACATTGCGCTGTGGCTCCGCATCCTTGCCACGTTGTCCGTGCCTGCGATGCTGCGAGATCTTCGAGGCAGGCAGCAAACGTTGACCCACAATGGACTTGTTGGTAATCAGTGCGTAGAGCTCCGCTAGTGACTTGGAGCGCTGTTGCTCCGTGTTGTTGCGCATGCAGGAGAAGTTCACACTCAGTGCGGCGGCTGAAGCTGTTGAGGATTTGCCCGCTGCACTCGTCTCCAGCTGCAGTTTACCCAACTGCTGGCAATCATGCACACGGAAGCCATCACCAATGGGGCGACCATCACGTCCCGACAGCAGACGCAGCACATTGCGTGCCTCCACCTCCTGGGCTGCATCCGTGCCTGGTTGCTCCTGCTGCTGTATGTAGGTCTTGGTGCGTTGCTCCAGGGAAATGCTCGAGATGAGCAAGATGTCCAGCACGCCATCGTCATCGATGTCCGGCAGGATCAAGGGGAAGTCATAGGCATCCAACTTGGTGGGGGAGTGCTCCACAAAGCGCCAATGCCATTGCCCACTGGCGGAATTGATGACACCCAGTTCGCCATACTCATCAATGACCAGGCAATCTGGCTTGCCATTGCCATCCACATCCAGTAGGGTGCAGTCTATGGCCACTGGCTCGTCCACAGTCTCATCGTACCAGGCCACAGCTCCTGTGTTGCCAATCAAGGAGATGATGCCATTGCGCTTTAGGTTTGTGGGTCGGAACTCGGGGAAGAAGACGTCGCCGCGATAGAGGAACACCAGATTGTTCTCCCAGGCTCGCACCCCCGCCACAACATTGATCTCTCCCCTCAACTCGATCTTGGTGTAGTTGTTCAGCCAGTTGTGCGTCTTCAGGCGATCCACGGGCGCTGGACAGGCACCAGTGCCATCGGGATTGCCACAGGGGATGAGCCAAACGAATCCGACCACGGCAAACAGGCAGAGCAGCAGTGAAGCAATGAAACAGCAGCGACGCTTGGGCGACATGGGCGGGCGACGCTTCCCGCCAGCTCCATCTCCGTCCTGCAGTCCCGAGCCCAAGATGGCTACATTATCTGCTGTATTCATATCATATTCGCCACCGTTGGAGAAATTGGAGAACTCCACGCCAACATTGCCTCCTGCAGAGCCTCCTCCTCCTCCGCCGCCGCTGCCCAGATCACTGAGCATGACGGAGCGAAATGTATTCTGCATGTTGGTGGTGTAGCTGCTGCTGCTGCTGTTGTTGATGTTGTTGCTAGTGCTGTTGGTGTTGTTGCTGTTGCTCTTTGGCTGTTGCTGCTTCAGTTGGGAACCCCCCACAATGCGTGTGGCGGTGGGACGTGTGTGTGGTGACTTCAATGCAAGCGTATTTGGTGGTATGCGGCTACGACTTGATTGCTGTTCCTGCTGCTGTTGCAGTTGCAGTTGCAACTGTTGCTGCTGTTGCAGTGTGTGTTGCTGCTGCTTCTGCTGCTGTGTGTGTTGCTGCTGTTGCTGTCGTCGCTGTCGCTGATGTTTGTTTGTGTTATGTATCTCGATCTCTTCATCGGACTCAGAGTCGGTCATCGCCTGACTTAGTGGCGTGTAAATGCCTTGATGTGTGGGCAATGATTCCGTGTGTAGCATTTTAGCTGTGCCCAGGGAGAGAATTCATGAGAAAAATCAATAAACCAATTGCAGCGGAGGCGGGCAACATTGTTGCTGCCTTTGCTCCCTCACTAGCAGTCATGCGTGTGAGTATTAACCTCAAGCTTACCTCTATTTGATGGCACAAACAATTGCTTTTTGCTTGCATCATCCACATAGCTTTAATTTTTTAGCTGATATTTTATTTTTAAATAATCATCAAAGTGTATCAAACTTTGCGTCGTTACGAGTTGCGCAGTTTGAAAGCAGTGTTTGTAAGTTGCGCATAGCAGTACATTCGATAAGTAGTGCAGTGCTGTTAAGCTCTGCCAGTGGCATTGTTATCGATACTCGTGTCACTTGCAATTTAACCAGTGCTGTTAAGCTTTGCCATTCCGGATGCTATCGATAGTGTTAGTATTTTTTTGTTTTCTCTCGTCCACCATAAGGTCACACTGGCGCTCATCACTAATAAGCAAAGAAACAACAACAACAACTGTAGTGGTTTACGTGCGTGAAAATTAGTTAAGTTTTTATGAAAAAACAGTATTTCGCGCATTGGCAAACGAAAAGAAAGTTATCTAAATGCTGCAGCACAAGCCAGGGCAATTGATAAACGGCCGCATTGATAAACGGAGTGAATATTAAATACGTGAAACGTGAAACAGTGCCAAAAGCCCCCACACAGTAGCAGCAGCAAACAGCAGCGCAAAAGCAAACGCAAAACGCAAAGCAAAAACGCAACAGCAAAAGAAAAAAAGAAGGAAAAACGCAGAGAAAAAGCTACACATCCCATACACACACACACACACACAACCACATCCCACACACACACACATTCATGCCAATGCACAAGTGCAGCACTTGAGGCCTCTGTTCAATAAGTTATTTTACTTGATTTTCCTGAATTGTGCAGCAGCAGCAGCCACAGCCAAACAAACACACAGACACGCACACACAACAACACTACTCACACACACCAACACACACACTACACATACCAAACATATACATTCTCATATATTGCGTATCGCAAGAAAGAAAAGCACAACAAAAGCAACAACAATAACACAACGACGTCGTCTCGTCTCGTACGCAATCTGTGGCTGCTTCAACACGCCGACCTCGACGCCGACGCCGACGCTGCACACACACACTCACACACACAAAACCGATTGCATGCAGATGTCTTATATGATGGCCAAAACATTGGAGGAGCAGAGCCTGCGGGAGTGCGAACATTATATACAGTCGCATGGCATCCAGCGCGTCCTCAAAGACTGCATCGTCCAGCTGTGCGTCTGTCGACCAGAGAATCCCGTGCAATTCCTGCGCAGCTATTTTCAAAAACTCGAACGGGTAAGTGATGCCTAACGGTAATTAGTACTCTAGAGGGAGCTTAACTTATTGGAATAATCATCTAATCCATTGTAATTAAGGTCTTTCCATCAGAATAAAAAATAATAATTATGTATTGTGTCCTTTAGGCCCGTCGCCGCAACATTGGGACAGCCCAACATTCATTGAAAAAACAGAGTTAAAATAAAAAAAAATCGCGCGCGCATTATTTTCAAAATTCCGCGGCCCTCCGGAACTACAAAATTCTCCCACACAGATACCAAATATTAGCATAAACACGTGGCGCCATTTATTACGAACTTTTCCCATAAAAGAAACCTAAAAAAAAATATATTTTTTGTGTATAAACAACATTTCGTTTGAATTAAATCGCTTGTGGGCGTGCGCATCGTGTGACGTTTTACTCAGAATTAGCCAACAAAAAAAACATAAAAAATTAATTATTTTCAAAATTCAATTAAAAACCAAACACCGCCAAATAATTCGACACCTAAATTCATGATAAATATAGTCCTATCAGTGAAAAAAATTTAAAAAAATCGGAGATGTAGGCAGCTATTTAACCTTTACCGAACTTTGTTGAGCGGGGTCTTTTCCATAGTCGGCTGGTCAGGATCTATGGATTGGTTGTCTCTCCACTCGTCATAGTAAACAAGGCAACACTTTTACATAGAGTCTTTTTCATACTCTCCTAGACCTGAGTAGACTCTGTTGCTTAATAGACTTTGTTGCCTTATAGACCTGGGTAGACTGTGCTGACTCTCAGCAGCCTCTCCATTCATTGTAATATCTTTTGGCACCCTGGTAATCAAAGTCTTTCACATAATCTCCTAGATCGGGATAGGCTCTATTGCCTGGTTGCCTTTCTACTCGTCTTATAGTGTAAATGCCCATCAAACTCCTCGTAAGCAGAGTTGATCCCAGTATATCCTGCACTGTGGGCACAAAAGTCGTTTGTTCTTGGCATCATCTCCAATTTTAAATGTATTTTTTGGTGGGGGCAGATGTACTGCAATTTTGTTGGTCTATTGTATTCTTTACAGAGCCAGGAGGTTCTTATTGTACCCAGTTATTCGAAGGATATATATTACAAATAATAAACTAGAACATCAGCTCAGTTTTTCTTGATATAAACACATATCAACAAATCATTTATTGATACATGTATCAAGTGTGTTCTTGAGAGATTCTGTTACCTTGTTCCCCCACAACTTTATTTCTTCTATAACAAAGTTTTCGGTTTCCCAGGTAGGCTCTGCCGGACCTATCAAATGTTGCTACCTAGCTAGCCCAAGCTGAATCTGTTCTAGTCAGTTCCAACACACTCTGGAATGTGTAAACATCAGAAAAAATAAAACAATACGATTATATTTCCCATAAATACTCAAATAAAACATTTCAAGTTGAAGATGGAGATGCCGGTGTTGATTACCAAGTCGCCATATTTCAATTTCTTGCGTGAATATTGGCTGGCCTGCAATAAGGAGGACAAACCGCCACAGGCTTTGGTAACTGAAGCCTCCATGGCTTGGCAGGACCTGGAGCCTAGTGAGAAGTCCTTGTACGAGGAGGTGAGGGAGGGTTTACTTAGTTATTCGTCAACCTCCTTACTGCATCCTTCCCATCCTTTTAGTCTACCTATATAGGTGCTCGACTGGCTCATGATCTTTACAATGAACCGAAACTTGCGCCTAAGAGTCCCACCACGTCGACACGCAAGCGCAAGACCCCAGCAAAGGCGCCGGGTAGCATCAAAATACGCGCCACCAAATGCCCAACGTCGAGCAAGATACGCGCGCGTACCAGGAACAAGAGGCGTGGCAATTAGCTGGCGACTGTGGCGTCTTCCTAGGGTGACCATGCCTTGCTGCTCCCATTGAAGTTGTTGTTTTTTATATGCTGTGCAGCGCTGCTTGAAGTTACACGATTTGTTGTTTATGAATGCGATGGCGAGACATACAGTAACCTCTCCTGCCTCATCCCCACACCTTGTTACCTCTCCTGTTTGAATGCGAATCAATAAAACTCTTTCTGTGCTATTTTTGGGTCCGTACAAAAAGAGTGACCATTATCCAGGCACGTATTTAGAGAAGCAGGCTCGACATCTGGTCACTCATTTCTGCATGAATGCATTTGTTTTTGTACTTGACTATGCGTGATCCCAAACATACTGTACCCATTGAGACCACTTTGAGAACTCATTAAATGAGTAGTAATCTTAGTGTTTTACGTGTAAGTGGGTGACAGTCAAAGCTGTACACTATTTAAGAATTGTACACTACAAAAATGATGCTGTTTTTGTACAGTCTCGGAAATGTACAAGCATTAGTATGTACTCCAATTTGTATTCATTCAAGTTGCCATAAGTTTGTCATGAACTGATAACTTAACCACTGCATAGTATGTTTTATCACCAGTACCTCAAAATATTGTACTCATTTACTCTGTAGACTATCGAGTACACATTAAATGAGTGCAGTGTTACTTTTTATTTATTTATTTTTATTTAAAGTCAACTATGGGCAATATAAAATATAAAATTAAAAAAATAATTAATTATTGGTAAAAAAAAATTAAATTATGGTTAAAAACTTTTAAATAAAGAATTTAATTGAAGTGAATTGTAAATGATTGACAGTAAATGCTTTACGCACTATGTATTGTACAAACCACAGCTGTTTTTTTGTACTGTCTAGTGTACACATATTACAAACGGTCGCATAAATTTCAATTTTTGTTCAATCTAGTTGCCATAGGTTTCCAATAGCTCGTTGTACAAATAATATAAACTGTACACTAAAATACTGTACAATTTGTTTTTAGACCTGCACCCGCAAATATTGTACTCATTTTTAACTTTACAGCATTAAAATTAATGAGTACACTAGCTGTCAAAACAACCTAAACTAATTTCAATACAGGCTCAACTTCACTTTCATTAATGAATGAATCATTTTGCTTTTTGAATGTATTCATGCAGCACTCTGTTCTGAACATACCAACACATCTGCACACACACCTGTATACATATACAACTGGACACACGCACACTCAACTGGACACACACCTGTACACACACGTGGTGCGCTGCTACGCTTCATTGGTTTTGTTAACTCCCTCCAAGTGTGAAGCATAAATAGCTACGCACAATAATACACACACACAAACACACACACACACATAGTCGGGTATGTGTGTGTGACTTGCAACTGCCCAGCAAGCTCACGGACACGGGAAAAGCTTGCAGTGATTCCAGGGAAAAGGCTGCAATCGAATTGTTTTCCCCAACAGCAGCAGCAGAGTTGCACCTGTGGAGCGCGCTGTCTCTGTTGCACTCACTAGCAGTCTAGGCGGTCCACTGCTTCCTCCCCTGCTCCGTTCGCTGCTTTCCCTTCTGTTCTACCTTTCTCTCGCCCTGACTCCCTTCTCCTGTTTCTCTACTGCTCTCTGCCTGTCTGTGTTCGTGTCTCTCTCTCTCTCTCTCGCTCACCCCTTTGTGTGTGTGGTCTCGCTTTTGTTTTGGGGCTTTGCTTTGCCTCGCCTGTTGCTGCTTGTCCGCAACGCTTTCAGTTTGATAAACATCCTGGCGGCGTGCAGAAGCGCCCGTTCGTCAAGCGGCTCCTCCCGCAGCTGCTGCAACTGCTGCTGCTTCTGCTTCTGTGCAACGTATCTTCTTCTCTTTCGCGTGCTGCTCCATCGCCAACAACAACATGGGCAATCAGCTGAGCGTGAATAGTATACAAGATGCGGTTATCGATCGTTTCAAATCGGTGGCACTCACAACGGATGAGAATGGTGCGATGCGTATACGTTCCTTCTCGGAAGTGGGCGTCAGCTATGCTGCAAGTCATCCACATGGCAGTGCCAGTTTTAGTGGACGCGGTGGTCGTATATTACGTGAGAGTAGCATCGATGGCGGTGTCGCTGTATTCGATGCCATGTTGCGGGATGACCATGAGCATCGATTGAGTTTGGATGTGGTGCATCGTGTGCGGCACGTGCGCACCTCGTGCACCACAATACCAGAGGAGGATATTGTAAGTGACAGAGTCTATCGTTTATCGATCGTAATTTGTTTTCAGTGTACCTCAGGTTGCCCCTTCCCTTCCTACGAATGTTCGATGTTAATTGTGTTTTTCGTGTATCGTTTATCGCCTATCGATCTTCACTTGCTGCCAGTGTTGTGTACCCACGCCTCAATTTGCATGATGCACTAATTTTTCGCCCTCTCTCGGATGTGCACTCTTAATTGCGTTATTTCGTCTATCGTTGGTGGCCTATCGATTGTTATATTTAATCAGTGTTGTGCACCCACGTCTCAATGTAGTTGCTCTCTTCCCTATCCCTCTTTACCCCACTCCCGTTAATGGCATTGAGCTGCAGTTGTTGTTCTTGCAAAAGCTTCTCTTCATTATCTGTAGGTGTGCAAAAGCTTTGTCTCAACAACAATAACATCAGCAAATAAGCCGAGTGTTAAATCAAATTTGTTCTGCGTGTGGGTGTGTGTGCACTCCTTTTGCCAGTCAGCTGTGAACGCCGACAAGCTGTTAAGTTAACAGAAACCTTCAACAGCGCACATACTGACTGCCTGCTGTTATGTACAGTGCACTGATTGACTGCCTGCCTGCCTGCTGTTATGTTAACCTAAGCATTAACAGTGCGAAGACTAACTGCCCGCCTGCCTGCTGTTATGTTAACAGACCACTCTCTCACTCTCTTGAGAGCAACTTGTGTGTGTGTGCGTGTGTGGGAGCGAAGTCAGCATACACACACGCGCACACACACGTAAACTGTGCGCAGCTTTCTGCAAGTTTATGGCAATTTTGCACTTGAAAAAAAAACAACAACTGACTCTCAGCCCTTGGCACGCAACGCAGAACGAGAAATCAAAGCGAAGCTTTTGCCAGGCGCCCTTTACAGTTGTTATTGCTGTTGTTGTTGTTGATGCTGCTGTTACTGTCAGCGCGGGAGCTCTGTCTACGTGTGTGTGTGTGTGTGAGTGTTGGTGTGCGAAAAGTTTTTCTTTTTTTGGCCACTTTCCTTTGGATGTGCGTGTTGTTGCTGAAGGTCATCATGTCGTCGTCGTCTCTGCTACTGTCGCCTGTTTACCGTTAGTCAGTTTTGCCAACGTCGTCGTCGCTGCCAGCTGCGTGTTTTGCTGTCTTGTCTTCTTCACTTTGCTACACTAACAACCGAACGAAGCTAACGGAACTCTAAATACAGTTATAGTTATTCGCAAACTGAGCGTGTTTTTTCTCGTTACTTATCGAGAGTGAGTGAGTGAGTGAGTGAATTCTGATTGATTGCGTTTTATGGCACACGCCTGACAATTGTCTCTCATCGTTAAATCAAACATTTAATGGTCAGTTACAGTTACAGTTATAGTCAACAATAACAAACGGTAGTGTAGGGCACAGTGGGGTACAGTAGCCAACAACAGCGACAGCTGTCAACGGTTTTGTTTATTTTTGCGCCGGCCTGTGATTAGTGTGGCCCCCCCCTCAAATAGTTCCCCGTTATTGTTTGTTATTATTTTTGGAAGACCTCCTAAACACCTGACGAAACCCAAGACAAGGCACAAGGAAACATGGTGAGATATTTGATTTGAAATAAGTAGCTTATACTTTATAGATCTAGCACTGTCATATAGTAGGGTATTTGGGTATTCAAGGTTGCTCAACTAAATGGTTTTTTTCTGCAGAAATATTGATACAGAGGTTCCAATGTTGGGAATCTGATGATATTTTATTACGGGAATAAGTGATTTATTTTAGATATTTGATTTTAAATATGTTGCTTAAACTTTATACATCTATCATTGATATTGTAAGGGATCTGGGCATATTATAATACTCCTGATATAGTTAGAGATGAACTACTGCGCTAATTGATTTCTATTATGTGCAAAAATTGATAGAACTTGCACCCAATATAGTAAAGGATCTGAATTAATTATATTATCTAGGTGTATTTTTCCTATAGGCTTTTTTCTTGCATCAAATCTCATAATAGAATAGGAAATTATAACAATATATCATTCAATATTGTACAAAATAACGACAAATTCAATATGAACTTTTTACACACAATCGTTGATTCATATATACCATATATAAGGCAGTTATCGGCACTATATTCCTACTGTTTCTCAGCTAAAGTGTTTTCCTTTCTGTGTGTATCTCTCATGCAGGCCATCTCCCTTGCACTCATTGCCTTTGCCCTTTTGTCTTTTTCCACACTTTTTTCATGCATAAGTAAAACGTTTTCCATTTAATGTTGGAAGAGGAGAGGAGGAGGAAAGAAGGGTCTTTCAGGCCAGGTTGTTGTTTCTGAAATCAATGTAGAAACTTTATGCAAATAACTCGCACAAATACACACACACATAGAGACATATGCGGGCTAAGGAGTTCTCAACTTGGTATCCGGCATATCCAGCGGATGCGGCGACCTTTTGTTTGGCCATCCATTAAGCAGCTTATAAGCGCCGTTTCGCTTGTGGCCAGGGACGGACGAACGGAAGTTCATGAATTATTTAGGTGAATGAGTGAAACAGCTAAGAGAACAGGCTGAAAAGTTTTCCAAGCAGGGGCCTCATGAGACGCAACAGCTGAACGGTCCGCACGGACATAAGGAGTGAGTTAGCTAGCAAAGGAAAAAGGTACAAGGTACAGGCAGCACTAATAGAGAGGGAAATTAGAAGAGTTGGGATGTAAAACAGCTAAAGTTTACCTGGTTTGGGGTATTTTGTGATAATTGGGTTTTCTGATGCATAAGATCCACTATAATCGAGTAGAATTAACAGGTGATGAGAAGACATTAAGATATATCATAATGAATATCGTTGTATATCATATTTGACTTAAATATCGCATTGCAGTATGCATATCGAATCAATATTGCATAAAATATCGTTTTTATAACATATATTCATATAATATCATGAGATAGCACACAATCTTTAAAAAAAAACGCTAAAAAATAATAAAATACTGGGGAACCACATAAAAATTATCAAAGATATTTTACGAAATATTAACAAATTCGATATTTCTCCTGACTTCTTTTAATTATATTGCATAAAATATGATTTTGAATAATATGACATCGTAAAATTATTACAAACATAAAGCAAAGCTGGAGAAATGTAATGATTAAAATAATATGTCGATATATCGCATAAAATATCACTCAATACTGATGATATCATATAAATATTGCATAAAATATCATTTGGAATAATATGATATTGTATAATATCGTTAAATACCTTACAATATTAAAGGCAAGCAGAAGAGTTATAATGATATTGAAAAATATGCCGATATATTGTACAAAAAGTTACTCAATACTCAAATATTATATAAATATTGCATAAAACATCATTTTGAATAATGTGATCATGTATAATATCGTTAAAAACTTTACAACATTAAAGCTGAGCAGAATAATTGCAATGAAATACAAAAATAAGCCGATATATCGTTTAAACTATCACAGCATACTGCAAATATCGTCTTATTTATAGGGACGATTTTAAAGATACGATATTGTTCAGGCAATGCGATATTTGGTTTAAAATTAAGTCGTTATATCGTTAAAAATATCACTGCATATTGTTCAGGCTATGTTTAAAATAAAAATCGTTAAATATTCCTCAACTCTTTGTGCTCAAAGCCAGCGCACAATGTGGCGTATGCGTAATGTGGCTGTTGAGGCAAGCTAAAGTTGCATAAAGCATGCGAGACTAATTCATTTATGGCATCCTCTTTGGGATCTATCAACGCATGGCACTCTATTTAGAGCTGTGCTATAAATAGGCTGGCCACACTGACCATGCCAGGCACCTGAGTGACGTCAGTGCGCTGTCAACTGACAGGATTACACACAGGACACGGGACAAACCAAACAGGACGCGGCACAAGGCGCAGAACAAACACAAAGTGACCAACAACAGTTGACAACAATCAGAAGCATCGATACGGGGACGCCTCTTTGGTCTTTGTGTCCGTGTGTGTGTGTGTTCCGTATAATTTCTCATGCAGCAGCAACCTTTTGTTTAGCTGCGAGAGAGAGAAAGAAGGAGAGAGGGGAGGCTGGAGTAAGCTGGGCGGCTTGGGGGCGTGTCAACGTGGCAGGGTCAGGCAACTGGCAACAAAAAGTTCACTGAATTGGAAATTTTGCTTAACAAAGGCAGCTCCCAGGGGTGAAGGGGGTGGCGGGAGGGGGTAGAGAAGAGGGGCAGAGAAGAAGAGGAAGCAGGAGAGGAGGGGAGGGAGTAGAGAGAAGAGAGGGAGGCTTAGGCACGACAACTGCAGCATGCGGGCAGTTTGTGCACTGTGCAAATTGCCAGCGCTTGTTGAGCTTCTCGTTTAGCTTACGCTTTGTGTGTGTATGTGTGTGTGTGCACCCGTTTCTCTCAGTGTCCTTTTAACTTTACAGTTAGTTGGCTTTTAAAGCGCCAGCTGGCACGGAAAGGCAAGCAAAGGCGACAAGAGAGGAAGGGGGAAGGCGCTGCCTGCCACAGGCAGTGTGCAAAATTTTAATTAATTCGATTATAAAACGCATTCACACACAGCAGCACGCACACACACCTGCACACAAACACACTCTCACACACACATAGACACACACGCGCCGGAACACAATACAGGAAGCAGGTAGACAAAAAGCTTTCCGCACATTGTTCAAAGTTTCTACAGGTCAGCCTCCTCCTGCGCCCTGAGCAGCTCCTCCTTCTCATGCTCTTCTTGTGCTCTACCTCATCGTGCTGCTCTGCTTCTCCTCTACTTCCCGTTCTTCTCCTGCTGCTCCCCCTCATTGTCATTGTCGCTGTGACCCACATTAAATGAATCTGTGGCAAGAAGAGCGCAATAATTGCAGCCTCCATTTTAGTTGAGAACTCTTAATTGCAAAGCTCAAATTAGATTAAAGTTTATCGCAGCTGAAAGTTGTTTGCACAAACTGGGGGTAGGTTGGGAACTAAGTAGAGAGAGGATGCCTTGTGTATCTTTTTCTCTCCCTCTTTGTATTTCCCCTAAGAAAGTGTTTCTCTGGGTCCTTCGCTTTATCTCACTTTGTCTCTAGTCAGCTCTTCTCTTTAAATGCTTTATATGATCTGTTGCTCTCTTTATTCCTCTTCTGATCTGTTATGTTATGCCTAGTTCATTGTTTCTCTTTTCAGTTCTGTGGCTAAAGAGAGAGAGAAAGGCAGCTAGAGTTCTAATTGTCACTCTACTCTCTTGCGAACTCAGTTTTTCTCCATTTCCTTCTGGCTTTCTTGTTCCTCTGTTACTCTGTCTTTCTCTCTTTATTAATATCAGTCTTTATTCTCTATTAATTCGTTTCATTGATATTTTGTGACATTGTTTCTTTTTTCTTCTTATTTTTTTCCGTCTTTCTTTTTCTTTCTTCTACGCCTTTGTTACTGCGTTTTTTTCTCTATTCCTATTATATTCTCTGAATCCCTTTTTCATTCACTGAGTACCTTTACTATTTATCTCTTTTTCTGTCTGAAACTCTTCTCTGTTGGCCTTTTATCTGCTTTAAAAGTTCTCTCTGCTCATCTCAGTTTCTCTCTCTCTCTCGGTTTCTCTCCTCTATCTGAACATCTCCTCTTTCTCTGTAACTCACTAGTTGTTCTCTTTCTCTTAAGTTCTTTACCTCTTACTCTCTTTCTGCCCAGTTCTTTCACCCTTTCCCAACCTTAAATCTTATTTAGCTCTTCAACCATTTCACGCTTTGTTACCCAGTCTATCTCTCTCCCCATTTGCCTGTGTCTCCCCCTCTCTCTCCTTATTCACCTGTGTCTCTCTCTCACCCCTTAAGTAATTTCACTTAGTCATGAACTGGCAGCCACTCCAAACCAAACCAAACCTCACCTGACAATGGAACAAGGTCTAAAGAACTATAACTGGGCACGTCTGCCTCGCCCTAGCACACGTTACACCCCTCTTGCCCCTTCTCTTCCCCTCCCTCTCTCTCTCTCTGTGACCATCGCATGTTGCGGCAGTCGCATACGCAAATGTCTTTACATTGCGCATACGTCACGTGGTGCACAAAGAAATCACGAATAGAAAAAAATAAGAATCTATTTCATAATTATTATTATAATCGAAATAGATGTAGATGTTGTAGATTGTAGTGTGTGGTGTGTGGATGTTAGATATAATTGTGTGTACACTGTATATAGACACAACTATCTGTGCAGTCCCCCGCGTAGAACGCTGAGCAAACACAACGTTTGTTATACACTTACTGTGTAGGAGGGGTCTCTTAGCTTTGAAAGCTAACTAGATACTACTTGGAGTATAGCATTCTTTTTACCTTAGGCTGCTTATAAGTTTAAATGAGTCGTTTTGAACGATACATCGCGTAGATTACGTAGAAACTATCGGCATATTATAGTCATTTCTTAACATAATGCCACAAAACTCATCACATCGCCTTTATTGTGTGTCTAAAATATTTTCTTGAAATTTCATTTGAATCATGGTATTATATCATAGAGATAACCTAGAAATTTTAGACAAATTATCTAAATAATATATATTATATAATAAAATGGATTGTCCCCAAATTAAGAAAAACTTATTTCATAGCTATCTGTTTTATATGTTAAGAAAATTTCATTATAATCTTCTCATATAAATACCATAATTATTATTGTTTCAAAATGATATATTAGTATGAAAACCTTGATATATACCAACTAAACTGTAACAATTAAAGTTATACATTGCAAACCTTGTAAATTTGTTCAATTTCATCGAAATCTGCTCATTATAACTTATGAATATCATAAAAAAATCAGTTTTTGGAGGATTTTTGATAAAACATGAAGTGTTTCTCAAGATATTGCAGCCAAACTACAACAGTATAAATTTAATTATGTTCTTTATACACTGTTAAAATTTCATTAGAATCAGTGCATTATATACCATCGAATTTATCGGAACAAACTGTGAAAATAAAGAATTTTTTTAAAATTTTCAATGAAAACTCATTAAAAATTAGATATTGGGTAAAAGAAATAAAATATAAATAAAATTGAGACTAATTATGCATATTATTAGTTGACATAATACATAATAGAAAGTATACGAGGGTCGTTTGATAAGTCCGGACTTTTGTATTTGCCGCGCACCTGCTCTAAATACAACACTGATCCTGTCAGCAGTTATCGATTAACAGCTGACTGTAAAATTTGAGAAAGCTGCGTTTTTGGTTTGCGTTTTATAGGCATTGAAAGCAGACGATCTCGATCTCCATTTTCGTTAAAATTCACGAGATCGTCTGCTTTCAATGCCTATAAAACGCAAACCAAAAACGCAGCTAAAATTTTACAGTCAGCTGTTAATCGATAACTGCTGACAGGAGCGTGATTATTTAGAGCAGGTGCGCGGCAAATACAAAAGTCACGGACTTATCAAACGACCCTCGTATTTTGAGGGCCTTGAGATAACCTCTTTCAATGCCTATAAAACGCAAACCAAAAAACGCAGCTTTCTCAAAATTTTACAGTCAGCTGTTAATCGATAACTGCTGACAGGAGCAGTGTTGTATTTAGAGCAGGTGCGCGGCAAATACAAAAAGTCACGGACTTATCAAACGACCCTCGTATATATGTATACAGAGAATATAATATTAGAGCATAATACCTTCGTTAAGCCCTCAGTAAACCTTTCTTACTCATGTTTTCTTCTTCTTTTTTATGACCAAAGCGAAATTATAAATTCCACACAGACGCACACACACACACACACTTACACACTGCGCTGATTGTAGTCGTAATTATTATTATTGCTTTAATGTGCCTGCTTCTTCTTCTTCTTGCTCTACTCTTCCTCTTCTGCTACGTTAGTGTAGGTTGAGCTTAGGCAAATAGACATAAATCGCCCACAGTACTTTGGCGACCTGCTGAAAATTGATTTGTTTGCTGTTCTCGTTGTTGTTGTTGTTGTTTTACCTTTGCATTTGCGGCAAGCAAAACGAAACTGACAAGTGGCCAAAGCCAGCGTGAGTCTCTCGCCTCTCTTCCCCCCCTCCTTCCCTCTGCCTTTGCTTTTGCCTCCCCCTAAACAATTTCTTGGCTACATTTTTGTGGCCATCATTTCTTATTGTTGTTGTTGTTGTTTATTAATGTTTCGCTCATTTCATTTGTTGAGCGAGTGTGTGTGTGTGTGTTGTTTTTAGATTTTGCTGGGCAAAAAACATTTGTAGCTACACTGCGCGAAATTGTCGTTCGATTTCGATCTACAAATGAAATTGCCTAATTCAATTTAAGTGCGTTAATTTGTTGTTGTCGCCGCGTCTTGATTGACATTTGATTGTTTGTTTTGGGGCAGTGTAGGAAGAGGGGTAGGAGATGGGATGGGAGGGGTAAGGAGAGGGGGGGGGAGAGGGTTGATGAGTGCCAGAGACCGCAGTGGACGTTCACGGGCAAACAAAGCTCACAGTACTTGGGGAAAGGTGGAGAAGAGTGAAGGGAAGAAGGTCGAAAAGAGAGGAATAATGGTAGGTCAAGGGGAAAGAAAGAAGGGAAGTATAAAGGGTCAAGGAGAGAGTGGGTAAAGAAGGCAGAGAGAGGAAGAAAGAAAGGCAGAGAGAGGAAGAAAGAGAGGAGGTAGGCAGAAAGAGGAAGGAATGAAGGCAGTGAGAAGTAAGGTGAAAGGGAAGGAGGAAGAAATGAAGACAGAGAGAAGAAAGGAGGTTGTAGGATGGCAAAGAGAAGGTGAAAAGAAGGTGGAGAGAAGAAAGCAAGCAGGATGAGGGAAAATGACAAGAAGAGAGGTTAACGGAGAAAGAGAAGGGTGGTAGAGAGAAGAAAAGAGAAGATGAAGGCAGAGAAGGTAGGGTTATGGAGAAAGGGAGATAGAGAAGCAGGAAGAAGGTAGACACAGACAGAGCCAGATAAAGGCATGGCAAGAGAGAGAGAGACCGAGAGAAAGAGAGTAAGAGAGTAAAGGAGAAAAATGAAGATTGAAAGAGGGGGGTAAAGAACTCTCTTCTACAGAGGCAAAGGGCGAATGGTTAAGGGAGAAGAGGGCGAAAGGTTTAGAGGTATAAATAAAAAATGATAGAGAGGGGCATAAAGAGAGAGAAGGGAGACAGGGAGAAAGAGAGACAGAGAACGATTGAAAGAGAGAAAAAGTGAAGAAAGACAGCTAAAAGGGAAGGAGAGCGATGTGTGTGCGTCAGAAAGGGCGTAGAGGGGGCGCTAAACGTAGGGGGCCGTCTGGAAGTAGAAGAGGCGTGCAAAGAGGCAACGCCAACGTCGACGACGACGACGACGCCAACGCTGGCGCTAATGCTAACGCTGACTTCGACGTCGCTGCTACTGCTGCTGCTGTCGCTGTCGCTGCCTGCGTCGCTTGGCGTCGCCGTCGCCGTCGCTGAAAGCGAATTCGAATTCAGTTTTTAGTTTTCAGTTTTCAGTTTGTGTCGCGCCTCCGTTTTGTAAATAACGCGAAAGAAGGCAACGTGAAACGGCAAAAACAGCGGGTACACGCACACACACACACACACGCACACGAGTACACTGCAAGAAATTCTAGTATATACTCAGCTCAGCTCGTGTGAAGTTGGCGCTGCAATTGGATTAATTAAACACACATTGAAAATGGCACAACGAAGCTGAGGCTGAGGCTGAATCCGAAAAATGAGCAATGAAAATCTGCGAGAAATTAACTATAAATTATACTATAAAATTGAGTGACGCACACACGCCGGACAAATATAGAAATTATAAAAATATATACATATGAAGAGCATTTAGTATATGTGTTATACGCTGTTATACAGTGTTATACATATGTATGCTTGATATTTTTATATAATTTCTTTTCATTTTTGCGCCAATTAATTGCGGTGCCCCGCGGCGGCGGTGGCTGCTGCTATAAATTCTGCTATAAATTCTTTTTATAGCTAATTCAACTGAGCTCGCATGGAGCCCGCATAATTGTACAGCAACAACAACAACAACAACGAGAGCATTAATCTTTAATCCTTGCGTGATTTTTATTCAATTTCAATTTGATTTACATTACAATTTTCTTTGGTTTTTCCTCGTGAGCATAGAATTTTCTTTTTGATATTTTTGAATATTTATTTTTATAAAACTTTGACATTGGATTTGTCATTGCTCTGCTGCGCGTTGTTGTTGTTGTTGTTGTTGTAGCTCTTCTGCGTTACGTATACGTAATATTTTCCGATTTAGTCTTTTGCCGTTGCTTATGTTGTGCCATTTTTCAAACAATACACAGAGAAAAACAATAACTGACACAAAGTGGAATACATTGCTGCTGCTCTTGCTGATGTTTTTGTTGTTGTTGTTGCAACTGTTGTTGCTGTTGTTGTCGTGTTTTTGTTGCTCGTTTCTCACGTCGCGCGTCGCGTTGTTTTTTGTTTTTATTTGCAGTTGTTGTGGCCATATAAAGCATTTGTTGCAATTTGCACAGACACCAAGAGACACACACACACGCACACCTAGTCACACACACAGGCAGACACACACACAGTCACACTTAGAGAAATCTTTAGCTGCATAAATATGTCAAAGGTTTGCAACGAGGCAAATCTCGCTGTCTTTTTTGCCTTTTAGTTTGTAGTTCTTTATTGAATAAGCATTCGCACTCATGCACTCACCCACACACTCACACATTCATTCACCCGCACTCACACACACTCATAGGGAGCGGGGGGGGGGGATGCTCTGCCTGAAGCGTTGAATAGTCACGCACTTGTTGTTGTTATCGCCTCATAAAGCAGCCTCTTTTATGGCACATTATGGCATTGACTTATGTAGTGTATCGTACACGGCGAGAAAAGAACGTGCCCCAAGAAGGCAATAAACATTTTACAGCGCACACACAAATTTTCTGGCGAAATTTGTCAAGTCAAGCGAGTGGGGAATGTAATAAAATGGAAATGTAAATAAATACGAAATGATTGAGACTGATTAAAGAGTGGGGGGAAGGGGGACACATTACTGCAAAGCAATTCTTGTTCTATATATAGAATATGGGTTTGTTGTGGTGTATATAACAGTATAACTTGGCGGTTAATCACCGCTTTTTATACTTTTATGTTGAGAAAATAAAATTGAAATATTTTTTTTTAATGTTGTAATTGTACAATATTCAAAAACTGTTATACCGAACTGTTATACGCAGCTTTTATACGTATACACAAATACCATTTCGTTTGTACTAAAGAAAATAAGGAGTACTGTAATTGTGTAGTTGCAATTGCAACATTTAAAGTTATTCTCAACTGTTATACGCTATTGTTATACAAGGAAATACATTCCAATTCACTAACTTTACCCAATTCTTATAGTTTTTGGCATTTGTCGTCACTAAATTCAATTTGAGGCATTTCTAAACTGTTATACTGTTATACAAAACTGTTATACTTTTTTAAATATGTGAATTGCCTTGAAAAATCACATTTTAGTGTCACTTTCAACTCGAATAAAATGTTTCTTGTTTAATTTTACACATTTTATGGCTTAGTTTAGATGCAAGGCGTTATTGCTGTCTCTTTCTTACTCTCTAGGATTTCCTTATCTCTTTTTTTCTTCTCCTAGATATTTTTCATCTCTGCCTCCTTCTTTTTGCGCCTATTTTTCTGTCTGTTTATGTTTCTTATTTATTTTAATCTGCTGCTCTCTCTCCTTCTTCTCTTACATGTTTTGTTGTCTCTTTCTACAACTAGTTGCTTACAGCATATCTCTTTCTACCTCTCCTTAAATACTTCTTAGTTTCTCGTCACTTTATGCCTAGTTTATCGCTCAGTGTAGCTGCCAATTGTTCTTAACTGTCTCTTCTTGCTCCCCTTTGTCTTTTTCCATTTTTTCTTTTCCTTCCTCATACCATCCCTCTTCTTCGCTCTGTGCTTGTTTCACACCTCTATTTTATTGCTCAGTGTAATTGCAAGCGTCGCAACACACTCTTGCTATCTCTTTCCAACCCCTTTAGACAGTTGTCTAATCGGCTGCGCTTCTCTCATTTATGTTTTCATTATGACATTACACACTGATAAGCGACATTTCTCTTGATTACACACCCAGTCGCAGACACACACACCCTATGCAAGCACACACACACTTGCACACCCTTTCCACACCCACACACACCCACAAAGAGCTTGAATCTAGTTTGCGTCAGTAACTCAATTTATAATACGGAATCGATTTCCGCTTAAAATGTCGCCAAAAGCTAAAAAGGAAAATAAAAACCAAATGAAATTCGCAAAGTGCAGGAGAAGAGAGAAAGGAAAAGGGAGGGGGAGTGTGTGGGAAAGAGAGGGAGAAGAGAGGGAGTCTCTGTTCTCTGTGTGTGTGGAGGGCCACGGTCATGGGCTATGGCCAGTTCGACTCTGGGCGCCGACTCCGCAGCTGCATAAAAGGTCAGGGTCACATGCGCCGGCAAGTGAAGCTTCCCTGCCCGCACTCACTCCCTCTCCCTGGCTTGTGCTTCCTCTCCCTGGCTTGTACTTCCCCCCCTTCCCTGCCTTGGCTTCCCCTACTTGCGATGTACTCTCCCTGTCTGCCCTGCCCTACCTCCTCTGCCTGCCTCCTGTTGCTGGTCAAAGCGTCAACAAAGTTGCAGACAGTTGCAATGCAGGCGCCCTGAAGGGCAGACAGCGGAGGGGGGAGGAGA
Source organism: Zaprionus africanus (assembly GCA_018151435.1). Taxonomy (NCBI): domain Eukaryota; kingdom Metazoa; phylum Arthropoda; class Insecta; order Diptera; family Drosophilidae; genus Zaprionus; species Zaprionus africanus. The sequence continues at coordinate 28,215 of JAECXB010002310.1, read as the reverse complement.
GGAGCAGAGCCAGGGGATTGGCGGCCTTAACTGTTGGCTTTGACTTGTCAACTTTGCGGTTTGCCGTTGGCATTGCAACTGACTCTGAAGGTATCGCTGGGATGGGGACTGTTGAGTTGAAGTTGGAGAAGGTATTGACTTAGGTATGGGGCTGGTATTGGTTAGGGGATTGCAAATGGAATTGGGACTGGGATTGAGTTAGGTATTGGTACCGTAGAGGTAATTGGATGTTGGTACTGTAGAGGTCTATGTGCCTAGCCTTGATAGTTCATTCTTAGAAGAAGTTGTATACCAAAGTGTTATATGAATTTATTATATGAAACTTATGTAACAGTAATCCTCCCTTATTTGATTAATAGTTAATTTTAATAAGAACTGTTACACGAATGTGTTATACCAAAGTGTTATACGAAAGTGTTATACAAATTTGTTTTACGAAACTAGTCCTTTCTTCTTTAATTGGATTGATATTACATTTGTATTAGAAATGTTATTCGAAAGTGTTATACAAAACAGGTGTTATGCTGATTCCCTGTATCTAATTGATTGTTAATTTCTCCAAGAACTGATGTTCATTCAGAGTGAACTTATAAGTAGAACTGTTATACGAAAGTAATTTCAGTAATCATGTTTGGGAATTTTTGTAATCGAGATTGGGTCGGAGTTGCTGCCCGAGGATTTGGTTAAGTAGAGGGAACTTTTATTGGCGCTGGGATTGGTTCAAGTATTCAACCAAGAAGTGGGATTGAGATTTCTCCACCTATGTCTCCTGCTACTGCTACTCATACAAGCCCTGTAGAAGGGTGCTGTGTTTACCCTTGACATCTGTTATTCCCTTTGGAATTCAGTCCCCTTTGGTTGTGTGGGAAGGAGGCGGGGAACTGCCAATGATTTCCTTTTACGGCTTATGATTTCATGCCTCATTTCGTGAGCATTTTATATGCAGTGCACGACGCAACGATTATCGAGCGTGGGGCGGAGTAGGGGCGTGGCACCTGCTGCTGTTGCCCTCGTCATGTTCGACACCTCAAGCGCTTTTGGCTGGCAGCTTATCAAGCCTTATCATCTCTGGCAAATTCACTGCGAGTTTTGTTTTTGTTTCGTTTCGCTTATTTTGCTTATTTCGCTTTCTGCGTTTTACGTTTTTTTGCGCCTTTCGTTTTTCTTTTCGCTCGCATTTGTTTACTTTGTGCGATTCTTTATGAGCTTCTCTCTCGCTCTCTTCTTCTTCCTCTGTTTGCACAATAAAACTTTATGCATTTTTGCCCAATTTCGAAAGTATCTTTGCTCTCTTTGTTGTTGTTGTTCTTCCTCTCTGCGTTCTTCTTCTTCTTCTTCTTGTTATTGTTGCAGTTGTTGATTGCTTTATTTATTGACAGGCGAATTGGGGGTGGGAGAAGGGGGAGCCGCAATATGATTTATGACTGGGTTAAGAATAAGGTGACTGAAGGCGTTGACTGCTGAGAAATGTCGATAGGGGGCGCTTATCGCGGACAGTTGTATGTGAAACTGTTATACGCAACTAATCGTTAGTCTCTTTATCTAATTGATAGTTAATTATCAAGTAGAACTGTTTATATTGATAGTAAAAAGAATACGAATAATCAATAAAACTGTTATACCAAACTGTTATACGAAATTATTTTCAGTAGTTTCGATTCACTTTATCTAATTGATAGTTAAATTTTAAGGTAGAGTTCTTATACTAAAGAGACCTTTTACAACAGGGACAAGTGCAACTGTTATACGTTGCAATTGCTTGTAATCATGACATGTTTTGGCTTCAATAAAAAGTTTTTTTAAACGTAGAACAGTTATATACATTGGCCTTAGCACAACACAGTGACAACCGTTCAAGCTGTTATACGTTATACGAATTCAATCATAACCATCTTTATCTCTAGCTTTCATTGTTAACACTTTACAAGTTAACTGTTATACTGAAGCAGTGTGTCATCATCTAAGGAGAGAGAAATATACATAGACTTAAACTCAACTGTTATACAGCTTAAGCTGACCTGTTATGCTGTAAAAAAGTAGCATCTCAAGATAGAAAGAAATATGTAGAGTTAAGCTGAACTGTTATACAGTTAGGGAGTTAGAGTAAAGATATATAGAGTTAGCTAGAACTGTTATACTGCAATAGAGTAGCATCAGCTACAGTTAAGCAGAACTGTTATACAGTTAAAGACTAACATCATCTGGAGAAAGAGAAGGATAGATAGTTAACTTGAACTGTTATACTGTAAGGGAGTATCATCGTCTAGAAAGACTGAGATTAGTAAATTCAGTTAAACTGGACTGTTATACAGTTAAAGAGTAACGTTATCTAGAGGGAGAGAGAGTTATCGACTTAAGCAGTTGTATTACTAAACTGTTATACTACATTCATATCTATTCGAATTTCCCCAGCACATTCTACAAGCTGTGCCCACTGCTCTCCAGCTCCCTCCCAAGTAAATCCAACCCAGTTCCACAAGTTAAGCTTGTTGCCTTTCGTGTTTGGCCGCCCCAAGCTAATTATGACAGTTGTGTCTGTGCTAAATGAAATGCCCCAAGGCTGCCTCGCGGCACAAAGTCAAAATTGACATTGCCACAAGCACAAAATGCAACTTAATCCCACCCCTTGAGGCGTGTTCGAGTGTGCAACCAGCCAGAGACAGGCGAGTCAGGCACATTGACGTCAGAGAGCGAGGGAGAGAGAGAGAGAGGGAGAGAGAGCTAAGTGCTCTAAGGTGATTAAGAACTGTCCGCTGTGCAGAGGGAGAGCGAGACGGACAGTGACGGACAAGTGAAGGGACTGCATCAGATTTGCATCTACAGCGCTGCAGCCTGTTGAGCTTAATCATTCGCATTGTTTTTTGTTCTTTGAACTTTGAGCTACCAAAAATAGATAAATGGTTTAGCTGAGCCACTGTAGAAGCTTTTCCCGAAGCACCCTGAGAGTGGGAGAGATAGAGAGAGAAAGAGAGAGGGAGCTCGCTGACTTTTGACATATGAACAGAGGCAGAAACAGCAAACAAAGTTATCATCCACGCTGTGTGTGACGCACAACAGATGAAGTGAAGTTGCTGCTGCTGTTGCTGATGCAGGTGGGCGAAGAACCTCCACAGGGAGGGAGGGAGGAGGAGTAACCTGCCCTCATGCAGTGCGTAGGTGCTTGAAGCTAAAAGCTTCTCTTGTACAGCATTAGCGAGGCGCCTACACGCACTTTGTCTCTGCTGCTCTATGATGCAGTTGCTCCGGGGTGCTCAAGGCGAACAGTTGTAGCTGTAGAACAGTGCAGTCGCTGAAGTGTTACACTAGTAAATTAAAGCTGTGTTTTGGCAAATAAGAAGTTTGTACAGTAAAAGTTGTTTAGTTGAAAAGTATTGGTGATTTACTTTAACTGTTATACTGTTATATATTGCTGTTATACTGTCATTTAGAAGTGTTATACGTGTGAAAGCATATTTGTATGCTTTGAGAATGAATTTAAAGTGTCTTTAATAGTTACAGCTGAGCAATATTAAAATATTTATAATACGGAACTGTTATACGAAACTGTTATACTGTTATAATGATTCCAATTTGTTTCCACAAGGGATGATATTGCAAACTGCTTTCGTATAGTTGCAATTATAGTATTGTAGAGTATTTTGAGTACTTCTCAGTTATTTAACTGTTATACACAATTGTTATACAAGAAAATTCATTTCGATTCATTTGGCTTTATCTACTCTAACAGTTTTCTGCTTTGACTACCGCTTAATTCAATTTGAGGATTTTTTAACTGCCATACTGTTATACAAAACTGTTATACTTGCCTAAACATCCCAGATCCCTTGAATCATCACAACTTAGAGGCTTTTGCAGCTCGTATAAACTGTAATACTGTTATACTAATGACACTTTCTCTTCCTTTGCTTCACAGGAACAAGTCAAACTGGACGCCAGCAAACAGGTAATCAGCCCCGACGATTGTGAGGATCTCAGTCCAATGCCACAAACAGCAGCACCCCCCGTACGCCGACGTGGCGGCATCTCCGCCGAACCGGTGACCGAAGAGGATGCTGCGAATTATGTTAAGAAAGTTGTGCCCAAGGATTACAAGACAATGAACGCACTGTCCAAGGCCATTGCCAAGAACGTGCTCTTCGCCCATTTGGATGAGAGCGAACGCTCTGATATATTCGATGCCATGTTCCCTGTGAATCACACGGCGGGCGAGAATATCATACAACAGGGCGATGAGGGTGACAATTTCTATGTCATCGATGTGGGTGAGGTGGATGTGAGTAGAGGAAGGAATAAACAACATGGAGAGCAGTAACTAATCCTTCTCTTTCTCCCTTCAGGTCTTTGTCAACTCCGAACTGGTCACCACCATCAGCGAGGGCGGCAGCTTTGGTGAGCTGGCACTGATCTATGGCACGCCACGTGCGGCGACAGTGCGTGCCAAGAGCGACGTCAAGCTGTGGGGCATCGATCGTGATTCATACAGGCGGATACTGATGGGTTCCACCATACGCAAGCGTAAGATGTATGAGGAGTTTCTGTCGCGTGTCTCGATACTGGAGAGTCTGGACAAATGGGAGCGGCTCACGGTGGCAGATTCGCTGGAGACATGTTCGTTCGAGGATGGGGAAACGATTGTGAAGCAAGGCGCGGCTGGAGATGATTTCTATATCATACTTGAGGGTTGTGCTGTGGTGCTGCAACAGCGCTCGGAGGTGAGTGAGAGGAACCTTCTCCTCGTTGTACTGTTAACTAATTCTCTTCTGTTTCTCCTTCTTCCCTTCCCAGCAGGGTGAAGAGCCCGCTGAGGTGGGTCGCTTGGGGTCCAGCGATTACTTTGGTGAGATTGCTCTGCTGTTGGATCGACCACGTGCAGCGACTGTGGTGGCACGTGGACCGCTCAAGTGTGTCAAGCTGGACAGAGCGAGGTAAGCAACAAGTGTTATACTCTCCTATAAACTGTTATACTCACTGTACATACGTTCTAGATTTGAGCGCGTGCTGGGACCCTGCGCCGATATTCTCAAGCGCAACATAACGCAGTATAACAGTTTTGTTTCACTGTCTGTCTAAGCTACAACAACAACTGCAAGCACAGCACAACAACAACAGCAACAACAACGCAGCTCGCATGCCAACAACAACAACAACAAATCGCTCAGTAGCAGAAGATAAAGAAGGAGAAGAAAACTAAACTTAAGGCGCAAAGTGTGAAGAAGACCCTGGATAGAAGGCTGCAGAAAGGCAGTTCCAGATTGAGTTGAGCTCAATGGGAAGTGTAGGAAAAGTAGAGAAAGACAAGAGAGAAAAGGAAGAGAGAGAGGGGAGCAGGGCTGGTCTGAGGTTAGGTGCACTTGGGGTACCCTAACCGAACCTATGTTAATTATGAATATATGAATTCTGTATGTTGTGCTAAAGTCACATTCATGTACTTTATGTGTAATGTTTTCTCTGTGTGTGTTCTATTTGTGTACAACAACAACAACAACAGCAACAAGTTGCGGCATGTTCCACCAGCAGCAACAACAACAAAAGCAACAAAAAGAACCTTAACCGAGGCACACAAGAACAACAACAAAATCGAAGCTGAGCTTTCTTCTTTCCTGTTTCCAACTTTCGATTCTCTGACTTTCACAACTGTTCTACTGTACTGTACAATTGCTAACTGTAATACGCATTTCATATAACACACAAACAAACACACACACACACATTTTCTATATGCTTCTTCTCTTTGTACATGGAACATGCTGCCAGATAAAACAAAAGAAAATGAAAAAACCCAAAAATGGAAAAAAAAGAAATGAAAAAATAAGCAACATTTCATTTAATATAATCATTGCGAAGATCTGAATGTTTTTTACAACAACAACAACAAAATGATATATAAAATACCTAAATGTAAGCTAGACACACACACCAACACACACACACATACAACAACAGCAACAACAACAACCTACACCAAGCTGCGTTAGTTCTAAAGTTCTTTTGAGTTTTGTGTTGAGCGGGCAACAACAACAATAACAACAACAACAGCAAGAGCTACAAAAACAACAGAAACAACAAACACAATTTATTGTTTAATATATTTAGTAAATTATTATTTCATTATTAAAAAAACAACAAATTTTCTAAGGAATGGAAAACTATTCAAATTAAAAACAACAAAAAACAAATTGAAGCAAACTCTTTTGAATTGTTTTGATAATTTTGTGCTACATTTTGGCTTGTTTGTGCCCACTGTGCCCCCACTCTATTGTTTTCATTAACTGTTATACTACCTACTGTACGCCGCATAACCTAAAAATGGCATTTTCTAACAACTGCCACGAAGAAAAGAAAACAAAAAAAAGAAACACAAAAACAACAAAGAAGAAATTGTAAAATATAACACAAAAAAAAGAAGAGAGAGAGAAAGGGAGAGAGAAGCAAGCGAAGAAGGGCTTGAAATGAGCGAGTATTTTGTGTGAGTGTTATACACAGTGTTGTACAGAGTGTTGTACAAAGTGGTGTACAAAGTGTTCTACACCGTGTTGTACACACTGTTCTAGAATCTGCTATACATAGTGTTGTACACAGTGTTGTACTCAGTGTTATACAATGTGTTATAAAATGTGTTGTACGCGGTGTTGTACGCAGTGTATTAAACTCAGTGTTATGCAGAGTGTTATACACTATGTTATTCCGAGTTTAATGCACTGTTATACAGTGTTATACACAGTGCTGTACAAATTGCCATACATATTGTTAATACACACTGTTATACACAGTATTAAACGCAGTGTTATACAGATTGTTATACACTATGTTGTAATAAGTTTTATACACTTTGTTATATACACTGATATACGCAGTGTTATACACACTGTCACTCAAAGAGCTTGTCTTCAATTCCTGCCGCTTCGTTTGTTTTCTCTCTTCTTCGGTGTGCAAGCCACGCCCATTAACGCCTCAAACGCACCATTTCAGGAGCGTATTGAGTGTACCCGCCGGCGGGTTAGACTAAAGAGAGAGATAGAGAGAGGAAGAGGAGAGCGAGCGAAAGAGCGCGCGTGCAGTGACAAAAGCTAAGCGTTATGAAATTGCGTAAAAATTGTGTACATTAAGCCAAGGCAAACTGAGAGCAAAAGAGAGAAGAGCGCGTGTGAGAGAGAGAAGGAAGGGAGAAGAGAAGAGAGAAGGGGTTACAATTTAAAGTAATATATTATCAATGTAAAATCATATGTACTATAAAGCAAAAAACAAAAAGCAAAAAAACAAAAACAAAATGAAAAAAAAAAAACTAACAAATGAAAAACGAGAAAAAAACGAGAGAATACCAGTAATAAATACAATTTACATAGATGTTGCAAAACATGGAGAAACGATCGTTGGGAGAAGGAATGAAGAAGGTGAGAGCGGGGGAGAAAATGAGGCTGAAAGAGAGAGAGGATAGGTAAAAAGCGAATAGAATGAAAAGTGAGATGTATGAGACAAAGAAGTTGAGAGTGAAAAAGATTTGAGAGGAAAAGTAGTTAGGGGAGATGAAAAAGATGAAAGAGAAATAAGGGAGATGCGAGTAAAAGAAAGAGCAGAGATAAAAGAGACCTGATTGATAGAGCAAGTAGGTGAGCGAGAGAGAGAAAGATGAAAGGGGGAGACCATAGTGGGAGAGAAGAACTGCGAGATAACAGAATGAAAGAAAAATGCGAAAGAGGAATGAAAGAGAGATAACAAAAGGAAGGTAACGGTCAAAGACATGTGGGAGAGATGGTGGATAATATGAAGGAGATGTATAGGAGAGCGGATAATAAGAGAAAGATTAGATAAAAGGGGAGAGAGGGAGAGAGATGAAAGAGATGAGTGGATGATAATAAGAAAGAGATGAATGAGAGGGAGGACTGAAAGAGAGCAATGGGAGAAAAGAGTTTTAGAGTTAGAGAAGGAGATTGCTAGAAGAGAGTGAATGGGATAATACTAAGAAATGAGCGAGAAGAGAATGACAGAAAGAGTGACAAAGATTTTTGGGGAAGAAAAAAATCAGTATGATCAAGAGAAGACTAAGCGAAAGACAAAGGTAAAATTGTATGAGAGAACAGCTGAGTGTAAGTGGAAGAGAGAGGGAGAGAGGATATGCGAATGAGAGAGGAGATGCGAAATAGAGCGGAGATGCAAATGAGAGAAGAAAGGCGAAAGTGAACAGAGTTAAAGGTGCTCCGAGTGTGAGCTCTCTCGCTGATAATGAGAAGAGGAACCACGAGACTGAAGCTGAGATTGCCAGCCAGTGGAGAGAGTGAGAGACAGAGAGAGAGAGAGAGGGGGAGAGTTGATATTATTGTTTTTTAGATTATTGTTGTTGTATTCGATCCGAACCGATCCAAGCAGCCTGCTGTTCTAATGTTGCTGGACGTTATCATCTGGTTGCCCACACTATTCACCTACGTGCTGTTCCTGCTGATCCTCGTCATACTGTTCTTCATCGTCGCCTATGTCAGCCACAAGATCTACATATCCATCTATGACAATCTGCCATTGCCAGCAGCGCCGGGACGTTCGCGCTCCTCCTCGTCGTCCCGCTCCGAGCAGTTTGTCAATCAAGTCAGTGCGCGCTCCATTTGGCTACCGAATCGATCGGCGATGTTTGAGTCATCGGCGGGTAAGTAGGGGGGTGGTTGGGGAAAAGGAAAGGTCTCTCTCATGTGCCTCCCCCAGTGCGTGTCACCATCTCCCTGGAGCCCTGCTATCTGGTCAATCTGGAGCTGGACATACAGCTGCGCAACCGGGAACGTCCTGTTAGTTTCCTCTGCAACTGCCAGCTGGAGGGCGTGACCGCCTGTGCTGCGGCCGAGCCACGTGCGCCCGGGGACACGCAGAGGATCAACAAGTTCTACACTCACCTCAGCAACATTCCCAGGCTGAAGATCCTGCTGAAGTGCAACGAGCGCAGCAATATGCGACTTGTGCTCGACGATGTTATACAGGATGTGATGGAGTCACGTTGCATGGACAATGGCGCCATGTGCCGCAGACCCAAGCCCAACTCCAAGGTGACCATAGATGTGGGGCTGGGACCCAGTTGCAGTAGCCATTGCAAGGGCAGAGATGTGGGCAGTGGCAAAGTGAGTGGAAGCTGTTGCAGGGATGCGGGCAGTGGCAGAGAGGGAGGGGCAAGTGGCAGTGGCAGTGGCAGAGACAGTTGCAGGGAGGACAAGGAAAGTGGCAGAGAAGATGAGGCAAGTGGCAGAGAAGATGAGGCAAGTGGCAGAGCATATCAAGACAGTGACAGAGAAGCAGAGCGAAAACGCGAGCGCAAAAGAGAGCAATAGCGAGGAAGGAAGGGGGAGCAAGAGCAGTCAAGGCAGAGGGGGGAGCGGCTCGCTAGGTTTATATATATTTTGTAGAACTCGTTTACTGCGTGTGCGCGTGTGTGTGTGGGTGTGCGTGCTCTAGTGCAGGTTATGCTTGGCAGCGAAGAACGAAGAGAGGGAGAGAGCAACGTCTCTCTAGGCGCTCTCTAGGCGCCGTCAACTGGTTCCCAAAGGGGTCAGCGCAGGGGGGGAGAGGGAGACACTGACTCTCCACTCCACTCCAGAGCTAGACACCGAAAATGCGTTAACTATTTTTTGCTTATCTCATAATTACGGCACATAAAACTAGAAACAAAACACACGCACACTCCTCTTATCAGCTGCACACCCACCCGCACTCCGCCCACACACTCTTAGATAAGCGAGCCACCTCCTGCTGCGATTGCCAAATCAGAACGCGTCAGCTGTGAGGGAAGGGAGAGAGGCCTCGGCTGGGGGGAAGTGGTGTTGAGGGGCAGAGGGGGATCAATTATAGATCGTAACCAGTCGATGCCGATTTTATTGCCAGCTGTGTTGTATTTCTCGATTTATGTCAATTAATAAAGCGAATAGAAACGAATGAGTGTGTGCAGAGAAGTGTGCGAAGCAGAGAGCAGAGGGGAGAAGAGAAGAGAGAAACGTGGATAGAGCAAAGCAGCGCAGAGGAGGAGAAGAGGCAGGCATAGAAGAGACGGCAAGCCGAAGAGGAAGCAGATGCCGTAGATTTTGCGACTTGATTGCCATTCAATGGTGAATTTATATTAATTTATACCCTGTACGCATAGCAAGCAGTTAGAGGGAATATGTAATACTTATAGAAGGTGTAACGATGAGTTTGTACCCTGTATATAAGGCGTGCTTGGAATGGGGTAGTTTATACACTGTAAGTAAATAAAGTTTAGAAAGGCAAAATTTATGCCTGGAGAGATAATTTCTATTAGTTTATACCCTGCAGATGTCATTTATAAGGCTTATAGCAGCTAAGTTAATACCCTACAGGTATATTTTGATAAGAGAGGGGTGTATATAGCGCCTATAGTGGGCGTTCAGCTTAGTTTATACCCTGCAAAACACATATATTGCTAAGAATGATGAGTAAAATGTTTGCAAGGCAATATACTGAAATTATAGCATGAATTCCCATTAACATATACCCTGTAAATAATAAAATATGTATGTATATATAACATATATAATATATATGTTGATTTGCTTATACCCTGCAAGTTTAGAATGCTTGTAATGGGGTAGTTCATACCCTGCAAGTATGCCAGGCATATAAAGAGCTAAATACGACTTAAAGTAAGAATGCGCAATAGTTTATACCCTCTATATACATTGTATGTGTGCATATATTAAGCCAGTTTATACCCTGTTTATATACACTGCTTATAGTGGGGTGCATCATTAAGTTGCGGGCGCAAACTTCAAGTAAACAACCCACTTGAGCCCGCACTGCAGGCGACCTTGCTCCCCATGAGCCGCTCGAGCTCTGGAATTAAGAGAGAGACTGGAGACTCAAGAGGGAGAGATACTAGAGAGAGAGACTGGAGACTAGAGAGTGCTCGACTCTATACTATAGAGTCAACTAACTGTCTGCTTTATATACAGGTCGCATATGATCTGCGGCTCAAGTGAAAACCTGTCACGATCTGCTGCAACTTCGACCTGACCCTGGTCTCAGTCTCGGTCTCAGTCTCGATCTAGCTAATGCTAATGTTGAGCTTTCAACTAGCCGACGCTGCGTATACGTAATGAGCGCAGCTAGACAGAGCAGCGAGAGAGAGAGAAGGAGAGAGAGAGAGAGTTCTAGACGACAGACGGCGGCGCTGCCTCGCTTTGCTTTGCCGCCTCGTTCGAGTTGGTTCGCCTCAGTTAACGCACAGGTGTCAATGCACACGGTCGCACGACGCAGTGACACAGTCGAAAATACTCGCGCACACACACACAAACACACAGAGACACACACGCATATATAATAATATGCATATGTATATATAGACTTAATCTGGATACATATACTTGTGCGAGACATTTAATTAGCATACGCGATATTCAGTTCAGTTCGACGCACTCAGAAACAGCAGAAACTTCCTCACAGTTCTCCCCCTCTCCCTCGCTCACTCTCTCCGTTCGGAAACTGTCATAGTAACGTCTGTCGTCGTACTCCAAATTACAACAATGTTGGATCCCATATCAGATACGCCGCTGGTGCTGGCCTACGTGTTTATGTCGCTGCTGGTGCTGATCGTCTGCTTCATTATCTTCAATGTGGTGCACAAGCTCTATCGCGGCATGGATGCCACAGATGAATCCATGCTCGCTGTGGGTGTGTCCACCAAGACACACATGCTGGAACTGGACAACGCACTGAAAACCGGTTGAGAGAGGGAGGGGAAGGCACAGCACGCACAGCTGTAGCTGCCGGAGAATCGCATCGATTTGGATTTGGAGCGAGGCACAGCGGCAGTTATTACATTGTACATACACACACACACACACACACAAATTACTACTAACTACTATATACTATACTGTACTATACTATTATATATACTATTATATATATATGCTGTACTATAATTGCAATTAGTCTAGCCGTAGTACTTATAAAACACAAACTGTGCCGCGGCACGAGCTTGGTTAAGGTTACATGGATTCCCTGCTCCGTCTCGGCACCAGTCTAGTCACTTAGTTAGTTTAACGTAACGCCATCGTCGTCGTCATCTTCTGACATTGATATTGTAAATAATGGAGCATATAATAAAATTATAAAATGTGAATTAAGTGCAAAGCGATTTGTGCCGAAAGAGTTTTCGTTGTTTGTTTGTCTGGTGCTCGTACACCTCAAACGAGTCGCCTGATCGATCGAGCACCTTATCACAATTATAACGCATTCATTCGCTTATCACTTTTTGTGGGAATGTCATGCTATCATTAACTTGGCCTAGTGAGGTCCCGGATGTCGTGGTAGCGTGGCTTAGTCATTGATTTATACATAGTTTATTTAAAATATCATGTTCATCTATAAATTTGCAATTAGGCGCGCAGAAGGTTCTTCAATTTGTTGTTGTTGTTCTTGTTGCTGTTGCTTCATGCTTATCAGCCTGATTGTTGTTGTTGTGTTTGTTGTAGTTGCGCTGCTTCATCAGTTTGTTGTGTTTTGTTTTTGTCTTGAGCTGCGACGGCGCCGTCATCAATCCGTGGGATCGCTGCAATGGAATTTGCTTGAGTTAGGTTTGATTGCCAGATTTGATTGTTGCATTGTTTGATTGATAGATTGATAGAATGTTTGCTTGATTGAGGTCTTGCATTGTCTTGTCTTGTGCCTTACCCTGAACAGGTCTTTGGATGCTGTGACGTCAAGTCCTCGTCCTGGCTGCCCAGCGCCTTTTTCACGTACTAAAAGGGAAAAAAAAAGATGTAATTAAGATGTAATCAAGTATATATATAATAATCAACTATATATATGATCTAAGAGTATATAATCTACTGTTTAAATATAGCATCTACAATATATAATAAACTATATACATAATATAGGTCATATAAACAACTGCCATGTAATTACAGCATGATCTAAACTATATAAACAACTAAAAATAAACCTAATTTAGAATATATAGTCAACTATATATAATCTAAAAATGACATAACTATATAATACTAGTGCATATAATCAACTATATATACACATAATCTATCCTATAATACTCTATATATAGTTAAGTTCTGCCCTCTACCCACCATGGGATTCAATATGATCTCCTCCTCCATTTTGTTGATCTGTTTAACCAAATCCAGCACTTGCGTTATGTTCGTTTGCACATTGAGGAACATATCGGGTAAGTTATATTGCTCTGGATCGTCCTTGAATAGCACCATGCCGTCCTTTTGATTGATGCTGGCAAAGATCTCACCCGATTTGATCTGCAAAGGAAGCAGTTAAAGCAGAAGTTAGGGAAGGAGTTATAGAAGGCATAGTTGGAAGTGTTTCCTCTGCCCTCGTGCCTTACCATGTTCAGTATGTAGCGCTCTGCTTCGACGGCATTGGGCAGCTGCACACGACTGGCCACATCGCTCAGCGAGAGCGTCAGGAAGGTTTTCGTCAGGCGTTGTATGTTACGTTTATACAGGGAGGTGGCAACCTGCAAGGAACAGATTCAGATAGATTCTCTTTGAGTTTAGGGCTGCTGTTGCTCACCTGCTTGGCAAGTCCCATGTTGTTATCACGCATAAATGCTTCACTGTATTTGAGTATAAGGATGCGCAGCTCCTCACTGGACGACTTGCTATACACATTGACCAGGTCATCATAGTGGTTAGCCAGTGGCTTTATCAAGCGTCCAATCGTCTGCGGGTTCTTTGGTTCAAACGCGATCTACCATGGAAGAAGAGATTACAGGGTATTAGACTGAAGAGAGTTGATTTAATCACTGTCCCACCTTGCCCTCGACGATGAGTGAAACCATGAGAAACTTTTTGTACGCCTCCAGCATGATGTGCGACATGGCCATGGCGGGCGTGGTGATGCACACCTCAAAGAAGTACAAGGCTCGCTCGTATTTCTTCAGAGCAGTGTAGACCATGCCCCCGTAGTAGTAGTACAACAGGAAGTACTTTGCATCGTTGTTGGCATCCTGCAAAAGGGAACAGAGCAGAAGTTAATCCTGTCCAGACAACGGTAGAGACGAACAACTGGCGATGACTTGCATTTTTGCTTACCAGCGTGTGCTGTTGCTGCTGTTGTTGCTTACACTCGGCAGCCACAGTGGAGATGTCTGTGATATCCACATCCAAATAGGGCAGCACCACATTAAAGTGTTTCGCCTTGAGGCTCAGCTGGCAGAGATCGGCGTGTATCGGTGTGAGTTGTGTGTCCATTTGTCTGATCTGTTCAATGGCGCGCGACAGCACCTTAATGCCCAGTATGCTGAGGTTCTTCTGCACCAGATAGTCGGTGAATAAATGGCACGTCTCATAGACTGACACGAGAGAGAGGGAGAGATTAAGACAAAGAATCCCACCTGGTAGAGGCTTCTACTGCTACTCACAGGGGCAGACCGCATAGCGCAGCTGATCCACATTGCTGCGCTGCACAAACTCCCGCATCAGTTGTATGATCTGCGTGGGCTCCGGATTGGCAGTGCCGGCACTATGCAGCTTTCCAAGCAGCACATAGAGCACGCCCAGCGTGTGCTGTGTCATGTCCAGCGTCTCGAGCACATTGTCCAAAATGCTCCAGTTGCGCACGAGCAGTGGCAGCGACTCCGGCAATGCATCGGCCAATTCACGGTAGCTGCCTGCAACAACAATAACAACAACAACAACTTAGCTGAGCCTCAGGCTGCGGCCGAGCCGGGTCTGTCCCCGGCCCCGGCCCGGGAGCTGATTCACTTACCTGCTGCACATAACGTGCGCACCAGATTCACATAGTTCTCCAATGCGCTGCCCATGTTTGCCAATGCCTTGTGCTGTCCGAGACGGTGGGCGGTGTGTTAATATTTATCGCTAAAAACTAATAAATTAAATAAAATAGAAAATATTTTATACGCGTTCGCGTTTTTCCTTTGCTGACAGTGTGACCGTTTGCCTGCGGGCACTTTAATACCAAATAGCAAATGTGCTAGTATTGTCAGGCAGGTTTTTATTAAATTATTTACGAGAAGAAAATTTCAAAGTAAAGCAGTGAAAAAATATAGACTTTGATAATTATCTTCATTAGTTATCTCTAAAGAACCGCTTAACTTCTAACTTCTTATTTCATCCGCCACTGTTAAGCAATGGGAAATTTTTGCAAGTAAACAGCTGTTAAATTCAAACTAGTGCCCGCAAATAGTGCTGTAAAATGTTTAAAAAAATGTTTGCTGCTGTTAAGCGAACAGCTGATTGTGCAAAAATAAAAAGTAAACAAGCGGCGCAATTTGCTTGAATTTAATTTAGTTGAATAAAAGTGTAAATACATATGGAATCACCTTCGCGAATTGTGTATGTGTGCAGTTTATGCCTGCGTCAGTATGATCTGATAGAGGATCTGCGCGGCCACATGATGTTCTTTCACGGTTGCCAGCCAATGCCAGCGTCTGTCAGAAAGGCGGATGAGCAACGGAAAAGAAGTCTGCAGGAGTCGAGATCTTATTCGCCAGCAGCTGCTCCTGCCGAGCTGCAACCAATGCCCTTCAAGGATTTTCGCATAGCACTACGTGTAAATATGCGAGTGCCGTAGGTAGTCAGTTTGTTGCCTGAGGATCCTTATCAATCCCTTCTCCTTTTGCAGCTGCACCGAGGGCAGCAGCTGCCCCTACAAATTCGAAGACGAGTCCAAGCTGTCACTGCACACCAAATGCCACAAGGGAACGACCTTCACTTGCAGTGAGTGTGCACTGGAGCTTCCCAACTGGCGACGCTGCTCGACACATTTGTGGAAAACGCACCAGATTGATGTTGATCTGCTGCAGTGTCCCTGCTTGGGATGTGACTACAAGTCACCTGTCTCGGCGCTCGTCTGGCGTCACATGCGTGTGCACAAGAAGTGGCGCAGTCGCGTGCTGCGACGTGAGTTACTACGACGCAGGGCGCAGAAGCAACAGCAATTGCAGCAGGAACAGGAGCAGCTGCAGCAGGAGGCAACTACCGAAGCACAAGCTGCGCCAGCACAGCCTGCTCCAGTTAAGAAGACAAAGTACTATGCAGAAAAAACCTGTGAGATCTGCCAGCGCAAGTTCGTCAATGGTAAAACACTCTCGAAGCACGTGAAGACGGTGCACAATAAGATCAAGCCTTTTATTTGCAATGTGTGTGGCAAAAAGACGGCAAGGAAGGCCAGCCTGATAGTGAGTAGAGAAAGGGGGAGGGAAGAAAGAAAGAAGAGGAAGCAGTGGTGACTCTTATTAACCTATTCTTCTTTCTCTCCGCAGATACACATGCGTCAGCACACAGGAGAGAAGCCACTCAAGTGCACACACTGCAAGTTCTCCACGCGGGATCCCAGTTCGCTCTACAAGCATCGCCAGCGACACAGCAAGGAGGCCACTACAGCAGCAGCTCCTGGACAGATCAGTTGAACCAGCCCAGCCAAGTAAAACCTTCGGTCTTTAATTGAATTTAAATGTTCATTTATTGAGTGTTTACGTTCTTGTCCATTTAATGTTAATATCATTTTAGAATCTGATATGATTTTTGGTTTTTGTTTTTACAACATTTTGAAATTTAGCTTATGTTGGTTTACGTTTCGGTTTATCTTTTGTTTATGTTTAGACTAGTTTCTTTTAATTGTTTAAAAATCTAACCTCTTCTTGTCTCTGGTCAATTTGCAACTTGCTGCGTTCCCTCTTTCTCTCTTTCTCCAGTTTCTCTGTCAATTGGCTCAGTCCGAGTTCGTTCGTGTGAGATCGGCGCACTTAATATGCATTAATAAATCTGTATATATATATAGTATGTGTGTATATGTATAATAATAATAATAAATTGTATTTGCCTAATTGTTTATAACTAATAACTGTAATGTTCAAACAGAACTCGAATTCATTTAAGTTGATTGATTTAATTTGATTTTTACTCTCGCGTAATTGGATTTAATTGTCGTTTAAGTCGATCTCAAGATACTTAAGATACCATATATATATGTATTTATGTATTATGTACTTTAATTATGTATGTATGTATTGTATTTGTATGTCCTCTACTTAGTTAGTTTTGTAGCCCAAATCAAAGTTGAAATGTTTTATTATTGTCTGAGTTTGATTCGAAACAGAAACAGTTCTGTTGTTCTTCTTCTCTTCTGCTTCTTCTTCTTGGGGTGCAACTTAGAAGATATTTCTGTTCTAGAGATTATGGTAAATAAAACTCGCTGTGTAAAATTAGTCATACATATTGTTGTTGTTCCTCTATTTGTTGTTCATCTTCTTTAATGTATCATATCATATTTACAATTCTTTTTATAGGGTATAGGATGTTGAAGAAGGTATTGAAGAAGGTTGCTCGATCGTTTCCTGATCTCGCTCGCTCACTCTCTCTCTCTCTGAGTTGTTGTTGTTGTTCTTGTGTCTAGGCCTTGGTCTCGACGATGACAATTTTCGGAGCTCTCTTCGACAATGCGAAAGAAAGAGAATACGAAAGAGAATAGACAATTTAGTAGAAGTAGCTGCCACCAGAGCCCATCGATCCGAAAAAAGGAATTATACCATGCAAGAGATGGGTTTATTTTATAGAGTTGCTGATAGGGTTGTTGCTGTGTGGGGTGGTGGCGATGCTGTGAGTTATACTGAGGTGAGGCTATGAGAGCGAACTGTGCACATTATTATTTCTGGGAGACAACAACAACTAGAACAACAGTAGATGGGCGTGACATTATAATGATCACGATCTGAAGCTGAATCAGAGTTTTTTGATTTTTCGGTTTTGGTTTTTTGATTTTCAAATTTATGCTGATATAGTATAATGCATCATGATAGTATAGTAGTAGAAGGCTACGTCTATGAAACAACTAACGAAATTCATCTAGCTTTCTCTATTTATATATATATACTACTATATATATATTGACATATTCGACTCGACTATGCGATTTATTATTGGATTATTCGACTTGATTTGACTATGCTTTTGCTTTTCTTTTATTAAGTTTATGTTTACGATGCATCCATCAATCTTAAAATGTAAAACATTTTCACTTACTTTCTACATTGGATTAATCTCCTTTTAAATCTTTTATTGGTTTATCTTTTATCTTTAATCGATTAGTTTCACGTTTTTCTTTATTTTGTGCGCCGCATAATAAATGCTGTGGGGGAACCCCCGCCCCCTTAAAAGGAAACAAAAAACAGACTACGATAGGGTACACTCTCTCCATAAAGGGGGCACTCTTTATCCTTTATCTATCTCCCCTTCGCTGAGAGAGTCTTAGTCATCTTTCCTTCGATTGGCTAGTATGATTTCACTTAGAGGCTATTAGGAAACAGTTGTATCTACATAGGTCTATGAGCGTCTCTTGTAATTCTCTTTAATCATTATATAAAAAACCTAGTGGAAGTCGGCTTACATGTTCTTCATCCATCATTCCTTCCTCCCTCTCTACTTCCTCCTGCCTTCTCTTTTAACTAAATGCTACGGTTACTTGTCCGTCGTCGTGTATACTTTATGTACAGTGTGTGGGAAAAGTATTCCAACTGCGCAGTTAATAATAATCTTATTTAAATCATATAGAAAAATCACGTAGTATGAAAAACTCATCTTTGTTTAGGCCTAGAAAAATTGCTTATAAAACACCTGCTACAATATGTTTATGTATAAAACCAGAGAGATTAAATATATACGTAATATATACGAAATTAAAAACCCTTTCGAATCTCGTTATAAATGCATTTTTTAAAAACAGGTGAACGACTTTGATTTGATTTTTTGTTTCTGGTTTCGAGTTTGTTTTTTGGTTTTTTTTTTCGATTTTGAATTCTTCTCTCTTTCAGTTTGATTTGCGTTTCGAGACGAAGACAAAGTTGGATTCGCCTCGCTTTAGTTAGCTTCGTCTTTAGTTTGATTTGTTTCGGTTTCGGTTTGAGTTTTGGTTCCGGGGCACAATTCTGTACGTTATGAGTCGTTGATGATCATCATCAGACCGTGGTCACACGATCGATCTCAACGTAACGCACAGAATTGTCGCTTTGTCAGCAAATCACCTCCTTTTCATCCAGCACAGCGGTATCCATGGAGCTGAGCGACTTGAGACGCGTCTGCAGCACCGATGAGCCGCGCAATTTGCGCTTGATTTTCCTGCAAAGAGGAAGAAGAAGAATGGATGATTGATCTACTGCATCGAGGGAGTCTCTGCTTACTTGTAAGCAAAGGCGGCGAAAGCACAACACGAGAGCACAAAGATCAGGCAGAGTGTGGCAAGAATTTCGGCGGGTAATTTCATTAGGGCAGAACACTGCAGGAAGGCCTCATCATCACCGGATGGACAATGCACAACGCCATCGCACCAGACACTGGCATTGACGCAGGCGCCCAGCTCAGCGCACTTGTACTGGCAATCCTCTGTGGAAGGGGAGGGAACAAAGACTTGTTATATATAATACAGGTAGATATATCTATTGGCACTCACCTGCTATGCTCAGCGTGGGCCTGGGCACCAGTTCCATCCAGTTGAAGCTGTATTCGCCATTGCTGGGACGCAGAAACTCCACGCTGATGGCGCGTGAGCGATTAATCAGTGCAAAATTCGGTCGTTCATTCCAGCCGGCGCTGAAGATCTCTACAAACTCATAAGCACTCGAATCAGGACTAAGCGGACAGGCCACAATGGTGAGACCTGAAGGAAGAATGGAGGCATACGTTAAAGCATCCTTCTGCTGCTTATTCTTCCTCCCCAGCTTACCCTCCGATGTGGTGAGCACAGCACGCGACTTGGTCTCACAACGCCAGCTGTTGGTCTCCAGATGTGTGGCATTCAGTGTCTTCTTGGGATTGTGCTTGCTGAGGAAGATGGCCTTAAGGCGCACATAGAGAAACTTGTTGCCATTGGAGGGCTCAATCAGCCAAGGTCGTGAGCGGCATTCAATCTGCAAGGGAAGCGAGTTAAGTAAAGAGATCTGATCAGTTTCCTCCTCGACTTACATCGCCAAAGGTCATGTCAATGGTGCCGCTGGGTCCAAACTTGCGTCTGCCATCCTTGCAGCTGGTCGGAGCCTTCACAAACTCAAACATGCCCTCAAAGTTGGCCGTGTCGGGATCATCCAATGTGGTCATGTTGTGCGCTATGAAATGCACCTCCACATCACGTCCCGTTGAGGTGTACTCAATGGGTAAATGCGATTGATTGGAGGAGTTGCACAAGCAGCCACGATGGAGGAGTATAGAGTCCGGATAGGGACGTTCAAAGATCTGTCAGGAAGAAACATAATTAGCCAAGGAATCAGGTAAGGTTTTCCTCCTTTTCTCACCTCCACGCGCACATTGGTATCGCCATAGCAGAAGGAACGATTGACATCCTCATCCAGACGTGAGTAACACGGTCGATTCGAGGTGGTTACCTTGCGAAGCTTGATGCGCACACGTTCTCCACGCAGCGCCTCAAAGCGATAGACGCACTTCAAGTTCCTTGTGCCGCCGCGTCCAAAGAGAAAGATGTTGCGCACACTGCGAAAGATTGCAGGATCCTTGCGATCCATCAAGCTGCTCACGAACTTCCTATTGCAGTCCAACTCGCCGCCACCTTGAGGGTAGTCCATCTTGGTGGAGATCAATGAACTCGTACTTCAGCTTGAAGTCAAGGGGTCTGTAGAGGGGGAATAAACTTAATTAGTATTCTAATTTGACTGTAGTTGAAAGCAGTGTGTGGTATTTCAGTTGGTATTATTCTTATATATTTAAGAAGTGCCTTAACAAAATCGGACAATTTAATTCACAATTACGAAAGGTATTTTATTCGGTTCGATATCCCGGTAAAACGGTTTTTAGTAAAATTCTGTGGAGGCATGTCGATTTCCAGGGAGCGAATTCGATAAAAATCCCTCAAATTATGTGGCAACACTTATAAAAATCAATCAACTATGTTCCCGACGGCAGTTTGTAGCAGTGCTTTCTGTAACCCTTCTTAAAAATATTACACAGATGAAAATTTTCTTTTATATTGATGATGCGACTAAGAAAATATCGAATAATTAAAGGCACATTTAACGAAATTGCTTTATTGAAATCACGATAGGCCTGAAATCGATAACGATCTTGTATCAAATTTTTAGTGGCGGTATGTCGACTATAATAAGGATTCAATAAACATCCTGCAGATTATGTGGCAACACTAATAAAAGTCCCAAATATGATGTGGTGGTATGTCGATTACAGAAAGGATCAATCGATTCAACGAATTCAAAAAATGAATGCTGTGCTGGCAACACTGCAAAGTTTGTAATGAAACTTACCTGAGCACCGTGGATTCTGTGTTCCGTAACTCCAATGTGATGGCATCGCTGCTGGAGACATAGCTCTCGGATATGGTGCAGGGCCTGGCAAAAGTCTCATTGATGTTGGAGCGATCACAGGTGCGTGGAATAGTGCCGCGACAGAAGCGCGCAATGACATTGGTTGCATTGTGTGAGTAAGAGGAGTGCGAATAACCGCTGCTATCACTAATGCTGTAGGAAAGAGAGAGAGAGAGAGGAGAGGAGAAGATCAGGATTAGCTTTGCATGTGAGTAGAGAAGCAACTCCCCTTACCAGTTAAGATCCTTGCAAACGGGAGCATCCCGTAGTGTGCCATCCCAGATGCGCAACATGCCGCTGCAATCCTCCTGCGTCTGCAGCACGCCGATTGCACCCACAGAAGTCTCATCAATCTGTCCAAACTCTGGGTCCAAATTGAATTTCAACACAGAAATCCAAACCTTAAAGCGGGACAGGGGTTGATGTAATCCTCCTGCTTGGCTGTTGGTGCGACGCGACAAACTGAGATGGTCGAAGGTCTTGAAGACGCCCATGCCCTGCAGATGATACAGACACGTAGAGTTCGGTGCCAGCGAATGCTTTGGATTCTCCAGTATGCCACGCCCAGCGCCACGTATCCAGAACTCGCAGGGCTTCTTGTTCTTCGAGTACGTGGGACTCTGAATGTCCACGAATTGCACCTCAACCTGGAAGGGAAGAGGAGATTACTTGATGATTACCAATACGGGGGCAGGGGAAAGGGGAAAACCCACCTCGAGTTGAAACCCGTAGAGCGGCAACACCTGCGACGAGGTGCCCGTAAAGGTGCCAAACGGTGATGTGCTGAATTCCACCAGCAGCTCCGGTCCGCTGGAGACGGCAGCGGGCACAGCCTGACCGCCGCCACAGAACTTCAGTATGATGGGGTCACGTGTGGTGTAGCCATCGTAGACGGTCACGTAGTCCTGCAACGAGAGCGAGAGAGAGCAGAGAGCAGAGAGGGAAGAGAGAGAAAGAGAGCGAGAATGCGTGAGGAGAGCACGAGATGAGCGACAACGACAACGACAAATGTGAAATGGAAATGTTTCTCCATGTGCCGTAACCAAACACTAAAACGGGCAGCTAAAAGGTGGTGCACCCAATAGAGGAGACAGGAGAAGAGAGACAGTGATGGAGAGAGAGAGAGAGAGGGGTATAGCGAGAGAGTGAGTGCCTCCGACAGCGAGTGAGAGATTGAGCGTGGAGTGGAACCATTCTAAGTGCAGCTGGCTGGGCAAACTGTGTGTGTCCGCGTTCTCATATTACCCGCACCCGCACCCGCAGCCACAGCCGGCGGCCATTAGGCGTATACGTGATGTGCTTTTCCCTTTCGCTTGCCTTGCTTAATCCCTGTACCCAAAAGAGAGAAAACGTCGCATCCATTTCAAAAAGCATTCAAAGCTCATTTCGAAATTGCCCTCAATGCGCTTATGAACCTTTCTTTGGTGTAGCCAGCGTAAATTGGCGATTTACGGGGTATCTAACTAGCTTATAATCCTCTTGACTCTAGCAAAACTCAACAGATTTTGAGATTTGGAATATTCTTCATCCTGATTTTATCCTATGATTGATTTGCATTCAAATTTATGAGGATCTAAAGTTATATTTATGTTCATTTCTTAAAACCATTTCTCTTTTCTTTTTCTAGAGATCTCGGAAGACTTCAACTGGAATTAGAATATATATAGTTCCATCACTAATCATTGTATCTTGTTCAGGTGAGAGATTAGATTTATGATTTTTGCTCATTTAATTGATTTTATTGCATTATCTTCATGGGAATTACACATTTGTAGCGATCTTGTTTAACCAAGCAGCTGTTGCCTGAGTCTTCTATTGTTTGCTCGGCATGTTTGCAGGTTTTGCTGGATCCTTATTCTCCAAGAACGACAAATTTCACGTAGTTCAAGTGCATTGGCAAGTTGACTTTTCAGGGATGCAATTGTGGCGGCATCAGACGACGATGGGCTGGTAGACGGACTGGTAGAAGGACTGGTTGAAGGACTGGTCGATGGACTGGTAGATGGACTGGTTGAAGGACTGGTAGAAGGACTGGTAGACGGACTGGTAGAAGGACTTGTAGACGGGCTGGTAGAAGGACTGGTAGAAGGACTTGTCGATGGACTAGTCGATGGATCCGTTGATGGACTAGTCGATGGATCCGTAGATGGGCTAGTCGATGGATCCGTAGATGGGCTGGTTGATGGATCAACACAGTTAACTCGAGAAGCCGCGATCAGGCAGCAGACGAGACCAAAACTCAAAATCCAAGTGGAGCGCATTGTAAAGCTTTTTTGATTATGCTTAGATTGAGCAACTGCCTTAGCTTTTATACTCTAATCCGATAGGGAGCATAACAAGATCATCCGTTGAAGAGATCTCGCACATTTTAAGCTGTTTAAACATATGCTTCATATTTGTAAAGTCTGGCATAAGTAAACTATATTACAAAGATGGCAGACGCTTCTTGTTTGCATTTAGCCACGCACCTTTTTACAGAGACTTTATTTTTGCAAAACAATAGATAATATTCAAGTACAATAACCCTTTGTCTGGTACAAAATGTTATTTGCATAGTATTTTATTGTTAGATATTTGTTTTAACTTGTTAGGTGGAAACTTTTCACTTTTTGTTTGTTAAGTACGAATTAAGTCTGGCAGGTGTATTCAAATGAATATTTACACCTTAAATTTATCATTGTTCTTTGCATAGTTTTGCTTCATCTCTTTGCACTCCTTTATTTAAGAGGGGTAATAAAAAATTTTTTTTATTAGAGCTAAAATTATCGAAGCATTAATAATAATAAGAGATTAGATCATATAACAATTATAAAAAATATAGACCATTGGTCTAGCATAGTTCTACTTATCTCGATAAGAGTGTGAAAGTATTTAAATATAGATTTAAATTAGAGAACCCATTGTATTGCGTTTAGAGGACTTACGATAATATAGTGCCATGTATATACAAGTTTAAAAATCTAGCGAAAATTAAACGACGCGAGAATGTAGCTCAAAATTATATAAATAAATTTAAATATTACAAAACTTGAGATCTTGCCATTTAAACAGACAGTCAGACGAACAGCCTGACAGAACATGATCTAGAATATATACATAATGATATCGCTGCGATGTCTTTTATACCTCCTTCTGCCTGTTGCATAGAGTTAGTATACCCTTTTTTGACCATTTTCAATGGTGGAAGGGTATACAAAACAGAATGCAATGGATTAATTTGTAACAATGAACAAGTGTACTGATTATATGGATGCTATCGATGAACTAATTACCCCGAAGGTGGCAATTATCAATAGTTTTATAGGTCAACCTTTAATATGCGCCACTTTAAGACCGGATTATGCACTTAAAACTGCGACATTTATTATTGTCAATTAGTTTCCTTTGTTGCTTTCATTTAAGTTTCTATAGTTTTTCCCATATTCTTCTTCTTTCTTTCCATAGTATCTTCCATATTAATTTCAAACAGTTCCCGAACTTGCACGCCGTGTAAACATGACATTAGCCGCCGCTTGCTGTGGTCAGCCTGCGTTTCTCTGTCTGTATGTGTGTGTCTCTCTCTGTGTGTATGACTGTGTGTGTGACTGTATGTATTTGTGTGTGTGTGTGTAGTTTTGTGCTCTGGTATTTTTGCATAATTTCATGTATTTTAATTGAGTTGCCTGCAATGCCTGCGGCTATTGCCCCCTGGCAACCAGCAGGGGAGACAGCTGGCATTGAACAGTTAAAGGGGGAGCTGGGAAGGGGCTGCCGAGTTCGGCTACCTCTGCTGGCCACGCATGACAAATTAGTTTTGTGGCCGGCGACTTTTGCATTAATTTAGCTGAGGTTACACAGCAGCAACAGCAACAGAGCAGCCGCAACCACAACAGGATCAGGTAAAGGTAATAGAGGACCGCAAATTTATTGAAAGCGTGAAGCACTTGTATAAATTGCACAAAGCGGGAGGAGAGAGAGGAGAAGCGAGGGAAAGAAGCAGAGAGCGGATGGGTGTAGACCAGGGAGAGAGATTAGAGAAGGCAGGCAGAGTTGGAGGGCAGAAAACGAGGCAAAGACAGGAGGCAAACTCACATATGTGTCCCTGTGCCTGCCTCCACTGCTTCCCCCACCTTCTACCTCTAGTTTGCCTCCTCTGCTCCCTGGTCGTACTACCTCTGCTGCATCCTCTCCTGCTCCCTCCTCTCCTAATCCCTTTACTGCTCCCTTTGGCTTTCCTACTCCTCCTGCCTGCTGCTCTTAGTGTCGCTTTTCGTCTGCGATTTCCGGCGATTATTCACACATGCCGCACCAAAGCAAATGGCCAACACTTTGGGACGCGGCTAAGCTGCGAGCAGAGCACCAAAAAAACGAGGAGCAGCAGCAGCAGCATGAAAGGACAATTTGTAGGCAGAAGTCAGCAGTGGCAACAGCAAGAGGCGGAGCAGCAGCAGCAAGAGGAGGAGAGGGAGGAGCAGCAGCAAGAGCAAGAGAAGGAACAGCAGGAGGAGAAGGCAGCAGCAAGAGCAGGAAGAGGAGCAGTAGCAGGTCAGCAGCGGGAGCAGGTCAGTAAGAGGAGGAGAGAGAGAAAGGGAGCAGCAGGTCACTCTCGACCCTCAGTCACGGCCTTGCAGCCATTTGTACAAGGCTTGTGCGCGCTTGCAAGCGACTGGCCAAAAAGCGTGTTCCGGTCAGGGCCAGCACAGCCACGGCATTTGCGCAGGCAATGCACGCGCTGCTGCTGCGGGCACGACGAGCATTTAATGGCGACAGCCACAAGGAATTAGCAGGCGTGAGAAGAAGCAGCAGCAAAGGCAGCAGCGAAAAAAGCGGAAGAGATAGTGGAGAGAGGAGAGGAGGCGAGGGAAAGGGAGATGGAGAAAGGCAAGGGAAAAAGCAGGAGAAAAAAGGGGAGAACAGATAGAGAGTAGAGAGAGAAGAGCAGGGAAGGTACATAGGGGAAAAAGAGGGAAGAAGAGAGGGTTAAAGAGAGGAGGTTGCAGAGGGAGCTCTTAAAAGAGGGGAGCAGGGAAAGATGTGTAAGGAAGAGGGTTAAAGCGAGGAGGTTATAAAGGGAAAGAGGCAGATCGGACTACAGGGAAAGGGGAGAATCAAGAGAAAGGGGAGGATGTAGAGAAGGTAACAGGGAGGCGGCAGAAGAGGCAGCCCTAGAGAGCTAGCCAGAGAGAGAGAGAAAGGAAGCCAGTGAGAGGGTAGACCGCACAGGGAATCTGCAGGCCGGATGCAGTGAGGCATTCGCCGGGTCGTCAAAACATTTAAGTGCTAATTCAAGGCAAATAGCAAGAAGTGCCTGCCGCGTTGAGTGGCAAATGCTACAAAGTGGCGGCAGGCCAGGAATGCCCCACTCTACTGAGAGTTCCTACTCCTGCTTTCTTCAGCTCTAGGAACTCCTCTCCAGCTGCTGCTTCTTCATTGCTTCTCTGCTGCGCCTCTTCTTCTGTGCCTTCTCTGCTGTGCCTTCTCTTCTAAGGCTCCTCTTCTGCTCCTGCCTGCCCTAGCGTTCCCTTTTGCCAGCTCCTGCTCTACCTCTGCTTCCTTTTCACTCCCACTTCTCTTCCTCCATCTTTTCCTCCTTCCACAGCTTGAGCAGCTTTCTTTGCGGAAGTGGAATTTCATCAGAAGTGGCCAAACGCATAAGCGACGCGGCTATTCATGAGCAGCTGCCGCAGCTAAGGCAGCTGGGTCAGCTTCAGTTCCTCCACCTGCTCCTTCCACTCCCTCCCTTTACAATGCTTCACTTATGTCTACGGCTGGTCATGTCGTCGCGTGCATTAGATGAATTGTCTAGCGCCAAAACAATTTACATAGGCTGCGGCACGTTCGTCCACTTTGCCTCCCCTCCTCCCTCTTCAACCGCCTCCGCCCACATTCATCTGCTTTTGTTGTGCGGCGATTTATGATGTGCGTGTCGAGTGTTCATTAATATAAATCCAATGAGGAATCCCCTTACGCCTCCATCCCGCTTTGTGTGCCATAATGAATACATTAACTATTCGATAGACATTCGATGAATGTCCTTTTGTGTGTGTGTGTATCGCAGGCTGATTAATTGTTTGCAATGGCAGAAGATGACAAACAATTTGGGTAATAAAGGGACGGAGAGAGAGAGGGGAATAGAGTGAGGTGAGCTCTTAAGCGAGTGTGGTGAGAACGTGGGGAATATATGGCACTTATAATACATATAGAAGAGCAAGAAGGGAGAGAGAGAGAGCTAGAAAAGTTCTCTGGTGAGTTCAGCATGTGTGGTGAGAAAGATCCTTCTTATCGATATCATATAGAAAGGTCTGGTGAGTTCGGCAGTGATGTGTTATGTGAAATATCATACTTATATAGAGAGAGATAGCGAGATACAGAGATTAGAGGGTGCAGCTCTACAACTAGAGTTATTTGAGGTTGCGATCTATGTGTGTGTGAGAGAGATAGAGCGAGATCAAGTAGGTTCTATAGATTTAGTTTAGTTTTACCGTTGATTTCCACTTGGCTTTTACATTTTCCTATTTGGGAGAATACACACACGATTTAGCAATAGAATACAGTATAATAAACGTGATCTATGACTATATAGAGAGCGACTGGTGCAACCGATGTCTGTATGAGTTGTGCTTGGTACGACGTACGATGCGGGACTTGTATGTAGACCTAAGGACCTAACGAACTAAGCGCCTAAGCACTTTAGTGTGAAGCGCAAGGTAAGCTAGACAAACAAAGACTACGTATGAGGGGCCAAGGTAAAGATGACGTTGTTAAAGATCTGATGATCTAAACAGATCAACAATAAACCTATGTATCAGTAGAATCTACGCTGAAGTTATCTTAATCTCTTCTCTAACTGTATAGAGGACTGGGACTAAGGCGTAAAACATAAAAAGACCTAAGCCCTTATCTGTTTCAGGTCTATGAATAAGAGCCTAGCA